>CM038046.1:88260403-89507903 GCA_021397845.1 Areca catechu
CCAAATTGGCCAGGTCAGTTTGATCCATTGGAGGGTTCTGCCAATATACCCTCTTTCCTCCAAACTAGTTGGTTAAGAAAGAGTTAGCCCCAATTAGCAAACCATGATCGAAACCTTCATTGGACTCCAATTGATTGATAAGGTTTAATTAGGTCATCTAATGATCTGGGCTCATCATTGAGCCAAATTATGTCTTAACTTTTCGATTCACTATCATGAATAAATCTAACCAGACTATATCTAAAAATAATTTTCAGCATACTTGACGTAACCCTAATCATTATCCGATTAGGTTAAGTCACTTGCTCGAAATCATATTAGGGTTACTAGTTGATATAATCAAGCCCTAATTCCTGTAGCCCAATCTCTAGACCTAATTTGTTCAACCCAAATCCTCATGCACCTAATTTGATTTTCTTGATCAAATCAATTTTAAAATTAGGTTCAAGTCCATGATTTTAATGGCTTATGATCATGAATCATATTTAAGATCTAAACCCTAAATTGGTGCATCGCATACATCAATATCAATAATCACAAACCGATCAAAACCCTTTTGAAAATCCTTTTTCAAAACCGATATTTATCAAAGTAGGACAACCTTTGCACTATAGGGGATAAATCCTATAGCAGGACAACCTTATGTCACTTTGTGCAACCTTTGATCAATTTAATTTTAGATTATTAAATTTAATTCCAGATCTGAAAATTATGATTTTAATTTTAAAAATAATTTTTCAAAACATAAAATTCCATGCTAGAACAATCTCATGTTCAACATAGATAAAATATAATCATAATTATCTATATGATCTGATTATTTTTCATATCAGATTCTCATGCATGCATGTTAAAGAGAGAACCACGGCTTTGATACCACTGTGGAATTCTCCCAGGAACAAGAAAGTATGTTGCATAAAATCAAGCATCAAAAGCCTGACCAGCAGAAGCAAATATAAAAATGATTTTACATCTAATCATGCAAATCATAAATAAATCTAATTTATTTATCATAAATTTCTAACATGTTGAATAATATGAAAAAAATATTAGATCTAAAATAAAAATTATTTATGCATAAAATACTTACCTGGATCGCTATTCGGGCCTGCTCGTGCAGATCTGCTACTAAAAAGCTAGGATTCTGTCGGAGCCGCGTAATCGTTTGGCCTCTATTGGTATCCACACGAAGCTCTCACAACCAAGTCATAGAGGGCACCGGACTGCTAGATCCTTGCAGCCCTATCCTCTTTCTACAAATCACCATCTTTAAAAATTGTGCCGATCCGAATCCAGACCAGCTCTCGGCTTCCGTCTTGCAATCTTAGATCTGCAAGACCTTGGACCATTTTCCCTCTTCTTTCTTTTGTGTAGAAGACCTTTCAACACTCTTGAAGATCTCAAGGAAGAAAAATAAATAAGAAAAGAAGGAAGAGGAGATGGCGCCCCAGGAGAGAGATTCTTTGGAGAAGATGACTAAAAGGAAATCACGCCAAAAACAAAACCATGTTTTCGGCCACCCCTTTCTTCCTTCTTTTATTTCTATGTATCCCCAATTATACACATCATAAATAAAGGAGTTTGGTCTAAACTGGTTTAGGTTTGAATTTTAAGAGGAGTGGAAGAGAAGGACTCTTCCCTCTCTTAATTTCTCAAATGCCAAAACTATATTAGCACCCCTCTTAGTACATGCCCCTCTTTTCATTTATCACACAAAATAAATTAGGGCCTACTTAGGCATGTGGAGGGAAGGGGAGACAAGGAGAGAGAGTCCCAGTCAAATTGGACTCTAGGTGTTTGTCCAAATGTAATAATTTTACAGTCAAACAGAAGTCAATTTTAAATCTGATCGAACCATTTCGAAGCGGACATTGATCCGAATCAATTAGGATTAATTAATTATGTCTAACTCAATTAAATTAAATCTAATTTAAATTAATTAATAATTAATCCATAATCAATTAATTGTAACATTTATAATTAGGTCAAATATTAATTGTTACACTTATAGTTAGGTCCAAATTGATTTGCTGTGTGACCCCTTAGGTCCTTTCCTGTCTGATAATGAGATATACTATAATCTCCATTATACATCATCGAAACTCCTTTCGATGGACTGAAACAATTTTAGCTTAACCCTAATTAGGATCATCGATCTGAGAATGATCCTAACAGGCTCTCATAATCCACCAGTGACACCTAGCAATATGTAGTGTCAACCTAGCAGAATAAGATTGGAATCCATAGATATAGTTACCATGTGATTCGGCTTCTCTATCAAAATCCCGACATGATGTTGGTTATGGATACTCATCAAACCGATTAGTCACATGCTTAACCTAATCAACTCAAGTCCAATTATGATACTAATGAAAATACCTTTTCATTATTACCCTACTATGGCCATAGACTTTTGGACTTAGTCTCATTAAGCTTGCATAAGATTATACCTTACTACTAAGGCTGATAGATCCCTACAAGTTAACACCCTACTCCTACAATAAACTTACTGTAGCCAACAAACTCCGCAAGGTCCCATATGGATAGGAACCATGTGATTGTGTTGTCAAACTATAGCAACCTTATTATGAGTAGCCGAGGCACTTTAGGTCAAGGAACTATTCACACAACTACAGCATCAAAAAGTTATCGATGAGTGAGTAGTCATCCATATAACTTCCTGTACTTGGTCATGCTTAGTACCGTTGATCCCTATTAACTACCTACACTCTCACTCCAGTGTCACCACACTGTAGGTTAGAGACTTATCTACCCTAAAAGTGAAGTGATCTGTGCATCGATTTTAATGGATCAATCACCGTCCTCATTATATTCCAACAATCGGGAGCCTTTAGGAGTTAATCTATAAAGACACATGCCTTGGATTATCAACTCTTGAGAATATGTGTCAATGTCCATTAACTCCATGGACGATTCATAGATATAATAATATGAATGAAACTAATGCCCTTTTATTAACAAGAAAAATTAAGTACAAAGTTACACTTATAGTTAGGTCCAAATTGATTTGCTGTGTGACCCCTTAGGTCCTTTCCTGTCTGATAATGAGAAATCCTATAATCTCCATTATACATCATCGAAACTCCTTTCGATGGACTGAAAAAATTTTAGCTTAACCCTAATTAGGATCATCGATCTGAGAATGATCCTAACAGGCTCTCATAATCCACCAGTGATACCTAGCAATATGTAGTGTCAACCTAGCAGAATAAGATTGGAATCCCTAGATATAGTTACCATGTGATTCGGCTTCTCTATCAAAATCCCGACATGATGTTGGTTATGGATACTCATCAAACCGATTAGTCACATGCTTAACCTAATCAACTCAAGTCCAATTATGATACTAATGAAAATACATTTTCATTATTACCCTACTATGGCCATAGACTTTTGGACTTAGTCTCATTAAGCTTGCATAAGATTATACCTTACTACTAAGGCTGATAGATCCCTACAAGTTAACACCCTACTCCTACAATAAACTTACTGTAGCCAACAAACTCCGCAAGGTCCCATATGGATAGGAACCATGTGATTGTGTTGTCAAACTATAGCAACCTTATTATGAGTAGCCGAGGCACTTTAGGTCAAGGAACTATTCACACAACTACAGCATCAGAAAGTTATCGATGAGTGAGTAGTCATCTATATAACTTCCTGTACTTGGTCATGCTTAGTACCGTTGATCCCTATTAACTACCTACACTCTCACTCCAGTGTCACCACACTGTAGGTTAGAGACTTATCTACCCTAAAAGTGAAGTGATCTGTGCATCGATTTTAATGGATCAATCACCGTCCTCGTTATATTCCAACAATCGAGAGCCTTTAGGAGTTAATCTATAAAGACACATGCCTCGGATTATCAACTCTTGAGAATATGTGTCAATGTCCATTAACTCCATGGACGATTCATAGATATAATAATATGAATGAAACTAATGCCCTTTTATTAACAAGAAAAATTAAGTACAAAGTTACACTTATAGTTAGGTCCAAATTGATTTGCTGTGTGACCCCTTAGGTCCTTTCCTGTCTGATAATGAGATATGCTATAATCTCCATTATACATCATCGAAACTCCTTTCGATGGATTGAAACAATTTTAGCTTAACCCTAATTAGGATCATCGATCTGAGAATGATCCTAACAGGCTCTCATAATCCACCAGTGACACCTAGCAATATGTAGTGTCAACCAAGCAGAATAAGATTGGAATCCCTAGATATAGTTACCATGTGATTCGGCTTCTCTATCAAAATCTCGACATGATGTTGGTTATGGATACTCATCAAATCGATTAGTCACATGCTTAACCTAATCAACTCAAGTCCAATTATGATACTAATGAAAATACCTTTTCATTATTACCCTACTATGGCCATAGACTTTTGGACTTAGTCTCACTAAGCTTGCATAAGATTATACCTTACTACTAAGGCTGATAGATCCCTACAAGTTAACACCCTACTCCTACAATAAACTTACTGTAGCCAACAAACTCCGCAAGGTCCCATATGGATAGGAACCATGTGATTGTGTTGTCAAACTATAGCAACCTTATTATGAGTAGCCGAGGCACTTTAGGTCAAGGAACTATTCACACAACTACAGCATCAGAAAGTTATCGATGAGTGAGTAGTCATCCATATAACTTCCTGTACTTGGTCATGCTTAGTACCGTTGATCCCTATTAACTACCTACACTCTCACTCCAGTGTCACCATACTGTAGGTTAGAGACTTATCTACCCTAAAAGTGAAGTGATCTGTGCATCGATTTTAATGGATCAATCACCGTCCTCATTATATTCCAATAATTGGGAGCCTTTAGGAGTTAATCTATAAAGACACATGCCTTGGATTATCAACTCTTGAGAATATGTGTTATTGTCCATTAACTCCATGGACGATTCATAGATATAATAATATGAATGAAACTAATGCCCTTTTATTAACAAGAAAAATTAAGTACAAAGTTCATGCTTTGAAATTAAACTGTGTCAAGCCAACATGGATTTCAGGGCATTCATCTAACACTGGGTGCATGGGCTAACATATTCCAGGGAATCTGGCTAGAATCTTGCTTTTTAAGGGCTTAGGCATGGTGCCTGGGCTTGATTTCTCCTATACTGGGATGTAGGTGGAACTCTGGAATCATGGATGCCTCAGTTTAGGAATATGCTCTGGTATCTAGAGAGGAATCTGGATATCTGGAGGGCATCTAGAAGGAATCAGGGTTTCTGGAAAGCATTTTGGATCCAAGGGTGTCACACAAAATCCAACAAGCTGATGTAGTGGCCTCTGACCCCTAGATGTGGCCTGGTGGAACTCCAAACTAGGGTAACCTCCTCTCTTGTACAAAATTTGACTCTTATTGGACTCATGGCTGAAGTACATAACTCAATATACTGACTACGGTTGAGGGTTAAGACAAATCGACTAACCTTAACTTATTACAGAAATCAATCTTAATTGATTACAAAACTTTCAAAACATTGACACATGACTAGGTAAACCATATGGGGTCCTGTGATCTGGGTCTGATCCTGGTGTCCCCAACAATGGAGAAGAACCCTGTATGTATAAATGGGCTAATGGTTCTGTAGTTGTATTTCTTGTTTTGTATGTGGATGACATTCTCTTAATCAGGAATGACATTCTTGCATTATAGGGTGTTGCCGATCACACTGCGGTGGCCTATAGCTCTTGAGCTGGCACCGGTCTTTGACTTTCTCACCTCGAGATCTCCAAGCTCCCGAACCTGCAAAACAAAGTCAGAGACCCGGGCCAGGGATTTCAGTGGGGGCACTCCGATGGTCAAGTTAAAGAGTGGCAAGATGGAACAGATCCCCTAAGGTGGGTTCCCGATGGATTCCCATACTTAGAGGAGATGTAAACAAAAGAAGTGTGGGGAAGAGGGGAGTTGAAGCTTGACTTCCTGCACTGGGTTCACCGAGCTCACACCTGAGGACTTCTTGAGGCCTCTCAGGATCGTTCTCTTAAGGTTTTCTCCCTCTTTCGACTTACCTTTCAGCCTATTTTTACCGTCCCTTTTATACCATCGAAATGCCCTCAGTCCACGTTCCTTTCAGGGGGCTCCCTGAGACCTCTGGACCTTCTCCTCCCCCTTCTTCTTCGGGTCAGGGAGATAAGTGGCCGGACCGCCTCGTCCGTAGTGTGTCATGAAAGGGGAAAGACTGGTGAGGCTTTGTGCCGAGTGCGGGAGCTCTCATTTCGAGGCGTTGACGGTGGGCTTCCAGTCGTTTTATGCTCCTACCCTCAAGGATTCCGTTCCTCGGTTGTAGGGCCCCGTCTGACTAGTGTAAATAAGGTTTCGCATGTCACTGCAGGCCGTACTGGCACCCCCGATGGGGCGCGGATCGTGCCGGCTCTAGTGGTGACCTTGCAACCCAAGTCTCTGCTTCCCCGAGGCTTTGCAGAGTAGGGCTGATCTCGGCCATGGTGGACCCATCAGGGGGTGCCACCTGGCAATGGAGCAAGGGCTGCCAGCTTCGGTCAAGGTGGACACCTAGCGAAGCGGCAGAGAGAGGCTCGACTTCGGTCGAGGTGGACCCATCTTCGGGTGCCACCTGGCGAAGGAGCAGGAGGGCCTAGCTTGACCTCGGTAGAGGTGCACCTGTCTTGGGGTGCCACCTAGCGAGGGAGCGAAGGGCTGCCAGCTTCGACCGAAGTGGACGCCTCCTGGGTGGACACCTGGCGAAGTGGCAGGGAGGTGCTCGACTTTGATCGAGGTGGACCCGTCTTCGGGTGTCACCTGGCGAAGGAGCAGGAGTGCCCGGCTTGACATCGACCGAGGTGGACCCATCTTGGGGTGCCACCTGGTGAGGGAGCGAGGGGCCGGTAGCTTTGACCAAGGTGGACCCCTCTTGGGTGGACAACTGGCAGAGTGGCAGGGAGGTGCTCTACTTTGGTCGAAGTGGACCCATCTTTGGGTGTCACCTGGTGAAGGAGCAGGAGGGCCTGGCTCAACCTCGATAGATGTGCACCCGTCATGGGGTGCCATCTGGCGAGGGAGCGAGGGTCTGCCAGCTTCGACCGAAGTGGACCCCTCCTGGGTGGACACCTGGTGGAGTGGTAGAGAGAGGCTCGACTTCGACGGAGGTGGACCCATCTTCGGGTGCCTCCTGGCGAAGGAGCAGGAGGGCCTGGCTCGACCACGACAGAGGTGGACCTGTCTTGCAGTGCCACCTGGCGAGGGAGCGAGGGGGCCGACATCTTCGGCCGAGGTGGACCCCTCCTGGGGGACACCTGGCGGAGTGGCAGAAAGAGGCTCGACTTCGACCGAGGTGGACCCATCTTCGGGTGCCGCCTGGCAAAGGAGCAGGAGGGCTCGGCTCGACCATGACAGAGGCGGACCCATCTTGAGGTGCCACTTGGTGAGGGAGCGAGGGAACCCAAGCTTCGGCAGAGGTTCTCCCCTCCAGGGTGGACACCTGGTGGAGGGACAGGTAGGTGCTCGGCTTCGACCGAGGTGGACCCGTCTTTGGGTGCCACCTGGCGAAGGAGCAGGAGGGCCCGGCTCGACCTTGGCAGTGGTGGACATGTCTTGGGGTGCCATTTGGAGAGGGAGTGAGGGATCGCTAGCTTCGGCCGTGGTGGACCCCTCCTGGGTGGAAACCTGGTGGAGTGGCAGAGAGAGGCTCGACTTCGGCCAAGGTGGACCCGTCTTCGGGTGCCACCTGGCAAAGGAGTAGGAGGGCCCGGCTCGATCGCGGCAGAGGTGGACCTGTCTTGGGGTGCCACCTGGTGAGGGAGCGAGGGGGCCGCCAGCTTCGACTGAGGTCGACCCCTCATGGGTGGACACTTGGCGTAGTAGCAGAAAGAGGCTCGAATTCGGCTGAGGTGGACACGTCTTCGGGTTCCACATGGTGAAGGAGCAGGAGGTCCCGGCTCGACCTCGGCTTTGGTGGACTCGTCTTGGGGTGCCACCTGGCGATGGAGCAAGGGGGCCGCCAGCTTCGATAAAGGTGGACCCCTCCTGGGTGGACACCTGGCGAAGTGGCAGAGAGAGGCTAGACTTCGGCCGAGGTGGACCCGTCTTCGTGTGACACCTGGCGAAGGAGCAGGAGGGCTTGGCTCGACTTCAGCAGAGGTGGACCCGTCTTGGGGTGCCACCTGGCGAGGGAGTGAGGGGGCCGCCAGCTTCAACCGAGGTGGACCCCTCCTTGGTGGACACCTAGCAGAGTGGCAGAGAGAGGCTCGACTTCGACCGAGGTGGATCCATCTTTGGGTGCCACCTGAAGAAGGAGCAGGAGGGCCCGGCTCGACCTAGGTAGTGGTGGACCCGTCTTGGGGTGCCACCTAGCAAGGGAGCGAGGGGGCTGCTAGCTTCGGCCAAGGTGGACCCCTCCTAGGTCGACACTTGGCGGAGTGGCAGAGAGAGGCTCGACTTCGGTCGAGTTGGACCCATGTACGGGTGCAACAAGGCGAAGGAGCAGGAGGGCCCGGCTCGACCATGGCAGAGGTGGACCCATCTTGGGGGACCACTTGGCAAGGGAGTGTGGGACCGCCAGCTTCAGCCGAGGTGGACCCCTAAAGGGTGGACACCTGGTGGAGTGGCAGGGAGGTGCTCGACTTCGGTCGAGGCGGACCCGTCTTTGGTTGCCACCTAGCGAAGGAGCAGGAGGGCCCGGCTCGACCTCGGCAGAGGTGGACCCATCTTGGGTTGCCACCCGGCGAGGTAGCAATGGCGACACCAACTTCGGCCGAAGTGGACTGCTCCTGGGTGGACGACTGTCAAAGTGGCAGAAAGAGGCTCAACATCGGCCGAGTTGGACCCGTGTTCGGTTGCCATCTGGCGAAAGAGCAGGAGGGCCCAGCTCGACCTCGATAGAGGTGGAATAGTCTTGGGGTGCCACCTAGCGAGAGAGTGAGGGGCCACCAGCTTCGGTCGTGGTGGACCCCTCAAGGGTGGACACATGGTGGAGTGGCAGGGAGATGCTCGACTTCAGCCGAGGTGGACCCGTCTTCGAGTGCCACCTAGCGAAGTAGCAGAAGGGCCCGGCTCGGCCTTGGCAGAGGTGGACCCGTCTTGGGGTGCCACTCGGCGAGGGAACGAGGGGCCGCCAGCTTCAGCCAGGGTGGACCCCTCAAGGGTGGACACCTGGCGGAGTGGCAGGGAGGTGCTCGACTTCGGGCGAGGTGGACCCGTCTTCGAGTGCCACCTGGCGAAGGAGCAAGAGGGCCCGGCTCGACCTCGACCAAGGTGGACCCATCTAGGTGTGCCTCCTGGCGAGTGAGCGAGGGGCCGCCAGCTTCGACTGAGGTGGACCCCTCCTGGGTGAACACTTGGCGGAGTGGCAGAGAGAGGCTCGACTTCAGCCGAGGTGGACCCATCTTCAGGTGCCACCTGGCGAAGGAGCAGGAGGGCCCGGCTCGACCTCGGCAGAGTTGGACCCGTCTTGGGGTGCCACCTGGCGAGGGTGCGAGGGGGCCGACAGCTTCGGCCAAGGTGGATCCCTCTTGGGTGGACACCTGGCAGAGTTGCAGAGAGAGTCTCGACTTCGGCCAAGGTGGACCCGTCTTCGAGTGCCACCTTGCGAAGGAGCAGGAGCACCTCTTCCCGAACAAGGCATCTTTTGAAAGAAAAAATCCACATGGTACTGACCTTGTCCAGCTGGACCTGACACGCGCCCCACGTCAGCGATGTAGCCATATCAGTTGCCCCCCATCCCTAGGTCGATGGCCTTGTCCAGCTTGGGACGTGGGGATTTAATGCAGAGATAACATGGAGAAGACGAAAATCTCGTGCCATAATTGCCATGATCCCTGCCACCGCTTCTGTTGCACCGGAGACCCTTTGAGAGGCTGCCACGTGCACGGGCGATTAATATGCCGTTTCAAAAATGATGCAGTTTCCATCGGACCGAAGCATCGATGTCGGGCATGCCTCCACGTGGCAGCTATCTGGTGGCTCGGAATGGAAAGAGGCGTACGGCTGCTATCGATTGAGTTTGAAAAGGAAGGGTACTTTCTGGAAATGAAGTCTCTCCACTTTCTCACACTCTATCAGTGGTTGCAGTGGTCTCCATTCATCTTTTCGGGATTGCCATTCCTCTGGTACAAATTATTTCGGTGAGTATCATCGACCTCCTTCTCCTCTTCCTCCATCTCCTAGTCCTTGTGCCAGTTTTTTCACTTCTTCTTCCTTCATGGCGAGTCACCGCTATGTCTCCTCCAACCAAGATGAGGCCAGTCCTTCCCGGCCGAGGACTCCATCGCCTTCTTCCTTGGAGGGGGAAGAGATCCTGGATGAGGTCCATAGGCGGCTCCAGCCTAGCATTGTGACCATAAATGTCCCTAGGGGTCCTAAGTCTCCCATTGTAGTTTCCGCTCGTCCCATTTCTTCTCTTCCTCCTCCGGTGGCCTCTCCCTCTGGCCCCTACAGTTATGCCTCAACGATGACCGAGGACGATCTTTCTCTGCTCCGGGATACCTATAGAATCCTGGATTCAACTCATCTTTCCCTCCCACGGCCTGGAGATCGAGTAACCTCGAGTGGCCCCGGGAGAGTCGCCTTCTACGAGGATGTCCTCCTTGGGGGTCTTCGATTTCTCCTTCATCCCTTTTTTCTCTCTTTTCTTAGCCATTATTGTCTGGTCTTGGCCCAGTTGGCTCCTAATGCCATCCGGGTCATCTTTGCCTTCATCGTCTTCTGCCACTTCCGCGGATTCGTTGCCCGTTTCTCCCTCTTCACGGCTCTCTTGACCCTGAAGCGCTACTCCACCGATGATGGCTGGTGGTACATCTCACCCCGGCCTAGGTGCCTCAGGTTCGACCTCCCTTTGTCGATCAAGGGCTGGAAGAACCGCTTCTTTTTTGTCTCGATCGAAGATGTTGATTGGGCCTAGAGTGAGCCGGACCGGTCTCCGAACCGAAACTCTTAGGTCGAGCCAACAGACCAAGAGGTCTTCTCACAGCTGCTGAGTGATGCAGTCCCAGCTCTCGATGTTCTGCTCTCAGAGCAGAACTTATTCGAGGTAGGGATCAGTCCCATCCGGGAGCTGGGTGAGGCCTGGATCTCCCTCCTTTGGTTTTATTTTCTGCTCCGTATTTCCCTTCTTTTAAACTGGCTTAACTGATCTCTTTTTCCTCAGGTATGATGTTCTCCATGGAGAACCTGATGGAGGGCATCGCGGAGAGGGATGCTACCGAAGGGACTGAACCCCTGGCGAAGAGGGCTCGCACTGAGGCGAGCCGGGTGCCTGCACCCACCTCCATTACTAGCCCTGGGGCGGCGGCTCCTGCCACCAGGCCACCTCGGGCCCGGGTGCCCGATGTCCTTGTTGTCGATCTCGATAGGGCTGGGGAAGAAAGGGGGCCGGAACCTCCTCGGGCAACACCTACTCCAGCCGCTGCACCGGCCGCTTCCATGGTGGCCACCAGGGTGGTGGCAGCTCCACTGACAGCCGCATCGCTTAGCGAAAGGATGATCGCCCTGCTTGCTGCTGACGTGTCCATCCTATCCCCAAGTCTCACCAATCGATGTTCCGTGATCCATGACCAGGGCCTCACAGAGAGAGTAATGGAGTTCGCCAGCACCTCCTGGGATCGCCATCTGAGGGGCTGCCGGGACTACACCAAGGCGCTGCTCGAGATCCTCCCATAAATTTTTATGTTAATTTCCGATCTCTGACTCCTTAAAGTTCCAGTTGGGTCGTTCTAACTTCGTGTCCCTTTCGATGCAGATCAGGACGGACGTGCTGTTGCTGAGGAACTTCCTCATCGACTATGCCAAGAAGGACACTGAGAAGGAGGAGAAGCTCGGCAAACTCGCAGCTAATGTCAAAGACCTCATGGAGAAAGTGGTCGAGCTGTGAGGGAATAACTAGGCTCTCCGAACCAACCTGGTCTGCACCGAGGGGCGCATCATGGAGCTCGAGACCTCTCTATCAGAGGAGAGGATCTCGAACTAGCACCATAACGTGGAGGACGCGGCGAAGAAGGCCCACCTCAGGGCTCAGTCCCGGTCACTGGAGCACCAAATAGAAGAAATCCTCAAGGAGCTAAGCGCAGCCAGAGAGAAGAAATCCTACGTCAACAGGCTACTGGAGGCATCCAAGAGGGAGGCGTAGGAGGCTGTGCCGAAGTTCCGGGCCTCCGAGGAGTACGTCGCTGAGGTGCTGGAGGCTGCCATGGACTCCTTCTTGAAGGGATTCTAGGTATGCCGGGAGAAGGTTAGCTCCTTCTACCACGAGCTCGACCTCAGCGGGGTCGTACTGGGCGGCAAGAGGCAGGAGCCCACCGAAGGAGCTTCGGCGCTGGCCAGTGATGAGGTGGCGGCTCTCGAGCAGCCTCCAGTCAATGATGCCGGTGGAGAGGGTGCCCCCCAGCTTGAGGAGGATGCGGCTGTGCCGAAGTAACTCCATGATGTTTTATTTTATTTTTGTGTTTTCCTTCTTTGGGGTCTCCCGTCCTATCGGGGCCCCTTTTGTGTAAGGAACTTTTATTTGCAACGAAATTATCTTTCCATGAACTCGTTCATTCTGTCTCTCTCTTTTTTTTTTTTATGCATCTTCCGAACTGAACCTCGGTGCTAGCTACAGGGACTAAGTCCCGTAGTACGTTCTGAGCTGAACTCCTGGATTGCGTGGGTGAACTTGGTTCTGCCCCACCTTCCAGACCGAAGTCCGAGACTTTCAGACTAAACCCCGGGGCCACAGGCTGGATCTGAGCCTTGCACGGCTTGCCGAGCTGTTCTCCGGGATCGCATGGGTGAATTTGGTTCTACCCTGCCTTCCAGACAGAAGTCCGGGACTTCCGGACTGAACCCCAAGGCTGCAGGCTGGATCTGAGCCTTGCATGGCTTGCCGAGCTATTCTCTGGGATCATGTGGGCGAATTTGGTTCTGCCCCACCTTCCAGACCGATGTCCGGGACTTCCGGACTGAACCCCAGGGCCACATGTTGGATCTGAGCCTTGCACGGCTTGCCGAGCTGTTCTCCGGGATCGCATGGGCGAATTTGGTTCTGCCCCAACTTCCAAATCGAAGTCCGGGACTTTCAGACTGAATTCAGGGGCCGCAGGCTAGATTTGAGCCTTGCACGGCTTGCCAAGCTATTCTCCAGGATTTTGTGAGAGGGACATCATGCCTTCGCTGGTCTTCACCATGTCTATGCTCGCTGAACATAGAGCTGGGTGGCCCTCACCCTATGAGATGAGAGCAAGCATTTGATGAAAAAGATTTCATTGCCAAACTTTAAGGAGCCTTACACTATTGGTAGTACATCCTCAAGTTTGAGGCATTCTAGGTCCGAGGGAATCATGATCTGCCTAGCTCCTCCAGGTAGTACGCCCCGTGAGGAAGTGCCTCCGCCACCCTATAAGGGCCTTCCCAGTTTGGGGAGAGCTTTCACCACACCGTGGCTGGGAAGCTTCAGCACGACGGAGCACCAAATCTCCCTGGCGGAAGGACTTCGGTCGCACTCTGGAGTTGTAGTATCTGGCCACTCGCTGCCGGTAGGCAGCCATCCGAACTCGGGCCCTGTCCCTCATTTCTTCAAGGAGGTCCAGGTTTAGCAGCATCCTTGCAGGGTTCTCCGTCTCATCGTACTGCTCCACGCGTAGTGTCGGTAGGCTGAGCTTAACTGGGATAACTACTTCTGCTCCGAAGACAAGGTTGAATGTGGTCTCATCCATAGCCATCCTTGGGATAGTGTGATACGCCCAAAGGATGCTTGGGAGCTCTTCCGCCCAACACCCTTGGCCTGGTCCAGTCTTGTTCGGAGGCCTTGCAAGATGGTCCTATTTGTTACCTCAACTTCTCCATTTGTCTGAGGATGCACATCCGAAGTGAAACGATGGTGGATGCCGATCTCGCTGCAAAACTCCTCAAACTCCCGACAATCAAACTAACATCTGTTGTTGGTGATAATAGTGTGCGGTAGGCCAAAGCGGTGAATAATTGACTTCTAGAAGAACTTGGTGACATTTGCCTCCGTGATCCGGGCAAAGTGTTCGGCCTCGACCCACTTCGTGAAATAGTCGATGGCCACGATCAAGAATTTCTGTTACCCGGACGACGAGGGAAAAGGTCCTAGGAAATCCATGCCCCATTGAGCGAACGGCCATGGGGCGGAGAGCTGAGAGAGTGGAGTAGTGGGCTGACGTTGCACCATGGCGTGCCGCTGACACCGGTCGCACCTCTTCACGAAGTCAGCTGCATCTTCTTTCATTGTCTCCCAGAAGTAACCTTGTACGCTAGTGTCCTGCCCCCCACGTGGTTCCCATAGACGCCCTCGTGGATCTCTTGGAGCACGAGTGCAGCCTATGCGGGTCTCAGACACTTGAGGAGCGGGTAGGAGTAGGACCTCCGATACATTAACCCATTCATTAAGACGAACCGTGCGGCCTTCCTCTTAATGAGGCCAACCGCCATGCTGTCCTCCGACAGGGTGCCATCGGTGATGTACTCGATGTACTTGTCCATCCAGCTGGGCTCTTGGTTGACTTGCTAGACCTCTATGGGTGTCTCATAGCTCGGGGCCTTGAGGTGCACGATGTAAGTGTGGCCCAATGATGAGTTCGGCAGGGTTGTAAGGCGAGAGAGTGCGTCCACACGAGCGTTTTCCCCATGAGGTATATGGGTGACACTGAAACTCTGAAATCCTGCAGCACTCGTTCTTACGAGCTCCAGGTACTTCGCCTTTTGGGGGACCCATGCCCTGTACTCCCCCGAGATCTGCCCGGCTACCAGCTGCGAGTCGGTGAAGACCTTGAGGTTGGCGATGTCCAGCTCGTGGGACACTCTTAGCCCTACGAGGAGTGCTTCATGCTCCGCTTGATTATTAGTGGCGGTGAACTGAAAACGGAGCGCACATTCAGCGACAACTCCTTCGCCATTGGCGAGGATGAGTCAAGCTCCACTCTCGCTGGAGTTTGAGGCTTCATCTACATGAAGGATCCAAATGTCTTCCTCTGGTCCTGGCTTTGGCTACCAGTCTTCGGGGCTCTCTTCCGCCACCTCGCCCAGGCCTGCACACTCGACCAAGAAATCAGCGAGTACCTGTGCCTTCATGGCCGACCTCGGCCTGTAGGTGATGTTGAACTCACTGAGCTTGAACGCCCACTTCGCCAGGCATCCAGATGTGTCAGGTCGACTGAGCACCACTTTCAGTAGCTGATCCCCTACGAGGGTGCGCTTAAAAATAAGGTCTGAGACGCTGAGCGGACATGATTAGTGCAAAAATCAGTTTCTCAGACCAGGAATACCTAAGCTTCACATCGTGGAGGAGTTTGCTTGTGTAATACACTTGCCTTTGCATTCCCTTGTCGTCAGTCTGAACCAGGACTGAACTGACGGCCTCCGGGGTGACCGCCAGGTACAGGAGGAGCTCCTCTCCTTCTTCGAGCCTGGAAAGCAGCAGCGGAGATGCCAGTGTCCTCTTCAGCTCATCGGATGCCTCCTGGCACTCCTCCATCCAGGTAAAGTCGTTCATCTTCCTCAACGCATTAAAAAAGGACTAGCAGCAGTCAACGGACCTCGAGATAAATCGACTCAGGGTGGCTATCCGACCGGTGAGTCGCTGCACTTGCTTCTTGGAGGTTGGTTGCTCCATGTCCAGGATAGCCTGGACCTTCTCCGGGTTGGTTTCTATCCCCCTTTAAATTACCATGAACCTTAGGAACTTCTCGGAAGACACGGCGAAAGCACACTTCACCAGGTTAAATTTCATCTGGTGAAGCCGGAGGTTACCGAAGGTCTCCACCAGGTCGCTGACGTGGTCCGAAGGGGGCTTGCTCATTACCAGCATATCGTCCACGTACACCTGCATGTTGCGGCAAATCTGGTCTTTGAAGACTTTGTTGACCAGCCATTGGTACGTGGCCCCGGTGTTCTTGAGGCTGAATGGCATCATCTTGTAATAGTAGGTTCCACGGTCGATGATGAAAGCAGTGTGCTCCTCATCCTCCGGGTGCATTCGGATCTGGTTGTACCCGGAGAAGGCATCCATGAAAGAGAGGAGGCGATGCCCTGAAGTGATGTCCATGAGCTGGTCGATCTTTGGAGGAGGGAAACTGTCCTTTCGGCAAGCTCGGTTGAGGTTGGTGTAGTCCACGCAGATCCTCCACTTGCCATTGCTCTTCTTCACCATTACCACGTTCGCCGGCCAACTGGGATATTGTACCTCCCGTACAAAGCCGGTGGTGAGAAGCTTCTCCACTTCTTCATTGATGGCCTTCTACCTCTCCGCAGCAAAACTCCTCTTCTTCTGGTGGACAGGGCAGCACCTTGGATCAATATTCAACCAGTGGGTGATGACTTCCGAGAGGATTCCTGGCAAGTCAGCAGCGGACCAGGTGAACACATCAGCGTTCACCTGGAGGAAGTCTAGCAAACGAGCCCGCTCTTCTTCCTGGAGCTGGGCTCTTATCTACACTATCTTCTGAGGGTCTAAACCGAGAGGGTACGTCAACAGGCACTCCACGGGCCCTCCCCTAGGGTCTTGCTCTCTTAGGTCGAGGTCGTCGACATTAGAGCCGAGCTCAGTGCTTCGGGCCCCCCGGACTGTCTACAAACAATGCTGGACGGGCTGGGCTGTTGATGCGGGACAGGGATTGGACTGGATCGCTGGTGAGCATGAAAGTCACCAGGGATTAGGATTTGCAAAGGAGGAAAGAAGAGGGTGCAGGGTTAAGAAAAAATACTGGGGTTCACATAGATTCCCCAAGAAGAACAAGCACATGGCAAAGGGGCTCACATAGATGCCCTAGAAGAACAAGCACATAGCAAAGGGGCTCACATAGATGCCCTGGGCTCACACAGATGCCCAAAATCAGGGATCACACAGAAACCCTGGGAAGATGGAGAAGGGATCATACAGATACCCTAGGAGCACACAGATCCTTCACACAGAACAATAGAAATTTTATTCATCCATCCTCCAACCCATCATTCTTCCCTTCTTTAATTTGAGTTCTTTAGCTTGTTTCTAATCCCAGGTTTCTTTGTGACAGGGCCTCCGGAATCCAGACTTTAGAAGAAGGAACTTCTTGCCAGAACCCAGAATGCTGAGTGAGCCACCAAGTGGTGTATTTTGGTCATCCTAGAACTTACCTTGAGAGAAATCCTTTGGATTGATCAAGGTCAGGTAATCCCTAACTTCTTAGGGTTTGGATTATTAAAAAAGTAGGACTAGCTTAATTTAGATGGTTAATTTACTATGGTAGATCATTATTATTCTGTTTAGTCCACTCTAGATTTGCGTTTAATCATATTGAGTTGTGTTCATTAAATTCCTAGTCATTATAGTTCGATTAGCCATATGCTTAAGAAATTAATTAGATTGATCTTTAACTAATCTCCTTTAGAATATTTAGTCTCATTCCTTCATCTCATAAAGCATTTTTTTTCATTTCTTCTTCCCATCATTTTTGGTATCAGAGCAGGTTGATTAGGGCATATCTGTGTTTAGGGTTTGCATCGATTTATCTTTGGTGCTATAAGATTATAGCCAACCCTTGCATTGCAAAACCAAGATGAAATCAGGTTGTCCTACTATAAGGTGGATCCTTATAGTGTAAGGTTGTCCTATCTTGGTCATTGCTTTGGACTACATAGAAGAATTCTATGTAAGTCTGATTTTTCCCTGCTTGCTGTAATTAGGTGTAGGCTGACTGTAATCCGCCTGCAGCTCCAAAGGCAAGTAGTGCATTTTTCTTTGACATATTTTTTTTCTTGTTCCATTTTAAGTTGTTTATCACCGTTTAAAATTTCAGCTTCAGAAAAAAATTACAAAAAAAATGAAAATTCCTGCAGTCCGATAGTGTCATTAGGTTTCTGTTCTGTTCTTGAGCTTTTAGTGCCTTTATTCAGGATCTGCCTAGAACAGTCTAGATTTTATTTTGAAATTCTGCTTCACCTGGTATGACATCTATAAGTTAGGAGTTCTCATTAATTTTTTTCAAATTTTTTTGACGTTTTTTACTGCACCTTCCAACATCACTTTCGAACTGCAACACACCACTCTGCATCAGTAATTTAGTCATGCATTCATTTCATGATTAAGCTATCTAAGGGCATGAAATTAACATAAGGTCAGGAAGTAATTACCTGTCCTTAGCCCAAAAAACCACCTCCCTTCATCATTCGAACCCAATCCTTAATTAAAATCAATTAGACCTAATACCCTAGTGGGTTAGGGACACCAACAGGTCGGGTTCGAATTAGAAATCAAGTTGATTGTATTAGCTAGTTAGTGTGTGCTTATTAACTTGGTGTCTAGGATTGGTGTGTAAGGGCTTGTGGTTTGATCCACCTACCTGGCCAATCTCTGATTGGTGTCTAAGGTTGGTATTCAGGGATCTCCAGCTCCCCTTCCACCTACCTGGCCAAGTGATATAAGTTACTACTGGTTAGTTAGTCTTTCAATTGGGTTCTTAACTTGTGCTCTAGGTCTAGGAGCCATAGTCGTTCGAGTGCATCATTTTCATGACCACTAGATCAGGAACACCATTCCACCGTTCACAAGATCAACCAAGTTCGTCCATGGACCCTAATATGGAGAGTCTCATGAAGTCTATGATAGAGCAAATGGCTACAATGAATGCTAAGCTTGATCGGGTCGAGGATAGAATAGGGGTCCTAGAGGAAGCTAGGTTAACTCCAACTGAACCACCATCTCCCAGATTACCTCCAGACCATCCCAGAGCCCAACGGCAAGAACGCACTCCTGACCCAACCCATAGAAGGCCACAACACGATTTTGATGATCACACCCCTGACTTTAATCAAAGAAGGCATCACCATGAAAATTTCGATCAGGATGACCGGGCCTTAAGGAACATCCGTCTAGATGCACCAACTTTTGAAGGAAGCTTAGATCCTAAGGTGTATATAGATTGGGAGGCTGACATGGACCAGTATTTTGATTGGTATGACATGTCAGATGAGAGGAGATTCAAATTTGCTAAGATCAGGCTGGTTCGACAGGCTAGACTACATTGGGGAAATGTAGAGCGCACGATTAGACAGAGGGGAGATGTACCGGTAAGCACATGGAGAGATATGAAGAGAAAACTTAGAGAAAAATACCTACCCATGTCTTATCAAGAGAGATTACTAGATCAGTGGCAACGGTTAACACAAGGAAACAAAACCGTCTCTGAGTATGTCACCAAATTTGACGAGTTTGTCATGCGGTGCAACGTGGTCGAGTCGGAGGCAGCCACTTTGTCTAGGTTTAGATCAGGGCTGAATGAAGACATCAAGGGGGAATTATTTTTGAGGGAAGTCCATGATTTAGAGCAGGCATATCAGGTTGCCATGGACTATGAGAGATTTCAGAGGAGATCTACTTTTAGGAAACCAGAGCCCTCTAGGTTCAGTCCACTTGCTAGTAGACCCAGTTCGGTTCCTACTCCCACAGCTAAGCCTAGGTCCAGCTCAAATCCAATTCCTAGGCCCAATTCAGCCACCCCATCTAGAGAAGATAAAGGAAAAGGGCCTGAAAGTCAAGGTAGGACAAGTCAAGTATGTTATAAGTGCCGTCAACCGGGTCATTATATGAGTCAGTGTCCCTCTAGAGCTTTACACATTGGTGAAGTAGAGGAAGAAGGCTTAGAGCATTTAGAGAATGGTGACGAAGAAGTGTATGAAGCAGAAGATTGCTTAGCTGATGAGTATGAGGGAGATGAGGAAAATTTGGACTCATCAGATTTACTAGGAGTCGTTAGGTGTATCATGACACAGACCAAAGAACAAGAAGACTGGCGTAGGACTAACATCCTACAAACATTTGTCAAAATTAAGGAAAAGGTCTGTAAGATTGTGATAGATAGTGGAAGCTGTGTCAACGCCATTTCCACTAGTGCAGCAAAGAGTTTAGGGTTATCCGTTGTACCACATCCCAATCCATATAAGGTATCCTGGATAGACTCTACATCTATTCCAATCAAGCTACGGTGCCAAGTCCAAATCCAAATTCAATCCTATCAAGATAAGGTCTGGTGTGATGTGCTTCCTATGGGAGTAAGTAGCATCATCTTAGGCAGGCCATGGCTGTTTGATCATGATGTGACCATCTTTGGTCGGTCAAACTCCTGTGCTTTCAATTTTAATGGCAAGAGAATTGTCATTCATCCAAAAGAGCCTAAGGACAATGTCAGGAGAGGAACCAGTAGCTTGAAGGAAAAGAAAACTGGATTAAATCTGATAGGTGCAAAAGAAATAGAACAAGATATCCAAGAGGGAGCACCTATTTGGGTGGTAGCAGCAAAAGAGGTTAAGGACCACACACCTATAGAACACCCTCCAGAGGTGGTCCAATTATTAGAAGAGTATAAGGACGTATTTCCCGAAGATCTTCCCGATAGCCTTCCACCTTTAAGGGACATACAGCATGTCATAGATTTAGTCCCCGGGGCAACTTTACCTAATTTGCCTCACTATAGGATGAACCCAGCTGAACATCAGGAAATGCAGAAACAGATTGGGGAATTACTTAGGAAGGGGTTTATTAAGGAAAGTCTAAGTCCTTGCGCAGTCCCCGCATTGTTAACCCCTAAGAAGGATGGTACTTGGCGGATGTGTGTAGATAGCCGAGCCATCAATAAGATTACGGTGAAGTATAGGTTCCCGATCCCACGACTTGACGACATGTTAGATATGATAGCCGGAGCAACAATTTTCTCCAAAATTGATTTAAAGAGTGGCTATCATCAGGTTAGAGTTAGACCTGGGGATGAATGGAAGACCGCTTTCAAGACTAAAGATGGATTATATGAGTGGTTAGTCATGCCATTCGGTCTTTCCAACGCACCCAGCACATTTATGAGGATCATGAATCAGGTGTTGAAAGCCTTCATAGGAAAATTTGTTGTGGTCTATTTTGATGATATCCTTATATATAGCCAAACCAAGGCAGACCACTTAGATCACCTGAGCCAAGTTTGTCAAGTTCTTAGAAAAGATAGCCTCTATGCCAATATCAAAAAGTGTGACTTCCTCACACATAGAGTCATCTTTCTAGGATTTGTAGTTACTTCTGAAGGAGTGTCAGCTGACCCAGAGAAAGTCAAATCCATAGTAGAATGGCCTGTACCCAAGAACATCCATGAAGTACGTAGTTTCCATGGTCTAACCACTTTCTATAGGAGGTTTATTAGGGGATTCAGTACGATAGTGGCACCCATCACTGATTGCATTAGGAAAGGAAATTTTGAATGGACTAGAGCGGCTGATAAAGCTTTCCTAATGATTAAAGAGATAATGACACAAGCACCTGTTTTAAGGCTTCCGGATTTTTCCAAATTATTTGAGGTCGCTTGTGATGCTTCTGGGGTTGGAATTGGAGGAGTTTTAAGTCAAGAGAATCACCCAGTAGCATTCTTTAGTGAGAAGTTGAATGATGCGAGACTAAGGTATTCAACCTATGATAAGGAGCTATATGCGGTAGTACAAGCTTTACGCTATTGGCGTCACTACCTTTTACCGCAGGAATTTGTTTTATTTTCTGATCATGAAGCTCTTAGGTTCCTTAGTTCTCAGAAGAAGTTGAACCCTAGGCACGGGAAATGGGTAGAGTTCATACAAGGGTACACGTTCGTTCTGAAACATCGTGCCGGTACTGAGAATCGAGTTGCTGATGCATTAAGCCGTCGATCTATGTTGATGAATACTGTGAGGACTGAGATAGTAGGATTTGATAGGTTGAAGAGTGAGTATTCTACATGCCCTGACTTTGGTCATATCTATCACTCCCTCCAACAAGGTCCGTCTAGTGAACATAGCGATTACATTCTATTAGATGGATACCTTTTCAAGGAAAATAGGCTGTGCATTCCCAAAACTTCTGTTAGGGAATTTCTGATCTGGGAAGCCCATGCTGGAGGATTAGCTGGACATTTTGGTAGAAACAAAACCATCTTGGCTATGGAGGATCAATTTTTCTGGCCTAGTCTTAAGAAGAATGTTGCCCAGATAGTAGCCCAGTGTCGAACCTGTGCGGTAGCAAAGCACCAAAAACAAAACACTGGTTTGTACACACCTTTACCTGTCCCTGAAGGTCCGTGGCAAGACATTAGTATGGATTTCGTGACAGGTCTCCCTAGAACTCCCAAGAAACATGATTCTATCTTTGTGGTTGTCGATCGATTTTCTAAGATGGCGCACTTTATTCCGTGTTCTCAGACTTTAGATGCGTCAAAAGTGGCCAAACTTTTCTTGGATCATATCGTTAAGCTTCATGGTTTACCTAGAACCATTGTGTCAGATAGAGATGTCAAGTTCACCAGTTACTTCTGGAAAACCCTCTGGCACATGTTAGGTACCAAACTGAAATTCTCTACAGCCTATCACCCTCAAACTGATGGCCAAACCGAGGTTGTAAACCGAAGCTTAGGTAATCTATTGAGGTGTTTAGTTGGAGAAAACTTAGGGAACTGGGATCTTTTACTTCCTCGTGCTGAGTTTGCTTATAATAGCTCAGTCAATAGATCTATTGGGAAGAGTCCATTTGAAGTGGTCCATGGATATAAACCTAAGAGACCTTTAGATCTAGTCCCATTACCAGCACATGCACGGGTGTCGGAATCCGCCGAATCATATGCACAGCATCTTAAGGACTTGTATAAGGAGATTAGCCAAAAGATTCAAACAAGCAATGAATTTTATAAGCATACGGCTGATCTACATAAACGGCTTAAAGAATTTAATGAAGGGGATTTAGTAATGATTAAACTCAAACCAGAGAGGTTTCCACCCGGAACAATGAAGAAACTCCATGCCCGGGGAGCCGGACCCTTCAGAATAATAAAGAGAATTGGATCTAATGCTTATGTAGTAGATTTACCATCTAGTTATGGCATTAGTTCTACTTTTAATATTTCTGACCTCAAAGAATACAAGGAACCTGTACCAATACCTGATGAGCTTTTTGGTCCTAGTGTATCCTTTGAGAGTGATGTCCCAAATGAGTGTCCACCACCAAATATTCCTGAGCAAAGAGAGAGTGTTGAAAGAATCTTGGATGACCAGATTATCACCACTAGAAATAAGGGCTACCAACGCTATCTGATTCGATGGCAAGGACGTCCTGAATCTGAAGACTCCTGGATCACCCGAGAGGACCTGCAACAAATCGACCCGGATATAATAGAAACATATCACTCGACAGGGTCGAGTTCCTCCCACCCTGGGAGAATTGGTGTGGGCACCAGGTTAACAAAAAGACTTCAACCCATCCAAAAGTCCTTATGGTTGGAGTAACAAATCATGTCAATATTTTATTTCAAAATAAATGTAATCAAGGACAGGTTAGTCCGCTGTTGGGTCAGTCAATCCAGTCAACTCACTTTTGAAGACTTATCAAGAAGCAACTCGGGCTTCAAAGTACCACTTCATCACTTCACCACCAATGGAGCCCACACTTGAAGACACATCACCACCCTAGAGCCGACTCTTGAAGGCACATCACCACCACCTTGGAGCCGACTCTTGCCACCTCATCAGACACCTCACCACTAAAGGAGCTGACTCTTAATCAAGTCCCAAGGAGCCAATTCTTGAAGAAAGTCAATTAGTCAAAGTCCAAAGTCATGGAGATGGTCAAATTGTCAAAATCAAGAAGGAGGTCAAATCACCAAGTCCAAGTTTTTGAAGATGGTCAACCAAGTCAAGCCTTAGCATGTCATTTGAATTAAATTCATGCTTGGCCGACCAAAGCTCTCCAAAGCAAGGGTGGTCGGCCAAAGTGAGGGGGACCACTCCTCCAAATCATATCAAACCTATTCCCACAATTCTCTCCTTATTCCATGTAACTTCCCCATGATATCCTCCACCAAATTAGGTTAGTTTGAATTCAAATGTAAGTCTTTAAAAAGCCTTGGGCATGAGAAATGTGGGAGATTGATAAATGAATGAAAAAAAAAGCTCTTTCTTCTATGTGAAGGTCTTGGCTATGTGCCCCTCTTTGGCTTTGTGCCTAGGTTTCTTTTAGGTCTATGTGACCTTGTTTCTCTCTTCCTCTTCCTCCTCTTTTCTCCACTTCAAACACTTTCTTTCCATTGCATCTCTCAAAGAAGATCAAGTTCGCATCAAAGTTCAAGAAGAAATCAAGCCAAGAATCAAGTGATCAAGCAAGGAGCCGGTTCTCCAACCCTAGGAATCAGAAAGGAGTCGATTCCCTCAAGAAGAAGAAGCCTTCATCCATCCTTCAACCCATCATTCTTCCCTTCTTTAATTTGAGTTCTTTAGCTTGTTTCTAATCCCAGGTTTCTTTGTGACAGGGCCTCCGGAATCCAGACTTTAGAAGAAGGAACTTCTTGCCAGAACCAGAATGCTGAGTGAGCCACCAAGTGGTGTATTTTGGTCATCCTAGAACTTACCTTGAGAGAAATCCTTGGATTGATCAAGGTCAGGTAATCCCTAACTTCTTAGGGTTTGGATTATTAAAAAAGTAGGACTAGCTTAATTTAGATGGTTAATTTACTATGGTAGATCATTATTATTCTGTTTAGTCCACTCTAGATTTGCGTTTAATCATATTGAGTTGTGTTCATTAAATTCCTAGTCATTATAGTTCGATTAGCCATATGCTTAAGAAATTAATTAGATTGATCTTTAACTAATCTCCTTTAGAATATTTAGTCTCATTCCTTCATCTCATAAAGCATTTTTTTTCATTTCTTCTTCCCATCAGCTGTCCCTCTCATTACTCCCGTCCCAGATGTGATAGGAAACTACACTAGCAACCTCTTAGTGAAAATGACAGCGTCCAGCTGGTTGAGCCCTGGACGGCCGAGGATGGCATTATAAGGTGATGGGAGCTTGCTGACGGTAAATGTCATCATGACCGTACTCTACCGAGGTGGGGATCCGATAGTGACAGGGAGAGTGATCTCTCCTTCGATCCCCACCGAATCTTTAGTAAAGCCCATGATAGGGGTGTGCACTAGCTTTAATTGATCATGAGATAGATTCATTCTGGAGAAAGCATCATAAAAAAGCACGTCAGTAGAGCTCCCACTATCCACCATAATGCGATGTGCATGATGCTTCGCGATGGTCATCTCGACCACCACTGCATCATTGTTTACATTTTCATTTTTGTTCTCCTTTTCAAAGGGGAGTACATTCTCTAGGTCTCCCGCATCCCGGGCTCTCTTCGTCGCATGCCCAATCCCTAAGGAGATCATGCCCACCGGCATCTCCATTGGGCGGTTGTCAATTGCGTGGATGGGGGAAGGGCTACGAGTGGCTGACCCTCCACCGGGGCTTCGTTCCTCATGAATTTCCTGAGGTAGCCCCTCTTGATCAGCTCCTCAATCTCTTGCTTCAGATTGCAGCACTCCTCCATGTCGTGGCCTTGCTCGCGATGAAATTGACAATATTTTATCTTATCATGGATGCTCCTCGGGTTCTGAGGAGGAGGTCGGTGGAGGTAGTGCTCACCCTCAATGTCCATGGGGATCTACGTTCTGGGAGCGAGGAGAGGGTGAGCGTTCTCTCTGGGGCAACACCGTTCTTCAGCTTTGGGCCTGGATGAAAATCTGCAGGTGGTCTAGGCCTCCGCATCCCGTGGACATCCCTTGGGATAGACTTCTTTGAAGGCTTCCCGTCCAGCTCTCGCTTGGAGCGATCGGCCTCCTTTGCATGGATGTACTTGTGGACATGGAGGAGAAGCTCAGAGTACGACTTTGGAGGCTTTTTATCCGAGGAATACGTCAGATGGGAGGTCTTGAACCCGCGCTTCAACACCAGCATCGCGACAGGCTCGTCCAGACTATAGATTTCTAGGGTGGCAATCTTGAAGCGGGTAATGTAGTCCCGCAGCAACTTTTGGTCCTGCTGGCGGATAGAGAATATGCTATCCACCTCTCTTGGCACCTTCCGTCAAGCATCGAAGTGTGCCACAAACTTTCCTTCCTACTGATGGAAGGAGCTGATGGATTCCGGATCGAGGCGGATGAACCAAACTCGAGCAGCCTTCCAGAGGGTGGCTGGGAAGGCAAAGCATAGAAGAGCGTCCGTCGTTCCCTAGACCCTCATGAGAGCCTTATAGCTCTCTAAATGGTCCAAGGGATCAGTGGTCCCATCGTAGGGATCCACTTGAGGCATGCGGAACCGACTCAGGATCGGTTCCTCTTGGATTTCCCGGGAGAAGGGTGGTTGGGCAATATAGCTCGATGGATCTGTTAGAGAGCTCTGCATGTTGGCAAAGCGGCGGGCGAACTCCGCCAACTTGCACTTATGCTCCTCAAGGCGCCTCTTGGCCTGGCACCTGATGGCCTCGTCAGTGGAATCTTCCACTGAGGCTGCTGGACAAGGGGGTGCCAATCGGTCTCGGCGGGGGCCTTGGCCCGATGGTGCCTGCTGCACATCACTGCTTCGACATCGTTGGCCGGGGATTGACTCTCGTGATCCACCGAACTGGAGTAGTTCCTCTTTGCGGGAGTCTGGTGGCTCCCGCGGGGGTTGGAAACTGCCCGTGGGTGGGAGGGCCTGCCTTGGATGGAGCGCAGGCTTCCACGGGGGACCGTGATGTAGAACGAAGGACACGAAGAAAACCTATTGTTATTTTGAAAAGAGGAAAAACACCTAAAGCAAATCAAGGATCATGGGAGAGCTAAGAAGCCTCCGGGACTAGGATAGAACGACCTCCGAAAATCCTAAAACGATTGGGCTCTTTTTTTTTATTTTTTATTTTTTTTAAAAAAAAAAATTCTTGGCGGAGATGGCGAAGGAACGATAGGGATGGGAGGCTGGGACGGGAACTCCTAGACCTTGGGACTCATCCTAACAAAGAGACCGTCCACCTCTAAGGCATTACGCCCTCCTCAATACTTAGAGGCACTAGGATGGATCTCAAGGTCACGAAGGACGGGGGTGGGGGAGAACTCATGGATCTTGGGACTCACCCTAACGAAGAGACCGTCCACCTCTAAGGCATTACGCCCTCCTCAATACTTAGAGGCGCTAGGATGGATCTCAAGGTCATGAAGGACAGGGATGGGGGAGAACTCATGGATCTTAGGACTCACCCTAACGAAGAGACCGTCCACCTCTAAGGCATTACACCCTCCTCAGTACTTAGAGACGCTAGGATGGTTCTCAAGGCCACGAGGGGAAGGCGCGAAGGTGGGAGGGAGAAAGGAGATACTTGGGGCCTCACACCCCTCGACGTCCCGAAGGACGAAGGAAAAAGGTTCTCAGCCCAGAACCACACACTGGAAAACACTCAAAAATTTTATTCAACTATTTTTTTTTACAAGAGGAGTATGGGTATTTATAGATGCCCATATCCCTTTTGAAATTCAAAAATAAAATCCCCTGAAATCCTCCCTTGATTTTTTGAAATCAAATTCAAAATCAAAATCCCCAAATTTCCCAAATTACATTTATTAAAAAAAATTACCAAATAAATCCTGTTATTTGAATTTTGAAATCCCCTCCGCTCAGAAACTCGTGCTACTCCAAAAATCGTGCAAAACAACTCTTCTTCCATCACTTTGAGAAGCGTGCAGAAGCTTCATTTGGCTTCTTTGAAAAGCGTGCAGAAGCTCCTTCACGGCCGAGCAACAGGAGCACCTGGATCTTTGGCACCCGGCCCAGCGGGCGGCGGCGGGGCGGCCTGGTGGCGCACCGGCGGGCGGACGGCGGCGGCGGGGCGGCACGACGGTGGCGGCGAACGCCGACGGTGGCCGTGGATGACCGTTGGTCTTCCACGGTCTGCGTGGTCTTCCCACGGGCGTGAGGCCAGGATGCCGGCGGCGGGGCGGCCTGGTGGCACGCCGGCGGGCGGACGGCGGCGGCGGGGCGGCACGACGGCAGCGGCGAACGGCGGCGGTGGCGACCGTGGATGACCGTTGGTCTTCCACGGTCCGCGGGGTCTTCCCACGGGCGTGAGGCCCCAGGGATGCCGGCAGGGCGGCAGGGCGACGGATCGACGGAGCACCGGTGGGCGGGCGGCAGTGGCGGGGGTCAGGCACGGCCGATCGCGGACCGGTGGGGCAAAAAAAATCGGAAAAAAAAGGCCTCTGTGATTTTTTCTGGAGGTTGAAGGAGATCGGAATAGCTTGGAATAAAGTTGGAATAACATCGAGATAACATGGAATAAAGGGAATAGGTGGAATAGCCGGAATAACTAAAATACAAAAATTCTAAAAATTCTAAAAAAAATAAAAGGTGAAACCCGGATAGGTTTCGGGTCCCTCATCATTCTCCTGCAGCACGAAGAACTCTACTCCGTCGAATTCGAGGACAAGCAAATCCTAGCCCGCTGCTAGCTCTGATACCAAATTGATGTAGAACGAAGGACACAAAAAAACCTATTGTTATTTTGAAAAGAGGAAAAACACCTAAAGCAAATCAAGGATCATGGGAGGGCTAAGAAGCCTCCGGGACTAGGATAGAACGACCCCCGAAAATCATAAAATGACTGGGCTCTTTTTTTTTTTTTTTTAAAAAAAAAAAATTTCTTGGCGGGGATGGCGAAGGAACGATGGGGATGGGAGGCTGGGACGGGAACTCCTAGACCTTGGGACTCATCCTAACAAAGAGACCGTCCACCTCTAAGGCATTACGCCCTCCTCAATACTTAGAGGCGCTAGGATGGATCTCAAGGTCACGAAGGACGGGGGTGGGGAAGAACTCCTAGACCTTGGGACTCATCCTAGCGAAGAGACCCTCCACCTCTAAGGCATTACGCCCTCCTCAATACTTAGAGGCACTAGGATGGATCTCAAGGTCACGAAGGACGGGGGTGGGGGAGAACTCATGGATCTTGGGACTCACCCTAACGAAGAGACCGTCCACCTCTAAGGCATTACGCCCTCCTCAGTACTTAGAGGTGCTAGGATGGTTCTCAAGGCCAAGAGGGGAAGGCGCGAAGGTGGGAGGGAGAAAGGAGATACTTGGGGCCTCACACCCCTCGACGTCCCGAAGGACGAAGGAAAAAGGGCCTCAGCCCAGAACCACACACTGGAAGAACACTCAAAAATTTCATTCAACTGTTTTTTTTTACAAGAGGAGCATGGGTATTTGTAGATGCCCATATCCCTTTTGAAATTCAAAAATAAAATCCACTGAAATCCTCCCTTGATTTTTTGAAATCAAATTCAAAATCAAAATCCCCAAATTTCCCAAATTATATTTATTAAAAAAAATTACCAAATAAATCCCGTTATTTGAATTTTGAAATCCCCTCTGCTCTGAAACTCGTGCTACTCCAAAAATCGTGCAAAACAACTCTTCTTCCATTGCTTTGAGAAGCGTGCAGAAGCTTCATTTGGTTGCTCTGAAAAGCGTGCAGATGCTCCTTCACGACCGAGCAACAGGGGCACCTGGATCTTCGGCACCCAGCCCAGCGGGCTGCAGTGGGGCGGCCTGGTGGCGCGCCGGCGGGCGGACGGCGATGGCGGGGCGGCACGACGGTGGCGGTGGCCGTGGATGACCGATGGTCTTCCACGGTCCGCGGGGTCTTCCCACGGGCGTGAGGCCCCAGGGATGCCGGTGGGGTGGCAGGGCGACGGATCGGCGGAGCGCCGGGGGCGGGCGGCAGTGGCGGGGGTCGGGCACGGCTGATCGCGGACCGGTGGGGCAAAAAAATCGGAAAAAAAAGGCCTCTGTGATTTTTTCTGGAGGTTGAAGGAGATAGGAATAGCTTGGAATAAAGTTGGAATAACATCGGGATAACATGGGAATAAAGGGAATAGGTGGAATAGCGGGAATAACTAAAATACAAAAATTCTAAAAAAAAATTTAAAATTCTAAAAAATATAAAAGGTGAAACCCGGATAGGTTTCGGGTCCCCCATCAGACCGTGGCTCAAGTCGCGGGGGTCCCTGGCTGGGGCTGAGTGGCCAGGGAGCGCTGCTGGTGCTGCAGTTGCCGCATAGCAATTGTCAAAGTTTGCAGCTGCTGGATGATAGCTGCGAAAGGACCGTCCACCAAGGATGGTAGAGGAGGAGGAGGTGGACCAGGAAGTTTCCCTCTCTGGGCTACGCAGCCCTTGAGAAGAAGGAACTTCTCTTGCTTGGCTGGTGGATGCTTCGCGTCAATGAATCACCACCATGGTCGGAGCGCGCTTTCGCCCATGGAGAGCTTGCTCGCACAGGGGTTACTATTCTGGCGCGCGAAACTGTTGCCGATCTCATCGTGGTGGCCTGTAGCTCTTGAGCTGGCCCCGGTCTCAGACTCTCTCACCTCAAGATCTCCAAGCTCCTGGACCTCCAAAACAAAGTCAGAAACCTGGGCCGGGGATTCCGGCGGGGGCACTCCGATGGTCAAGTTAGAGAGCGGCAAGATGGAGCAGATTCCCTAAGGCGAGTTCCCGAAGGATTCCCGTACTTAGAGGAGATGTAAACGTAAGAAGTGTGGGGAAGAGGGGAGTTGAAGCCCGACTTCCTACACTGGGTTCACCGAGCTCACGCCTGAGAACATCTTGAGGCATCCTAGGATCGTTCTGTTGGTGTTTTCTCCCTCTTTCGACTTACCTTTCCCCCCGTTTTTACCATCCCTTTTATACCACCGAACAGCCCTCAGCCCACGTTCCTTGCAGGGGGCTCCGTGAGACCTCTGGACCTTCTCTTCTCTCTTCTTCTTCAGGTCTGGGAGTTAAGTGGCCGGACCGCCTCGTCCGCAGTGTGTCACGAAAGGGGGAAGACTGGGAGGCTTTGGGCCGAGCACGAGAGCTCTCCTTTCGAGAAGTTTACGATGGGCTTCCAGTCGTTTCAAGCTCCTACCTAAAAGGATTCTGTTCCTCAGTTGTGAGGCCCCATCTGACTAGTGTAAACGAGGTTTCGCGTGTCACTGCAGGCCGTACTGGTGCCCCCAATGGGGCATGGCGCGCGCCGGCTCTAGTGGTGACCTTGCAACCCGTGTCTCTGCTTTCCCGAGGATTTGTAGAGCAGGGCTGATCTCGGTCGAGGTGGACCCGTCAGGGGGCGCCACCTTGCGGTGGAGCAGGGGCTGCTAGCTTCGGCCGAGATGGACCCCTCCTAGGTGGACACCTGGCGGAGCGGCAGAGAGAGGCTCGACTTCGATCGAGGTGGACCCGTCTTCGGTTGCCACCTGGCGAAGGAGCAGGAGGGCCCAGCTCGGCCTCGACAGACGTAGACCAGTCTTTGGGTGCCACCTCGTGATGGAGCGAGGGGCTGCCAGCTTCGATCGAGGTGGACCCCTCCTGGGTGGACACTTGGCAAAGTGGCAGGGAGGTGCTCGACTTCGGCAGAGTTGGAACCATCTTCAAGTGTCACATGGCGAAGGAGCAGGAGGGCCCGGCTCGACCTCGGGTGAGGTTGACCCATCTTGGTGTGCAACCTGGTGAGAAAGCGAGGGGCCGCCAGCTTCAGCCGAGGTGTCCCCTCCTAGTTGGACACCTGGCGGAGTGGCAGGGAGGTGCTCGACTTCGACCAAGGTGGACCCATTTCGTGTGCCACCTAGTGAAGTAGCTGGAGGGCTCGGCTCGACATCGACAGAGGTGGACCTGTCTTGGGGTGCCACCTGGCGAGGGAGCGAGGGGCCGCCAGCTTTGGCCTAGGTGGACCACTCCTGGGTGGATACCTGGTGGAGTGGCAGAGAGAGGCTCGACTTCGATCGAGGTGGACCCGTCTTCGGGTGCCACCTGGCGAAGGAGCAGGAGGGCACGGCTTGACCTCGATAGAGGTGGACCCGTTTCGTGGTGCCTCCTGGCAAGGGATAGAGGGGGCCGCCAACTTCGACCAAGGTGGACCCCTCTTGGGTGGACACCTGGCGGAGTGGCAAAAAGAGGCTCGACTTCGGTCGAGGTGGACCTGTATTCGGGTGCCGCCTAGCGAAGGAGCAGGAGGGCCCGGCTCGACCTCGGCAGTGGTGGACCCATCTTGTGGTGCCACCTAACAAGGGAGCAAGGGGTCGCCAGCTTCAACTGAGGTGGACCACTCCTGGGTGGACACATGGCAGAGTGACAAGGAGGTGCTCGACTTCGACAGAGGTGGACCCGTCTTCGGGTGCCACCTTGTGAAGGAGCAGTAGGGCCTGGGTCGACCTCGGCAGAGGTGGACCCATCTTGTGGTGCCACCTGGTGAGGGAGCGAGGGGCCGCCAGCTTCGGCCGAGGTGGACCTCTCCTGGGTGGACACCTAGCGGAGTGGCAGAGAGAGGCTCGACTTCGGTCGAGGTGGACCCATCTTCGGGTGCCACCTAGCGAAGGAGCAGGAGGGCCTGGCTTGACCTCAACAGAGGTGGACCCGTCAGGGTGCCACCTGGCAAGGGAGCGAGGGGGCCGCCAGCTTCGGTCGAGGTGGACCCCTCTTGGGTGGACACCTGGCGGAGTGGCGGAGAGAGGCTCGACTTCGACCGAGGTGGACCCATCTTCAGGTGCCACCTGGCGAAGGAGCAGGAGGGCCCGGCTCGACCTCGACACTGGTGGACCCGTCTTGGGGAGCCACCTGGCGAGGGAGCGAGGGGGCCGCCAGCTTTGGTCGAGGTGGGCCCCTCCTAGGTGGACACCTGGCGGAGTGACAAGGAGGTGCTCGACCTCGGCAGAGGTGGACCAGTCTTCGAGTGCCACCTTGCGAAGGAGCAGGAGGGCCTGGCTTGACCTCGGTAGAGGTGGACCCGTCTTGTGGTGCCACCTGGCGAGGGAGCGAGGCACCACCAGCTTCGGCCGAGGTGAACCTCTCCTGGGTGTACACCTGGCAGAGTGGCTGAGTGAGGCTCGACTTTGGTCGAGGTGGACCCATCTTCGGGTGCCACCTTGCGAAGGTGCAGTAGGGCTCAGCTCGACCTCGACAGAGGTGGACCCATCTTGGGGTGACACCTGGTTATGGAGCGAGGGGCTGCCAGCTTTGACCGAGGTGGACCCCTCCTGTGTCGACACCTGGCACAGTGGCAGGGAGGTGCTCGACATCGACCGAGGTGACCCATCTTCAGGTGTCACCTGGCGAAGAAGCAGGAGGGCCCAGCTTAACCTCGGCCGAGGTGGACCCGTCTTGGGGTGCCATCTGGTGAGGGAGCGATGGGCCACCAGCTTCAGTTGAGGTGGACCCCTCTTAGGTGGACAATTGGTTGAGTGGCAGGGAGGTGCTCGACTTTGACCAAGGTGGACCCATCTTCGGGTGCCACCTGGCGAAGGAGCAGGAGGGACCGGCTCGACATCGGCAGAGGTGGACCCGTCTTGGGGTGCCACCTGGCGAGGGAGAGATGGGCCGCCAGCTTCGGCCGAGGTGGACCACTCCTGGGTGGACACATGGTGGAGTGGCAGAGTGAAGCTCGACATCGACCGAGGTGGACCCGTCTTCGGGTGCCACCTGGCGAAGAAGCAGGAGGGCCCGGCTTGACCTCGGTAGAGGTGGACCCGTTTTTGGGTGCCTCCTGGCGAGGGAGTGAGGGGGCCGCCAGCTTCGGCCAAGGTGGACGCCTCCTGGGTGGACACCTAGCGGAGTGGTAGAAAAAGGCTCGACTTCGGCCGAGGTGGACCCGTCTTCGGGTGCCACCTAGCGAAGGAGCAAGAGGGCCCAGCTTGACCTCGATAGAGGTGGACCTATCTTGGGGTGTCACCTAGCGAGGTAGCGATGGGCTGCCAGCTTCGATCGTGGTGGACCCCTCCTGGGTGGACACCTGGTTGAGTGACAGGGAGGTGCTCGACTTCGGCAAAGGTGGACCTGTCTTCGAGTGCCACCTGGCGAAGGAGCAGGAGGGCCTGACTCGACTTCTGCAGTGGTGGACCCATCTTGTGGTGCCACCTGGCGAGGGAGCGAGGGGCCGCCAGCTTCGACCGAGGTAGACCTCTCCTGGGTGGACACCTGGCGGAGTGGCAGAGAGAGGCTCGACTTCGGCCAAGGTGGACCCGTCTTCGGGTGCCACCTGGCGAAGGAGCAGGAGGGCCCGGCTCAACCTCGGCAGAGGTCGACCCATCTTGGGGTGCCACCTAGCAAGGGAGCGAGTGGACCGCCAGCTTCGGCCGAGGTGGACCCCTCCTGGGTGGACACCTGGCGGAGTGGCAGTGAGAGGCTCGACTTCGGCTGAGGTGGGCCCGTCTTCGGGTGCCACCTGGCGAAGGAGCAGGAGGGCCTGGCTCGACCTCGGCACAGGTAGACCCGTCTTGGGGTGCCACCTGGCGAGGGAGCGAGGTGGTGCGGGCACCAGACTCAGAAGATAACTTCAGGGCTCCATCTGGATCTCTGATTGGCCTTGCCCGAAGAATTAGGGTTTTCTGGTTTTGTAATAAGTGTTGACTTGGTCAACTCAATTTTAGTCTTGAGTCTGTATTTCCCTGCAATTTAAATTTTGTTGAGTCATGTTGACTCAGTGCAAGTCCTAGTAGTGGTCTAGGTCTTCTCCAGGTTGGTTCCACCTTTTTTCAAGTCAAGGTCCAGGGTGCCACATTTTTCTCCCAAGCTCAAGTAAGTGGGTGCCACACTCCCAGCCACACGCCAGAATCCAGGGCGTGCCACATCTCCATCCCAGTGTCTTGGTCCCCACACCCAAGGGAGCAAGAATTTTTCTTGAAGCCAAAATCAAGGAGGCGCCCCATATATACCTTAAAAGGCCAAGCTAAAGGAGGAAAGAGGCATTTCTTGGGGAGCACTTCAAGGGGGTGCCCAATCCATGCCTAAAAAGACCAAAGTAAAGTTGGGAAGAGCCATGACTTGGGGAGAAATAAAAGGAGGTGTCCAAAAGAGTTGAGCCATGAAAGGAAGAAGCCTAAACTTGTGGAGCAAGACTAGGAGGCGCCCAAATACTTCCAAATAAAACCAAGCATGGAAGGAAAAATTTTTTTCTTGAAGAGCACGGCTAGGAGGCGCCACCTACTTACCATTTGGAGCCACCAATCAACACTTATGGAAGCTCTTGGCCTGCCATATGAGAAGGATTTGATTCTACAATCCTAATTTTAGGATCCATCCTATTAGTCCCACATGGGAAGATGTAAAACCCTGACCTCTTGTAAAGACCTATAAAATAAACCCCTCTTGTAAGTTTGAAAGGACAACTGATGAATGATTTCAATTTATGTGTGAGCAAACTTTGTGTTTCTCTCTTTCGTACTTGCATTCAGGTGTTGAGCTCCGTGAGGGAGTAAATCTGGGTTCCTTAGGAACCTCGAGGAGGTGTGAGATCTCCAACCCCAAAACCCTAGGTTAGCCACTTCACTTCCAAACCCTAGCCGCCCATCATCCTCTTCATTCCACCAAACCCTAGCCTACCCCATCTCTCACGGCCCCTCTCTCCAAGTAGAGGCCGACCACCAGCATCCAGGTCCAGTTCGGCTACTTCGAAGACAGAGCAAATCCCAGAGGAAGTCAGATCAGCATCCAGGAGAATCAGGATTTCAGCAACATCAGCTTTCAAGTTCTTCTATCTGGTAAATCCTTCCTTGAGTAACTGGTTCCATAACTTGTTCTTCTTCTTTCCCAGATCTTGAGTTCAGAAAAAGCCAACTCTGCCAAAGGGCCAGTATTGGAGGATCCATTGCGAAGATATCTGAATCCGGGGATCCAACAATCTGCTCAAGAGAGTCCTTCCACTAAACTTTGTGAAGATCACTGCCTGGTCTGTAACCCTTCTCTTCTCTTTACTTCTGTCCTGTTGAAAGTTTAGAGCGAAACCCTAGGTCTGGGAGTTTCTTAACCCCCAGCGATCCTTTACTTCTGAACTACTATGATAACCTAGTTTCTTTAAATTATGCTTTCAATTATTACATAGTTTCTTTCAATTTAGTTTAACTTTCCTTTGAGTCAAAGCCGACTTCTGAAAATAAAAAAATAAAAAAAGAATTAGTCTAAATTTACTTCCGCATCGCATCATCTCTTTTGTTCTGCATCACTTTTGGTATTAGAGCTTTCGTTTTGCATCACGAGGGAGCCGCCAGCTTTGGCCGAGGTGGGCCCCTCCTGGGAGGACACCTGGAAGAGTGGTAGAGAGAGGCTCGACTTCAACCGAGGTGGTGCCATCTTTGGGTTCACCTGGTGAAAGAGCAGGAGGGTCCGGCTCGACTTCGGTAAAGGTGGCCCCGTCTTGAGGTGCCACCTGGAGAGGGAGTGAGTGGGCCGCCAGCTTTAGCAGAGGTTGACCCCTCCTGGGTGGACACCTGGCGGAGTGCAGAGAGAGGCTCAACTTCGACCGAGGTGGACCCGTCTTCGGGTGCCACTTGGAGAAGGAGCAGGAGGGTCCAGCTCGACCTTAGCAGAGGTGGACCCGTCTTGGGGTGCCACCTGTCGAGGGAGCGAGGGGGCCACCAGCTTCGGCCGAGGTGGACCCCACCTGGGTGGATACCTGGCGGAGTGGCAGAGAGAGGCTCGACTTCAGTCAAGTTGGACCCGTCTTCGGGTGCCACCAAGCAAAGGAGCAGGAGGGCCAGGCTCGACCTCAGCATAGGTGGACCCATTTTGGGCTGCCACCTGGTGAGGGAGCGAGGGGCCGCCGGCTTCGACCGAGGTTGATCCCTCAAGGGTGGACACCTGGCAGAGTGGCAGGGAGGTGCTCGACTTCGGCCGAGGTGGACCCGTCGTCGGGTGCCACCTGGCGATGGAGCAGGAGGGCCCGGCTCGACCTCAGCAGAGGTGGACCCATCTTGGGGTGCCACCTGGCGAGGGAGCGAGGGGCCGCCAGCTTCGACCGAGGTGGACCCCTCCTGGGTGGACACCTGGCGGAGTGGCAAAGAGAGGCTCGACTTCGACCAAGGTGGACCAGTCTTTGGGTGCCACCTGGCGAATGTGCAAGAGGGCCCAGCTCGACCTCGACAGAGGTGGACCCGTCTTCGGGTGCCACCTAGCGAATGAGCAGGAGGGCCCGGCTCGACCTTGACAGAGGTGGACCCCTTAAGGGTGGACACCTAGTGGAGTGGCAAAGAGGTGCTCGACTTCGACCGAGGTGGTCCCATCTTTGGGTGCCACCTGGCGAAGGAGCATGAGGGCCCGGCTCGACCTCGACAGAGGTGGACCAGTCTTAGGGTGCCACCTGGCGAGGGAGCAAGGGGGCCACTAGCTTCGACCGAGGTGGACCCCACCTAGGTGGACACCTGGCGGAGTGGCAGAGAGAGGCTCGACTTTAGTTGAGTTGGACCCGTCTTTGGGTGCCACCTTGCGAAGGAGCAGGAGGGCTCGACTCGACATCGGCGTAGGTGGACCCGTCTTGGGCTGCCACCTAGCGAGGGAGCGAGGGGCCGCCAGCTTCGATCGAGGTGGACCCCTCAAGGGTGGACACCTGGCAAAGTGACAGAGAGAGGCTGGACTTCGGCCAAGGTGGACCCGTCTTCAGGTGCCACCTGGTGAAGGAGCAGGAGCCCTTCTTCCCGAATGGGAGGTATTTTGAAAGAAAAAATCCACGTGGTACTGACCGTGTCCAGCTGGACCAGACACGCGCCCCATGTCAGCAATGTAGCCATATCATAGGGAATAAAGGTCTAGTTGTCATCTTAATTTTCTTTGAAGGACTTAGGTGAAGCTTCCTACATACTTGGTATGAAAATTTATAGAGATAGATCTAGGAAGCTATTGGGATTATCTCAATATATGTACATAGACACTGTGTTGAAATGATTTAGCATGAAAAATTTCAAGAAAAGCTATCTTCTGATAGGCCATGGAATTACTCTTTCCAAGAAGGATTGTGCGACAACACTCGAGGAGAGAGAGTGTATGCATAAGATTCCATATGCTTCGGTAGTGGGTTTTATTATATATGCCATGACATGTACTAGACAAGGTGTGGCATACTCATGCCACTAGGGGTAGTGAGTAGATACCAGTCTGACCCAAGTGAGGCACATTGGAATGTAGTAAAGACAATCCTTATGTATTTGCAAAATACTAAAGACCAATGGCTAATTTGTGGAGAACCTGACTTAAAACATGTGGGGTATACTAATTCCAATTTTAAGTCAGATAGAGATAACAGCAAGAGTCTATTCGGCTTTGTGTTTACCCTAAATAGAGGACCCATCTGCTGGAAAAGATCCAAGCAGCATACAGTGGCAGACTCAGTATGCAAAGTAGAATACATTACAGCATCAGATGCCGTAAAGGAGGCTGTGTGGTTGTGGAAGTTCCTAGGCGATTTGGGAGTGGCACCTTCCCTGGATGGTCCTATTCTGATATACTGTGACAGCACTAGAACCATTACTCAAGCCAATGAGTCAAAGTCCCATCAGCATACTAAGCATGTTCTGCATCGCTACCTCCTTGAATGAGAGATCAAGGAAGAAGGTGACATCGAACTTATGAAGATCGATGGAAAAGAGAATCTGGCCTACCCCTTCACTAAAGCTGTTGGAGTTCAAGAGTTCAACGATTGTAAATGGAAGATGGGAATATGATTCTATTCTGATTGGCTTTATTCTAAGTGGGAGTTGTTGGAAAATATGTCCCAAAACTAATCATCTACCTTGTAAACAGTTGAGCTATTATTGTAATGTATATGAGTTATGTGGAATGAAATATTTATTCTGGCTGTTCATCATATTTTACATCTTCCTGCAATAAACACTTGTGTGATGAAGTCTTTAGAACAACTTTGATGTGATATAGAGAGGATATATCATATAGTTCTTAAATTGGTCCACGACCAAATGATATATTGTCAAAGGATGATAGTGTATCGGGTGTAGATCGTTGTATGTCATAGTTGTTGGTTATCCTCTTAACCAAAAAGTGTAGAGACACTGGTATGACATGCAAGTGTTGAGTATGACACTTCACTAGATGTGATTCATCTATAAAACATTCTTTCTGCCAAAGAGTAGTTCGCATCAGGATATGGATATTAGTGTTCCTCTGACTTGAGATCACCATGGTAGCTTACAAGTAACTCACTATGCTTAGGTACCAGACTACCCAGATTTCTATTCCGGTGATGAAAGGTTGCTGAGTATAGTCAAGTACTTGTGTAGCAGTGGTTGTGATGCGGCAAGCATATGATTAATGTTTAGATTATGGTTTGTAGAGCAATGAAACCTTATTACACTAGCATTGTACTCATCATAATAAGACTTAAGGATTACATGAAATGGAACTTTTACTTGATTAGCCACAATCCTAAACTAAGAAGGAAGAAGATCTAGATAATAGGGGCCAATGATTATGGACTTACATTGATGAGCTTTCCAACCTTCTTTTTATTCATACCTTGAAACTACCAATGCTCTGGATTTGAGGACTTGGATAACAAAGATCAGAACTCTGGACTTGGACTTTAGTCTGTCGGTTCATTGTCAAGGGGGAACCCGGTTCTCAACTCAAAGACTTCGAAGGACCCTGCAATTGAAGATCACAGGTTAAGGAAGAAAGAGACAAATATAAAAAAAGATTGGGAGGATTTATGAACAAAGATGAAATTGCAGAAGATCTGGCCGACTCCAATGCCTTCGTCTTGTACTGGAATGGTGAGTTGCTTAGAGAAAAAAAAAAATGGCTTTGGCATGGAGGAAGAAACTTTCACACAAGAACATAAGACAATTTGCTTCAAAACTTCACTTGTATTTCATTCATTTTCAATCCCCTTTACAATAGGCGTCCAAGGCTTTTAATAGCCTCACAAAGCTAGCTTTTGAAATTTAAAAACTCCCCAAATTGAGGAGGATTACAAGGGGGGTTGGAGGATTTGATGGACCGTTTGGAGGGATGTGGGGGGAGTTGGAGGATTTGGTGGAGGGCTTGGAGGGATGTGGCCGACCTCCTTGAATTTGAATCTCCCTTGTTGGTGCCCAAAGGGTGATGAAGTGGCTGGTGAGGTGGCACCTTTGGCTGATGACGTGGCATGGTGAGGTGGTCTTCTAATTTCAAGATGACATGTGGTGCCAAGTGGTCCTAGTTGATGGTCCTTTTCTCTTGCTTGGTGGTGTGTCTTCTCTTCTTCATGGGGTCCAGAATTTGAGTCTTGTTGCTGGCTTTCATGGCTTTAAGACTTGAATAGACATAACTCAACTGAATTAGACTTAACTCAACTGAATTAAACTCAACTGACCTAGACTTTAAAACTTGAAATGGACTTATAGGAAATGAAATTTTAAAAGTAATTACAGGATTCAATAAACACTCTTGATTTGAATCTCAAAATTAATTACAGGACTCTTAAAAAGGAAATGAATCCTGAAAAGGAAATAAAACATTTTTGATCTAAAGGATACAAGGTAACCTAATTATCTTTGATCCAAATTGGGATAAGGGTAACCTTGTTGGAGTGAAGTTTCTTTCGATTTCTGGTGTCCACACCATTTCTCCTGGGGTGGGCAGAACTCGACCCAGTCGAGTATGGTTCAATTTTGTCCTGGTAATGCTCGAACAAGTCTGGGTTAAGTCTTTGCAGGTCCTCTCGAGTAATCCAAGAGTTGTCGGACTCAGGTCGACCTTGCCATTGAACTAGGTATCGCTGATAGTCCTTATTCCCGGTAGTAATGGTCTTGTCATCCAGGATTCTCTCAATCCTCTCTCTCCGCTCAGGTAGGGTTTGTGGTGGACACTCGAAAATATGTTCACTCTCAATGAAAGATTCTAGCCCAAAAGGCTCACTAGGTATTAGTTCTAGTTCTTTGTATTCTACTAGGTATGAAACATTAAAGGTTGTACTGATACCTATATCAGGTGGAAGTTCCAAAACATATGCATTAGGCCCTATTTTCTTTAAGATCTTGAAAGGTCCCGCTCCGCGGGCATGCAGCTTCTTTATGGTTCAAGAGGGGAACCATTCAGGGTTGAGCCTAATCATCGCATAATCCCCTTCATAGAATACTTTAGCCCTCTTATGTGAGTCAGCTAAGTGTTTGTAAGTTTCATTGCTTAGGTTGATCTTATTACTGATTTCTTTATGCAGATTTGTGACATGCTGTGCAAAAGACTCAGCAGACTTAGAGACTCGTGTGTGAATAGGTAGTGGGATTAGATCTAAAGGCTTCCTAGGCTTGTAACCATGGACTATCTCAAAGGGACTTTTTCCCGTAGATCTATTGACCAAACTGTTGTAAGCGAACTCAGCACGTGGCAATAACAAATCCCAGTTCCCTAGACTTTCTCCCACTAGGCATCTCAGCAAGTTCCCTAGACTTCTATTTACAACCTCGGTTTGTCCATCAGTCTGGGGATGGTAGGCTATGGAGAATTTCAGTCTAGTTCCTAATAGGTGCCAAAGGGTTTTCCAGAAGTAACTTGTGAAGCGAACATCCCTATTAGAAACTATGGTTTTGGTAACCCATGGAGTCTGACTACTTGATCAAGAAAGAGTTTAGCTATCCTAGAGGCATCGGAAGTTTCGTAGCAAGGTATGAAATGGGCCATTTTTGAAAACCGGTCGACCACCACAAAGATTGAATCAGGTTTTCGAATGGTCTTGGGTAATCCTAGAACAAAGTCCATGCTTAGATCCTGCCATGGACACTCAGGTACAGGTAATGGAGTGTATAGCCCAGTATTCTTCTTTTGCTGCTTTGCAACAGCACATGTCCTACATCGGGCTACAAGGTTTGCTACTTGTTTCTTAAGGCCTGGCCAGTAAAATTGTTCCTCAATAGCCAAGATAGTCGTGTTTCGTTCGAAGTGGCCAGCCAAACCTCTCGCATGTATCTCCCAAACTAAAAAATCTCTTAAGGAGGTTCTTGGGATGCAAAGCCTATTCTCTCTAAAAAGATAACCATCTAGAAGGGTATAGTTACTATGATCACTAGATGGTCCTTGACACAAAACCTGATAAATTTCACCAAAATCTGGACAGGTTTCATACTGCTCCTTAAGTCTTTCAAAACCTATGACATCAGTACTGACTGAAGATAAAAGTAACGTTCTACGACTTAGGGCATCAGCTACCTTATTATCAGTTCCCGATTGATGTTTTAGGACAAAAGTATAAGATTGGATGTATTCTACCCATTTGGCATGCCTAGGGTTTAGTTTCTTTTGGGAACTCAAAAACCTAAGGGCTTCATGGTCTGAAAATAAAACAAATTCTTGCGATAGGAGATAATGCCTCCAATACCTTAATGCTTGCACTACCGCATAAAGCTCCCGATCATATGTGAAGTATTTCTTCCTGGCTTCATTCAATTTCTCACTAAAGAATGCTACGGGATGGTTCTCGACTCAGAACTCCACCAATCCCTACTCCCGAAGCATCGCATGCTACTTCAAAGACCTTAGAAAAATTGGGTAGTCTTAAGACTGATGCTTGGGTCATCTTATCCTTGATGTGAAGGAAGGACTTATCAGCTGACTTCGTCCATTCAAAGTGGCCCTTCCTAATACAATCCGTGATAGGAGCAACTATGGTGCTAAACCCTCTAATAAATCTTCGATAAAACGTAGCGAAGCCATGAAAACTTCTTACTTTGTGAATATTATTGGGTGTTGGCCACTCTACAATTGCCTTAACCTTCTCAGGGTCAGCGGATACTCCTTCAGGGGTCACAACAAATCCTAGGAAGATAACTCTAGTAGTCATGAAAGCACATTTCTTTAGGTTGGCAAAGAGGTTATCTTTCCTATGTGCTAAAAAGACCTGCCTCAGATGTTGTTGATGATCTTCTCTAGTCCTACTATAGATAAGTATGTCGTCAAAGTAAACGACAACAAATTTCCCAATAAAGGCCCGTAGGACTTGATTCATGATTCGCATAAAAGTACTAGGGGCGTTTGATAACCCAAAAGGCATGACTACCCATTCAAATAACCCGTCCTTAGTTTTAAAGGCAGTCTTCCATTCATCCCCTGGTCTGATCCTAACTTGGTGATAGCCGCTCTTCAGGTCAATCTTAGAAAATATAGTTGCACTGGCCATCATATCTAACATATCATCCAAGCGGGGGATGGAAAACCTATACTTCACCATGATTTTATTTATGGCATTACTATCAACACAAATTCTCCATGTGCCATCTTTTTTAGGGGTATGTAAGGTTGGGACTGCGCATGGACTCAAACTTTCCTTAATGAATCCTTTCTTTAGGAGTTCTCCTACTTGTCGTTGTAATTCTTGGTGCTTAGTAGGGTTCATTCTATAATGGGGAAGGTTCGGTAGGGTTGTTGATGCAGAACAAATATGTGGAATGCGGAAGCAAATTAAAATTAATATATATATATATTTTATATATATTTTCAGAAGTCGGCTTTGACTCAAAGGAAAGATAAACTAATGTTGAAAGAAACTAAGAAATGACAGAAAGCACAATTAAAAGGAGTGGATTATCAGAGTAACTCAGAAGTAGGATCGCTGGGGATTGAGAAACCCCCAGATCTAGGGTTTGCTCTGAGTTTCAATGAAACAGACAAAGTGAGAAGGGAAGGTTCTTGTTACCTAGCAGTGATATCTCTCCATTTGGTGGAAAAAGACTCTCTCGAGCAGATTATTGGATCCCAGGAGTCAAGGTATCTTCGCAATGGATCCTCCAATAATGGTCCTTGGAAAAGTTGGCCTCTTCTTGAACCCTGGATCCTGGAGAGAAGAAGAACAAGGTTAGGAACAAGAGACTCAGGGAAGAGAGTTACCCAAGTAGAAGAAAGGATGGGATCTGAAGGTCTTCAGCTGATCTGGAACTCCTAGGCTGCAAATTTGGGACTTCTTCTTCTAGATATGCTGGATAGACTCTGAAGCAGTGGTAGCTGACTTGAAGATGGCTGGACTGGGGTCCTGGTGGTCGGCCACCCTTTGGAAGAAGAACCTTGAAGATGGTGTAGAGGCTAGGGTTTGGTGGTGGTGGAGTGGAGATGGGTGGACTAAGCTAGGGTTTTGGGGTTGGAGATCTCACACCTCCTCAAGGTTCCTAGGGAACCCAGATTTACTCCCTCACGGAGCTCAACACTCAGAATAAGTGCGGAAGAACAAGACTTTGCTCAAAACAAGGGATTTCATTCATAAGATTTCATAAGATAAGTTCAAGTTACAAAAGGGGTCTAATATATAGACCTATAAGAAAAATCAAAACCATACAAGTTTCCATGTGGGACTAATAGGACTAATCTACACTTTAGGCATCAAATTCTCTTCCCTTGGCCAACCAAGACTCCTTCCATGAGTGAGCAGCCCAAAAACTCCAAGAAAACTTGAAAATCAGCTCCAAATGGCAGGTTATGGGGGTATCTCCTAGTATCTCTCTATGAATCAAGGATTTTTCCTTCATGGTTTGGCTCTTTTGGACACCTCCTAGTCTTGCTCCACAAGTTTAGGCTTCTTCTTTTCATGGCTTTGGCACTTTAGGAAACTTTTGGGTGCCTCCTTGATTTTCTCCCCAAGACATGCTCTCTTCCCTTATATAACTTGGATTTTTTATGGAACATTGTGGGGCACCTCCTTGATCCTCTCTTCAAGAAAATTTCTTGCCATCCTGGCTTGGGTTTATCTAGAATGATATTGGCTCCTCCTTGGATTGAGGTATCTTGATGGATTTATCCCCCAAGTGGTGCAACAAAAAGGGGAACTTACTTCTTATGGTGTGGGGACCAAAGACACTGGATGGAGATGTGGCAGGGAGTGTGGCACCCACTTGTAGCTGGACCATGGAAGAAAAAATGTGGCACCCTATGGCAAAGGGAATGGCGCCAACCTGGACCTGGACTTGGACTGAGTCAACATGACTCAACAAAAATTGAAATGACAAAATTACAAACTCAAAATTGGGTTGATCAGGTCAATCCTTATTACAAATCCTAATTTTCTCGGGCAAGATCAATCAGAGATCCAGATGGAACCCTGAAGTCTTCTTCTGATTCTGGTGCCCGCACCAGTTGCTCCGGGGACTAAATCTATCGCATGTTGTATATCCCTAAGAGGTGGGAGTTGGTCGAGTAAGTCGTCAGGGAACACGTCTTTGAACTCATCTAGCACTTCACTAACTTTTGGAGGTTGTTCTTTTGAATGAGGTTCTTGATGATCCTTAATGGTCAAAATCCAAACAGGTGATTCATTGCTAATTTCTTGCTCCATTTCTTTAGCAGTGATTACGATCTTCTTTCTATTATGAGTAAACGAGCATGAATTAGAACGATCATAGAGTGTTACATCAAGATCGTACTACCATGGTCGGCCTAGGATTATGCTACTTACTCTCATTGGAAGTACATCACACCATACTTTCTCTAGGTAAGATTGGAACTGAACGGTTACTAGGCACCTAGACTTAATGGAAATCATGGTTGAGTCTATCCAGGATACCTTATTGGGATTGGGGTGGGGTACGGTGGGAAATCCTAGGGTTTTTACTATGTTGGTAGATATGGCATTGACACAGCTGCCGCTATCTAAAATGACTTTGCATACTTTCTCACCTATCTTAATGAATGTCTGTAGGATGCTAGTCCTACGCCAATCTTCTTGGGTTTTAGCTTGGGTGAGAATACACCTAACCACTCCTATCAGATCTTGATCTACCAGGACTTCCTCTTCCTCATGCTTTTCAGCCAAGTTCTCATCTGCCTGGTATACTTCATCCTCAAATTCACCTTGGGATTCTACGACTTCCTCTTCTACTTCCCCTATATGTAGGGCTCTATTGGGACAGCTGCTAGAATAGTGACCCAATTTGTTATAATTGAAACAGGCATTTGGAGTTCTTTGGGTCTCAGGTGTTTTCCCCTTGTCATCTCTTCGGGTCACAGGCACATTGGGATTGGGTCGGTTGAATCTAGGCTGATTGGATCCTGACTGCTAGTAAGGTGTACTAGTCCTAGGGGCTTCGAGCCTACGATAGACTGGACCTCTATGGAATCTCTCAGCATCCCTAGCTATCTGATAGGCCAATTCTAGGTCATGTACCTCTCGCATGAACAATTCTTTTTGAATCTCTTCCCTCAGTCTGGCTCTAAATCTAGACAAGGTCACCGACTCAGATTCATCAACATTGCACCTCATAACGAATTCGTCAAACTTCGCTATGTACTCTGCGACACTCTTATTTTCTTTAGTAAGTCTTTGCCATTGATCTAGGAGTCTTTGGTGGTAGGACATAGGAAGGTATTTCTCCCTAAGCCTAAGTTTCATAGCTCGCCAGGTCACTATGGGCACATCACCTCTCTGTCTAGTGAGTCTCTCAATGTTTCCCCAATATAACCTAGCTTGGCACATAAGTTTAAGCTTTGCAAACTTACACTTGCGCTCTTCACTCATCTCAAACCAGTCAAAATACTAGTCCATCTCACCTTCCCAATCAATGTAGATCTTAGGATCTAAAATTCCATCAAAGGTGGGAGCTTCCAGCCTAATGTTCTTCATGGTTCGGTCATCTTGATCAAAGTAAATTGGGGTGGGTCTGCTGACATTGGGTTCATAGTTAGGCTCATGATGGAATCTCCTTGGGTTGGGATCGATGGTTTGATCAGGGTGGGGTCCTCTAGGAATTGGATCATAAAATTGATCTTGGGGAGCTCTCCTAGGATTTGTTTCGTAGAGAGGGTTTTGATATGGAATTTTTCTAGGGTTCAATGGGGTCTCGAGTTCAGGTGCAAGACTAGGCTCAGGCTCAGTCTGGGCTTCATGATAGCTTTCAGGGGTTCTAGCCTCTAACTGATCCAACCTAGTAGTGATGTGGGCTAATTGTTCATTCATGTCTTGGTTGGTTTGTGCCACATTCTGATTTGTTTGGGCCAATTGCTCAGTTAAACTCTTAGTCAGTTGGGCCACTTGATCATTTAGGCCTTTAATCAAATTCCCTAAGTTTTGGTCCATGGACTACACTTGACTGGGCTTGGATTGGTGAATATGGTGTCCCTGCTCTAGTTGTCATGCTTGCAAATGGACTCAAGTTCGAGCTAAGGTTTCCTAGACCTAGAGCACAAATTAGAAGTCTAATTAAGTGAACCAACTAGCTAGTAGTACTTATGGGACTTAGCTAGGTAGGTGGAGGGGAGTGAAGGTCCCTGATTGCCAACCTTAGACACCAATCTGAGATTAGCCAGGTATGTGGACCAAATCACAAGCCCTGATGCACCAATCCTAGACACCAAGCCAGTAAGCACACACTAATTAGCTGACACAGTTAACTTGACCCTAACCTGAACCCAACTTGTTGGTGTCCCTAACCCACTAGGGCAATTAACGTTCAACTTAATTTTAATTAATGGGCTGGGATTGATATGCTAGTTGGTGAATTTTGGGCTAGGGACAGGTGATGAAACCCTGACCCTATGTCAAATTGATGCCCTTAATTTGATTTCTCATGAGATGAATGAAATGCAAAGGTGTTGCAGAAGTGTGTTGCAGTTTGAAAGTGGTATGGAAAACATGATGAAAAAAATGTCCAAAAATTTTGAAAAATTCACAGAGGATTCTAAACTTATATGCTTCAATGCAGATGAAAGAAATTTTAAAACTAAAATCTGTACTATTCTAAGCATATCCTATAAATGAAGATAAATAAAAAGGACAGAACAAAACCCTAATGACAGTGTCGAACTGCAGAAATTTTCATTTTTTTTATAATTTTTTTCTGATGATGAAATTCAATTTGGTAATAACTGACTTAAAAGGGAACAAGAAAAAAAAAATATTTCAACAAAAAATTAGCGACTTGCCTTTGGAGCTACAGACGAATTACAGTAAACAGATGTAAATTTTTAGAAAAATAGAACCTAATCAAACAAGTGCAATGGCTTATCCAAACTTCAATCTAAAAAATTCACGTCTGGCCAGGGGCTCATTATTCCCATGGGTCGTGACAGTGTACTGGAGTACACCAGCTCAGGAGGCGTGAATTTTAGATCTTGCTTGGATTTAAAGAAAACTATTCTACCCTAATGCAACCATGCTCTGATACCAAAATGTTGCAGCAAGCATATGATTAATGTTTAGATTATGGCTTGTAGAGCAATGAAACCTAATTACACTAGCATTGTACTCATCATAATAAGACTTAAGGATTACATGAAATGGAACTTTTACTTGATTAGACACAATCCTAAACTAAGAAGGAAGAAGATCTAGATAATAGGGGCCAATGATTTTGGACTTACCTTGATGAGGTTTCCAACCTTCTTTTGATTCATACCTTGAAACTACCAACGCTCTGGATTGGAGGACTTGTATAACAAAGATCAGAACTCTGGACTTGGACTTCAGTTTGTTGGTTCATTGTCAAGGGGGAACCCGGTTCTCAACTCAAAGACTTCGAAGGACCCTGCAATTGAAGATCACAGGTTAAGGAAGAAAGAGATAAATGTAAAGAAAGGTTGGGAGGATTTGTGAACAAAGAAGAAATTGCAGAAGATCTGGCCGACTACAATTCCTTCGTCTTGTACTGGAATGGTGAGTTGTTTGGAGAAAAAAAAAAAAAAAATTCTCTTTGGCGTGGAGGAAGAAACATTTACACAAGAACACAAGACAATTTGCTTCAAAACTTCACTTATATTTCATTCATTTTCAATCCCCTTTACAATAGGCGTCCAAGGCTTTTAATAGCCTCACAAAGCTAGCTTTTGAAATTTAAAAACTCCCCAAATTGAGGAGGATTACAAGGGGGGGTTGGAGGATTTGATGGAGGGTTTGGAGGGATGTGGGGGGAGTTGGAGGATTTGGTGGAGGGCTTGGAGGGATGTGGCTGACCTCCTTGAATTTGAATCTCCCGTGTTGGCGCCCAAAGGGTGATGAAGTGGCTGGTGAGGTGGCACATCTGGCTGATGACATGGCATGGTGAGGTGGTCTTCTAATTTCAAGATGACATGTGGCGCCAAGTGATCCTAGTTGATGGTCCTTTTCTCTTGCTTGGTGGTGTGTCTTCTCTTCTTCATGTGGTCAAATTCTGGAGTCCAGAATTTGAGTCTTGTTGCTGGCTTTCATGGCTTTAAGACTTGAATAGACTTAACTCAACTGAATTAGACTTAACTCAACTAAATTAAACTCAACTGACCTAGACATTAAAACTTGAAATGGACTTACAGGAAATGAAATTTTAAAAGTAATTATAGGACTTAATAAACACTCTTGATTTGAAAATCAAAATTAATTACAGGACTCTTAAAAAGGAAATGACTCCTGAAAAGGAAATAAAACATTTTTGATCTAAAGGATACAAGGTAACCTAATTATCTTCGATCCAAATTGGGATAAGGATAACCTTGTTGGAGTGAAGTTTCTTTCGGTTTCTGGTGTCCACACCAGGTTGGATCAAGATGGGATTAACACCTCCAAAAGAGTTTGGTGTGAATGACTCATTATGTCTCAATTGAGTAAAACCTTTGCCAGGGTAGTCCTTGTAAGTAGTTATAGGGATTTTGAGTTTAAGACATATTGTGATGGACTATTCTAGGGTTGGGCAGTTAAACCCTAAGTCATCTAGAGCATTGAGGGTTAAAGGAATGTATTATTTGAATATCATATCCATTTGATTCGTAATAATTGATCTACAACCTTCGACCGATCTAGACACCGGGTGTCATTACTAGATGGTGACTCTAGCTGGTACTGGAAGTATTCCAGTACTACCGACTTAGTGTTCGAACCTATGAGGTCATACTCCATAGGGGTTTTTGATTGACTTAATGACTATTGAATGATTAGGAATCATTTTGGACTCTTTGGACAATTTTATTGTCCATCCACATTTCGAAGATGACTAGAATCATGAGTCAACTCAATTATAAGGATTTGATAATTTGTCAAGTGTGACACATCTTGTTACAAATATTGTGATAAAGATTTTAATTACTAAATGTTGGTGATTATATGGAGGGTTACTGGAAATGTGATTGCTTGATTAACTCAATTTGATTAAACAATTTAGTTTGGGTCAAACCAAATGTGATTCGATTTGGGCTTAGGTTAGGTCTAATGTGATGTGGAACAAGAGGGAGTAGGGCTAGGGATGCTAGATGCTAGTAAGGATGCTTACGATGCAAAGAAATTTTTTTAGGGTTGATGAGTTTTAGATATGTTTCTTGTTGTTTTTTTTTTTTTTCTTTCTTAGGGTTTCGATTCTCGATCACAAGCAAAGGAAAGAAATACGAAAGAAGAGTAATGTAAGCTTGCACTAGTAGTTCAAAGCCCTAAAAGTGAAAACGAGAACAAGACCCCGGAATTAAGAAACCCCGGTTGGACTAGCTCGACATACAATACCAACTTAGGAGATAGAGAGAAAGCAAACCTCACACTTCTGAAGTGCCCGGTGTAGAGATTGCTCAACTCGATGGAAGCGGCCTGGATGCCTGAGCAGTCAAACCTGTGGAAGCACTGGCTTTGGGTCGGGAGGTCACGATGGCAAAGCTGACTGTCTCCGATGCCCGAGATGCCAGGGAGGACCTGTAGGCAAACAAAAGAAGGATCAGCGAGATGTGGAGATGCACGGAAAGGAACTGAGATGGAGTTGGGAAGGGGTTTTGAGCCCGGTATTCAGCTGGATTCCAAAGTCAAAGTTGGAGATAACTTGGGGCCTCGCATCTCGCGACGTCCAGGAGGACGAAGGAATGTGGCCTCACACCACGCGACGTCCTAGAGGACGAAGGATTCGCGACACCCTGGGGTGACGGATAGGTGGCCTCACACCACTCGACTTCCCTGGGGACGAAGGCAACTTCACTCAATCCTAGCCTAAGAGACAATGGTTGGAGGATGGAAAACTCAAACTTTTTTCATTAATCATTCAATTTTTTTCACAATGGAGGGGGTTGGGTCCTTTAAATAGGCACCCAAGGCCCATTTTGAAATTCAAATGCAAGAATACAAAATTTCTTCTTCTTTTTCTTGAATGGGCATGGCATGAAGCAAGGCTAGGAGGAGGGATCATGGCACCTTGAAGTTGGAAAGAATCTTCATTGTTTTGGAAAAAGACATGAAGAGGGGCTTGTAGCATGGCTTATGTTCTCCCTTCCTTTGTTGCACACCTTTTCTTTGTTATAAGGCTTGACATGGGGAGTGTTAGGTGGAGGCGTCCAAGGATCTTGTCTCTCCCTTCCAAAGAGGTTGAAGCAATTTGGGAAGAAGACTTGATTGGAGGGCTTGAAGCAAGGGATTTGAATTCCCCACTTCAACTCCCATTGACTTCCACCTTGGCCGACCACCCTTGCATGGCAATGAGCTTCATAGGGGGAGTGGAAAAAGGCTAGAGCCAAGTGAAGTGGTACTCCCCATTGGGCATCTTTGCATGCCAAGTGTGCTGCCCACATGGCAAGATATCAGGCGCCATGTAGGATGCACAGGTGGGCCTTGAGCTGACTTGGCTTCTTTCCTTACTTTCTTCCAAGGAGACTAAATTTTAAGACCCACTCTTGCAATTGACCCATACTTCTAAGAGACTCAGACTGGACTCGATTTATGACTCGACTTAGTACAGGACTCAATTTGACCTAATTGGTCAAGGTACAGACTCAATTCAAAGCAAAAGATAATTACAAATTTGAGGCTTGAAGCCTTTTTACAAGACACAAAGAAGTGGAACCCTAATCTGAGATCCACAGAGGGTTGAGGAGTCTCTGTCGGATCCTGGTGCCCACACCAATTCTCCCAGGGTGGGAGGAACTCGACCCTGTCGAGTAAGGGTTAGTCTGGCTTTGGTACCACTCTAGGATGTCGGGATCGTTGTGCTGCAAGTCCTACTAGGTGATCCACGAGTCATCGGATTCGGGTCGGCCTTGCCATCGGACCAAGTAACGTTGATAGCCTTTGCCCCGGGTAGTGATAGCTTGGTCATCCAGGACATGCTTGATCCGCTCTCCTCACTCAGGTATATTTGGAGGTGGACACTCAGGTTCAGGTTCACTCTCAAAAGAAAGGTTAGGCCCAAATGGCTTGCTAGGTATGTTTACGGGTTCCCTATACTCGACTAAGTCAGAGATATTGAATGTCGAGCTAATTCCATAATCCAGAGGTAATTCTAGCACATAGGCATTAGGGCCCATTCTCCTAATCACTTTAAAGGGACCCGCCCCGCGAGCATGAACCTTCCTAACGGTTACTGGTGGAAACCGTTCAGGCTTGAGCCTAATCATTAAAAAATCTCTTATTTCAAACTCTTTGGCTCTCTTTCGAGAATCAGCCAAATTATTTTAAAATTTGTATTTAATGCATAATTCTAACATGATGCAAAATGCAGACTCAACTATGCAATCTTATTGAGAAAAAATTTTATTGGACTCCTAGGGTCTAAACCTAACAGACTTTTGACTCTCTAGGTTTGACCCTAATCTGGTATGCATAAGAAAAATTATTAAGGATCCCTAGCAAATGCCATAAAGTATACCAAAAGTAGAGGGCAAAAGAGATGGGCTCTAAGGAGTCACGCATTCTGGTAATCTCAATAGCAAGTAACCCCATGGCTTTAGAAATGTGAGAGGGTTCAGGGAAGGGTAGGAAATAGGTATCGGAGACTTGGGGTGGCTTATGGAAAACATAAAACTGACCTTGGTTATTCAGGATAACCTTAAAATTTGGGCATCGTTCTATAGGTGTCATATGGTCCACTTGTTCCGGTAGATCTTGGGGCTCGCTATGGTCAATCCCACAGTGAGGAATGTTTGTTAAAGAGGATCCTGGGACCAAGTCTATAGTATGATGGATGTCTCTCAGGGGTGGAAGTTGATCAGGTAACTCATCGGGGAACTTCATCCTCAATTTCTTTCCGATCTTCAACCATCTCTTGAGGATGTTCTCTTTGGATCGGTTCATTAAGGGTTGGTTCCTGAACTCCTGTTGAAAAGACTGGTGAATCCTCATGTTCATTTACTAGATGTGATCCTGGCTCGGTCATTTTCTCTTCAAATTTTGTAGTGGGTTCAGGATCACTTTCCTTGGATTCCTCAATGATTTCACCCTCGGGCCCATCTTCTACTAAACTTGACTCATAGATGCTTTCTTTCAATTCTTTAATGGGCTCAGGAGTTTCTTTCCCTAGATTTTCAATGGGTTCAACCTTAATGTCTTCAATGGACTCAGGGGTTTTTGTATTCAAATTCTCAGAATGTTCATCCTTCTCTCCCTGAAACTCTTTAAAGGGTCCTTTCCCAGTAATCTCTTCTTCTAACCCATTGTCCTTGATTAGGTTAACTGCAGGCTTCTTTTCTTTAAGGCTACTTGATCCTTTCTTGACTGGGTCCTTTGGCTGGATTGGGTTGATTGTAATCTTTTTCCCTTGGTGGAGAAAGACATAGGTATTGGATCGACCATAAAGGGTGGCATCATCGTCGAAAAGCCAGGGTCGTCCTAGAATGATACTACCCACACCCATGGGTAAGACATCACACCAAATCGATTCTTCATAGGAACTCATTTTTATCTTGATTTGGCACCTAGATTTTACAAGAATTGAAGTTGAATCTATCCAGGAGACTTTGTAAGGGTTGGGGTGGGGAACTGTGGCTAGTCCTAAGGATTTCACTGTACTCAAGGAAAGGGCATTAACACAGCTTCCACTATCAATGATGACCTTACAAACCTTATCTTTTAGCTTGATCAGGGTCTGTAGGTTGTTGGTCCTATGCCAGTCTTCGTGTATTATATTTTGGGCTAAGATGCATCGGACTACCCCTACAAGGTCTTCAGATTCATACACTTCTTCCTCTCCCTCGTACCCTTCCAAAAACTGATTTTTGGGATCATAGACGTCCTCTTCAGGTTCTACGGTTGGTTCAGGTTCAGTCTTAGTTGGTTCTTCTATGAGTAGGGCAGGGGCAGTGCACTGGCTAGCAAAATGTCCAGGTTTATGACACCTAAGCATTTACTTTGGGGATCGGGTCTCCTCTGGACTTCAACAGCCTTACCCTTTTCCTCTCTACTATACTGGGGTCGGTTCAGGCTGGGACGACTAGGACTAGGTTGGGCTGGGTTTGGTTGACTTGGGTCAGTTCGGTTCGGGTTTGGTCGACTCGGGTAAGCTTGGTTATAACCTTGGGTGGATCCAGGGATACGGCTCGGGTTTCTAAAGGGCTCAGGTCTTCTGTACGTGGGAGTTCTCTGGAAACGCTCACAGAGCCTAGCAACCATATTATTTCTGAAATAAATACTGTAACAGTCTTTATTGAATATAAATTCAAATCCTTCATGTGCTAGCATAGAGACAGAAATCAAATTTGTACTAGCTCTAGGCACAAAATAACAATCACTAAGAACTAATCTAAACCCTAAAGGTAACACCAGAGAATATGATCTAATGGCTTGAGCAGCAACTTTTGCTCCATTTTTGACACGTAGGACCATCTCACCTTCTCTCAGCATTCTACTTCTTTACAGACCCTGCATTGAAATGCATATATGAGCACTAGAGCAAGAGTCTAAAATCCAGTTGGAAGTAGATAAAACCATTAGGTTAGATTCAATAACGAGTATAGGCTTACCTTCAGAAGGCACATCCTCCTTCTATTTCTTTAGGCTTTCTAGGTAGAGAGGACAATTCCTTTTCCAGTGGCCATCTGTGTTGCAGTAGAAACATTTTCCTTTGCTATCCTTGGCTTTCTTGGGAGTGTCCTTCTTCTTCTGTTTGTTCTCCTTTTTCTGCTTCTTCGTAGGTTTTTTCTTCTTCCAGGTAGACTTTCTTTTGGAGGAAAAAAGCTCCACAAAGTAAACAGAGCCCCTTGAATTCTTTAGGGTCCCCTCGTTACTTACCAGCATGTTCAATAATTTAGGCAAAGTGTAATTTAACTTGTTCATATTATAGTTCATTATAAAATGAGCATATGAACTAGTCAAGGACTGGAGGATCGAATCCACCTAAAGCTCCTTGTGAATAGGAATGCCCAGCTTTTTAAGCTATTCAATATCCTTGATTATTATCAAACAATGATCGTGTGTTGACTACCCTTCATGCATCTTGTTGTTGAAAAGCATTTTCAATACTTTGAAGCTTGCAATCCAACTTTGTTCACCATATAACTCTTGTAGGTGAATCAAAATCGATTTAGCAATTGGCATATCCTCATGTTGGTTCTGCAATTCATTTGACATTAAGTCAAACATATAACACTTAACCTTATTATCATCTTCCATCCATTTCTCATATGCAATCGTTTGACGAGCATTTGGATGGTCAGGTAATACAGGGGTTCCTAGAAAAGCACATAGCCTAACTTCTTAAAACTCAAAACAATTTTGAAGTTTCTCAACCAACCTTTAAAATTGAGGCCTACTAGTCGATTTGTCTCTAGAATATAGACTAAGGGATTTGAAGTAGACATGGTTAACTACAAGAGTAGAAGATTCAAATTAGATGCTTTATACTTAATTATAAAAATTATTCTTGGGTCTTTAAGAAATAATTTTAGAACTCCCACTATTTTCTCGGATCTCTCACACTCCCCGCGGAGATGCAAAAATCCTGTGACTCTAGATTTCTAGTCGGTGCTACGGTCCCATCGATGTTCGGCACCTCACCATATCCAGTTATTGGTAAGACGCTACACCAATAAGTGGCCAACTCTTGTCCAATGTATCTAATACAAATTATAGCTCTTGGTCTCTAAATGATGGAACCTCAACGCGACCATTTATTGGTCCAATCATTAGTTAAGTTAGACCCACCATTCCTGCTAGATAAAGCCATCATTGAGTCCCTCAACGTGCCCATTTATTAGGCCCAACCCCATCAATTCCTAGCAATATCTCATACCTAATATGGTGGTTGTGTCTTCCCGATGCAACTAGACCACTGTAACTAGCCGAGAATAATCAACACCAGTAGGACACTCGCACACCTAAATGGCGGAAGACCTATGACTTAATATTTATTGGGAGCTTAGGTCAGGTCTCTTATAGATTGATCAGCCAAATCATGACTAACCAATTATATTAAGTCAGAACAATCTCATGTCTGACTAATTACATTCAGTCAGCACAATCTCATGTCTGACTAAAAATAGTTAGCATGGATGAACTCAAATCAAAAGTGACCGTTTTGAAAACTTAATCAACCAAATTGGCCAGGTCAGTTTGATCCATTGGAGGGTTCTGCCAATATACCCTCTTTCCTCCAAACTAGTTGGTTAAGAAAGAGTTAGCCCCAATTAGCAAACCATGATCGAAACCTTCATTGGACTCCAATTGACTGATAAGGTTTAATTAGGTCATCTAATGATCTGGGCTCATCATTGAGCCAAATTATGTCTTAACTTTTCGATTCACTATCATGAATAAATCTAACCAGACTATATCTAAAAATAATTTTCAGCATACTTGACGTAACCCTAATCATTATCCGATTAGGTTAAGTCACTTGCTCGAAATCATATTAGGGTTACTAGTTGATATAATCAAGCCCTAATTCCTGTAGCCCAATCTCTAGACCTAATTTGTTCAACCCAAATCCTCATGCACCTAATTTGATTTTCTTGATCAAATCAATTTTAAAATTAGGTTCAAGTCCATGATTTTAATGGCTTATGATCATGAATCATATTTAAGATCTAAACCCTAAATTGGTGCATCGCATACATCAATATCAATAATTACAAACCGATCAAAACCCTTTTGAAAATCCTTTTTCAAAACCGATATTTATCAAAGTAGGACAACCTTTGCACTATAGGGGATAAATCCTATAGCAGGACAACCTTATGTCACTTTGTGCAACCTTTGATCAATTTAATTTTAGATTATTAAATTTAATTCCAGATCTGAAAATTATGATTTTAATTTTAAAAATAATTTTTCAAAACATAAAATTCCATGCTAGAACAATCTCATGTTCAACATAGATATAATACAATCATAATTATCTATATGATCTGATTATTTTTCATATCAGATTCTCATGCATGCATGTTAAAGAGAGAACCACGGCTTTGATACCACTGTGGAATTCTCCCAGGAACAAGAAAGTATGTTGCATAAAATCAAGCATCAAAAGCCTGACCAGCAGAAGCAGATATAAAAATGATTTTACATCTAATCATGCAAATCATAAATAAATCTAATTTATTTATCATAAATTTCTAACATGTTGAATAATATGAAAAAAATATTAGATCTAAAATAAAAATTATTTATGCATAAAATACTTACCTGGATCGCTATTCGGGCCTGCTCGTGCAGATCTGCTACTAAAAAGCTAGGATTCTGTCGGAGCCGCGTAATCGTTTGGCCTCTGTTGGTATCCACACGAAGCTCTCACAACCAAGTCATAGAGGGCACCGGACTGCTAGATCCTTGCAGCCCTATCCTCTTTCTACAAATCACCATCTTTAAAAATTGTGCCGATCCGAATCCAGACCAGCTCTCGGCTTCTGTCTTGCAATCTTAGATCTGCAAGACCTTGGACCATTTTCCCTCTTCTTTCTTTTGTGTAGAAGACCTTTCAACACTCTTGAAGATCTCAAGGAAGAAAAATAAATAAGAAAAGAAGGAAGAGGAGATGGCGCCCCAGGAGAGAGATTCTTTGGAGAAGATGACTAAAAGGAAATCACGCCAAAAACAAAACCATGTTTTCGGCCACCCCTTTCTTCCTTCTTTTATTTCTATGTATCCCCAATTATACACATCATAAATAAAGGAGTTTGGTCTAAACTGGTTTAGGTTTGAATTTTAAGAGGAGTGGAAGAGAAGGACTCTTCCCTCTCTTAATTTCTCAAATGCCAAAACTATATTAGCGCCCCTCTTAGTACATGCCCCTCTTTTCATTTATCACACAAAATAAATTAGGGCCTACTTAGGCATGTGGAGGGAAGGGGAGACAAGGAGAGAGAGTCCCAGTCAAATTGGACTCTAGGTGTTTGTCCAAATGTAATAATTTTACAGTCAAACAGAAGTCAATTTTAAATCCGATCGAACCATTTCGAAGCGGACATTGATCCGAATCAATTAGGATTAATTAATTATGTCTAACTCAATTAAATTAAATCTAATTTAAATTAATTAATAATTAATCCATAATCAATTAATTGTAACATTCATAATTAGGTCAAATATTAATTGTTACACTTATAGTTAGGTCCAAATTGATTTGCTGTGTGACCCCTTAGGTCCTTTCCTGTCTGATAATGAGATATACTATAATCTCCATTATACATCATCGAAACTCCTTTCGATGGACTGAAACAATTTTAGCTTAACCCTAATTAGGATCATCGATCTGAGAATGATCCTAACAGGCTCTCATAATCCACCAGTGACACCTAGCAATATGTAGTGTCAACCTAGCAGAATAAGATTGGAATCCCTAGATATAGTTACCATGTGATTCGGCTTCTCTATCAAAATCCCGACATGATGTTGGTTATGGATACTCATCAAACCGATTAGTCACATGCTTAACCTAATCAACTCAAGTCCAATTAAGATACTAATGAAAATACCTTTTCATTATTACCCTACTATGGCCATAGACTTTTGGACTTAGTCTCATTAAGCTTGCATAAGATTATACCTTACTACTAAGGCTGATAGATCCCTACAAGTTAACACCCTACTCCTACAATAAACTTACTGTAGCCAACAAACTCCGCAAGGTCCCATATGGATAGGAACCATGTGATTGTGTTGTCAAACTATAGTAACCTTATTATGAGTAGCCGAGGCACTTTAGGTCAAGGAACTATTCACACAACTACAGCATCAAAAAGTTATCGATGAGTGAGTAGTCATCCATATAACTTCCTGTACTTGGTCATGCTTACTACCGTTGATCCCTATTAACTACCTACACTCTCACTCCAGTGTCACCACACTGTAGGTTAGAGACTTATCTACCCTAAAAGTGAAGTGATCTGTGCATCGATTTTAATGGATCAATCACCGTCCTCATTATATTCCAACAATCGGGAGCCTTTAGGAGTTAATCTATAAAGACACATGCCTCGGATTATCAACTCTTGAGAATATGTGTCAATGTCCATTAACTCCATGGACGATTCATAGATATAATAATATGAATGAAACTAATGCCCTTTTATTAACAAGAAAAATTAAGTACAAAGTTACACTTATAGTTAGGTCCAAATTGATTTGCTGTGTGACCCCTTAGGTCCTTTCCTGTCTGATAATGAGATATGCTATAATCTCCATTATTCATCATCGAAACTCCTTTCGATGGACTGAAAAAATTTTAGCTTAACCCTAATTAGGATCATCGATCTGAGAATGATCCTAACAGGCTCTCATAATCCACCAGTGACACCTAGCAATATGTAGTGTCAACCTAGCAGAATAAGATTGGAATCCCTAGATATAGTTACCATGTGATTCGGCTTCTCTATCAAAATCCCGACATGATGTTGGTTATGGATACTCATCAAACCGATTAGTCACATGCTTAACCTAATCAACTCAAGTCCAATTATGATACTAATGAAAATACATTTTCATTATTACCCTACTATGGCCATAGACTTTTGGACTTAGTCTCATTAAGCTTGCATAAGATTATACCTTACTACTAAGGCTGATAGATCCCTACAAGTTAACACCCTACTCCTACAATAAACTTACTGTAGCCAACAAACTCCGCAAGGTCCCATATGGATAGGAACCATGTGATTGTGTTGTCAAACTATAGCAACCTTATTATGAGTAGCCGAGGCACTTTAGGTCAAGGAACTATTCACACAACTACAGCATCAGAAAGTTATCGATGAGTGAGTAGTCATCTATATAACTTCCTGTACTTGGTCATGCTTAGTACCGTTGATCCCTATTAACTACCTACACTCTCACTCCAGTGTCACCACACTGTAGGTTAGAGACTTATCTACCCTAAAAGTGAAGTGATCTGTGCATCGATTTTAATGGATCAATCACCGTCCTCATTATATTCCAACAATCGAGAGCCTTTAGGAGTTAATCTATAAAGACACATGCCTCGGATTATCAACTATTGAGAATATGTGTCAATGTCCATTAACTCCATGGACGATTCATAGATATAATAATATGAATGAAACTAATGCCCTTTTATTAACAAGAAAAATTAAGTACAAAGTTACACTTATAGTTAGGTCCAAATTGATTTGCTGTGTGACCCCTTAGGTCCTTTCCTGTCTGATAATGAGATATGCTATAATCTCCATTATACATCATCGAAACTCCTTTCGATGGATTGAAACAATTTTAGCTTAACCCTAATTAGGATCATCGATCTGAGAATGATCCTAACAGGCTCTCATAATCCACCAGTGACACCTAGCAATATGTAGTGTCAACCTAGCAGAATAAGATTGGAATCCCTAGATATAGTTACCATGTGATTCGGCTTCTCTATCAAAATCTCGACATGATGTTGGTTATGGATACTCATCAAATCGATTAGTCACATGCTTAACCTAATCAACTCAAGTCCAATTATGATACTAATGAAAATACCTTTTCATTATTACCCTACTATGGCCATAGACTTTTGACTTAGTCTCACTAAGCTTGCATAAGATTATACCTTACTACTAAGGCTGATAGATCCCTACAAGTTAACACCCTACTCCTACAATAAACTTACTGTAGCCAACAAACTCCGCAAGGTCCCATATGGATAGGAACCATGTGATTGTGTTGTCAAACTATAGCAACCTTATTATGAGTAGCCGAGGCACTTTAGGTCAAGGAACTATTCACACAACTACAGCATCAGAAAGTTATCGATGAGTGAGTAGTCATCCATATAACTTCCTATACTTGGTCATGCTTAGTACCGTTGATCCCTATTAACTACCTACACTCTCACTCCAGTGTCACCATACTGTAGGTTAGAGACTTATCTACCCTAAAAGTGAAGTGATCTGTGCATCGATTTTAATGGATCAATCACCATCCTCATTATATTCCAACAATTGGGAGCCTTTAGGAGTTAATCTATAAAGACACATGCCTTGGATTATCAACTCTTGAGAATATGTGTTATTGTCCATTAACTCCATGGACGATTCATAGATATAATAATATGAATGAAACTAATGCCCTTTTATTAACAAGAAAAATTAAGTACAAAGTTCATGCTTTGAAATTAAACTGTGTCAAGCCAACATGGATTTCAGGGCATTCATCTAACACTGGGTGCATGGGCTAACATATTCCAGGGAATCTGGCTAGAATCTTGCTTTTTAAGGGCTTAGGCATGGTGCCTGGGCTTGATTTCTCCTATGCTGGGATGTAGGTGGAACTCTGGAATCATGGATGCCTCAGTTTAGGAATATGCTCTGGTATCTAGAGAGGAATCTGGATATCTGGAGGGCATTTGGAAGGAATCAGGGTTTCTGGAAAGCATTTTGGATCCAAGGGTGTCACACAAAATCCAACAAGCTGATGTAGTGGCCTCTGACCCCTAGATGTGGCCTGGTGGAACTCCAAACTAGGGTAACCTCCTCTCTTGTACAAAATTTGACTCTTATTGGACTCATGGCTGAAGTACATAACTCAATATACTGACTACGGTTGAGGGTTAAGACAAATCGACTAACCTCAACTTATTACAGAAATCAATCTTAATTGATTACAAAACTTTCAAAACATTGACACATGACTAGGTAAACCATATGGGGTCCTGTGATCTGGGTCTGATCCTGGTGTCCCCAACAATGGAGAAGAACCCTGTATGTATAAATGGGCTAATGGTTCTGTAGTTGTATTTCTTGTTTTGTATGTGGATGACATTCTCTTAATCAGGAATGACATTCTTGCATTATAGGGTGTTGCCGATCACACCGCGGTGGCCTATAGCTCTTGAGCTGGCACCGGTCTTTGACTTTCTCACCTCGAGATCTCCAAGCTCCCGAACCTGCAAAACAAAGTCAGAGACCCGGGCCAGGGATTTCAGTGGGGGCACTCCGATGGTCAAGTTAGAGAGTGGCAAGATGGAACAGATCCCCTAAGGTGGGTTCCCGATGGATTCCCATACTTAGAGGAGATGTAAACAAAAGAAGTGTGGGAAAGAGGGGAGTTGAAGCTTGACTTCCTGCACTGGGTTCACCGAGCTCACACCTGAGGACTTCTTGAGGCCTCTCAGGATCGTTCTCTTAAGGTTTTCTCCCTCTTTCGACTTACCTTTCAGCCTATTTTTACCGTCCCTTTTATACCATCGAAATGCCCTCAGTCCACGTTCCTTTCAGGGGGCTCCCTGAGACCTCTGGACCTTCTCCTCCCCCTTCTTCTTCGGGTCAGGGAGATAAGTGGCCGGACCGCCTTGTCCGTAGTGTGTCATGAAAGGGGAAAGACTGGTGAGGCTTTGTGCCGAGTGCGGGAGCTCTCATTTCGAGGCATTGACGGTGGGCTTCCAGTCGTTTTATGCTCCTACCCTCAAGGATTCCATTCCTCGGTTGTAGGGCCCCGTCTGACTAGTGTAAATAAGGTTTCGCATGTCACTGCAGGCCGTACTGGCACCCCCGATGGGGCGCGGATCGTGCCGGCTCTAGTGGTGACCTTGCAACCCAAGTCTCTGCTTCCCCGAGGCTTTGCAGAGTAGGGCTGATCTCGGCCATGGTGGACCCATCAGGGGGTGCCACCTGGCAATGGAGCAAGGGCTGCCAGCTTCGGTCAAGGTGGACACCTAGCGGAGCGGCAGAGAGAGGCTCGACTTCGGTCGAGGTGGACCCGTCTTCGGGTGCCACCTGGCGAAGGAGCAGGAGGGCCTAGCTTGACCTCGGTAGAGGTGCACCTGTCTTGGGGTGCCACCTAGCGAGGGAGCGAAGGGCTGCCAGCTTCGACCGAAGTGGACGCCTCCTGGGTGGACACCTGGCGAAGTGGCAGGGAGGTGCTCGACTTTGATCGAGGTGGACCCGTCTTCGGGTGTCACCTGGCGAAGGAGCAGGAGTGCCCGGCTCGACATCGACCGAGGTGGACCCATCTTGGGGTGCCACCTGGTGAGGGAGCGAGGGGCCGGTAGCTTTGACCAAGGTGGACCCCTCTTGGGTGGACAACTGGCAGAGTGGCAGGGAGGTGCTCTACTTTGGTCGAGGTGGACCCATCTTTGGGTGTCACCTGGTGAAGGAGCAGGAGGGCCTGGCTCAACCTCGATAGATGTGCACCCGTCATGGGGTGCCACCTGGCGAGGGAGCGAGGGTCTGCCAGCTTCGACCGAAGTGGACCCCTCCTGGGTGGACACCTGGTGGAGTGGTAGAGAGAGGCTCGACTTCGACCGAGGTGGACCCATCTTCGGGTGCCTCCTGGCGAAGGAGCAGGAGGGCCTGGCTCGACCACGGCAGAGGTGGACCTGTCTTGCAGTGCCACCTGGCGAGGGAGCGAGGGGGCCGCCATCTTCGGCCGAGGTGGACCCCTCCTGGGGGGACACCTGGTGGAGTGGCAGAAAGAGGCTCGACTTCGACCGAGGTGGACCCATCTTCGGGTGCCGCCTGGCGAAGGAGCAGGAGGGCTCGGCTCGACCATGACAGAGGTGGACCCATCTTGAGGTGCCACCTGGTGAGGGAGCGAGGGAACCCAAGCTTCGGCAGAGGTTCTCCCCTCCTGGGTGGACACCTGGTGGAGGGACAGGTAGGTGCTCGGCTTCGACCGAGGTGGACCCGTCTTTGGGTGCCACCTGGCGAAGGAGCAGGAGGGCCCGGCTCGACCTTGGCAGTGGTGGACATGTCTTGGGGTGCCATTTGGAGAGGGAGTGAGGGATCGCTAGCTTCGGCCGAGGTGGACCCCTCCTGGGTGGAAACCTGGTGGAGTGGCAGAGAGAGGCTCGACTTCGGCCAAGGTGGACCCGTCTTCGGGTGCCACCTGGCAAAGGAGTAGGAGGGCCCGGCTCGATCGCGGCAGAGGTGGACCTGTCTTGGGGTGCCACCTGGTGAGGGAGAGAGGGGGCCGCCAGCTTCGACTGAGGTCGACCCCTCATGGGTGGACACTTGGCGTAGTGGTAGAAAGAGGCTCGAATTCGGCTGAGGTGGACACGTCTTCGGGTTCCACATGGGGAAGGAGCAGGAGGTCCCGGCTCGACCTCGGCTTTGGTGGACTCGTCTTGGGGTGCCACCTGGCGATGGAGCAAAGGGGCCGCCAGCTTCGATAAAGGTGGACCCCTCCTGGGTGGACACCTGGCGAAGTGGCAGAGAGAGGCTAAACTTCGGCCGAGGTGGACCCGTCTTCGTGTGACACCTGGCGAAGGAGCAGGAGGGCTTGGCTCGACTTCAGCAGAGGTGGACCCGTCTTGGGGTGCCACCTGGCGAGGGAGTGAGGGGGCCGCCAGCTTCGACCGAGGTGGACCCCTCCTTGGTGGACACCTAGCAGAGTGGCAGAGAGAGGCTCGACTTCGACCGAGGTGGATCCATCTTTGGGTGCCACCTGAAGAAGGAGCAGGAGGGCCCGGCTCGACCTAGGTAGTGGTGGACCCGTCTTGGGGTGCCACCTAGCAAGGGAGCGAGGGGGCTGCCAGCTTCGGCCAAGGTGGACCCCTCCTAGGTCGACACCTGGCGGAGTGGCAGAGAGAGGCTCGACTTCGGTCGAGTTGGACCCATGTACGGGTGCAACAAGGCGAAGGAGCAGGAGGGCCCGGCTCGACCATGGCAGAGGTGGACCCGTCTTGGGGGACCACTTGGCGAGGGAGTGTGGGACCGCCAGCTTCAGCCGAGGTGGACCCCTAAAGGGTGGACACCTGGCAGAGTGGCAGGGAGGTGCTCGACTTCGGTCGAGGCGGACCCGTCTTTGGTTGCCACCTAGCGAAGGAGCAGGAGGGCCCGGCTCGACCTCGGCAGAGGTGGACCCATCTTGGGTTGCCACCCGGCGAGGTAGCAATGGCGACACCAACTTCGGCCGAAGTGGACCGCTCCTGGGTGGACGACTGTCGAAGTGGCAGAAAGAGGCTCAACATCGGCCGAGTTGGACCCGTGTTCGGTTGCCATCTGGCGAAAGAGCAGGAGGGCCCAGCTCGACCTCGATAGAGGTGGAATAGTCTTGGGGTGCCACCTAGCGAGAGAGTGAGGGGCCACCAGCTTCGGTCGTGGTGGACCCCTCAAGGGTGGACACATGGTGGAGTGGCAGGGAGATGCTCGACTTCAGCCGAGGTGGACCCGTCTTCGAGTGCCACCTAGCGAAGTAGCAGAAGGGCCCGGCTCGGCCTTGGCAGAGGTGGACCCATCTTGGGGTGCCACTCGGTGAGGGAACGAGGGGCCGCCAGCTTCAGCCAGGGTGGACCCCTCAAGGGTGGACACCTGGCGGAGTGGCAGGGAGGTGCTCGACTTCGGGCGAGGTGGACCCGTCTTCGATTGCCACCTGGCGAAGGAGCAAGAGGGCCCGGCTCGACCTCGACCAAGGTGGACCCATCTTGGTGTGCCTCCTGGCGAGTGAGCGAGGGGCCGCCAGCTTCGACTGAGGTGGACCCCTCTTGGGTGAACACTTGGCGGAGTGGCAGAGAGAGGCTCGACTTCAGCCGAGGTGGACCCATCTTCAGGTGCCACCTGGCGAAGGAGCAGGAGGGCTCGGCTCGACCTCGGCAGAGTTGGACCCGTCTTGGGGTGCCACCTGGCGAGGGTGCGAGGGGGCCGACAGCTTCGGCCAAGGTGGATCCCTCTTGGGTGGACACCTGGCAGAGTCGCAGAGAGAGTCTCGACTTCGGCCAAGGTGGACCCGTCTTCGAGTACCACCTTGCGAAGGAGCAGGAGCACCTCTTCCCGAACAAGGCATCTTTTGAAAGAAAAAATCCACGTGGTACTGACCTTGTCCAGCTGGACCTGACACGCGCCCCACGTCAGCGATGTAGCCATATCAGTTGCCCCCCATCCCTAGGTCGATGGCCTTGTCCAGCTTGGGACGTGGGGATTTAATGCAGAGATAACATGGAGAAGACGAAAATCTCGTGCCATAATTGCCATGATCCCTGCCACCGCTTCTGTTGCACCGGAGACCCTTTGAGAGGCTGCCACGTGCATGGGTGATTAATATGCCGTTTCAAAAATGATGCAGTTTCCATCGGACCGAAGCATCGATGTCGGGCATGCCTCCACGTGGCAGCTATCTGGTGGCTCGGAATGGAAAAAGGCGTACGGCTGCTATCGATTGAGTTTGAAAAGGAAGGGTACTTTCTGGAAATGAAGTCTCTCCACTTTCTCACACTCTGTCAGTGGTTGCAGTGGTCTCCATTCATCTTTTCGGGATTGCCATTCCTCTGGTACAAATTATTTTGGTGAGTATCATCGACCTCCTTCTCCTCTTCCTCCATCTCCTAGTCCTTGTGCCAGTTTTTTCGCTTCTTCTTCCTTCATGGCGAGTCACCGCTATGTCTCCTCCAACCAAGATGAGGCCAGTCCTTCCCGGCCGAGGACTCCATCGCCTTCTTCCTTGGAGGGGGAAGAGATCCTGGATGAGGTCCATAGGCGGCTCCAGCCTAGCGTTGTGACCATAGATGTCCCTAGGGGTCCTAAGTCTCCCATTGTAGTTTCCACTCGTCCCATTTCTTCTCTTCCTCCTCCGGTGGCCTCTCCCTCTGGCCCCTACGGTTATGCCTCAACGATGACCGAGGACGATCTTTCTCTGCTCCGGGATACCTATAGAATCCTGGATTCAACTCATCTTTCCCTCCCACGGCCTGGAGATCGAGTAACCTCGAGTGGCCCCGGGAGAGTCGCCTTCTACGAGGATGTCCTCCTTGGGGGTCTTCGATTTCTCCTTCATCCCTTTTTTCTCTCTTTTCTTAGCCATTATTGTCTGGTCTTGGCCCAGTTGGCTCCTAATGCCATCCGGGTCATCTTTGCCTTCATCGTCTTCTGCCACTTCCGCGGATTCGTTGCCCGTTTCTCCTCTCTTCACGGCTCTCTCGACCCTGAAGCGCTACTCCACCGATGATGGCTGGTGGTACATCTCACCCCGGCCTAGGTGCCTCAGGTTCGACCTCCCTTTGTCGATCAAGGGCTGGAAGAACCGCTTCTTTTTTGTCTCGATCGAAGATGTTGATTGGGCCTAGAGTGAGCCGGACCGGTCTCCGAACCGAAACTCTTAGGTCGAGCCAACAGACCAAGAGGTCTTCTCATAGCTGCTGAGTGATGCAGTCCCAGCTCTCGATGTTCTGCTCTTAGAGCAGAACTTATTCGAGGTAGGGATCAGTCCCATCCGGGAGCTGGGTGAGGCCTGGATCTCCCTCCTTTGGTTTTATTTTCTGCTCCGTATTTCCCTTCTTTTAAACTGGCTTAACTGATCTCTTTTTCCTCAGGTATGATGTTCTCCATGGAGAACCTGATGGAGGGCATCGCGGAGAGGGATGCTACCGAAGGGACTGAACCCCTGGCGAAGAGGGCTCGCACTGAGGCGAGCCGGGTGCCTGCACCCACCTCCATTACTAGCCCTGGGGCGGCGGCTCCTGCCTCCAGGCCACCTCGGGCCCGGGTGCCCGATGTCCTTGTTGTCGATCTCGATAGGGCTGGGGAAGAAAGGGGGCCGGAACCTCCTCGGGCAACACCTACTCCAGCCGTTGCACCGGCCGCTTCCATGGTGGCCACCAGGGTGGTGGCAGCTCCACTGACAGCCGCATTGCTTAGCGAAAGGATGATCGCCCTGCTTGCTGCCGACGCGTCCATCCTATCCCCAAGTCTCACCAATCGATGTTCCGTGATCCATGACCAGGGCCTCACAGAGAGAGTAATGGAGTTCGCCAGCACCTCCTGGGATCGCCATCTAAGGGGCTGCCGGGACTACACCAAGGCGCTGCTCGAGATCCTCCCATAAATTTTTATGTTAATTTCCGAGCTCTGACTCCTTAAAGTTCCAGTTGGGTCGTTCTAACTTCGTGTCCCTTTCGATGCAGATCAGGACGGACGTGCTGTTGCTGAGGAACTTCCTCATCGACTATGCCAAGAAGGACACTGAGAAGGAGGAGAAGCTCGGCAAACTCGCAGCTAATGTCAAAGACCTCATGGAGAAAGTGGTCGAGCTGTGAGGGAATAACCAAGCTCTCCGAACCAACCTGGTCTGCACCGAGGGGCGCATCATGGAGCTCGAGACCTCTCTATCAGAGGAGAGGATCTCGAACTAGCACCACAACGTGGAGGACGCGGCGAAGAAGGCCCACCTCAGGGCTCAGTCCTGGTCACTGGAGCACCAAATAGAAGAAATCCTCAAGGAGCTAAGCGCAGCCAAGGAGAAGAAATCCTACGTCAACAGGCTACTGGAGGCATCCAAGAGGGAGGCGTAGGAGGCTGTGCCGAAGTTCCGGGCCTCCGAGGAGTACGTCGCTGAGGTGCTGGAGGCTGCCATGGACTCCTTCTTGAAGGGATTCTAGGTATGCCGGGAGAAGGTTAGCTCCTTCTACCCCGAGCTCGACCTCAGCGGGGTCGTACTGGGCGGCAAGAGGCAGGAGCCCACCGAAGGAGCTTCGGCGCTGGCCAGTGACGAGGTGGTGGCTCTCGAGCAGCCTCCAGTCAATGATGCCGGTGGAGAGGGTGCCCCCCAGCTTGAGGAGGATGCGGCTGTGCCGAAGTAACTCCATGATGTTTTATTTTATTTTTGTGTTTTCCTTCTTTGGGGTCTCCCGTCCTATCGGGGCCCCTTTTTATGCATCTTCCGAACTGAACCTCGGTGCTAGCTACAGGGACTAAGTCCCGTAGTACATTCCGAGCTGAACTCCTGGATTGCGTGGGTGAACTTGGTTCTGCCCCACCTTCCAGACTGAAGTCCGAGACTTTCAGACTGAACCCCGGGGCCACAGGCTGGATCTGAGCCTTGCACGGCTTGCCGAGCTGTTCTCCGGGATCGCATGGGTGAATTTGGTTCTACCCTGCCTTCCAGACAGAAGTCCGGGACTTCCGGACTGAACCCCAAGGCTGCAGGCTGGATCTGAGCCTTGCATGGCTTGCCGAGCTATTCTCTAGGATCATGTGGGCGAATTTGGTTCTGCCCCACCTTCCAGACCGATGTCCGGGACTTCCGGACTGAACCCCAGGGCCACATGTTGGATCTGAGCCTTGCACGGCTTGCCGAGCTGTTCTCCGGGATCGCATGGGCGAATTTGGTTCTGCCCCAACTTTCAAATCGAAGTCCGGGACTTTCAGACTGAATTCTGGGGCCGCAGGCTAGATTTGAGCCTTGCACGGCTTGCCGAGCTATTCTCCAGGATTTTGTGAGAGGGACATCATGCCTTCGCTGGTCTTCACCATGTCTATGCTCGCTGAACATAGAGCTGGGTGGCCCTCACCCTATGAGACGAGAGCAAGAATTTGATGAAAAAGATTTCATTGCCAAACTTTAAGGAGCCTTACACTATTGGTAGTACATCCTCAAGTTTGAGGCATTCTAGGTCCGAGGGAATCATGATCTGCCTAGCTCCTCCAGGTAGTACGCCCCGTGAGGAAGTGCCTCCGCCACCCTATAAGGGCCTTCCCAGTTTGGGGAGAGCTTTCACCACACCCGTGGCTGGGAAGCTTCAGCACGACGGAGCACCAAATCTCCCTGGCGGAAGGACTTCGGTCGCACTCTGGAGTTGTAGTATCTGGCCACTCGTTGCCGGTAGGCAGCCATCCGAACTCGGGCCCTGTCCCTCATTTCTTCAAGGAGGTCCAGGTTTAGCAGCATCCTTGCAGGGTTCTCCGTCTCATCGTACTGCTCCACGCGTAGTGTCGGTAGGCTGAGCTCAACTGGGATAACTACTTCTGCTCCGAAGACAAGGTTGAATGTGGTCTCATCCATAGCCATCCTTGGGATAGTGTGATACGCCCAAAGGATGCTCGGGAGCTCTTCCGCCCAACACCCTTGGCCTGGTCCAGTCTTGTTCGGAGGCCTTGCAAGATGGTCCTATTTGTTACCTCGGCTTCTCCATTTGTCTGAGGATGCACATCCGAAGTGAAACGATGGTGGATGCCGATCTCGCTGCAAAACTCCTCAAACTCCCGACAATCAAACTAACATCTGTTGTTGGTGATAATAGTGTGCGGTAGGCCAAAGCGGTGAATAATTGACTTCTAGAAGAACTTGGTGACATTTGCCTCCGTGATCCGGGCAAAGTGTTTGGCCTCGACCCACTTCGTGAAATAGTCGATGGCCACGATCAAGAATTTCTGTTACCCGGACGACGAGGGAAAAGGTCCTAGGAAATCCATGCCCCATTGAGCGAACGGCCATGGGGCGGAGAGCTGGGAGAGTGGAGTAGTGGGCTGACGTTGCACCATGGCATGCCGCTGACACCGGTCGCACCTCTTCACGAAGTCAGCTGCATCTTCTTTCATTGTCTCCCAGAAGTAACCTTGACGGAGGACCTTGTACGCCAGTGTCCTGCCCCCCACGTGGTTCCCATAGACGCCCTCGTGGATCTCTTGGAGCACGAGTGCAGCCTATGCGGGTCTCAGACACTTGAGGAGCGGGTAGGAGTAGGACCTCCGATACATTAACCCATTCATTAAGACGAACCGTGCGGCCTTCCTCTTAATGAGGCCAACCGCCATGCTATCCTCCGACAGGGTGCCATCGGTGATGTACTCGATGTACTTGTCCATCCAGCTGGGCTCTTGGTTGACTTGCTAGACCTCTATGGGTGTCTCGTAGCTCGGGGCCTTGAGGTGCACGATGTAAGTGTGGCCCAATGATGAGTTCGACAGGGTTGTAAGGCGGGAGAGTGCGTCCACACGAGCGTTTTCCCCATGAGGTATATGGGTGACACTGAAACTCTGAAATCCTGCAGCACTCGTTCTTACGAGCTCCAGGTACTTCGCCTTTTGGGGGACCCATGCCCTGTACTCCCCCGAGATCTGCCCGGCTACCAGCTGCGAGTCGGTGAAGACCTTGAGGTTGGCGATGTCCAGCTCGTGGGACACTCTTAGCCCTACGAGGAGTGCTTCATGCTCCGCTTGATTATTAGTGGCGGTGAACTGAAAATGGAGCGCACATTCGGCGACAACTTCTTCGCCATTGGCGAGGATGAGTTAAGCTCCACTCTCGCTGGAGTTTGAGGCTTCATCTACATGAAGGATCCAAATGTCTTCCTCTGGTCCTGGCTTTGGCTACCAGTCTTCGGGGCTCTCTTCCGCCACCTCGCCCAGGCCTGCACACTCGACCAAGAAATCAGCGAGTACCTGTGCCTTCATGGCCGACCTCGGCCTGTAGGTGATGTTGAACTCACTGAGCTTGAGCGCCCACTTCGCCAGGCACCCAGATGTGTCAGGTCGACTGAGCACCACTTTCAGTAGCTAATCCGTTAGAACAGCAATGGGGTGCGCTTGAAAATAAGGTCTGAGACGTTGAGCGGACATGATTAGTGCAAAAATCAGTTTCTCAGACCAGGAATACCTAAGCTTCACATCGTGGAGGAGTTTGCTTGTGTAAAACACTTGCCTTTGCATTCCCTTGTCGTCAGTCCGAACCAGGACTGAACTGACAGCCTCCGGGGTGACCGCCAGGTACAGGAGGAGCTCCTCTCCTTCTTCGAGCCTGGAAAGCAGCAGCGGAGATGCCAGTGTCTTCTTCAGCTCATCGGACGCCTCCTGGCACTCCTCCATCCAGGTAAAGTCGTTCATCTTCCTCAACGCATTAAAAAAGGACTAGCAGCAGTCAGCGGACCTCGAGATAAATCGACTCAGGGTGGCTATCCGACCGGTGAGTCGCTGCACTTGCTTCTTGGAGGTTGGTTGCTCCATGTCCAGGATAGCCTGGACCTTCTCCGGGTTGGTTTCTATCCCCCTTTAAATTACCATGAACCTTAGGAACTTCTCGGAAGACACGCCGAAAGCACACTTCACCAGGTTAAATTTCATCTGGTGAAGCCGGAGGTTACCGAAGGTCTCCACCAGGTCGCTGACGTGGTCCGAAGGGGGCTTGCTCATTACCAGCATATCGTCCACGTACACCTGCATGTTGCGGCAAATCTGGTCTTTGAAGACTTTGTTGACCAGCCATTGGTACGTGGCCTCGGTGTTCTTGAGGCCGAATGGCATCATCTTGTAATAGTAGGTTCCACGGTCGATGATGAAAGCAGTGTGCTCCTCATCCTCCGGGTGCATTCGGATCTGGTTGTACCCGGAGAAGGCATCCATGAAAGAGAGGAGGCGATGCCCTGAAGTGATGTCCATGAGCTGGTCGATCTTTGGAGGAGGGAAACTGTCCTTTCGGCAAGCTCGGTTGAGGTTGGTGTAGTCCACGCAGATCCTCCACTTGCCATTGCTCTTCTTCACCATTACCACGTTCGCCGGCCAACTGGGATATTGTACCTCCCGTACAAAGCCGGTGGTGAGAAGCTTCTCCACTTCTTCATTGATGGCCTTCTACCTCTCCGCAGCAAAACTCCTCTTCTTCTGGTGGACAGGGCAGCACCTTGGATCAATATTCAACCAGTGGGTGATGACTTCCGAGGGGATACCTGGCAAGTCAGCAGTGGACCAGGTGAACACATCAGCGTTCGCCTGGAGGAAGTCTAGCAAACGAGCCCGCTCTTCTTCCTGGAGCTGGGCTCTTATCTACACTATCTTCTGAGGGTCTAAACTGAGAGGGTACGTCAACAGGCACTCCACGGGCCCTCCCCTAGGGTCTTGCTCTCTTAGGTCGAGGTCGTCGACATCAGAGCCGAGCTCAGTGCTTCGGGCCCCCCAGACTGTCTACAAACAATGCTGGACGGGCTGGGCTGTCCCTCTCATTACTCCCGTCCCAGATGTGATAGGAAACTACACTAGCAACCTCTTAGTGGAAATGACAGCGTCCAGCTAGTTGAGCCCTGGACGGCCGAGGATGGCATTATAAGGTGATGGGAGCTTGCTGACGGTAAACGTCATCATGACCGTACTCTACCGAGGTGGGGATCCGATAGTGACAGGGAGAGTGATCTCTCCTTCGATCCCCACCGAATCTTTAGTAAAGCCCATGATAGGGGTGTGCACTAGCTTTAATTGATCATGAGATAGATTCATTCTGGAGAAAGCATCATAAAAAAGCATGTCAGTAGAGCTCCCACTATCCACCATAATGCGATGTGCATGATGCTTCGCGATGGTCATCTCGACCACCACTGCATCATTGTTTACTTTTTCATTTTTGTTCTCCTTTTCAAAGGGGAGTACATTCTCTAGGTCTCCCACATCCCGGGCTCTCTTCGTCGCATGCCCAATCCCTAAGGAGATCATGCCCACCAGCATCTCCATTGGGCGGTTGTCAATTGCGTGGATGGGGGGAAGGGCTACGAGTGGCTGACCCTCCACCGGGGCTTCGTTCCTCATGAATTTCCTGAGGTAGCCCCTCCTGATCAGCTCCTCAATCTCTCGCTTCAGATTGCAGCACTCCTCCATGTCGTGGCCTTGCTCGCGATGAAATTGACAATATTTTATCTTATCATGGATGCTCCTCGGGTTCTGAGGAGGAGGTCGGCGGAGGTAGTGCTCACCCTCAATGTCCATGGGGATCTACGTTCTGGGAGCGAGGAGAGGGGTGAGCGTTCTCTCTGGGGCAACACCATTCTTCAGCTTTGGGCGTGCATGAAAATCTACAGGTGGTCTAGGCCTCCGCATCCCGTGGACATCCCTTGGGATAGACTTCTTTGAAGGCTTCCCATCCAGCTCTCGCCTGGAGCGATCGGCCTCCTTTGCATGGATGTACTTGTGGACATGGAGGAGAAGCTCAGAGTACGACTTTGGGGGCTTTTTATCCGAGGAATACGTCAGATGGGAGGTCTTGAACCCGCGCTTCAACACCAGCATCGCGACAGGCTCGTCCAGACTATAGATTTCTAGGGTGGCAATCTTGAAGCAGGTAATGTAGTCCCGCAGCAACTTTTGGTCCTGCTGGCGGATAGAGAATATGCTATCCACCTCTCTTGGCACCTTCCGTCAAGCATCGAAGTGTGCCACAAACTTTCCTTCCTACTGATGGAAGGAGCTGATGGATTCCGGATCGAGGCGGATGAACCAAACTCGACCAGCCTTCCAGAGGGTGGCTGGGAAGGCAAAGCATAGAAGAGCGTCCGTCGTTCCCTAGACCCTCATGAGAGCCTTATAGCTCTCTAAATGGTCCAAGGGATCAGTGGTCCCATCGTAGGGATCCACTTGAGGCATGCGGAACCGACTCAGGATCGGTTCCTCTTGGATTTCCCGGGAGAAGGGTGGTTGGGCAATATAGCTCGATGGATCTGTGAGAGAGCTCTGCATGTTGGCAAAGCGGCGGGCGAACTCCGCCAACTTGCACTTATGCTCCTCAAGGCGCCTCTTGGCCTGGCACCTGATGGCCTCGTCAGTGGAATCTTCCACTGAGGCTGCTGGACAAGGGGGTGCCAATCGGTCTCGGCGGGGGGCCTTGGCCCGATGGCGCCTGCTGCACATCACTGCTTCGACATCGTTGGCCGGGGATTGACTCTCGTGATCCACCGAACTGGAGTAGTTCCTTTTTGCGGGAGTCTGGTGGCTCCCGCGGGGGTTGGAAACTGCCCGTGGGTGGGAGGGCCTGCCTTGGATGGAGCGCAGGCTTCCGCGGGGGACCGTGATGTAGAACGAAGGACACGAAGAAAACCTATTGTTATTTTGAAAAGAGGAAAAACACCTAAAGCAAATCAAGGATCATGGGAGAGCTAAGAAGCCTCCGGGACTAGGATAGAACGACCTCCGAAAATCCTAAAACGATTGGGCTCTTTTTTTTTATTTTTTATTTTTTTAAAAAAAAAATTTCTTGGCGGAGATGGCGAAGGAACGATAGGGATGGGAGGCTGGGACGGGAACTCCTAGACCTTGGGACTCATCCTAACAAAGAGACCGTCCACCTCTAAGGCATTACGCCCTCCTCAATACTTAGAGGTGCTAGGGTGGATCTCAAGGTCATGAAGGATGGGGGTGGGGAAGAACTCCTAGACCTTGGGACTCATCCTAGCGAAGAGACCGTCCACCTCTAAGGCATTACGCCCTCCTCAATACTTAGAGGCGCTAGGATGGATCTCAAGGTCACGAAGGACAGGGATGGGGGAGAACTCATGGATCTTAGGACTCACCCTAACGAAGAGACCGTCCACCTCTAAGGCATTACACCCTCCTCAGTACTTAGAGGCGCTAGGATGGTTCTCAAGGCCACGAGGGGAAGGCGCGAAGGTGGGAGGGAGAAAGGAGATACTTGGGGCCTCACACCCCTCGACGTCCCGAAGGACGAAGGAAAAAGGTTCTCAGCCCAGAACCACACACTGGAAAACACTCAAAAATTTCATTCAACTATTTTTTTTTACAAGAGGAGTATGGGTATTTATAGATGCCCATATCCCTTTTGAAATTCAAAAATAAAATCCCCTGAAATCCTCCCTTGATTTTTTGAAATCAAATTCAAAATCAAAATCCCCAAATTTCCCAAATTACATTTATTAAAAAAATTACCAAATAAATCCTGTTATTTGAATTTTGAAATCCCCTCCGCTCAGAAACTCGTGCTACTCCAAAAATCGTGCAAAACAACTCTTCTTCCATCACTTTGAGAAGCGTGCAGAAGCTTCATTTGGCTTCTCTGAAAAGCGTGCGGAAGCTCCTTCACGGCCGAGCAACAGGAGCACCTGGATCTTTGGCACCCGGCCCAGCGGGCGGTGGCGGGGCGGCCTGGTGGCGCACCGGCGGGCGGACGGCGGCGGCGGGGCGGCACGACGGCGGCGGCGAACGCCGACGGTGGCCGTGGATGACCGTTGGTCTTCCACGGTCTGTGTGATCTTCCCACGGGCGTGAGGCCAGGATGCCGGCTGCGGGGCGGCCTGGTGGCACGCCGGCTGGCGGACGACGGTGGCGGGGCGGCACGACGGCAGCGGCGAACGGCGGCGGCGACCGTGGATGACCGTTGGTCTTCCACGGTCCGCGGGGTCTTCCCACGGGCGTAAGGCCCCAGGGATGCCGGCAGGGCGGCAGGGCGGCGGATCGACGGAGCACCGGTGGGCGGGCGGCAGTGGCGGGGGTCAGGCACGGCCGATCGCGGACCGGTGGGGCAAAAAAAATCGGAAAAAAAAGGCCTCTGTGATTTTTTCTGGAGGTTGAAGGAGATCGGAATAGCTTGGAATAAAGTTGGAATAACATCGGATAACATGGGAATAAAGGGAATAGGTGGAATAGCCGGAATAACTAAAATACAAAAATTCTAAAAATTCTAAAAAAAATAAAAGGTGAAACCCGGATAGGTTTCGGGTCCCTCATCATTCTCCTGCAGCACGAAGAACTCTACTCCGTCGAATTCGAGGACAAGCAAATCCTAGCCCGCTGCTAGCTCTGATACCAAATTGATGTAGAACGAAGGACACAAAGAAAACCTATTGTTATTTTGAAAAGAGGAAAAACACCTAAAGCAAATCAAGGATCATGGGAGGGCTAAGAAGCCTCCGGGACTAGGATAGAACGACCCCCAAAATCATAAAATGACTGGGCTCTTTTTTTTTTTTTTTTTTTTAAAAAAAAATTTCTTGGCGGGGATGGCGAAGGAACGATGGGGATGGGAGGCTGGGACGGGAACTCCTAGACCTTGGGACTCATCCTAACGAAGAGACCGTCCACCTCTAAGGCATTACGCCCTCCTCAATACTTAGAGGCGCTAGGATGGATCTCAAGGTCACGAAGGACGGGGGTGGGGAAGAACTCCTAGACCTTGGGACTCATCCTAGCGAAGAGACCCTCCACCTCTAAGGCATTACGCCCTCCTCAATACTTAGAGGCACTAGGATGGATCTCAAGGTCACGAAGGACGGGGGTGGGGGAGAACTCATGGATTTTGGGACTCACCCTATCGAAGAGACCGTCCACCTCTAAGGCATTACGCCCTCCTCAGTACTTAGAGGTGCTAGGATGGTTCTCAAGGCCACGAGGGGAAGGCGCGAAGGTGGGAGGGAGAAAGGAGATACTTGGGGCCTCACACCCCTCGACGTCCCGAAGGACGAAGGAAAAAGGGCCTCAGCCCAGAACCACACACTGGAAGAACACTCAAAAATTTCATTCAACTGTTTTTTTTTACAAGAGGAGCATGGGTATTTGTAGATGCCCATATCCCTTTTGAAATTCAAAAATAAAATCCACTGAAATCCTCCCTTGATTTTTTGAAATCAAATTCAAAATCAAAATCCCCAAATTTCCCAAATTACATTTATTAAAAAAATTACCAAATAAATCCCGTTATTTGAATTTTGAAATCCCCTCTGCTCTGAAACTCGTGCTACTCCAAAATCGTGCAAAACAACTCTTCTTCCATCGCTTTGAGAAGCATGTAGAAGCTTCATTTGGTTGCTCTGAAAAGCGTGCAGATGCTCCTTCACGACCGAGCAACAGGGGCACCTGGATCTTCGGCACCCGGCCCAGCGGGCTGCAGTGGGGCGGCCTGGTGGCGCGCCGGCGGGCGGACGGCGATGGCGGGGCGGCACGACGGTGGCGGTGGCCGTGGATGACCGATGGTCTTCCACGGTCCGCGGGGTCTTCCCACGGGCGTGAGGCCCTAGGGATGCCGGTGGGGTGGCAGGGCGACGGATCGGCGGAGCGCCGGTTGGCGGGCGGCAGTGGCGGGGGTCGGGCACGGCTGATCGCGGACCGGTGGGGCGAAAAAAATCGGAAAAAAAAGGCCTCTGTGATTTTTTCTGGAGGTTGAAGGAGATAGGAATAGCTTGGAATAAAGTTGGAATAACATCGGGATAACATGGGAATAAAGGGAATAGGTGGAATAGCGGGAATAACTAAAATACAAAAATTCTAAAAAAAAATTTAAAATTCTAAAAATATAAAAGGTGAAACCCGGATAGGTTTCGGGTCCCCCATCAGACCGTGGCTCAAGTCGCGGGGGTCCCTGGCTGGGGCTGAGTGGCCAGGGAGCGCTGCTGGTGCTGCAGTTGCCGCATAGCAATTGTCAAAGTTTGCAGCTGCTGGATGATAGCTGCGAAAGGACCGTCCACCAAGGATGGTAGAGGAGGAGGAGGTGGACCAGGAAGTTTCCCTCTCTGGGCTACGCAGCCCTTGAGAAGAAGGAACTTCTCTTGCTTGGCTGGTGGATGCTTCGCGTCAATGAATCACCACCATGGTCGGAGCGCGCTTTCGCCCATGGAGAGCTTGCTCGCACAGGGGTTACTATTCTGGCGCGCGAAACTGTTGCCGATCTCATCGTGGTGGCCTGTAGCTCTTGAGCTGGCCCCGGTCTCAGACTCTCTCACCTCAAGATCTCCAAGCTCCTGGACCTCCAAAACAAAGTCAGAAACCTGGGCCGGGGATTCCGGCGGGGGCACTCCGATGGTCAAGTTAGAGAGCGGCAAGATGGAGCAGATTCCCTAAGGCGAGTTCCCGAAGGATTCCCGTACTTAGAGGAGATGTAAACGTAAGAAGTGTGGGGAAGAGGGGAGTTGAAGCCCGACTTCCTACACTGGGTTCACCGAGCTCACGCCTGAGAACATCTTGAGGCATCCTAGGATCGTTCTGTTGGTGTTTTCTCCCTCTTTCGACTTACCTTTCCCCCCGTTTTTACCGTCCCTTTTATACCACCGAACAGCCCTCAGCCCACGTTCCTTGCAGGGGGCTCCGTGAGACCTCTGGACCTTCTCTTCTCTCTTCTTCTTCAGGTATGGGAGTTAAGTGGCCGGACCGCCTCGTCCGCAGTGTGTCACGAAAGGGGGAAGACTGGGAGGCTTTGGGCCGAGCACGAGAGCTCTCCTTTCGAGAAGTTTACGATGGGCTTCCAGTCGTTTCAAGCTCCTACCTAAAAGGATTCTGTTCCTCAGTTGTGAGGCCCCATCTGACTGGTGTAAACGAGATTTCGCGTGTCACTGCAGGCCGTACTGGTGCCCCCTATGGGGCATGGCGCGCGCCGGCTCTAGTGGTGACCTTGCAACCCGTGTCTCTGCTTTCCCGAGGATTTGTAGAGCAGGGCTGATCTCGGTCGAGGTGGACCCGTCAGGGGGCGCCACCTTGCGGTGGAGCAGGGGCTGCTAGCTTCGGCCGAGATGGACCCCTCCTAGGTGGACACCTGGCGGAGCGGCAGAGAGAGGCTCGACTTCGATCGAGGTGGACCCGTCTTCGGTTGCCACCTGGCGAAGGAGCAGGAGGGCCCAGCTCGGCCTCGACAGAGGTAGACCAGTCTTTGGGTGCCACCTCGTGATGGAGCGAGGGGCCGCCAGCTTCGATCGAGGTGGACCCCTCCTGGGTGGACACTTGGCAAAGTGGCAGGGAGGTGCTCGACTTCGGCAGAGTTGGAACCATCTTCAAGTGTCACATGGCGAAGGAGCAGGAGGGCTCGGCTCGACCTCGGGCGAGGTTGACCCATCTTGGTGTGCAACCTGGTGAGAAAGCGAGGGGCCGCCAGCTTCAGCCGAGGTGTCCCCTCCTAGTTGGACACCTGGCGGAGTGGCAGGGAGGTGCTCGACTTCGACCAAGGTGGACCCATTTCGTGCGCCACCTAGTGAAGTAGCTGGAGGGCTCGGCTCGACATCGACAGAGGTGGACCTGTCTTGGGGTGCCACCTGGCGAGGGAGCGAGGGGCCGCCAGCTTTGGCCTAGGTGGACCACTCCTGGGTGGACACCTGGTGGAGTGGCAGAGAGAGGCTCGACTTCGATCGAGGTGGACCCGTCTTCGGGTGCCACCTGGCGAAGGAGCAGGAGGGCACGGCTTGACCTCGATAGAGGTGGACCCGTTTCGTGGTGCCTCCTGGCAAGGGATAGAGGGGGCCGCCAACTTCGACCAAGGTGGACCCCTCTTGGGTGGACACCTGGCGGAGTGGCAAAAAGAGGCTCGACTTCGGTCGAGGTGGACCTGTATTCGGGTGCCGCCTAGCGAAGGAGCAGGAGGGCCCGGCTCGACCTCGGCAGTGGTGGACCCATCTTGTGGTGCCACCTAGCAAGGGAGCAAGGGGTCACCAGCTTCAACTGAGGTGGACCACTCCTGGGTGGACACATGGCAGAGTGACAAGGAGGTGCTCGACTTCGACAGAGGTGGACCCGTCTTCGGGTGCCACCTTGTGAAGGAGCAGTAGGGCCTGGGTCGACCTCGGCAGAGGTGGACCCATCTTGTGGTGCCACCTGGTGAGGGAGCGAGGGGCCGCCAGCTTCGGCCGAGGTGGACCTCTCCTGGGTGGACACCTAGCGGAGTGGCAGAGAGAGGCTCGACTTCGGTCGAGGTGGACCCATCTTCGGGTGCCACCTAGCGAAGGAGCAGGAGGGCCTGGCTTGACCTCAACAGAGGTGGACCCGTCAGGGTGCCACCTGGCAAGGGAGCGAGGGGGCCGCCAGCTTCGGCCGAGGTGGACCCCTCTTGGGTGGACACCTGGCGGAGTGGCGGAGAGAGGCTCGACTTCGATCGAGGTGGACCCATCTTCAGGTGCCACCTGGCGAAGGAGCAGGAGGGTCCGGCTCGACCTCGACACTGGTGGACCCGTCTTGGGGAGCCACTTGGCGAGGGAGCGAGGGGGCCGCCAGCTTTGGCCGAGGTGGGCCCCTCCTAGGTGGACACCTGGCGGAGTGACAAGGAGGTGCTCGACCTCGGCAGAGGTGGACCAGTCTTCGAGTGCCACCTTGCGAAGGAGCAGGAGGGCCTGGCTTGACCTCGGTAGAGGTGGACCCGTCTTGTGGTGCCACCTGGCGAGGGAGCGAGGCACCACCAGCTTCGGTCGAGGTGAACCTCTCCTGGGTGTACACCTGGCAGAGTGGCTGAGTGAGGCTCGACTTTGGTCGAGGTGGACCCATCTTCGGGTGCCACCTTGCGAAGGTGCAGTAGGGCTCATCTCGACCTCGACAGAGGTGGACCCGTCTTGGGGTGACACCTAGTTATGGAGCGAGGGGCCGCCAGCTTTGACCGAGGTGGACCCCTCCTGTGTCGACACCTGGCAGAGTGGCAGGGAGGTGCTCGACATCGACCGAGGTGACCCATCTTCAGGTGTCACCTGGCGAAGGAGCAGGAGGGCCCATCTTAACCTCGGCCGAGGTGGACCCGTCTTGGGGTGCCATCTGGTGAGGGAGCGATGGGCCACCAGCTTCAGTTAAGGTGGACCCCTCTTAGGTGGACAATTGGTTGAGTGGCAGGGAGGTGCTCGACTTTGACCAAGGTGGACCCATCTTCGGGTGCCACCTGGCAAAGGAGCAGGAGGGACCAGCTCGACATCGGCAGAGGTGAACCCGTCTTGGGGTGCCACCTGGCGAGGGAGAGATGGGCCGCCAGCTTCGGCCGAGGTGGACCACTCCTGGGTGGACACATGGTGGAGTGGCAGAGTGAAGCTCGACATCGACCGAGGTGGACCCGTCTTCGGGTGCCACCTGGCGAAGAAGCAGGAGGGCCCGGCTTGACCTCGGTAGAGGTGGACCCGTTTTTGGGTGCCTCCTGGCGAGGGAGTGAGGGGGCCGCCAGCTTCGGCCAAGGTGGACGCCTCCTGGGTGGACACCTAGCGGAGTGGCAGAAAAAGGCTCGACTTCGGCCGAGGTGGACCCGTCTTCGGGTGCCGCCTAGCGAAGGAGCAAGAGGGCCCAGCTTGACCTCGATAGAGGTGGACCTATCTTGGGGTGTCACCTAGCGAGGTAGCGATGGGCTGCCAGCTTCGATCGTGGTGGACCCCTCCTGGGTGGACACCTGGTTGAGTGACAGGGAGGTGCTCGACTTCGGCAAAGGTGGACCTGTCTTCGAGTGCCACCTGGCGAAGGAGCAGGAGGGCCTGACTCGACTTCTGCAGTGGTGGACCCATCTTGTGGTGCCACCTGGCGAGGGAGCGAGGGGCCGCCAGCTTCGACCGAGGTAGACCTCTCCTGGGTGGACACCTGGCGGAGTGGCAGAGAGAGGCTCGACTTCGGTCAAGGTGGACCCGTCTTCGAGTGCCACCTGGCGAAGGAGCAGGAGGGCCCGGCTCAACCTCGGCAGAGGTCGACCCATCTTGGGGTGCCACCTAGCAAGGGAGCGAGTGGACCGCCAGCTTCGGCCGAGGTGGACCCCTCCTGGGTGGACACCTGGCGGAGTGGCAGTGAGAGGCTCGACTTCGGCTGAGGTGGACCCGTCTTGGGTGCCACCTGGCGAAGGAGCAGGAGGGCCTGGCTCGACCTCAGCACAGGTAGACCCGTCTTGGGGTGCCACCTGGCGAGGGAGCGAGGTGGTGCGGGCACCAGACTCAGAAGATGACTTCAGGGCTCCATCTGGATCTCTGATTGGCCTTGCCCGAAGAATTAGGGTTTTCTGGTTTTGTAATAAGTGTTGACTTGGTCAACTCAATTTTAGTCTTGAGTCTGTATTTCCCTGCAATTTAAATTTTGTTGAGTCATGTTGACTCAGTGCAAGTCCTAGTAGTGGTCTAGGTCTTCTCCAGGTTGGTTCCACCTTTTTTCAAGTCAAGGTCCAGGGTGCCACATTTTTCTCCCAAGCTCAAGTAAGTGGGTGCCACACTCCCAGCCACATGCCAGAATCCAGGGCGTGCCACATCTCCATCCCAGTGTCTTGGTCCCCACACCCAAGGGAGCAAGAATTTTTCTTGAAGCCAAAATCAAGGAGGCGCCCCATATATACCTTAAAAGGCCAAGCTAAAGGAGGAAAGAGGCATTTCTTGGGGAGCACTTCAAGGGGGCGCCCAATCCATGCCTAAAAAGACCAAAGTAAAGTTGGGAAGAGCCATGACTTGGGGAGAAATAAAAGGAGGTGTCCAAAAGAGTTGAGCCATGAAAGGAAGAAGCCTAAACTTGTGGAGCAAGACTAGGAGGCGCCCAAATACTTCCAAATAAAACCAAGCATGGAAGGAAAAATTTTTTCTTGAAGAGCACGGCTAGGAGGCGCCACCTACTTACCATTTGGAGCCACCAATCAACACTTATGGAAGCTCTTGGCCTGCCATATGAGAAGGATTTGATTCTACAATCCTAATTTTAGGATCCATCCTATTAGTCCCACATGGGAAGATGTAAAACCCTGACCTCTTGTAAAGACCTATAAAATAAACCCCTCTTGTAAGTTTGAAAGGATAACTGATGAATGATTTCAATTTATGTGTGAGCAAACTTTGTGTTTCTCTCTTTCGCACTTGCATTCAGGTGTTGAGCTCCGTGAGGGAGTAAATCCGGGTTCCTTAGGAACCTCGAGGAGGTGTGAGATCTCCAACCCCAAAACCCTAGGTTAGCCACTTCACTTCCAAACCCTAGCCACCCATCATCCTCTTCATTCCACCAAACCCTAGCCTACCCCATCTCTCACGGCCCCTCTCTCCAAGTAGAGGCCGACCACCAGCATCCAGGTCCAGTTCGGCTACTTCGAAGACAGAGCAAATCCCAGAGGAAGTCAGATCAGCATCCAGGAGAATCAGGATTTCAGCAACATCAGCTTTCAAGTTCTTCTATCTGGTAAATCCTTCCTTGAGTAACTGGTTCCATAACTTGTTCTTCTTCTTTCCCAGATCTTGAGTTCAGAAAAAGCCAACTCTGCCAAAGGGCCAGTATTGGAGGATCCATTGCGAAGATATCTGAATCCGGGGATCCAACAATCTGCTCAAGAGAGTCCTTCCACTAAACTTTGTGAAGATCACTGCCTGGTCTGTAACCCTTCTCTTCTCTTTACTTCTGTCCTGTTGAAAGTTTAGAGCAAAACCCTAGGTCTGGGAGTTTCTTAACCCCCAGCGATCCTTTACTTCTGAACTACTATGATAACCTAGTTTCTTTAAATTATGCTTTCAATTATTACATAGTTTCTTTCAATTTAGTTTAACTTTCCTTTGAGTCAAAGCCGACTTCTGAAAATAAAAAATAAAAAAAGAATTAGTCTAAATTTACTTTCGCATCGCATCATCTCTTTTGTTCTGCATCACTTTTGGTATTAGAGCTTTCGTTTTGCATCACGAGGGAGCCGCCAGCTTTGGCCGAGGTGGGCCCCTCCTGGGAGGACACCTGGAAGAGTGGTAGAGAGAGGCTCGACTTCGACCGAGGTGGTGCCATCTTTGGGTTCACCTGGTGAAAGAGCAGGAGGGTCCGGCTCGACTTCGGTAAAGGTGGCCCCGTCTTGAGGTGCCACCTGGAGAGGGAGTGAGTGGGCCGCCAGCTTTAGCAGAGGTTGACCCCTCCTGGGTGGACACCTGGCGGAGTTGCAGAGAGAGGCTCAACTTCGATCGAGGTGGACCCGTCTTCGGGTGCCACTTGGAGAAGGAGCAGGAGGGTCCAGCTCGACCTTAGCAGAGGTGGACCCATCTTGGGGTGCCACCTGTCGAGGGAGCGAGGGGGCCACCAGCTTCGGCCGAGGTGGACCCCACCTGGGTGGATACCTGGCGGAGTGGCAGAGAGAGGCTCGACTTCAGTCAAGTTGGACCCGTCTTCGGGTGCCACCAAGCAAAGGAGCAGGAGGGCCAGGCTCGACCTCAGCATAGGTGGACCCATTTTGGGCTGCCACCTGGTGAGGGAGCGAGGGGCCGCCGGCTTCGACCGAGGTTGATCCCTCAAGGGTGGACACCTGGCAGAGTGGCAGGGAGGTGCTCGACTTCGGCCGAGGTGGACCCGTCGTCGGGTGCCACCTGGCGATGGAGCAGGAGGGCCCGGCTCGACCTCAGCAGAGGTGGACCCATCTTGGGGTGCCACCTGGCGAGGGAGCGAGGGGCCGCCAGCTTCGACCGAGGTGGACACGTGGCGGAGTGGCAAAGAGAGGCTCGACTTCGACCAAGGTGGACCCGTCTTTGGGTGCCACCTGGCGAATGTGCAAGAGGGCCCAGCTCGACCTCGACAGAGGTGGACCCGTCTTCGGGTGCCACCTAGCGAATGAGCAGGAGGGCCCGGCTCGACCTTGACAGAGGTGGACCCCTTAAGGGTGGACACCTAGTGGAGTGGCAGAGAGGTGCTCGACTTCGACCGAGGTGGTCCCATCTTTGGGTGCCACCTGGCGAAGGAGCATGAGGGCCCGGCTCGACCTCGGCAGAGGTGGACCAGTCTTAGGGTGCCACCTGGCGAGGGAGCAAGGGGGCCACTAGCTTCGACCGAGGTGGACCCCACCTAGGTTGACACCTGGCGGAGTGGCAGAGAGAGGCTCGACTTTAGTTGAGTTGGACCCGTCTTTGGGTGCCACCTTGCGAAGGAGCAGGAGGGCTCGACTCGACATCGGCGTAGGTGGACCCGTCTTGGGCTGCCACCTAGCGAGGGAGCGAGGGGCCGCCAGCTTCGATCGAGGTGGACCCCTCAAGGGTGGACACCTGGCAAAGTGGCAGAGAGAGGCTGGACTTCGGCCAAGGTGGACCCGTCTTCAGGTGCCACCTGGTGAAGGAGCAGGAGCCCTTCTTCCCGAATGGGAGGTATTTTGAAAGAAAAAATCCACGTGGTACTGACCGTGTCCAGTTGGACCAGACACGCGCCCCATGTCAGCAATGTAGCCATATCATAGGGAATAAAGGTCTAGTTGTCATCTTAATTTTCTTTGAAGGACTTAGGTGAAGCTTCCTACATACTTAGTATGAAAATTTATAGAGATAGATCTAGGAAGCTATTGGGATTATCTAATATATGTACATAGACACTGTGTTGAAATGATTTAGCATGAAAAATTTCAAGAAAAGCTATCTTCTGATAGGCCATGGAATTACTCTTTCCAAGAAGGATTGTGCGACAACACTCGAGGAGAGAGAGTGTATGCATAAGATTCCATATGCTTCGGTAGTGGGTTTTATTATATATGCCATGACATGTACTAGACAAGGTGTGGCATACTCATGCCACTAGGGGTAGTGAGTAGATACCAGTCTGACCCAAGTGAGGCACATTGGAATGTAGTAAAGACAATCCTTATGTATTTGCAAAATACTAAAGACCAATGGCTAATTTGTGGAGAACCTGACTTAAAACATGTGGGGTATACTAATTCCAATTTTAAGTCAGATAGAGATAACAGCAAGAGTCTATTCGGCTTTGTGTTTACCCTAAATAGAGGACCCATCTGCTGGAAAAGATCCAAGCAGCATACAGTGGCAGACTCAGTATACAAAGTAGAATACATTACAGCATCAGATGCCGTAAAGGAGGCTATGTGGTTATGGAAGTTCCTAGGCGATTTGGGAGTGGCACCTTCCCTGGATGGTCCTATTCTGATATACTGTGACAGCACTAGAACCATTACTCAAGCCAATGAGCCAAAGTCCCATCAGCATACTAAGCATGTTCTGCATCGCTACCACCTTGAATGAGAGATCAAGGAAGAAGGTGACATCGAACTTATGAAGATCGATGGAAAAGAGAATCTGGCCTACCCCTTCACTAAAGCTGTTGGAGTTCAAGAGTTCAACGATTGTAAATGGAAGATGGGAATATGATTCTATTCTGATTGGCTTTTGTCTAAGTGGGAGTTGTTGGAAAATATGTCCCAAAACTAATCATCTACCTTGTAAACAATTGAGCTATTATTGTAATGTATATGAGTTATATGGAATGAAATATTTATTCTGGCTGTTCATCATATTTTACATCTTCCTGCAATAAACACTTGTGTGATGAAGTCTTTAGAACAACTTTGATGTGATATAGAGAGGATATATCATATAGTTCTTAAATTGGTCCACGACCAAATGATATATTGTCAAAGGATGATAGTGTATCGGGTGTAGATCGTTGTATGTCATAGTTGTTGGTTATCCTCTTAACCAAAAAGTGTAGAGACACTGGTATGACATGCAAGTGTTGAGTATGACACTTCACTAGATGTGATTCATCTATAAAACATTCTTTCTGCCAAAGAGTAGTTCGCATCAGGATATGGATATAAGTGTTCCTCTGACTTGAGATCACCATGGTAGCTTACAAGTAACTCACTATGCTTAGGTACCAGACTACCCAGATTTCTATTCCGGTGATGAAAGGTTGCTGAGTATAGTCAAGTACTTGTGTAGCAGTGGTTGTGATGCGGCAAGCATATGATTAATGTTTAGATTATGGTTTGTAGAGCAATGAAACCTTATTACACTAGCATTGTACTCATCATAATAAGACTTAAGGATTACATGAAATGGAACTTTTACTTGATTAGACACAATCCTAAACTAAGAAGGAAGAAGATCTAGATAATAGGGGCCAATGATTATGGACTTACATTGATGAGCTTTCCAACCTTCTTTTTATTCATACCTTGAAACTACCAACGCTCTGGATTTGAGGACTTGGATAACAAAGATCAGAACTCTGGACTTGGACTTTAGTCTGTCGGTTCATTGTCAAGGGGAACCCGGTTCTCAACTCAAAGACTTCGAAGGACCCTACAATTGAAGATCACAGGTTAAGGAAGAAAGAGACAAATATAAAAAAGATTGGGAGGATTTATGAACAAAGATGAAATTGCAGAAGATCTGGCCGACTCCAATGCCTTCGTCTTGTACTAGAATGGTGAGTTGCTTAGAGAAAAAAAAAAATGGCTTTGGCATGGAGGAAGAAACTTTCACACAAGAACATAAGACAATTTGCTTCAAAACTTCACTTGTATTTCATTCATTTTCAATCCCCTTTACAATAGGCGTCCAAGGCTTTTAATAGCCTCACAAAGCTAGCTTTTGAAATTTAAAAACTCCCCAATTTGAGGAGGATTACAAGGGGGGTTGGAGGATTTGATGGAGGGTTTGGAGGGATGTGGGGGAGTTGGAGGATTTGGTGGAGGGCTTGGAGGGATGTGGCCGACCTCCTTGAATTTGAATCTCCCTTGTTGGTGCCCAAAGGGTGATGAAGTGGCTGGTGAGGTGGCACCTTTGGCTGATGACGTGGCATGGTGAGGTGGTCTTCTAATTTCAAGATGACATGTGGTGCCAAGTGGTCCTAGTTGATGGTCCTTTTCTCTTGCTTGGTGGTGTGTCTTCTCTTCTTCATGGGGTCCAGAATTTGAGTCTTGTTGCTGGCTTTCATGGCTTTAAGACTTGAATAGACTTAACTCAACTGAATTAGACTTAACTCAACTGAATTAAACTCAACTGACCTAGACTTTAAAACTTGAAATGGACTTATAGGAAATGAAATTTTAAAAGTAATTACAGGATTCAATAAACACTCTTGATTTGAATCTCAAAATTAATTACAGGACTCTTAAAAAGGAAATGAATCCTGAAAAGGAAATAAAACATTTTTGATCTAAAGGATACAAGGTAACCTAATTATCTTTGATCCAAATTGGGATAAGGGTAACCTTGTTGGAGTGAAGTTTCTTTCGGTTTCTGGTGTCCACACCATTTCTCCTGGGGTGGGCAGAACTCGACCCAGTCGAGTATGGTTCAGTTTTGCCCTGGTAATGCTCGAACAAGTCTGGGTTAAGTCTTTGCAGGTCCTCTCGAGTAATCCAAGAGTTGTCGGACTCAGGTCGACCTTGCCATTGAACCAGGTATCGCTGATAGTCCTTATTCCCGGTAGTAATGGTCTTGTCATCCAGGATTCTCTCAATCCTCTCTCTCCGCTCAGGTAGGGTTTGTGGTGGACACTCGAAAATATGTTCACTCTCAATGAAAGATTCTAGCCCAAAAGGCTCACTAGGTATTAGTTCTAGTTCTTTGTATTCTACTAGGTATGAAACATTAAAGGTTGTACTGATACCTATATCAGGTGGAAGTTCCAAAACATATGCATTAGGCCCTATTTTCTTTAAGATCTTGAAAGGTCCCGCTCCGCGGGCATGCAGCTTCTTTATGGTTCAAGAGGGGAACCATTCAGGGTTGAGCCTAATCATCGCATAATCCCCTTCATAGAATACTTTAGCCCTCTTATGTGAGTCAGCTAAGTGTTTGTAAGTTTCATTGCTTAGGTTGATCTTATTACTGATTTCTTTATGCAGATTTGTGACATGCTGTGCAAAAGACTCAGCAGACTTAGAGACTCGTGTGTGAATAGGTAGTGGGATTAGATCTAAAGGCTTCCTAGGCTTGTAACCATGGACTATCTCAAAGGGACTTTTTCCCGTAGATCTATTGACCAAACTGTTGTAAGCGAACTCAGCACGTGGCAATAACAAATCCCAGTTCCCTAGACTTTCTCCCACTAGGCATCTCAGCAAGTTCCCTAGACTTCTATTTACAACCTCGATTTGTCCATCAGTCTGGGGATGGTAGGCTATGGAGAATTTCAGTCTAGTTCCTAATAGGTGCCAAAGGGTTTTCCAGAAGTAACTTGTGAAGCGACATCCCTATTAGAAACTATGGTTTTGGTAACCCATGGAGTCTGACTACTTGATCAAGAAAGAGTTTAGCTATCCTAGAGGCATCGGAAGTTTCGTAGCAAGGTATGAAATGGGCCATTTTTGAAAACCGGTCGACCACCACAAAGATTGAATCAGGTTTTCGAATGGTCTTGGGTAATCCTAGAACAAAGTCCATGCTTAGATCCTGCCATGGACACTCAGGTACAGGTAATGGAGTGTATAGCCCAGTATTCTTCTTTTGCTGCTTTGCAACAGCACATGTCCTACATCGGGCTACAAGGTTTGCTACTTGTTTCTTAAGGCCTGGCCAGTAAAATTGTTCCTCAATAGCCAAGATAGTCTTGTTTCGTCCGAAGTGGCCAGCCAAACCTCCGCATGTATCTCCCAAACTAAAAAATCTCTTAAGGAGGTTCTTGGGATGCAAAGCCTATTCTCTCTAAAAAGATAACCATCTAGAAGGGTATAGTTACTATGATCACTAGATGGTCCTTGACACAAAACCTGATAAATTTCACCAAAATCTGGACAGGTTTCATACTGCTCCTTAAGTCTTTCAAAACCTATGACATCAGTACTGACTGAAGATAAAAGTAACGTTCTACGACTTAGGGCATCAGCTACCTTATTATCAGTTCCCGATTGATGTTTTAGGACAAAAGTATAAGATTGGATGTATTCTACCCATTTGGCATGCCTAGGGTTTAGTTTCTTTTGGGAACTCAAAAACCTAAGGGCTTCATGGTCTGAAAATAAAACAAATTCTTGCGATAGGAGATAATGCCTCCAATACCTTAATGCTTGCACTACCGCATAAAGCTCCCGATCATATGTGAAGTATTTCTTCCTGGCTTCATTCAATTTCTCACTAAAGAATGCTACGGGATGGTTCTCGACTCAGAACTCCACCAATCCCTACTCCCGAAGCATCGCATGCTACTTCAAAGACCTTAGAAAAATTGGGTAGTCTTAAGACTGGTGCTTGGGTCATCTTATCCTTGATGTGAAGGAAGGACTTATCAGCTGACTTCGTCCATTCAAAGTGGCCCTTCCTAATACAATCCGTGATAGGAGCAACTATGGTGCTAAACCCTCTAATAAATCTTCGATAAAACGTAGCGAAGCCATGAAAACTTCTTACTTTATGAATATTATTGGGTGTTGGCCACTCTACAATTGCCTTAACCTTCTCAGGGTCAGCGGATACTCCTTCAGGGGTCACAACAAATCCTAGGAAGATAACTCTAGTAGTCATGAAAGCACATTTCTTTAGGTTGGCAAAGAGGTTATCTTTCCTATGTGCTAAAAAGACCTGCCTCAGATGTTGTTGATGATCTTCTCTAGTCCTACTATAGATAAGTATGTCGTCAAAGTAAACGACAACAAATTTCCCAATAAAGGCCCGTAGGACTTGATTCATGATTCGCATAAAAGTACTAGGGGCGTTTGATAACCCAAAAGGCATGACTACCCATTCAAATAACCCGTCCTTAGTTTTAAAGGCAGTCTTCCATTCATCCCCTGGTCTGATCCTAACTTGGTGATAGCCGCTCTTCAGGTCAATCTTAGAAAATATAGTTGCACCGGCCATCATATCTAACATATCATCCAAGCGGGGGATGGAAAACCTATACTTCACCATGATTTTATTTATGGCATTACTATCAACACAAATTCTCCATGTGCCATCTTTTTAGGGGTATGTAAGGTTGGGACTGCGCATGGACTCAAACTTTCCTTAATGAATCCTTTCTTTAGGAGTTCTCCTACTTGTCGTTGTAATTCTTGGTGCTTGGTAGGGTTCATTCTATAATGGGGAAGGTTCGGTAGGGTTGTTGATGCAGAACAAATATGTGGAATGCGGAAGCAAATTAAAATTAATATATATATATATTTTATATATTTTTCAGAAGTCGGCTTTGACTCAAAGGAAAGATAAACTAATGTTGAAAGAAACTAAGAAATGACAGAAAGCACAATTAAAAGGAGTGGATTATCAGAGTAACTCAGAAGTAGGATCGCTGGGGATTGAGAAACCCCTAGATCTAGGGTTTGCTCTGAGTTTCAATGAAACAGACAAAGTGAGAAGGGAAGGTTCTTGTTACCTAGCAGTGATATCTCTCCATTTGGTGGAAAAAGACTCTCTCGAGCAGATTATTGGATCCCAGGAGTCAAGGTATCTTCGCAATGGATCCTCCAATAATGATCCTTGGAAAAGTTGGCCTCTTCTTGAACCCTGGATCCTGGAGAGAAGAAGAACAAGGTTAGGAACAAGAGACTCAGGGTAGAGAGTTACCCAAGTAGAAGAAAGGATGGGATCTGAAGGTCTTCAGCTGATCTGGAACTCCTAGGCTGCAAATTTGGGACTTCTTCTTCTAGATATGCTGGATAGACTCTGAAGCAGTGGTAGCTGACTTGAAGATGGCTGGACTGGGGTCCTGGTGGTTGGCCACCCTTTGGAAGAAGAACCTTGAAGATGGTGTAGAGGCTAGGGTTTGGTGGTGGTGGAGTGGAGATGGGTGGACTAAGCTAGGGTTTTAGGGTTGGAGATCTCACACCTCCTCAAGGTTCCTAGGGAACCCGATTTACTCCCTCACGGAGCTCAACACTCAGAATAAGTGCGGAAGAACAAGACTTTGCTCAAAAATAAGGGATTTCATTCATAAGATTTCATAAGATAAGTTCAAGTTACAAAAGGGTCTAATATATAGACCTATAAGAAAAATCAAAACCATACAAGTTCCCATGTGGGACTAATAGGACTAATCTACACTTTAGGCATCAAATTCTCTTCCCTTGGCCAACCAAGACTCCTTCCATGAGTGAGCAGCCCAAAAACTCCAAGAAAACTTGAAAATCAGCTCCAAATGGCAGGTTATGGGGGTATCTCCTAGTATCTCTCTATGAATCAAGGATTTTTCCTTCATGGTTTGGCTCTTTTGGACACCTCCTAGTCTTGCTCCACAAGTTTAGGCTTCTTCTTTTCATGGCTTTGGCACTTTAGGAAACTTTTGGGTGCCTCCTTGATTTTCTCCCCAAGACATGCTCTCTTCCCTTATATAACTTGGATTTTTTATGGAACATTGTGGGGCACCTCCTTGATCCTCCCTTCAAGAAAATTTCTTGCCATCCTGGCTTGGGTTTATCTAGAAAGATATTGGCTCCTCCTTGGATTGAGGTATCTTGATGGATTTATCCCCCAAGTGGTGCAACAAAAAGGGGAACTTACTTCTTATGGTGTGGGGACCAAAGACACTAGATGGAGATGTGGCAGGGAGTGTGGCACCCACTTGTAGCTGGACCATGGAAGAAAAAATGTGGCACCCTATGGCAAAGGGAATGGCGCCAACCTGGACCTGGACTTGGACTGAGTCAACATGACTCAACAAAAATTGAAATGACAAAATTACAAACTCAAAATTGGGTTGATCAGGTCAATCCTTATTACAAATCCTAATTTTCTCGGGCAAGATCAATCAGAGATCCAGATGGAACCCTGAAGTCTTCTTCTGATTCTGGTGCCCGCACCAGTTGCTCCGGGGACTAAATCTATCGCATGTTGTATATCCCTAAGAGGTGGGAGTTGGTCGAGTAAGTCGTCAGGGAACACGTCTTTGAACTCATCTAGCACTTAACTAACTTCTGGAGGTTGTTCTTTTGAATGAGGTTCTTGATGATCCTTAATGGTCAAAATCCAAACAGGTGATTCATTGCTAATTTCTTGCTCCATTTCTTTAGCAGTGATTACGATCTTCTTTCTATTATGAGTAAACGAGAATGAATTAGAACGACCATAGAGTGTTACATCAAGATTGTACTACCATGGTCGGCCTAGGATTATGCTACTTACTCTCATTGGAAGTACATCACACCATACTTTCTCTAGGTAAGATTGGAACTAAACGGTTACTAGGCACCTAGACTTAATGGAAATCATGGTTGAGTCTATCCAGGATACCTTATTGGGATTGGGGTGGGGTACGGTGGGAAATCCTAGGGTTTTTACTGTGTTGGTAGATATGGCATTGACACAGCTGCCGCTATCTAAAATGACTTTGCATACTTTCTCACCTATCTTAATGAATGTCTGTAGGATGCTAGTCCTACGCCAATCTTCTTGGGTTTTAGCTTGGGTGAGAATACACCTAACCACTCCTATCAGATCTTGATCTACCAGGACTTCCTCTTCCTCATGCTTTTCAGCCAAGTTCTCATCTGCCTGGTATACTTCATCCTCAAATTCACCTTGGGATTCTACGGCTTCCTCTTCTACTTCCCCTATATGTAGGGCTCTATTGGGACAGCTGCTAGAATAGTGACCCAATTTGTTACAATTGAAACAGGCATTTGGAGTTCTTTGGGTCTCAGGTGTTTTCCCCTTGTCATCTTTTTGGGTCACAGGCACATTGGGATTGGGTCGGTTGAATCTAGGCTGATTGGATCCTGACTGCTAGTAAGGTGTACTAGTCCTAGGGGCTTCGAGCCTACGATAGACTGGACCTCTATGGAATCTCTCAGCATCCCTAGCTATCTGATTGGCCAATTCTAGGTCATGTACCTCTCGCATGAACAATTCTTTTTGAATCTCTTCCCTCAGTCTGGCTCTAAATCTAGACAAGGTCACCGACTCAGATTCATCAACATTGCACCTCATAACGAATTCGTCAAACTTCGCTATGTACTCTGCGACACTCTTATTTTCTTTAGTAAGTCTTTGCCATTGATCTAAGAGTCTTTGGTGGTAGGACATAGGAAGGTATTTCTCCCTAAGCCTAAGTTTCATAGCTCGCCAGGTCACTATGGGCACATCACCTCTCTGTCTAGTGAGTCTCTCAACGTTTCCCCAATATAACCTAGCTTGGCACACAAGTTTAAGCTTTGCAAACTTACACTTGCGCTCTTCACTCATCTCAAACCAGTCAAAATACTAGTCCATCTCACCTTCCCAATCAATGTAGATCTTAGGATCTAAAATTCCATCAAAGGTGGGAGCTTCCAGCCTAATGTTCTTCATGGTTCGGTCATCTTGATCAAAGTAAATTGGGGTGGGTCTGCTGACATTGGGTTCATAGTTAGGCTCATGATGGAATCTCCTTGGGTTGGGATCGATGGTTTGATCAGGGTGGGGTCCTCTAGGAATTGGATCATAAAATTGATCTTGGGGAGCTCTCCTAGGACTTGTTTCGTAGAGAGGGTTTTGATATGGAATTTTTCTAGGGTTCAATGGGGTCTCGAGTTCAGGTGCAAGACTAGGCTCAGGCTCAGTCTAGGCTTCATGATAGCTTTCAGGGGTTCTAGCCTCTAACTGATCCAACCTAGTAGTGATGTGGGCTAATTGTTCATTCATGTCTTGGTTGGTTTGTGCCACATTCTGATTTGTTTGGGCCAATTGCTCAGTTAAACTCTTAGTCAGTTGGGCCACTTGATCATTTAGGCCTTTAATCAAATTCCCTAAGTTTTGGTCCATGGGCTACACTTGACTGGGCTTGGATTGGTGAATATGGTGTCCCTGCTCTAGTTGTCATGCTTGCAAATGGACTCAAGTTCGAGCTAAGGTTTCCTAGACCTAGAGCACAAATTAGAAGTCTAATTAAGTGAACCAACTAGCTAGTAGTACTTATGGGACTTAGCTAGGTAGGTGGAGGGGAGTGAAGGTCCCTGATTGCCAACCTTAGACACCAATCTGAGATTAGCCAGGTATGTAGACCAAATCACAAGCCCTGATGCACCAATCCTAGACACCAAGCCAGTAAGCACACACTAATTAGCTGACACAGTTAACTTGACCCTAACCTGAACCCAACTTGTTGGTGTCCCTAACCCACTAGGGCAATTAACGTTCAACTTAATTTTAATTAATGGGCTGGGATTGATATGCTAGTTGGTGAATTTTGGGCTAGGGACAGGTGATGAAACCCTGACCCTATGTCAAATTGATGCCCTTAATTTGATTTCTCATGAGATGAATGAAATGCAAAGGTGTTGCAGAAGTGTGTTGCAGTTTGAAAGTGGTATGGAAAACATGATGAAAAAAATATCCAAAAATTTTGAAAAATTCACAGAGGATTCTAAACTTATATGCTTCAATGCAGATGAAAGAAATTTTAAAACTAAAATCTGTACTATTCTAAGCATATCCTATAAATGAAGATAAATAAAAAGGACAGAACAAAATCCTAATGACAGTGTCGAACTGCAGAAATTTTCATTTTTTTTATAATTTTTTCTGATGATGAAATTCAATTTGGTAATAACTGACTTAAAAGGGAACAAGAAAAAAAAAATATTTCAACAAAAAATTAGCGACTTGCCTTTGGAGCTACAGACGAATTACAGTAAACAGATGTAATTTTTTAGAAAAATAGAACCTAATCAAACAAGTGCAATGGCTTATCCAAACTTCAATCTAAAAAATTCACGTCTGGCCAGGGGCTCATTATTCCCATGGGTCGTGACAGTGTACTGGAGTACACCCGCTCAGGAGGCGTGAATTTTAGATCTTGCTTGGATTTAAAGAAAACTATTCTACCCTAATGCAACCATGCTCTGATACCAAAATGTTGCGGCAAGCATATGATTAATGTTTAGATTATGGCTTGTAGAGCAATGAAACCTAATTACACTAGCATTGTACTCATCATAATAAGACTTAAGGATTACATGAAATGGAACTTTTACTTGATTAGACACAATCCTAAACTAAGAAGGAAGAAGATCTAGATAATAGGGGCCAATGATTTTGGACTTACCTTGATGAGGTTTCCAACCTTCTTTTGATTCATACCTTGAAACTACCAACGCTCTGGATTGGAGGACTTGTATAACAAAGATCAGAACTCTGGACTTGGACTTCAGTCTGTTGGTTCATTGTCAAGGGGGAACCCGGTTCTCAACTCAAAGACTTCGAAGGACCCTGCAATTGAAGATCACAGGTTAAGGAAGAAAGAGACAAATGTAAAGAAAGGTTGGGAGGATTTGTGAACAAAGAAGAAATTGCGGAAGATCTGGCCGACTCCAATTCCTTCGTCTTGTACTGGAATGGTGAGTTGTTTGGAGAAAAAAAAAAAAAAAATTCTCTTTGGCGTGGAGGAAGAAACATTTACACAAGAACACAAGACAATTTGCTTCAAAATTTCACTTATATTTCATTCATTTTCAATCCCCTTTACAATAGGCGTCCAAGGCTTTTAATAGCCTCACAAAGCTAGCTTTTGAAATTTAAAAACTCCCCAAATTGAGGAGGATTACAAGGGGGGGTTGGAGGATTTGATGGAGGGTTTGGAGGGATGTGGGGGGAGTTGGAGGATTTGGTGGAGGGCTTGGAGGGATGTGGCTGACCTCCTTGAATTTGAATCTCCCGTGTTGGCGCCCAAAGGGTGATGAAGTGGCTGGTGAGGTGGCACATCTGGCTGATGACGTGGCATGGTGAGGTGGTCTTCTAATTTCAAGATGACATGTGGCGCCAAGTGATCCTAGTTGATGGTCCTTTTCTCTTGCTTGGTGGTGTGTCTTCTCTTCTTCATGTGGTCAAATTCTGGAGTCCAGAATTTGAGTCTTGTTGCTGGCTTTCATGGCTTTAAGACTTGAATAGACTTAACTCAACTGAATTAGACTTAACTCAACTAAATTAAACTCAACTGACCTAGACATTAAAACTTGAAATGGACTTACAGGAAATGAAATTTTAAAAGTAATTATAGGACTCAATAAACACTCTTGATTTGAAAATCAAAATTAATTACAGGACTCTTAAAAAGGAAATGACTCCTGAAAAGGAAATAAAACATTTTTGATCTAAAGGATACAAGGTAACCTAATTATCTTCGATCCAAATTGGGATAAGGATAACCTTGTTGGAGTGAAGTTTCTTTCGGTTTCTGGTATCCACACCAGGTTGGATCAAGATGGGATTAACACCTCCAAAAGAGTTTGGTGTGAATGACTCATTATGTCTCAATTGAGTAAAACCTTTGCCAGGGTAGTCCTTGTAAGTAGTTATAGGGATTTTGAGTTTAAGACATATTGTGATGGACTATTCTAGGGTTGGGCAGTTAAACCCTAAGTCATCTAGAGCATTAAGGGTTAAAGGAATGTATTATTTGAATATCATATCCATTTGATTTGTAATAATTGATCTACAACCTTCGACCGATCCAGACACCGGGTGTCATTACTAGATGGTGACTCTGGCTGGTACTGGAAGTATTCCAGTACTACCGACTTAGTGTTCGAACCTATGAGGTCATACTCCATAGGGGTTTTTGATTGACTTAATGACTATTGAATGATTAGGAATCATTTTGGACTCTTTGGACAATTTTATTGTCCATCCACATTTCGAAGATGACTAGAATCATGAGTCAACTCAATTATAAGGATTTGATAATTTGTCAAGTGTGACACATCTTGTTACAAATATTGTGATAAAGATTTTAATTACTAAATGTTGGTGATTATATGGAGGGTTACTGGAAATGTGATTGCTTGATTAACTCAATTTGATTAAACAATTTAGTTTGGGTCAAACCAAATGTGATTCGATTTGGGCTTAGGTTAGGTCTAATGTGATGTGGAACAAGAGGGAGTAGGGCTAGGGATGCTAGATGCTAGTAAGGATGCTTACGATGCAAAGGAATTTTTTTAGGGATGATGAGTTTTAGATATGTTTCTTGTTGTTTTTTTTTTTTTTCTTTCTTAGGGTTTCGATTCTCGATCACAAGCAAAGGAAAGAAATACGAAAGAAGAGTAATGTAAGCTTGCACTAGTAGTTCAAAGCCCTAAAAGTGAAAACGAGAACAAGACCCCGGAATTAAGAAACCCCGGTTGGACTAGCTCGACATACAATACCAACTTAGGAGATAGAGAGAAAGCAAACCTCACACTTCTGAAGTGCCCGGTGTAGAGATTGCTCAACTCGATGGAAGCGGCCTGGATGCCTGAGCAGTCAAACCTGTGGAAGCACTGGCTTTGGGTCGGGAGGTCACGATGGCAAAGCTGACTGTCTCCGATGCCCGAGATGCCAGGGAGGACCTGTAGGCAAACAAAAGAAGGATCAGCGAGATGTGGAGATGCACGGAAAGGAACTGAGATGGAGTTGGGAAGGGGTTTTGAGCCTGGTATTCAGCTGGATTCCGAAGTCAAAGTTGGAGATAACTTGGGGCCTCGCATCTCGCGACGTCCAGGAGGACGAAGGAATGTGGCCTCACACCACGCGACGTCCTAGAGGACGAAGGATTCGCGACACCCTGGGGCGACGGACAGGTGGCCTCACACCACTCGACTTCCCTGGGGACGAAGGCAACTTCACTCAAACCTAGCCTAAGAGACAATGGTTGGAGGATGGAAAACTCAGACTTTTTTCATTAATCATTCAATTTTTTTCACAATGGAGGGGGTTGGGTCCTTTAAATAGGCACCCAAGGCCCATTTTGAAATTCAAATGCAAGAATACAAAATTTCTTCTTCTTTTTCTTGAATGGGCATGGCATGAAGCAAGGCTAGGAGGAGGGATCATGGCACCTTGAAGTTGGAAAGAATCTTCATTGTTTTGGAAAAAGACATGAAGAGGGGCTTGTAGCATGGCTTATGTTCTCCCTTCCTTTGTTGCACACCTTTTCTTTGTTATAAGGCTTGACATGGGGAGTGTTAGGTGGAGGCGTCCAAGGATCTTGTCTCTCCCTTCCAAAGAGGTTGAAGCAATTTGGGAAGAAGACTTGATTGGAGGGCTTGAAGCAAGGGATTTGAATTCCCCACTTCAACTCCCATTGACTTCCACCTTGGCCGACCACCCTTGCATGGCAATGAGCTTCATAGGGGGAGTGGAAAAAGGCTAGAGCCAAGTGAAGTGGTACTCCCCATTAGGCGTCTTTGCATGCCAAGTGTGCTGCCCACATGGCAAGATATCAGGCGCCATGTAGGATGCACAGGTGGGCCCTGAGCTGACTTGGCTTCTTTCCTTACTTTCTTCCAAGGAGACTAAATTTTAAGACCCACTCTTGCAATTGACCCATACTTCTAAGAGACTCAGACTGGACTCGATTTATGACTCGACTTAGTACAGGACTCAATTTGACCTAATTGGTCAAGGTACAGACTCAATTCAAAGCAAAAGATAATTACAAATTTGAGGCTTGAAGCCTTTTTACAAGACACAAAGAAGTGGAACCCTAATCTGAGATCCACAGAGGGTTGAGGAGTCTCTGTCGGATCCTGGTGCCCACACCAATTCTCCCAGGGTGGGAGAAACTCGACCCTGTCGAGTAAGGGTTAGTCTGGCTTTGGTACCACTCTAGGATGTCGGGATCGTTGTGCTGCAAGTCCTACTAGGTGATCCACGAGTCATCGGATTCGGGTCGGCCTTGCCATCGGACCAAGTAACGTTGATAGCCTTTGCCCCGGGTAGTGATAGCTTGGTCATCCAGGACATGCTTGATCCGCTCTCCTCACTCAGGTATATTTGGAGGTGGACACTCAGGTTCAGGTTCACTCTCAAAAGAAAGGTTAGGCCCAAATGGCTTGCTAGGTATGTTTACGGGTTCCCTATACTCGACTAAGTCAGAGATATTGAATGTCGAGCTAATTCCATAATCCAGAGGTAATTCTAGCACATAGGCATTAGGGCCCATTCTCCTAATCACTTTAAAGGGACCCGCCCCGCTAGCATGAACCTTCCTAACGGTTACTGGTGGAAACCATTCAGGCTTGAGCCTAATCATTAAAAAATCTCTTATTTCAAACTCTTTGGCTCTCTTTCGAGAATCAGCCAAATTATTTTAAAAATTGTATTTAATGCATAATTCTAACATGATGCAAAATGCAGACTCAACTATGCAATCTTATTGAGAAAAAATTTTATTGGACTCCTAGGGTCTAAACCTAACAGACTTTTGACTCTCTAGGTTTGACCCTAATCTGGTATGCATAAGAAAAATTATTAAGGATCCCTAGCAAATGCCATAAAGTATACCAAAAGTAGAGGGCAAAAGAGATGGGCTCTAAGGAGTCACGCATTCTGGTAATCTCAATAGAAAGTAACCCCATGGCTTTAGAAATGTGAGAGGGTTCAGGGAAGGGTAGGAAATAGGTATCGGAGACTTGGGGTGGCTTATAGAAAACATAAAACTGACCTTGGTTATTCAGGATAACCTTAAAATTTGGGCATCGTTCTATAGGTGTCATATGGTCCACTTGTTCCGGTAGATCTTGGGGCTCGCTATGGTCAATCCCACAGTGAGGAATGTTTGTTAAAGAGGATCCTGGGACCAAGTCTATAGTATGATGGATGTCTCTCAGGGGTGGAAGTTGATCAGGTAACTCATCGGGGAACTTCATCCTCAATTTCTTTCCGATCTTCAACCATCTCTTGAGGATGTTCTCTTTGGATCGGTTCATTAAGGGTTGGTTCCTGAACTCCTGTTGAAAAGACTGGTGAATCCTCATGTTCATTTACTAGATGTGATCCTGGCTCGGTCATTTTCTCTTCAAATTTTGTAGTGGGTTCAGGATCACTTTCCTTGGATTCCTCAATGATTTCACCCTCGGGCCCATCTTCTACTAAACTTGACTCATAGATGCTTTCTTTCAATTCTTTAATGGGCTCAGGAGTTTCTTTCCCTAGATTTTCAATGGGTTCAACCTTAATGTCTTCAATGGACTCAGGGGTTTTTGTATTCAAATTCTCAGAATGTTCATCCTTCTCTCCCTGAAACTCTTTAAAGGGTCCTTTCCCAGTAATCTCTTCTTCTAACCCATTGTCCTTGATTAGGTTAACTGCAGGCTTCTTTTCTTTAAGGCTACTTGATCCTTTCTTGACTGGGTCCTTTGGCTGGATTGGGTTGATTGTAATCTTTTTCCCTTGGTGGAGAAAGACATAGGTATTGGATCGACCATAAAGGGTGGCATCATCGTCGAAAAGCCAGGGTCGTCCTAGAATGATACTACCCACACCCATGGGTAAGACATCACACCAAATCGATTCTTCATAGGAACTCATTTTTATCTTGATTTGGCACCTAGATTTTACAAGAATTGAAGTTGAATCTATCCAGGAGACTTTGTAAGGGTTGGGGTGGGGAACTGTGGCTAGTCCTAAGGATTTCACTGTACTCAAGGAAAGGGCATTAACACAGCTTCCACTATCAATGATGACCTTACAAACCTTATCTTTTAGCTTGATCAGGGTCTGTAGGTTGTTGGTCCTATGCCAGTCTTCGTGTACTATGTTTTGGGCTAAGATGCATCGGACTACCCCTACAAGGTCTTCAGATTCATACACTTCTTCCTCTCCCTCGTACCCTTCCAAAAACTGATTTTTGGGATCATAGACGTCCTCTTCAGGTTCTACGGTTGGTTCAGGTTCAGTCTTAGTTGGTTCTTCTATGAGTAGGGCAGGGGCAGTGCACTGGCTAGCAAAATGTCCAGGTTTATGACACCTAAGCATTTACTTTGGGGATCGGGTCTCCTCTGGACTTCAACAGCCTTACCCTTTTCCTCTCTACTATACTGGGGTCGGTTCAGGCTGGGACGACTAGGACTAGGTTGGGCTGGGTTTGGTCGACTTGGGTCAGTTCGGTTCGGGTTTGGTCGACTCGGGTAAGCTTGGTTATAACCTTGGGTGGATCCAGGGATACGGCTCGGGTTTCTAAAGGGCTCAGGTCTTCTGTACGTGGGAGTTCTCTGGAAACGCTCACAGAGCCTAGCAACTTGATAAGCTTCTTCCAAGGTTCTGGTTGATCTAAAATATAGCTCTCTTTGAATGTCTGGGTGTAGGCCAGTCCTAAACCTAGACAGGGTTACCTCAGGTGATTCAGAAACCTTACATCGCATAACATATTCATCAAACTTGGTGATGTAATCGGCCACACTCTTACTCCCTTGACTCAAGGTTTGCCATTGGTCCAACAGTTTCTGGGTGTAAGATGCAGGTAAGTATTTCCTTCTAAGCTTATCTCTCATCTCCCCCCAGGCGGTTATGGGTAATAGACCTTTCTGCTCTATGTAATTTTCAACACTGTTCCAGAACAACCTAGCTTGGTGAACCAACCTAAGCTTGGCAAACTTAAACTTAGTTCTCTCAGACAGAGAGTACCAGTCAAAATACCGCTCCATAGCAGACTCCCAATCTTCATACACCCTGGGATCTAAGCTACCATCGAAAGTGGGTGCCTCAAGCTTGATGCTCCTAAGGGCCTTTTCTTCACGGTCCTCCAGATTGGGTCTCCTAGGACAGGTATCAACAAAGGGGTCAGGGTCTCTCCCAATGTCATCCTCAAAGTAAGGGTCTTGTGGCAGGTTTCTCCTGGGATGAGGGGACTCAGGACTGGGTTCAGGTCGGGGCCTAGCAGCTTCCTCTAGGGGTCTCGGTCTGGCCTCTATTTGATCCAGGCTATTGTTCAACTGGTTGCCTAACTGGGTCATGGATTGAGTCATGGATTGGGTTAGGGCTCCAATGTCAGCTCACAGTTGGTACTTGGTGTCAGTAGAGGGTGGAGAAGGTGGGTGAAAAGAGGTTCCCGATCTAGTGCACATGTAACAAAACGATGCTATGGTTTGCTAGACCTAGGAGATCTCTCCAAATGTAAAGTCAAGAAGATGAACCTGGAAGTAGTAACTTGGCACCTGGCCAGGTAAGTGTAAGGTTAGTTGAGGTTCCTCTTTGCTTGCCTAGACACCAATTAGAAATTGGCCAGGTAAGCGAACCAACCCACTTCCCTTCGGGCTCTAGTCCCTGAACCACTTGCCTAGACACCAGCTACTCAAGCACACACCAACAAGCAATCTAGCTTGGCTCGGCACTTGGGTCGACCCGACTTGTGGGTGTCCCTAGCTCACTAGAGCAGATTAAACATCTAATCGATTTTAGTTAATGGCTAGGGTTTGATATGTCGGGTGGTGGTTTTTGGGCTTGGGACAGGTAATGAAATCTTGACCCTATGTTAAATTGACGCCCTTAAGATAAGTTATGTAAAATGAAGTACAATAATGACTAATGAAATGACTTGAAAATTTTTTGTTCTTTTGTGTCTTTTAGATGGTTGAATGCTAAACAAAATGCAAGAGTTAAAACATGCAAGTAGCAAGCTAGATGGATGAATGAATCAAAAGATGAGATGCTTGTTGAAATATCAGACCTAAGATTTTCTCAGGCAGTATTTCAGCTTGTAGAAACTCTACAAACTGAAATAAAATCTGAGAAAATAAAAAAAAATACTTTGAAGTTAATACGATCTAACAAAATAGAAATCATGAAGTTTGGATGTCCTTACAGAGAGAAACAATCCAATGATCAGACCTTATACAGACTGACCAGAATGCAGAAAATGAAACAAATGCACTAGTCCTAGCCTTGCTCTGATAACAAGATTGGTGCGGGGCAAGGGGGTTAGGGCTAGGGATGCTAGATGCTAGTAAGGATGCTTACGATGCAAAGGAATTCTTTTAGGATTGATGAATTTTAGATATGTTTCTTGTTGTTTTTTTTTTTTTTTTCCTTTCTTAGTGTTTCGATTCCCAATCACAAGCAAAGGCAAGAAATACGAAAGAAAAGTAATGTAAGCTTGCTCAGCAGCTCAAAGCCCTAAAAGTGAAAACGAGAACAGGACCCCGGGATTAAGAAACCCCGGTAGGACTAGCTCGACATACAATACCTACATAGGAGATAGAGAGAAAGCAAACATCACACTTCTGAAGTGCCCAGTGCAGAGATCGCTTAACTCGATGGATGCGGCCTGGATGCCCGAGCAGTCGAACCTGTGGAAGCACTGGCTTTGGGTCGGGAGGTTGCAATGGCAAAGCTGACTGTCTCCGATGCCCGATATGCCAGGGAGGACCTGTAGGCAAACAAAAGAAGGATCAGCGAGATGTGGAGATGCACGGAAAGGAACTGAGATGGATTTGGGAAGGGGCTTCGAGCCCGGTGTCTAGCTGGATTCTGAAGTCAAAGTTGGAGATAACTTGTGGCCTCACTCCCCGTGACGTCCTGGAGGATGAAGGAATGTGGCCTCACACCACGCGACGTCCTGGAGGACGAAGGATTCGCAACACCCTTGGGCGACGGACAGGTGGCCTCACACCACTCGACGTCCCTGGGGAAAGAAGGGAACTTCACTCAAACCTAGCCTAAGAGACAATGGTTGGAGGATGGAAAACACAAACTTTTTTCATTAATCATTCAATTTTTTTCACAATGAAGGGGGTTGGGTCCTTTAAATAGGCACCCAAGGCCCATTTTGAAATTCAAATGCAATAATACAAAATTTCTTCTTCTTTTTCTTATATGGGCATGGCATGAAGCAAGGCTAGGAGGAGGGATCATGGCGCCTTGAAGTTGGAAAGAATCTTCATTGTTTTCGAAAAAGACATGAAGAGGGGCTTGTAGCATGGCTTATGTTCATCATTCCTTTGTTGCACACCCTTTCTTTGGTATAAGGCTTGACATGGGGAGTGTTAGGTGGAGGTGCCCAAGGATCTTGTCTTTCCCTTCCAAAGAGGTTGAAGCAATTTGGGAAGAAGACTTGATTGGAGGGCTTGAAGCAAGAGATTTGAATTCCCCACTTTAACTCCCATTGACTTCCACCTTGGCCGACCACCCTTGCATGGCAATGAGCTTGATAGGGGGAGGAAAAAAAGGCTAGAGCCAAGTGAAGTGGTCCTCCCCATTGGGCATCCTTGCATGCCAAGTATGCTGCCCACATGGCAAGATGTCATGGCACCATGTAGGATGCACAGGTGGGCCCTGAGCTGACTTGGCTTCTTTCTTTACTTGCTTCCAAGGTGACTAAATTTTAAGATCCACTCTTGCAATTGACCCATACTTCTAAGAGACTCAAACTGGACTCGATTTACGACTCGACTAAGTACAGGAGTCAATTTGACCTATTTGGTCAAGGTATAGACTCAATTCAAACCAAAAGACAATTACAAATTTGAGGCTTGAAGCCTTATTACAAGACACTAAGAAGTGGAACCCTAATCTAAGATCCACGGAGGGTTGAGGAGCCTCTATCGGATCCTGGTGCACACACCATAATGTGATCGCAGAAATTATGGTACCAAATTTTCATCCTTCTATGTCAGCTCTACATCAACTCCTTTCGTCCCAGTCATGATGATTCGATGGGACTTGGGAGTGCGGGGCAAAAGATATGGCAAGATCATTGACATCGAGCACACGTTGGATCGAGCTGGCAGCGAAGCGGGTAGATGTCGCCACATCAGATCTTCTTCCAATCTCCCCCACTAGGTGGCACTCCTTGGGTCAAACCCACCTTGGCCAAGGTCGAGCTCGGCACCTCAGCTCTTTCGCTAGGTGGCTCTTAAGGGTCGACCCCATCTCGACCGAAGTCGAGCTCCCTCTGCTCCTTCGCCAGGTGGCACCCAAAGGATCGAGTCCATCTTGGTCGAATTAAAGCCATCTCAGCTCCTTCGCCAGGTGGTTCTCCAAGGGTTGAGCCCACCTCGATCGAAGTAAAGCCATCTCAACTCCTTTGCCAAGTGGCTCTCCAAGGGTGGAGCCCACCTCGGTCGAAGTCAAGCTCCCTTCGCTCCATCGCCAGGTGGCTCCCCAAGGGTCGAGCCCACCTCGACCGAAGTTGAGCTCCCTTCGCTCCTTCAACAAGTGGCCCCGAAGGGTCAAGCCCACCTCAGCCAAAGTCAAGCTCCCTCCACTCCTTCTCTAGGTGGCTCCCCATGGGTCGAGCCCACCTCGGCCAAAGTCATGCTCCCACAGCTCCTTCACCTGGTGGCTCCGCAAGGGTTGAGCCCACCTTGGTCGAAGTAGAGCCATCTCAGCTCCTTCGCCAGGTGGCTCCCCAAGGGTTGAGCTCACCTCGATTGAAGTCGAGCTCCCTCCTCTCCTTCGCCAAGTGGCTCCCTAAGGGTCAAGCCCAAATCGATCAAAGTTGAGCTTCCTTCACTCCTTCATCAGGTGGCTCCCCAAGGGTCGAGCCCACCTCGACCAAAGTCAGGCTCCCTCCGCTCCTTCGCCAGGTGGCTTCCCAAGGGTCGAGCCCAACTAGATTGAAGTCAAGCTCCCTCCGCTCCTTCGCCAGGTGGCTCCCCAAGGGTTGAGCCCACCTTGGCCGAAGTCGAGCTCGCTCCTTGAAAGCATCACGAAAAGGAAAAAGGCATCAGCACCAAGTCTGCCATCGAAGCCAGCTCGTCCAGCACGGCACCCCAGAGCTAGCGAGGTGCGCCTACCATCGTTTGCACCATTTAGAGAGGAGCACCCCTATCGAGGCACCAGGACCTGCAGCAGACCATCTGTACCATCCAAAAGAAGAAGGCCATGTTAAGGACCTCAGATTTGAGGGCGGCTACACCCAGATTGAGGCCTCGCTAAACTTCCCCAGCCATGATAACCCATCGGGAAAACAAGGTGATGGGGACATCGCCAGCACTAATCCCGAAGCAGCACCGATCCTAGAGCAGCACTGATCTCGGAGCAGCATAGATTTCCATAAATTTATTTAGGATATTTTTTATCTTTTGAATTTTAAATTTGGATTTGGTTGGTTAGGATTTAGATATGGATAGACATATCTTATCCTATCTTGTATTTGAATTTGAATCATTCCTATCTTTTTATCTTGTATTCAAATTCAAATGAGGGTTGGACAGGTCTATAAATACCACCCTCAGTCCTTTATAAAAAAAATTTAGTCAAGTTTTGGGAATGAAAATGAGTTTTAGAAAAGAGTGGTTTTTTTTATTTCACTCCATGAGGAGAGAGTGTGAGGCCCAACCCCAGGACATGATGTGAGATCATGCCCAGTTATCCTCCTTCCCATTCCATCTTCTCTATCCCCTCATGGCCTTTGAGATCCATCCTAGCACCTCCAAGTATCGAGGAGGGTGTAATGCCCTAGAGGTGAGAGGTCTCTTCATTAGGTTGAGTCCCAAAGTCCATGAGATCCCGATCCCTGTCTTTTATCCCCATTATTTCCTTCACAACTCTCTTGCAAAAAAAAATCCAAAATATTATGAAACCCTGATTTTGGTGACTTCTAGGCTCGCCAACGATCCTATCCCTCTGTCCCTCATCAATTTTGGTATTAGAGCCTAGAAAAATTAGGGTACTTTCGTATCATCCCAAATGTTCTCTTACCAGTCATCCCCCCTTCTCACATACTCAAAAAAAAAAAAAAAAAATCCCAATTTGCCAACGATTTAATTTTCTTTTTTCCGTGCTTCCTCCCAAACTCCACCGTCACCTCCCTACTGCCCGACTGCCTCACCATAGTTTCCCCCTCTCAGGAGAACTGTCCGCACCGCCTCACAGATGCCTCATCGCCGCCCCCTGGATGTTGTAACTGCCACCACTACTCCCCGGCTCCACCTTCTTCCTCACCGTATCCTCCTCTCCGCCCTCATGCCGGCAAATCGACTCCACCGCCTCCCTCTGTCCGGGAGATCCACGCCGACCAAGTTGAGCGAGTGACGCCGCTTCCCTCACCGTCCTATCCACCGTGCCCTCACTTAATTCTCCTTCCCCATAAACACCCAGAACCGTACCCAGGATCTCGCCACCTCCATCCTCACCTTCACTGCTCCAACCATCCTCGGACACCAAGGATGACTCCGTCTCCTCCGTTCCTAGACATCATCAATTTCTCTGTCGTCACCGGCTCCACCAACGGCATCGGCAAGGCCTTCACCGTCTAGCTAGCCCGCAGTGGCCTCCACCTCGTCCTCGCCGACCTCTGCTGCACCATCGTCGAGGCCAAGGTCTGAACCCACAATGGTCGGATCGCCACCCTCATCTTCATCCGGGATGATGATTCCGGCTCCCCGATCGACGACCCCCACCGGATCCGCCGCATCGAGGCCCGCCTCCACCACGTCCTCAAGGGCGACCATGATGACATCCGCGATGCCAAGACGGCCACTGTGCCTTCACCGTCTCGCACTTACTCCGATCACCGCCGTCGCCATTCTCCTCGTCGCTTTCTACGTTGGCCGCCCCTCTACTGGAAGCTCTCCGCCACCATCCACGAGATCCGCGAGAAGCACCAGACCATCAAAGAAGGAATTTCCCAGTTCATTCTGGAGGCCCGGAGGATGATGGGATGGGTCCAGGATGAGTCTGACTCAGGATCCGACATTGCTCAAAAGGCTTCCATGTCTACCAGTTGCCGGTTTATTAAAAAATGATCAGCAACAGGCTCTCCATCGTCCACCCCTCCGATGACTACTAGTTCACCACCCGTGAAAGACTCTGACCGACCATCTCTTTGCTCGCTGCCGGAGCCTCCACAGCCTCCGTCCATCTCCCGTCCGTACCAAGCCAACCGTGCTTTCCCTTCATCGTTCAAGGCATCGATCGGGACAAGCCACCGCTCACCCCCCTCCCTGCCGGCCCTTCCGCCTCAGAACCCTGCATCGCCTCCGAGTCCGGCCGGCCATCTCCTCCATTCCTAGATGATGCCATCCTTCCCTAACAGTCGAACTCCTTCTCCCTCTCCCTGAATCTGTGCCGCAACACTCGATGTTTCACCTCTGCCACCAGACTGCCCAGATCCAATCGAAGACACCACATCAGACCCAAGGGAAGAAGGCCCCAACCAACATCAGTCTCTAGCCAACAGCGCCCCCCTCCTGCCTCTCCATTCCCCGGTGAAACCCCTCTATTCGAGCCCATCTTCCATCCACTACCGCCTGTGAAGTTTTCTCAGCTGCCGGCCTCCATCCCCGAACCCAGTCATCGACCGATGAAGAAGAAGCCACTACCCCCGCACCCATCTCCCTGCTCTCGGCCTCCCCGTCCCCAGCTCATGTCGTCTCCACCCCAGCGCTGCCGCCGGTGAATGCTCGCCAGACTGCCCTCCGGAAGACCCCTGCTTCGTTCCCCTTTGATCCATGGAGAAGAAACCCCAGTTACCGACTTCAGGTCCCGCACGAGTTTGAGCTGCATGCATTTCAAAGTTGTACGAATTTCAAAGCTGTGTGGATCTCAGAGCTACACGGATGTCAAAGCTCCACAAATCTCAAAGCAAGGCTGTCAAAAAAAAAAAAAAGAAATGTTGGGTTTTGAATGAATCAAGATGGTGAAGCATCAATCCCAAAGCTGCACAGATTTTGACACAAGTAGTGCTGCATAGATTTCAGAGATGCACAGATCTCAAAGCAAAACTTCTTTCTGAATGGATTCGGTTCCACCAAAGTCCCCACTGATCTTGACTCGACGGAGTTGAGTTCTTCCCACCTCAAGGGAATGATGGGGACATCGCCAGCACTAATCCCAGAGTAGCACCAATCCCGGAGCAGCACTGATCTCAGAGCAGCACAGATTTCAATAAATTTATTTAGGATATATCTTTATCTTTTGAATTTTGAATTAGGATTTGGTTGGTTAGGATTTAGATATGGATAGGCTTATCTTATCCTATCTTGTATTTGAATTTGAATCATTCCTATCATTTTATCTTGTATTCAAATTCAAATGAGAGTTGGACAGGTCTATAAATACCACCCTCAGTCCTTTGTAAAAAAAAGTTTAGTCAAGTTTTGGGAATGAAAATGAGTTTTAGAAAAGAGTGGTTTTTTTATTTCACTCCATGAGGAGAGGGTGTGAGTCCCAACCCCAGGACATGATGTGAGGTCATGCCCAGTTATCCCCCTTCCCATTCCATCTTCTCTATCCCCTCGTGGCCTTTGAGATCCATCATAGCACCTCCAAGTATCGAGGACGGTGTAATGCCCTTGAGGTGACAGGTCTCTTCGTTAGGGTGAGTCCCAAAGTCCATGAGATCCCGATCCCTGTCTTTTATCCCCATTATTTCTTTTACCACTCTCATGCAAAAAAAAATCCAAAAAAATATGATACCCTAATTTTGGTGACTTCTAGGCTCGCCAACGATCATACCTTTGTCCCTCATCACAAGGCTCATAACATAACTCCTTACTATAAGGGGAAATGACCTCGGGAGCATGGCCAATGGATGCCATTGACCTTCTGGCATCCCGGGGGGGAAAACCAATGCAAGAAGCGAGGAGAGCCAATGATCTAAACGGAGGACCCAGCGGGCGAGAAAAAGGTTAGTAAGTAAAAGAAGGAGAAGGAGATAAAGGTGAAGAGAGTGCACTGAGGCTACCGCGAAACCCCGGAGAGAGTTTCGATGGACACGGCCATCATGGCTCGAGCCTTACTTCTCTCCTACCCTTCCTACTCCATCCTTTACTAAAAACTCCCCTTCAAGAAAGGTGACCGAAGAGGGAGCCGCCTTGAAGGATCTATTCCTCTTTACCATCTACTGACTTGATTATCGGAGTGCCCCCACCGGGATCCTCGGTCCAAGTCTCTAACTCGATTTTGCAAGACCGGATATCGCTGGATTCTGGGAAACGAGGCTATCGTCTGGTGCCACATCAGAGCTACGGACCATGACGGTAAGGGTGGCAATAATAAGATTAGATAGGATTTCAAATTTTTTATCAGTTGAGTCCTCATTATCAAATTAAGATTCAAAATGATTAAGTGCTAGGGTTTGACATTTATCCATGCCCATCACTTAATCGAGATAAAGTGAGATCGAAGGATTGAATTGCACGGTAACCTTTCATTGAAGGGTATTTTGATAATTTCTACCAAATTTCTAATCTTTCGGTAGGCATGACATGTTGCTAGATGTTAATCATTTCTTGTAGATTTTCATGAATCAATTTGATTGGATTCATGAGTCAATTTGGAAGTAGGTTCGAATTGGCAACTTAGGTCAACTCAATTTTACCTAATAAGGTCAATTGGGTTTAATTGGATCGAATTGGCTTGGACCTAGACCTACTACTGGCTAGATATAGAACCTAAAGGGTCACACATATCAGGGAATTGGCTAAGGAAGTCAATTGTATTTTTATTAGGGTCTTGGAATTCTAATTGGCTAGCTAATTGATATACTAGCATATGTTGGCTAGCCCAACTCCTAACCCAATTAGATTAGGTCAGCTTGTTTGCTTTTTGGGCTAACCAACTTGTTGACCCCATAAGTGATTTTGATGATAACAAAATATTGGAGCATGCATTTGCTTTACTAACAACTCTTCAAGTGTTTTACAAGTTTTTGTAGGATAAATTCATTGCTCAATTTCAACTCCTACATTTCTATTTCTTGTGTTGAGTTGTATTGTAATTGAATCTTATAAAGAAGAACCCAAAGAAGAACTTAAGTAAAAATCAATCAAACGGGTTACTTCTATGGTTTTTTAAGCTTTAAATTATTTTGAGTATGTTGTAAGAAGAGTTTGAAGATATCTTGAAAAAGTTTGATGCCTTGCTGGATGAATTCTGGAGAAGGATTGAAAATTCACTAAAGAACTCATCCGAGCTGACTTGAAGAGAAGAGAGCCGACTCAGGCACATGGCATGCATGAGGATTCTGGCATGCAGATATCCAAACCATCTCTAAGGGACCCGAGCCGACTCGTCCAGAGTACCACTTCCTGAATTAGACAAGCAAGCCAACCAAAGGGGAGTCCGAGCCGACTCTATCATATTGTCAGACATCCGAGCTAACTCTTCAAAGAATTGAGCTGACTCTCCCAGAGTCCAGAAAAAGAGATCTATGAACTATAGCCAATCGAGCCGACTCTAAAGAGAAAGAGTCGACTCTTTTGGACTACATTTTTGAAGGCCTGAGGATTTGAGTTGACTAGAATCAAGGCAAGCTAACTCTTACAGAGTGAGGAATCAGAATACTGTGCAAGCGTGCCAACTAGATTGAAGAGAGTCGACTCAACTAGAACTACTGTAAGTAGTCGAGCCGACTCGAGTAATCCAAGCCGACTCAAAGGTCGATTTCAGACTTATAACAGCTAGTTCCAAAACTTATAATTTGAATCTAAAAAGTGCTTCAATGATCAAATGTCACATCCTAATGGTCTACAATGACTAAAATCATCTGAGAAGAGTATAAGACTATATATTTGAGGGATTTGAACTACTTTAAAGAGAGAGATGATGAGTTATTGCTATATTGAATATCCAAGATACCTTAAGAGCAAGAGAGCACTGCAAGAGCATTCAAGATAGTCTTCAAGCCTTCACCAACTATCAACTAAAGCTTCAAGCATTAATTGAAGATTAAAAAGAAGCTAACCAAGTGCACTGAAGTGCAATCAATTGGGCTTCTCTTGAGTTGCGTCGGCAAACACTCGATAAAAATATGTTTGTCATTTTGTTGCTTTTCTTTACAATTCTTTTATTGAAATGTTGGGTTATTGGTGAGCCCAATTTAAAATCCAAATAGGTTCTTGGTTAGCCTGTGTTAAAACCAAGTGTTGGGTTCTTGGTGATCCTGTGTAAAAACCAAGTTGGGTTCTTGGTGATCTTGGTAAAATCAAGTTGGGTATCCTTGGTGAGCCCGGTTTAAAAATCAAAGTGTAAAGGTTTGGATTGTGAGCTTGTTAAAACAATCCGATTATATTCCAATGGGGGATATAGTGGAAATTCCAAGTGGTAATCTCGGATAGTAGATGTAGGAGCTGGGTTGCTCCGAACCACTCTAATTTGCTTGTGTTTGTGTTGCGATTTTCTTATTTGATTACGCTTCTACATTCAACTATTCTACCACAACACTTAACACTTATAAGGGATTTCAAAGTGCACATTATTGCTTAAATTTTTTAAATTATCAATTCACCCCCCTCTTGGGAAAGCCACCTGAGCAACATAATTTAAATGGAATATAAATTGGGTAGGATCCTTAGTGGGGCAGCCTAATTTAGTATTTATCTAGATTTTATTAGGCATTATGTTGGATGTATGGAAGAGTCCAACATTGCATGGACCCTAGGCACCATGTTACGATGTGCAACAAGAATAAATGTGCGTAAAAGGACCAAGAGTCCTTCTACCATTTAGACACAAATCCTAGATAAAGCCCAAATGCTCCTCCCTTATCTCCACACCCAAATGAATGGGCTTTGACTAGTCATAAGATGGAAAAATGGCATGGAAGGAGTTAGCACAAAATGAAGAGTTGCATCTCTTCATTATGGCACTAATTTGAAACCAGGAGTTGATGTGGAAAGAGGGCTAGAGATGCTAGTATGGATGCTTATGATGCAAAAGAAATTTTTTTTTTTTTTATAGTTGATGAGTTTTAGATGTTTTTTTTCTTAGGGTTTTGATTCTCGATCACAAGCAAAGACTAGAAATAAGAAAAGTGAATAACTGAAGCTTAAACTAGTAGTTCAAGTCCCTAAATAGTGAAAATGAGAACAGGATCTCGAGATTAAGAAACCTCGGTAGGACTAAGATCGAAACATAATACCTACTCAGGAGATAGGGGGCAAACCTCACACGTCTAAAGTGCCCGATGCAGAGATCGCTCAACTCAGCGGATGCGGCCAGGATGCCCGAGCAATCAAACACGTGGATGCACAGGCTTTCGGTCGGATAGTCGCGATAGCAAAGTAGACTGTCTCCGGTGCCCGAGATACCAGGGAGGACCTGTAGGCAAGCAAAGTAGGGATTAGCGAATGGAGAAACGTAATGAAATGGACTATGATAGGGTTGAGAAGGGGCTTCAAGATTGGTATCCGGCTGGATTCCGAAGTCGAAGAATGAGATAACTTGGGACCTCGCACCCCGCGACGTCCCGGAGGACGAAGGATTGTGGCCTCACACCACTTGACATCCAGGAGGACGAAGGACTCACGACTCCCTCGGGCGATGGAAAGGTGGCCTCACACAACTCGACATCCCTGGGGACGAAGGAAACTTCACTCAAACCTAGTCTAGGAGACAATGGTTGGAGGATAGAAAACTAAAACTCTCTTTTTTCATTCAATCATTCCATTTCTTACAATGGAGGGATTGGGTCCTTTAAATAGGCACCCAAGGCCCATTTGAATTCAAAACAATTTAAACCCTTGAACACAAATTACAACCCAAAAATTGGCACCCACATGGATGGGGAAAGATCTTCATGGCCAACCAAAGGGAGGATGGGATTGGCATGGCATGTTGGTGGGCTTGGAGAGGGGGATTGGCCTTTTGACTTCCTTCTTTGCATGCTCACTTTGGGAAGAAAACAAGTAGCAAGGCTTGCTTTAAGGGATGTGTCTCCTTTGGGTTTCTTCAATGCCTAGTTGGAGTGAGTCATGGCCGACCAAGGACGGAGCTTTGGGCATTGCAAATTTAAGGGCTTGGAATGGGGAATGTGCTCCTTGACTTTCCTCTCTTGTGTGACTATTTTAGGAAGAAGACTTGGAAGATGGCTTGCCTTGTGGCTTGGTCACTTCAAGAATCTTCAATGCCCCATTTATTGATGGATCATGGCATGATGTGGGGGAGGGAAGAGGGGGATGATGTCTCCTCCTTCCAAGGTTGCCCTAGAGAAAATGGTATGGAGAGGGCGTGTGGAATGCATGAGGGCGCCTCCTTGTTTCTTTCCTTGGATGCCCAAGTGGCAACTGATGTGGCACCACATAGGTGGCTGAGGTGGTGCCTATGTTGGCATCTTTCCAAGTGAAAGAGGTGGGTTGGCCCACAAGGAACTTGACTTGGTCTTGAAAGCCAGGTTGACTTCAATTGGGCCTGGGCCCAATCCAAACTCAGACTCGAACCAAAGATAAATACAGGACCCATACTTTTAAGAGACTCAGACTGGACTCGATTTGCGACTCGACTTAGTACAGGACTCGATTTGCAACCTAATTGGTCAAGGTACAGACTCAATTCAAAGCAAAAGATAATTACAAATTTGAGGCTTGTAGCCTTATTACAAGACACAAAGAAGTGGAACCCTAATCTGAGATCCACAGAGGGTTGAGGAGCCTTTGTCGGATCCAGATGCCCACACCAATTCTCCTGAGATGGGAGGAACTCGTCCCTGTCGAGTAAGGGTTAGTCTGGCTTTTGTACCTCTCCAGGATGTCGGGATCGATGCGCTACAACTCCTCCCATGTGATCCACGAGTCATCGGATTCGGGTCGACCTTGCCATCGGACCAAGTAACGTTGATAGCCTTTGCAATGGGTAGTGATTGCTTGGTCATCCAGGACACGCTCGATCCGCTCTCCTCGCTAAGGTATATTTGGAGGTGGACACTCAGGCTCAGGTTCACTCTCAAAAGAAAGGTCAGGCTCAAATGGCTCGTTAGGTATGTTTGCGGGTTCCGTATACTCGACAAAGACAGAGATATTGAATGTCGAGCTAATTCCATAATCCAGAGGTAATTCTAGCACATAGGCATTAGAGCCCATTCTCCTAATCACTTTAAAGGGACCAGCCCCACGAGCATGATGCTTTTTAACGGTTCCCGATGGAAACCGTTCAGGCCCGAGCCTAATCATTATAAAATCTCCTATTTCAAACTCTTTGGCTCGCTTTCGAGAATCAGCCTAAATTATTTTAAAATTATATTTAATGCATAATCCAAATATGATGCAAAATGCAGACTCAACTATGCATCCCTACTGAAAAAAAAAAATTTATTGGATGTTCTAGGGCCTAAACCTAACATATTATGGACTCTCTTGGTTTGACCCTAGTCTGGTATGTAGAAGAAAAATTATCAAGGATCCCTAACAAATGCCATAAAGTGTACCAAAATAAATGGCAAAAGGGATGGGTTCTAAGGAGTCATGCTGCCTGGTAATTTCAACAAAATGTAACCACATGGCTCTAAAAATGTGAGAAGGCTCTGGGAAGGGGAGAAAATAGGAGGTCGAAGTCTTGGGGTAATCTCTGGGTGTCATGGAATAGACCTTGGTTATTCAGGATAATCTTAAGATTTGGACATTGTTCTACATGTGCAAGTTCCAAGGCTAGATGGGTGTTCCTTAATGGTGGAAGGTCATTAGGAAGGTCTTTGGGAATGTTATCTTGAAAGTCCTCAAAATTGATGTCTACCTCCTGGGGTCGTTCTATAGGGACTTGTTCCTGGACCTCCTGTAAGGGCAATACTTATGAACCCTCACCATCCTCTACAATGTTCGATCCTGGCTCAATTACTCCTTCACAGTCTCTAGTGGGTTCAGGATCTTTTTCTTTTGGTTCCTCGATGATTTCTACCTAGGGCCCATCTTCACCATATTCCCCTACTGAACTTGATTCACAGATGTCTTCTTTCAATTCTTTAATGGGCTCAGGAGTTTCTTTCCCTAGATTTTCAATGGGTTCAACCTTCAAGTCTTCCTTAGGTTCAATAATGGGTTCAGGTTCAGTTACAGTCAGTTCATCCATAAGTAGGGCAGGGGCGGTGCACTGACTAGCAAAATGCTCAGGTTTATGACACCTATAGCTATTACCTTGAGCATCGGGTCTCCTCTGGACTTCAATAGCCTTACCCTTGTCATCTCTACTGTATTGGGGTCAATTCATACTGGGAAGACAAGGACTGGGTCGGGCTAGGCTTGGTCGATAGGGGTCAGATCGGTTCGAGCTAGGTCAACTTGGGTAAACCTGGCTATTACCTTGGGTGGATCCGGGGATACGGCTCTGGTTCCTAAAGGGCTCAGGTCTTCTATAGGCGGGAGCTCTCTGGAAACGCTCACGGAGCCTAGCAGCTTCCTCTATGGGTCCTAGTCTGGCCTCTATTTGATCACATCTATTAGTCAACTGGTTGCTTAATTGAGTCATGGATTGAGTTAGGGCTCCAATGTCAGCTCGAAGTTGGTCCATGGCTTCTGTAAGGGGTAGAGAAGGTGGGTGAAAAGAGGTTCCTGATCTACTGCACATGTAACACACAGAACGGTGCTATGGTTTAGGAGATCTCTCCAAATGTGAAGTCAAGAAGAAGAACCTGGAAGTAGTAACTTGGCACCTAGCCATGTAAGTGTAAGGTTAGTGGAGGTTGCTCTTTGCTTGCCTAGACACCAATTAGAAATTGGCCAGGTAAGTGAACCAACCCACTTCCCTTCGGGATCTAGTCCCTGAAGCACTTTCCTAGACACCAGCTACTCAAGCACACACCAACAAGTGATCTAGCATGGCTCGGCACTTGGGTCGACCCGACTTCGTGGGTGTCCCAAGCTCACTAGAGCAGATTAAGTGTCTAATCAATTTTAGTTAATGGCTAGGGTTCTATATGTCGGGTGGTAATTTTTGGGCTAGGGACAGGTAATGAAATCCTGACCCTATATTAATTTGACGCCCTTAGGATAAGTTATGGAGAATGATGAACAAAAATGACTAATGAAATGACTTAAAATTTTCTTGTTTTTTTGTGTCTTTCAGATGTGTGAATGCTAAACAAAATGCAGGAATTAAAATAAGCCCCTAAATGCAAGAAATAATTTAGATGGATGAATGAAGCAAGAAATGAGATGCTTGCTGAAATTTCAGACCTGAGATTTTCTTAGGTAGTATTTTGGCTTGTAGAAATTATACAAACTGAAATAAAATGTGAGAAAATAGAAAACAATACTCTGAATTAAATGTGATCTAACAGAATTGAAATCATGGAATTTGGAGGTCTCTACAGCGAGAAACAATCCAATGATCAAACCATATACGGGCTAACAGAATGAAGAAAATGAAAGAAATAAAAAAAATGCACTAGTCCTAGCCTTACTCTGATACCTAAAATGATGTGGAAAGAGGGCTAGAGATGCTAGTATGGATGCTTATGATGCAAAAGAATTTTTTTTTTTTTTTTTTTTATAGTTGATGAGTTTTAGATGTTTTTTTTCTTAGGGTTTTGATTCCCGATCACAAGCAAAGACTAGAAATAAGAAAAGTGAATAACAGAAGCTTACACTAGCGGTTCAAGTCCCTAAATAGTAAAAATGGGAACAGGATCCTGGGATTAAGAAACCCCGGTAGGACTAAGCTCGAAACACAATACCTACTTAGGAGATAGGGGGCAAACCTCACCCGTCTGAAGCGCCCGATGCAGAGATCGCTCAACTCGGTGGATGCGGCCTGGATGCCCGAGCAATCGAACCCGTGGATGCACTGGCTTTTTGTCGGAAGGTCGCGATGGCAAAGCAGACTATCTCCGGTGCCCGAGATACTAGGGAGGACCTGTAGGCAAGCAAAGTAGGGATTAGCGAAATGGAGATACGTAATGAAATGGACTAGGATAGTGTTGAGAAGGGCCTTCGAGCCCGGTGTCCGACTGGATTTCGAAGTTGAAGAAGGAGATAACTTGGGGCCTCGCACCCCGCGACGTCCTGGAGGATGAAGGATTGTGGCCTCACACCACTCGACGTCCAGGAGGACGAAGGACTCGCGATGCCCTGGGGCGACGGAAAGGTGTCCTCACACCAATCGACGTCCTTGGGGATTGAGGAAACATCACTCAAACCTAGTCTAGGAGACAATGGTTGGAGGATAGAAAACTCAAACTCTCTTTTTTCATTCAATCATTCCATTTCTAACAATGGAGGAATTGGGTCCTTTAAATAGGCATGCAAGGCCCATTTGAATTCAAAACAATTTAAACCCTTGAACCCAAATTACAACCCAAAAATTGGCACCCACATGGATGGGGAAAGATCTTCATGGCCCACCAAAGGGAGGAGGGTATTGGCATGGCATGCGGGCGGGCTTGGAGAGGGGGATTGGCCTTTTGACTTCCTTCTTTGCATGCTCACTTTGGGAAGAAAACAAGGAGCAAGGCTTGCTTCAAGGGATGTGTCTCCTTTGGGTTTCTTCCATGCCTAGTTGGAGTGAGTCATGGCTGACCAAGGACGGAGCTTTGGGCATTGCAAATTTGAGGGCTTGGAATGGGGAATGTGCTCCTTGAATTTCCTCTCTTGTGTGACTACTTTGGGAAGAAGACATGGAAGATGGCTTGCTTTGTGGCTTGGTCTCTTCAAGAATCTTCAATGCCACTTTTATTGATGGATCATGGCATGATGCGGGGGAGGGAAGAGGGGGATGATGTCTCCTCCTTCCGAGGTCGCCCAAGAGAAAATGGTATGGAGAGGGCATGTGCAATGCATGAGGGCGCCTCCTTGTTTCCTTCCTTGGATGCCCAAGTGGCAACTGATGTGGTGCCACATAGGTGGCTGAGGTGGTGCCTAACTTGGCATCTTTCCAAGTGAAAGAGGTGGGTTGTTCCACAAGGAACTTGACTTGGTCTTGAAAGCTAGGTTGACTTCAATTGGGCTTGTGCCCAATCCAAACTCAGACTCAAACCAAAAATAAATACAGGATCCATACTTCTAAGAGACTCGGACGGGACTCGATTTGCGACTCGACTTAGTACAGGACTCAATTTGACCTAATTGGTCAAGGTACAGACTCAATTCAAAGCAAAAGATAATTACAAATTTGAGGCTTGGTGCGTTATTACAAGACACAAAGAAGTGGAACCCTAATCTGAGATCCACAGAGGGTTGAGGAGCCTCTATCGGATCCAGATGCCCACGCCAATTCTCCTGAGGTGGGAGGATCTCGACCCTGTTGAGTAAGGGTTAGTATGGCTTTTGTACCTCTCTAGGATGTCAGGATCGATGTGCTGCAAGTCCTCCCATGTGATCCACGAGTCATCGGATTCGGGTCGACCTTGCCATCGGACCAAGTAACGTTGATAGCCTTTGCCACGGGTAGTGATTGCTTGGTCATCCAGGACACGCTCGATCCGCTCTCCTCGCTAAGGTATATTTGGAGGTGGACACTCAGGCTCAGGTTCACTCTCAAAAGAAAGGTCAGTCCCAAATGGCTCGCTAGGTATGTTTGTGGGTTCCCTATACTCGACTGAGTCAGAGATATTGAATGTCGAGCTAATTCCATAATCCAGAGGTAATTCTAGCACATAGGCATTAGGGCCCATTCTCCTAATCACTTTAAAGGGACCAGCCCCACGAGCATGATGCTTCTTAATGGTTCCCGGTGGAAACCGTTCAGGCCTAAGCCTAATCATTACTAAATCTCCTATTTCAAACTCTTTGGCTCACTTTCGAGAATCAGCCTAAATTATTTTAAAATGATCTTTAATGCATAATCCTAATATGATGCAAAATGCAGACTCAACTATGCAACCCTACTGAAAAAAAAAAATTTATTGGATGTTCTAGGGCCTAAACCTAATAGATTATGGACTCTCTAGGTTTGACCCTAGTCTGGTATGTACAATAAAAATTATCAAGGATCCCTAACAAATGCCATAAAGTATACCTAAAGTTAATGGCAAAAGGGATGGATTCTAAGGTTCATGCAGCCTGGTAATTTCAACAAAATGTAACCCCATGGATCTAAAAATGTGAGAAGGCTCTGGGAAGGGGAGAAAATAGGAGTCGGAGTCTTGGGGTAATCTCTGGGTGTCATGGAATAGACCTTGGTTATTCAGGATAATCTTAAGATTTGGACATTGTTCTACATGTGCAAGTTCCAAGGCTAGATGGGTATTCCTAGATGGTGAAAGGTCATTAGGAAGGTCTTTGGGAATGTTATCTTGAAAGTCCTCAAAACTGATGTCTACCTCCTGGGGTGGTTTTATAGGGACTTGTTCCTGGACCTCCTCTAAGTGCAATACTTGTGAACCCTCACCATCCTCTACAATGTTCGATCCTGGCTCAATTACTCCTTCACAGTCTCTAGTGGGTTTAGGATCTTTTTCTTTTGGTTCCTCGATGATTTCTACCTGGGGCCCATCTTCACCATATTCGTATACTGAACTTGATTCACAGATGTCTTCTTTCAATTCTTTAATGGGCTCAGGAGTTTCTTTCCCTAGATTTTCAATGGGTTCAACCTTCAAGTCTTCCATAGGTTCAATAATGGGTTCGGGTTCAGTTACAGTCGGTTCATCCATAAGTAGGGCAGGGGCGGTGCATTGACTAGCAAAATGCTCAGGTTTATGACACCTATAGCTATTACCTTGGGGATCGGGTCTCCTTTGGACTTCAATAGCCTTACCCTTGTCCTCTCTACTGTATTGGGGTCGATTCACACTAGGAAGACTAGGACTGGGTTGGGCTAGGCTTGGTCGACTGGGGTCAGATCGGTTCGAGATAGGTCGACTTGGGTAAGCCTGGCTATAACCTTGGGTGGATCCGGGGATACGACTCTGGTTCCTAAAGGGCTCAGGTCTTCTATAGGCGGGAGCTCCCTGGAAATGCTCACGGAGCCTAGCGGCTTCCTCTATGGGTCCTAGTCTGGCCTCTATTTGATCACATCTATTAGTCAACTGGTTGCTTAATTGAGTCATGGATTGAGTCATGGATTGAGTTAGGGCTCCAATGTCAGCTCGAAGTTGGTCCATGGCTTCTGTAAGGGGTGGAGAAGGTGGGTGAAAAGAGGTTCCTGATCTACTGCACATGTGACACATAGAACGGTGCTTCGTTTTGCTAGAACTAGGAGATCTCTCCAAATGTGAAGTCAAGAAGATAAACCTGGAAGTTGTAACTTGGCACCTCGCCAAGTAAGTGTAAGGTTAGTGGAGGTTGCTCTTTGCTTGACTAGACACCAATTAGAAATTAGCCAGGTAAGTGAACCAACCAACTTCTCTTCGAAATCTAGTCCCTGAACAACTTTCCTATACACCAGCTGCTCAAGCACACACCAACAAGTGATCTAGCTTTGCTCGGCACTTTGGTCGACCCGACTTCGTTGGTGTCCCAAGCTCATTAGAGCAGATTAAGCGTCTAATCAATTTTAGTTAATGGCTAGGGTTCAATATGTCGAGTGGTGATTTTTGGGCTAGGGACAGGTAATGAAATCTTGACCCTATATTAATTTAACGCCCTTAGGATAAGTTATGGAGAATGATGCACAAAAATGACTAATGAAATGACTTAAAATTTTCTTGTTTTTTTGTGTCTTTCAGATGTTTGAATGCTAAACAAAATGCAGGAATTAAAATATGCCTTTAAATGCAAGAAATAAGCTAGATGGATGAATGAAGCAAGAAATGAGATGCTTGCTGAAATTTCAGACCTGAGATTTTCTCAGGTAGTATTTCGGCTTGTAGAAATTATACAAACTAAAATAAAATCTGAGAAAATAAAAAAAATACTCTGAATTAAATGCAATCTAACAAAATAGAAATCATGGAATTTGGAGGTCTTTACAAAGAGAAACAGTCCATTGATCAGACCATATACGGGTTGACAGAATGCAGAAAATGAAAGAAACAAAAAAAATGCACTAGTCCTAGCCTTACTCTGATACCAAAAATGATGTTGAATGAGGGCTAGAGATGCTAGTATGGATGCTTATGATGCAAAAGAATTTTTCTTTTTTTTTTATAGTTGATGAGTTTTAGATGTTTTTTTTCTTAGGGTTTTGATTCCCGATCACAAGCAAAGACTAGAAATAAGAAAAGTGAATAACAAAAGCTTACACTAGTAGTTCAAGTCCATAAATAGTGAAAATGAGAACAGGATCCCGAGATTAAGAAACCCCGGAAGGACTAAGCTCGAAACACAATACCTCACACGTCTGAAGCGCCCGATGCAGAGATCACTCAACTCGGCAGATGCGGCCTGGATGCCCGAGCAATCGAACCCATGGATGCACTGGAATTTGGTCGGATGGTCACGATGGCAAAGCAGACTGTCTCCGATGCCCGAGATACCAGGGAGGACCTGTAGGCAAGAAAAGTAGGGATTAGCGAAATGGAGAAACGTAATGAAATGGACTAGGATAGGGTTGAGAAGGGGCTTCGAGCCCGGTGTCTTGCTGGATTCCAAAGTCGAAGTAGGAGATAACTTGGGGCCTCGCACCCCGCGACGTCTTGGAGGATGAAGGATTGTGGCCTCACACCACTCGACGTCCAGGAGGACGAAGGACTCGCGATGCCCTGGGGCGACGGAAAGGTGTCCTCACACCAATCGACGTCCTTGGGGATTAAGGAAACATCACTCAAACCTAGTCTAAGAGACAATGGTTGGAGGATAGAAAACTCAAACTCTCTTTTTTCATTCAATCATTCCATTTCTAACAATGGAGGAATTGGGTCCTTTAAATAGGCATGCAAGGCCCATTTGAATTCAAAACAATTTAAACCCTTGAACCCAAATTACAACCCAAAAATTGGCACCCACATGGATGGGGAAAGATCTTCATGGCCAACCAAAGGGAGGAGGGTATTGGCATGGCATGCGGGCAGGCTTGGAGAGGGGGATTGGCCTTTTGACTTCCTTCTTTGCATGCTCACTTTGGGAAGAAAACAAGGAGCAAGGCTTGCTTCAAGGGATGTGTCTCCTTTGGGTTTCTTCCATGCCTAGTTGGAGTGAGTCATGGCCGACCAAGGACGGAGCTTTGGGCATTGCAAATTTGAGGGCTTGGAATGGGGAATGTGCTCCTTGACTTTCCTCTCTTGTGTGACTACTTTGGGAAGAAGACATGGAAGATGGCTTGCTTTGTGGCTTGGTCTCTTCAAGAATCTTCAATGCCACTTTTATTGATGGATCATGGCATGATGCGGGGGAGGGAAGATGGGGATGATGTCTCCTCCTTCCGAGGTCGCCCAAGAGAAAATGGTATGGAGAGGGCATGTTCAATGCATGAGGGCGCCTCCTTGTTTCCTTCCTTGGATGCCCAAGTGGCAACTGATGTGGTGCCACATAGGTGGCTGAGGTGGTGCCTAACTTGGCATCTTTCCAAGTGAAAGAGGTGGGTTGTTCCACAAGGAACTTGACTTGGTCTTGAAAGCTAGGTTGACTTCAATTGGGCTTGTGCCCAATCCAAACTCAGACTCAAACCAAAAATAAATACAGGATCCATACTTCTAAGAGACTCGGACGGGACTCGATTTGCGACTCGACTTAGTACAGGACTCAATTTGACCTAATTGGTCAAGGTACAGACTCAATTCAAAGCAAAAGATAATTACAAATTTGAGGCTTGGTGCGTTATTACAAGACACAAAGAAGTGGAACCCTAATCTGAGATCCACAGAGGGTTGAGGAGCCTCTATCGGATCCAGATGCCCACGCCAATTCTCCTGAGGTGGGAGGATCTCGACCCTGTTGAGTAAGGGTTAGTATGGCTTTTGTACCTCTCTAGGATGTCAGGATCGATGTGCTGCAAGTCCTCCCATGTGATCCACGAGTCATCGGATTCGGGTCGACCTTGCCATCGGACCAAGTAACGTTGATAGCCTTTGCCACGGGTAGTGATTGCTTGGTCATCCAGGACACGCTCGATCCGCTCTCCTCGCTAAGGTATATTTGGAGGTGGACACTCAGGCTCAGGTTCACTCTCAAAAGAAAGGTCAGTCCCAAATGGCTCGCTAGGTATGTTTGTGGGTTCCCTATACTCGACTGAGTCAGAGATATTGAATGTCGAGCTAATTCCATAATCCAGAGGTAATTCTAGCACATAGGCATTAGGGCCCATTCTCCTAATCACTTTAAAGGGACCAGCCCCACGAGCATGATGCTTCTTAATGGTTCCCGGTGGAAACCGTTCAGGCCTAAGCCTAATCATTACTAAATCTCCTATTTCAAACTCTTTGGCTCGCTTTCGAGAATCAGCCTAAATTATTTTAAAATTATCTTTAATGCATAATCCTAATATGATGCAAAATGCAGACTCAACTATGCATCCCTACTGAAAAAAAAAATTTTATTGGATGTTCTAGGGCCTAAACCTAAAAGATTATGGACTCTCTAGGTTTGACCCTAGTCTGGTATGTACAATAAAAATTATCAAGGATCCCTAACAAATGCCATAAAGTGTACCTAAAGTCAATGGCAAAAGGGATGGATTCTAAGGTTCATGCAGCCTGGTAATTTCAACAAAATGTAACCCCATGGATCTAAAAATGTGAGAAGGCTCTGGGAAGGGGAGAAAATAGGAGTCGGAGTCTTGGGGTAATCTCTGGGTGTCATGGAATAGACCTTGGTTATTCAGGATAATCTTAAGATTTGGACATTGTTCTACATGTGCAAGTTCCAAGGCTAGATGGGTGTTCCTAGATGGTGAAAGGTCATTAGGAAGGTCTTTGGGAATGTTATCTTGAAAGTCCTCAAAACTGATGTCTACCTCCTGGGGTGGTTTTATAGGGACTTGTTCCTGGACCTCCTCTAAGTGCAATACTTGTGAACCCTCACCATCCTCTACAATGTTCGATCCTGGCTCAATTACTCCTTCACAGTCTCTAGTGGGTTTAGGATCTTTTTCTTTTGGTTCCTCGATGATTTCTACCTGGGGCCCATCTTCACCATATTCGTATACTGAACTTGATTCACAGATGTCTTCTTTCAATTCTTTAATGGGCTCAGGAGTTTCTTTCCCTAGATTTTCAATGGGTTCAACCTTCAAGTCTTCCAAAGGTTCAATAATGGGTTCGGGTTCAGTTACAGTCGGTTCATCCATAAGTAGGGCAGGGGCGGTGCATTGACTAGCAAAATGCTCAGGTTTATGACACCTATAGCTATTACCTTGGGGATCGGGTCTCCTTTGGACTTCAATAGCCTTACCCTTGTCCTCTCTACTGTATTGGGGTCGATTCACACTAGGAAGACTAGGACTGGGTCGGGCTAGGCTTGGTCGACTGGGGTCAGATCGGTTCGAGATAGGTCGACTTGGGTAAGCCTGGCTATAACCTTGGGTGGATCCGGGGATACGGCTCTGGTTCCTAAAGGGCTCAGGTCTTCTATAGGCGGGAGCTCCCTGGAAATGCTCACGGAGCCTAGCGGCTTCCTCTATGGGTCCTAGTCTGGCCTCTATTTGATCACATCTATTAGTCAACTGGTTGCTTAATTGAGTCATGGATTGAGTCATGGATTGAGTTAGGGCTCCAATGTCAGCTCGAAGTTGGTCCATGGCTTCTGTAAGGGGTGGAGAAGGTGGGTGAAAAGAGGTTCCTGATCTACTGCACATGTGACACATAGAACGGTGCTTCGGTTTGCTAGAACTAGGAGATCTCTCCAAATGTGAAGTCAAGAAGATAAACCTGGAAGTTGTAACTTGGCACCTCGCCAAGTAAGTGTAAGGTTAGTGGAGGTTGCTCTTTGCTTGACTAGACACCAATTAGAAATTAGCCAGGTAAGTGAACCAACCAACTTCTCTTCGAAATCTAGTCCCTGAACAACTTTCCTATACACCAGCTGCTCAAGCACACACCAACAAGTGATCTAGCTTTGCTCGGCACTTTGGTCGACCCGACTTCGTTGGTGTCCCAAGCTCATTAGAGCAGATTAAGCGTCTAATCAATTTTAGTTAATGGCTAGGGTTCAATATGTCGAGTGGTGATTTTTGGGCTAGGGACAGGTAATGAAATCTTGACCCTATATTAATTTAACGCCCTTAGGATAAGTTATGGAGAATGATGCACAAAAATGACTAATGAAATGACTTAAAATTTTCTTGTTTTTTTGTGTCTTTCAGATGTTTGAATGCTAAACAAAATGCAGGAATTAAAATATGCCTTTAAATGCAAGAAATAAGCTAGATGGATGAATGAAGCAAGAAATGAGATGCTTGCTGAAATTTCAGACCTGAGATTTTCTCAGGTAGTATTTCGGCTTGTAGAAATTATACAAACTAAAATAAAATCTGAGAAAATAAAAAAAATACTCTGAATTAAATGCAATCTAACAAAATAGAAATCATGGAATTTGGAGGTCTTTACAAAGAGAAACAATCCATTGATCAGACCATATACGGGTTGACAGAATGCAGAAAATGAAAGAAACAAAAAAAATGCACTAGTCCTAGCCTTACTCTGATACCAAAAATGATGTTGAATGAGGGCTAGAGATGCTAGTATGGATGCTTATGATGCAAAAGAATTTTTCTTTTTTTTTTTATAGTTGATGAGTTTTAGATGTTTTTTTTCTTAGGGTTTTGATTCCCGATCACAAGCAAAGACTAGAAATAAGAAAAGTGAATAACAAAAGCTTACACTAGTAGTTCAAGTCCATAAATAGTGAAAATGAGAACAGGATCCCGAGATTAAGAAACCCCGGAAGGACTAAGCTCGAAACACAATACCTCACACGTCTGAAGCGCCCGATGCAGAGATCACTCAACTCGGCAGATGCGGCCTGGATGCCCGAGCAATCGAACCCATGGATGCACTGGAATTTGGTCGGATGGTCACGATGGCAAAGCAGACTGTCTCCGATGCCCGAGATACCAGGGAGGACCTGTAGGCAAGCAAAGTAGGGATTAGCGAAATGGAGAAACGTAATGAAATGGACTAGGATAGGGTTGAGAAGGGGCTTCGAGCCCGGTGTCTTGCTGGATTCCAAAGTCGAAGTAGGAGATAACTTGGGGCCTCGCACCCCGCGATGTCCTGGAGGACGAAGGATTGTGGCCTCACTCCACTCGATGTCCAGGAGGACGAAGGACTCACGACACCTTGGGTTGACAGAAAGGTGGCCTCACACCACTCGACGTCCCTGGGGATGAAGGAAACTTCACTCAAACCTAGTCTAGGAGACAATGGTTGGAGGATAGAAAACACAAACTCTCTTTTTTCATTCAATCATTCCATTTCCTACAATGGAGGGATTGGATCTTTTAAATAGGCACCCAAGGCCCATTTGAATTCAAAACAATTTAAACCCTTGAACCCAAATTACAACCCAAAAATTGGCACCCACATGGATGGGGAAAGATCTTCATGGCCAACCAAAGGGAGGAGGGTATTGGCATGGCATGCGGGCGGGCTTGGAGAGGGGGATTGGCCTTTTGACTTCCTTCTTTGCATGCTCACTTTGGGAAGAAAACAAGGAGCAAGGCTTGCTTCAAGGGATGTGTCTCCTTTGGGTTTCTTCCATGCCTAATTGGAGTGAGTCATGGCCGACCAAGGACGGAGCTTTGGGCATTGCAAATTTGAGGGCTTGGAATGGGGAATGTGCTCCTTGACTTTCCTCTCTTGTGTGACTACTTTGGGAAGAAGACATGGAAGATGGCTTGCTTTGTGGCTTGGTCTCTTCAAGAATCTTCAATGCCACTTTTATTGATGGATCATGGCATGATGCGGGGGAGGGAAGAGGGGGATGATGTCTCCTCCTTCCGAGGTCGCCCAAGAGAAAATGGTATGGAGAGGGCATGTGCAATGCATGAGGGCGCCTCCTTGTTTCCTTCCTTGGATGCCCAAGTGGCAACTGATGTGGTGCCACATAGGTGGCTGAGGTGGTGCCTAACTTGGCATCTTTCCAAGTGAAAGAGGTGGGTTGTTCCACAAGGAACTTGACTTGGTCTTGAAAGCTAGGTTGACTTCAATTGGGCTTGTGCCCAATCCAAACTCAGACTCAAACCAAAAATAAATACAGGATCCATACTTCTAAGAGACTCGGACGGGACTCGATTTGCGACTCGACTTAGTACAGGACTCAATTTGACCTAATTGGTCAAGGTACAGACTCAATTCAAAGCAAAAGATAATTACAAATTTGAGGCTTGGTGCGTTATTACAAGACACAAAGAAGTGGAACCCTAATCTGAGATCCACAGAGGGTTGAGGAGCCTCTATCGGATCCAGATGCCCACACCAATTCTCCTGAGGTGGGAGGAACTCGACCCTGTTGAGTAAGGGTTAGTATGGCTTTTGTACCTCTCTAGGATGTCAGGATCGATGTGCTGCAAGTCCTCCCATGTGATCTACGAGTCATCGGATTCGGGTCGACCTTGCCATCGGACCAAGTAACGTTGATAGCCTTTGCCACGGGTAGTGATTGCTTGGTCATCCAGGACACGCTCGATCCGTTCTCCTCGCTAAGGTATATTTGGAGGTGGACACTCAGGCTCAGGTTCACTCTCAAAAGAAAGGTCAGTCCCAAATGGCTCGCTAGGTATGTTTGCGGGTTCCCTATACTCGACTGAGTCAGAGATATTGAATGTCGAGCTAATTCCATAATCCAGAGGTAATTCTAGCACATAGGCATTAGGGCCCATTCTCCTAATCACTTTAAAGGGACCAGCCCCACGAGCATGATGCTTCTTAATGGTTCCCGGTGGAAACCGTTCAGGCCTAAGCCTAATCATTACTAAATCTCCTATTTCAAACTCTTTGGCTCGCTTTCGAGAATCAGCCTAAATTATTTTAAAATTATCTTTAATGCATAATCCTAATATGATGCAAAATGCAGACTCAACTATGCATCCCTACTGAAAAAAAAATTTTATTGGATGTTCTAGGGCCTAAACCTAAAAGATTATGGACTCTCTAGGTTTGACCCTAGTCTGGTATGTACAATAAAATTATCAAGGATCCCTAACAAATGCCATAAAGTGTACCTAAAGTCAATGGCAAAAGGGATGGATTCTAAGGTTCATGCAGCCTGGTAATTTCAACAAAATGTAACCCCATGGATCTAAAAATGTGAGAAGGCTCTGGGAAGGGGAGAAAATTGGAGTCGGAGTCTTGGGGTAATCTCTGGGTGTCATGGAATAGACCCTGGTTATTCAGGATAATCTTAAGATTTGGACATTGTTCTACATGTGCAAGTTCCAAGGCTAGATGGGTGTTCCTAGATGGTGAAAGGTCATTAGGAAGGTCTTTGGGAATGTTATCTTGAAAGTCCTCAAAACTGATGTCTACCTCCTGGGGTGGTTCTATAGGGACTTGTTCCTGGACCTCCTCTAAGTGCAATACTTGTGAACCCTCACCATCCTCTACAATGTTCGATCCTGGCTCAATTACTCCTTCACAGTCTCTAGTGGGTTTAGGATCTTTTTCTTTTGGTTCCTCGATGATTTCTACCTGGGGCCCATCTTCACCATATTCGTATACTGAACTTGATTCACAGATGTCTTCTTTCAATTCTTTAATGGGCTCAGGAGTTTCTTTCCCTAGATTTTCAATGGGTTCAACCTTCAAGTCTTCCATAGGTTCAATAATGGGTTCGGGTTCAGTTACAGTCGGTTCATCCATAAGTAGGGCAGGGGCGGTGCACTGACCAGCAAAATGCTCAGGTTTATGACACCTATAGCTATTACCTTGGGGATCGAGTCTCCTTTGGACTTCAATAGCCTTACCCTTGTCCTCTCTACTGTATTGGGGTCGATTCACACTAGGAAGACTAGGACTGGGTCGGGCTAGGCTTGGTCGACTGGGGTCAGATCGGTTCGAGATAGGTCGACTTGGGTAAGCCTGGCTATAACCTTGGGTGGATCCGGGGATACGGCTCTGGTTCCTAAAGGGCTCAGGTCTTCTATAGGCGGGAGCTCCCTGGAAATGCTCACGGAGCCTAGCGGCTTCCTCTATGGGTCCTAGTCTGGCCTCTATTTGATCACATCTATTAGTCAACTGGTTGCTTAATTGAGTCATGGATTGAGTCATGGATTGAGTTAGGGCTCCAATGTCAGCTCGAAGTTGGTCCATGGCTTCTGTAAGGGGTGGAGAAGGTGGGTGAAAAGAGGTTCCTGATCTACTGCACATGTGACACATAGAACAGTGCTTCGGTTTGCTAGAACTAGGAGATCTCTCCAAATGTGAAGTCAAGAAGATAAACCTGGAAGTTGTAACTTGGCACCTCGCCAAGTAAGTGTAAGGTTAGTGGAGGTTGCTCTTTGCTTGACTAGACACCAATTAGAAATTAGCCAGGTAAGTGAACCAACCAACTTCTCTTCGAAATCTAGTCCCTGAACAACTTTCCTATACACCAGCTGCTCAAGCACACACCAACAAGTGATCTAGCTTTGCTCGGCACTTTGGTCGACCCGACTTCGTTGGTGTCCCAAGCTCATTAGAGCAGATTAAGCGTCTAATCAATTTTAGTTAATGGCTAGGGTTCAATATGTCGAGTGGTGATTTTTGGGCTAGGGACAGGTAATGAAATCTTGACCCTATATTAATTTAACACCCTTAGGATAAGTTATGGAGAATGATGCACAAAAATGACTAATGAAATGACTTAAAATTTTCTTGTTTTTTTGTGTCTTTCAGATGTTTGAATGCTAAACAAAATGCAGGAATTAAAATATGCCTTTAAATGCAAGAAATAAGCTAGATGGATGAATGAAGCAAGAAATGAGATGCTTGCTGAAATTTCAGACCTGAGATTTTCTCAGGTAGTATTTCGGCTTGTAGAAATTATACAAACTAAAATAAAATCTGAGAAAATAAAAAAAATACTCTGAATTAAATGCAATCTAACAAAATAGAAATCATGAAATTTGGAGGTCTTTACAAAGAGAAACAATCCATTGATCAGACCATATACGGGTTGACAGAATGCAGAAAATGAAAGAAACAAAAAAAATGCACTAGTCCTAGCCTTACTCTGATACCAAAAATGATGTTGAATGAGGGCTAGAGATGCTAGTATGGATGCTTATGATGCAAAAGAATTTTTCTTTTTTTTTTTATAGTTGATGAGTTTTAGATGTTTTTTTTCTTAGGGTTTTGATTCCCGATCACAAGCAAAGACTAGAAATAAGAAAAGTGAATAACAAAAGCTTACACTAGTAGTTCAAGTCCATATATAGTGAAAATGAGAATAGGATCCCGAGATTAAGAAACCCCGGAAGGACTAAGCTCGAAACACAATACCTCACACGTCTGAAGCACCCGATGCAGAGATCACTCAACTCGGCAGATGCGGCCTGGATGCCCGAGCAATCGAACCCATGGATGCACTGGAATTTGGTCGGATGGTCACGATGGCAAAGCAGACTGTCTCCGATGCCCGAGATACCAGGGAGGACCTGTAGGCAAGCAAAGTAGGGATTAGCGAAATGGAGAAACGTAATGAAATGGACTAGGATAGGGTTGAGAAGGGGCTTCGAGCCCGGTGTCTTGCTGGATTCCAAAGTCGAAGTAGGAGATAACTTGGGGCCTCGCACCCCGCGATGTCCTGGAGGACGAAGGATTGTGGCCTCACTCCACTCGATGTCCAGGAGGACGAAGGACTCACGACACCTTGGGTTGACAGAAAGGTGGCCTCACACTACTCGACATCCCTGGGGATGAAGGAAACTTCACTCAAACCTAGTCTAGGAGACAATGGTTGGAGGATAGAAAACACAAACTCTCTTTTTTCATTTAATCATTCCATTTCCTACAATGGAGGGATTGGATCTTTTAAATAGGCACCCAAGGCCCATTTGAATTCAAAACAATTTAAACCCTTGAACCCAAATTACAACCCAAAAATTGGCACCCAAATGGATGGGGAAAGATCTTCATGGCTGACCAAAGGGAGGAGGGGATTGGCATGGCATGCGGGCGGGCTTGGAGAGGGGGATTGGCCTTTTGACTTCCTTCTTTGCGCGCTCACTTTGGGAAGAAAACAAGGAGCAATGCTTGCTTCAAGGGATGTGTCTCCTTTGGGTTTCTTCCATGCCTAGTTGGAGTGAGTCATGGCTGACCAAGGAGGGAGCTTTGGGCATTGCAAATTTGAGGGCTTGGAATGGGGAATGTGCTCCTTGACTTTCCTCTCTTTTGTGACTACTTTGGGAAGAAGACTTGGAAGATGGCTTGCTTTGTGGCTTGGTCTCTTCAAGAATCTTCAATGCCCCATTTATTGATGGATCATGGCATGATGTGGGGGAGGGAAGAGGGGGATGATGTCTCCTCCTTCCAAGGTCGCCCAAGATAAAATGGTATGGAGAGGGCGTGTGGAATGCATGATGGTGCCTCCTTTGTTTCCTTCCTTGGATGCCCAAGTGGCAACTGATGTGGCACCACATAGGTGGTTGAGGTGGCGCCTATGTTGGCATCTTTCCAAGTGAAAGAGGTGGGTTGGCCCACAAGGAACTTGACTTGGTCTTGAAAGCCAGGTTGACTTCAATTGGGCTTGGGCCCAATCCAAACTCAGACTCGAACCAAAAATAAATACAGGACCCAAACTTCTAAGAGACTCGGACTGGACTCGATTTGCCACTCGACTTAGTACAGGGCTCAATTTGACCTAATTTGTCAAGGTACAGACTCAATTCAAAGCAAAAGATAATTACAAATTTCAGGCTTGGAGCCTTATTACAAGACATAAAGAAGTGGAACCCTAATCTGAGATCCATAGAGGGTTGAGGAGCCTCTGTCGGATCCGGGTGCCCACACTAGGAGTCCTTCTATTTGAAGGCTCATATATTTTTTTGATGCTTCTTTTCTAAATTCATATCGCTTAGCCTTCCCATAACTGGTCAATGCCATGTAGTAGGTGGAGAAAAAGGCTGGAAAATGAAGAAACAATAATTTCTCTTGGCACATGAAAAGTTTTATCATGATATGCCTTTCATCCTAATAAGACTCCTTCTGCTTGAAGGGTCTTATCAAGTGGCTGAAGAAGAGACATATCAGGCATCCCATCCCTCTCTATAAATTGGCTTTGATAATCTGATGCCAAAGCATTAGAGTTTTCCAAAAGAAAATACTACCTGCTATTTCCTCTTCCTTTTTAAGACAAGGTTTGTCTTTTTAAGACAAAGCTTGTTCTTTCAAGACAAGGCTAGTCTAATTAAGATAAAGGCCTAGGAAGAAAAATAGAAGGGATATTTGGGATTTGAGAGATGATTTAGAGTATTCTCTGAGTGCCCTACAGGAGGGTAGGGGTTTTAGAAAAGGGAGAAAGTCTGAAATGTTGCCGGAAGAGTTCCAGTCAAACAAGCAAATTTGTAGGAGCGCTTCCTTGGTCTGATTTCTATATGGATCATCTCTAGAGAGCATACACTTATGTGCCTCATAGAAATTTAGGAATATAGCATTCTAGGTATTCTTCTATAACACTAAAGTTTAGATATATTAGTTATCATGATCAAGTGGTCTTAGGATTTTAGGGTTCCGGCCGGTCAGGGTTTCGAATATGAAAAATTTTGAAACCCAGTCTTCAGCTATGCCCATCCTAGATAACCCAACAGTGGTATTAAAGCCACCTTGATGTATGCAATTAGTAATTTTTTTAGTGCTGATTGCTTACTGTGCTATGAATCGATGCATGATTATCTTATATTATATATGTGATATGTTATATCTCAGTAACTGCTTTGGATTGGGTTAGTCACCATGGCCGTCCAGTCATAGGAGCCAAGTAGGGTATAAAGGCCCTCTTTCTCCATTTAATTGGGTCTCCTATGGCATGTAGTGGTGCCACAGTGGCCATATCCCATGAACAAGTGAGGTGAAAGAATTAATGTCATAATCTTGCTTATGTTATGCATATCAGGATATATATACTTGATTATTAGAATGCATGACATATTGATATGATTAATTAGGATGTGTTTAAGACCATCAAAGCACTCATAAAGATTATATTTAGTCATAGTATAAGTTAATCATGATGCAAATCCGATTAGGGTTTGATTAGCCAATTGGTATCTAGGCAAAGTGGTTTTAGGAAGGTAAAGGGAATGAGATTTTTAATTAGTTTCATTATCTGATACTTATCTAGCCAATTTGGTTACATCTAAACCTTAAACTGGGAATGCTAATTGATTAAGCACACTATGCTACGCCTTCCTTCATGCTAAGCCAAATTTGTATCAAAACTATAGTAGGCTTGTTGAGCAAATTCGTGGCTTACTATTAGGTTTGATATAAAATTTGACTTGGTGCATTTTATGCTTAATAGTATGTTTGATAAAGTTACTTTGTTGAGCAAACTCAAGGGTGACATTATTCAATCATGACAATAAGATGAAGGGTTCGACTAAACTAAGACATTATAGTTTGTTGTGCAAACACAAGGTTGTAAGAGTCTTAGAGGCAAGTATTATGTTGAGAATTGCAAGGGATGCAATTAGAAAAGAATTTCCTACCATTGAACTTATAAGTGTTTGTTGTGCAAACACAAGGTATTTATAAGGATTTGCGATCTCAGGCCCACTAAAGAAACTGAATATTGGTTTCTTGTCTACCATAGTTGAGGGTTATGGTATTCGAAGAAAATAGTAGGAGACATAATTAGATTTAAAGTCCTTATCTAATTAGTATTATCATCTTGAGTGGTCTGCTTATGTAATGATCTTGATTGTTCATAGATTTAAATTATGGCTTCTATTCTTTCACTACGGCATCCTGGATGCAAATAAACTGACCGAACCAAACTATGTGGACTGGTTGAGGAACCTGAGGATAGTTCTTGCTCAGGAAAGGTTTCCTACATCCTCAATTCTCTGGTTCCAGATCTGATCTGAGATGATGCTACAGAGGAGGAAAATGCCACTTATAAAATATGATAGAATGATAGCTTGACTATCAAGTGCATCATGTTAGCCTGGATGAGCAACGAGCTATAGAGGCAACATGAATACATGGAACCTCAGTCCATATTGCTTAATCTCAAAGAGCTGTATGAAGAGCAAAGTATGACTGCTAGATATGAAATATCTAAGTAGTTATTCCAAGCATGAATGAGTAATGGCTCGCCTGTACAGGTCCATGTTCTTAAGATGATTGACTTAATCACCGATTAGGTCAATTAGGCTTTTTCATGGATGGAGAGCTTAATCAGATTTGGTCCTGCAATCACTTATAGATTCCTTCTCTTAGTTTGTCATGAACTACCATATGCACAAACTGAATCTTTCATTAATAGAGTTACTTAACATGCTTAAGATAGCTGAGAACTACTTCAAAGGAGACAAGGCTAATCATCTTCTTTTAGTTGATGGGAAGAATAAAAGGGTAATGAAGAAGGGTACAAAATAAAACTGAACCGTAAGAATAGCATCAATAAGAGGAAGAAGGCAAAGAGGCCTTCAAATGATGGATCTTGTTTCTTCTATAGCAAGAAAGGACATTAGAAGAAGAACTGCAACACATACCTTGCAAGTTTGATGCAAGATGCTAATGGAGCATCAAGAGGTTTATTTATGATACAAACAAACTTATCATTGAGTTCTTCAACTTTTGATTTATGGGTATTGGATATCGCACATAGGTCTCATATCTGCAGTCATTGCAGGGGTTACTGAGACCTAGAAATTTGAAGAAAGTTGACTTCAAGCTTTATGGTGTGAGTGGAAAGGCCATTCATGCCAAAGCTGTTGGAACCTACATGTTATTATTGCCTTCAGGCATATATTAGAATTAAAAGACTGTTATTACATTCCAAGTATTGTTAGGAATATTATTTTTGTACCTCTGTTATTAAGACAAGGTTATGAAATAAAAGTTGAGAGAAATGGTTGCTCCATTTTTTATTTTGATGATTTCTTTGGAATGGATAAATTTGTGAATGGTCTTTTAATTCTATCACTCAATGATGAAGTGTTGCTTGTAGAAAACAAAAAGACAAAGAGAGATGATAACAATGAAACATTCCTTCGGCATAACTAATTAGGTCATATTAGTGAGTCAAGGATGAACAAGTTATATAAAGAAGATTTTCTTGGCCCTTATGATTATAAATCATTAGGAACTTGTGAATCTTTCCTCATGGGTAAAATGACCAAGTATCCATTTACTAGACATGGAGAAAGTGTAATTGAGTTGTTAAGTTTAATACACTCAGATGTATATGGACCTATGTCAACCTAGTCTAGAGGAGGATACTCTTATTTCATTACATTCATTGATGATTTATCTAGGTTCGGATATGTGTATCTCACGAAACATAAATCCGAAGCCTTTGATAAATTTAAAGAGTATTAAAGTGTGGTTAAGAATTAAACTGAAAAAAGTATTAAAGTCTTTCAGTCTGACCAAAGAGGAGAATACTTATCTAGTAAATTTCTTTATTATCTTAAGAAAAATGGTATTATCTCTGAATGGACCCCTCCATATACACCATAACTAAATGGTGTAGCATAAAAGAGGAATCGTACCTTGTTTGATATGGTAAGGTCCATGATATGCTTCATAGGTCTTCCAATATCAATCTAGGGATATGCTCTAGAAACTGCTGCATATGTATTAAAAAGGGTACCATCAAAATCAGTACCTAGTACTCCATATGTATTATGGAATGGCAAGAAACCAAATCTTAAACATCTCAAGATTTGGGGTTGTCTAGCTTATGTTAAAAAGAAATTTGAACATAAGCTAAGTGCTAGGGCTGAGAAATGTAGATTAATTGATTATTCTCAATAGGGTATTGGATACCTGTTCTATCATCCTACTGAACAAAAGGTTTTTGTTAGTAGGCATGCCATATTCTTGGAAAAAGGATTTATCCAAGAAAAAGGTAGTGGGAGAATAATTGAATTAAGTGAAGTTCAAAATGAACAAACTCAAGTTTCTCAATCAAAAGTACCTGTTGATAAAGTACAACCACAACACACACTTCCTCTCTATTGGTCAGAGAGAGTGTAGGCAGCACCACTAAGATATGGTTTTATGATTAAAAGTAATAATGAAACCAGTATCATTGAAGGAGATGATCTAGTGACCTATACGGAATCCGTCATGAGTAAGGACTCTAACAAATGGTTAATTGCCATGAAATCCGAAATGGACTCCATGTATGACAACCAATTTTGGACCTCGGTTGACTCACATGAGGGAATTATCCCTATAAGGTACAAATGGATCTTCAAAAGGAAGATTGGAGCAGAAGGGAAAATAGAAATCTACAAGGCTAAGTTGGTGGCAAAACGTTTCAAGCAAAAGCATGGTATAGACTATGATGAAACCTTCTCACCAGTTTCCATGCTCAAGTCTATTAGGATTATGCTTGCTATTATTGCATACTATGACTATAAGATTTAGCAGATTGATGTTAAGACTGCATTCCTTAATGAGAATCTTGAGAAAGAAGTCTATATGTCATAGGTAGAGGGTTTTGTCTCAAGTGGAAGACCCAACCAAGTATATAAGCTTAGAAAATCCATTTACGAATTGAAGCAAGCATCAAGTGTTGGAAAATGTGTCCCAAAGCCAATCGTCTATCTTGTAGATGGTTGAGCTATTGTTGACTTGTATATGAATTATATTGAATAAAATATTTTTTGGCTGTTCATCACATTTTACATCTTCCTGTAATGAACTCTTGTGTGATGAAGTTCATAGGACTACTTTGATATGATATAGAAAGGATATATCATCTAGTTCTTAAATTGGTCCGTGACCAAATGATACATTGTCACAGGATGATAGTGTATCAAGTGTAAGTTGTTGTATAGCATAGCCATTGGTTGTCCTTGTAACAAAGGAGTGTAGAGACACTGGTATGGCATGTAAGTGTTGTGTATGACACTTTACTAGACATGACCCATCTGTAAAACATTCTTTCTGCCAAAGAGTAGTTCTCATTAGGATATGGATATAAGTGTTCCTCTGACTTGAGATCACCATGGTAGCTTGCAAGCATCTCACTGTGCCTTGGTACCAAACTACCTAGATTTCTAATCTGGTGATGAAAGGTTGCTAGGTACAGTCAAGTACTTGTATAGCAGTGGTTGGATCAAGATGAGATTAACCTCTCCAAAAGAGTTTGGAGTGAATGACTCATTATGTCTCAATTGAGTAAAACCTTGGCCATGGTAGTCCTTATAAGCAGTTAAATGGATTTTGAGTTTGAGACATTATGATGACTAATCTAGAGTTAGGCAGTTAAGCCCTAAGTCATCCAGAGCACTGAGGGTTAAAGGAATGTATTATATGATTGTCATATCCATTTGGTTCTTGATAGTTGCTCTGCAACCTTTGACCTATCCGGATGCTGGGTGTCATTGCTAGATAGCGACTTTAGTTAGTACTAGAAGTGTTCCAGTACTACCGGCTTAGTGTTCGAACCTATGGGGTCATACACCATAGGGGTTTCAGATTGACTTAATGGCTATTGAATGATTGGGAATCATTTTGGACTCTTTGGACAATATGATTGTCCATCTACATTTCGGTGATGACTAGAATCTTGAGTCGACTCAATTATAGGGATTTGATGATTTGTCAAGTGTTAACACATCATGTTACAAATATTGTGACAAAGATTTTAATTACTAAATGTTGGTGATTATATGGAGGGTTAGTGGCAATGTGATTGCTTGATTAACTCAATTTGATTGAACAATTTAGTTTCGGTCAAACCGAATGTGATTTGGTTTGAGCTCGGGTTAGGTCTAATGTGATTAGGCTAAATCATTGCATATTATTTTAGATTTAAGTTTAAATTATGAATTCAAATTTTGATTTAAGTTTTAAATTCAGAATTTAGTTTGAATTTAGAAGGATGTAACTCCCATGGCCTTGAGTTTTTTGTAACCCCCTATAATTATGTAATCCCATAACTTGTGTAACTCTCCCCTTTTCTTCTGCCCCCACTTACCTACATATGGGGGCTTGATGAGGATGTGAGAGAGAATGATTTCTGAAATTTATTTCCTGGAAAATCCTTTAAAAAGGAAAAAAAGAGAAAAGAAGAGGGAGAGCTTGAAACCCTTGTGTGGGAAGAAAGGTTTGGGTTTGGGTGTGTGCTGGCTAGTGTTCTGGGCTTGGAAAGAGTGTCTTAGGATGGGTTCTTAAGTGCATTTCTTAAATCCTCCATAGTGCTTCTTCATCTCTTGGAGCATCCCAAAGAAGAACAAGAAGAAGAGTCCATAAGCCAATTTGTTCCAACGAAGCTAGCACTTCAAAGGAAGAAGGTCAAAGAAGAACTCTGGTGTGGATTACCTATAGAGGTCAGATACATATATGGCTTCCAAAGTAGTTGTCTTCCTTGGCGAGCTTTTCCTTAACCCGACGAGTATCGCATCGGAAAAAAAGTAAAGTTCTTGGTGAGTTTGCTAAAGAAGTGTGCTTTAGTAAATGCATCAAACATAGAGTGGTTTTATGTGATGCACGACTTTGTATGCTTGTGTTTTCTTTCATTTGCATGTTAATATTCATACATGTTCCTGTTTTGTAGGCCTATATTAGAAATGTTTTAATGTTATATATCGATTAATATGATTAATCTAGTCTTTTACTGTGATGCAAGGTTAAAAAAAAAATTTAAAGTTGCATCACGATTGCCTACATAATGTTTCCTTACAATAATATCTGAGCCAGGTTCATTTGTATGATTATTTAACATGTAGATATAAAATATTAGTTTCCTTCCATATTGGAAGTACTTGGATTAAGGTGAATTTGCCATGGCCGTCCGGTCATAGGGGAGAAGTAGGGTTTAAAGGCCCTCTCTTCCTATTCAATGTGGTCTCCTATGGCATGTAGGGGTGCCGCTTGCATCATGATCTTATGAAGAAGAAAAGTGAAAGGTTTAGAAGGCTAAAATAGCTTTGATCTTGTATGTTAGATCTTTAATTTGTTTAGATATGATCTAATACAATGATATGATCTAAATCCACTAAAAAGTTTTGTGAAAATCTTTGAATTTTTGTAAAATTGTTTCACATATTTGAAATTATTCCAAATAATAAGTGATCAATTGAAAATGATTCGATTAGAATTGATAAACTTAATTATGAACTAAGTTGTCTAATAACCTTTTAAGTTTTAAGAATATGATTCAAAATCTTAAGACAAAATCATAACCTTGGGTTAATTGAGTTAGTAATGATTAAGTCCTTAATTGGGTTAGGCCTAAGTTTAGATGAAATGGTTTAAATAGAGAATAAGTCTAATCAAATATTGTATTAGGTCTCTTTTCTATAGATCGCTCTAATTAGTTAGTTTGATCAGTCCATACATCTAAATAAACTTAATTTTTGGCTTCATGGTGAGCCCGAGTCTTTGGTTAGTCCAATTGAGTTTGGTAAACCAATTGGTGTCTAAGGTCAGTCTAGCATCATGATCAAGGTTCTTTGGGGCTAACTCTTACATGGCCAACTCAAGGTTGGTGTCAAAGGCAAGAGTCTTACTTGGCAAAACCCATCCCTTGATCTCACATACCTAGCCAATGTGGTGAGCCAGAATTGATTGGATAACTTGTTGATTCGAGTTAACCCATGTCAACTAAGGTTAATCAGTCAGGACTGGTTATTAGGTTCCCAAGGACCAATTGATCATGAACCCATGTATGAGATGGTGGGAGGTTTCTTGATTTGGTCCATGTCTTCTCTTAATATATCACAATGAATTAAATCCTCTGCATTTATTAGGTCCTTTGAAGGACAAAGTTATAGGATAATGTAGTCTTTGCCTCCCATTAAGTTAATGGTAATGAGTCAATTAGTTAGGTGATTATCGGCAGATCCAAAGATCAGGTGGTCATCAGGCTGGTGAAATTGCCATTCATAATGTTATGGCTCAGTGCAACTATCTTAACAAGTGGTCAGGTTGACAGCCAAAGTCGGGCTTGATCATTCATTAGTTAGAAGCATTGAATTCAGTCATGTTAATGGTTGAAGCTAACCAGGACCTTTAATTGGAGGCCCAAAGGCCGATTGATTGGCACCCTAAGGCAAAAATTATTTACTAAAAATTGCTTCAAGAAGTAATTGGTTGTGAACCTACCTTTAGATGCATATGGGTTGGCCGACCAAAGTCAGGCTCATGTGCGATCTATTGGATTTTAGTACCTACTAAGGAGTAAGTGTTATTCTTTGGATTGGAGTGTAGAGGCTACCAGTCTATACAAATAGTGGGAGAATGCTTTAGACTAAAGTCCATGTCTTTAGGATGTTAATAATTCATATACACTAATATTTTTTTCCTTTCAGATTATGTTTTCTAGTATGTTGCTCTAGTCATTACTTGACAATGACAAACATTTGGATCCCAACTTCGATAGCTAGTATCGAAGACTCAGAATAGTTCTGGAGTACAAAAGGATCCTATATGTGATACCAGACCCTGCAGCTGAGGAACCTGCTGCCAATGACCATACTACAGTCAGGGATGCTTATCAGAAGTAGCTCTCTGACCGTACTATGGTGCAAAGTATTATGTTGGCAGCGATGAACGACTAGTCTAGTCGTAGGTTCGAAGAAGCCTAGCCAAAGGAGACCCTTCAAAAGTTGAAGGAGTCTTTTGGCACACCTGATGATGTTGAGTGGTATAGAGTTTTCTCTACCATTTTTAGAACTTGGATGCATGCTGGAGTATCAGTCACTGATCATGTACTATACATGATCGAGTTGATTGAGCGTTTGTGCAAGCTTAGATTTTCTCACATGAGTAGCTAGGAAATGATGCGATTTTGAATTCCCTACCTCCCTCCTACTTGGACTTTCTCGATCACTATAGATTGAATAGGCCTATAGTAAACTACCATGATTTGTTGGGTTTACTACAAACCTATGAGAAAGATCATCAGCTCAATAAAGGGTTGGTGAATTTAGTGGGAGGCAGCGCGGCAGGATGTCATCCCTTTAGGAAAGGGAAAAAGAAAAAGAATAAATACAAGAAGGTGCAAAGTGCTGGGCCTAGTCAAACGAGGAAGAAGGCTAATCAGAGTAAGGCAGAGTGCTTCTATTGCAAGAAGCAGGGTCATTGGAGGAGGAACTGTCCTACCTACCTTGCTACTCTTGACCCAAATAGGCTGAAGAAGAGAAAGCAGCAAGCTATTGCTGCACAAGGTAATTATATGATCACACCTTATAATTTCTCTATATGTGATACGACTATTTGGGTATTGGATATCAGAAGTTCTATTCATATTTGCAATTCTTTACAGGAGCTTCATGTTAGTAAGAGATTCGAGGATGGTGAGAAATTCTTGAATGTGGAAAATGGAAGCCAAGTTCCAGTCCTAGCATTGAAAATTATCAAGCTAGTTTTCGAGTCTTGTAATGTCATTTTGAATAACTGTCATTACTATCCATCTTTTCTTATGAATGTCATTTCTGTAGTTCAGTTGGCCAATGAAAATTATAAATTTTCAATAAAGAATGGTGTTTTTCTATTATTGTGAATTGTGTGAAACTTATGGATGGATGTTTAAGTAATGGCATATACTTACTATCACGACCTATTACGTTAATGACTACTTCTTGCAAACACCCTAGGATAGATAATGTCAGCGATACTTATCTCTGGCACTATAGGCTAGGTCATATTAATAAGAGTAGGATCAACAAGTTAGTTGGAGAAGGTCTCTTGTATGTCAGTGATTGTGAATCATTGCCAACCTATGAATCTTGTCTTCTTGGTAAAATGACCAAGTCACCTTTTACTAGAAAAGGTGAGCGAGCTAGTGATATTCCTAGTTTGGTACATACTAATGTATGTAGACCGATGAATATCAATGCCAGGGGTGGGTATAACTATTTCATTATGTTTACAGACAACCTATCCAGGTGTGGTTATGTCTTCTTAATGAGACATAAATCTGAGTCATTTGAAATGTTCAAACAATATCGTAATGAAGTAGAAAAATAAATTAGAAAGTTTATTAAAACCCTTCGATCAAATCGAGGTGGTATCTTTCTAATGAGTTTCTAACTTATCTTGAGGAGAATGGGATTCTTTCTCAATGGACTCTTCCAGGGACACCTCATTTAAATGGAGTGTCTGAAAGGAGGAATTGGACTCTATTAGATATGGTCCGTTCCATGATGGGCTTAGCCACTCTACCTACATCCTTTTGGGAATATGCTCTTGAGTTAGCATGTTATCTTCTGAATATAATTCCTAGTAAATTCATTGACAAAACTCCATATGAGATATGGATTGGCTGTAAGCTAACACTTTCACATCTTCGGGTTTGGGGGTGCCCGGCTTATGTCAAACATTTACAAATGGATAAACTTGGACCTAGGTTTGACAGGTGCTTCTTTGTTGGGTATTCAAAAGAGTCTAAAGGATATTTCTTCTATTTACTTGAGGAATGTAAAGTGTCCGTCAATCTTAGGGCTACCTTTTTGGAAAGGAAGTACCATATTGAAAGCACTCAAGCTGCTAAGGTTGAACTTAGGGAAGTTCAACAGGTATCTGTCTATCTGGCTGAGGTAGTATCTATCTGCGCCCCTCTTCCTCTTGAAGATTCATTTGCATCCAATAAATTTTATTCCTTTGTGTGGATCAACCAATGTCCACACATTATTGATTTCCATGGACTCGATTTTGAATTTCATATCCTCAAGCTATTTCTCAAAGTCAAATCTCTGCATTGCATCCATATTAGTGATCGGATCCTCATTATTCTCATCGAGCTCAACAGATTACTGTCCCAGAATAGAAAACCATAGTATCTGTCTGGCTGATGTGGTACTCTACCAGAAAACCATAGTACCTATGATCATGCTCAAGTCTATTTGGATTATGCTTGCTCTAGCAGTATATCTAGATTATGAAATCTGACAAATGGATGTCCGAATATCTTTCCTAAATGGTGAGCTAGAAGAGGAGGTGTACATGATGCAACCGAAGGGTTCACATCAATAGATGAGTCTAAGGTGTGCAAGCTGCAGAGATCCATTTATAGACTGAAGCAGGCATCTCGGAGTTGGAACATGTGTTTTGATAAATGTATCAAGATGTATGGCTTCGTTAGGAATGGAGAATAACCCTGTATATATAAATGGGCTAATGGTTCTGTAGTTATATTTCTTGTTCTGTATATGTATGACATTCTCTTAATTAGGAATGACATTCTTGCATTATAGGGAATAAAGGTTTGGTTGTCATCTCAATTTTCTATGAAGGACTTGGGTGAAGCTTTCTACATACTTGGTATGAAAATTTATAAAGATAGATCTAGGATGCTTTTAAAATTATCTCAATCTACGTACATAGACACTGTGCTGAAATGATTCAGCATGAAAAATTTTAAGAAAGGCTATCTTTCGATAGGCCATGGAATTACTCTTTCCAAAAAGGATTGTACGACAACTCCTGAGGAGAGAGAGCATATGTGTAAGATTTCATATGCTTCGGTAGTAGGTTCTATTATGTATGCCATGACACGTACTGGACCAGGAGCAGCATACGCACTAGGGGTAGTGAGTAGATACCAGTCTGACCCAAGTGAGGCACATTGGAAGGTAGTAAAGACTATCCTTAAGTATTTGCGAAATACTAAAGGACAATGGCTAATTTATGAAGAACCTGACTTAAAACTTGTGGGGTATACTGATTTCAGCTTTTAGTCAGATAGAGATGATATCAAGAGTCTATCCAGATTTTTGTTTATCCTGAATAGAGGAGCCATCTGCTGAAAAAGTTCTAAGTAGCATATAGTGGCTGACTCGGTATGTAAAGCAGAGTACATTGTAACATCGATGTCGCAAAAGAGGTTATGTGGTTGCAGAAGTTTTTAGGCGAGCTAGGAGTGGCACCTTCCCTGGATGGCCCTAATCCGGTGTACTGTGACAGCACTATGATGCAGAGCGAATAGCTCTGATACCAAAATGATGCAGGACGAAAGCTCTTATACCAAAAATGATGCGGAACAAAAGAGATGATGCGATGCGGAAGTAAATTAAAATTAATATATTTTTTTTATTTATTTATTTTCAGAAGTCGGCTTTGACTCAAAGGAAAGATAAACTAATGTTGAAAGAAACTAAGAAATGACAGAAAGCACAATTAAAAGGAGTGGATTATCAGAGTAACTCAGAAGTAGGATCGCTGGGGATTGAGAAACCCCAGACCTAGGGTTTACTCCTCTTTCAAGAAACAGACGAAGAGAGAAGAGAAGGTTTTATACCTGACTGTGATATCTCTCGTTGCTTCAATTGAAGGACACTCTCGAGCAGATTGTAGGATCCTTGGAGATGGGGTATCTTCGCAATGGATCCTCGGATTGTAGTCCTATGGCAATGTTGGCCTTCTTCTCAAACTCAGGATCTAGAAGAAGAAGAACAAAAAAAAAGAACCAAAAACTCAAAGAAAGACACTGACCTGAGGACTTAATGAAGATTGTTGGATGTAGAAGTTTCGGAAATCTTGATACTGATCTGACTCTTCTTTGAACTTGCTCTGTAGTTGAAACAGTTGATCTGAACCTGGATGCTAGTGGCGGGCCTCTATGTGGAAGAGAGGGGCCGTGGGATGTAGATGGAAAATTAGGGTTTGGTGGTGGTGGAGTAGAGATGGGTGGACTAAGCTAGAGTTTTGGGGTTGGAGATCTCACACCTCCTCAAGGTTCCTAGGGAACCCGGATTTACTCCCTCACGGAGCTCAACACTTGAATACAAGTACGGAAGAGAGAAACACAAAGTTGCTCACAAAGAAATTGATTTCATTCATCATTTAAATTCAAGAGTTACATAGAGTTGAATATATAGAAATAACAAAGAAATAAAATTTTATACATTTCCCATATGGGACTAATAGGACTAACCCACACTTTAGGCATCAAATTCTCTTCCGAAGACTCCTTCCATGACTGGGCAGCCCAAAAACTCCAAGAAAACTTGAAAATCAGCTCCAAATGGTAGGTTATGGGGGTGTCTCCTAGTATCTCTCCATGAATCAAGGATTTTCCCTTCATGGTTTGGCTCTTTTGGACACCTCCTAGTCTTGCTCCACAAGTTTAGGCTTCTTCCTTTCATGGCTTTGGTACTTTTGGAAACTTTTGGGTGCCTCCTTGATTTTCTCCCCAAGACATGCTCTCTTCCCTTTTATAACTTGAATTTTTATGGAACATTGTGGGGCACCTCCTTGATCCTCTCTTCAAGAAAAATTCTTGCCATCCTGGCTTGGGTTTATCTGGAAAGAAGTTGGCTCCTCCTTGGATTGAGGTATCTTGATAGATTTCTTCCCCAAGTGGTGCAAGAAAAAAAGAACCTGCTTACTTGAGGCATGGGGACCAAGGTACACTGGATGGAGATGTGGCAGGGAGTGTGGCACCCACTTGTAGCTGGAAAATGTGGTGCCCTATGGCAAAGGGAATGACACATACCTAGGCCTTGGACTTGGACTGAGTCAACATGACCCAACAAAAATTGAAATGACAAAATTACAGACTCAAAATTGAGTTGATCAGGTCAACCCTTATTATAAAACCAGAAAACCCTAATTCTTTGGGCAAGGTCAATCAGAGATCCAGATGGAGCCCTGAAGTCTTCTTCTGAGTCTGGTGCCCGCACCAATTCTCCCGGGTGGGAGGAACTCGACCCTATCGAGTATGGATCAAGCTGGCTCTGGTATCTCTCCAAGAGGTCTGGGTCCAATTCTTGTAATTCTTCTTGGGAGATCCAAGAGTAATCAGAATCTGGCCTTCCTTGCCAGCAGATTAGGTATCTTAGGTATCCTCGATTACGAGTAAAGATAACCTGATCATCCAGGATCTTTTCAATCTGCTCTTTCCTCGCAGGCCAGTTTGTTGGTGGACACACAGGGTTGGGTTCACTCTCAAAAGCAGGATTAGGCTCAAAAGGCTCACTGGGAATCACAGCTGGCTCTCTATACTCTACTATGTCTGTAATGTTGAAAGTGGAGCTAATGCCTAGTTCTGAAGGCAACTCGAGCACATAGGCATTGGATCCCACTCTCTTCATCACTCTAAATGGTCCAGCTCCTCTAGCATGTAACTTCCTAACGGTTTCAGGAGGAAACTGTTCAGGCCTTAACCTAATCATTACATAGTCTCCCTCAACAAAAATTTTGACTCGCTTTGAGAATCAGCCAACTTCTTATAAGTTTCATTACTTAAAGTTATTTTGGCATGAATTTCTTTATGCAAGTCCTTTACATGCTATGCAAGTGCATCAAGAGACTAGTGTGTGTGGGCTAATAGTGAAATCAGATCAAGTGGTGTGTGAGGCTTGTATCCATGAACAATTTCAAAGGGACTCTAGCCTATAGACCTATTGATCAAAACATTGAATGCAATTTCAGCCCTGAACAAAATACAAATCCCAATTCCTGGTGCTCTCAATCAAACCAAAATCTGAGCCAAAGCCTAGTAAAGGGTCAAGAAAAACTAAACTAGACTGACGACGTGCTCTCAATCAAACCAAAATCTGAGCCAAAGCCTAGTAAAGGGTCAAGAAAAACTAAACTAGACTGACGACGCATTCCTAAAGAATGGACTTTATTCCAAAGGAACCCTAGGTCTAATCCTAACAAACTAAGGCTCTCTAGGTTTGACCTTGGGTCGAAGGATGGCATGCAGAGCATGAAAACTTATCATGGGTGCCTAGTAGGTGCCATAAGGTCTTCCAGAAGTAGGTGGCAAACCTAATAGGTTCTAACACGTGGTTCACTCTAAAGACTTCGACAAAGTATACTTGGATGGTGTAAGAAGCATTGGAAGTCCTAGAGAAAGGGAGGAGATATGAGGTGGGGTCTCGAATTACCTGTTGACTAAAGGTGGTGACCTAAAGGTTTGAATGGTGATCTATGAGTGTCAACTGGTCATCCTTACGAAAGGAAAAGTTTGCTACTCCCAGGAATGGATCAAGAGATGGTTCGGGAAGTAGCCTAGGACATGTGATTGCAATAGTTAAGGTTTGTTCTCTAAGAAAATAATGATCCACTTTCTCAAGAACTGGATTAGAGAATGATTCATGGAAGGGCCTATGGATGATGACCTCAAGACCTGAAATTTGACCTATGGGTGCGGAAAGGTATACTCTATAGAAGTGTAGGTCAGTCATGCGAAGGAAGGGGTCTGGGGCCATAAGGAGGACTTCTACAGGACTGGGTGAATCAATCCGCTCAAGACAAGGATGTTCAACTGAGATTACGGGAGAGACCTTAGTGGCTGGGCATGGGACAAGGTCCAATTATAAGAGGCTTGATTCAGTCATCCTAAGGAGAGGATCTACCATAGGGTGGGCAAACTTAAACAGTTCAGTGCAAAGATCTTCAATTGGTACTTGGGGAATGACTATCATTAAAGGGTACGAACTGATAGCTCGGGCTAACACTATGAGTTCTTCCTGGGGGTATTTGACTAAAGGAACCTGGTTCTCACAAATCTCTTGAATTTCTGAACTAGGTCCTACCACTTGGTTGCTTTCAAAGGTCTCCTCAGGTAAGGAACCAATAGTGTCGATGTCACATTCTTTAAGTTCTTCCCCCTCATATTCATCAACTAGACTCAAGCCAGCATCATATACTTCCTCGATGCCATCTTCAATGGGTTTCGGGTCAGTGGTAATCGGGTCAACTGATTCTAGGCTTGTCATACCTAACCCTTCTACCTCATTGGTATCCTTCTGGTCAAGAGGTGACACAAGTGGGAATTGACAAACAAAAGTCTGGTTCACTACGGGTGTCGGTTCAATCGGAACTTGACTCAAGTTGGTAGAGGTTGGCTTTAAGTCCAAAGTACTTGATTAGTTATATCTTAAAGACCACTCATAGTCTTGGGCTTCTTGGTAGGCTCGGTCTAACTTATTGGTCTTTTCAAGGCATAGCTTCCTATAAATGTCTGGGTGTAACCAAACCCTAAACCTCGATGTGATCTGAGCTTCGGTCTCAATGGTATTGCATTTCATGTCATACCACTGGAAGTCCTCGATATATTTAGACACGGGCCTATTACCTTGTCGCAATTGGTACCATTGGTCTAAAAGTCTTTTCTTATAGGATCTACCTAGGTACCTATCTCTCAACTTACTTCTCATATCTCTCCAAGTATATATTTCCTCTTTTCTTTGATAACACTCATGCTCAATAGCATACCAATGCGACCTAGCATGTTTGGTGAACTTGGTTTTGGCCAACCTAACATGTCCTAATTCCGATATGTTAGTGCACTCAAAATACCGATCCATTTGTTCTTTCCACTTAATATATGTCTCTTGTCTTCCATCAAAAGTGGGTGCATAAGGTTCGGTGTTCCTAATGGGTCCCTTTTTTGAGTCAACCAAGTATGGATATTGGCTCCTAGGGTTATGCTCGGGATCACGGTATAAGGTCCTCCTAGGCTCCTGGCATGGGTGAGGTTGGGGCCCATTAAATTTTGGATCAGGGGTCCAATTTTGATGTCTACGTTTCTCAAGTCCCTGGGCTCGGTCTCTAAACTGGGCAAAACCCTCATTCATATCCTGACTCAATTTGGTCATACTTTCGGTAAGAGTTCTAATCATGGCCTCTAAATCAGGTTGGGTTTGACCAGGTTGGTAGGGTACTCCATTCCGGGTGGACATGATGATGCAATCAAGCACACCAAATGAGACTCGACCGAAATGACTATGGGCTAACTAGACCTAGAGCCCAAACTAGATGCCCAATCAGAGTGGCAAGCTAGCCTGTAGTAACTCGGGACTCAGCCAGGCAGGTGTAAGGGGAGTGTTAGGTCCCTAATTGCCAATCCTAGACACCAATCAGAGATTGGCCAGGTAGGCGGACCAGCAAACAAGCCCTTCAAGATAGAATCCCTGAACCACCATTCTAGACACTGAGTACAAAGCACACACAAAGTAACTAGACAAACTGACTCAACATTTGCCTAGACCCGACTTGTTGGTGTCCCTAGCCCACAAGGGCAAATTAAGTCTAATAAATTTTAAAATTAGGCTTAGGATCGAATGAATGGATGGTGGTTTTAGGCTAAGGAGAGGTTATCAACTCCTTCCCTTATCTTAGATGCTCAATTGCCCTTAAAATGAATTAGGAGATGATCACTCAAAAAAAAATTGAATTGCAGAAACACAAAAATAGAGTTGCTGTAATTTAACTCTTAGAAATTCTACATAAACAAATAAATTACAAAAAAATTATGTAAAATAGTTTCAATTATACTTGTTCCAGCAAAGTAAAAATCATACAATTTAGATTTACTTGCAATGAGAAACAATTCTTGAAACAGGGTAGTTACAGACTGAAAACAGGATGCTTCCCTCGTTTACAATTCCTGCTACGAAGTTGTAACCCAGCGGATCGCCTACATGCCCTAGGAACACCCCGTGGAATGGGAAGAGGAGGCATGCACCTTGCTTCGTTCCTAGGACCGGACGTCCTGGAGAGTCTACTTCGAGCAGACAAAGTAAAAAAGAGAGACACTCAAAACATGCAAGCAAGTCAGAAACCCTAGACAGGGCTCTGATACCAAAATTGATGCAGAGCGAATAGCTCTGATACCAAAATGATGCAGGACGAAAGCTCTTATACCAAAAATGATGCGGAACAAAAGAGATGATGCGATGCGGAAGTAAATTAAAATTAATGTATTTTTTTATTTATTTATTTTCAGAAGTCGTCTTTGACTCAAAGGAAAGATAAACTAATGTTGAAAGAAACTAAGAAATGACAGAAAGCACAATTAAAAGGAGTGGATTATCAGAGTAACTCAGAAGTAGGATCGCTGGGGATTGAGAAACCCCCAGACCTAGGGTTTACTCCTCTTTCAAGAAACAGACAAAGATAGAAGAGAAGGTTTTATACCTGACTGTGATATCTCTCGTTGCTTCAATTGAAGGACACTCTCGAGCAGATTGTAGGATCCTTGGAGACGGGGTATCTTCGCAATGGATCCTCGGATTGTAGTCCTATGGCAAGGTTGGCCTTCTTCTCAAACTCAGGATCTGGAAGAAGAAGAACAAAAAAAAAGAACCAGAAACTCAAAGAAAGACACTGACCTCAGGACTTAATGAAGATTGTTGGATGTAGAAGTTCCAGAGATCTTGATACTGATCTGACTCTTCTTTGAACTTGCTCTGTAGTTGAAACAGTTGATCTGAACCTGGATGCTGGTGGCCGGCCTCTATGTCGAAGAGAGGGGCCGTGGGATGTAGATGAAAAATTAGGGTTTGGTGGTGGTGGAGTAGAGATGGGTGGACTAAGCTAGAGTTTTGGGGTTGGAGATCTCACACCTCCTCAAGGTTCCTAGGGAACCCGGATTTACTCCCTCACGGAGCTCAACACTTGAATACAAGTGCGGAAGAGAGAAACACAAAGTTGCTCACAAAGAAATTGATTTCATTCATCATTTAAATTCAAGAGTTACATAGAGTTGAATATATAGAAATAACAAAGAAATAAAATTTTATACATTTCCCATATGGGACTAATAGGACTAACCCACACTTTAGGCATCAAATTCTCTTCCGAAGACTCCTTCCATGACTGGGCAGCCCAAAAACTCCAAGAAAACTTAAAAATCAGCTCCAAATGGCAGGTTATGGGGGTGTCTCCTAGTATCTCTCCATGAATCAAGGATTTTCCCTTCATGGTTTCGCTCTTTTGGACACCTCCTAGTCTTGCTCCACAAGTTTAGGCTTCTTCCTTTCATGGCTTTGGCACTTTTGGAAACTTTTGGGTGCCTCCTTGATTTTTTCCCCAAGACATGCTCTCTTCCCTTTTATAACTTGGATTTTTATAGAACATTGTGGGGCACCTCCTTGATCCTCTCTTCAAGAAAAATTCTTGCCATCCTGGCTTAGGTTTATCTGGAAAGAAGTTGGCTCCTCCTTGGATTGAGGTATCTTGATGGATTTCTTCCCCAAGTGGTGCAAGAAAAAAAGAACCTGCTTACTTGAGGCATGGGGACCAAGGTACACTGGATGGAGATGTGGCAGGGAGTGTGGCACCCACTTGTAGCTGAAAAATGTGGTGCCCTATGGCAATGGGAATGACACATACCTAGGCCTTGGACTTGGACTGAGTCAACATGACCCAACAAAAATTGAAATGAAAAAATTACAGACTCAAAATTGAGTTGATCAGGTCAACCCTTGTTACAAAACCAGAAAACCCTAATTCTTTGGGCAAGGTCAATCAGAGATCCAGATGGAGCCCTGAAGTCTTCTTCTGAGTCTGGTGCCTGCACCACACTAGAACCTTTGCTCAAGCCAAAGAGCCAAAGTCCCATCAGCATACTAAGAATATTATGCATCGCTATCACCTTGTACAAGAGATTATGGAACGAGGTGACATCTAACTTATAAAGATCGATGGAAAGGAGAATCTGGCCGACCCCTTCACTAAAGCTGTTGGAGTTCAAGAGTTCAATGATTGTAAATGGAAGATTGGAATATAATTCTAGTCTGATTGACTTTAGTCTAGGTGGGAGTTATTGGAAAATGTATCCCAAAGCCAATCAGCTAGCTTGTAGACGGTTGAGCTATTATTATAATTGTATATGAATTATATTGAATAAAATATTTATTTTAGAAGTTCATCACATTTTACATCTTCCTATAATGAACTCTTGAGTGATGAAGTCCATAGTACTACTTTGATGCGATATAGAGAGGATATATCATCTAGTTCTTAAATTGGTTCGTGACCAAATGCTACATTGTCACAGGACGATAGTGTATCAAGTGTAGGTCGTTGTATGTCATAGTCATTGGTTATCCTCTTAACTAAGGAGTTTAGAGACACTGTGATGCAGGATGAAAATAAATGATGAATGGAGAGTTTTAGTAAGCTAAGCAACAAGCAAACTTGAGCAATAATTATCAAAGAATGGTCTAAATTAATCCAAGAAAAGATTCTTCATAAGGAGACTAGTTGATCTAAAGTACAATACCCGAAATGTAGATCTAGTTCAAAATAGAGATTAGGATCTTCATGGCAAGGAAACCATCATTACTATGACAAGTTAACCTTCAAATGATCAGATCTAATGAAGATTAGGAAGAGTTTTCCTACCAACAATGATGGATAATTATTTGGTGGAAGAAGGAGCTCTCATCCCTCAAGGATTGAGGTCTAAACCATAAGACTAGCACTTCCTACCATTAGGACTCACCTTGGCCATAATTCTTGGCTTGCAGACCTTCATCTTGGACTTGGAAAATCAAAAAAAACCTTCATCAAATCAAAGATTAGGCATGGAAGGAGAATTCAAAATTGGGATTGAAACAAAAAGAAGAAGGAAGGAAAACAAGGAAGTAGAAGCCGACGCCTTCAAGGAATGATGCTTGGATCTTGGATCAAGCAAGGAGCACTCCATCTTTCAAACACTCAAGGGTACTCTACCCTTCAAACACTCATTCAAGAACCTCACACTCTCTTCTCAAACCTATCTTCTAACTCTCAAACTCAAGAACTTTTCACTCCAAACAAAAGAACATAGGGGAACAAGAACAAGAAAGATAGCTTTCTTCATTTAATTCAAAATGGAATGAATACAATGGGAGGGGCTTAGGCCCTATTTATAGCCTTCATAACCCACATGGGTCGGCCAAGGAGAGAGAGAATGTGGAGGTTAGGTCTAGCTAACTCTAGTTGGGTAGTTTCTAGAATTAGTTTTTACAACAATTTATGGATAGAAGGTTACAACCAATTGACATATGGCAATGACTTGGCTTAATTTGCTGATATGGAGCCCTATGTGTCATATGATGTGGCCTCCCACATGGCAAGTTAGTTGGAGGGTTGTTGGGGTAAGAGAACATTGCTTTAATCTCCCTATAAAAGTCTTGATGTAGTGTCCTTCCTCCTCTCCATGTGGTGTCGACCAAAATGGGCTTCAAGTAGATGGTGTCCAAGTGAGGGAAATGGTCTTCAAGTAGATGGCATCCAAGTAAGGAAAGTGGGCTTCAAATGGATGGCGCCAAGTGAGGAAAATGGGCATGGAATAAGTGGCCTCATACCCTACTTGAATCTAGGTTGAGTTGACTCATGAATCGGCTCAAGTATTTGCTCAAAGAGAAGATGGGCTTAAACCCTTTATTAGATTTTTCTATTTTAATTACAAAACAAAAGTGAGTTAGTCCAAAAACTTCTTTCTTGTTGAAGTCCCCATCAATTCTCTTGTGATGAAAAGAACTCGATTCTATCGAGTAAGAATCAGTCTGACTCTGGTGATACTCTAGTAGGTCTGGTCGATTCTTTATAGGTCTTCTCAAGTAATCCATGAGTCTTCAGAATCAAGACATCCTTGCTAGTGAACCAAGTAGCATTGATAGTCCCTGTTTCAGGTAGTGACAGTCTTATTGTCTAAGATTCACTCAATCCTGTCTTGCTGCTTTGGTAACTTGGTTGGTGGACACTCATGGATTGGCTCACTCTCAAAGATAGAATCATGCTCGAAAGGCTCACTAGGTATCATTGTTGGTTCCTTTACCTTCCTAGATCTAAATTGTTGAAAGTTGAACTGATACCAAAGTCGGATGGTCAATCTAGCACATATTAGGTCCAAATATTTCCTTACCATTTTGATAATGACCTACACCACGGGCATATAATTGTTCAGGTTTGGCCTTACCATGACATAGTCTCCTTCCTGAAATTCTTTGGCTCTTTTATGTGAGTTGATCATATGCTTGTTAATTTTATTGCTCAAATTTTCTTACTAATCATGCTATGCATGTGACTCTCATAGTCATGGACACTTATGCATGGGAAGGTCAAATGACATCAATGACAAAATATAAATGACACCAAAATGAAACAAGCTCTAATGGACTTTATTATCAATGAACTAAACTTTATTGTTAGGAAACAAAAGTTCCTAATTTCCAATATTTCCCTAAATGGCTTTGAAAACTCAGGCACACAACTTTAGGTAGGTGGTAGTGAATCTTAATTTGGTGCCCAATAAATGCCATAATGTCTTCCACAAGTAACTATTGAATATTATTGGGACCTGATTAATTGTAAGGTGGATGTCCTAGCTGGGTGGATTAGGATTGGGGATGTTCCAGATGGGTGAACCAGGCTTAGGGCAATTATCAGGGAATATAATTTCCATCTTCCTTCTCTTACACTTCCATCTTTCAATTCCTGCCATCTCTTCACCTCTAATTCTCATGTTAAATTCTTTTATAGTCTCTACAATTTCTTGGGATTGATCCTTTGGAATTGGTTCTAGATTTTCTCTGATGGTCAATACCCCATTAGGTGATCCTTCATTAATCTCTAGATGTAAATCCTCAACGATGATTAATTCCGGGTCTTCTATTATCTTCTCAAATTGTTCTTCATGGCTTTGTTCTTGGACTTCATTTTGATCATCCCTGTTGTTTATTTCTTTAGACTGGGTAATTATTTTATCTTCAAGTAATTATTTTTGATCATAGTCATCTATAAGGTTAGACCCAGCTTCATAAACATCTTCCTTAAGTTCTTCAACGGGTTTAGGATTTTCTCTTTCTAGCCCTTCATTTGGACAAGACTTTGATTCTATTTCATCCTTAAATTCTTCAATAGGTTCAGGAGATTTTTTCTTTAATTTTTTTATGAGTTTAGTCTCTTCTTCATCTTCCTCACACTTATTGAATTTGGCAATATAATTAAATACAGGTGTATCATCTTGTCTCAATTTGTACCATTGGTCTAAAAGTTTGTACTCATAATATTTACCTAGGTACTTTTCCCTCAGTTTACTCTTCATTTCTCTCCAAGTACTTATTTTATCCCCACTATAATAACTTTTTCACTCAACTTCTCCCCAATATGCTTTAGCATGTCGGATTAACTTTGATTTGGCAAATTGATACTTTGTTACTTCCGACATTTTATCAAATTCAAAGTATTGATCCATTTTCTCTTCCCAATCGACATACACTTCAAGATCTAAATTTCCATTAAAAGTGGGTGCATAGGGTCGATTGCTCCTAAAGACTCTCTCCTCCTGATCTACAAAGTCTTGATAGGGGTATCCAGGGTTATACTCATGGGTGAGATCATGATATTGGGCTCTTGGACCAAGGTGAGGCGGACTTAGGTGATTTAGGCTCAGCATAGATCTTATGTGCTTCTTCTATGAAGTCATGGTGAAGTTGTCTTGGATTATATTCAGTAGTGAATTCATGATGATGGACTCTTGGACCTTGAGGAATTGACCTAAGTGACTCAAGTTCGGTGGGGGTCATTGGGGTCTCTTCAAGTGTTCCAACATGGTCATTCACTTGACCTAATTCCTTTCTCATTTGCCCTAATTGCCCATTTATGGTATCAAACTTTTTAGTCAGGGTTATTAAAAAGATGTCAAGATTAGGATCTATGGGTAAAAACAGACTGAGTGTGGAATTATTGGTTTGGAGCTTCAAAACAAGCAGTATAGACCTAACTTCTAGGGCTCCTAGATCTAAAAGTTCAGGAATTGACTAAGTACTAGTTAAAGTTGTAATTACCTTTTCCATTGGCTAAGTAAGAGGTGGGGTTGCGGGAGGCTCCACTCGCTTTCACGAGGTCCTAATTAAAAATCGCAAGTCCACTTAAGGCGTTTGCCATTGGACCTCTTGCCTTAGACACCAATTTCAAGAAGTAAGTACAAACTCAACTAATATTTGGTCTCATCTTGCACTTGAACCCAACTTATCGGTGTCCCTAGTTTTAGGTTCCTACTTGATTTTAATTATGGTTTAGGTTAATGCAAATGTGGGTGATTGTTTTGGGCCAAGGAAAGGTAACGACCTCCTTTCCTTATGTTATGATTGAATGCCCTTAATTAGATTTAGGAATGGATGCACAAACAATTCACCAACTAGTTAACACAATAACTAGTATTACCACAAACATGTGATTCAAACCCGAATTTTAAAAAATTAAAATTCAAAAAATTAAATTAAAAAATTTAGATTTTAAAGTCCAGATTTTAGAAATTAAATTTTAAAATTTAAATCTCAAATTAGAATTAAAAATTCAATCTAGAAGTTAGAGTTGTTGCAAGATAGTTTCAACCCTAACAACTTCTAGTCAACTAGTTTTAAAAAAATTGAAATTAAAATTTAAAAATTAAAAATAAAATAAAATTAAGTTTTGAATTGTTAGATCCCTTAGTGAAGATTCTAGATTCTAAATTTTGAAATTGAATTCTTGCGATTTGGTTAAGAAATTCATTTTAAAAGCTAGTTGTAAAAAAAATTTTAGCAAGGAACAACTTTCAACTAGCTAATTTTAAAAATTTAGAATTTAATCTTTTTAAAATTATAAAAATTCAAAAAATTGATTTGGTTAACTTCCAGATAAGAATTCTCAGATTTTAAAGTTTTGACTTCAGATTAACTCAAATTTTGGTTGAGAAGGTAGTTTGAAAACACATGCTAGAAGGTTCTAGCTAACTCTTAATAATCTGAATTCAAATTTCAAATTTCTAACTCTAGATCCTTTTAAAATTAAAAATTTTGGTTGAAAATAACAAAAATCGAAGTCTATATCTCAGATCTAAAATTTAAAAATTTAGAAAAAATACTTTTATATTTTTATGAAAATTAAATGAAATGGAAGGTAGAAATAGAATTTTGGACAAAACTTCAAAAATGATCTACGAACTCGTATTTTTAAATACAGCAATGAAAAAAAAATATTTTTTGAATTTTATATTTCAAATCCTAACACACTAAGGTACTAGAAAAGTATTTTTTTGAATATTTTTATAATAAAAAAAAATTACTAAAATTTATGAAAAATGTGGATAAATACTAGAACAGAAATTTCAGCAATCAAACATTTGACCTAGTAAACCATAAGCTCTGATACCAAAAAATTGATGTGGTATGAAAATAAAATGATGAATAGAGAGTTTTAGCAAGCTAACCAGCAAGCAAAGTTGAGTATTAATTATCAAATAAATGATCTAAATTAATCGAAGAAAAGAATCTTCATAAGGAGACTAGTTGATCTAAATTACAATACCCGAAATGTAGATCTAGTTCAAAATAGAGATTAGGATCTTCATGGCAAGGAAACCATCACTACTAAGTCAAGTTAACCTTTAAATGATCAGATATAATGATGCTTAGAAAGAGTTTTCCTACCAACAATGATGGCTAATTATTTGGTGAAAGAAGGAGCTCTCATCGCTCAAGGATTGAGGTCTAAACCACAAGACTAGCACTTCCCACCTTTAGGACTCACCTTGGCCATGATTCTTGGCTTGGAGACATTCATCTTGGACTTGGAAAATCAGAGAAAACCTGCATCAAATCAAAGATTAGGCATGGAACGAGAATTCAAAATTGGGATTGAAACAAGAAGAAGAAGGAAGGAAAACAACGAAGTAGAAGCCGGCGCCTTCAAGGAATGATGCTTGGATCTTGGATCAAGCAAGGAGCACTCCACCTTTCAAACACTCAAGGGTATTCTACCCTTCAAACACTCATTCAAGAACCTCACACTCTCTTCTCAAATCTATCTTCTAACTCTCAAACTCAAGAACTTTTCACTCCAAACAAAAGAACATAGGGGAACTAGAACAAGAAAGATAGCTTTCTTCATTTAATCCAAAATAGAATGAATGCAATGCGGGGTGCTTAGGCCCTATTTATAGCCTTCATAACCCACATGGGTCGGCCAAGGAGAGAGAGAAAGTGGAGGTTAGGTCTAGCTAACTCTAATTAGGTAGTTTTTAGAATTAGTTTTTACAATAATTTATGGGTAGAAGGTTACAACCAATTGACATGTGGCAATGACTTGACTTAATTTGCTGATGTGGAGCCCTATGTGTCATGTGATATGGCCTCCCACATGGCAAGTTTGTTGGAGGGTTGTTGGGATAAGAGAATATGGATTTAATCTGTCCATAAAAGTCTTGATGTTGTGTCCTTCCTCCTTCCCATAAGGTGCTTGATGTGTTGTCAACCAAAATGGGCTTCAAGTAGATAGCATCCAAGTGAGGGAAATGGGCTTCAAGTAGATGGCATCCAAATGAGGAAAGTGGGCTTCAAATGGATGGCACAAAGTGAGGAAAATGGGCATGAAAAAAGTGGCCTCATACCCTGCTTCAATCTAGGTTAAGTTGACTCATGAATCGGCTCAAGTATTTGCTCAAAGAGAAGATGGGCTCAAATCCTTTATTAGATTTATCTATTTTAACTGCAAAATAAAAGTGAGTTAGTCCAAAAACTTCTTTCTTGTTGATGTCCTCATCACACTGGTTTGGCATGCAGATGTTATGTATGACACTTCACTATACGAGATCCATCTGTAAAACATTCTTTTTGCCAAAGAGTATTTCACATTAGGATATGGATATAAGTGTTCCTTTGACTTGAGATCACCAAGGTAGCATAGCTTGTAAGCAACTTAGTATTCTTAGGTGCCGGACTACCCAGATTTCTAATCTGGTGTGAAAGGTTGCTGGGTACAGTCAAGTACTTGTATAGCAATGGTTGGATCAAAATGGGATTAACCCCTCTAAAAGAGTTTGGAGTGAATGACTCATTATATATCAATTGAGTAAAACCTTAGTCAGGATTATCCTTGTAAGCAGTTATAGGAATTTCGAGTTTGAGACATTATGATTGATTATTCTAGGATTGGGCAATTAAACCCTAAGTCATCCGGAGCATTGAGGGTTAAAGGAATTGATGGGGACATCGGCCTGCACAAATCCTGGAGCTGCATGTATTACGGAGCTGCAAATAAATTTAAATTTGAAGAATATTTATTTATGATTTATCTTTTGTTTGAAATTTGAATTAGGATTTGGTTGGTTAGGATTGAGATATGGATAGGCTTATCTTATCCTATCTTGTATTTGAATTTGAATCATCCCTATATTTTTATCTTGTATTCAAATTCAAATGAGGGTTGGACATGTTTATAGATATCACCCTCAGTCCTTTGTAAAAAATAATTCAATCAATAAAGATAATTTTTTAAGGAAAAAGAGATTTTTTTCTTCTACTTCACGAGGGGAGGGTGAGAGACCCAACAGTAAGACATGATGTGAGGCCATGTCTAGTTATCTTCATTCCCATTCCATTTTGTTTATCCCCTTATGACCTTTGAAATTCACCATAACGCCTTCAAGTATTGAGGAGGGTGGAATATCGTAGAGGTGAGAGGTTTAGTGTGAGTCCCAAAGTCCATGAGTTCCAAATCCTATGTCTTCCATCTTCATTGTTCCTTCACCATCTTAGAAAAAAATCAAAAAAAAAATAGAATATCCTAATTTTGATGACTTCTAAGCTCACAACAATTCTATCCCCATCTATTTTTCATCAAATTGATATCAGAGACTAAAAAAATTAGGATACCACATATTTACCTTCTTCCTACCGGTCCCAATGAGTCCCTCCGCTTTCTCGCCGCTGATCTCCTCATCTCGAATCCCGATACTATTTCTCCCCTTCGCCCCTTCCCAGATCCATTACCACATCCTAGCCAACCCTTCTTCAATCCCTTTACCAGATCCCAGCCAACCCTTCTCCAATCCCTTTACCATTTCCCTTCCCTATCTCTTCCCCAACCACCTCCGCCTCCTCCCTGATGACGTGATTGCCACCGTCGCCTCCCTACCACCCACCGCCTCACCACAGTCTTCCCCCTCTCCGGTGAACTATCTGCGCCACCCCCTAGAAGTCTCCACAGCTGCCGACATCCATCCCCAATCTCGTTGCCCACTGCCAGCAAATCGATGCCATCCATCCCAGCAGTCGATCAACACTGCCCTGCCGATCTTCCCCACCAAAGCCCCACCCGGAGTCGTCCATAGCCAAGTCGACCTCCAACCTCCAGTAATGGCATTTCTATTCTTTTTGGATGATGGAACTAAGATCCTGAGATCTTCATCACAGGTCTGTTTCGATCTTTCGATCTAGAGAGAGATCAACATAGAGGAGGAGGGGGAGAGAGATGCTTCAATTGAGGGCATTCAGCCCGTCGGCTAACAAGATCGTAAAGATCCAGCTCCACCCCACGTATCAATGGCTCGTCACCCCCGACGACTCCGATCACATCTCCGTCTGGAATTGGGAGCACCGCCAGGTGATTTACGAGTTGAAAGCCAGTGGCGTTGATGAGAGGTGGTTGGTCGGGGCGAAGCTAGAAAAGTTCATGGAAGGAGAATCTGATCCCAAAGGAAAACCCACGGAGGCCATCCATGGAGGAAGTGTAAAGCAGGTTAGGTTCTATGGTGATGGCATGCGATTTTGGAAACACTGGTGTAATCACTCTGCAACTGCTGAGGTTCCAACTGCAGTCAATCAACATTCCTCTGCTTTTAGTTCTCCTCCCACATCCACTAGAGGAAGGCATTTTCTTGTCATTTGCTATGAGAACAAAGTCATATTTTTGGATCTGGTGACTATGCGTGGGCGTGATGTTCCTAAGTAGGAGCTTGATAATAAGTCTCTTCTTTGTATGGAATTCCTCTCTAGATTTGCTTCTTGTGAGATGTTTGAGTACCAGGCCGAGGTCAACCACCTATTGAATTTGATAGTTCATAGTTTGTACAGCCACAAAGAAGTGTTTCTTTGCGAGCTTGTAAGTAATGCAAGTGATGCACTGGATAAGCTGAGATTTTAGGTGTGACTGAACCATCTTTACTTGTGATAGGGGTGAGTTGGAGATACGCATTAAGCCTGATCCGGACAATGGGACAATTACAATTAGTGATACTGGCATTGGAATGACCAGAGAAGAGATTATCGATTATCTTGGGACCATTGCATAGAGTGGAACTTCCAAATTCTTAAGTGCTCTCAAGGAGAACAAGGATGTTGGGGCGGACAATGGTTTAATTGTTCAATTTGGTGTTGGATTCTATTCAGCTTTCCTTGTTGCATACAAGCTTGTTGCATCAACTAAGAGTCCTAAATCAGATAAGCAGTCTGTCTAGGAAGCAGTGGCTGGCAGTAGCTCATATGTGATACGTTTTGAGGCTAATCCTGATAAGTTACTAAAGCGTATGGAAGCTGTTTGCCAGAATGACGAGCCACCTCAAGTTGTGAAGTTGCCTGGTCCAAATAAAAAGAATAAAAGGAAGGCAGAGATTGAATTGTCCCATGATGTGCCAGCAACCAGAACCTCGAGGAATAGAGTTGTTATGGCCTGCGAAGATGAAGAGGGATTCTGTCGACTTCCCCACACCCTCGCTATCGACTTCACTCAAGGGAACCACATGCTTCTTAAAGCAAAGTGCATCCCATGTTGCAGATTTCAAAATCTTGCACGCTTCTCAAAGCCACACTAATTTCAAAGATGCACTATTTTCAAAACGAAGCCTTTTTTGATTGGATGCGGTTCACTAGAGTCCCCGCTAATCCAAGCTTGATAGAGTCGAATTTTTCCCACCTCACGGGAATGATGGGGACATCGGCCTGCATGAATCCTAGAGCTGCACAGATTCTGGAGCAGCAATTATATTTAAATTTGAAGAATATTTATTTATGATTTATCTTTTGTTTTAAATTTGAATTAGGATTTGATTGGTTTGGATTGAGATATGGATAGTCTTATCTTATCCTATCTTGTATTTTAATTTGAATCATCCTTATCTTTTTATCTTGTATTCAAATTCAAATGATGGTTGGATAGGTTTATAAATATCATCCTCGGTCCTTTGTAAAAAATAGTTCATTCAATAATGACAAATTTTTAGGAAAAGAGTGATTCTTTTCTTCCACTCCATAAGAGGGCAAGAGATCCATGAAAGGAAACTGTGCAGGTGGTTTGACAAGATCCTATACTAGGCATTCAAACATCTGCAGGAGCAGAATGGATTTTAAAACATTTTTTAAAATTCGTGCAGCGGAAATCTGCTCCGCCAGGAACTAATCTAAATCTAGTTGCATTTAGGCATGTATAAACATATAAAATATTTTCATAATATAAAACAATTAAGTCTATCCATGCATGATTAAAAAAATAATTTTCCATACCTTTATTCCGCCTAGAATAACTCTGGAATAAACCTGGAATAGACTGGAATAACTGGAATAAAGTTATTCCAGTCGTCTTCCTCCTTGGAACTCTGTTTTTGGCTTGCAAAACGTGCGGAACACCTCCTTTCGGACCTCCGTTTGCTCCCAAATTTGAACAGCGGCAACTTGGACAAGTCTACTTCGATTTGCCATCGATAACTGCAATCAAATGTAAACCAAAAAATTATAATAAATCACCAAAGTCTGCTGCCAGATTTCTGCAGCAGAACTGGGCAGCAGACTTTCGCCTTCGATTTGGAGCAGTTGGGGCGATCTCAGTCCGCGTAACTTGCTCCTAGGAGAAGAAGGATACTCTCTCTAGAGGGGAGACACGCCCGGGGCTCTCGGATCCACCTCCACACATGGTGCTAGCCGCTGGAAGAGGGCTTCACGGTCACAGGAATTCTGCAACAGGGCAGAACTGAGCACTTGAAACAATGGGATTTAAATCCTTGTTTCTCTCCCTCACACACTCCAAATCCCAGCCTAACAAGTACCCAATGGGTGGAAAAGGATCAAGCTCTCAGCCTCTCAAAGGGAAGAACACACACTTCCTTTTTCTTCATCACACGGTGTATCAATCCAACTGAAACAGGGGTGCTGGAAGTAGTTTATATAGGTTGCAGGGAGGAGGAATGAGCTAGAAACGAAACGGCCGTAGTTAAATCCATTAACCAAGCCATAAACTAGATGTAAATGGCATGGGTGGAGGAGAGGAAGAGACTTCCAAAGGTCTTCAACCGGACGCCCATCATTTGTCGTTTGGCCTTCCAACGAATGGGATTCCTTCCAGCAAAAGAATTTCCAACGATTCACCGTGTAAAACGGCTTGGAGGAAAAAGATCACCAGTTCAATCCCAATTTGGTTCAATCCCATTAAACCAAGTGGTTCAATCCAATCGAACCGGTTTAAAATTTGGTTCAAGGGAAAAATTGGTTCACAACCAATTGAAGGCCGAAATGAACTCCGAATCAGTTCAAAACTGATTCAGAAAAATCCTGGCGCAGCGCTGGTCAACCGGGAATAATTTTCGGTTGACGCAGACAAGGGCAAGATGGGGAAAAGAGTGCTCAAAAATATTGTGACCATAAAATCGCGACGATTTCCAATCGTAATCGGTATCCGGATCAGAGATTATCCTCTGTGGCGTGTGACCTCATATGTTCGAACCTAAATGGTAGCACTGGAACAATTCCAGTACCAGCACAGGAAACCATGTAGCAATGGGTTCCGGCGTCCGGGTAGGTCGAAGATGCAGGAGCAAACTATCGAACCTCTGGCATATGGTTACCGTATAATTCATCCCTTTGACCTCTAATGCTCAGGACGACTGAGATTGGGCTACCAACCCAGACTGAGTCAGTCGACTACGTGTGGTGTGGACACCAGAAGCCGAAAGAAACTTCACTCCAACAAGGTTAGCCTTATCCCAATTTGGATCGAAGATAATTAGGTTACCTTGTATCCTTTAGTTCAAAAATATTTTATTTTCAAGAGTCATTTCCTTTTCAAGAGTCCAGTAATTAATTTTGAGTTTCAAATCAAGAGTGTTTATTGAGTCTTGTAATTACTTTTAAAATTTTATTTCCTGTAAGTCCATTTCAAGTTTTAAAGTCTAGGTCAGTCAAGTCAGTTCAGTTGAGTTAAGTCTAATTCAGTTGAGTTAAGTCTAATCAAGTCTTAAAGCCATGAAAGCCAGCAACAATACTCAAATTTTGGATCCCAGAATTTGACCACATGAAGAAGAGAAGACACATCAACCAAGCAAGAGAAAAGAACCATCAACTAGGACCACTGGGCGCCACATGTCATTCTTATTCAAGTAGAAGACCACCTCACCATGCCACGTCATCAGGTGCCACTTCACCAGCCACCTCATCACCCTTTGGGCGCCAACAAGGGAGATTCAAATTCAAGGAGGTTGGCCACATCCCTCCAAGTCCTCCACCAAATCCTCCAACCCCCCCCACATCCCTCCAAACTCTCTACCAAATCCTCCAACCCCCCTTGTAATCCTCCACGATTTGGGGAGTTTTTAAATTTCAAAAGCTAGCTTTGTGAGGCTATTAAAAGCCTTAGACGCCCATTGTAAAAGAGATTGATTTTGGAAATGAATGAAGTTTGAAGTGAAGTTGTCTTGAGTTTTATGTGTGAAATTTTTTCTATCTTCTTCTTCCACGCCCAAAGCCACTCTCTTCCCTAGAAATTCATCATCCAAGCTCAAGGCAAAGGCATTGGAGTCGGCCAGATCTTCTCAACTATCTTTTCTTTGTTCACAAGTTCTCCCATCCCTTCTTTATGTTTGCATCCTTCAACCTTAACTTTGATCTTCATTATAGGGTCCTTCGAAGTCCTTGAGTTGTGAACAGGGTTCTCCTTGACAATGAACCAACAAGCTGAAGCCCAAGTCCAGGGTTCTGATCACTGTTATCCAAGTTCTCCAGTCCAGAGCATCAGTAGTTTCAAGTTTTGAATCATAGGAAGGTTGGAAAACTCATCAAGGTAGGTCCTCAATCATTAGCCCCTATTGTCTAGATCTTCTTCCTTCTTATTTTTAGAGTTGTGTCTAATCATGAAATAGTCCCTTTTCATGTAATCCTTAAATCTTATTAAGATGAGTACAATGCTAAGTCTAATTAGGTTTCATTGCTCTACAAACACCATATTCAAAACATTAATCATATACGTGCCGCATCAAATTGGTATCAGAGCATGGTTGCATTAGGGTAGAATAGTTTTCTTTAAATCCAAGCAAGATCTAAAATTCACGCCTCCTGAGCGGGTGTACTCTAATACACTGTCACGACTCATGGGAATAATGAGCTCCTGGCCGGACGTGAATTTTTTAGATTGAAGTTTGGGTAAGCCTTTGCATTTGTTTGATTAGGTTCTGTTTTTTGAAAATTTGCATCTATTTACTGTATTCCGTCTGCAGTTCCAAAGGCAAGTCCCTAATTTTTTGTTGAAATATTTTTTTTCTTGTTCCTTTATAAGTCAGTTATCACCATATTAAATTTCATCATCAGAAAAAAATTATAAAAAAATTAAAAATTTCTGCAGTTCGACACTGTCATTAGGGTTCTGTTCTGTCCTATTTTATTTATCTTCATTTGTAGGATCTGCTTAGAGTAGTACAGATTTTAGTTTTAAAATCCCTTTCATCTACATTGAAACATATAAGTTAGGAATCCTCTGTGAATTTTTCAGAATTTTTGGACATTTTCTCATCATGTTTTCCACACCACTTTCAAACTGCAATACACTTTTGCAGCACCTTTGCATTTCATTCATCTCATGAGAAATCAAATTAAGGGCATCAATTTGACATAGGGTCAGGGTTTCATCACCTGTCCCTAGCCCAAAAATCACCGACCAGCATATCGATCCCAGCCCGTTAATTAAAATTGAGTAGAACGTTAATTGCCCTAGTGGGTTAGGGACACCAACAAGTTGGGTTCAGGTCAGGGTCAAGTTAACTGTGTCAGCTAATTGGTGTGTGCTTACAGGCTTGGTTTCTAGGATTGGTACATCAGAGCTTGTGATTTTGTTCGCCTACCTGGCCAATCTCAGATTGGTGTCTAAGGTTGGCAATCAGGGACCTTCACTCCCCTCCACCTACCTGGCTAAGTCCCATAAGTACTACTAGCTAGTTGGTTCACTTAATTAGACCTCTAATTTGTGCTCTAGGTCTAGGAAACCTTAGCTTGAGCTTGAGTCTACTTGCATGCATAAAAACTAGACCAGGAGCCTCATATTCACCAGTCCAGACCCAGTCCAGTGTAGCCATGGACCCAAATCTTGAAACCATGCTGAAAGCCCTAAATGATCAAATGGCCCAATTGAACCAAATGCTGGCTAAATAATTTTCCTTAGACCAACCAACTCCTACTATCCCATTAGCTCATATGAATGATAGGAGTAAGAACCCTGAAGTACAAGTTGAGTTCATTGATACTCAAGACTTAGGGTATCCTCAAACTGAAGGGCTAGGGAAGGAAGAAGGCAAATTTGAACAACCTAGTAAATATGTGTATGAGACTGACATAAGTTTAATAGATGAATATGAAGGGGAAGACTGTGAAGAGAACAACTTTAGTACCTTACCTGAGGAAACCTTTGGTAAAGAAAAGATTATTGAGCCTAGTCCTGAAACATCAGAACAACCAAAATTTAATGATGACTTGGTTCCCGTAAGACAATGCCCTCAGGAAGAACCCAATACTTTAGCTTCGACACAAGAACTCCTTCAGGTACCTGAGAAGAACCCAATCATTATTTTAGAAGACTTTTCTGATGACCTTCAACTACCTAGAAGCATCCCGCCTGTAGATCAAAATTCTAATCTTAAGGTCATCATGAGTAGCCAAGGTCTGTTTCAAGATTCTCCTAAATTACCCCAAGTCTCGGATTCCTATTTCCTAACTTTCCCCGAGTCTTATCATAATTTTAGAGCCATTAAGTTTCATTTGGATGAGATTACTAGGATGCATGAGCTTTTAAAGCCTATTCCTTTTGCTACATACTTTTGGAAAACCTTATGGCATTTGCTAGGAACCCATAGTAAATTCTCATGTGCATACCATACCAGGGTCAAACCTATAGAGTCAATAATCTGTTAGGTTTAGGTCCTACAAAGTCCAATAAAATTCCTCTCAATAAGGATGCCTAGTTCAGTCTGCATTTTGTAAGTGCTTGTGTAAATTTCTAAGTTTGCTGAATCTTTCGCACAGCATGTCACAAATTTGCATAAAGAAATCAGTAATAAGATCAAACTGAGCAATGAAACTTACAAACACTTAGCTGACTCACATAAGAGGGCTAAAGAATTCTGTGAAGGGGATTATGCGATGATTAGGCTCAACCCTGAAAGGTTCCCCTCTGGAACCATAAAGAAGCTGCATGCCCGCGGAGCGGGACCTTTTAAGATCTTAAAGAAAATAGGGCCTAATGCATATGTTTTGGAACTTCCACCTGATATGGGTATTAGTACAACCTTCAATGTTTCAGACCTAGTAGAATACAAAGAACCACTACTAATACCTAGTGAGCCTTTTGACCCAGAAACTTTCATTGAGAGTGAACATATTTTCGAGTGTCCACCACCAACCTTACTTGAGCAGAGAGAGAGGATTGAGAGAATCCTGGATGACAAGATCATTACTACCAGGAATAAGGACTATCAGCGATACCTGGTTCAATGGCAAGGTCGACCTGAGTCCGACAACTCTTGGATTACTCGAGAGGACCAACAAAGACTTAACCCAGACTTGTTCGAGCATTACCAGGGCAAAACTGAACCATTCTCGACTGGGTCGAGTTCTGCCCACCCCAGGAGAATTGGTGTGGACACCATAAGCTGAAAGAAACTTCACTCCAACAAGGTTAGCATTATCCCAATTTGGATCGAAGATAATTAGGTTACCTTGTATCCTTTAGTTCAAAAATATTTTATTTTCAAGAGTCATTTCCTTTTCAAGAGTCCAGTAATTAATTTTGAGTTTCAAATCAAGAGTGTTTATTGAGTCCTGTAATTACTTTTAAAATTTCATTTCCTGTAAGTCCATTTCAAGTTTTAAAGTCTAGGTCAATCAAGTCAGTTCAGTTGAGTTAAGTCTAATTCAATTGAGTTAAGTCTAATCAAGTCTTAAAGCCATGAAAGCCAGCAACAAGACTCAAATTCTGGATCCTAGAATTTGACCACATGAAGAAGAGAAGACACATCAACCAAGCAAGAGAAAAGGACCATCAACTAGGACTACTGGGCGCCACATGTCATTCTTATTCAAGTAGAAGACCACCTCACCATGCCACGTCATCAGGTGCCACTTCACCAGCCACCTCATCACCCTTTGGGCACCAACAAGGGAGATTCAAATTCAAGGAGGTTGGCCACATCCCTCCAAGTCCTCCACCAAATCCTCCAACCCCCCCCACATCCCTCCAAACTCTTCACCAAATCCTCCAACCCCCCTTGTAATCCTCCACGATTTGGGGAGTTTTTAAATTTCAAAAGCTAGCTTTGTGAGGCTATTAAAAGCCTTGGACGCCTATTTTAAAAGAGATTGATTTTGGATATGAATGAAGTTTGAAGTGAAGTTGTTTTGAGTTTTATGTGTGAAATTTTTCCTATCTTCTTCTTCCACGCCCAAAGCCACTCTCTTCCCTAGAAATTCATCATCCAAGCTCAAGGCAAAGGCATTGGAGTCGGCCAGATCTTCTCAACTATCTTTTCTTTGTTCACAAGTTCTCCCATCCCTTCTTTATGTTTGCATCCTTCAACCTTAACTTTGATCTTCATTGTAGGGTCCTTCGAAGTCCTTGAATTGTGAACAGGGTTCCCCTTGACAATGAACCAACAAGCTGAAGCCCAAGTCCAGGGTTCTGATCACTGTTATCCAAGTTCTCCAGTCCAGAGCATCAGTAGTTTCAAGTTTTGAATCATAGGAAGGTTGGAAAACTCATCAAGGTAAGTCCTCAATCATTAGCCCCTATTGTCTAGATCTTCTTCCTTCTTATTTTTAGAGTTGTGTCTAATCATGTAATAGTCCCTTTTCATGTAATCCTTAAATCTTATTAAGATGAGTACAATGCTAAGTCTAATTAAGTTTCATTTCTCTACAAACACCATATTCAAAACATTAATCATATGCGTGCCGCATCAACGTGTCTCAACCTCGCAAGCCCAGTGACTCTTCACTAGGGCTACCCCGGCCGAGGATTTCCTAAATTGAGATACTTCGAGACATTCAATCCAAACTGTTTGGACAGGTCAATTCCATCTTGGTCCATCACTGCTCCACAAGTACTTGCCTGTACCCAGAATCCTTTCGTCATCGCATTAAAAATCTGGGTAGTCCGGCACCAAAGCATAGGGAGTTGCTTGCAAGCTACCATGATTATCTCAGGTCAGAGGGACACATATACCCATATCCAATCATGAGTATCCCTTTGGCAGAAAGGGGGTGCACGGAGTCACATTCAATGAGATATCACATATCCCACTTGCAGATCACATCAGTGTCACCACTCTCATTTGGTCAAGAGGACAACCAAACGATGTGAACTGCAACAACCTATACTTGATATATTGCCATCCAGTACAATATATCCTTTGGTCGTGAACAGGGTTTAAGGACCACTCGATACATCCTCTCTGTATCGAAGACAGTGTAGTCCTAAGGACTTCATCACATGAAAAAAGTTCATTTCAGGAAAATAATATGTGATGAGCTGCCAAAAATAATATTTTATTAATTCAAAGAAAGAGTACAATATTTAGCTCAACCGCCTACAATCCAGGCGATTGGCTTTGGGACACAATTCCCAATAACTCCCACTTGTACTAAAGCCAATCAGAAGAGTATCTAATACCCATTTCCCATTTACAATAGTCGAACTCTTTCATTCCGAGGGCTTTAGTGAAGGGGTCGGCTAGATTTTCTTTTCCATCGATCTTCAGAAGATTGATGTCGCCTCGTTCCACGATCTCTCGTACGAGGTGGTAGCACCACAGAATATGCTTGGTGCAGTGATGAGCTTTAGGCTCCTTAGCTTTAGCAATGACTCCAGTGCTGTCACAGTACACCGGAACAGGTCCATCTAGGGAAGGTGCCATCCCTAGCTCTCCAAGGAACTTCCGCAACCACACAGCTTCCTTTGCCACATCTGATGTTGTAATATATTATGCTTCGCATACCGAGTCTGCAATAGTTGCCTGCTTAGAACTTTTCCAGCAGATCGCTCCTCCATTCAGGGTAAATACAAACCCTGACACACTCTTGCTATCATCTCTATCCGACTGGAAACTGGAGTTAGAGTAACCCACAAGTTTCAAGTCAGGTTCTCCATAAATCAGCCATTGATCTTTAGTATTTCTTAAATACTTAAGGATGGACTTAACCACCTTCCAATGTGCCTCACCTGGGTCAGACTGGTATCTGCTCAAAACTCTTAGTGCGTATGCCACGTCTGGTCTAGTACAAGAAATAGCATACATGATAGAGCCTACTGCAAAAGCATAAGGAACTCTACTCATGCGCTCTCTTTCCTCAGGAGTTGTCGTACAATCCTTCTTGGAAAGAGTAATTCCAGAACCTATCGGGAGATAGCCTTTCTTGAAATTTTCCATGCTGAACCATTTCAACACAGTGTCAATGTACGTAGACTGGGACAGTCCCAAAAGCTTCTTAAATCTATCTCTATGGATTTTCATATCTAGTATGTAAGAAGCTTCACCCAAGTCCTTCATGGAGAAATGAGATGATAACCAGACCTTTATTCCTTGTAATGCTGCGACATCATTCCCGATTAAGAGAATGTCATCAATATACAGTACTAAGAATACAATCACAGAACTATTAACCCATTTATAGATGTACGGTTCTTCTCCGTTCCTAACGAAGCCATACGATTTGATACACCTATCAAATCGTTAGTTCAAACTTCGAGATGCTTGCTTGAGTCCATAGATGGACCTCTGCAACTTTAATACTTTTGATTCATCTGTAGATGTGAACCCTTCAGGCTGTATCATATACACCTCTTCTTCCAGCTCCCCATTTAGGAAAGCGGTTCGGACATCCATCTGCCAGATCTCGTAATCAAAATATGCTGCCAAATCAAGCATGATCCGAATGGACTTGAGCATTGCCACAGGAGAGAAAGTCTCATCATAATCGATACCATATCGCTGACGATACCCCTTGGCAACCAGACGGGCTTTATAGGTCTCTACCTTCCCATCTGCGCCCCTTTTCCTCTTGAAGATCCATTTACACCCGATGGGTTTTATTCCTTCAGGTGGATCAACCAATGTCCAAACATTGTTGATTTTCATGGACTCCATTTCGGATCGCATGGCTCCAAGCCATGCCTCAGAGTCAGATCTCTGAAGCGCATAAATATAGGTGATTGGATCTTCATTGTTCTTATCGAGCTCAATGGGATCGCCGTCCCGGACTAAGAAACCGTAGTATCTGTCCAGCTGACGCGGTATTCTACCGAATCTCCTAATGGGTTCTGGGTGTGATTCAATCATAGCCGGTTCTACGATGTCCTTAAAGTGTGTAGGTTCTTCTATTGGCTGAACTTCATCAAGTTCAATTTTAGAAGCTATAGTTCCTTCTCCAAGGAACTCCTTTTCTAAAAGATAGCTCTAAGAGCAACGAACACCTTTTGTTCATTCTCCAAGTAGAAGAATACCCTTTGGTTCCTTAGGATAACCAATGAATAAACACCCGGTCAGACCTAGGACCAAGTTTGTCTGAGTCTAAATGCTTTACGTAAGCCGGACAACCCCGACCCGAAGGTGTGAGATTGAGGGTTTACGTCCACTCCACATCTTATATGAGTGGAGACAACAGACTTACTTGGAACATTATTTAATAAGTAACAGGCTGTCTGAAGCGCATATCCCCAAAAGGATAGTGGCAAAGTTGCAAAGCCCATCATAGATCGAACCATGTCCAACAAGGTTCGATTCCTCCTTTCAGACACACCATTCAACTGTGGTGTTCCTGGAGGAGTCCACTGAGAGAGAATTTCATTCTCCTCAAGATATGTCAAAAAAGCACCAGATAAGTATTCACCACCTCGATCAGATCGAAGGTTTTTAATACTTTTTCCAGTTTGCTTTTCTACTTCATTACGGTATCATTTGAACATTTCAAACGATTCAGACTTATGTCTCATTAAAGAGACATAACCGAATCTTGAAAAGTCGTCGGTAAAAGTAATAAAATATTTGTATCCACCTTTGGCACTAACTGTCATTGGTCTACATACATCAGTATGTATTAGACTTAGAAGTTCTGTAGCTCGTTCACCTTTTCCAGTAAATGGTGACTTGGTCATTTTACCAAGTAAACAGGATTCACAAGTGGGAAGTGATTCAGAATCACTAACCTCGAGGAGTCCATCTCCTCGCATGTTGTTTATTCTATTTTGGTTAATATGACCTAGCCTGCAATGCCAAAGATACAAATCATTGACATTATCTAACCTTGAGCATTCGCTAGAAGTGTACATTATACTAACAGCCCTTGATAGTACATATATGCCATTATTTATCTAGCTTTCATTATAATAGAGTTATTCAAATAACATTGCAAAAATCTCCTTTTATTGATAGTTCAAACCATAATTAGCCAAAAGTCCTACAGAGATTATGCTCATAATGAAACTAGGACAATGTGATAGTCGACTAGTTCGACAGTACAAGACTCAAAGACAAGTCGCAGGACTCCGATCGCCAGTACTGGAACACGATTTCCATTCATGACGCTCAGAAACTGTTCTCCATTTTTAAATCTTCTGCTAACTTGAAGTCCCTGTAACGAATTACAAACATGAATTGGACTACCAGTATCTAATACCCAGTTAGCAGTATCACAATTGAGTAATTACAAGGTTTTATCATATAAATACCTTGTTCAGCAAACTTCTGCTTTCTTGGCCTGTTCGGATCAAGGGACGCAATATAAAGAGGACAGTTCCTCTTCCAGTGTCCCTTCTTCTTGCAGTAGAAGCACTCTACAGAAGATTGATCAGTCTTATACTTCCTGGTCTGACTAGGGCCAGGAACATTCTGCACCTTCTTTCCCTTCTTATTCATTTTCTTCTTCCCTTTCTTAAAGGGACGATGACCTCTACTTCCTCCCACTAAATTCATCGGCCAGGAACATTCTCCACCTTCTTTCCCTTCTTATTCATTTTCTTCTTCCCTTTCTTAAAGGGACGATGACCTTTACTTCCTCCCACTAAATTCACCACCCCCTTATTCAATTGGTGGTCTTTCTTGAAAGTCTGCAGTAACCCCAAAAGACCATGGTAGTTAACTGCAGGCTTGTTCATTATATAATGATCGAGAAAATCAAGATAGGAGGAGGGAAGAGAATTCAGGATCGCATCCTTGCCGAGCTGCTCGTGCAAGGGCATCCGAGTTTGCCCAACTTTTCAATCAACTCGATCATGTACAATACATGATCAGTGACTGAACCACCATTCATCATCTTGGAATTATAGATGGCACAAGACACTTTGTACCGTTATACATCATCCGGGTGCTGAAGGATTCCTTCAACTTTTGAAGGATTTCATCAGGTTGGGCCTCCTCGAATTTGCGACTGAACTCGTCGTTCATTGCCGCTAACATAATGCATCGGATAGTAGTCCGATCAGAGACCCACATCAGATAAGCATCTTTGACCGCACTCCGTGCATTAGCAGGAAGGATTTCAGGTGCCGATCTGCTATTACATAGAGGATCCGTTCATGCTCCAGAACGATTCTCAATCTTCGATACCAACTATCGAAGTTGTGACCCTTTAACTTCTCGTTATTGAGAAGTGACTAGAGCGATAAATTTGAAGACATCTGAAAAGAAAACAAGACCAAATTAGTTATATAATTAATAACTTAACTAAAGACTGGACTTTAGTCTAAAGGTTTCTCCCACTAATTTTTCAGATTGGTAGCCTCTAACTCCAATCCGTGAAAACACTTTTTCAAGTGGGTACTGAAATCCAATAGGCCTCGCATGAGCTCGACTAAGGCCAGCTCATCCATACGAGCCTAAAGGTAGGTTCGTAAACCAATTGTTTCCCTAAACAATTTTCAGTATTTTATTTTGCCCCAGAGAGCACCCCAATCGGCCTAGGGGCCTCCTATTGCAGGTCTCTGGTTAGGTCCAACCATTAAAATGACAAATCTAATGCTTCCACCTAACTAAAGACCAAGCCCGACTATGGCCGGCCCACCTGGTCCTGTTTAGGAGGTTGCACTGAACCATCATCGATCAGATAGAAATTCCAGTCGCCGGATGTACACCCGTTCTATGGAACTGCCGATGCACACCAAGCTAGTGGACACATTTCTATCGAACTTAATGGGAGGCGAAGACACTATCAACTCCTTGACTTAGTCTTTTTATTAACCTAATAATTTTAGAGGATTTTTTTATAGTTGTGACAGAAGAAAAAGATAAGGACATGGATCATCCTCCCACTGAATCAATCAGATTCCAGGAGGGTTGAAATAAATCAACAAATGATCCATGGGCACCTATAGATCAGTCAGACAGATCAACCTGGGTGACATGGGTTAACTCGAGTCATTGAGCTTTTTCAATCAGTACTAGTCGACTCGACTAGCCTGGTAGGTGAGATCATGGGTGAGTATCTGCCATTAACCATCTTTCCTAGACACCAACCAAGTTGGCCAGGAAAGAGGTAGCCTCAAACAGCCATGATCATAATGCCAAACCTACCTCGACACCAGTCGGTTTACCAGACTCGATCAGACTAGCCAAAAGACTCAGGTCCACTGAGCTACCAATTGGATCCATTTTAGATGAACGGATCAACTAATCTAACTATTAGATAGTTCTAAAGAAGGGCCTTAAACAACTTTTGTTTAATCTTCTTGTTATCCGGTTCAACTAACTTTGGTCTAACCCAGTTATGGACCCAACTAGTCAGCTAATTCAATTTAACCTAAAATGGCTTATGCAAATTTGATTAGATTTCATAAACCTAAAAATTTTTTAATAAGCCAAACACTTAATTAAATAATTTTTAATTAAGTCTTTATGTAAAACAATTTTACATACCAATAATGCATCAAAATATATTACAAATATTTTATAAAACATGCCTAAAACATGTATCTACAAATTAAAACAATTTTAATTTTTAATATTCTTTAAGGATCTTTCTGAAGAGGCCACACAGACGATCCGCATCGTGTCAAAGACACATGGTCATGGTAAAGGTCTCAACTAGGTTCCAAAAAGAAATCAGGATACATTTTTAAGATTAAACATTTTAATCTGTAAAACATACATATAGATTAGATTACCATGCGACCTGGCTCTGATACCACTGAAAAGAAACTATGCAGGTGGTTGACAAGATCCTACACTAGGAATGCAAACATCTGTGGGAGCATAATGGATTTTAAAATATTTTTTAAAATTCATGCAGCGAAAATCCGCTCCGCCAGGAACTAATCTAAATCTAGTTGCATTTAGGCATGTATAAACATATAAAATATTTACATAATATAAAACAATTAAGTCTATCCATGCATGATTAAAAAATAATTTTCCATACCTTTATTCCTCTTGGAATAACTCTGGAATAAACCTGGAATAGACTGGAATAACTGGAATAAAGTTATTCCAGTCGTCTTCTTCCTTGGAACTCTGTTTTTGGCTTGCAAAACGTCATCGGAGCACCTCCTTCCGGACCTTCGTTTGTTCCCAAATTTGATCAGCGCCAACTTGGACCAGTCTATTTCAATTTTCCATAGATAACTGCAATTAATATAAGCCAAAAATTGTAATAAATCACCAAATTATGCTGCCAGATTTCTGCAGCAGAACTGGGCAGCAGACTTTGGCCTTCTATTTGGAGCAGTTGGGGCGATCCCGATCCACGTAGCTTGCTCCTATGAGTAGAAGGATACTCTTTCTAGAGGGGAGACACGCCCGGGGCTCTCGGATTCGCCTCCACGCACTGTGCTAGCCGCTGGAAGAGGTCTTCACGGTCACAGGAATTCTGCAACAGGGCAGAACTGAGCACTTGAAACAATGGGATTTAAAGCCTTGTTTCTCTCCCTCACACACTCCAAATCCCAGCCTAACAAGTACCCAATGGGAAGAAAAGGATCAAGCTCTCAGCCTCTCAAAGGGAAGAACACACACTTCCTTTTTCTTCTTCACACGGTGTATCAATCCAACTGAAACAGGGGTGCTGGAAGTAGTTTATATAGACTGCAGGGGAGGAATGAGCTGTAAATGAAAAGGTTGTAGTTAAATCCATTAACCAAGCGATAAACTAGATGTAAATGGGATGGGTGGAGTAGAGGAAGAGACTTCCAAAGGTCTTCAACAGGACGCAGCATTTGTCGTTTGCCTTCCAACGAATGTGATTCCTTCCAGCAAAAGAATTTCCAATTGATTAACATGTAAAACAGCTGGGGAGGGAAAAGATCACCGGTTCAATCCCATTTTAGTTCAATCCCATTAAAACAAGTGGTCAATCCAATTGAACCGGTTTTAAAAATTTGGTTCAAGGAAAAAATGGTTCACAACCAATGAAGGCCGAAACAAACTTCGAATCAGTTCAAAACTGATTCAGAAAAATCCTGGCGCAGCGCTGGTCAACACCGGAACAATTTTTGGTTGATGAGACAAGGGCAAGATGGGGAGAAGTGTGCTTAAAAATACTGTGACCAAAAATCGAGACGATTCCCAATCGTAATCGGTATCCGGATCAGAGAGTATCCTCTGTGGCGTGTGACCTCATAGGTTCGAACTAAATGATAGCACTGGAACAATTCCAGTACTAGCACAAGAAATCATCTAGCAATGGGTCCCGGCATCTAGATAGGTCGAAGATACAGGAGCAAACTATCGAACCTCTGGCATATGGTTACCGTATAATTCATCTCTTTGACCTTTAATGCTCAGGACGATGAGATTGGGCTACCAACCCAAATTGAGTCATTCGACTACGTGTCTCAACCTCGCAAGCCCAGTGACTCTTCACTAGGGCTATCCTGGCCGAGGATTTCCTAAATTGAGATACTTCGAGACATTCAATCCAAATTGTTTGGACAGGTCATTCCATCTTGGTCCATCACTGCTCCACAAGTATTGCCTGTACACAGAAACCTTTCATCACCGATTAAAAATCGGGTAGTCCAGCACCAAAGCATAGGGAGTTGCTTGCAAGCTACCGTGATTACCACAGGTCAGAGGGATACATATACCCATATCTAATCGTGAGTATCCTTTGGCAGAAGGGGCTGCACGGAGTCACGTTCAATGAGATATTGCATATCCAACTTGCAGATCACATCAGTGTCACCGCACTCATTTGGTCAAGAGGACAACCAAACGATGTGAACTGCAATAACCAATACTTGATATATAGCTATCCAGTACAATATATCCTTTGGTTGTGAACAGGGTTTAAGGACCACTCGATACATCCTCTCTGTATCGAAGACAGTGTAGTCCTAAGGACTTCATCACATGGAAAGAGTTCATTTCAGGAAAATAATATGTGATGAGCTGCCAAAAAAATAATATTTTATTAATTCAAAGAAAGAGTACAATATTTAGCTCAACCACCTACAACCCAGGCGATTGGCTTCGGGAAACAATTCCCAACAACTCCCACTTGTACTAAAGCCAATCAGAAGAGTATCTAATACCCATTTTCCATTTACAATAGTTGAACCCTTTTATTCCGAGGGCTTTAGTGAAGGGGTCCGCTAGATTTTCTTTTCCATCGATCTTCAGAAGATTGATATCGCTTCATTCCATGATCTCTCGTACGAGGTGGTAGCGCCGCAGTATATGCTTGGTACGGTGATGAGCTTTAGGCTCCTTAGCTTTAGCAATGGCTCCAGTGCTATCACAGTACACCGGAACAGGTCCATCTAGGGAAGGTGCCAACCCTAGCTCTCCAAGGAACTTCCGCAACCACACAGCTTCCTTTGCCGCATCTGATGCTGCAATATATCTGCTTCGCCATACCGATTCTGCAATAGTTGCCTGCTTAGAACTTTTCCAGCAGATCGCTCCTCCATTCAGGGTAAATACAAACCCAGACACACTCTTGCTATCATCTCTATCCGACTGGAAACAGGAGTCAGAGTACCCCACAAGTTTCAAGTCAGGTTCTCCATAAATCAGCCATTGATCTTTAGTATTTCTTAAATACTTAAGGATGGACTTAACCACCTTCCAATGTGCCTCACCTGAGTCAAACTGGTATCTGCTCACTACTCCTAGTGAGTATGCCACGTCTGGTCTAGTGCAAGTCATAGCATACATGATAGAGCCTACTGCAGAAGCATAAGGAACTCTACTCATGCGCTCTCTTTCCTTAGGAGTTGTCGCACAATTCTTCTTGGAAAGAGTAATTCCAGAACCTATCGGGAGATAGCCTCTCTTGGAATTTTCCATGCTGAACCGTTTCAATACAGTGTCAATGTACATAGACTGGGACAATCCCAAAAGCTTCTTAGATCTATCTCTATGGATTTTCATACCTAGTATGTAAGAAGCTTCACCCAAGTCCTTCATGGAGGAATGAGATGATAACTAGACCTTTATTCCTTGTAATGCTGCGACATCATTCCCAATTAAGAGAATGTCATCAACATGCAGTACTAGGAATACAATCATAGAACCATTAACCCATTTATAGATGCACGGTTCTTCTCCGTTCCTAACAAAGCCATACGATTTGATACACCTATCAAACCATAAGTTCAAACTTCGAGACGCTTGCTTGAGTCCATAGATGGACCTCTGCAACTTGCATACTTTTGATTCATCTGTGGATGTGAATCCTTCAGGCTATACCATATACGCCTCTTCTTCAAGCTCCCCATTTAGGAAAGTGGTTGGACATCCATCTGCCAGATCTCGTAATCAAAATCTGCTGCCAAAGCAAGCATGATCCGAATGGACTTGAGCATTGCCACAGGGGAGAAAGTCTCGTCATAATCGATACCATATCGCTGACGATACCCCTTGTCAACCAGACGGGCTTTATAGGTCTCTACCTTCCCATCTGTGCACCTTTTCCTCTTGAAGATCCATTTACACCCGATGGGTTTTATTCCTTCTGGCGGATCAACCAATGTCCAAACATTGTTGATTTCATGGACTCCATTTGGATCGCATGGCTCCAAACCATGCCTCAGAGTCAGATCTCTGAAGTGCATCCATATAGGTGATCGGATCCTCATTGTTCTCATCGAGCTCAATGGGATCGCCGTCCCGGACCAAGAAACCGTAGTATCTGTCCGGCTGACGCGGTATTCTATTGGATCTCCTAATGGGTTCTGGGTGTGATTCAATCACAGCCGGTTCTACGATGTCCTTAGAGTGTGTAGGTTCTTCTATTGGCTGAACTTCATCAAGTTCAATCTTAGAAGCTATAGTTCCTTCTCCAAGGAAATCCTTTTCCAAAAAGATAGCTCTAAGAGCAACGAACACCTTTTTGTTCATTCTCCAAGTAGAAGAAATACCCTTTGGTTTCCTTAGGATAACCAATGAATAAACACCGGTCAGACCTAGGACCAAGTTTGTCTGAGTCTAAACGCTTTACGTAAGCCGGAACCCCAGACCCGAAGGTGTGAGATTGAGGGTTTACGTCCATTCCACATCTCATACGGAGTGGAGACAACAGAATTACTTGGAACATTATTTAAAAAGTAACAGGCTATCTGAAGCGCATATCCCCAAAAGGATAGTGGCAGAGTTGCAAAGCCCATCATGGATCGAACCATGTCCAACAAGGTTCAATTCCTCCTTTCGGACACACCATTCAACTGTGGTGTTCCTGGAGGAGTCCACTAAGAGAGAATTCCATTCTCCTCAAGATATATCAAAAAAGTACCAGAAAAGTATTCACTACCTCGATCAGATCGAAGGGTTTTAATACTTTTTCTAGTATGCTTTTCTACTTCATTACGGTATTATTTGAACATTTCAAATGATTCAGACTTATGTCTCATTTAAAAGACATAACCGAATCTTTAAAAGTCGTCTGTAAAAGTAATGAAATATTTGTATCCTCCTCTGGCACTAACTGTCATTGGTCCACATACATCAGTATGTATTAGACTTAGAAGTTCTGTAGCTCGTTCACCTTTTCCAGTAAAAGGTGACTTGGTCATTTTACCAAGTAAACAGGATTCACAAGTGGGCAGTAATTCAGATCACTGACCTCGAGGAGTCCATCTCCTCGCATCTTGTTTATCCTGTTTTGGTTAATATGACCTAGCCTACAGTGCTAAAGATACAAATCAATGACATTATCAAACCTTGGGCATTTGCTAGAAGTATACATTACACTAACAGGCCTTGATAGTACGTATATGCCATTATTTAATCTAGCTTTCGTTATAATAGAGTTATTCAAAATAACATTGCAAAAATCTCCTTTTATTGATAGTTCAAAACCACAATGGCCAAAAGGCCTACAGAGATTACGCTCATAATGAAACTAGGACAATAGTGACAGTCGACTAGTTTGACAGTACAAGACTCAAAGACAAGACACAGGATTCCGATCGCTAGTACTGGAACATGATTTCCATTCCCGATGCTCAGAAACTGTTCGCCATCTTCAAATCCTCTGCTAACTTGAAGTCCCTGTAACGAATTACAAACATGAATTAGATTACCAGTATCCAATACCCAGTTAGCAGTATCAACAATTGAGTAATTACAAGGTTTTATTATATAAATACCTTGTTCAGTAGACTTCTGCTTCCTCGGCCTGTTCGGATCAAGGAACGCAATATAAAGAGGACAGTTCCTCTTCTAGTGTCCCTTCTTCTTGCAGTAGAAGCACTCTGCAGAAGATTGATCAGCCTTATACTTCCTGGTTTGACTAGGGCCAGGAATATTCTGCACCTTCTTTCCTTCTTATTCATTTTCTTCTTCCCTTTCTTAAAGGGACGACGACCTCTACTTCCTCCCACTAAACTCACCACCCCCTTATTCAGTTGGTGGTCTTTCTCGAAAGTCTGCAGTAATCCCAAAAGACTATGGTAGTTAACTGCAGGCTTGTTCATTCTATAATGATCGAGAAAATCAAGATAGGAAGAGGGAAGAGAATTCAGGATCGCATCCTTACCGAGCTGCTCGTGCAAGGTGCATCCGAGTTTGCCCAACTTTTCAATCAACTCGATCATGTACAATACATGATCAGTGACTGAACCACCATTCGGCATCTTGGAATTGTAGATGGCACAAGACACTTTGTACCGTTCTACATCATCCGGGGTGCCGAAGGATTCCTTCTACTTTTGAAGGATTTCATCAGGTTGGGCCTCCTCGAATTTGCGACTGAACTCGTCGTTCATTGCCGCTAACATAATGCATCGGACAGTAGTCCGATCAGAGACCCACTTCAGATAAGCATCTCTGACCGCACTCCGTGCATTAGCGGGATGGATTTCAGGTGCCGGATCCGCTATTACATAGACGATCCGTTCATGCTCCTGAACAATTCTCAATCTTCGATACCAACTATCGAAGTTGTGACCCTTTAACTTCTCGATATCGAGAAGTGACTGGAGCGATAAACTTGAAGACATCTGAAAAGAAAATAAGACCAAATTAGTTTATGAATTAATAACTTAACCAAAAGACTTGGACTTTAGTCTAAAGGTTTCTCCCACAAATTTTTCAGATTGGTAGCCTCTAACTCCAATCCGTGAAAACACTTTTCCAAGTGGGTACTGAAATCCAATAGGCCTCGCATGAGCCCGACTATGGCCAGCTCACCCATACGAGCCTAAAGGTAGGTTCGTAAACCAATTGTTTCACTAAACAATTTTCAGTATTTTATTGTCCCAGAGAGCACCTCAATCGGCCTAGGGGCCTCCTATTACGGGTGTCTGGTTATGTCCAACCATTAAAATGACAAATTTAATGCTTCCAGCTAACTAAAGACCAAGCCCGACTATGGCTGGCCCACCTGGTCCCGTTAAGGAGGTTGCACTGAACCATCATCGATGAGATAGAAATTCCAGTCGCCGGATGTACACCCGTTCTATGGAACTGCCGATGCACACCAAGCTAGTGGACACATTTTTATCCAACTTAATGGGAGGCGAAGACACTATCAATTCTTGACTTAGTCTTTTAAGGACCTAATAATTTTAGAGGATTTTTTTATAGTTGTGACAGAAGAAAAAGATAAGGACATGGATCATCCTCCCACTGAATCAATCAGATACCAGGAGGGTTGAAATAAATCAACAAATGATCCTTGGGCACCTATAGATCAGTCAGATAGATCAACCTGGGTGACATGGGTTAACTCGAGTCATTGAGCTTTTCCAATCAGTTCTAGTCAACTCGACTAGCCTGGTAGGTGAGATCATGGGTGAGTATCCGTCATTAACCATTTTCCTAGACACCAACCAAGTTGGCCAGGAAAGAGGTAGCCTCATACAGCCATGATCACAATGCCAAACCTACCTCGACACCAGTCGGTTTACCAGACTCGATCAGACTAGCCGAAAGACTCGGGCATCCACTGAGCCACTAATTGGATCCATTTTAGATGAACGGATCAACTAATCTAACTATTAGATAGTTCTAAAGAAGGGCCTTAAACAACTTTTGTTTAATCTTCTTGTTATCCGGTTCAACTAAACTTTGGTCTAACCCAGTTATGGACCCAACTAGTCAGCTAACCCAATTTAACCCAAAATGGCTTATGCAAATTTGATTAGATATCATAAACCTAAAAAAATTTTTAATAAGCCAAACACTTAATTAAAACAATTTTTAATTAAGTCTTTATGTAAAACAATTTTACATACCAATAATGCATCAAAATATATTACAAATATTTTATAAAAAATGCCTAAAACATGTATCTACAAATTAAATCAATTTTTAATTTTAATATTCTTTAAGGATCCTTCTGAAGAGGCCAACACAAACGATCCGCATCGTGTCAAAGACACACGGTCATGGTGAAGGTCTCAACTAGGTTCCAAAAAGAAATCAGGATACATTTTTAAGATTAAACAATTTTAATCTGTAAAACATGCATACTAGATTAGATTACCATGCGACGTGGCTCTGATACCACTGAAAGGAAACTATGCAGGTGGTTGACAAGATCCTACACTAGGAATGCAAACATCTGTGGGAGCATAATGGATTTAAAACATTTTTAAAATTCGTGCAGCGGAAATCTGCTCCGCCAGGAACTAATCTAAATCTAGTTGCATTTAGGCATGTATAAACATATAAAATATTTGCATAATATAAACAATTAAGTCTATCCATGCATGATTAAAAAAATAAATTCCATACCTTTATTCCTCTTGGAATAACTCTGGAATAAACCTGGAACAGACTGGAATAACTGGAATAAAGTTATTCCAGTCGTCTTCCTCCTTGGAACTCTGTTTTTGGCTTGCAAAACATCGTCGGAAACCTCCTTCCGGACATTCGTTTGTTCCCAAATTGATCAGCACCAACTTGGACAAGTCTATTTCAATTTCCACAGATAACTGCAATTAAATGTAAGCCAAAAATTATAATAAATCACCAAATTCTGCTGCCAGATTTCTGCAGCAGAACTGGGCTGCAGACTTTGGCCTTCTATTTGGAGCAGTTGGGGCGATCCCGGTCCGCATAGCTTGCTCCTATGAGTAGAAGGATACTCCTTCTAGAGGGAGACATGCCCGGGGCTCTCGGATTCGCCTCCACGCACTGTGCTAGCCGCTGGAAGAGGTCTTCACGGTCATAGGAATTCTGCAACAGGGCAGAACTGAGCACTTGAAACAATGGGATTTAAAGCCTTGTTTCTCTCCCTCACACACTCCAAATCCCAGCCTAACAAGTACCCAATGGGTAGAAAAGGATCAAGCTCTCAGCCTCTCAAAGGGAAGAACACACACTTCCTTTTTCTTCTTCACACGGTGTATCAATCCAACTGAAACAGGGGCGCTGGAAGTAGTTTATATAGACTACAGGGAGGAGGAATGAGCTGTAAATGAAAAGGCTGTAGTTAAATCCATTAACCAAGCCATAAACTAGATGTAAATGGGATGGGGGAGTAGAGGAAGAGACTTCCAAAGGTCTTCAACCGGACGCCCAGCATTTGTCGTTTGGCCTTCCAACGAATGTGATTCCTTCCAGCAAAAGAATTTCCAATGATTCAACGTGTAAAACAGCTGGGAGGAAAAAGATCACCGGTTCAATCCCAATTTGGTTCAATCCCATTAAACCAAGTGGTTCAACCCAATTGAACCGGTTTAAAATTTGGTTCAAGGAAAAAATTGGTTCACAACCAATTGAAGGCCGAAACGAACTCCGAATCAGTTCAAAACTGATTCAGAAAAATCCTGGCGCAGCGCTGGTCAACCCGGAACAATTTTTGGTTGACACAGACAAGGGCAAGATAGGGAAAAGTGTGCTTAAAAATACTGTGACCATAAAACCGAGACGATTCCCAATCGTAATCGGTATCCGGATCAGAGAGTTATCCTCTATGGCGTGTGACCTCATAGGTTCGAACCTAAATGGTTGCACTGGAACAATTCCAGTACCAGCATAGGAAACCATCTAGTAATGGGTCCCGGTATCTAGATAGGTCGAAGATGTAGGAGCAAACTATCGAACCTCTGGCATATGGTTACCGTATAATTCATCTCTTTGACCTTTAATGCTCAGGACGACTGAGATTGGGCTGCCAGCCCAAACTGAGTCAATCGACTATGTGTCTCAACCTCACAAGCCCAGTGACTCTTCACTAGGGCTACCTCGACCGAGAATTTGGTAAATTGAGATACTTCGAGACATTCAATCCAAATTGTTTGGACAGGTCAATTCCATCTTGGTCCATCACTGCTCCACAAGTACTTGCCTGTACACAGAAACCTTTCATCACCGGATTAAAAATCTGGGTAGTCCGGCACCAAAGCATAGGGAGTTGCTTGCAAGCTACCGTGATTACCACAGGTCAGAGGGATACATATACCCATATCTAATCGTGAGTATCCCTTTGGCAGAAAGGGGCTGCACGGAGTTACGTTCAATGAGATATCGCATATCCCACTCGCAGATCACATCAGTGTCACCACACTCATTGGTTAAGAGGACAACCAATCGATATGAACTGCAGCAACCTATACTTGATATATTGCCATCCAGTACAATATATCCTTTGGTTGTGAACAGGGTTTAAGGACCACTCTATACATTCTCTCTGTATCGAAGACAGTGTAGTCCTAAGGACTTCATCACATGGAAAGAGTTCATTTCAGGAAAATAATATGTGATGAGCTGCCAAAAATAATATTTTATTAATTCAAAGAAAGAGTACAATATTTAGCTCAACGCCTACAACCCAAGCGATTGGCTTTGGGACACAATTCCCAACAACCCAACCCTAGGATATGATACGAGGTCATGTCTAGTTATCCCCTTTCCATTCCATTTTCTTTATCCCCTCATGACCTTTGAGATTCACCCTAATGCCTCCATGTATCGAGGAGGATGGAATACCCTAGAGGTGAGAGGTCTCTTCGTTAGTGTGAGTCCCAAGTCCATGAGTTCTAAATCCTAAGTCTTTCATCCCCATTGTTCCTTCATCACCCTAGAAAAAATCAAAAAAAAATAGGATACCCTAATTTTGATGACTTCTAGGCTCACCAACGATCCTACCCCCATCTGTCCCCCATCAGGAATGTATTATTTGATTATCATATCCATTTGGTTCTTGATAGTAGATCTACAACGTTGACCTATCTGAACGCCGTGTGTCATTGCTAGATGGCAACTTTGGCTGGTATTAGAAGTGTTTTAATACTACCAGCTTAGTGTTTGAACCTATGGGATCACACACTATAGGGGTTTTTGATTGACTTAATGGCTATCGGATGATTGGAAATCATTTTGAACTCTTTGGACAACTTGATTGTCTATCTACATTTCAGAGTCGATTAGAATCATGAGTCGACTCAATTGTAGGGATTGATGATTTGTCAAGTGTTGACACATCATGTTACAAATATTGTGATAAATATTTTAATTACTAAATGTTGGTGATGATATAGAGGGTTTGTGGAAATGTGATTACTTGATTAACTTAATTTGATTGAACAATTTAGTTTGGGTCAAACCAAATGTGATTCGATTTGAGCTTAGTTAGGTCTAATGTGATTGGGCTAAATCATTGCATCCCATTTTAGATTTAAGTTTGAATTATGAATTCAAATTTGATTTAAGTTTTAAATTTAGAATTTAGCTTGAATTTAAAAGGTTGAAACTTCCATGGCCTTGAGTTTTTTGTAACCCCCATAATTATGTAATCCCATAACTTATGTAGCTCTCCCATTTTCTTCTCCCCCACTTACCTACATATGGGGGCTTGATGAGAACATGAGAGAGAGATTTCTAAAATTATTTGCTAGAAAATCCTTTAAAAAGGAAAAAAAAGAGAAAAGTAAAGGGAGTGATTGAAACCCTTGTTTGGAGAAGAAAGGTTTGGGTTTGAGTGTGTGCTGCCTAGCACTCTAGGCTTGGGAAGCATGTCTTGGGAAGGTTCTTAAGTGCATTTCCTAAATCCTACATAGTGCTTATTCATCTCTTGTGTTGACCCCATAAGTGATTTTGATGATAACAAAATATTGGAGCATGCATTTGTTTTTAACAACTCTTCAAGTGTTCACAAGTTTTTGTAGGATGATTCTAATGCTCAATTACAACTCCTACATTCTTAGTTTTTGAAATGAGTTGTGTTGTAAGTGATTCATGAAAAGAAAAAACCAAAGAAAAGGTAAATTAAAAATCATGAAAATGAGTTACTTCTAGATATGTTTCAAGCTTAAAATTCCTTAGAAATATGGTTAGAAGAGTTTGAAGGCATCTTGAGACTTTGAAGACTTGCTGGATGATTTCTAGAGAAAAACTGATAATTCACTGATGAATTCATCCGAGCTGACTCGAGGAGAAGAGAGTCGACTCTGGCACATGGCACACATGAAGATTTCTAGCATTAAGATATCCGAGCCAACTCTAAGGGACCTGAGCTGACTCGTCCAGAGTACCATTTCCTGAATCAGACAGGCAAGCCGACCCTTCAGAAGTTCGAGCCGACTCCTCCAGAGTCCAAAAAAAGCATTCTGAGAACTACAGCCAACCGAGCTGACTCTATAGAAAAAGAGCCGACTCTTCCAGACTATATTTTTTAAGGCCCGAGGATTTGAGTCGACTAGGATCAAGGCGAGCCGACTTTTACAGAGTGAGGAATTAGAATACTGTGAAACCGAGCTGACTAGAATGAAGAGAGGTGATTCGACCAGAACAACTCTGTGGATCCAAGCCGACTCGAGCAAATCCGAGCCGACTCGAAGGTCGATTTCAGGCTTATAATGGCTAGTTCTAGAACTTGAAATTTGAATCCAAAAAGTGCTCCAATGGTCAAGTGTCACATACCAACATTCTACAATGACTAGAATCATCTGAGAAGAGTGCAAGACTCTATAAAAGAAGGTTTGGGACAACTTTTGAGAAGGTTAATGAATGTTTAATGCTTACTTGAGCTTGTGAGCTAGAGAGCACTGCAAGAGTATTCAAGATAGTCTTCAAGCTTTCACCAACTCTTATCAGAAGCTTGAAGCATTCATTAAAGAAGTTGAAGAAGCCATAGAAGTGCATTAAAGTGCAATTAAGAGGGCTTCTCTTGAGCTGCATCGGCAACCATCTAACAAAATTGTTTGTCACTCTGTTGCTTTCTCTTTACATGTCTTTTTGAATTGTTGGGTTTTGGTGAGCCCGATTTAAAAACCAAATAGGTTCTTGGTAAGCCTGTGTTAAAATCAAGTGTTGGGTTCTTGGTGATCCTGTTAAAACCAAGTGTTGGTTTTCTTTGGTGAGCTCGGTTTAAAAATAAAAGTGTAGAGGTTTGGATTGTGAGGCTATCGAAATAACCCGACTGTATTCCAGTGGGGGATATAGTAGAAATCCCAAGTGGTAATCTTGGATAGTGGATGTAGGAGCTGGGTTGCTCTGAACCACTATAAAATTTCTTGTGTTTGTGTTGTGCATTCTTTTTATATCTTGCTTCTGCTTTTAATTATTTCAATCACAGCACTTAACACTTCAAGGGATTTTCAAAGTGCACATAATTGCTTAAACTTTTTAAATTCCCAATTCACACCTCTCTTGAGAAAGCCACCTGGGCAACGACTGGTATCAGAGCAGTGTCTTTGAATACATTTAGAGTAAAGATTGATGGCTCATCCCATGACTACATCTTTGGCCAAAGGCCAATCTACCAATAGACTTCCACTCCTCATGGGCATAAATTATTTTTATTGGAAAGCTAGAATGAAAATCTATATTCAAGCTATCGATTTTCAATCATGGAAGGTAATTCTAAAAGGGCCATATATTCTCATGATCAAAATTAATGGCATGGATGTCCCAAATCCTGAAAAGGATTGGGATGAACATGACATGAAGATGGGGGAATTAAATGCCAAAGCCATGAATCTATTATACTGTGCTTTGGATGCTAATGAGTTTAATTGAATTTTCACTTGCTCTTCTACAAAGAAAATTTGGGACAAACTCGAAGTGTCTCACGAAGGAACTTTCTAAGTGAAGACTTCGAAGTTTAATCTTCTTGTACATAGTTATGATCATTTCAAAGTGGAACAAAATGAAACTACTTCTACCATGTTTACTCATTTTACAGATATTATTAATGGTTTGAAAAGGCTTGGTATGGTTTATTCAAATGCTGATATAGTACAGAAGATTCTCATATCACTTTCGGACAAGTGAGACCACAAAGTGACTACCATCCAGGAAGCTAAAGATCGAACATATTACCTCTGGATGAACTGATGGGTTCTCTCATCACACATGACCTAGCCATGCATCATAGGACTGATGATGATCAGAAGATGAAGAAAACAATAGCCTTCAAAGCTACATTAGATTCAAAGAAAGATGAGGAATCGGAAAATGAATGCTCTTCCTTTGAAGATGACTTGGAAGATGAAAATATTACTATGGTCGTGAGGAGATTTAGAAGGTTTATATGAAAGAAGAAAGGAAGATACTATAAAAAATTTTATAAACGAGGTGAGCACTCCAAGGACAAGGACATGGATAAAGAAAAAGATAGAATAGATGCCCACATGCTATGAATGAAAGAAGCCTGGGCACATCCATCCCGACTATCCTATACTAAAATAAACTTTTAAGAAAAAGAAAAAGAAAGCGATGGTTGCTACATGGAGCAAAAGCAAGGAGTCGACTTCATCTGAAGAAAAAGAGACCACAAAAACTGCTAATCTCTGTCTTATGTGTCTCGAAGATGAGGTAACATCCCCCGAACCTTAATTAGAATTTACTTTTGATGGATTGAATTCTTCTTTTCATGATCTACTATTTGAATTAAAAAAGACTAGAGTAAAGATAAGAGCTTTAAAGAATATCAATGATTCTTTACAAAAGAGAAAGAAGAGATTTTAGAAAAAAATAATCTATTGTAAAAGAATTTACATGTCTTTTTTGAAAAATACAAAGCTTTGGAAACTGAAAGCAATGCTTGTCTTCACAAGAACAAAGCTTTAACTGTTAAAAATATTGACTTGAAAAAGGAGGTTGAAAAACTCAAGCCACTGGTTGCAAAACTCACCTTATCTTCAAATAAGCTTGAGTTAATTATAAAAGATCAAAGAATTTCTAGAAACAAAGCTGGAATCGATTTCAATTCTTCTAGTTCAAATGGAATTTCAACTACTAAATTCATATATTCAAAAGCATATGTTCTAAAATCAATTTCTCAAGAAACTTTTGTATCTAATCCTTTGCATCCATTTCTAAAGCTACAATGTATGTATCTAAAAATTTAAATAGAAAATCTCTTATGGGAAAATGTTTTACGTCTGCATCAACATCTAGAACTTCAATTCGTACATCTTTTCAAAATTCTAGAATTATATGTTATGCATGTTATGGGGTGGACATAAATTCTTTCAATATAATTCATTAATGAAAAATACACATTCTAAGAAAATAATTTAAAGAATTTGGATTCCCAAAAGAACCAACTCTGCTAACCTGCAAGGACCCAAGTTAGCTTGGGTACCTAAAAAAAACTTCTTGATTGTCTTGCAGGAATGTCTTGCAGTCCAAAAATTGAAGAAAAGATGGTATCTCGATAGTGGCTATTCGAGGCATATGACGGGTGACAAGGATCAATTTATCACCTTAGAGATGAAAGGAGGTATAGTTACTTTTGGAGATAATGGCAAGGAGAAAATAATCAAAATCGATAAGATCAAGATAACCCCCTGCACTTTCATTAAAAATATATTGCTAGTAGACAAGTTGAAGCATAATTTGTTAAGCATTAGTCAATATGTGATAAAGGTTTCAAAATTATCTTTGAATCATCTATGTGTATTGTAACAAACTCTCTTGATTCTAGCAATAAGTTCATTGGACATAGACTTGGAAATATTTTGTGGTAGACCTTAATGATCTAGCCATGTCAAGTAGTTCTAGTCTAGTTGCAATGAATGCAAAGACCAAGGAGTCTTGTTTACTTTGGCATAGATGATTAGGTCATGCTAGCATGCATGCAATAATAAGTTAATTTCCAAGAATCTAGTAGAGGCATGCCTAAATTTAAAATAGATCTTAATTATGTTTATGATGCATGCCAAATTGGTAAACAAACTAGGGGGAGTTTTAAATCTAAAAATATGATTTCAACTACTATACCTCTTGAGCTACTTCACATGGACTTATTTGGACCAACTAGGACCACAAGCCTAGGTGGTATAAAATATGCACTTGTGATAGTAGATGATTTCTCTATATTTACTTGGGTTTTGTTTATCGCTCATAAAGATGAAACTTTTAAAGTCTTTCAAAAATTTCATAAAAAAGTTTCTAATCAAAAAAATCTTTCAATTGTTTTAATTAGAAGTGATCATGGCATCGAATTTGAAAATCAATTTTTCGATGATTATTGCACAGAAAACATCATTGATCACAACTTCTCTACTCGTAGGACACCACAACAAAATGGTGTTGTAGAGAAAAAAATAGGACTTTGGAAGAGATGGCCCGAACAATATTGTGTGAAGGCAATCTTCCAAGTTACTTTTGGATAGAAGTGGTGAACACTGCTTGTTATATCATGAACCCCGTATGATCTTTGGAATGAAAAGAAATCCAATATTAATTACTTTCATGTTTTTGGCTGTAAATATTTTGTGCTTAATAATTGTAAGGATAATCTAGAAAAATTTGATGCTAAATCTGATGAAGCAGTTTTCTTGGTTATTCATTACATAGAAAAGCATATAGAGTATTTAACAAAAGAACTCTTACTGTAGAAGAATCTATGCATGTTATTTTCGATAAAACTAACCCCTCACCTTCTAATAAAGAAGAGTGCATAGACAATGATGTAGGTACAATTCAAAAGAATTGGAAGACATGAGCATACAAGGAAGACCAATTCAAGAAGGAAAAGAAACAATAAGGATAATACTGATCTACCAAGGGAATGGAGGTATGTAACTTCTCATCCTAAAGAGTTAAATATTGGTGATTCTTCAAAAGGTATTAGGACTAGGTCATCACATATAGATGCATATGATTACATAGCCTTTGTGTCATAAATAGAACCTCATAGCTTAGAAGAAGCTGAATCTGACCATAATTATATGATGGCCATGCATGAAGAACTAAATCAGTTTGAAATTAATAAGGTATGGACTTTAGTTGAAAGACCATCAAACCATCCCATCATAAGAACCAAATGGGTCAATAAAAACAAATTAGATGAACAAGGTAATATAATTAGAAACAAAGCTAGATTAGTGGCTAAGGGATATAACCAAGAAGAAGGTATAGATTTTGATGAAACATATGCACCTGTAGCAAGACTAGAAGCCATTAGATTACTTCTTGCATTTGCTTGCTGCATGAATTTCAAACTCTTTCAAATGGATGTGAAAAGTGCATTCATGAATGGTTTATATCCGAACAAGATTTTTTAGAATAGGCACCAGGTTTTCAAAGTCATGCCTTTCCAAATCATGTTTTAAACTCAATAAAGCATTATATGGTTTGAAACAAGCACCTAGAGCCTGGTATGATAGACTTAGCACTTTCTTGATTGAAAATAATTTTATAAGAATAAATGTTGATAAAACTCTTTTCATCAAGAAGAAGGATAATGATTTATTAGTTGTACAGATTTATGTTGATGATATTATATTTGGTGCAACTAATGAAACTCTTTGTAGAGAATTGCTAAGTTAATGCATGGAGAATTTGAAATGAGTCTAATGAGTGAACTTAACTACTTCCTTGGACTTCAAGTGAAACAAATAAAAAAGGAATCTTCATTAACCAAGCCAAATACACCAAAGAAATTATCAAGAAATTTGGTATGGAGTCAAGCAAACAAATGAGCACACCCATGAGCCCAACCTACAATTGGATAAAGATGAAGATGGATCCAACATTGATCAAAAACTCTATCAAGGTATGATTGGATCATTACTGTACTTAACAGCAAGTAGACCTGATATCTTGTTTAGTGTGTGTGTATGTACTAGAATCCAATCTAATCCTAAAGAATCACATATGCTTGCTGTTAAAAGAACCATAAGATATCTAAAAAAAATAAGCAATCTAGGTCTATGGTTGTCAAAACATTCTTCATTGAATTTAATTGAATTTTTGGATGCTGATTATGCTGGTTGTAAAATTGACAGAAAAAGCACTAGTAGCACATGCCAATTTCTAGGGTTGAATTTAATCTCATGGTACTGTAAGAAACAAAACTCGGTAGCACTATCTACTACTGAGGTAGAGTATGTTGCTGTAGGGAGTTGTTGTGCACAAGTATTTTGGATTAAACAACAACTAGAAGACTTTGGTGTTATACAAGCTAAAATTCCTATCAAGTGTGATAATACAAGTGCTATAAATTTAACAAAAAATTTAATTTAGCACTCGAGAACTAAGCATATAGAGATTAGACACCATTTTATTAGAGATCATGTTTTGAATGGTGACATTAAACTATAATTCATTTTGTGAAAACCAACTTGTTGACATTTTCACTAAGCCACTAAACCAAGATAGATTTTAAATGATTATAGGAGAATTAGGTCTTTGTGATCCCTTCTAGATTTTCTAAACCTAATTCTTTCAAAATTAAAAAAAAATTATCTAGAAAACCTCCTACATCAATTCAATATCTTTGAACACCTTTCCATGCAATTTTCTGGACTTAATTTTCATTTCCAAACATTCTTTTAACTTTTGTGGAATGTTTTTGTTCGAGTCGACTCGAGCAATTGTGCTCAGGTCGAGCCAACTCGATCTCTGTTGTTTCTGGTTTTGCTCTGGTCTAGCTGACTCAGGCAATCTAGGGTTAGCCGAGCTGACTTGGATATCAGGCAAACTATTTTTTAATATAGTCGAGTAACTTTTTCAAGCTTTCATGCTTTTCTATCTCACTCTAAACTCTAGCATTCTACTCGATATCTCTCCCATTCCTTCGAAATACTCTCTCCTTAGCTCCAATCTTCCAATTTCTCCCAAATCTAGGAAATGGCACCTAAGAGGGCCATCGAAAAATGCACTCAAAGGACTGTTCCCACTGCTGAGACAGAGAGAAGGACAAAGCATCGGCAAGAAGAGCCGACTCGGGTAGTTGAGAGAGAAGAGTAGCATGAAATGACTGAAGCAAGGACAACGGCTGCAACTCCCTCGCTGAGGCAAGTAATTTCCATGTCAAATCATCCAGTTACAAGTGGTAGAAAAATTATTTTCACTTTTCTGAAAGAATTAGGGCTGAAAATTGAAGATTCTATTGAAGAATTAGTATGGAGTTACTTATGTTCATTGAATGTGCCTACCTATCCTGCTTTAGTGAGAACATTTTATGAAAATCTAAGGTTAGAGGCATGGCACATTGAGTCAACAGTCAAAGACAAAAGGGTGATTATTACTGAGGAAAGACTGAGCACCATCTTGGAAATGCCGGTAGAAGGGTCAAAGCATTTGGTACTAAAGGGCAGAGAGAAAACCCTAAGGACCATACTAAACAGAGAAGACATTAATGGGGTTGGAACAGTTATGGCAAACACTCTCTCACTGGAAATGAGGTTGCTCCATAATTTTATCAGTCGGATCTTTCTTCGGAGGACAGGAAGATTCGATTGGGTTAGCAAGAGAGATTTGTGTTTCATGGAGCACATCATAGAGGGGGAGGCTTGGAATTTACCATACATTATGATTATGTAGATGTTAGAAGCTGTAAGAAAAGTCAAAGCTTGCTTGCCTTACGGCATGGTTCTAACACTGCTACTCCAAGCATCCAGAATCAATTGGAAGGGGAAGATGGGAGAATCAATTTGGAAGGGGAAGATGGGAGACCATTACATCACACCGATACTTATTCCTCCAAGACTTTATAGCGCATGGGTTATGAATTTAGTGGAGGAATCTGGAAAAGGAAAGGGTATGATGCAAGAGCTATAGAAGCCTCTTCCAGTAGCATAGATGACAGTGACAATGAGGAGCTTCCCAAGAAGATCTCCATTGCTGGACCTTCTACACCTGAGGACACTATTGCTGCTATAGAGGATATTATTGATATTCCTATTGCTGCTTTTATTGAGTTTACCACCACTTCTAAGCTAGCTATGCCTGAGTTTGCAGCTATTGAGACTGAGCATGGTACTGATGAGACTACGGAGACTGAGCCTACTAATATTACTGAGGTTATGGAGACAGTGCACATTGATTATGAGACTCCCTTACCTACTTTTCCACCAGCACATACTGCTCCAGGTTCATCTGCACACTCTATAGGAGTTTTAGTGACTCAAGAGTTCATAGAACAATAGATGAGATCACTGACTGATACACTGATTTGCTCTTTGACTAGTATATTTGGTGAGCTTCGCCAGTTAGTGGACACTAGATTAGACCTGCTCAGCAATGAGGTCAGAGAGCTATGCACTAGAGTTGACTCACTTGAGTCATCTAGACCTGCCTCTCAGCTTAACACACAGCCCCTAGTAGGTACACTCCAATCTGCCTCAGAAACTAAAAAAAAATCAGTTGAACAAAGCATAGAAGAATTCAGGACAGAACTGAGAGGGTTAAGCTTCAGAATGGGAGCCATGGAACAAGGCAAAAGAATGGAGGAGGACTACACCAAGGGCATAGGGATACTTACGTCCAAGTTTGGAAGACTTAAAGGTTTTGCTGAAGCATTTGCGAATGCCCAAGCTGCTGAACTAGTTGCACTGAACAATGAAGTGAAGAAGCTAGATGAAGAGATAGATTTAGTTTAATTTAAACTTGATTAGCTCTCCACTAAAGTCATTGCAGCACTTGCTACCCCTAGACCCTAGAAAACACCTCGACCTGGACCTACCTCTACTCCACACCTTAGGTAGCCAGCACCTCACCTTAGGCCTCAGAGTTCACATCCCTCTTTTGTACCTCCAGGAGTATTTGATCCTGAACCCATTTCATCTAGACCACCTCCAGATCCATCTACTAGGACTATAGTAGATGTAGACAGTGATTGATTGTATCTTTGCTTGGAATTATATCTTTTTGTAACTTGTATTGAAAACTTTATGAATACAATGAATACATTTTTGGCATATCTTTTATGTATGAATTGAGCTTGTGCAATACTCTCAATGATACTCTCAAAATGAATTTTAATTATAATATCGAAGTTGAGATGAGAAAGTGAAATTATCTCAAACAAATATTAATAACTTTCTCCTTCTATTATAAAAATTATACCTTCATAAATCAATTGAACACCTTTTTCATTGCTGACATAAAGGGGAAGAATGTTTAGAAATGCATGAAAATGAAAGAAAGAAAAAGTGGGAGAATGTGATTAAAAGTGTGAAATTTAATAAAAAATATATAAGTAAGGGGGAGAGAAAATTGTTGAAACTTAATGGCTTTAGTTCATGTTCTATGCTCTCAAAACTTGCAAATTTACCTTGAAGATCTTAAAGCATTAACTTTGATACTTTTCAACTCTGACATATTTCTGATACTTTGCAAAATTGATCTTTGATACTTTGTATACATTAATAGCTCTGATACTTTGTGAAAGTGCTAGCCTTAACACTCTGATACACAAAAAAGCACTGACACTAATACTGTGTAGTCTATTTTTTTTTACAAAAAGCTCTGATACTTACTTGCAAATACAATTAGCTCTGATACATGTCAATGCTCACTTTCAAATTCAGTTATATATGTAATTGTAAAGAATTTTTCATACCCAGTATTTTGTCATCATCAAAAAGGGGGAGATTGTTGACCCCATAAGTGATTTGATGATAACAAAACATTGGAGCATGCATTTGTTTTACTAACAACTCTTCAAGTATTTTACAAGTTTTTGTAGGATGATTCTAACACTCAATTACAACTCCTACATCCTTAGTTTTTGAAATGAGTTGTACAGTAAGTGATTCATGTATAGAAGAATCCAAAGAAATGGTAAATTAAAAATCATGAAAATGGGTTTCTTCTAGATATGTTTCAAGCTTAAAATTTTATAGAAATATGGTTAGAAGAGTTTGAAGGCATCTTGAGACTTTGAAGACTTGCTGGATGATTTCTAGAGAAAAATTGATAATTCCCTGAAGAATTCATCCGAGTCAACTCGAGGAGAAGAGAGCCGACTCTAGCACATGGCACACATGAAGATTTCTGGCATGCAGATATTCGAGCTGACTCTAAGGGACCCATGCCGACTCGTCCAGAGTACCATTTCCTGAATCAGACAGGCGAGCTGACCCGAAGGTAATCCGAGCCAACTCTATCATTCAGTCAGACATCTGAGTCAACCCTTCAGAAGTTCGAGCCGACTTCTCCAAAGTCTAGAAAAAGCATTCTGAGAACTACAGCCAACAGAAATAACTCTAAAGAGAAAGAGCCGACTCTTCCAGACTATATTTTTGAAGGCCTAAGGATCTGAGTTGATTAGAATCAAGGTGAGCCAACTCTTATAGAGTGAGAAATCAGAATACTATGCAACCGAGATGACTAGAATGAAGAAAGGTGACTCGACTAGAACTACTCTGTGGATCCGAGTCGACTCGAGCAGATCCAAGCCGACTCGAGCAGATTTGAGCCGACTTGAAGGTCGATTTCAGGCTTATAATGGCTAGTTTCAGAACTTAAAATTTGAATCTAAAAAGTGCTCCAACGGTCAAGTGTCACATCCCAACGTTCTACAATGACTAAAATCATCTGAGAAGAGTGCAAGACTCTATAAAAAAAGGTTTGGGACAACTTTTGAGAAGGTTAATGAATGTTTAATGCTTACTTGAGCTTGTGAGCTAGAGAGCACTACAAGAGCATTCAAGATAATCTTCAAGCATTCACCAACTCTCATCATAAGCTTGAAGCATTCATTGAAGAAGCTGAAGAAGCCATGAAGTGCATTAAAGTGCAATTAAGAGGACTTCTCTTAAGCTACATCGGCAACCATCAGACAAATTTGTTTGTCATTCTATTACTTTCTCTTTACAATTCCTTTAGAATTGTTGGGTTATTGGTGAGCCTGTTTTAAAAACCAAATAGGTTATTGGTTAGCTTATGTTAAAACCAAGTGTTGGGTTGTTGGTGATCCTGTTAAAACCAAGTGCTGGGTTTCTTTGGTGAGCCAGATTTAAAAACCAAAGTATAGAGGTTTGGATTTGAGCCTGTCAAAACAATCTGACTGTATTCTAGTGGGGGATATAGTGAAAATCCCACGTGGTAATCTTGGATAGTGGATTTAGGAGCTGGGTTGCTCCGAACCACTATAAAACTTACTATGTTTGCGTTGTGCATTCTTTTTATATCTTGCTTCTACTTTTAATTCATTCAATCCAAGTACTTAACACTTCAAGGGATTTTCAAAGAGTACATAATTACTTAAACTTTTTAAATTCCAAATTCATCCCCCTCTTGGGAAAGCCGCCTAGGCAACATCTTAGAGCATCTCAAAGAAGAAGAAGTAGAAGAGTCCATAATCCAATTTATTCCAGCGAAGTTAGCACTTCAAAGGAAGAAGGTCAAGGAAGATCTCCGGTGTGGATTACCACAAAGGCCGAACACGTGTGTAGCTTCCAGAGTGGTTGTCTTCCTTGGTGAGCTTTTCCTTAACTCGATGAGTGTCGCATTGGATTAAAAGAAAAGTTCTTGGTGAGTTTGCTATAGAAGTGTGCTTTAGCAAGTGCATCGAACATAGAGTGGTTCTATGTGATGCATGACTTTGTGTGCTTGTATTTTCTTTCATTTGCATGTTTATATTCATACACGATCCTATTTTGTAGGTCTATATTAGATATATTCTAATATTATATGTGATTAATATGATTAATATAGTCTTCTGCTATGATGCAAGGTTAAAATTTTTTTTTTAAAGTTGCATCACGATTGCCTACATAACATTTCCTTACATCAAGGAGGTGGAACATTCATTTTGATGAAATTATTAAGGAATTTGGTTTCATCGAGAATATGGATGAGCTGCATGTGTATAAGAAGACAAGTGGGAATGCCATTATCTTTTTGGTCTTGTATGTCAATGACATACTTATCATTGGACATGATGTCATAATGATGCAATCAGTTAAATCATGGCTGTCAAAATAATTTTTCATGAAGGATTTGGGAGAAGCATCATATATTCTAGGAATAAAGATCTATAGAGATAGATCTAAAAGGATGCTAGGATTATCCCAATCCAGGTACATAAACTTAATATTAAAGAGATTCATTATGGAAGGAAGTAAGAAAGTTTACTTGCCCATGAGTCAAGGCATACACCTATCTAAAAGGATGTCACCTAAGACTCTAGAAGAAAGAGATAGGATGAATAAGATCCCTTATGCTTCGGCAATAGGATCAATAATGTATGCAATTCTATGTACAAGGCCTGATGTTGCTTATGCCATAGGCATAGTCGGCAAGTTCCAGGCTGATCTAGGGGAGGATCATTCGAAAGCTATGAAAAATATTTTTAAGTACCTAAGAAGGACTAAAGATGTCTTTATGATATATGGTGAATTACAGTTGAAACTAGAAGGCTATACAGATTCTAGTTTCTAATTTGATCCAAATGATAGTAAATCGATATCAGGATATATTTTTACTCTGAATGGAGGAGCAGCAAGTTGAAGAAGTGCCAAGTAGCCCACTGTAGTTGACTCGGTCACTGAGATAGAATACATAGCTGCTAGTGAAGTTGCTAAGGAAGCAGTCAAGATGAAGATGTTTATCATGGAATTGGACGTGGTTCCTGTAATAGAGTAACTAGTACCATTATATTATGATAACAATAGAGCTGTTGCATAAGCAAAGGAACCAAGGTCTCATCATAAGTCCAAGAACATCTTAAGATGCTTCCACCTCGTTCGAGAAATCATAGAAAGAAATGATGCGGTAGTAGAATGAGTTGATACAAAGAACAACATAGCAGACCAATTCACTAAGGCCCTTCTTCTATAGCATTAGATTGCCATCTAGATTGTATGTATATTACATACAAAGGTGATTGGCTTTAGTGCAAGTGGGAGATTGAAAGTATTATGCCCTGAAAGTCAATCACAGTTATTGTATCAGTGGCATTTTTATTCTCCCAAGTCAAGATTGATATTAATACAAGTAATTTTTGATTCATCATTTTCTATATCTTATATTTTAATTATAAGATTATGATGAACCCCATAAGTTAGGGCAATGGATTAGGGTTATGATGGAGATCATAACAGTCAGTCCTAAGTTCCTATAAACCCTAATCTAAAATGTTCCTAATTGAGGGATCATTGGTTCAGGGATCAATGAATCTGGAAAGACTAGCACATCCTATGTATGCTCAATAGAGTGGGTAGTTGGTCTCATAACCACTTGTGTTGAGATACAAATATAAGAATATGGGTATGTTGAGTCTCAAGTGGTGCATTCATGGCTAGTTGAGTTAATGTACATGTGTTGATCTGGTCTATCATGGTTTTCCATGATGTGTCTAGGGCTAGGGTTGAGTTCGGTATGAGTCCTAGGTGTTTAGGCTCAGTTTTGTCAGACTGGGTCTTAGAATCGGCTCTTCTGTGGTAAGAGTCAACTCTATTGGTTGGCACATCTCAGAATAGGTGATTGTGGTATGGATGAGTTGGCTCGAATGGATTTGAGTCAGCTCGGATGCATAGTCAGGAAACCTGTGGTCTAGACGAGTCAGCTCGGATGGATTCTAGTCGACTTTGTTTCAAGGCCTTGTTGACTCTAGTGTCTCGGATCAGCTCGGATGATGGGTGAACTGTTTTGTAAATGGTGCCAGCTGGGGGAGTTTTTGGGATCTCGGGCACATGTGACCGAGGTGTATATATTTGTATTCTCGTAAGAGGATGTATGTGATGTAACAAACTTCTTGGAAGTGAAAATCCCTTTCTTCCATGAAAATTCCTCTAATTCTCTTCTCTCTATTCTCTTCTCTCGTTCTTGGTGTTCTTGATCTTCGCAGACCGAATCCTATCATGATCTTCAACGGAGATTGCTTGCAGATGGTCATCCACAACCTGGTGATATGCTTTCGTGATTGCTTTGTTGATCAAGGCATTCATTCTTGATCGAGAACAAAGCTGTTCTTGAAGATTTGGTTCGTAAAATCTAGTTAGATTTGGAGTTAAATTTTCAACATTTGGTATCAGAGCAAGGTTCGTGGAAGGAAGATCTCAAGATCAGAGGGTTGGAAGTAAGGCTTCTTGCAAGTGCAGTTTTCAGATCTCTTGAATTCTTGCTTGTGGTAATGGCATCAAGTAGGTTCAAAGTAGACTTTGAGAAGTACAATGGCAAGGGAAACTTCACCCTGTGGCATCAAAGAGTCAAAGATTTGCTGGTTCAATAGAGAATCTACAAGGTCTTGGTTAAAGAAAGACCGGAAAAGATTAGTGTTGAAGAATGGAAAGAATTAGAAGAGATTGCTTTCAACACCATCAGGATGTGTTTAGCTGATCAGGTTTTACCTAAAGTGTGCTCAGAGACTACTGCAAAATGTCTTTGGAGAAGATTAGAGAACACATACATGGGAAAGAACATGACGAACAAGCTATGGCTGAAGAAGCAATTATATAGCTTGAGAATGCCTGAAGGAGGAGACCTAGGTGCTCACATTCAGAGGTTCAATCAGGTTTGTTCGGAAGTGATGAGTCTGGATGTAAAGATAGACGAAGAAGATCGGGCATTGTTGCTGCTATATTCACTCACTGGATCGTATGATGGTCTCATAACAACTTTTTCTATGGGAAGGAAACCCTAAACTATGAAGAGGTTGTTGGTGTGCTCAGATCCAATGATCAAAGGGAAAAGATCTGCAAAGGTAATCCTAATTTAGAGGTTCTTGCTATGAATGAGAGGCAAGGAAGATCAAAGGAAAGAACTAGGGGAAAGTCCAAGAGCAGATCTCAGTCTCGGAACCACAAAAGTGTAAAATGCTACAAGTGTCGTCAACTTGGGCATATCAGTAAGAATTGTCCTCTTTGGAAGATAGAAAAGGGGAGAGCCAACACTAGTGGTGCTAATGATTTGGAAAGCAATGGAGAAGGAGTACTGGTTGTATCAGATGGATCAGTGGATTGGGAGAATACCTAGATTTTGATTCTGCATGCTCATACCACTATACCTCACATCGGGATTGGTTTTACACCTATGACAGGTCAGATGGAGGTAGTGTAAGTCTTGGTGATGATCATCCATATATAGTAGCTGGAGTAGGCACTATTAGGGTGAGGATGTATGATAGAGTGATAAAGACTCTATCAAATGTCAAACATGAACCATATTTGAAAAAGAATTTGATTTCTTTGGGCTACTTGGAAGAGCTAGGATATGCTTTTAGTTGCCAATTTGGTAGTGGATATTTGAGAATTAACAAGGGAGCTTTGGTGGTAATGAAAGGAAGAAGACTAAGCAACAATCTATATTGGATGGAAGGCTCCGTGGTGAATGATAGTGCTGAGGTGCTTATAGCGGCACAGGAGGAACAGTTGAAATATAAACTGTGGCACTAACAAATGGGTTATATGAGTGACCGAGGGCTCACAGAGTTAAGCAGAAGAGGGAACATCCCAGCTTTGAAAAAGGATAGAAATGACCTGTGTGAGCCATGTATCTTTGGTAAATAGTATAGAGTTAAATTTGCTGTTTGTACCAAGCCAAGTGAAGGAGTGCTAGATTTGGTGCACTTGGATGTATGGGGACCAGCACCTGTTTTATCTAGAGGTGGAGCAAGGTATTTTGTTACCTTTATTGATGACTTCACTAGGAAACTATGGGTGTATCTGATGAGGAAAAAATCGGATGTATTTGCCCAATTTAAAGCTTGGAGAGTGAGGTAGAGCCTTTGGATTAATAATGGTGGGGAGTACTCTAATGCAGAGTTTAGGAGTTACTGTGAGGAAAATGGTATCAAACGCCATTACACAGTAAGGATGACTCCACAGCAAAATGGTGTCATGGAAAGGATGAACCGGACACTATTAGAGAGAGTAAGGAGTATGAGGCTGCAATCATCACTTTCGAAAACTTTTTGGGGTGATGCTATTACTCTGGCATGTTTTCTCATAAACAAGTTCCCTCACTTCAAGTTGGATGGTGGACTTCCAGAAGAAGCTTGGAGTGGGATGAAGGTGGAGCTTGGCCACCTGAAAGTTTTTGGTTGCTCGGTTTATGTTCATATGGAGGCAACTGAAAGAAGCAAGCTGGATCCTAAGTCAATGAAAATGGTCTTTATAGGGTATCTACAAGGAGTCAAAGGTTACCTACAGTGGGATCCACAGTCTCAAAATGCGGTGATCAGTAGGGATGTCATTTTTGATGAGAAGAGCATCTTGGAGAAACCGAGGACTACAATAGGAAATGTAGTCAATAAAATGAATAGCAGTGAGAGCCTATCACAGGTGGAGGATAAGCCTTCAACATCAGCTAGAAATGGACTTCTGGTTGAGGTGGAGTTGGAGTTGGACAGGAAAGATTCTCCAGGAGTGAAGGAACGGCCAGAAGAATCAGTTGTTCAAAGGGAAGTGTAGGAGGAGCCACAAATAGTAGACTTGCAGTACAGTGCAAAGGGAGTGGCATTGCATAAGCCTTAATGCACAATCTGGAAGCCGATTAGATATGACATGGATGAAGCAATTTCATATGCTCTTATATCTGTGAATAGAGATCCAGAAAGATTTGTAGAAGCCATAGAAAGTCCTGATAAAGAGTCATGGATGGAAGGCATGATGGAAGAGATGGAATCTCTCAGGAGGAATCAGATATGCAACTGGTGGATCTACCTAAAGATTCTCATGCTATTGGCTCCAAATGGGTGTTCACTAAGAAATTATTACCTTCAGAGCAAGGTGGAGTAAGATACAAGGCAAGATTGGTAGCAAAGGGATACTCACAGAGGGAAGGAGTTGACTATACAGAAGTGTTTTCTCCTGTGATATGCCATACTTCAATTCGGGTGTTGTTATCTTTGGTGGCAAAATATAATTTGGAATTGGAGCAGATGGATGTGAAGACGACCTTTCTACATGGAAGACTGGAAGAGAAAATCTATATGAATCAACCTGATGTTTTCATTGAGATTGGACAGGAGAACAAGGTATGTCTACTTCAGAGGTCATTGTATGGATTGAAACAATCACCTCGTCAGTGGTATCATAGATTTGATACATTTATCTTGAGCCTTGGATTTCTTAGATGTGAACATGATCATTGTATCTATGCGAAGGATGTGGATACTATGGATGCTCTGTATTTACTTCTGTATGTTGATGATATGTTGATAGCCAGCAGAAGTATGACAGTTGTGAAAGGGCTGAAGAGAGCATTATCTCAGGAATTTGAGATGAAAGATTTGGGATCAGCTCAGAAAATCCTTGGAATGGAGATTTACAGAGATAGGTTCAAAGGAATACTACATTTGTCATAAGATGGGTATATTAAAAAGGTACTTGAGAGGTTTGAGATGGATAAGCCCAAACCTATGGAAACACCATTACCAGGGCATTTTTCTTTCTTGAAAAGATAGTGCCCCTAATCAAAGGAGGAGAAAGAGTACATGGAAAGATTTTTATATGCCAATACAGTGGGCAGTTTGATGTATGCAATGGTTTGTTGCATGCCGGACATAGTATTTGCTGTAATCCAGGTGAGCAAGTACATGGCTAATCTTGGGAAGGAACACTATAAGGCATTAAAGTTGATTTTGATATATCTGCAAGGGAATCAAAGACATGGACTGGTATTTGGTGGGCAGCCTGAAGGACATGGATGGAACTCCATAGAATCATGTGAGGATTCAGGTCCTTTGAAAGGGATTGTTGATGGAAGCTATGCAGATGATCTTGATACAAGAAGGTCTACAACAGGTTATCTCTTATGCATGTATGGTGGACTGGTTTCTTAGAGATCAACCCTTTAACCTATTACTGCTTTGTCTATAACAGAAGCAAAGTATATTGGGATTACTGAAGCTATAAAGGAAGCACTATGGCTTAGAAGGCTAGTGTCTGAAATGGGGGTGAAACAGTGTATGGTGGTCCTGCACAGTGATAGCCAGAGTGCCATACACTTGACACAGAACCCAATCTATTATGCTAGGACCAAGCATATAGATGTCAGGTATCATAGAGTCAAAGAGCTAGTGGAGGAAGGAGAAGTGATGCTGGTGAAGGTTCATACAATGGAGAACCAGGTGGATGCACTTACGAAGGATCTACCAAGGGATAGCTTCTACTCTTGTATGTGGTTAATGGGTTTGAGGTGTCTGGCATATGTAGCCTTGAAGCTCCAAGGTGGGGATTGTTGAGCCTCAGGTTGTGCATTCATGGCTAGTTAGGTCAATGTACATTTGTTGATCTGGTCTATCATGGTTTTCCATGATGTGTCTAGGGCTAGGGTTGAGTCCGGTATGAGTCCTGGGTGTTTAGGCTCAGTTTTGGTCAGTCTGGGTCTTAGAGTTGGCTCTTTTGTGGTAAGAGTCAACTCTATTGGTTGGGACATATCAGAATAGGTGATTGTGGTCTGGACGAGTCGGATCGAATGGATTTGAGTCAACTCGGATGATAGTCAAGAAACCTGTGGTCTGGACAAGTCGGCTCGAATGGATTTGAGTCGGCGCGGATGCACAGTCAGAAAACCTATGGTCTGGATGAGTCGGCTCAGATGGATTTGAGTCTACTCAGTTTCAAGGCCTAGTTGACTCTAGTATCTCGGGTCTTCTCGGATGACAAGTGAATTATTTTTTGAACGGTGCCAGCTGGGGGAGTTTTTGGGATCTCGAGCATGTGTGACCAAGGTATATATATATTGTATTCTCATAAGAGGATGTGTGTGATGTAACAAACTTCTTGGAAGTGGAAATCCCTTTCTCCCATGAAAATTCCTCTGGTTCTCTTCTCTCTTTTCACTTCTTTCATTCTTGGTGTTCTTGATCTTCACAGACCTAAATCCTACCATGATCTTCAATGGAGATTGCTGGTAGATGGCCATCCACAACCTGGTGATATGCTTCCGCGATTGCTTTGTTGATCAGGGTGTTCATTCTTGATCGGGAACAAAGCTGTTCATGAAGATTTGGTTTGTCAAATATGGTTAGATTTGGAGTCGAATTTTCAACAAGGTACTCATTAGGTTATGAGTCCACTGAACTGATCCGACAAGAGAACATCAAATGGAAGTCTTACTTGTCAAAAGCAATGTTCTCTTAGTGGGAGTAGTGCATGTAGTCCTTAGACGTGAGACTACCATAGTATCTTGTGTACATGAACCCATGTTTTGGTGCATGCTCATTCATGATGATTAAGTCATGTATGGGGTGCTTCTGGATATGGTAGATTGTGTATGAAGGTAATGAGTAGGTCAATAAGGAATCGATCACTCCTAGTAAGAGGAGAAGTTATCTCATATGATCTCTTTGAATGATGACTCAGGAAGTCTTTGATTAAATCATGATAAGATTAGATAGGATTTCTAATCTTTCATCTGTCAAGTCTTCATTATCGAATTGAGGTTTGAAAGGATTAAGTGCTAGGATTTGACTATTATTCATGCCCATCCTTAATCAGGATAAAGTGAGATCGAAGGATTGAATTTCACGGTAACTTTCCACTCAAGGATATTTTAATAATTTTTATCAATTTCTTATCTTCTGAGTAGGTATGACATGTTGCTAGATGTCAATCATGTCTTGTAGATTTTCATGAATCAATTTGATTAGATTCATGAGTCAATTCAGAAGTATGTTCGAATTGGCAACTTTGGTCAGCTCAATTTGACCTAATTAGGTCAATCAAGTTCGATTGGATTGAATTGGCTTGGACCTAGACCTGCTGCTGGCTAGATGTGGAACCCAAAGGATCACACACATCAAGAAATTGGTCAAGAAAGTCAATTGTATTTTTATTAGGGTCATGGGATCCTAATTGGTTAGCTAATTGACATACTAGAATTGTTGGCTTGCCCAACTCCTAACCCAATTAGATTGGGTCAACTTGTTTGCTATGTGGACTAACCAATTTAAGTGAAATTTAAATTGGGTAGGGTTCTAAGTGGGGTAGCCTAATTCAATATTAATCTAGATTTTATTAGGTATTATCTTGGATTTATGGAAGAGTCCTACATGGCATGGACTCTTGGCACCATGTTACGATGTGTGCCAATAATAAATGTGCGCAAAAGGACCAAGAGTCCTTCTGCTAGTCAAACACAAATCCCAGATAAAGCTTAAATGTTTCTCCCTTATCTTTATAGCCAAATGAATAGGCTTTGACTAGTCAAAAGATGGAAAAATGGCAAGGAAGGCGTTGAAGCAAAATGAAGAATTGCATCTCATCAATATGGTGCTAATTTGAAACCAGGAGTTTTATTTGAAGGCTCCCGTATTTCTTTGATGCTTCTTTTATGAATTCATACGCCTTAGCCTTCCCATAACCGGTCAATGCCATGTTGCAGGTGGAGAAAAAGGATGAAAAATGAAGAGACAATAATTTGTCTCTTGGGGCATGAAAAGTTTTATCATGATATGTCCTCTCATCCTAATAAGAATCCTTCTGCTTGAAGGGTCTTATCAAGTGGCTGAAGGAGAGACAAATCAGGCCCCCATCCCTCTCTATAAATTGGCATCAGTAATATGATGCCAAAGCATTAGAGTTTCCCATTAGAAAATACTATTGCTATTTTCTCTTCCTCTTCTTTAAGACAAAGGTTATCTTTTTAAGACAAAGCTTGTTCTTTCAAGACAAGGCTAATCTAATAAAGACAAGTGCCTAAGGAGAAAAATAGAAGGGATATTTGGGATCTAAGAGAGGATTCAGTGTATTCTCTGAGTGCCCTACAGGAGGGTAGGGGTTCTAGCAAAGGGAGAAAGTCCAAAATGCTGCCAGAAGAGTTCCAGTCAAACAAGCTACCTTCGTAGGAGTGCTTCCTTGGTCCGATTTCTATGTGGATCACCTCTGGAGAGCATACACTTGTGTGCCTTATGGAAATTTAGGAATATAGCATTCTAGGTATTCTTTTGTAACACTGAAGTTTAGATTTATTAATTGTCATGATCAAGTGGTCCTAGGATTTTAGGGTTCTAGCCGATCAGGGTTTCAAATATGGAAAATTTTGAAACCCAGTCTTCAGATGTGCTTGGCCTAGATAACCCAACAATCTATGAAAGTTGTCCCAGGGAAGAGTTTTCATTAATGCATCAGCTTGGTTCTCCTTGGTGTGAACTTTGACCAGCTCTACCTCACTCTCTTTCACAAGCTCTCAAACTCTGTGATATCTGATATCAATATGCTTGGTCCATGTATGATATATAGAGTTATGGACCAAGAACAATGCGCTCTAGTTGTTGCAGTCAGCTTGAAAGCCTCCTATGCATGCCCCATCTTCAATGCCAATCCTTTCATCCATGATGCCTTGTTGGTTGCCTCCATAATGCCAATGTACTTCACTTCATTGATGGATAAGGCTGTTATGTGTTGCAAGCATGATCTCTAAGAAGCTAGACCCCCGTTCAACCTGAATACAAATCCCATGGTCAAACATCAAGTATCCAACTCTTCTCCAAGGTCTGCATCCACAAACCCAATTATCTGATTATGAGCCTCCTTGGACATGTTGGAGCTTCCCTCAGCTTCACCTTGCTGCCCATAGAAAATGCTGGCTCTAACTATTCCACTAAGTACCTGAAGATACCATTCAGTGCACTCTAATGATCCTTATCTAGGTGCACCATGAACCTACTAACCTAGCTAACAGCATGGGCAAGATCTGGCCTACAATACACCATGACGTATATGAGGCTTCCTACTCTAGAGGTATATGGTGTCCTGTTCATCTTCTAAGCCTCCATCTAAATCAATAAGGACATATACTTCAAAAGGTTGATATGATTGGCCAATGACAGTGCTGCTAGTTTTTCATCCTGCAAATTGAATCTCTCCAAAGTCTTTCTAACGTAACACCTTGAGACAAATGCAACACCCTCTTAGTTCTGTCCTTTAGGAATTCTATGCCTAAGATCTTTGTAGTGGGACACAAATCCTTCATCTCGAACTCCTAAGATAAGGTTTCCTTCTAATCATGTACTACACTTCTGCTCTTGTATGCTATCAATATGTCATCCACATATAAAAGCTAATACAATCTAGACTTATCCTCAAGGGGTTTCACATGCACATAAGGGTCATACTCATATCTGCAAAGGCCGATACTCCTCACATATGTGTCAAAATGGTTGTACCACTACTTTACCAACTACTTCAACCTACATAGTGAACACTATGGTAAGCAAACCTTTCCTTCAGATCCTGGTTCCTTGAATCCCTTTGGCTACTCCATGAAGATTTTCTCCAAATTTTCATGGAGAAAATCCATCTTAACATCTATCTACTCCAATTTCAAGTCCTGGATAGCAATAATGCTCAATAGCACCCTGATGGACTTATGCTAGATGACCGGGAAGAATACCTTGTTATAGTCTATACCCTCTTTCTGAGAGTATCCTTTGGCCACCAATCATGCCTTGTATTTAAAGCCTCCCTATTTTGAGGGTCCTTCATTGTGTTAGTAAACCCATTTGCAACTTATGGGTTTTTTTCCTTGTGGCAACTGCACCAATCACCATGTCTAATTCTTCTTGAGGGACTGTATCTCTTCAATCATTTCTTGGAGACACCTATCACTATCTAGACTTTCTACTACCTTCTTATAGGTGTAAGGGTCCTCATTTTCCATCACCAATGTATAGGACACTGATTAGCCGAATCTCTCTCTGGTGGTCAAAGTTGTACTTGGGCTTATGCAGCGTGACACCGACACTGGTGCTAGGTTCATTCTCCTTGCTTTGAACCTTTCGACTTCTGTTATATGTCTCAGCTCCTTCGACATGTGGAGGAACCCTAGGAGGGTGCTCCACCTGAATATCAAGTAGTTCAGGTTTTCCTGCAAAAGATAAAATAGAACATGAGTTAGCTACCCAACCATGTCCTATTGGGCCTCTTACTACTCCACCTATTCCTCAATGCCCCCTTGCCTCCTTAGGACTGATAATTCATCAAAGACTATATCACTATTGATGGTAGCCTTCTTTCTCCAAAGGATTCTATAGTTGGTACCCTTTGACTCCACATGGATAGCTAACGAACACCATCTTTTATGATTTAGCATCTAACTTGCTCTGCTCACCAGCATCCACATGCACATAGGCTGTGCACCCAAACACCCTGACATGACTGGGCCATACCATCTTTTCAAACAATAGCTCCTTTGGAATCTTCCTATTAAGCTTGGTGTGTGGTGACCGATTCACCAAATAACAAGCTACATCAACTATGCCTACTCAGAGTGCCTTAGGAAGCCTTGCTTGAAGCCTCAAGCTTCTTGCCTTCTTCATGAAAGCTCGATTCATCCTCTCGGCCACCCCATCTAGCTAAGAAGTTTTCCTAACTAAAAAATTCCTTTTGATGATGTATCCTTCAAAAAAAACTTGGAACTCCTTGCTGGTGAACTCCCCGCCATTATTTGATCACAGGCACTTCACACTAGAACATTGCTCCTTCTCAGCCTCTGCATTACAGACTTTGAACTTCAGGAAGGCTTATGATTTCTCCCTTAAGAAATACATCCACACCTTCCTTGAGAAGTCATATATCAGGGTCATAAAATATCTTGCTCCATTTCTAGTTAAAATAAGGCCTGGTCCCCTCATATTCATGTGTACTAGCTTTAATGGTCCTACACTACAAGCTGAACTAATGGAAAACTTGACTCTATGTTGTTTGCCCATTTGTCATGACTCACATATCTTTGGAAGATGACCATCTACATCTAGAATCATCCCTTTATTGCCCAGCACCCTCATACTGTGATCTTCCTTATGGCCCAGGCAATAGTGTCACATGTGATATACATCCTGCACTCCTGTGCTACTGCTACTATCTTAGATCTTCTTGTCATAATAAACCCCTCAATTTCATACAGGTTGTTCTCCAACCTTCTCCCTCTCATCACCATCATGGATCCATTGGTAATGTTCAAAACATCGCTCCTGGAATGGCTACTGAAGTTATAGCCATTCCTCACTAAGTAGCTTAATGACACCAGGTTCTGCTTTAGCTTTGGGACATGCTTTACATTACTGAGGGTCCATACTATCCCATCAAACTTCTTTACTCTGATGGTCCCAATGCCAGCCACCTTGCGAAGATGATCATTTTGATGCGGGACAAATAATTAAACCTAAATTACTGTTATTAAAACCTAATTATCATAGAATAGCAGAGAATAATTTTTCTATATTTTTTAAGATTTTTAAAGAAGACTCAAAATATGTAATTAAGGAAATTGGTTCTAGTTTACTACCCGCACAAGTAAACCTACAAAGTAACTATAAAACAGGACTTGGTGGTTGAGAAACCACCATAAACTAGGATCTACTTATCAAATATTCAGAAATTAAAGAGAAGGAAATAAGTTTTCAGTTTTACCAACGAAGATCGCTCCTCTGAAATAGATCTGGCAGGACTCTCAAGATTGTCACAGTAGGTTTTCAAGAACTCGATCCCGGGCTTCGATCTTCCACGCGATACTGGTTTTGAGGCAAGAATACCTGACTTCGATTCCTAATCACCTGCAAACAGTCAATAATAAAAAACACAAATTAGGAAGCAACAAAGGAAGGGAAAGGATAAGAAGTGATGGTTAGGATTTCTTGTCAGCTGGATAGGTAGGATAACTAGGGCCTCGCACCCCATGATGTTTCGAAGAACAAAGGAAAAGGGTCTCACACCCCGTGATGCACATAACAAAGGAAATTCGACAGCATAATGTCTTTATTGATGAATGAATAATAATAATAATTACAAGAGGTTAATGGTTATTTATAGACCCTTAACTAGTGATGTTAGGGATTCAAAGACTTAGAGTTAATTCTTCTTGGGTAGCAACTCTTAAATTCCTTTTTTTGGTGTCATGACTCTTGAGTTTGGATGATGAGGGCTCTTGTATGATAGTGTTCTCTTCAATTTGGATAGAAAAAAACTCATGAGTTTTAGTGGAATTCATGAGTTCTTGAAATCTTGAATTCCTGGAACTTGATTGCCTTGAGCACATGAAGTAAGAAAATCCCTTGAAATTCTCTTTGATAGGTGCCGCTTAGAGAAGGATTCTTGGCCGACTTCTCCCTTGGAATTGGTGACAATTATTTGATATGAATGGTGCTAAGAGTGAAGACTCCTTCTGCTTTACTCATCTTAAAACTATCAGGGAATTTAAATGAGGCACCCTCCTTGGATAAGCTTGCATGTTATCTAAATGTCCAGATGTATGGATGTCCGGATGTCTTAATATCTTGATAAAAAAATAAAGACAACCATAAAATTGGCAAACCAAGATAAATGACATGGCATGTGAGATGTCCAAACATAAGTGACATGCCATGTGATAATGTCCAAGGTGATGTGGTGAGTAAAGTCCAAAAGTCATGTGATGTTCTCCAAATTCTTGCAAAAGGTGGCACCAAAAACAAACTGACTTGGACTAGCACATGGAGTCACAAGGCTTGTCTTGGGCTAGCACAAGGAGTCACATGGCTTGTCTTAGGCTAGCACATGGGTCTCCAATAGGTGCACATAGGTCTTCAATTGGGTGCACATGAAGTCACATGGGTCTTCAATTGGGTCCCCCCTTGTATTATAGGACTAAACTAATCACATGGTCTTAATAACAAATTACATGGACTAAATAACTAATCACATGGACTCAATAACTAATCACATGGTTTAACCAACTAAATAACCAACCATACTTAATTAGGCTTGCAAATAAAAACCTAATTAAAGTTGGTAAAAAGGGCTAATCAAAACTGGACCATTAAAAATACCAATTAGGTAAATAGGGTTTGTCAGTATATATACATGACTCAACTTGGTAAAAGGGATTTGGCCCAAAAGGCTAAAATAAAAAACCCTAATTACAGTTGGCAAAAAGGGCTAAACCCAATTAACCCTAAATAACAGAATTTAAAATAAAATATTTATATGGTAAAAGGGGTTGGGTCCAGTGCTTTATTCATGGTGATCCACAAGGATGTGGGTTCAACCTATCGATATTTTTTGGCCCTGGTATCCACACCACATTTCCAAGTGTCATACATTCCTCAACAGTTTTGGTATATGTAGTGAACCAAGACTGACTCGAGGTATAGCAGTGAGAACAACCTAAATCCAGGGTCCAAATCTCTATGCTACTCCTGTGACCATCTAAGACCACCAAGAGGTCATCCTCTATCTTAGTATCAACCACTTCACTTAACAAATCAGATCCACTCTTCTCTCCTTGCTTCTTCTTCTAAAGCAGGTAGTCCCATTTAAAGTGCCCTAACTCCTTGCAGTTGAAGCATCTAGCTTCTCTCTTGCCCTTTTAGGACTTAGATTGTCCCTTAGATTTGCACTTGTCTCTACCTCTTTCAGACCTCTCCCCCACTACCAAGCCCTCATGGAGATTTCCTTTCTTAGTCAACTTCTCCCATTGCTCATCAGACTTGAGTACCGAGATAATTTCTTCTTAAAACAATGTTTCTTTCCCATATAGTAGAATAGTCACCAATGGATCAAACAAAGAGGGCAGTTGTTGCCGCCCGAATCACCGTGGCCTGCATCTCGGATATGTCGCGAACATGTTGGGCTCTTGTAAGATCCTTGGTCCTCTACTCCGTCCACTCCTTGGTTGACTACCCAGCAAAATAGAGGAGACCCGAACTGAGGATTCCAGCAAGGACACTCCGATGGTCAAGTCAGTGAGACAATCTAGAAGAATGAAATCTTTATGGTGGAGAGTGTGGGGACTCTCCATGTAGAGGATGAAAGATAGAACTGAGATGTAAAGACGAGGTGTTGTTGGGATCAAAGAGCTTGGGAGGTTCTCTTGGCTGGTTCCTTGCCACTAGCTTTTTGTATCTTACCAATTGCCTCTCTCCCCTCTCGAGAATTCTTTCTTCTATTTTATATAGGAACGATGGCCTAGACCAAGTCTGGGGCTTCACAGAGATGTCCTTTTCCCAATGCTCCTTTGGAAAGGGTCTTTCCGTTGCCCGTAGTGTTCTCCCTATTGGACCGGTACTTTGAAGGAGATACTCTTATTGGGGGTATTCGCCGGCGTGGCATAGACCTTGTCCCTCTGGTGGTGCAGTTCCCCATGGGAGGGGCAAGCACTATGCCACTGAGCCTCGAGCCACGGTGGGACATTCCTATTCCCAGAGGGACCATCGGAGTGCATAGGGTATGTGGCCTTTATAGAATACTCTTCTTGGAGGAGGCTAATGTTTTGTGTCATGAGGGTTAAAGCCCTTGGCTACATGGTCGTCGATGTGGTGGCACTCTATAGGACCTGGGGCCCAGCGAAGCATACCTTCCATAGAGCATGTTGGTGGCACGTTGTAGAGCTTGAATTTATGGCAGGACATGCACCACCTTCAAGAGGTTATGGGTGGTCGGGAACCTCCTTGCTGTGGTTTGAATTTTTGTTGATCCTTCCCTCCTTTGCTACCAGTAAGAACTTTGGCCTCTACAAGGCAGGGGGGAGCCCCGCTTCAGGAGCCCTGTCTCAGGTAGCATGAGCATGACCTCGGCCAGGATCTAGCCTCAGATGGAGGGCTCACCCTATGAGCACGACCCTGGCTAGGAGCTGACCTCAACAGGAGGGCTCGCCTTGGTAGCATGAGCATGACCCTGACCGGGAGCTGGCCTCAGACGGAGGGCTCACCCTATGAGCAAGACCCCGACTAGGAGCTGACCTTGGTAGGAGGGCTAGTCTTGGCAGCATGAGCACGACCCGGGTCAGGAGCTAGCCTCAGATGGAGGGCTCTTCTTATAAGCACAACCCCGGTTGGGAGCTGATCTCGGTAGGAGGGCTCGCCTTGCCAAAAGAATCACCTAGTAGCCTTTTTCAATTAAAAACTTAATGAGGCTAAATTGAAGTATTCAACCTATGACAAAGAATTTTATGTGGTAGTACAAGCTCTTAGATATTTGAGACATTATTTACTACCCTAGAAGTTTGTTCTTTATCTGATCATAAGGCATTCCAATTTCTGAACTCCCAGAAGAAATTAAATACTAGGTATGCTAAGTGGGTAGAATTTATACAAGCCTACACATTTGTACTGAAACACTAAGCTGGAATTGAAAACAAGGTACCTGATGCCCTTAGTAGATAAGCCTTACTATTAAACTCTATTAGCACTGAAGTCATTATATTTGATAGGTTAAAAGGAGAATATGAGACCTATCCTGACTTTAGTGAAGTTGTCCAATCTCTAACCCAAGGACCATCTAGCATCCATAGTGAATACACACTTCAAGATGGTTATTAATTTAAGAATAATAGGTTGTGTATTCCCAACATCCCTTAAAGAATTTTAATCTAGGAAACCCATACAAGAGGCCTTGCTGGTTACTTTGGGAGAAATAAGACTATCTTAGCTATGGAGGACCAATTCTTTTGGCCTAGTTTAAAAAGGGACATTGCCAATATAGTGTCTAGATGTAGAACCTGTGCTGTTGTAAAGCTGCAGAAACAAAACACTGGAATATATACCCCTCTACCCATACCAGACCATCCATGGCTAGACTTAAGCATGAACTTTGTTTTAGGCCTACCTAAGACCCTCAAGAAACATGATTCCATATGTGTAGTGGTTGATTGGTTTTCCAAAATGGCCCACTTTATACCATGCTCTCAAACTTTTGACGCATCTAGAGTAGCCCATCTTTTCCTCGATCATGTGGTTAGATTATATGGATTGCCTAAGACAATAGTGTTAGATAGGGATGTTTGTTTTACCAGTTACTTTTGGAAAACACTTTGGCACTTATTAGGGACCAAGTTAAAATTTTTCACAGCCTACAACCCATAGAGTGATGGTTACACCGAGGTAGTAAACAAAAGTTTAGGAAATCTTCTTTGATGCCTTGTAGGTGAACACACAAAATTGAGGCCTATTGTTACCCTGAGCTGAATTTGCTTACAATAGTTCTATTAATAGGTCCGTAGGGAAGAGTCCTTTTGAGGTTGTGCATGGTTACAAACCCAATAAACCTCTTGATTTGATCCCCTTACCCTAACATGCACGAGTTTCTGAGTCAGCTAAGTCTTTTGCACAGCATGTTAGGGATCTGCATAAAGAAGTTAGCCAAAAGATAAACCTAAATAATGAACTATATAAAAATCTGGCTAATTCCTGAAAGAGAGCTAAAGAATTTTCTACAGGGGATTTTGTGATGATCAGGCTTAGGCTTGAACGGTTCCCTCTAGGGACTGTAAAAAAACATCATGCCCACGAAGTTGGCCCATTCAAGATAATAAAAAGAGTTGGACCCAATGCCTATGTGCTTGAGTTACCACCCGACTTAGGTATTAGTTCCACCTTCAACATCTCATACCTTGTAGAGTATAGGAAGCTAGCAGTGATACCCAGCGAGCCTTTTGACCTATCCCTTTCATTGAGAGTGAGTCTGCCCTAGAGCATCCACCAACAAATTGGCCAAATAGTGAGGAAAAGATTAAGAGAATCCTGGATGATTAAGCCATTAGTACCCGGAATAGAGGCTATCAAAGGTATTTGGTATGGTGGCAAAGTCGGCCAGAATCTGAGGACTCGTGGATCACCCGTGAGGATCTGCAGTGCCTCAACCCAGACCTACTTGAGCAGTATAAGAGCCAAATCGACCCTTACTTGATAGGGTTGAGTTTCTCCTACCTCGAGAGAATTGGTGAGAGTACCAGGATTAGACACAGATTACTGGGCCCTATCTAGTTTACTTAGCCATGTGTCATAATTTTGTAACAAAGTAGATTGAGTTTTGTAATAAGTTGAAACTAATTGATTTATCTCAATCCTAGTCAGTCATTGAGTCCTGTACTTGAGTATTAGTGCAGTGAGAGTCCAATTTTTGTACAAGAGAAAATGTTACCCTATTTTAGAGTTCCATCAAACCTCACCCAAGAGCCAGAGGCATTTACATAAGCTTATGGGATCTTGTTTGACACCCCAGAACCTAAGATACTCTCCAGATGCTCTCTAAATGCCCTGATTCCCGCCAAATGCCATTCCAGATGCCAGATTCCCTCTAGATGCTCTCGAATATGCTAGATTCCAGGCACCCCTTGATTACCAGGATATTCTAGCCCCAGGCCTTGAATTCAAAAGCCCAAGAGCAAAGCCCAAGCACTTAAGGACCAAGATGCTCTTTGGATGCCAGGAATATACTTGCCCCAGGACCCCAGGCGCCCCAGCTTCCAGGAGGCCCAAAACCCATGAAGCCCAACATGCCAAGAGTGGGTCCTTGAGGTTGACTTGGTCCAATCTAGGAGGAGGAGTCCAAGTGGAAGGAGGAAATCAAGTTTTTATTTTATTCAATTTGTATACTCCTAGTTCTAGGTTTATTTTATAATCTTTCTCCTACTTAAATTATGTAAACCTATCCTAACTTGGAGAAAACTTGTAATCCCTTTAAGAGAGGGCATGGGAACTCTATAAATACCCCAGCCCTCCTCCTCTTGTATCAATTATACTCTTATGAAATTAAATTCTGGTGAAATATTATCTTGAGTTTTGTGTGTTTTTGTTTTGCTTTTGTTCCTTTACTTGGCCAACCTCTACCTCCAACTTTCATCCATGCCCAAGCACCCTTCCAAGTCTTCAAGTATCAGCTTCATCCTTGAGAAGAAGCCCAAGGCCGCCCCTTACTAAGAGCCTCCTTCTCCAAGCCGCCAGCACTCCAAACCCTAATCTTTCCCTTCTATTTCATACCTAGTTTATTTCATTTGATTGTTGATTCGAACCTAACCTTGATTTTTTTGCAGGATCACTAAGGGGTCTCCCCTCCCAAGTGGAGGCTTTTCATCCTTCAGACCGGGTCCAGATCGCCTTCAGATTCAAGAACCAAAGGCTTCATCTTCTAGGCATCAATTTGAGAGCTATGTGACCCCTTCATCAGCAAGTTCTTCAATTTCTGACTAGTACAAACCTTCCCACTCTTAATTTTTTTTGATTGAAGGTTAGCTATCCTAAGCCAGGAATTTCTGAATTCTCAGGTCCTAGCTTTTATTATTTTGCATGAGCATGCCTGCGATTATGATTCTTTGCATTACTATTCATCCTGCTAGTCTTACTTGATTTTGAAAATCTAGCCTGCAAATTATAATTATAAAAAAATATAAAAAATTAGTTTACTATTTTTCCTGTATATTTAGCAATCTTAGAGTCATCATGCATCACTAAACCTCGCATGGCCACTAGCGAGATGCCCTTCAACCTTGTCTTCAGCACTAAAGCTATGATTCCAATAAAGCTTGGCCTACCCGCACTACAGGTGGAGCAGTATGACAAAGCTGAGAATCTAACACATCTACTCCTTAAACTAGATATGTTGGATGAGATGAGAGACAAAGCCCGACTCCGGATGGCATCCTACCGGCAACGAGTAGCACATTACTACAACTCTCGCATGAGGCCCAGGGTATTCTGACTAGGCGACCTGGTCCTCAAGTGAGTGGAGGTGCCACAGCCAGGAAAATGCGGCAAACTTTTCTTGAACTGGGAGGGCCCCTACAAGGTGGTCGAGGCCTTACTAGGTGGAGCCTACTACCTCATCGGGTTCAATGGTGCCCGATTCATACGAACATGGAATGCAAGAAATTTAAGAATATACTACCAGTGATGTAAGACTTCTTCTTATCATTAAAGTTCCTTTTGGTGCAACCTTGTCTTTCACCTATGCAAGAACATATCCGTTCGACTCCAAGTCTGGCGGACAAAGCCGAGAAACTTACGAAGCCCCGCACTTCAAGCCGAGAAACTTATGAAGCCCCGCACCTCAAGCCGGAAACTTATGAAGCCCCGCACTTCAAGCCAGAAAACTTACGAAGCCCTGCACCTCAAGCCGGGAAACTTATGAAGCCCTACACTTCAAGCTAGGAAGCTTACAAGTCCCGCACCTTATGTCGCGAAACTTATGAAGCCCAGCACCTCAAGCCGAGAAACTTACAAAGCTCAACACCTCAAGCTAGGAAACTTATGAAGCCCCGTAACTTCTGCCTTACTCACGGTCCAGAGATGTCAGCCGAGAAACCCCAGAAATCTCGTCATCTACTGCTTGACTCATAGTTTGGCACCTTCAAGCGAAGAAACTTACAATTCCTTGCATTTGCTTCCTCGCTCACAGTACAGAGATGTCAACTGGGAGACCCCTGAAATCCCACCATCTACCATTTGACTCATAGCTTGGCAAGGCGAGAAGATCCAGAGGTCCTGCACCTAGGCTTGCATGATTTCAAGATCGAGAGAATGGGAGTGGAATGTTCTCAGAAACCTTAATGTTAGTCCTAAGGCCTCAAAGCCAACCTAAAGTAACCAAGGCCTAGGAAAGGTCCGCACATGCGGTGACTGTGAAGCTTTCCCGCTCACCATGCAAGGAGATAAAGGAATTGAAGGAAAAAGAAAGACCACACCATGTTTGCTAGTCAAATTGACCTATCCCTTCATTACAAAGATAAGTCTTCGACACACTTTGAAGGATTTTCTGGAAGTACTTCAAAAAAAAAAAAGTAGTGACCAACATCAGATAGAAATGAAAGATGTTTTCATTAATGAAGTTTTCTTTACATCCTATGAAGGCTCCCAATAGGCCGGGAAGCTTCTAAAAGCCTAAGTTACAAAAAGAAAAGGCCTACTCTTCAATCACTGGCTCCTTCTCTGGCCGACGGGTGACTTTAGCCGATTGAGGGCATCCTGGGTGGCTTCGAATTTGGCCTCAACCTTGGCTACCTTCGACTCTGGTTCTGCCTTGCCAGTAGGTGCACTCGGTTGCAAGGGGAATGGAAGTGAGGGCATAATATTGTTCAACCCCTTCGATCCGAAGAGGTGGATGGCTTTGCCCCTGAAGTTGCGGAACCCCTGGTGGTAGGAGTCTAGCATGGCTTCGACGATCTCATCCTTGAAGGCTTGGGATGCCATGTATTTAGCGACAACCTCGACAGCTTCCTTCTTAGCCATCTCCATTAGGGCTATGGTTGTTGTAGCCTTCTCCGCCTCCACCGAGGCTCACGTCGCTTCCTTCTCCAATCGCACCAGGAGGGTCTGCACCCTCCCTTCTAGGTGAGCCACTTTAGCCTCGAAGGATGCCACCTTTTTGGCCCTATGGGAGCTCTCCCCCCTCTCCTCCTTCAAGGCCATCTCGAGCTCAGCGGACTTCTTCTCTAGCTTCAGCACCCTCTCCCTGGAGCTGGTTAGTTGGCCTTCCATTCTTGAGCCCAGGCGGCCTGACCCCGGGCTTCATCCCTTTCACGTCGAAGGTGGTCGTCACACCTTATAAGTGCTCGACAGGAGTCTTGCAGGAGTTGGATGTCAGCCGCCACCTACATAGAAGATGACAGTTGGCACCTCTTACGGAGGAAAAAGTAATAGAGAAAATGGCCCTGAAGTTGACTTACCGACATGAGCTAGGGGAACACCCCAGTGGTGAGCTCTGCTGGTAGCCTCCCGATCCTACCCTGGTGATCCAATGACTGGACAAGGGAGTTAAAGATTTCCTTCGCTAACTTCCTGTCTTGGGTTATCATGATGTCTGGGGGGAGGAAGATGAAGAGCTTCTTGACCTTCTGACTTGATGCCCCAGATGGCTAAGTGGGATCCGAATTGGTAGCTAGCAAGGGCGCGGCACTGGTTAACTGGTCACCAGTGGCTCTAGCTCCAAGCAACGTAGTCGACCTTTCAATGGCAGTTAATCTCGCCACCTCGACCTCTTCTAGCTATGGTGGGTCTTCAGTGCATGGAGGGGCCGCTGGAGTTGATGGTGGGACCCCCTCCATGATTCTGGTCTCGCCCCCAGGCTAGCGAGCCAGAGCCTGGGCCCCTAATCCAGGTGTCACTGGCATGGCGGCTGGCCCCCTCCTCTCCAACTCTTCATCAGGCCTCTACCTTGGCTGCTCCTGAACATTTTTTTCGCGCTCTCCTTATGGCCCCATAGTAGTGGCCCTCTTCTTCGACATTCCTAGGAGTTCTTCAAAGCTGAACCTTATACTTGCAAGACAAGACTGACTGATTAGTCTCATGTTAGAATTGGACCCATTATAGAAAGGAGAAGAGCCCGACATCAAGCCTTAACCTAGGGCTGGGCCTAGCTGACTCCAGCATCGATGAGATTTTTCTTGATTAGCAAATCCTGAAGGACCAAAACCTCGGAGGAGATGAGCCAGTCGAACACTTCCTTATCAATAGGCTCGACCGCAGACTACCGGTTATGGGAAAGGTTTGGGTCACTCCAGACCCAGTCCACCCCTCAACCAAGGCAAATAGGAATCTACCCATCCATCCCTTGATGGAGGTGGGCAGATCAACATGAGGGCCCCCTTGCGGGGGACACAAACCACCATCCACTGTCAGATGGGTGGTGCTTCAAGGAGAACAATGCCTTGAAGAGGCAGAAATAGACAACAATCCCATGGAAATGACAAAGAATGATGAAACAAAAAATGGTATAGATGGCATTGGAAATAAATTGGGCCAGTGCTAGACGGTAGTTGCTGAGGAAAAAAAGGAAGAAGACATGAAAGGGAAGATGAAGACCCCATAGAATAAGTCTTCGTACAAGGTGATTCGGCCCAGGCCATCGGAAGTGACCCATTCCTCCAGTCTAGGAATAGAGAGACGGATGGAATCAGGGATCCCAAATGACCTCCGAACATGGAGGTGGTCCTCGTCGGTCATCATACAAGCAATACTAGAGGGATTGCCATAATCTCTAGCCAGAGGAGTAGATGGAGGAGGAGTCGCAGGGGGTCTAATGACAATCCCCGTCTGGTGGGGACCCCTGCAGGACACAATTGGGACTTCCTTCTTACTATCCGAGGAAGGAAGCCTCAGCTTAGATGGACCTGCCCCATCAAAAAAACCCTGGTGGTGGTGCCCTATGCCAGAAGGACTCATCGAAAGTGGTGGGAAAGAAAGCAAAGAAAAATAGAGACCTGGGGACCTTACCAAGGTTCTCCCCCAGCACAGGTCGAAGGAAGAGAGCAAAAGGAAGGAAGAAACAAAGAGAGGGAAAGAAAGGGTCTAACTTGCTAAGACCTCGTGACCTTGATCAAGAAAATGGAGGGAGGAGAAATCACTCTATAGGGAAAGCCTTGTCTTTGCCACTCAAAAATCCTTTAGCAATAAAAGGACAAGTCCCTTTCAAATGGCACGGAGCACCCATCGCCCGAAGTGTTCGGAGTAGTGCTTCGATTCGAAGGCAACTCCTTTGGGCCCGGTGATGGCATTTATTGCCACATTCAAAGAGGGCTCACGTGGTGTTGCCCTGTTGGACTGGAGACACGATCTCTTGGGCATCGATGCACAAGGCATTGACGGAGCTGAAAGTGCACCCCTCCATGTCAGCATGATCATTAGTCCCTTTGCCCCGAGCACTACTTCATTCTCTAGCTCGGCTCGGAGTGGAGGGCATCTGATATGGCACATTCACTAACATAGAACCCCTACTGGTGGTTATGCTGGTAAGAGATCCGTCACCTAGACATGGTGGTCGAACAAAGAGCCCAGCGAGCCCTCTTGTCGAGGTCAGCTCCCAGCCAGGGTCGGCGTTGCCCAGGTGGCTTCCCAAGATGGAAGTGAATTAGGATTATAGAAATTTTGGCAAGTATGTGCAATTTGAAATCCTTTTGGTGTTGTGGTGCAATATGCAATGCGGAAGTAAATAAATTAGCTCAAACAAAATAATCACAAACACCATAATTTATAGTGATTCGCAGCAACCCAGCTCCTACGTCCACTATCCAAGGACTACTTGAGATTTTCACTATATTCTTCCTAGAATACAGTCGGTTTGTTTTACCGGGATCACATCCAAACCCAACTCCCTTTGATTTTTACACCGGGCTCACCAAAGAAACCCACTCTTGGTTTTATACCGGGATCACCAAGAACCAAAACTTGGTTTCACATGGGCTCACCAAAACCAACTCTTGGTTTTATACCAGGATCACCAAGAACCCAACTAAGTTTTGCAATGGGCAAACCAAAAACCTAAACAAAAGTAAAATAAGCAAACAATGCAACATAAAAAACAAACTCCCAAAGAGTAGATGGTTGCCGCTTTAGCTCGTATTGGTGTAGCTTTAAGGCTTCAAGATATGCTCTTCAAAGCTCTTCTTCTTCTTCAAGAGATGCCTCAAGAGTTGTAGTAGATTGATCTTGAATCCCTCTTGAGTGTGGAAAATAAAGCTCGATTCCCTAAAATATATTCCTTTGAATCTCACTTTTTCTTCTCTAACTCCAAAACTAATTCATTCCTCCTTCTCTTCTTTTCTTTTGAATTTGATCCATCATATATATGTTTTGGAAGTGTTCCCATGTTGATTTGACCATTTGAGTGCCTTGGGAATCGAAATATGACCGTTTGGAACTATTGGAATGAAAAAAAATAAATTCTGCAACTAGCCGTTGGAGTGCCAGAACCCGTCACTCGAGTCGACTCAAGGTCCAAGAGTCGGCTCGAAGTCTCAGACAACCCAAATAAAAGTTCTGGATGAGTCGGCTCTTCTGGTTGAGTCGGCTTGAACTTTCGGAATAATTACAGTTCTGCCATTCTGAAAGAGTCGGCTCTTGGTTCATGAGTTGGCTCGAGCTAAACTTCTTCAAATGCTTTCAAACTTCTCTAAACTTCTTCCAAACCACTTCAAACATCTTCTATACCTGTGATACTCTATAAAAATAATCTTTACAAGGATAATTAGTAACATAATCATGCATCAATGTTTTGAAATCATCAAAATCAATCCTAGGTTCAATAGTTGAGCTCATAGGGCAAGCCCTCCATTTGAGTCCAGCTTCCGGCTGGGGTTGTGCTCATGCTGCCAAGGCGAGCCCTCCTACCAAGGTCAACTCCCAGCCAGGGTTGAGCTCATATGGCGAGCCCTCCATCTAAAGCCAGCTCTTGGCTGGGCTCGTGCTCATGCTGCCAAAGTGAGCCCTCCTATCGAGGTCAGCTCCTAGCCAGGGTCATGTTCACAGGGCGAACCCTCCATCCGTGGTCAGCTCCCGGCCAGGGACATGCTCATGTTGCCAAGGCGAGCCCTCCTGTCGAGGTCAGCTCCAAGCCAGGGTCGAGCTCATAGGACGAGCCCTCCATCTAAGGCCAGCACCCGATCGGGGTCATGCTCATGCTGCCATGGCAAGCCCTCTTGTCGAGTTCAGCTCCCCGTCGGGGTCATGCTCATAGGGTGAGCCCTCCATCTAAGGCCAGCACCCGATCGGGGATGTGCTCATGCTACCAAGGCAAGCCCTCTTGTCGAGTTCAGCTCCCAATTAGGGTCATGCTCATAGGACGAGCCCTCCATCTGAGGCTGGCTCCTGGCTGGGGTCATGCTTATGCTGCCAAGGTGATCCCTCCTGCCGAGGTTAGCTTCCAACCAGGGACATGCTCATAGGGCGAGCCCTGCGTCTAAGGCTAGCTCCTTGCCAGGTTCATGCCTCTCGAAGCATCAAAAGCTACCTCAAAGACTTTGGTAAAATCGGGTAACCTCAAAATGGGTGCTTGTATCATCTTTGTCTTGATCTCTAGGAAGGCTCTATCTGCTGCTTTGGTCCATTCAAAACTACGCTTCCTAATACAATCAGTGATTGGTGCTGCTATGGTGCTAAATCCCCTAATAAATCTCATGTAGAAAGTGACTAAACCATGGAAACTTCAACTTCATGGACACTAGTGGGTACTGGCCACTCTACAATGGATCTGACCTTTTCAGGGTCAGCTGCTACTCCTTTAGGGGTCACCACAAAACTTAGAAAGATAACTCTATGGATCATGAAATCACATTTCTTCAAATTAGCATAGAGGTTCTCTTTCCTAAGGGTCAAGCAAACTTATTTCAAATGTTCTAGATGTTCTTCCTTAGATTTGCAATCAGAATGTCATCAAAATATACTACCACAAATTTACCTATGAACATCCTAAGGACTTGGGTCATAATTCTCATGAAAGTGCTAGGGGCATTGGATAACCCAAAAGGCATTACAACCCACTCATATAGATCATCTTTGTTTTTAAAAGCTATTTTCCATTCATCCTCAGGTCTGATTCGAACATGATGGTAGCCACTCTTAAGGTCTAACTTTGAAAAGATTATGGCTCTTGCCATCATATCCAACATATCATCCAAGCGGGGGATGGGAAACCTATACTTCATAGTTATTTTATTTATGGCACGGCTATCAACACATATCCTCCATGTGCCATCTTTCTTAGGGGTTAATAGGGCTGGTACATCACAAAAAACTTAGGCTCTCCCTAATAAACCCTTTTCTAAGAAGCTCCACCTACTGTCTTTGAAGCTATAAGTGTTCGGTTGGGTCATACTATAATGAGGCAGTTAGGCATGGTAGCTCCTGGGACTAAATCAATTACATGTTGAACATCCCTAAGTGGTGGTAATTGGTTAGGTAAATCTTCAAGAAATATGCCCACTGAATTCACTCAATACTCCCTTGACCTCCTTGGGGTACTCTCTATCAATAGGATCAGATACTTCCTTCATGGCTAACATCCAAACAGTAGTACCCTCAGATATCTCTTTCTCTAGCTATTTTGTAGTGATTAAATTAACTCCAGTTTTTTCTCCTTAAGTAAGCTAGATCCTTTCTTAATTGATTCCTAGGGTGGGGTGGGGTTTATGGTGATCTTCTTCCCACGAAAAGTAAACATACAAGTATTAGACCGACCATTAAGGGTGGCACTATGATCATAGAGCCATGGCCATCCTAAGATTATACTGCTTACCCCCATGGGCATAACATCACACTACACTCTATCCTGGTATGACTGAAGCTAGATATGGACTTGGCATCTGGACTTATTGGGTATGGATGTGGAGTCTATACAGGATACCTTATAGGGGCTAGAGTGGGGAACTAGGTTTAAACCTAGGGTTTTGACAACCTTGTGTGAGATGGCATTCACACAACTCCGACTATCTATAATATCTTGCAGACCTTATCCCCAATCTTCATAAAGGTTTGTAGGATGTGAGTCCTACGCCAATCTTCATGGGTTTTGGTCTGGGACAGGATACATCTAACTACCCCTACGAAGTCTGATTGACCAAAATCCTCCTCATCTCCCTCATACTTCTCATTTAAGTCAGCCTCAGCTTCATAGACCTCTTCTTCCTCATTCTCATTGGGTTCAGGCTCATTTTCTTCAAGATCCCCTATGTGCAAAGACCTGGTGCGACACTGGCTAGCATAATGACCTACCATGTTTCACCTAAAGTAGGCATTGGGGCTGGGGCTGGGGTTCTTTTGATAAGCATGTGCCTTACCCTTGTCATTCCAATTTGATGCAGCATTGCTAGCACTAGACTGACTTGAACTAGGGTTTGGACAAGATGGATTGGGGTTGGGATGACTTGGGTTGGGGTTGGGTCGACTCAAGGTTAGGTTTGACCTATTTGGGATTGGTTTAGGTGGGGCTTGAAAAAAATGGTCGGCCCTGGTAGGTTTGGCTTTGATTTGGCCTAAAGATTGGGTTATTGGTTCTAAAGGATTTAGGTTTTCTGACCATAGGTACTCTCTAGAACCTTTCAAAATTTTCAGCTACCTGGTAGGTATGTTCTAAGGTTTCAACTCCCCTTAAGTATAGTTCCCTCTGGATATCCTCTTTAAGGACAACTCTAAACCTAGATAGGGTAACTGACTCAGGTTCATCTAGACCACATCTTAGGGTGCACTCATCAAATTAGGCTATGAACTCCTTTACAGTTTTGGTCCCTTGTTTTAATCTCTACCATTGATCTAAGAGACACTATTTATAGTATGGGGGAACATATTTGGCCCTAAGCTTTAATTTCTTAGCATCCCAGGTGACAATGGGTGGGTGGCCTCTTTGCCTACCGAGATGCTCTACTTGCTCCCAGTATAACCTATCTTGATCAGTTAGCCTAAGCTGGACAAATTGATACTTTTTCTCATCACTCAAGGCATACAAGTTGAAGTATCTCTCCATGCCTCCCTCCAAATCTATATAGACCTTTGGATCTAGGTTGCCATCAAAGGTGGGTGGGCCTACCCTGATGCTCCTAAGAAGCCTATCATCCAGGTCTTGGTCTTCTTGATTGGGTCTCCTGAGGTTAGGACCATGATATGGATCCTGGTATTGGTTTCCCCTATGGTTAGGCTCCCTAATTTGATCCTGGTTCTGGGGTCTCCTAGGGTTATAGGAGGTGGACAAGGGAGAATCAGGTTCAAGCTCGGTATTGGACTTTTGGGTTCGTTCTACGGTCCCTAGTCGGTTTTCTACCTGATCCAACCTATTGGCTAATAGGTCCATCCGATTGGTTGCCTGGTTGTTGGTCTGGGTCATTTGGGTGATCTGGGTGGTTATTTGGACTAGTTGATTTTGGGTTTGAGCAAACTTGGCTTGGGTTTGGGTAGTGGTTTGGTCATACTTGTGGTTCATTTGGGCAAATTGGTCAGTTATGGTTTTCATGAAAACCTTAAAATTACGGTCCATGGTTGAATTAGGTTTGGGCTTAGACTGACTATAATGGACTCCTGACCGTGTGGTCATTCAAATAAATAATCAATCAAGGTGGAATGAATGCAGCCAATCATGCAAAGGGTTAGTATAATCTAGGGTTTCCTAGACCTAGAGTCAAAACTGAATGGGTTAGCTCAACTTACACTTAACCCATTAGCAAATCCTTCCACAGGCTAGGCAGGGGGTGGGGTGGTGGGAGGCTCGCCCTGCTTGTCACAGGGTCCTAATTATAAACCACCAGTCCACTTAGGTCGTTTGACTCTAGGCCCTAGCCTTAGACACTAGTTGGCCCACACGGTTTAGACATGACCTGTTGGGTGTCACCTAGCCCTCTAGGGAAAATTAAGTCTAATTAATTTTAATTTAGGCTTGGGTCAGTATGATGATGGTTGTTTTAGGCCCAGGACAGGGGATGAAATCCGACCCTGATGTTAGATAGCAATTGCCCTTAAGATTAGGTTAAAGAGATGATGGCAATCGATAATCCTGATACAATCTAAAACAATCAAAAAATAAAAATATTTATGAGTGTTTTATGAGGTGGCAAGTTGGTGGGGGCACCAGGATCAGACACAGATTACTGGACCTTATTTGGTTTGTCTAGCCATGTGTTAAATTTTGAAATCAACTAGAATTGAGTCCTATAATAAGTTGAGGTTAGTTGATTTGTCTCAACCCTCAACCTAGTCCAGTACATTGAGTCTTGTATACCAGTATGAGTCTAGTATGAGTTCACATCTTGTACAAGAGAGGAGTCTATGATATTTCAGTGTCCCACCGGACCTAATTCTGAAGCCAAAAGTAGTTACACCATCTTAGGGAGCTCAATCGACACCCAGGTACCTTGATTATGCCCTGATTTCTCTCGGGTGCCATTTCATATATCAGATTCCTCTAGATGCTTTCAGAATATTCCATATGCCAGGAGCCCATGTTTACTAGGCTATCCCAGCACTCCAAGCCTTTAAATTCAAGCCCAGGAAGCAAGCCCAGGAAAGGAGAACCAAGATTCTCTTTTGATGCTAGGATTATGCCAGCCCAGGGAACCAGGCACCCCAGCTTCCAGAAGGCCCAAGCCCAAGCCTTCCAAGCCCATGGCCGACCTCCCCATTGCTTCCCTAAAGATCACACACCTAAAGGAGGGGCATCCAAAGAGGTTTGACCAAGTCCAAGTTGAAGAAAAGAAGGAGAAGACCAAGTCTTTTCTAACCTAGTTAGGACACCTAAACCCTTTAAACCTTGTAATTCTAACCTAGCTAGGAAAGGACTTGTATTCCAATTTGGAAGAGGACATGTAACCCAAGTGTAACCATGGTTAATGAGAGTATGGGAACTCTATAAATACCCCACCCCTTTTCCTCTTGTAAGCAACTTTTTCTTATGAATACAACTTGCTGAAATTTTGATCAATTACCTTTGTGTTTGAGTTTTGGTTCTTACTTTGAGTGCTCTCTTGTATTCCTGGATTGAAACCCTACTGCCCTAGCATCCCTTGGCATCACTAGAGATCAGCCTCACCCATGGAATTAAATCCCTTTCTGCCATCCAAGTCCAACAGCTTCTTCCCCGGCTGCCAGTTTTAACTCTAATTCTGATTTCCTACAAACCCTAGTTCCTTTTCAAATTTTTATTTACTGCTTTGATTAACCTTTGACGCTTGCAAGATCCCCGAGGTGCATCCCCTCCCTTGAGGAGGCCTTCTTTGCTACCCAGACCACCCAGATCAGCCATCAGATTCAAGGGAACCGAGGCTTCTTCTTCCAGGCTCCGATCAGAGTGCGAGAGTGATCCCTTCGGCTACTGAATTTTAATCTCTGACTGGTAAGAAACCTTCCCTTCTCTTATTATCTAATTTTGATGAAACATAAACTATCCTAAATCGGGAGTTTCTCAACTCTCGGGTCCTGACTATATCGTTAGTTTGTATGAGTTTGCCTGTAATCCGATAATTCTTTGCACTACTAGTTTCCGCTAGTTCTTACCTTATTTGGGAATCTAGCATGCAAATAAAATTATAAAAAATCATAAAAAAATTATTTTACTATTTTCCATGCATGTCTAGTAGTCTTAGAGTCATCCCGCATTATAAGTTAAGTTTAGCTTGATTAGGTTAGCAAACAAATGGGCTTGGGATTGGGGTGTGTGGAAGTTGGTTAGGTTTGGTTGAGTCAGTGTGCAGAGTTTATAGAATTCTGAGATTTAGGGTTCAGATGAATATAGTGTTTGACATGGATTCTGACACAGAAAAAATTCAAAAAAATCTAGGATAGAGGATGGATGGTGACCTCTACCAAATTTTATGCAAAAAAAATTAGATGATGATGCAAATCCTAGGGTTTTTGGACTGATACAAAAATCTCAGGTTTTTAGTTAGGGTTTATAATATGCCAAATTTTGACATTTAGTTTTCAATAAAATTAATTAAAAATTATGATAAAACACAGGACAAGACAAATAACACTTCATGTAAATTTTATAAAAAATAAAATTCATAGATGATCAAAATCAGATAAAAAATAGACACCTAATGCCACTAGCAGGATGCAAAAATTAGGGTTTGTGATCCTAATGCAAATGAATGCTATCCTAAACCCACTATAATACCAAACTGATATAGGATGACTTTAAGATTTCTAAATATGTAGGAAAAATAGTAAACTAATTTTTTATATTTTCTTATAATTTTAATTTGCAGGCTAGATTTCCAAAATCAAGTAAAGACTAGCAAGATGAATAGCAATGCAAAGAATCATAATCGCAGGCATGCTCATGCAAAATAATAAAAGTCAGGACCTGAGAATTAAGAAATTCCTGGTTTGGGATAGCTAACCTTCAATCAAAATAAAAATTAAGAGTGGGAAGGTTTGTACTAGTCAGAAATTGAAGAACTTGTTGATGAAGGGGTCATACAGCTCTTAGATTGATGCCTAGAACATGAAGCCTTTGGTTCCCGAATCTGAAGGCGATCTGGAACCGGTCTGAAGGCATGGAAAGCCTCCTCTTGGGATGGGAGACACCTCAGGGATCCTGCAAAGCATCAAGGTTAGGTTCGAATCAACAATCAAATGAAATAAACAAGGTATGAAATAGAAGGGAAAGATTAGGGTTAGGAGTGCTGGCGGCTTGGAGAAGAAGGAGGCTCTTAGCAAGGGGCGGCCTTGGGCTTCTTCTCAAGGATGAAGCTAATACTTGAAGACTTGGAAGGGTGCTTGGGCATGGATGAAAGTTGGAAGTAGAGGTCGGCCAAGTAAAGGAACAAAAGCAAAACAAAAACAACACCAAAACTCAAGATAATATTTCACCAGAATTTAATTTCATAAGATTATAATTGATACAAGAGGAGGAGGGCTGGGGTATTTATAGAGTTTTCATGCCCTCTATTAAAGGGATTACAAGTTTGCTCCAAGTTAGGATAGGTTTACATAATTTAAGTAGGAGAAAGATTATAAAAAACCTAGAACTAGGAGTATACAAATTGAATAAAATAAAAACTTGATTTCCTCCTTCCACTTGGACTCCTCCTCCTAGCTTGGACCAAGTCAACCTCAAGGATGCCACTCTTGGCATGTTGGGCTTCATGGGTTTTGGGCCTCCTGGAAGCTAGGGCACCTGGGATCCTTGGGCAAGTATATTCCTGACATCCAAAGAGCATCTTGGTCCTTAAGTGCTTGGGCTTTGCTCTTGGGCTTGTGAATTCAAGGCCTGGGGTGCTAAAATATCTTGGAAATCAAGGGGCACCTGGCATCTGGCATACTCTGGAGCATCTAGTGAGAATTTGGCATTTGGAATGGCATCTGGAGGGAATCTGGGCATCTGGAGAGCATCTGGAGGGTATCTAGGGTTCTAGGGTGTCAAACAAGATCCCACAAGCTTATGTAAATGCCTCTGGCTCCTAGGTGAGTCCTGATAGAACTCCAAAATTGGGTAACCTCTTTTCTTGTAAAAAAATTAGACCCTCACTAGACTAATACTCAATTACAGGACTCAATGACTGACTAGGGTTGAGATAAATCAACCAGTCTCAATTATTACAGGACTCAATCTACTTTGTTACAAAATTATGACATATGGTTAAGTAAACCAGATAGGGCCCAGTAATCTGTGTCTGATCCTGGTGCCCCCACCATGTAGTTTGGTAAGCCCATGGCACATCGGGTAGTTCTTCGGCCCATCGACCCTTGGCCTCATCCAGCCTCATGCGGAGCCCTTGAAAGATGGTTCGGTTAGTCACCTCGGCCTCTCCATTGGTCTGAGGATGAGCTACCGAGATAAAATGATGATGGATGTTGAGGTCAGTACAGAACTCCTCAAAAGCTTGATTACCGAACTGCCATCCGTTGTCCATGATGATTGAGTGCGGGAGCCCGAACTGGTAGTTGACAGACTTCCAGAAGATGGACCTAACCTTCATGTCTGTTATTTGGGTCAGGGGTTCAGCCTCGACCCACTTGGTAAAGTAGTTGATGGCCACAATCAAAAATTTTTGCTGACCGGATGTGGCAAGGAAGGGACCTAAGGACTCCTTTCCATATTGGGTGAACGGCCACGGAGCTGATAGTTGGGAGAGTGGAGCCACTGGCTACTATTGAATGTGGGCATAATGTTGACAACGGTCACACTTCCTCATGAAGCTAGCAGCATCTTCTCGTATGGTCTTCCAAAAGTATCCTTGCTAGAGTGCCTTGTAAGCCAGAGTCTTGCCCCTTATATGATTACCACAGATGCCTTCGTGCATTTCTTGGAGCATGTAGGGGATATGAGTAAGACATCTGGTATAGCTACCCATCCATCATCATATACTGCGTGGCCTTCTTCTTGAGGAGGATGGCTTCCTTTCGATCCTTGGGTAGGGCATCGATGGTGATATGATTGATGTAGAAATCCATCCAACTAGCTTCAGAGGTGACTTGCTGAACTTCTACAATAGACTCGTAACTGGGGGTCTCAAGATATTTGATGAAGGTATGCCCCATCAATGACTCCGGTAGGGTGGCTAATCTGGAAAGGACATCAGCCCGGGTATTATCCGCTCATTGGATGTGGAAAATGCCGAAGTACTGGAGGTTCACCATGTATGAGCATACCTTGTCCAGGTACTTCGCCATCATGGGATCCCGAGCTTCATACTCATCGGAGACTTGGCGCACCACTAGCTGAGAGTTGGTGAAGACCTTCAATCTTCTAATGCCAACTCGTGGGACACCTTTAGCACCATGAGGAGCACCTAATATTCAGCTTGATTGTTGATCACCTAGAAGAGGAAACGCAGTGCATACTCCACCACAACCCCATCGGAGTTGGTGAGGATAAGGTCGGCCCTACTCCCCCCGATGTTTGATGCACCGTTGACATGAAGGATCCACATCATCACTTCCATGGTCAGGTCAATCCTGGGCTCAACTTGCCAGTCCATCGCCTCTGGGTCCTCATCTATCCAAGTGCATTCCACCAGGAAATCGGTTAGGACTTGGGCCTTTTGTACCGATCATGGGAGGTAGGTGATGTGGTGGGGAGACCAGAGGCACCATAATTAGATAGAGGCTTCTCAACACTCTGTGGATTAATTAGTAGTATTTGAGACCATTTGTAATAATGGCTTAGTCCATCTAAGTTGTTATTTTATTATTTGAGTCCTGTACTAGTCAGCTCATGTTGAGCTAGTCATCTTCCGGAGTTCAGTACATGTCAGTCCAAGTATAAGTGAAGACATGTCAGCCCAAGTACAAGTGAAGACCAACCAATCCAAGTAAAGTCCAACCTAACTAGAAGCTATGAAGACCATGGAAGGCCTGAAGAAGAAATCAAAACCCGGAAGACACATCGGAAGCCCTAAAGCCTGGATCGCAGCCTGAAGCAAACTAGGCCAGCAAGGGCACAGGAAAAGAACCAAGGGGCGCCATGTTTATGGTCACCTTCCCCTTAGTCAGCCACTTAGAGTCACCCCTCTTGGCCGACCAAGGCAAATGAGAGAGGGAGAGTTTGAGTGAAAGAGGGAGAGTGGGTTTCCATGTATCCTAGCTAGGGTTTTGGTGGGACTCCAGTTCCTATGTAAAGTCCTTTTTAACCTTACATGGTGGCCAAGTCTAAGAGTCTATTTAAGAGACTCTACCCTCTTGTATCAAGACAAATTTGCATGAAATAATATTGAGTTTACAAATTTACTGTGTACTACCTGCTGTGTGCTAAAAAGGGATTATATGTGAGCCCTTCTTCTTCCCGAGGTCCTGCGCCTGCCTCCAATCTCCATTTGCCTCTCCAAGCCCTAGCCGCCCTCTTCAAACACCTTCTTTCCTTTGCTAGTTTTTCAATTAACTCTCCATCTGTGCTTTGTTTTCTAATCCTAGAATGGTTATTTGCAGGTCCCTCGGCTTCTACGAATCCAACAACTCTAGCTGAGCCACAATCGGATCATCAAGTTAAAAGCAGACAATCTGCTGGTCTCCGGCTTGATTTTCTAGGCCGCATCCAGGAGTGAGAACAACCCCTTCGTGTATGATCTATACCAAGCACATCAACCATTGTTAGGTACACCCACTCTACCTACCAGTGCCGTTATTGAAGATGAACTAGCCCAACCAAGACTTCTCAACCTTGGCGGTCCTCTTTCTATTGCTTTTTAGGTCCTATTATGCATGATTTTGCTTCTTAATTTCATATAGAACTCTCTACATAGTTTCTTGGTCTGATCTTCAAGATTCAAACATATAACTTAATATATAAACATACAAAAATAATCTGCATGCATATAAAGTTCTGCATCATTTGGTATCAGAGCCTATTTTGGGCTCAATGCTCTTTGGATATTTGGATCGGGTGCTTCACCATGGCCATCCGGTCATAGGAGACATGTAGTGCTGCAAAACCCTCTATTCCCAATCCACGGGATCTCCTATGGCGGTAGGGGTGCCGCTGTGAAATGACCCCTGAAGAAGAACACAAAGAGTTCCATTAGGGTTTTTGCAATTTCAGCCTTCTTAGTATATCTTCTATTATTTTATTTTTTCTACCTGCATATAACTCAGAAAATTCTAAAATTAATTTTTTGGATTCCTCATAATTCAACTTAATTTTCAAAATTTTCTCAAGAATTATTTCAGTCTGTAGAGTTTCTCCCATCCGAAACACTACCTGAGAATAGTTCTGCATTGTTTTGGTAGTAAAGCCGATTTTGGAAAGTTCATGGTTTTTTTTAGTATAATATTTGCATATCTTTAATTTTTGTATGTTCCCTACATATTAGGTCATATTCTGCAAGTTATCTTTCTGTTTAAGAAAATACCAAAACCCAAAAAAATTTACATATACTCAAAAAAACTCCAAAAACACCTAAACCCTAATTTGCATTTTCATCTGCCTGCCATCATTGCATAAAATACCTTAAGGGCACTTTCTATATGTCAGATAAGGGGAGGAGTTGATATCCTATTCTTAGACCAAAACCACATCCCTTGCATTCGGTCCCAAGCCTAATTAAAATTAACTAGACTTAATTTTCCCTAGTGGGCTAGGGACACCCATCGATCGGGTTCAGTCATTGTGGGACGACTAGTACACCCAATTCATTTCCTATTACTAAATACTGGTGTCTAGGCAAGAGGTATAGAATCAAATGACCTAAGTGGATTGGTGGTTCCTTAATTGGGTCCTTGCGAGAGCAGGGGGCCTCCCACCATCGCACCTCTTACCTGGCCATATTGAAGGATAGGATTTGAGTTGTGTGTAAGTTGAGTCAACCCATTCTAATTGGGCTCTAGGTCTACGCAGCGTTAGTCGAGTTAATGTTGGGTCTTGCATGAGTACTAGATTAGAAGTCCCATTTCATCCACCATCTCCCTGAATCCATGGATAAGCTGGAAACCCAAATTCAAGCCCTTGTAGACCAAATGGCCTAGATGACTACCCAGATGACTCAGTTGACCCAGTCTGATACCCGAACCCACGATAAACTTGACCACTTAGCCAATAGGTTTGATCAGGTAGAGAAAACCCGTAGGACCCAGACTAGATCCAAACCTGAGCCACCTTTACCCACACTACCCAAATTATATGAACCTAGAACCTATGTACCCAAAACCTATGAACATAGATCCTATGCACCCACTCCCTATAAGCCTAGTATACCCACAACCTATAGATCTCATGACTGCAAATCCTATGACTCTAGAACTTATGAGCCCATATCCTATGAGCCCAGTAGACCCAAGACCCATAGAGCTGAACCCAAATCCTATGACCCCAGATCCTATAATCCCATGACCCATAAATCTACGCCCTTGTCCAATGAGCCCAGGGAGCCCATAACCCCTAGGTATCAGCCTAGTACAGTCAGGTTTCCCCTAGTCAACTTGAACTCCATAGGATTACTACCCCTAAATATGAGCCCAGTAGTAAGCCACTATCCCTTAGGCAACTTGAACCTACTAGGAGTAGTGCTCATAATCAGAAAATAGGACCTAGCCAATTTTTCCTTAGCCGACCTTTCCCTACCATCCCTTGGATTCACAAGGCTTACATTAAAGCGGAAGTGTATGAAGCTGATGTGAACTTAGTGGATGAGTATGAGGGAGAAGAGGAGACACCTCTAGAAGACCTAGAATTAGTTGACCATGTATGTACCCAGGTAGAAGCCAATCTAGAGTTAGTTGACCCAGGCTATACCCAGCCTGAAGCTATAGTGGAAGAACAATTAGAGGAAGAGAACCTAGAGACTGCTTCTAGAACCTTACCTGAGGAAATCATAGAGGAGAGCCAAATTATAGAGTCTAGTCCTAAAATACAAGAACCGGAAAAATTTATTAAGGACTTGATCTCTTTGAATCGATACCCTCAAGATGAGCCCACTCCTATAGTTCCCATTAAGGATCTCTTCCCTGAGATTAGTAACCCATCCTTCCATTATGCAAACCCTGTAGATATACCTCAACCTCGTAAGGTTAGCCTTATTAGTCTAGGATTAGTCCCTGACACCCCTTCTTATATCCTACTGTATCCAACTAATCCTGAACCTTTTTCCTTACCCTACTAGACTAATTTTGAACCCACTTCTTATTTTCTGCCCTTTCTGGACACCTCCAGCAATTCTAGGATCATTAGATTGCATTTAGTTAAGATTAGCATACTAAATACATTCATTATGCATGTTAGGTTTGCATTTTACTTCTGGCATACTCAATGGAATTTACTAGGAGCCCATTGTAAATTTTCATGTGCATGCCAAACTAGGATCAAACTTAAAGAACCTATAATCTATTAGGTTTAGGTCCAAAGAGTTTAATAAAATTTCCTTCAATAGGAATGCATAGTCGAGTCTGTTAGGTGTTGGTATAAGTCCTTTGCATCACCTGTTAGGAGTCTGCATGTGCCCAGCATGATCACCAACTACACTAATTTTGAAACAAACTGGTTAATTCTCAAAGAAGAGCTAAGAAATTTAATGTAGTGGATTCAATCATGGTTAGGCTTAGGCCTAAAAGAAGCTTTGTTGGCTTTGGCTCCTTAGTTTTGATGATTAACAAAAGGTTGAGTATATGTTTGGACTAATGTTTAATCTCAAGACAAAGTTTTAGGACTTAGGTTATTCAAAAAGAGTATCAAGAGTACAATGATGAAACTAAGTTTACCTGATATGGAAAAGAGCTCTTCTACCTTGGACAAGATCAAAATTCTCATATTTGACCTTCCTGTTAAGAAATAATTGACAAAAGAAACAAAGGCTTAAAGAAACTCAAGCATGGCATGCACTTCTCTAGAGTTTCAGAAAAACTCAGATCAGAGGTCGACCACCAGAGGTCGACACCTTGTCAAAGGTCGACCACCAGAGGTCGACTCATGAAGAGAAGAAAAGTTAGCATGGCCGGCATGGCAAAATCTCAGTGGCATGCTCCAGAGGTCGACCACCAGAGGTCAACACCTGTCCAGAGGTCGATACCAGAGGTCGACTCATAGCCTGAGAATTCAAAATAGGCAGAACTATGGTATTCTGAATTTTTGCCTAAATTATACTGGAGGTCGACTCATGAGGTCGACACTTGATCCAGAGGTCGACTCATGAGGTCGACTCATGGCATAATGGCTAGTTTTTCTGAACTTCTGATTTGATTTCTAACGGCCATAAACGGCCATATTTTGATTCTAACGGTCTTGTGGAGTTGTTTCAGCATGAATGAGGTATTTAACCTCCACCAAACTTCAAAAAAGACAAGAGACAAAGTGAAAAAGTTTAGATTCAAAGTACAAAGCCTTCAATCATTCCAAGCCAAAAGAGTGAGAAAACCAAGAGATTCCTTAGCCAAAAGCTTTCCATCTTTGAGGAATCCAACTTTCAAGAGTTTGGCATTTTGTGAGGTCCAAGATTCCAAGACAAAAGGCTTGAAGAGTCTCCATCAAGAGCTTCAACGAATTTCTTATTGCTCAAAAGGAGTTTGTTTTGTTTTAATTCATTGTATTCATATTCTTTTGTCTTTAGCTAGTTTCAAGGGAATTTAAAACTAGTGTGAGGTTTGTTGGTGAGCCAATTGATAAAACCAACTAGGGGTTGCTTGTAAGCCAGAAGCCAAAATAAGTGAGTGAGGTTTGTTGGTGAGCCAATTGATAAAACCAACTAGGGTTGCTTATAAGCCCGAAGCCAAAACAAGTGTGTAAGGTTTTGACTTGTGAGCCTGGTAAAACAAGTTGGCTGTAATCTAAAGATTATAGTAGAAATTCCCAAGTGGAGCTTGGGGAGTGGATATAGGTGCTAGGTGCACCGAACCACTATACTTCTTGTGTGTTTGCATTGCTCTTCTTTTTCTCTTTAATTGTTGATTTATTTCATTGCTTCCGTTGCACAATTATTTAAGCACTATCACTCTTCACCTTAAAACTTGATAGCATATATATTGCTTTAATTTTTAAATACCCAATTCACCTCCCCTCTTGGGCACCATATATGGGCAACAAGTGGTATCAGAGCACCGGTACTCTCTTGTAGGTCCAACGATCTTGAGTGAAAGATCATGGCCGCCCCAATTGGAATGGGTATAGTTGAAGGGCAAGCATCAAATCGCCTCTTTTCTTTAATGGCACAAACTACACATACTGGAAAACTCGTATGCATATTTATTTACAAGCTGTAGATTATCATATATGGAGAATAATTACTAAAGGGCCTCATCAGCCCACTCACTTGGTTAATGGCATTATCACCCCAAAATCTGAAGAAGAATGGGATGACAATGACATCAAACAGGCTGAGTTAAATGCTAAGGCGATGAATTTGCTATTCTGTGCACTTGATCCTAGTGAATTCAACAGAATATCAAATTGTATTTCCGCCAAAGAAATTTGGGATACACTTGAGGTTACCCATGAGGGTACACACCAAGTGAAGACCACAAAGGTGAACATGCTCATTCATACGTATGAGATGTTCAGGATGGAACCAACTGAAAGTATAAGTGAAATGTATACTAGATTTACCAATATAGTAAATGGTATGAGAAGTTTGGGAAAAATTATATCTAATGGTGAACTGGTTAACAAACTTCTCAGGTCTCTTCCGGCTTCATGGGACGCGAAAGTAACAGCCATAGAAGAAGCCAAGGATGTCAATACTCTACCTCTCGAGCAGCTTCTTGGATCACTGATGACTTACGAGCTTTCACTAAAGCAGAAGACAGTGGACAATGACAAGAAAAAGAAAGCCATAGCCTTCAAGTCCACTACAAAAGAAGAGTCAAGTGATGAATCAGAAGAAGAAGCTGATGATGATGAGACAACCCTCATTACAAGAAAATTCAAAAGATTCATGAGAAAGAAGAAGGGCTTCTACAAGAAAAGGCCACAAAAAGGTGATCACAATAAGAAAAAGAGAAAGAGAAAGAAGGGATCCACCCATCTGCTTCGAGTGCAAGAAGCCTGGACATTACAAAACGGATTGCCCTTTGCTTAAAAGAGTCGAAGGATGTTGAGAAAGAAAGCCATGATGGCTACCTGGAGTGAGAGTGAGGACTCCAGCAGTGATGAAGAGCAGCAGGTAGTCGCCAATTTATGTTTCATGGCCAATGAAGATAATGAGGTAAATTCTGAACCTGAAACTGAATTTACTTTCAATGAATTGCATGATGCTTTTGATGACTTAGTAATGGAATACGAAAAATTAAAACTGAAAAATAAGAAATTAAGAAAGCTAAATTTTGAGCTTACCAAAAATTCAGAAAAGTTTTCAACTGAAATTGAAGATTTAATTCAAGAAAACAAGAAATTAACTGAACATGTAAAGACCTTGACAAATGATAAAGATAATCTTTTAAAAGAAAATAATTCTTTGAAAAATAATAGAAGTCTTAAAACTAATGAGATCATTGAAAAACAAAATAAAGAACTATTGCTTCAAAACAAGAATTACAAGGAAGAGTTAGAAAAAGTAAAACCTTTTGTAGAAAAGTTTACTTTTAGTTCAGAAAAACTAAATATGCTTTTAAATAGTCAACATGCAGTGTTTAACAAAGCTAGACTTGGATTTAAACCACACAATCAGCAAAAACTTTACAAAACTTTTTCATACCTGCATCTTCTAATATTACCTGCTATGCATGTGGTAAATTAGGACATAAATCATATGTTTGTAATAGAAGAAAATTAAATACCTTTAAAAGATTTGGGTTCCAAAAGGAACCAATTTGACTAACCCTAAAGGACCCAAGATGACTTGGGTACCTAAAGTTTCAACTTGATCAATTTTTGCAGGTGTGCCTTGCAACCAAAAAAAAAAGAGAATGTGGTATCTGGATAGTGGTTGCTCAAGGCACATGACTGGGGATGTGAAGCAATTCTCATCACTAACAGCTATTGATGGTGGAAACGTTACTTTTGGTGATAATGGAAAAGGCAAAATCGTCGGAATTGGTAAAATCTATATCACCCCTAATGCTTATGTAGATAATGTATTATTTGTTGATGGCTTGAAGCATAATCTTTTTAGCATTAGTCAGTTTTGTGATAAGGGTTTTAAAGTAATTTTTGAATCATCCTTGTGCATGGTATCTAGTCTAGATGTCGATGGCATCAAGTTCACTGGTCTTAGGCATGGAAACATTTACATGGTTGATCTTGATGATCTAGCCATGGAAAGTGATCAATGCCTAGTGGCTAAGGAAGCCAAGGCAAGTGAAACTAGTTGGCTTTGGCATCGTAGGCTAGGGCATGCTAGTATGCAGTCGATTTCAAAATTAAGCAAAAAGAATCTTGTAAAAGAATTGCAAAACTCACATTTGAAAAAGATATAGATTTGTGCATGCATGTCAATTGGAAAACAAACTAAATCTAATTTCAAACCTAAAGGAGTAGTATCTACTACTAGACCCCTTGAATTATTGCATATGGACCTCTTTGGACCAACCAGAACAACTAGTTTGGGAGGTAAAAAATATGGGCTAGTAATTGTAGATGATTACTCACGATTTACTTGGGTAATGTTTTTAGCTCATAAAGATGAAACATTTTTAGCTTTTGTTAAATTTCATAAAAGGGTTTCAAAAGAAAAAGATCTCACTATTGTTTCTTTGCGTAGTGATCATGGAACTGAATTTGATAATCATGATTTTGAAGCTTTTGTAATGAAAATGGTATTAGTCATAATTTCTCTGCACCTAGGACACCTCAACAAAATGGGATGGTAGAAAGAAAGAACAGGACACTTGAAGAAATGGCACGCACAATGCTTTGCGAAAATGATTTACCTAGATATTTTGGGCAGAAGCCATTAATACTTCCTGTTACATTTTAAATCGTGTTTTAATTCGACCTATTTTGAAGAAAACACCATATGAGCTTTGGAAAAATCAAAAACCTAATCTCAAGTATTTTCGTGTATTTGGTTGCCGCTGTTTCATATTAACAATGGCAAAGATAATATCAGTAAATTTGATGCCAAGTCAGATGAGGGTATCTTCTTAGGATACTCTACTTCTAGCAAGGCATACAGGGTCTTCAACAGAAGAACTCTTCTGGTTGTTGAAGAATCAATTCATGTAGTGTTGATGAATCTAATGAAAAATCTTCTAGAAAAGAAGATTCTATTGATGTTGAAACAGGTACAAAGAAGCTTGAACAATTGACAATCAATGAAGATGAGCCCAAAGGAGATGATGATCAAGAGACCAAGATCAAACTCAAGAGATCAATGCAACTTCACCAAACCTTTACCTAAGGAATGGAGGTATGCACACGGACACCCTAAAGAGCTAATAATTGGTGATCCATCAAAGGGGGTAAGTACACGCTCTTCTATTAGAAATGTTTGTGATTATTTAGCTTTTGTATCTCAGATAGAGCCTAAGTCAATAGAAGAAGCTGAAAAAGATTGTAACTGGATTAATGCTATGCAAGATGAACTAAATCAATTTAAAAGAAATAATGTTTGGACTTTAACTGAAAGACCCCTTAATGTTTCTGTAATTGGCACAAAATGGGTTTTTAGAAATAAACTTGATGAACATGGTATTGTAACTAGGAACAAAGCTAGACTTGTTGCTAAAGGCTACAACCAGGAAGAAGGGATCGACTTTGATGAAACCTTTGCTCCTGTTGCTAGGCTAGAAGCAATTAGACTTTTACTTGCTTTTGCTTGTTTTATGGATTTCAAGTTATTTCAAAAGGATGTAAAGAGTGCCTTTTTAAATGGATTTATTGAAGAGGAGGTTTATGTTGAACAACCTCCTGGTTTTGAAAATCATGAATTTCCTAATCATGTCTTAAATTATATAAAGCATTGTATGGTTTAAAGCAGCTCCTAGAGCTTGGTATGATAGATTAAGTTCATTTTTGATGAAAAATGATTTCTCTAGAGGTAATGTAGATAATACATTGTTTTTGAAAAAGAAAAATGATGATCTCTTAGTAGTACAAATATATGTAGATGATATATTTTTGGTGCTACTAACGAATGTCTTTGTCAAGAATTTGCAAAGTTAATGCAGAGTGAGTTCGAGATGAGCATGATGGGAGAACTCAACTTCTTCTTCGGACTCCAAATTAAGCAAACCAAAGAGGGGATCTCCATCAACCAAGCCAAGTACACAAGGAAAATTTTGAAAAAGTTTGGGATGGAGACTACCAAACCAATAGGTACCCCTATGAGCTCTTCATGTAAATTAGACAAAGATGAATGTGGTAAATCAGTAGACCAAAAATTATATAGAGGCATGATTGGTTCATTGCTATATCTAACTGCCAGTAGACCAGATAATGTTTAGTGTTTGTATGTGTGCACGTTTTCAGTCTGCTCCTAAAGAATCACATCTCTTAGCTGTAAAAACGTATATTTAGATACTTATCTGGGTCTATCGAAATTGGTCTTTGGTACTCTAGAGAGTCATCATATGAATTAATTGCATATTCTGATGCTGATTTTGCTGGGTGTAAACTTGATCGAAAAAGTACTAGTGGAACTTGTCAATTCCTAGGAGTCAATTTGATTTCATGGAGCAGTAAGAAACAGAATTCGGTTGCTCTATCTACGGCGGAAGCCGAATATATAGCAGCTGGAAGCTGTTATGCTCAGATTCTATGGATCAAACAACAACTCGAGGACTTTGGCATCAAACTAACTAAGACACCCATAAGATGTGATAATACTAGTACAATCAATTTAACGAAAAATCCTGTACAACATTCAAGAAGCAAACATATTGAAATAAGACATCACTTCATAAGAGATCACGTTCAAAACTCTAATGTGTTGTTAGAATTTATTTGTACTGATTATCATTGGCTGATATATTCACAAACCATTGAATGAAGATAGATTTTGTATGATCAGAAGAGAACTGGAAGTCATTGATCCTTTGCTTGAAACTCTTCAATCTTCATCAAAATTCCTCAAAAATGATTTATAAATTCTCAAATGTATTTAAAGATTATTTTTCTAAATTTTATCAACTCTTAAATTTTACAGAATTTTATTTTAGGTAATTTATTGTTGGAGGTCGACACTTTAATTTTCGGAGGTCGACACTTGAGGTCGACACCTAAGTTTGGAGGTCGACACTGAGGTCGACCCCTGAAAATTTCATAGGTCGACACTTGAACGGAAATCTGCTTTTTTAAAACCCGCCCGCAAGCCATTTTTCATCATTCTTTTTTCATTTCTCCTTCGTATGGTCCCCCTCCAACTTTCCTAAACCCCTAAATAGTGGATTTCCACCCTTCTCCCTCATCATTTTGGGTAATCCTCTCCTCTCCTCTTGCTTCCTTGGAATCAACCCTCTTTTGACCGTGTTCTTGGTTTTGGACAATCGAAAGCCTTTGCATCTATCTACCCTCAAATCTCGGTTGTTTTTCAATTGAAACACTTATTTCTTTCCTCCGTTTCTTACTTTTTCTTCATTTACTCTCGATTTTCTCCATTCTCACAAACCCTATCTCACCACTTCACCATCTCCTCTTTTTCCTCAATCCGTGAACCTCACTTTCCCTCTCCTTTCCTCTTAGCCTTGCCTCATTGTATTTCTCCCTAAGTTACCCCTCTTCCTTTCACATGGGTCCGAGAAAGCACTGGCAGTAAGGAAAAGAAGATTGGAACAAGGCCAGGGTAGTACTGAGCGACGAAGAAAGGTCAGACATGAGCGTGAGCCGACCCCAGAGCCACCTGCACCAGTGCCAGCCAGCTAGTACGGAAGAGCATTGCTAGTGGGAGGCGTGTGAATATACCATTCTGGATCAGCATCACTTCTTTATTGGAGATGTACTGAGAGATGCAGGTCTGGTTCATTTCTGTACGATGTCTGAGAGATTCTACCAGACCTCATCAGGGAGTTTTATGGATCCATGGCCACTGATGGCATTGGATGGTCTGCTACAGTACGTGGGATCGAGATTCCAGTGACACCAGAGGTCATCAGTCGCATTTGGAGGATTCCACTTCATGGCACTGCTGCCATTATGATCAGCGACAGAGAGCACGCCTTCAGATGTATCCTAGAGCGTGTGAGGATGTTAGCGGCATTTCCACAGTAGCCGCTAACCAGCTTTCACTGGAGATGAGAGTGCTGCATCATATCATCGCCCGTATCTTGATTCCGAAGAGCGGGAGATTCGATTTTATCACTGAGCGTGAGCTGGTGTTGATGGTGTCCCTGAGACAGTGGACTCCCATCAACCTTCCCAGGATCATGCTTCAGCAGATGGGTGAGGCAGCATCTCACAGGAGACTTGTTCAGCCATATGGCATGGGACTGACTCAGATATTCAGAGAGCATGGTGTTTCATTTGACGGGATACCCTTCAGTCAGCTGCAGCACACTGATACTTATGGAGAGAAATCCCTACATAGGATGGGATTTTGACTGATTAGTGACCGCTGGGTACGACGAGAGTTTGGCCAGGAGCCAGATGAGGAGGATGAGATCCGAGCTGCTGAGGCAGGGCCTTCAGAGCCTACTGATCATGGTACACCTCCTCGCCCAGCACCGGAGTCAGAGACTGTGGAGCCTGAGCCATTCACGCCACCACCCTCATCAGCTCCAGCACCTACTATTACTGTTACACCACGGAGGCCTTCAGCGAGGATATCGGACTTTGAGCAGAGAGTGACTGATCACATTACAGAGGTCCTGACAGAGATCACTGGTGTACGACAGGAGTTACATGATCTGCGGACACACACAGATATGCGCATTGGTGCTCTCTCAGCTAGTATGGACATAGGATTCCGACAGATCCTCAGCTTACTGAGATTAGCACTGCCATCAGGGACTGCAGATCTGACAGTATCTCCTCCACATGATGATGATGATGATGATCCACTGTGGATACAGTGACAGTGATGGAGATCATCCTGGAGCAGGTAGTTCTGATGTTCCACCTGCAGATCCGATTCCAGAGATTCCCCCTTCTGTTGATCCTCCTTCTACTGATCTTACGAGTACAGATCCTCCAGCCACAGATGTGCCAGTTGATACTGAGCTTACAGAGTCACTATTTGAGACTATCACTGGATTCCGGATGATATAGATGAGCATACGGAGATAGATGTTGATGATCCCACAGCTTATGAGCTAGTCAGCAGGCAGACCCCAGCTCAGTCTACTCAGCTACTGATCCGTCTACTCCTTCAGCTACTGCCTCTGTCACGACACCTATGGAGCCCTTTCCTAGGACCTATAGATCTCGTAGGACTACCCCTAGGTCTGGTCCCTCTCTAGGACTCGGAGTCTCTCTCATAGGACTCCAAAATCCTCATCTAGGATCATGGCTCCTGTCTCCTTTGATATACCTTCTGATGAGGAGTAGTCTCATGGATTTACTTGTTGTACTTAGTTTGCTTTTGTTGTACTCTGTTGTATCAGTGTTTTGTGCCTACTATGTAAGCAATTTTGTAACTGAATACATTTGTTTTATCTATATTGTGATATTTTACTGTCTGATACCAACTCTTAGCATTTATCTTTTTAAACCCTCAAGATAAAATATTTGTTATATTGAATGCATAAATTGAGGGGGAGCATGTATTTTATGCACCTAAATACTTCATTGTAATTGAACATAAGTTTCATTCATATATCTTTCACTACAAAAATGGACTTTTTGATTCTTGACAAAAAGGGGGAGTAGCAAAGTATATATGAGACTCCGTCTTATGAGTAGTAAAGTATATATGATTCTAATGAGTAAAGCGTGTATGTTTCTTATTTTTAGACTCATGAGAATGTTGTATGTTTCTTATCTTGTTGACTCATGAGAATGTTTTCACAAAAAGTAGATGAAAAGTAAAATTTTATGATATACTCATGCATGTAAGGATTCTTTGAAAATTTTATTATTGCTATATTTTGCTTTTGGACTTAATTGCATATATACTCAAGGTTTTGTCATCATCAAAAAGGGGGAGATTGTTGGCTTTGGCTCCTTAGTTTTGATGATTAACAAAAGGTTAAGTATATGTTTGGACTAATGTTTAATCTCAAGATAAAGTTTCAGGACTTAGGTTATTCAAAAAGAGTATCAAGAGTACAATGATGAAACTAAGTTTACCTGATATGGAAAAGAGATCTTCTACCTTGGACAAGATCAAAATTCTCATATTTGACCTTCCTGTTAAGAAATAATTGACAAAAGAAATAAAGGCTTAAAGAAACTCAAGCATGGCATGCACTTCTCTAGAGTTTCAGAAAAATTCAGATCAGAGGTCGACCACCAGAGGTCGACACCTTGTCAAAGGTCGACCACCAGAGGTCGACTCATGAAGAGAAGAAAAGTTCAGCATGGCCGGCACGACAAAATCTCAGTGGCACGCTCCAGAGGTCGACCACCAGAGGTCAACACTTGTCCAGAGGTCGACACCAGAGGTCGACTCATAGCCTGAGAATTCAAAATGGGCAGAACTATGGTATTCTGAATTTTTGCCTAAATTATACTGGAGGTCGACTCATGAGGTCGACACTTGATCCAGAGGTCGACTCATGAGGTCGCGACTCATGGCATAACGGCTAGTTTTTCTGAACTTCTGATTTGATTTCTAACGGCCATAAACGGCCATATTTTGATTCTAACGGTCTTGTGGAGTTGTTTCAGCATGAATGAGGTATTTAACCTCCACCAAACTTCAAAAAGATAAGGAGACAAAGTGAAAAAGTTTAGATTCAAAGTACAAAGCCTTCAATCAATTCAAGCCAAAAGAGTGAGAAAACCAAGAGATTCCTTAGCCAAAAGCTTTCCATCTTTGAGGAATCCAACTTTCAAGAGTTTGGCATTTAGTGAGGTCCAAGATTCCAAGACAAAAGGCTTGATGAGTCTCCATCAAGAGCTTCAATGAATTCTTATTGCTCAAAAGGAGTTTGTTTTATTTTAATTCATTGTATTCATATTCTTTTGTCTTTAGCTAGTTTCAAGGGAATTTGAAACTAGTGTGAGGTTTGTTGGTGAGCCAATTGATAAAACCAACTAGGGTTGCTTGTAAGCCCGAAGCCAAAACAAGTGAGTGAGATTTGTTAGTGAGCCAATGGATAAAACCAACTAGGGTTGCTTGTAAGCCCGAAGCAAAAACAAGTGTGTAAGGTTTGACTTGTGAGCCTGGTAAAACAAGTCGGCTGTAATCTAAAGATTATAGTGGAAATTCCCAAGTGGAGCTTGGGGAGTGGATGTAGGTGCTAGGTGCACCGAACCACTATACTTCTTGTGTGTTTGCATTGCTCTTCTTTTGCTCTTTAATTGTTGATTTATTTCATTGCTTCCGTTGCACAATTATTTAAGCACTATCACTCTTCACCTTAAAACTTGATAGCACATATATTGCTTTAATTTTTTAAATACCCAATTCACCCCCCCTCTTGGGCACCATATCTGGGCAACAAGCTTCATGCTCGCGAAGCTAGACCTTTAAAGTGATAGAGAAGGTTGGACCAAATGCCTATGTTAGATTTACCTCCGAATTTGGGCATTAGTTTTACCTTCAATATCGCAGACCTAGTTGAGTATAAGGAACTAGCAACAATACCTAATAAGGCCTTTGAACCTAATCCTTCCATTGTGAGTGACCCTAACCTAGAGTGTCCACTAATTATTTGGACAGAGAAAGGAGAACGGATCGAGCATATCCTGGATGATCAAGCCATAATCACTCAGGGTCATGGCTATCAATGCTACCTGGTCTAATGGCAAGGTCGGCCAAAGTTGGATGATTCATGGATTTCTCGAGAGGACTTGAAGTGCCTCGACCCAGACCTTCTTGAGAGATATGTGAGCCAGTGTGATCCTTACTCGATAGGGTCGAGTTCCTCCCATCCCGGGAGAATTGGTGGGGACACCAAAGGCACCAGAATAAGACAGAAGCTTCTCAACCCTCTGTGGATTAATTAGTAGTATTTGAGACCATTTGTAAAAAGGGCTTAGTCCATCTGAGTTGTTATTTTATTATTTGAGTCCTGTACAAGTCAGCTCATGTTGACCAAATCATCTTCCGGAGTTCAGTACATGTCAGTCCAAGTACATGTGAAGACATGTCAGCCCAAGTACAAGTGAAGACCAACCAATCCAAATGAAGTCCAACCCAACTAGAAGCTATGGAGACCATGGAAGGCCTAGGAGAAGAAATCAGAAGCATGGAAGACACATCGGAAGCCCTTATGCCTTGGACCGCAGCCTAAAGCAAACTGGGCTAGCCAGGGCCCAGAAGGAGAACCAAGCGGCGCCAAGCTTATGGTCACCTTCCCCTCGGTCGACCACTTAGAGTCACCCTCTTTGGTCAACCAAGGCAAGTAAGACAGGGAGAGTTTGAGTGAAAGAGGGAGAATGGGTTTCCATGTATCCTAGCTAGGGTTTGGGTGGGACTCCAATTCCTTTGTAAAGTCCTTAACTTACTTGGGGGCCAAGTCTAAGAGTCTATTTAAGAGACTCTACTCTCTTGTATCAAGACATCTTTTCATGAAATAATATTGAGTTTACAACTTTGTTGTATGCTACCTGCTATGTGCTAAAAAGGGATTCTATGTGAGCCCTTCTTCTTCCTGGTGTCCTGTGCCTGCCCCCAGTCTTCATCTACCTCTCCAAGCCCTAGCCACCCTCTTCAAACACTTCTTCTCTTTGCTGGTTTTTTAATTAACTCTCCATATGTGCTTTATTTTCTAACCCTAGAATGGTTGTTTGCATGTCCCTCAGCTTCTACAAATCCAACGACTCTAGCCAGGTCGTAATCGGATCATCAAGTTGAAAGCCGGTAATCCTTGGGTCTCCGACTTGATTTTCCAGGCCACATCCGAGAGTGAGAGTGACCCCTTCGTGTACGATCTACACTAAGCACATCAACCATTGTCTGGTACACCCCTCTGCCTGCATGTCCGTTATTGAAGATGAACTAGCCCAATCGAGACTTCTCAGCCTCGGTAGTCCTCTTTCTATTGCTTTTTAGGTCATGTTATGCATGCTTTTTGCTTCTTAATTTCATATAAAACTCTCTACTTAGTTCTTGGTCTAATCTTCAGGATTCAAACATATAACTTAATATATAAAAACATGAAAATAACCTGCATGCATATATAGTTCCGCATCATGATGTCAAACTTGTTGAGCTTCATCGCCCACTTGGCTAGGCACCTCGAAGAATCGGGGTGGCTTAGGATAGCCCTCAGAGGTTGATTAGTGAGGACGGTGATGGGGTGTGCTTGGAAGTAAGGCCTGAGGTGCTACGCAGACATTATTAGTGCAAAATTGATATTTTCATATTGGGTGTACATAGTTACCATGTCACGGAGCAGCTTGCTGGCATAGTAGACTCGCCGCTAGGAGATGTCCTTGTCGATGTAGACCAGTATCAAGCTGACCGCTTCAAGTGAGACCGCTAGGTACAAGAGGAGCTCTTCCCCGACTTTAGCCTGGATAGCAGCGATGGGGAGGCGAGGAGCTTATTCAGCCCCTCGAACGCCTCCTGGCACTCTTCCATCCAAGTGAAGTCGTTCAACTTCTACAGCACCCTAAAGAAGGGTTGGCAGTGCTCGACGAAATGTGAGATAAAGTGGTTCAATGCCGCGATGCATCCAGTCAGGCATTGGACGTCCATCTTGGAGATGGGGTGTCTCGTGTTAGTGATTGCCTGGATCTTCTCGAGGTTGGCCTCTATACACCTCTAGGTGACCATGAACCCCAGGAACTTTTCCGTCGCAATGCCAAATGCGCACTTAGTAGTGTTCAACTTCATCTCGTAGAGGTAGAGGTTGTTGAAGGCCTCTGCAAGTTAGTAATATAATCCAACTCCGGGCTTCTCATGATGAGCATATCATCTACATAAACCTACATGATGTTGGACGGAATTCTAACATGATGCATGCAGATGAATGACATGAAAAGTATAAGAAAATCAAATTAAAATAAACAACAATTTTAGATTATGTTATTGGTTTATTCCTAAAAAAAGATTAGACTAAGTTAGGGTTTCATACAACAATTAGAATTCCTTCCCACATGCTAGAACTATCAAAGAAAAAAAAAATTAAAGGATCCTAGGTCTAAGAAGGCCTATTAGGTGCATGTTCAATCTTCAACAAAATAGAAAAGGTGAGGTGGGATGGGGTCTACATACCTAGCAATGATTGCCTTGATGTTGTAGAGGAGATCTCTCAACTCAGATCGGTGCCTGGATGATTCGGTCATTGTCCTGCGAATCTACCAGCTTTTTATCAGTTGCGTTCAGAGAAAAGGAAGACATCATCTAAGGGCATGGCACTGGAGAGATTCTACAAATGTCAGGGGTTAGCTAGAAAGAAAATAAAAAAATAATAAGTTGGAATTAGGGTTTGAAAGATGGAAGAAGCACGATGTGCTGGAGCTGGCGGCTGGTAGATGGAAGAAAGCTTCTTGCTTGAGGTCGGCTAGGGCTTCTTCTCCTTGAGCATCTTAGGGTTTGGATGAAGGAAGCTTGGTCGGCTAAGGCTTGGAAGAACTAGGGCTCACAAGTACACTCACACCTCAACACAAGAACACAAGAACACAAGAACAACCTTGAACAAAATTTACTAGAGTTTTGATATCATGAAAAAAGATTATTCTTACAAGAGAGGGAGGGGTGGGGTTTTTATAGATATTCCCATGCCCTCTCATTGTTAGGATAGGAATATATACTTTGCTTAGGATTAGCAGTACATAATTTGAATAGGAATAAACATAAGCTCCTATTTAGAATAGGTTTCCTTCTCCTCCTTTGACTTGGTCAAAGGGCCTTGGACTTGGTCAAATCTCCTTCTCTTGGGCTTGGATGCCACTTGGCTTGGACTTGGGAGTGTGGGAAACAATTGGGGCATCCTCCATTGGGCTTTGGGCATGGTTTTCAAAGCATGGGCGCATGGGCCTCCAGGTGGGCTGGAAACCCTAGGCTGGGGCGCCTATAATATTAACTAGTATAAAGTAATGCTTGGAATCTTCATATGTGGAGCTTCATGGGCTTGGACTTGCTTTGCTCTGGGAGGGCCTGGTGAATACTTTGGTTGGCCTAGTGAAGACTTTGGCGGTACTCCTTCTCTTGTATAACTGGACTTGTACTAGACACAACTTACAATGACTAGTAACATACTTACAGGACTCATAAGGGTGAGACAATGAACTCACTAGACTCAATTGGACTTCTTGCCTCAACTTATTACAAGACTCAAAATTAAATTCTCTTACAGGACTCAAAATTGACCAACACATGACTTAGAAATAAAATGAAGCTTGAAGTCTATGCCTGATCTGATGTCCCCATCAGTTCCCCCAAGATGGGAGGAACTCGACCTGTCGAGTAAAAGGCGATCTGGCTCGGGTTCTGCTCTGATGGATCTTGGTTGAGGTGTTGCGGATCCTCTTGAGTGATCCATGAATCCTCAGATCTCAGTCAACCTTGCGAACAAACCAAGTGATGTGTTGCCTTTGGTTCTGCAACCCATAATTCTTATATATGGTATGTTATTTTTATTGTTTCTGCATGTAGGTAGGTCAAAAAATCTTGATTTTTATTTTTCTAGATTTTCCATAATTTATAGTATTTTTTAAAATCTTCTCATGATTTATTTCAGTGTGTAGAAATTTTTTCATGACTATTTTCTTCCGTAGAAATTTTTGCATCCTATCTCTCCATTAGGTATCTAGATTTTGGTCTATTTCATCACCTTAAGTATTTTATTTTTTATTAAAAATTTCATGGTATATCATCTGTGTAGTCTTGATCCTTGTCATAATTTTTAATTATTTTTATAGAAACACAAGAATTATAAAAATCTACATATTAGGAACCCTAACCCTAATCCTGATATTTCTGCACATAGTCTAAAAACCCTCGTTTTGCATCATCATCCAAACTTCTTTTTTTTGCAAAAAACTTGGTAGAGATCATCTGCACTTTTCATTCTCTATCCTAAAATTTTTCTAAAATTTTTCTACATTAGAAACTGAACCAAATCTTGTATCGAATCAAACCCTAATTTCTGTTCTGCATACTTGATCAAACCAAACCTAATCACTTCCAAACCCTACCTCATCCAAGCCCAAAATTTGTTTGCTAACTTAACCAACTTAAACCTAATTTGCCACCTCATAAAAAGGTAAAAAAATATTTTTTTTCTCTGATTGTTATTAGTTGCATTAGGGCTCATAGTATGTTCATCTTCTCATTAAATCAATTTTAAGGGCAATTTCCTCTTTCAGATCAGGGCAGGATTTCATCACTTGTCCTGGGCCCAAAATAACCACCCAGCATCAGAACCCAGGCCTTAATTAAAATCAATTAGTAACCTAATTGCTCTAGAGAGCTTAGGGACACCAACAGGTCGGGTTTGAATTGTGTGGGCCAACTAGTTTACCTAATTCTCCAGCTATTACTAAAAATTGGTGTCTAAGGCTAAAGGTCCAGAAGCAAATGCCCTAAGTGGACTGGTGGTTTTTAATTAAGACCCTATCACAGGCAGGGGGAGCCTCCCACCACCCCACCTCTTACATGGCTAGTGGAAGGATTAGCTGTTGAGTTAAGTGTAAGTTGAGTAGACCCATTCAATTTTGGCTCTAGGTCTGGTAAGCTATAGTCTTTTTTCACTTTGTGTACTTGACTGCATCACACTACCTTGTTTGATTGATTGCATGACCACTAGGTTAGGAACCAAATATCAACAGTCTAAGCCTCAACCTAGCTCAGCCACGAACTCTAACTTTGAGATCTTCATGAAAGCCATGACTGAATAATTTGACCAGATGAACCAACTGAATGCCCAATCCACTGCCCAGTTAACCTCCCATATTAACCAGTCCAATACCCAATCCCGAAACCAGTTTGACCAGTTAACCGCCTAGATAAACCACATAACCCAATCAAATGCCCAAGCAACCAATAGGCTTGACCATTTATCCAATAGTTCTGATCAAGTAGAGAACAAATTAGGAGGTTTAGAGAAAACCCCTAAAACCCATCCCAAACCTAAACCAGAGTCCAACCCTAGGAAAGCCCAATATCCTGACCCATACTAAGAGCCTAACCCTAGGAGAGCCCCATACCTTGAATCTAGGAGATCCACAACCTATAGATCTGAGCCCAAATCCTATGACACTAGAACTTATGCACCTAAATCCTCTGAACCCAGATCCTATGTATCCATGTCCTATGAGTCTAGTGGATCCATAACCCATAGATTCGAACCTACATCTTATGAGTCCAGTATTAGGCCAGTTTCCCTTAGTCAACCTGAATCCCATAGGATTGGTAACCCTAGATATAAGCCTAGTATTAGTTCACTTCTCTTTAGTCAACCTAACCCTTTAGGACTAGTGCCCCTAGCCCAGGACCAGATCCTAATCAGCCCAACACAAGCCAACCTCAGCCTAGTTCCACTACGGCCCTTTGAGAAGGTAAAGGCAAGTCTAATTCCAATCCCTTGAGAGTGTGTTTTAGATGTCGTAAACCAGGCCATGTTGTTAGCCAGTGTCCGTTCAGCACCCTATAACTAGGTGAGCTAGATAAAGATGAGTCTGAACCCATTGTTGAACCCAATGTAGAAGTATATGAGGCTGACCCAAGTATGGTAGAGGAGTATGAAGATGATGACCCTATTGAAGATTTAGAGGAAGAAACTCCTGAGCCCATTGATGAGTATAAAGATGACATTAAGAAGTTGAGTCTAGTAGAGATACCTATAGATGACCTAGAATTAGTTGACCCTGACCATACCTAAGTAGAAACTAATCCAGAATTAGTTGACCAGGTAGATACCCAGATAGAAGCCAACTCAAAGTTAGTTGACCCTGACCACACCCAGACTGAACTTGTAGTGGAAGAGTAGTTAGAGGATGAGGAACCCAACCCTACTATTAGACTCTTACCTGAGGAGCTATTAGAAGAAAGCCCAATTACAGAGCCCAGCCTTGAGATCCAAGAACCTGAAGAAATTATTAAGGACTTGATCTCTTTAAATCAGTACCCTCAGGATGAAGTCCCACCTTTGACTCCAATTGATCTCTTCCTTGAGATTAGTGACCCATTCTTCCATAAAATAGACTCTGTAGATAGACATCTACCCCATAAGGTCAACCTCATTAGTCTAGGATTAATCCATGACACTCCTTCCTACATCCTATTCTATTCGATTGACCTCAATCCCTTTTCTTACTTCCCACCCTACCAAACTCACCCTAAATCTAACTCTTATTTTTTGCACTTTTTTGAAGCTTCTCATGTTTATCTAACCACTAGACTACATTTTATCGAAGTAAGCATGTTTCATACATTCCTTGTGCATGTTAGGTTTGCATCGTATTTCTGGTATACTTTATGGCATTTACTAGAAGTTCATTATAAATTTTCATGTGCATGCCACACTAGGGTCGACCTAAAGAGCCAAAATTTTGTTTGGTTTAGATCCAAAGAGTCCAATAAATTTCCTTCGATAGGAATGTCTAGTCAAGTCTATTAAGTATTGATTTTGGTCCAATAAGTCTACATATCTAATTCATTTGTCTACACCTGCACTGACCTCTGCATAGCATTTGCATCAGGATATTAGCCAAAAGATTAATTTAAGTAATGAAAATATATAAAAATTGGCTAATTCCAGAAAGAAAGCCAATGAATTTAATGTAGAAAGTTCTATTATGGTTAAGAAACTTCATGCTTGTAGAGCTGAACCTTTAGAGTGATAAAGAAAGTGGAACCAATGCCTATATGCTTGATTTGTCCTTGGATTTAGGCATTAGCTCTCCCTTCAATATCGTGGACTTGGTTGAGTATAGGGAACCGGCAGTATTTTCTAGTGAGACTTTTGGACCTCATCCATCCTTTAAGAGAGAAACCTTATCTTAGTATCCACTAAATTTGCCTTAGAGAGGAATACAGATCGAGCATATCCTGGACGATCAAGCTATCATGACCCGGGGGCCACGGCTATCAATGCTACCTAGTTTGATGGCAAGGTTGACTAGAATCTTGCAATTCATGGATTACTCGAGAGGACCCACAGCACCTCCACCCATAATTACTGCCAGCACCAAACTACCTTATACTCGACAGGGTCGAGTTCCTCTTATCCCAAGAGAATTGATGGGAAATCATGTCAACTCTAGTTTACATGGGTCCCTGAGTTTTGAGTCCTTTAGCCGTGATTTCAATTTCATCTTTGAATCAAATAATCTGGCTATGTTAGCCATTTAAGTCATATATTTGGGCCATGAGTTTTATTTTATAAGCTTTGTTATACTTGAGTCTATACCTTGGCCTCTGAATCTCATTTTGGGCCTTTTTACATTTGAGTCCAGTAATTAGAGTATTGAGTCAAGTTTTGGATGCTTAGTGAGCCGTATGAGTCCTATAAGTTTTGAGTTTTATGAGTCCAGTCCAATTTTGTAAGTCTTATATTGAGTCCAGTCCCAATTTTGTAAGAAGACTCAAGTCACTTATGAAGCCAGTCAGCATAATACTCCAACCACTGCAAGGAATCCAATCTTCCACATAATTGTACCACTTGGGAAGCATGGAAGGATTCTTAGAGATATCATTGAAGACCTGGATGACAACTACATCAGCCATCCAGGAGGAGATGGACACCAGGAGAACCCTAGAGCCTGCCCAGCACTGAAATGGGCCACCCAAAGCCCTGGCCCATCCTCAAACTCAGCACCCTCTTTATGGTCATCACTCATGTTGGCACCCCACTTATGGTCACCTCCCTTGGACCAAGTCAAAGAGAAGGAGAGGAGTAATCCTAGTGAGAAGAGGGAGTTTGAACCTATTTGGAGGAGGAGATCTCTATGTATTTGAGTAGAAAAAGGATTAGTGGGAATTCTCTTATATGCCCTTACTTAGAGCCCAAGTTTGTAAGCCTATTTAAAGGCCCCCCCTCTCATGTATATTGGATGTTAATGAATATGAAAACTTTCTTGAGTTCTTCTCAACTCTTGGTGTGAATTCTGAGTGAATTTGTGTGATTAAGGATATATGTGTGGTCCCTCAGGGTATCTATGTGATCCCTGCGCCCTGCCTCCAAGCCACCTACCTCTTAATCCTTTAGTCGCCCACTTCTAAGCCTTCCTTCCACTTGCTTTCTTTAGCTTTCAAACTTGTTTCTTCTCTAATTTCTAACCCTCGTTCGGTGATTTGCAGGTCCTTCAATGGTCACAAATCCAGGATTCCAATCAGTAAGCTTTCGGGCCACCAGATTGAAAGCCACGAATCCATAGGGTCTCCGGCTTATTTTTCTAAGCCGCATCTGAGAGCATAGGGCAAACTCTTCATGGATCGATCTCCAAGTCTCTACTAGGTACACTTCCTATACTCCTCTAGTAGCAGTATTGCAGAAGAGCTAGTCCTAACCAGGGCTTCTTAGACTTGACGGTCCTATTTCTTCACTTTTAGGGTTTAGTTCTACATGCTTGTGCTTCCAAAAATTTTATAGAATTTCTTACATAATAACATAGCTTGAGATTTGGGATACAAACTCCTAACTAAATGCCTAATACACGAAAAATAATTGGCATGCATAATTAGTCCCGCATCATGACATGTTGTAGCCGATCTGGTCTTTGAAGACCTTGCTAACCAGATGCTGGTACGTGGCCCCTGCATTCTTAAGACTGAATGAAATCATCTTGTAATAGTATGTACCTCTATCGATCATATGCTGTGTGCTCCTCATCCTCTGGATGCATGCGGATTTGATGATATCTGGAGAATGCATCCATGAAGTTGATGAACTTATGGCCCGAGGTTGTGTCCACCAGCTAGTCAATCTTGGGGAGTGGGAAGCTATCCTTCGGGCATGCCCGGTTGAGGACAGTATAGTCTACAAAGATTCTTCACTTTTCAGAGGCTTTCCTGACCATTACCATATTAGCAAGCCAGTCAGGGTGCCGTACCTCATAGATGAAGCCCGTCGCGAGAAGCTTTTCAACTTCTTCATCGATCACCTTCTGCCACTCCAAGGTGAAGCTTCTTTTCTTCTGCCAGACTGGGTGACAGTTGGGATCGATATTTAGCTTATGGGTGATCACTTCTGGAGGGATGCCAGGCATATTGGCGATGGTCCACGCAAAGATGTCCATGTTGGCTTACAGGAAACTGAGCAAACAAGATCTCTCTTCTTCAGGCAGCAGGGCTCCCAACTGCACCATCCTCAAGGGATCCTCTCCCAAGGGAAAGGATAATAAGGGCTCAACAGGTCTACCCTTCAACTTTGACTCCACCAAATTTGGCTAGTTAATGACTAGGTTCAGATCGGCTCCTCATGGCCTCGGGATAATCTATTAACAGTGCTAGACTAGCTAGCATGACCCCCTCATCTCCCTGATCCCCCATGGGGTTAGGAATTGAATGAGGAGATGCCTTATGGAGTTGGTGGTGTCAAGCAGGTGGAGTCTGGGATGCCCCAGAATTCCATTATAGGTGAAGGAAGTCTCACAATGGTGAATGTCGTCAGCATAATCCTTTGCCGAGGTGGGACCCAAACGATTATTGGGAGTGTAATCTCTACCTCAACTCCAACTGAATCCCCAGTGAAGCCCACTATGGGCATGAATATTAATTTTATTTCATTAGCAAATAAGTTCATCCTTGCGAAAGTATCATAAAAAAGGATATCTACAGAGCTTCCACTATCAACCATGATTCTCTTTATAGGATACTTTGCTATCACCATTTCCATGACAAAGGATCATTATTTGGGTTATGCAACCCAGTCAACCCTTCCCATGCAAGGGAGTACATCATCACTCTACTCTCTCCCCCTAGCCCTCTTCAAGGTTCTCTCTACTTCTCAGGAGATCATTCCTACCAGCTTCTCAATGGGCTGGTTGTCGATGGTGAGCAAACATGGCTCTTCATTCTGGGCTACTAGGGGAGCTCCTCCCTCCATGTACCTTCTGAGGTAGCCACACTTGATTAGGTCTTCTATCTCCCTCTTCAGGTGGCGGCATTCCTCAAAGTTATGACCGTGGTCCTAGTGGAAATGATAGTAGTGGGACCTGTCGCATCCAGTAAACAGCCTCAATGGGAAAGGTCGATGTAGGAAGCACTCACTCTCGATCTCCATCAGGATCTTCACTCTTAGGGCGAGAAAAAAAGTGAACTTCTCTTCTTTGGTAGGGTCGACTTTGGGTCTCGGCCCCGGTTATTGAACCAGCCCATCTTTTAGGCTGGCAAAGTGGATGCCTTCCCAACAGCCTGCCTCTTCAGGGGCCTCCCATCAATCTCTCTTCTGGTGTGGTCTATCTCCTCCACGTGGATGTACTTGTGAGCCTGGAGGAGGAGCTCCGAGTAAGTCTTCGAAGGCTTCTTATCAAGGGAGTAAGTGAAGCGGGAGGTCCGTAGCCCTCTTTTTAGAGCCAACATAGTGACTAGCTCATCGAGGAGGTAGATCTCCAGAGCGGTAGCCTTAAACTAGGACACATAGTCATGGAGGGACTATTGATACTACTAATGTATAGAGAAGAGGCTATCAGCCTCACATGGCACCTTCTTGCTTGCATCAATGTGCACCATGAACTTCTTCTCCAACTGGGAGAAGTAGTCAATGCTTATTGACTCATGTCTGGACCAGGCTTGTGCAACCTTCCATAGGGGGGCCATGAAGGCGATGTAGAGGAGAGCATCAATAGCCTCCTGGATCCTCATAAGGGCTTTGTAGCTTTCTAAGTAATCCAAGGGTCGATTGTCCCATCGCAGGGATCAACCAGGGACATGTGAAAACCGATTGGGGATCAATTCCTCTTGGATCCTGCAAAAAAAGGGAGGATAGGTGTCGTAACCCAGGGGTTCACTAGAGGGACCCTAGATCTCTACAAACCAGTAAGATAGATCCACTAGCTTGCACTCCTGCTCTTCAAGGTGCCTCTCTACCTGGCAATGGATGGCCTCATCAATGGACCCCTCGATGGAGGCCGTCAGGGATGAAGAAGGTATATAGGGGGAGAAATCTTGCCTGAGTTGCAGGCCACACCGGTGCAGTAGGTGGGAGTGCGCACCATGATCCGAGACCAGGGGCAGCTTTATCGATCAGTTTGGCCATGTGTTATCTCTTTTCGACCTCCTGGTGGTCTCCCATTAGGTGGGAGTCCGCATGCAATGACCCCTCCTAGAAGGACAACAGGCTGGTATGGGGATCAATGGTATGGGCCACCGACATCCCTAGCTACTGCTATGTTGCCAAGGAGCGGTGTCTCTGATGAAGCTGGCACACCACCACAGCTAGGGTGTGGACTTGCTAGGCCAGTGCGATGATCTAGGGATCCACAGGAGGTGGCGATGGTTGAGTGGTGGAGCAGGGAGCTCCCTCTCTGGGCTCTAATCATCGTGATGGAGGGCCTCGCTCGATCTAGGGATGCACTCATGTTGTCACCATGGAGCTTTGGAGCTACAGATGCTTTGCTAGTGCTGGGGGACTTGCTGTTGGACTTCCCATGGTTGCTGAAGCTCTAGTGCTCACCCCCCACCTGGCATGCCAATTTGTTGCCACCTAGATCATCATGGCTAGCAGCTCTAACGTATCACGGATGCATCAAGCTCCTGTAGGGTACTTGGTCCTCTACTAATCCACTCCTTGGTTGGATGCACTACAAAATAGAGGAGACCCGGGCCAGGGATTATGGCGGGGACACTCCGATGATCAAGTCAGATGGATGATCTAATGAAACAAAATCTCTGTGGCGGAGAGCTTGGGGACTCTCGTTGTAAAGGATGAAAGATAGAACTGAGATGTAAAGACAAGGTGGAGTCGGGATCAAAGAGCTTGGGAGGTTCTCTTGGCTGGTGCCTTGCCCACTAGCTCTCTGTATCTTACCAGTTGCCTCTCTCCCCTCTCGGGGATTTTTTCTTCTATTTTATATGAGAATGATGGCCTAAACCAGGTCTAGGGCTTCACTGAGATGTCCTTTTCCCAGTGCCCGCTTTGGAAAGGGTCTTTCCATTGCCTGCCATCTTCCCCTTGTTGGACCGGTCCTTTGAAAGAGATCCTTCGATTGGGCGTGTTCGCGGCATGGCACAGACCTTATCCCTCTGGTGGTGCAGTTCCTTGTGGGAGTGGTGGGCACTATGTCACTAAGCCCCGAGCCATGGTGGGACATTTCTATTCCTGGAGGGACTGTTGGAGTGTCGCAAGGCCTGTGGCCTTTATGGAATACTCCTCTTGGAAGAGGCTCAAGTTTCATGTCATGAGGATTGAGGCACTCGGCTACATGATTGTTGATGTGGTGGCATGCTACAGGACCTGGGGCCTGGTGAAGCACACCTTGCATAGAGCATGTGGGTGGCATGTTACAAAGCTTGAATTTATGGCAGGGCGGGTGCCACCTCCAAGAGGTTGCGGATGGCCAGGAACCTTATTGCTATGGTTTGAATTTCTATTGATCCTTCTCCTTTGTTGCCGATAGAAACTTTGGCCTCTTCAAGATAGAAAGAAGTTTTGCTTGAGAGCCCTCTCTCAAGGAGCATGAGCATGACCCTAATCAGTAGCTGGCCTCAAATGGAGGGCTTGCCCTATGAGCAAGACCCCAGCTAGGAGCTAACCTTGGGTAGGAGGGCTTGCCTTGGTAGCATGAGCACGACCTTGACTGGGAGCTAGCCTTAGATGGAGGGCTAGCCCTATGAGCATGACCTCGACTAGAAGCTAACCTCGGTAAGAGGGCTCGCCATGGCAGCATGAGCATGACCCCGATTGGGAGCTAGCCTCAGACGGAAGGCTTGCTTTATGAGCACGACCTTAGCTAGGAGCTGACTTCGTTAGGAGGGCTTGCCTTGGCAGCATGAGCACGACCCCAGCCAGGAGCTATCCTTAGATGGAAGGCTTGCCATATGAGCATGACCCTGGCTGGGAGCTGACCTCGATAGGAGGGCTTGTCTTGATAGCATGAGCACGTCCCCAGCTGGGAGCTGGCATTAGACGGAGGGCTCGCCCGATGAGCATGACCCCAGCTGGGAGTTGACCTCTACAGGAGGGCTCGCCTTGGCAGCATGAGCACGACCCCAGCCAGGAGCTGGCCTCAGATGAAGGGATCGCCCTATGAGCTCGACCCGACTAGGAGCTAACCTCGGTAGGAGGGCTCGCCTTGGTAGCATAAGCACTTCCCTAACTGGGAGCCGATCTTAAATGGAGGGCTTGCCCTGTGAGCATGACCCCAATTGGGAGCTGATCTCGGTAGGAGGGCTCATCTTGGCAGCATAAGCATGACCGCGGTCGGGAGTTGGCCTCAGACGGAGGGCTCGCCCAATGAGCTCGACCCCGATCTGGAGCTGGCCTTAATAGGAGGGCTCGCCTTGGCATCATGAGCACAACCCCGGCTAGGAGCTGGCCTTAGACTGAGGCTTGCCCTATGAGCTCAACCCTGGTGGGGAGCAGACCTCGGTAGGAGTGCTCAGCTTGGCTCTTTGTTTAGATACCATGTCCAGGTGGCGGATCTCTTGCCAGCACGACCGCCAGCAAGGGCTCCACGTCAGTGAATATGCCACATTAGCAATGAATAGAGTAATAAAAAACACTTGTCTTCCTCTTCCATCTTTACTCCAGAATTTAGCAAATTGTTTCTTAATTGGTCAAACTTCTAGATGTGCACCAGACATATCCACATTCATGCATCTGAAGACTATACAGCCACCTCTTCGATATTAATTTGATGCACATATTTTTTTCCATATACATGGTATGCAACTTCAACTATAATCCCTTGGGAATCTCTCTTCTGGCACTAAAATATAAGGCCACATACTCCAAACATCCTCTAATGGCTACATATACTCATTTCTCCAAAGACATCCACTGCCAATCACTCAATCCTTCGAGCCTATACTCCAATGCCAGATTTAATTCATGTTGGACCAATAGGTCCTTCACCCTGACCTTCTACGTTAAAATTTTTTTTTTCGTCAATCTTCTTATAATCTACCTTTACAATGCTTCTCATGGGTCAAATCATACCATAAATAGAAAAAAAAAAAAAGTAGATAAAAGAGAAATACCTTGAAGGTGGTGTGCTAATTTTTTCTAGCAAACTTGCTTTCTACCGGTGATTTCCTCCCTTCCATGCCAACCTTGGGCTCTAATACCATTGAAAGGCTTCTCTTCTAGGCATGGAACCTCTGAAATCAGTAAGTAAAGGAATCGAAGAAGGGCAGGCAATCAATTCCAATTGCAATCTAGTCCTAGTCCAACTAGGTATTTGCCTTCCAATCTGCTTTCTTGTGACTTGGAGACCTTAGGACCATCAATGAAGAATATTTTTTATATGTAAAACTCCTCTTATTCAGCAAGATCATGACCTAAAATAGTTTGGGTAGCAGCACCTTGGGTGGCCTCCAAGTCGTAGTTGGGATAGAACTTGAAGGGGGTGGCAATAACCCTAGCACCAAGGGTATTCTCAAGCTTCCAAGGGAGGATGTGGCTACTGGTGTTTGGGGTGGCAGCAAGAGAGGAAGAGAGAGGAGAGGAAGAGGAGATTAGGGTTTGGGATACAATGATTCAATCTATTCTATTGAAACATAATGAATCAACTAATATACAAGGACTTTTATGATCTAGACTAGACACATGATTTCAAGCCCAATCCAAACAACTCCCATGCTAACCCAATAAATGAAAATACTCATCCAAGCTCATATACATCCATGGACTCAAATATTATCACCTCGTTGGACTAAAACCTAGCCCAAACATGATGTTTTGATGCAGGATGACTCTAAGAATGCTAAATATGTTGAAAAAATAGTAAACTAATTTTTTTTATGATATTTATAATTTAGGTTTGTAGGATAATTTTTTAAAAGTAAAGTAATGACTAGCAGGTAATCCGCAATTCTAAGAATCATCATATCACAGGGTTAATCATGCAAGATAATTAAAAGATAGGATCCAAAAATTGAGAAATTCCTGGCTTAGGATAGTTAATCTTCAATAAATCAAAAATTAAGAGAAGGGAAGGTTTCTTACCGGTCAGAGATTATAAATTCAGTAATTGAAGAGATTACTCAAACTCTGATTGGAGCCTGGAAGAAGAAGCTTCTGTTCCTTGAATCAGATGGCTGATCTGGACCTGGTCTGAAGGCAAGGAAAGCCTCCTCTGAGGAGGTGAAACACCTCGAGGATCCTATAAGCATCAGGGGTCAATCAAAGCAGTAATTAAACAAAGGAATAAAAACTATGGTTTAGAAGGAAACAAAATTAGGTTAGGTGTGGGTGTCCTAGGAAAGAAGCAGTTGCTTGACTTGGATAGCAGCTAGGGCATCTTCCTTTGGATGTGGCTGATCTCATGGGATGAAGATGGAAGCTAGGATAGCAGGGGTTCGGCCAAGGGACACAAGGTGAGCACTCAAGAATAAGAACCAAACAAAAGAACAAGACAATGTCTCAAAATTTTAGCAAATTGTATTCATAAGGGAAAATTGATTACAAGAGTGGGGGGGGTGGGATATTTATAGAGTTCTCATGCCCTCTCTAACAAGGGTTACACTTAGGTTTTCAAGCCTTTTTTTAGTTAGATTACATGTCTTTCCCTAGCTAGGTTAGAATTACAAAGCTTAAAAGAACTAGAAATCATAACTAGGTTAGAATAGTCTTCTCCTTCTCACTTAAGGACACCTCTTAGACTTAGCCAACACTTCAAGGATGCCAAGGGGGGCATGTTGGGCTTCTAGGAGCAGTAAGGGGCCAGCCCAAAAGGGCTTGGGTGCATGGGCTTGGGCCTCTAGAAGCTGGGGTGGCCTGGTAGCCTGGTAGCAGGAATATTTCCTGCTATCTTGCTTCTTAAGGGCTTGGGCTTGATTCTTTGGGCAAGGATGCAGGTGGACCTCTAGAATCATGGATGCCCTAATCTGGGAATATACTCTGGCATTTGGAAGGAAATCTGGGTATCTGGAAAGAATCAGGGTTTCTGGAAGGCATCTTGGATCATGTGGTATCACACAAAATCTAATAATCTGATCTAGTGGCCTTTGACTCCTGGATGAGGCCAAGAAAAACTCCAAAATAGTGTAAACATCTTCTCTGGTATAAAAAGTGGACTCATACTGGACTCATATTGATGTACATGACTCAATATACTGGACTAGGTCGAGACAAATCAAACTAGTCTCACCTTATTACAATTCAATCTTACATACTTACAAAATTATGACACATGACTAAAGCCCTGAAACTTTAATCAATAAACATATGAGATCCAGTGATCTGTGTCTGATCCTGGTGTCCCCACCAATTCTCCCCGGGTGGGAGGAACTTGACCCTGTCGAGTATGGATCAATTTGGCTCACAGTGCTCAAGGAGGGTCTGGGTTGAGGCACTGCAGATCCTCACCAGTGCTCCACAAGTCCTCAGATTATGGCCGACCTTGCCAGCATACCAAATACCTCTAATAGACTCTATCTTGGGTACCGATAGCTTGATTATCCAGGATTCTCTCAATCTTTTCCTCACCAAAAGGCCAAATTGTCTATGGACACTCTGGGGTGGGTTCACTCACAAAGAAAGGGAGTGGCTCAAAGGGCTCGCTGGGTATCTCTGCTGGGTCCCTATACTCTACAAAGTCTGAGATGATGAAGGTAGAGCTAATACCTAAATCAGGTGGTCTCTCAAGCACATAGGCATTGGGTTCATTACTCTTCATTATTTAAGATAGACAAGCTTCGCGAGCAGATAATTCTTTTGCAATCATAAAATCCTCTATAAAAAATTCTTTATCTTTCTTTTGGGAATTAGCCAAGTTGTTATATAGTTCATTAGTTATGTTCAGCTTTTGACTAATTTCATGATGCTATGATGTGCAGAGGTAAGTGTAGGTGTAGATATATGATTTAGGCTATGAATTTATTGGACTTAACTAATACCTATTAGACTCGACTAAACTTTCCTATCGAAGGAAATTTTATTGGACTTTCTAAGGAATAAACCTAATAGACTATAGACTCATTAGGTTTGACCCTATCATGGCATGCACATGAGAACTTACTATGTACTCATACTAGGCTCCATAGGTTCTCCTAAAGTAAGATGCAAACATGACATGAATAATGAATGAATGCAACATGCAAACTCGTATAAAGTGCAACTTAATATTAAAAAAAATAGAAGAAGTTTCAGAAAATGGTAGAAAATATGATGTAAGTTCAGAGTTAGCCTGGCAGGAAAAGGGTTCAGGATTGATTGGATAGAATGGAATACAAGAAGGTGTGTCAGGAATTAGTCCTAAACTAATGAGGTTTACCTTATGGGTTTGGGATATATCTAAAGGGTCTACATAATGGAAGAAAAAATTGTGATTTCAGGGAAGAGATTAATTGGAGTTAAAGGAATAACTTCATCCTACTGATAAGAGATCAAGTCCTTAATAAACTATTCTGGCTCATGAAGTTCAGGACTAGATTCTATAATTGGGTCCTCTTCTAAAGTTTCCTCAGGTAGAGTTGCAGTCACAGGGTCATGGGTTCTTCCTCTAATGATTCTTCCACTACAGGTTCAGCTTGGGTGTGGTCAGGTTCAACTAATGTTGGGTGGTCTTCTATGTGTGTATAGTCAGGGTTAACTGATTCTAGGGTGGCTTCTACCTGGGTATCTATTGATTCAACTAACTCTAAGTCTTCTATGGGAAATTCCTCTTCTTCCTCCTCATACTCATCCACTAAGCTTGGGTCAGCCTTATATATCTCCTCTTCAAGGTCATTTGGGTGAACCAATGGGGTGGTAAGAGGGGTTTGACTAAAGAAAAACTGGCTATTAACTGGGGTAACAAGGATGGGTTGACAAAGGGGTTCCTGACTATGGGCACTAATCTTAGTGGGTTTAGGTTGATTAATGGAATCCTGACTAATACTAGTTTCAAATCTAAGGGTATTAATCCTATAGGGTTTAGGTTAACTGATGGATAGTGGGTTACTACTATGTTCATATCTAGGGACTATGGGTCCTAGGGATTATAGGACAAGGGATTATCTCTATGGGCCTTGTCTAGAGTTCCTATTTGGTCATCTAATGGATCCATCATATGGATCGTTTGGTTAATGAGTTGGGTCATCAGGTTAACTTAAGCGATTAATTGAGCAAACTGGTCCCAAGATTGGTCAAACTGGTTTTGGGTTTGGGTGCTCATTTGGGCTAACTGAATTTGAGTTTGGGTATTGGCTTGGTTCATTTGGGTAGTTAACTGGGCAGGCTGGTTCATGATAGCCTCGAAATTGGAATCCATGGTTGAGTCAGTTTGATGTTTAGACTTCTGATTTTGGGTTCCTAATCTAGTGGTCATACAATCAAGCAATTAGTCAAAATGAGATGGTGCAGCTAAGCATGCAAAATGAGTTAGCTTAATCTAGGGTTTCCTAGACCTGAGCCAAAACTGGGTGGGTCAACTCAACTTACACTTAACCCAGTAGCTAATCCTTCCTCTAGCCAAGTAGAGGGTGGGAGAGTGGGAGGCCTCCCTGCTTTTGCAGGGACCAAATTAAAAACCACAGCAACACTTAGGTCTTTGACTCTGGACCCTCAGCCTTAGACACCAGATTTCAGTAATAGCCACAAGATTAAATGCACTAGTTGGGCCACACAATTTGGACCCGACTTGTTGATGTCACCTAGCCCTCTAGGGAAATTAGGTCTAATTAATTTTAATTAGATTTAGGTTAGTTTGATGATAGTTGTTTTAGGCCCAGGACAGCTGATAAAATCCTGCCCTGATGTTATATTGACTGCCCTTAAGATTAGATTAAAGAGATGGGCATTCAATGGTCCCTGATAATCTAAAATAATCAAAAATATAAAAATATATATTATATCTATATATTATATATATATATATATATTGTGGAATGATAAATTATGTTTAGGTTGATTAGGTTAGCAATCAAATTTGGGCTTGAGATTGGGGTGTGTGGATTGATTAGGTTAGGTTGAGTTAATAATGCTGGAATAGCAGAAATCAAAAAATTAAGGTTTCAGATGATACAGGTTTTGACATAGATATAAATGGAGAAAAACTTCATAAAAATTATATGACAGAGTGGATGGTGCTGATGATACCTACTAAATTTCATGCTAAACAAAATGATTGATAATGAAAATCCTAGGGTTTTCAGACTGCTACAGAAAATCTTAGGATTTTGTAGGGTTTATAATATGTCAAATTTTAATAATCTAAAATTTTATAAAATTAATTATAAATTATTATAAATCATAGGGACACAACAGAGAATAATGCATGCAACTTTCATAGAAAAATAAAATTCCTAGTTGATCAAAACCAGATGAAAAATCGATACTAATGCAGCAGATAGGATGCAGAAATTCAAGAATTAGGGTTTTCTGAATCTAAAGCAGATGAAAACTATCCTAAACCTGCTCTGATACCAAACTGATGCGGGATGACTCTAAGAATGTAAATATATAGGAATATAGTAAACTAATTTTTTTTATCATTTTTATAATTTTGGTTTGCATGCTAATTTTTCAAAAGTAAAGTAAAGACTAGCAGGTAATCTGCAATTCTAAGAATCATCATTTTGCAGGATTAATCATGCAAGATAATTAAAAGACATGACCCATAAATTGAGAAATTCTTGGCTTAGGATAGTTAATTTTCAATAAATTAGAAATTAAGAGAAGGGAAGGTTTCTTACCGGTCAGAGATTATAAATTCAGTAATTAAATGGATCACTTACACTCTGGTTGGAGACTGGAAGAAGAAGCTTCAGTTCCTTGAATCAATGGCTGATCTGGAACTAGTATGAAGGCAAGGAAAGTCTCCTCTAAGGAGGTGAAATACCTCGGGGATCCTACAAGCATCACGGGTCAATCAAAACAGCAATTAAACAAAGGAATAAAAACTATGGTTTAGAAGGAAACAAAATTAGGTTTAGGTGTGGGTGTCCTGGGCAAGAAGCAATTGCTTGGCTGGGGCAGCAGCTAGGCAGCTCTCTTCTAGATGTGGCTGATCTCCTGGGATGCAGATGGAAGCTAGGGTAGTAGGGGTTTGGCCAAGGGACATAAGGAGAGCACTCAAGAATAAGAACCAAATACAAGAACAAGACAATGTCTCAAAATTTCAGCAAATTGTATTCATAAGGAAAATGATTACAAAAGGGAGAGGGGTGGGATATTTATAGAGTTCCTATGCCCTCTCTAACTAGGGTTACACTTAGTTTAACAGCCTTTTCCTAGTTAGATTACATTCCTTCGTAGCTAGGTTAGAAATACAAAGCTTAAAAGAACTAGGAATCCTAACTAGGTTAGAATAGTCTTCCCTTCTCCCTTAAGGACACCTCTTGATTTGGTCAACACTTCAAGGATGTCTAGGAGGTGTGTTGGGCTTCTAGGAGAAGCAAGGAGCCAGCCCAAAGGGGCTTGGGTGCATGGGCTTGGACCTCTGGAAGCTGGGGTGGCCTGGTAGCGTGGTAGCAGGAATATCTCTGTATCTTGCTTCTTAAGGGTTGGGCTTGATTTCTTTGGGCTAGGATGCAGGTGGACCTCTGGAATCATGGATGCCCTGGTCTAGGAATATATTCTGGCATCTGGAAGGAAATCTGGGCATATGGAGGGCATCTGGAAGGATCAGGGTTTTCGGAAGGCATCTTGGATCCTATGATGTTGCACAAAATCCAATAAATTGATGTAGTGGCCTCTGACTCCTGGATGAGTCTTGGTAGAACTCCAAATAGTGTAACCTCCTCTCTGGTACAAAAAGTGGACTCATACTGGTCTCATACTGATGTACAGGACTCAATATACTGGACTAGGTCGAGACAAATCAACTAGTCTCACCTTATTACAACTCAATCTTACTTTCTTACAAAATTGTGACACATGACTAAAGTCCTGAAACTTTAATCAGTAAACCATATGGAATCCAGTGATCTGTGTCTGATCCTGGTGTCCCCATCAGTTTTTCTATGAGAATCCCTAAATCCCAAGATTAAATGATATGGAGCTGCACAACTTCACATTAGGGCCTAAAGTAAACCTAAAACCTCCATGCCCATGGAGTCTAAATCTTGGCCTTTTCCTTGGCCACCAAAGGCTTAGAAGCACCACATATGAGCCTATAGGGTCTTATAAGTTAGCCCTCGCTATTGAGGTAGGGGTCCTATAAGTTAGACCTCAACATTTAGCATCAAGTGAGAGTCTTATAAGTTAGCCCTCATCAATGATCTAGGGGTACTATAAGTTAGCTTTCGACATTAGCATCAAGCGAGGGTATTTTAAGTTAGCCCTCACCATTGAGCCAAGGCTCCAGTAGGTTAGCACCTGACGTTTAGCATTGGGCAAGGATCTTATAAGTTAGCCCTTGCCATTAAGCCACATTATGGATATAAATGTAATCTATAAGATTAGTTAATAATAATAATATTGCATAGGAGAAAATTCATAATTGATAAAACATTTAGAGATTTCAGATTTCAAGAATAAGGCAAGGTGTTCCATCTAACTGCATAAGATGATACATTCTAGATCAAATGACCTCTTCCACCCGATGCGTGCCTTCCTAGTTTGGAAATTGCTTCCCTTGGCTAGTTAGTTGAGATATCTTAGCCCACCATAGAAATATGTCTCCAACTTGGAGGAATTTGCCTTGAACCCATGTGATAAGTGCATAAAAACTAGTAATAAGTACATTAATTTATTAATCAAATTTACTTTATTTAATTAAAATTAATATTTTTATGCAGTGTTTTAATAAAAGAACTTTTTCAACATGAAGAGCATGATTTTTGGAATCCAACGGCGCAAACGACGCGCAAATCAGACTTCAATTAGATGGAAATGAGTTTTGAAGTTATTATTAAAGAATTTGCACAGAAATTGATGCAGTTGGTCCATAGTGAACCAGCCAAATGGTCCACAAAGCTTCAGCTGGTCCATAACCTCCATTGCAGCCGGTCAACGAAATAGATCTATGGAACATAGGCCAAACCAAGCTCTGTTTCTGTCGGGAAAATTGCCAGAACTCTTCCTCACATCGCCGGGAGTTTCCTTGTGGTAGGGGAACACGCCGGAAAACCTTCTCAATGCCAGAAAAATTCTAGGAAAGTCACGATGATCTTCTTCCCATCTCCATGGTCACTTTCTTCCTCTTCTCATCGTCGGGATCCTCCTCGCTCGCCAGATCGGCCATTGAAGGCCGGAAAATCCCATCTCACCATATCCCATGGCCGTCTTCCTCCTCTTTCCATAGTTGCATGCTGAGTTCACCGTGTCCGTTGTCCACCATGGTCTCTCCTTCTCCAAATGCCAGATCATTTCTCTTCGCTGGAAAATTTCAGCCCATCATCTCCATGCGGTTGCTGTCCACTATCATGAACCATCTTCCTCTTCTCCTTGCTGCTGCTGTCCATGTTCTGGTCTCCATCAAGGCGCTGTTCTTCCCTGCTGTCGCCACTCATCATCGTTGGCCTTCATCATCTTCCTCGCTGTGATCATCTTCACCATCCAGACCATCCCCTGCTCTTCTGTTCATCTCTTCACCACCAAGCTCATCAGTCAGATGCCGCTCTGAGTCGAGTCACCATCATGCCAAACACTAAGCTGCTGCCCCATCATCCATTCTCCATCATTAAATCAGCCGTCTTCTTCTTCCCACCAATCCGACACCCGTGGCAACCACTTCGCCGACCTCTGCCATGCTGTTTTCCTCTTATGGATTTCTTCCTCCCAGATCTCCTTTGCTGCAGTACGTTGTCGGGAGCCTAGATGTCCGAAGGAGCAGGAGGTTCAGGATAATGCCGAAGTAGTTTAAATGGGATGAGAGAGCGGTGGTTGTGTTGGTTACAGGAGCAATGGTTGGGAACTAGAAGAAATTAAGAGAAGAGTCCAACGTAAATTTCTCACGCTGGACTCATTCCTTCGGTATTTAAATACAAGACCTATGGAGGGGAGGCGTAGGATTTATTTTGGAGTTATCCAAGTAGAAGTTTATTTTTTCTTTTTTTTCTTTCCATCTCTCCACAAATAATTTTATTTTAGTTGTCCCAACTCTAAGCTTTCTTAATAACTTAAGAGTTATTTTTTTTTACAAATAATTATTTTAGTTTAGTAATAAATGTTGAATTTATTATTTTTATTCTAGTTATTTTTAATTTATGCTCCAGGACTAGTTTAATTAATTGCAATTTTATTACTGTCATTTAATTATTTTCAAGTAGGTTAGTTTAATTCCTGCACTTTAATAGTTTAATTCTGTAACTTTAATTTCTTGCAATTTAAATTTTAGTAAGTAGAGTAGAATAAATTTTAGAATTTTTTGAAAATAATTTTCAAAGTTTTTATTTTAATCATGTTTGGCTAAGCAAATCCTTTTGGGATTGGCGATGAAGCTAGATCATGATTAGAAGTTTTCGTAAGATTTATTTTCTTGGATTTTTAATATTTTAAGAGTTTTTCTTTCTTTTAAACCTCTTAGCCAAGAGACTTGATGAGCTATTGTTGGGTTTCATCCCTTTTATAGTTCATACTTGATTCAGTACTAGAGGAAAAATAGATAGAAGACTCAATAATTTTTTAATCCATTTCCTTCTTTTTGTAGAAACCTTGATAGAGTATTATTAGGATCCTTTCATACTCCATACTTGGTTAACATAAGAAAGAAAATTGATGATATGAAAGTAATCTTAGAAATGTTTTCGAAAACATTGGTCTAGTGGATTCAAAAGCCCTAGATCTTTAAATATTTATTTCAGTGATTTAAATTATTTTTGCTTTTTTATCAGCTATTCTAAGTGAGGGTTTGAACATAGTTCAAACACTATTTCCTCGTAGGATCAACCCATACTCGATGGACATGCAATCCTGCACACCGTGTACTTGCGGTTATAACTTAAGTTCACATCAAGTTTTTGGCATCGTTGCCAGGGAATTGGTTTGTTTTAAATTATGTTTTAAATTCCTACTTTAATTTGATCTATCTAATATTTTTTTTAAGTTGGTGAGTGCTGGAAGCAGATATAATTTTAAATTATTTCTTTTTCTTTCAGCAAATTTTATTTTCATCTTGATCTTAATTTAGTTTAGTTTAGTTTCTAATTTGTTTGATTTCTTTGTATTTTTTCATAGAATTTTTAAATCATTTTAAGGGCACAAACCTAAACTAGATAAGGTGGGGATTTCATCACCCTTCCTTAGCCCAAACAAGACTCCTTCATTTACATCAACCCAAGCTTTAAATAAAATTAATTAGATGCTGACCCTAGGGACATCTGAGCTCATTAGGATAAGGAGACCTAAGGGTTATTGTTGCCTATAAATGGAGCCAAAGAGAGGGGATAAATTAGACTTTTAAAAATTTAAAGCAATAATGTGTAGGCCTTGTGATGTTGTGAGTTATGAAATTGATGTACTAAATTATATAAAGTGGAAAGCAATAAATAGAGTACAATAAGTAAAAAAGGAAGAGATAGAAGAGACAATCACACACAAAGATAAAGTTTATAGTAGTTTGGTGCAAACCTAGCACCTACATCCACTCCCCAAGCCATCCTTGGGAATTTCACTATAATCTCTACAAGATTACGACCGACTTATTTTTCAAAGGTTCACAAGTCAAAATCTATGTTGGTTTATCACCTAGGTTCACCAACAAACCTTTACACTTGTTTTATCTTCGGGCTCACAAGTTAATCTAAGTTGGTTTTATCACCTTGGTTCACCAATAAACCACAACAACCTTCTTTCAAGAAACCCTTGAAAGCAAGGTCAAATCAAAAGAGAATTTCAGATATACAATTCAAAATAAACAAAACAAACTCTCTTCAAGAATAAAATGGAAGCTTTGAGGCTCTAATTGATGCTTCTCTTGTCTTCTTCTCCTTGGAATATTCTTCAAGTTCTCTTTTTGGAAAGATGAAAGGATGGGCTTTTAAGCTTTTTCAGGGAATCACACTTTAAATAGCTCTTGAAGTGAAGTTCTTGAGAGAATCTTGGCTTTTCAGCTTTCAATGGACTTCAATGCCTTCAAGAATAAGTTTGGTAAAGCTTAAATACTTCAAAAACTTCCAAAAAATAGTTTGTGACCATTTGAGATTCGAATCTAGCCGTTGGGAGCTTGAAAAGATACTTCTGTAACTCAGAAAAATAGATCTGTTAGGCCTATCAGAACCCGAGTGTCGACACTTGGTTTGTCAGGTGTCGATACTTGGCTGTCATGTGTCGACACATGACTTCCAAGTGTCGACACTTGACTTCCAGGTATCGACACTTGAACATTTAAGTGTCGACACTTGATTCACAGGTGTTGACACTTGACACAAAAGCACTCCAATGGCCATGTTCTGGTTTTTCAAAAAGTCTCAGGCCTTGAGTTGACACTTGGAAACTTAAGTGTTGATACTTGAGTTTCAGGTATCGATACTTGAATTCAGGGTGTCGACACTTGGCATGCCAAGGAGTTTTTATGCGTGCCTAGAGCTGAAGTATCAACACTTGACTTCCTAGGTGTCGACACTTGGTTCTGAAAAACTCACAATTAAGTACGGTTTAAGCCAAAAACACAAGTGTTGAATATAAAACTTAAATCCAATGTAAATAAATAATAAATGAACCCTTTTAAGCCCTTTTTGCATGGAGAAGACTCCTCAAATCATGAAATATGCTTCGTGCCACAGCGTGCCATGATACTTTAATTTTAAGAATTTGAGGTGCTTGATTCATGAAAACTCATAACTAGAAATAAACATTAGTACACATATGTACTCAACATTTTGTTATTAATCAAAATTACTAGGTAGAGCCAACAATCTCCCCCTTTTTGATGATGACAAAACCTTGAGTATCTCAACATTTAATTTCAAATTTCAGATTTAATAATTCATGAGTATGATTTCAAGCTAATACATCCACAACTTGCATAGATAGGAAGGATGAATCTCCCCCTTAGTTAGACAATTCTAATCAGAACAAGCAGAATATTGGTATCAGATCTATGCAATATTGGTATCAGATCAAATTTGAAATTCATAAAAATGAAGATATTCTACTCCCTCTTTTTGTCAATCATTAGAAAAAGGGAGTAAACTCCCCCTCAAAACGAGCATGGAGACAAAAAGTGGTAGAGTATCAAAGTTGATTCAAGAGTTAATTTTTCAAGAGTTAACATGTATCAGAGCCAAAATGTATATCCATCAAGTAAATGTAAATAATTAAGCTGTCAAAATCGATCATAGTGATGCACAAATTGTAAACATCAAGTAATGTATATATATATAGCTGTCAAGTAATGTTTTCAGTATAAAATTTGCTGACTCAACAGCAACACTGAAACAAACAAAATACATCATGAGTCATAAATTATAAGTAACATGAGTCATAAAGAGCATACAACAAAATAAACATCTATGAGGCTAATCCTCATCAGATGGGATCTCAAAGATATAGGACCTGTAATCCTAGACCTATGGGCTAGACCACTAGGAGTCTTCAAAATACCATGACTCCGAGTCCTAGTAGAAGGTCCAAAACGGGATACAACCCTAGAAGCTCTAGTAGAGGGAGGGGGAAGAGTCTCAGCAGGAGTGACAAAAACTAGATCAGTGGAGATAGGTGTTTCAGTCGAATCAGCAAGAGGAATAATAGGAGACTACGGCTCTCGGCTACTACCTTATATCCATCTGCACTGCCATCACTGTCGTCATCCATAACATCAGTATCTGTTGACCCCATAAGTGATTTTGATGATAACCAAACATTGGAGCATGTTCATTTATTTCTGACAACTCTTCAAGTGTTTGACAAGTTTTTTGTAGGGTGAATTTCATGTTCAAACTTCAACTCCTACTCTCATATTTTCTTGCTTGAGTTGTGTTGTAAGTGTTATTGTAAAGAAGAACCCAATAAAAAATGCTAAGAAAATTCAACTAAAAGGGTTACTTCTATAAGCGTGTGTGCCTTAGATTTTGTTTTGAGTTGGTTTGTGTGAAATTGTAAAAGAGTTGGTGAGAGTTTTCTTTAAGTTCAAATTGTAAAAATCCTGAAGAAGACACTCGAGCCAACCCCAAGAGAAGAAGAGCCAACTCTGCTTACTGGCACGCAGCAAGGATTCTGGAATGCAGCAATCTGAGCCAACTCAATGGAAAGCGAGCCGACTCTAGGGAATCTGGGTCAACTGGAATCTGTTCGAGCCAACTCCTCCAAAGTCCATTTTTTAAAGCTTTCTGAGAATAGCCAGGCGAGCTGACCCAAACCAGAAAGAGTCGACTCTGCCAGACCTAATTCTGATCACCTAAGAAAGCGAGTCGACTTGAATTGCTTCGAGCCTACTCTTCCAGAGTAAGATTTTCCAAACCTGAGAAGAAGAGCCGAACCGAGCTGAAGAGAGCCGACTCTTCGAGTTCGAGATTCAAGTTCGAGCCGACCCAAGCTGAAAAAAGTTGACTCGTCCAGAGTGTTATTTGCACCCTGAGACATAGAGATGACTACATTGAGGATTTGGCTACTTGATCCATCGACTTGAAGGATCCAAGCCGACTCGAAGGAATCCGAGCCGACTCGAATGTTGCTTCAAAGTATCTAATGGCTAGTTCCAGAATTTATTTTTGAATGCTCAAAGGTGCTCCAATGGTCAAAAATCATTCCCCAATGGTCTACAATGGCTAGAACTGGCTTGGGATGATGGAAGTCTTTAAATTTGAAGGATTTGAACCTCCTTGAAGCAATCAATAAGAGAGTTCATCAAAGAAAAAAGGCATCCATTGAATATTCTACCAACCAACAGAAAAAGAGCATAAGAGCATTAAAGTCAGTCTTCAAGTCTTCACTAACTATGATCTAAAGCTTGAAGCAACTTTAAGAAGAAGCCACTGAAGCCATTAAAGCTTATTCAAGTGCATTCAAGTGGACTTCCAACGAGCTGCACCGGCAACTATCCGATAACTTGAGTTTGTCATTTCTTGTTGCATTTATTTTTAATTCAATCTTTGAATTATTGGGTTATTGGTGAGCCCAATTGAAAAACCAAATAGGTTCTTGGTAATCCTATGAAAACTAAGATGGATTTCTTTAGTGAGCCTGTTTAAAACCAAAGGGTGTTGGGTTTCTTTGGTGAGCCTGTTTAAAACCAAAGGGTGTTGGGTTTTCTTTGGTGATCCCATAAAACCAAAGTGTAGAGGTTTTGGATTGTGATCTTGTAAAACAATCCTACTATATTTGGATGTGAATATAGTGAAAATCCTAAGTGGTATCTTCGGTAGTGGACGTAGGAGTTGGGTTGCTCTGAACCACTATAAATTTGGTGTGTTCGTGTTGTGCTCTTTTGATTTTTAGCTTCTACATTCTATAACTTTATCACAGCACCTACCACTTGCAAAGGATTTTGAAATTTCACATTACTTGCTTAAATTGTTTAAAAGTCCCAATTCGCCCCCTCATGGATAGCCACTTGGGTAACAATTGGTATCAGAGCAGAGTCTCTGAATACACTAGAGTAAAGATTGATGGCTCATCCCATGAGTACATCCTTGGCAGAAGGCCAATCAACAAACAGACTTCCACTCTTCACTGGCACAAATTAAGCATGTTGGAAAGCTAGAATGAAGATTTATATTCAAGCTATTGATTTTCAGTTATGGAAGGTCATTCTAAAGGGTCCTTACATTCCCATGGTTAAAATTGATGGAGTGGACGTTCCTAAACCTGAAAAGGATTGGGACGAACATGACATGAAGATGGTAGAGTTAAATGCCAATACCATGAATCTCTTATACTGTGCTTTGGATAGTAATGAGTTTAATAGAATTTCTATTTGCTCCTTAGCAAAAGAAATTTGGAATAAACTTGAAGTAACCATGAAGGAACTTCTCAAGTGAAGTCTTCTAAGATTAATCTTCTTGTACATAGTTACGAATTATTTAAGATGGAACTGAATGAAACTATATCTACCATGTTTTCACGATTCACTGGTATTATTAATGGCTTAAAACATCTTGGAAGGGTATATACTAATGCATATCTAGTGCAAAAGATTCTAAGATCTCTTCCAGACAAGTGGGATCCGAAAGTGACTGTCATCCAGGAAGCAAAAGATTTGAACACCTTACTGCTGGATGAACTGTTAGGATCTCCCATCACACATGAACTAACCATGCAGCACCGAACTGAAGATGATCAAAAGAAAAAGAGATCAATCACTTTTAAAGCTACTATGGATTCCAAAAGGGTGAAGAATCAAAAGAAGAAAGCTCCTCTACTGAAAGCAACATAGAAGACGAAGATGTTGCTATGGTCGTCAAAAAATTTAGAAAGTTCTTGGGAAGAAAGAAAGGAAGATACTTTAAAAAATTCCACAAGAACAAAGAATTCAATAAGGAGATGGATAAGGAAAAGGAAAAGAAAAAAGAAGTGCCCACCTGCTCTGAATGCAAAAGACCAGGGCACATTAGACCAGACTGTCCATTATTGAAAAAGGGATTTAAGAAGAAGAAAAAGAAAGCAATGATAGCGACGTGGACTGATAGCGAAGCGTTCTCATCCACTGAAGACGAAGAGTCTCCGAAATCTACGAATCTTTGTTTAATGGGTCTCGAAAACGAGGTATCATCCCATGAGCTTCAAACTGAATTTACATATAATGAATTGAATTCTGCATTTCATGATTTACTCTTCGAATTCAAGAAACCTAGGGTTAAAATTAAATCCTTGAAGAAACAAAACGATGTGTTATTAAAAGACAAGAATGAAATTATTGAAAAGAATAACATTTTGCAAAGAGAATTGAATAATCTTTCTGAAAATACTATTATTTTAAACAATGAGAAAATTATTTTAAATAAGACAAATGATATTTGGTTACCAGAAATGTTGATCTAAAAAAGGAAGCTGAAAAGCTTAAGTCTTTAGTAGAAAAATTAACTTTGAGTTCTAACAAGCTTGAGCTAATTTGAAAGAACAAAAAGACTCTAAAAGTAATGTTGGAATTGGATTTAATTCTTTAAGAGCTAAATGGATTTCAGCAACAAAGTTTGAACCCTCAAAAGCTTCAGTTTCAAAATCTAAACTTGAAAGAGCTTTTTCATCAAAATCAATTTCAAATGGCTTGAAATATTTTCCTAAAAATACTATGCAAAAATCCTTCAATTCAAGTATTTCTATTTCTACAACTAGTATAGCCTCAAAGTATGCATCATTCAAAAATGACAAAATTATTTGTTATGCATGTCATAGATTTGGGCATAGATCTTTCCAATGCAATTCTTTGAAAAGTTTCATGTACAATGCATTGAAATATAGAACCATGTGGGTTCCAAAGGGATCCAGTTTTACTAACCCGAAAGGACCCAAGTTAGCTTGGGTACCTAAAATCACTCCTTGATTATTTTGCAGGATTGTCTTGCAGTCCAAAATTAAAGAAAAGATGGTATCTTGACAGTGGCTGTTCAAGGCATATGACGGGTGACAAGAATTAGTTTATCACCCTACAAATGGAAGAAGGAGGATTGGTTACCATTGGAGATAATGGCAAAGGAAAAATAATCGGAATCGGTAAGATCAAATTAACCCCTTGTACTTTTATTGAAGATGTGCTGCTAGTAGATAAATTGAAGCATAATCTATTGAGTATTAGTCAATTTTGTGACAAAGGCTTTAAAGTTATCTTTGAATCATCTATGTGTATAGTAACTAACTCTCTTAACTCTAGCAATAAATTCATTGGCCATAGACTGGGAATATCTATGTGGTAGATCTGAACGATTTAGCCATGTCTAGTAGTTCCAGTCTTGTAGCAATGAATACTAAGACCAAGGAATCATATTTATTATGGCATAGATGATTAGGTCATGCTAGCATGCATATTATTGCCCAATTAATCTCAAAAAATCTAGTTAGAGGTTTGCCATATTTAAAGTTGATCTTTTATATGTTTGTGATGCTTGTCAATTAGGCAAACAACTAGGGGAGTTTTAAATCAAAAAATATTATTTCAACAACCAGACCTCTTGAGCTACTTCACATGACTTATTGGACCAACTAGGACCACAAGCCTAGTAGGAATGAAATATGGCCTTGTGATTGTAGATGACTTTTCTAGATTCACAGGGTATTATTTATCGCACATAAAGATGAAATTTTGATATATTTCAAAAATTTCACAAGAAAGTTTCAAATGAAAAAAATAGTTCCATTATTTCTATAAGAAGTGATCATGGAACTGAATTTCAAAATCAATTATTTGATGAATAATGAACTGAGCATGGCATTGATCACAACTTCTCTGCTCCTAGAACACCATAATAGAATGGGTTGTAGAGAGGAAGAATAGGACTTTAGAAGAAATAGCAAGAACAATGTATACGAAGGTAATCTTCCAAGGTACTTTTGACATGTTGCCCAGATAAGTGCCCAAGAGGGGGGGTGAATTGGGTCTTTTTTAAAAAATAAAGCAATATATGTGCTATCAATTTCAAATATGAAGAGTATAGTGCTCAAGTAATTGTTCAATGGAAGCAATGAAAGATAACAACAATTAAAGAGCAATAGAGAGTAAAGCAATGCAAACACACAAAATGTATAGTGGTTCGATGCACCTAGCACCTCCATCCACCCCAAGCTCCACTTGGGAAATTCCACTATAATCTTCTCTAGATTACAGTCGACTTGTTTTACAAGGCTCACAAGTCAAAACCTAAGTTGGTTTTGTTACCTAGGCTCACCAACAACCTTACACACTTGTTTTGGCTTCGGGCTTACAAGCAACCCTAGTTGGTTTTTCAATTGGCTCACCAACAAACCTCACACTAGTTTCAAATTCCCTTGAAACTAGGCTAGCACAAATAGAGTATCAATACAATGAATAAAAACAAGACAAACTCCTTTTTGAGCAAAAAATAATTCGATGTAGCACTTGTTGGAGACTCTTCAAGTCTTCCTCTTGGAATCTTGGACCTCACTAAATGCCAAAGACTTGAAAGCTGGATTCCTCAAAAATGGAAAGCTTTTGGCTAAGGAATCTCTTGGATTTTCTCTCTTTTGGCTTAGGATTGATTGAAAGCTTTGTACTTTTACTCTCTTTTTTTCACTTTGTCTCTTTTCTTTTTGAAGTTAGGTGGAGGTTAAATACTTCATTCAAGCTAAAACGACTCCATAAGACCGTTAGAATCAAAATATGGCCATTTATGGCCGTTAGAAATCAAATCAAAAGTTCAGAAAAACTAGCCGTTATGCCATGAGTCGACCTCTAGGTCAAGTGTCGACCTCATGAGTCGACCTCCAGTTTATCTTATGCAAAAATCCAGAAAACCATAGTTCTGCCCAGTTTGAATTCTCAGGTGATGAGTCGACCTCTGGTGTCGACCTCTGGACAGGGGTCGACCTCAGGTGGTGACCTTTGAAGCGTGCCACTAAATCTTTGCCGTGCTGGCCTTGCTGAACTTTTCTTTTCTTCATGAGTCGACCTCTGGTGGTCGACCTTTGGCAAGGTGTCGACCTCTGTAGGTCGACCTCTGGTCTGAAATTTTCTGAAACTCTGGAGAGGTGCGTGCCATGCTTGAGTTTCTCTAGGCCTTTGTTTCTTTTGCCAATTACTTCTTAATATGAAGGTCCAATATGAGAAATTTGATCTTGTTCAAGGTAGAAGAGCTCTTTCCCAAATCAAGCAAGCTTGGTTTCATCATTGTACTCTTGATACTCTTTTTGAATAACCTAAGGCCTAAAACTTTATCTTGTAATGAAACATTAGTCCAAACATATACTCAACCTTTTATTAATCATCAAATCTAAGGAGCCAAAGCCAACAATCTCCCTCTTTTTGATGATGACAAAACCTTGAGTATATATGCAATTAAGTCCAAAAGCAAAATATAGCATTAAAAATTTTCAAAGAAACCTCACATATATGAGTATATCATAAAAAATTTTTTTTTATCTACTCTCCCTTTTTGTGAAAACATTCTCATGAGTCAAAAAGTTAAGAACCATACAAGCTTTACTCTACTCTATGAAAGAGTCATAAGAACCATATAGAGTCATAAGAACCATATATACTTTACTATACTCCCCCTTTTTGTCAAGAATCAAAAAGTGCATTCTTTGTAGTAAAAGATATACTAAAGAAAATTATGTTCCATTGCAATGAAGTACTTAGTTGCATAAAATACATGCTCCCCTCAATTTGTGCATTCGATATAGCAAAGACATTCTAACTTGAGGGTTTAAAAAGATAAATGCTAAGAGCTGGCATCAGACAGTAAAATACCACTATGTAGATAAATATATAAATGGATGTATTCAGTTACAAAATTGCTTACATAGTAAGCATAAAACATTGATACATCAGAACATACAAAGCAAACTAGTACCTCAGTAAACATCATATATCAAGAAAATCTATGAGGCTACTCCTCATCAGAAGGTACATCAAAAGAGATAGGAGCCGAGATCCTAGATGAGGATTTTGGAGTCCTATGAGTGAGACTCCGAGTCCTCAGAGAGGGACCAGACCTAGGGGTAGTCCTACGAGATCAATAGGTCCATGGAAAAGACTCCGAAGGTGTCCTAACAGAAGTAGTAGCAGTAAGAGTAGGTGGATCAGTATGCTGAGTAGACTAAGCTAGAGTGTGCCTGCTGACAAGCTCATAAGCAGTGGGATCATCAATATCAGTCTCTGTATGCTCATCTCTATCAACTGTAATGCCTGTAATAGACTCAAAGAGTGACTCAGTAATCTCAGTATCTACTGGCACATCTGTAGCTGGAGGATCAGTACTAGGAAGATCAGTAGAAGGAGGATCAGCAAAGGGGGAATCTCTGGAAATGGATCAGCAGGAAGAACATCAGAGCTACCTGCTCCAGGATGATCTCCATCACTGTCACTGTAGCCATTGGAGTCATCATCATCATCATCATCAGAATGTGGAGGAGGCATTATCGGATCTACAGTCCCAGGTGGCAATGCCAATCTCAGTAAGCTGAGGATCTGTCAGAATCCTACATCGACAGTAGCTGAGAGAGCTCCAATGCGCATGTCTGTGTGGATCCGCATACCATGTAGCTCCTGTCGTACACCAGTAATCTCTGTCCAGACCTTTGAAATGTGATCAGTCACTCTCTGTTCAAAGTTTGATGTGCTCGCTGTAGTCTTCTATGGTGTAGCAATAGCAGAAGGTGCTGGAGCTGATGCGGGTGGTGGCGTGAATGGCTCAGGCTCCGTAGTCTCTGACTCTGGTGCTGGACGAGGAGGTGTACCATGATTAGTAGGCTCTGAAGGCCCTGCCTCAGCTACTCGAATCTCCTCCTCCTCATCTGGCTCCTGGCCAGACTCCCGTGGCACCCAACGATCACCAATCAGTCGAAATCCCATCCTATGCAGGGATTTCTCTCTGTATGTGTCAGTATGCTATAGCTGACTGAAGGGTATACCATTAAATGATACTCCATACTCCCTGAATAACTGTGTCAGCCCCATGCCATATGGTTGAACTAGTCTCCTATGAGATGCTGCCTCTCCCATCTGCTGAAGCATGAACCTGGGTAGGTTGATGGGAGTCCGCTGTCTCTGGGACACCATCAACACTAGCTCACGCTCAGTAATAAAGTCGAACCTCCTGCTCTTTGGAATCAAGATGCGGGCGATGATATGATGCAGCACTCTCTAATGAGCTGATAGCTGGTTGCACTGGAATGCCACTCATCTCGCGCTACTAAGATACCATCCTGAAGGCGCGCTCTCGGCGCGATAGTAGTGGCGGCTGTGCCATGAAGTGGAATCCACCAACACGACTGATGACCTCCGGTGTCACTGGAATCTCGATCACACGTACAGTAACAGACCATCCAATGCCATCAGTGGCCATGGATGCATAGAACTCCCTGATGAGGTCTGGGTAGAATCTCTCAGTCATCGTGCAGAAGTGAACCAGACCTGCATCTCTCAGTACATCTCCTATAAAAAAGTGATACTGATCTAAGAAGGGTATATCCACATGTCTCCCGCTCGCAATGCTCTTTGTACTAAGCTGGCTAGCACTGGTGCAGGTTCCTCTGGGGATGGCTCACGCTCATGTCTGGCCTTTCTTCGTCACTCAGTACTACCTTGGCCTTGTTCCATTTTCCTTTTCCTTATAGCCAACAGCTTTCTTGGACCCATATGGATGGAAGAGGGTAATTTAGGGAGAAGTAGGATAATGCAGTGCTAAGAAAAGAAGAGAACCAAGAATTTGGAGAGGAGAAAAGGAATTCATGGTGAGCAAATGAAGGAACCGTGAAAAGGTAAGTGAGGGTTTGTGAAATTGAAAAAAAAAGAGAGCAAATAGAGGAAATGCATGAAATGGAGGGAGAAATAAGTGTTTTCAATCGAATATCAACCAATAATTGAGGGTAAATAGAGGCAAAAACCTACGGTTGCCCAAAAACGAGGAACACGGTAAAAACTAGTTCGGTCCAAGAGAAACCATGAGGGGAGGAGAAAATTACCAAAAAGAGGAGGGAGAGGGTTGGAAATCCACTATTCAGAGCTTAGGAACGTTGGAGGGGGACCACACGAAGGAGAAAAAGAGAAGAAATGGAGGAAAAAGAGCTCGCGGATGGGTTTTTAAAAGGAGGTTTTCTGACCAAGTGTCGACCTCTCAAAATTTCAGGGTCGACCCCAAGTGTCGACCTCCGAAAATAAACTAGTAAAAATAAAATTTGGTAAAATTAAAAAAATTGATAAAATTTAGAATGAATTCTTAGAGAAGATTTAAATATATTTGATAATTTATAAATCATTTTGAGGAATTTTGAAGGAAATTGAAGAGTTTCAAGCAAAAGGGTCAATGGCTCCCAATTCTCTTCTGATCATGCAAAATCTATCTTCATTCAATGGTTTTGTGAATATATCAGCCAATTGATAATCAGTACAAATAAATTCTAACAACACATTAGAGTTTTGAATGTGATATCTTATGAAGTGATGTCTTATTTCAATATGTTGCTTCTTGAATGTTGTACAGGATTTTTTGTTAAATTGATTGCACTAGTATTATCACATCTTATGGGTATCTTAGTTAGTTTGATGCCAAAGTCCTCGAGTTGTTGTTTGATCCATAGAATCTGAGCACAACAGCTTTTGGCTGCTATATATTCGGCTTCCGCCGTAGATAGAGCAACCGAATTCTATTTCTTGCTGCTCCATGAAAACAAATTAACTCCTAGGAATTGACAAGTTCCACTAGTACTTTTACGATCAAGTTTACACCCAGCAAAATCAGCATCAGAATAAGCAATCAATTCATATGATGACTCTCTAGAGTACCAAAGACCAATTTCAATTGACCCAGATAAGTATCTAAATATACGTTTTACAGCTAAGAGATGTGATTCTTTAGGAGCAGACTGAAAACATGCACACATACAAACACTAAACATTATATCTGGTCTACTGGCAGTTAGATATAGCAATGAACCAATCATGCCTCTATATAATTTTTGGTCTACTGATTTACCACATTCATCTTTGTCTAATTTACATGAAGAGCTCATAGGGGTACCTATTGGTTGGTAGTCTCCATCCCAAACTTTTTCAATATTTCTCTTGTGTACTTGGCTTGGTTGATGAAGATCCCCTCTTTGGTTTGCTTAATTTGGAGTCCGAGGAGGAAGTTGAGTTCTCCCATCATGCTCATCTCGAACTCACTCTGCATTAACTTTGCAAACTCTTGACAAAGACATTTGTTAGTAGCACCAAAAATAATATCATCTACACAGATTTGTACTACTAAGAGATCATCATTTTTCTTTTTCAAAAATAATGTATTATCTACATTACCTCTAGAAAAATCATTCTTCATCAAAAATGAACTTAATCTATCATACCAAGCTCTAGGAGCTTGCTTTAAACCATACAATACTTTATGCAATTTAAAAACATGGTTAGGAAATTCATGATTTTCAAAAATAGGAGGTTGTTCAAGATAAACTTCCTCTTCGATAAATCCATTTAAAAAGGCACTTTTAACATCCATTTGAAATAACTCGAAATCCATAAAACAAGCAAAAGCAAGTAAAAGTCTAATTGCTTCCAGCCTAGCAACAGGAGCAAAGGTTTCATCAAAGTCAATCCCTTCTTCCTGGTTGTAGCCTTTAGCAACAAGTCTAGCTTTGTTTCTAGTTACAATACCATGTTCATCAAGTTTATTTCTAAAAACCCATTTTGTGCCAATTACAGAAATATTAGGGGGTCTTTCAGTTAAAGTCCAAACGTTATTTCTTTTAAATTGATTTAGTTCATCTTGCATGGCATTAATCCAGTTACAATCTTTTTCAGCTTCTTCAATTGACTTAGGCTCTATTTGAGAAACAAAAGCTAAATAATCACAAACATTTCTGATAGAAGAGCGTGTACTTACTCCCTTTGACGGATCACCAATAATTAGCTCTTTGGGGTGTCCGTGTGCATACCTCCACTCTTTAGGTAAAGGTTTTGGTGAAGTTGCATTGATCTCTTGAATTTGATCTTCATTTTCTTGATCATCATCTCCTTTGGGAACATCTTCATTGATTGTCAATTGTTCAAGCTTCTTTATACCTGTTTCATCATCAATAGAATTTTCTTTTCTAGAAGATTTTTCGTTAGTTTCATCAAACACTACATGAATTGATTCTTCAACTAGAAGAGTTCTTCTGTTGAAGACCCTGTATGCCTTGCTAGAAGTAGAGTATCCTAAGAAGATACCCTCATCTGACTTGGCATCAAATTTACTGATTTGTCTTTGCCATTGTTTAATATGAAACAGCGGCAACCAAATACACGAAAATATTTAAGATTAGGTTTTCGATTTTTCCAAAGCTCATATGGTGTTTTCTTCAAAATAGGTCGAATTAAAACATGATTTAAAATGTAATAGGAAGTATTAATGGCTTCTACCCAAAAATATCTAGGTAAATCATTTTTGCAAAGCATTGTGTGTGCCATTTCTTCAAGAGTCATGTTTTTTCTTTCTACCACCACATTTTGTTGAGGTATCCTAGGTGCAGAAAAATTATGACTAATGCCATTATCATTACAAAAAACTTCAAAATCATGATTGTCAAATTCAGTTCCATGATCACTACGCAAAGAAACAATAGTGAGATCTTTTTCATTTGAAACCCTTTTATGAAATTAATAAAAGCTGAAAACATTTCATCTTTATGAGCTAAAAACATTACCCAAGTAAATCGTGAGTAATCATCTACAATTACTAGCCCATATTTCTTACCTCCCAAACTAGTTGTTCTGGTTGGTCCAAAGAGGTCCATATGTAATAATTCAAGGGGTCTAGTAGTAGATACTACTCCTTTAGGTTTGAAAGTAGATTTAGTTTGTTTTCCAAATTGACATGCAGCACAAATCTTATCTTTTTCAAATGTGAGTTTTGGCAATTCTTTTACAATATTCTTTTGCTTAATTTTAAAATCAAATGCATACTAGCATGCCCTAGCCTACGATGCCAAAGCCAACTAGTTTACCTTGCCTTGGCTTCCCAAGCCACTAGGCATTGACCGCTTTCCATGGCTAGATCATCAAGATCAACCATGTAAATGTTTCCATGCCTATGACCAGTGAACTTGATGCCATCGACATCTAGACTAGACACCATGCACAAAGATGATTCAAAAATTACTTTAAAACCCTTATCACAAAACTGACTAATGCTGAAAAGATTATGCTTCAAGCCATCAACAAATAATACATTATCTACATAAGCATTAGAGGTGATATGGATTTTACCAATTCCGATGATTTTACCTTTTCTATTATCACCAAAAGTAACGTTTCCACCATTTATAGCTAATAGTGATGAGAATTGTTTCACATCCCCAGTCATGTGCCTTGAGCAACCACTGTCTAGATACTACATTCTTCTTTTATTTTTGGTTGCAAGACAGACCTGCAGAAATTGATCAAGTTGAAACTTTAGGTACCCAAGTCATCTTGGGTCCTTTAGGGTTAGACAAATTGGTTCCTTTGGAACCCAAATCTTTCCAAAGGTACTTGATTTTCTTCTATTACAATTATATGATTTATGTCCTAACTTACCACATGCATAGCAGGTAATATTAGAAGATGCAGGTATGAAAAAGTTTTTGAAAAGTTTTTGCTGATTCTGTGACTTAAATCCAAGTCCAGCTTTGTTAAAACTGCATGTTGACTGTTTAAAAGCATACTTAATTTTTCTAAACTATAAGTAAACTTTTCTACAAAAGGTTTCACTTTTTCTAACTCTTCTTTGTAATTCTTGTTTTGAAGCAATAGTTCTTTGTTTTGTTTTTCAATTTTCTCATTAGTTTCAAAACTTCTATTATTTTTCAAAGAATTCTTTTCTTTTATAAGATTGTCCTTATCATTTTTCAAGGTCTTTACATGTTCAGTTAATTTCTTGTTTTCTTGAATTAAATCTTCAATTTCAGTTGAAAACTTGTCTGAATTTTTGGTAAGCTCTTGATTTAACTTTCTTAATTTCTTATTTTTCAGTTTTAGTTTTTCATATTCCATAACTAAATCATCAAAAGCATCATGTAGTTCATTAAAAGTAAATTCATTTTCAGGTTCAGAATTTACCTCATCATCTTCATTAACCATGAAACATAGGTTGGCGACTTCCTGCTGCTCTTCATCACTACTGGAGTCCTCACTCTCACTCCAGGTAGCCATCATGGCTTTCTTTCTCAACATCCTTCGACTCTTTTTAAGCAAAGGGCAATCCATTTTATAATGTCCAGGCTTCTTGCACTCGAAGCAGATGGGTGGATCCCTTTCTTTTTCTTTCTCTTTATCTTTATTGTAATCACCTTTTTGTGGCCTTTTCTTGTAGAAGCCCTTCTTCTTTCTCATGAATCTTTTGAATTTTCTTGTAATGAGGACTGTCTCATCATCATCAGCTTCTTCTTCTGATTCATCACTTGACTCTTCCTTTGTAGTGGACTTGAAGGCTATGGCTTTCTTTTTCTTGTCATTGTCCACTGTCTTCTGTTTTAGTGAAAGCTCATAAGTCATCAGTGATCCAAGAAGCTGCTCAAGAGGTAGAGTATTGATATCCTTGGCTTCTTCTATGGCCATTACTTTTGCATCCCATGAAGCCAGAAGAGACCTAAGAAGTTTGTTAACAAGTTCACAATTAGATATAATCTTTCCCAAACTCCTCATACCATTTACTATATTGGTAAATCTAGTATACATCTCACTAATACTTTCAGTTGGTTCCATCCTGAACATCTCATATGTATGAATGAGCATGTTCACCTTTATGGTCTTCACTTGGTGTGTACCCTCATGGGTAACCTCATGTGTATCCCAAATTTTTTTGGCGGAAATACAATTTGATATTCTGTTAAATTCACTTGGGTCAAGTGCACAGAATAGCAAATTCATCGCCTTTGCATTTAACTCAGCTTGTTTGATGTCATTGTCATCCCATTCTTCTTCGGATTTTGGGGTGATAATGCCATTAACCAAGTGAGTGGGCTGATGAGGCCCTTTAGTAATTACTCTCATATATTATAATCTATAGCTTGTAAATAAATGTGCATACGAGTTTTCCAGTATGTGTAGTTTGTGCCATTAAAGAAAGGAGGGTGATTTGATGCTTGACCTTCAACTACACCCATTCCAATTGGGGTGGCCATGATCTTTCACTCAAGATCGTTGGACCTACAAGAGAGTACCGGTTCTCTGATACCACTTGTTGCCAGATATGGTGCCCAAGAGGGGGGGTGAATTGGATCTTTTTTAAAAAATAAAGCAATATATGTGCTATCAATTTCAAATGTGAAGAGTGATAGTGCTCAAGTAATTATGCAACGGAAGCAATGAAAGATAACAACAATTAAAGAGCAATAGAGAGTAAAGCAATGCAAACACACAAAACGTATAGTGGTTTGGTGCACCTAGCACCTACATCCACTCCCCAAGCTCCACTTGGAAAATTCCACTATAATCTTCTCTAGATTACAGCCGACTTGTTTTACAAGGCTCACAAGTCAAAACCTAAGTTGGTTTTGTTACCAAGGCTCACCAACAAACCTTACACACTTGTTTTGGCTTCGGGCTTACAAGCAACCCTAGTTGGTTTTTTCAATTGGCTCACCAACAAACCTCACACTGGTTTCAAATTCCCTTGAAACTAGGCTAGCACAAATAGAGTATGAATACAATGAATAAAAACAAGACAAACTCCTTTTTGAGCAAAAAATAATTCGATGTAGCTCTTGTTGGAGACTCTTCAAGTCTTCCTCTTTGAATCTTGGACCTCACTAAATGCCAAAGACTTGAAAGCTGGATTCCTCAAAAATGGAAAGCTTTTAGCTAAGGAATCTCTTGGATTTTCTCTCTTTTTGGCTTAGGATTGATTGAAAGCTTTGTACTTTTACTCTCTTCTTTTTCACTTTGTCTCTTTTTCTTTATTGAAGTTAGGTGGAGGTTAAATACTTCATTCAAGCTGAAACAACTCCACAAGACCGTTATAATCAAAAATATGGCCGTTTATGGCCGTTAGAAATCAAATCAAAAGTTCAGAAAAACTAGCCGTTATGCCATGAGTCGACCTCATGAGTCGACCTCTGGGTCAAGTGTCGACCTCATGAGTCGACCTCCAGTTTATCTTAGGCAAAAATCCAGAAAATCATAGTTCTGTCCAGTTTGAATTCTCTGGTGATGAGTCGACCTCTGGTGTTGACCTCTGGACAGGTGTCGACCTCAGGTGGTGACCTTTGAAGCATGCCATTGAAATTTTGCCATGCCGGCCTTGCTGAACTTTTCTTTTCTTCATGAGTCGACCTCTGGTGGTCGACCTTTGGCAAGGTGTCGACCTCTGTAGGTTGACCTCTGGTCTGAAATTTTCTGAAACTCTGGAGAGGTGCGTGCCATGCTTGAGTTTCTCTAGGCCTTTGTTTCTTTTGCCAATTACTTTTTAATATGAAGGTCCAATATGAGAAATTTGATCTTGTTCAAGGTAGAAGAGCTCTTTCCCAAATCAAGCAAGCTTGTTTTCATCATTGTACTCTTGATACTCTTTTTGAATAACCTAAGGCCTAAAACTTTATCTTGAAATGAAACATTAGTCTAAACATATACTCAACCTTTTGTTAATCATCAAAACTAAGGAGCCAAAGCCAACAGGACAGAAGTGGTGAACACTGCTTGTTATATTTTAAACCATGTTTTGATACGTCCAATTTCAAAGAAAATGCTCTATGAGCTTTGGAATGGAAGAAAACCCAATATAAATTATTTTCATGTATTTGGATGCAAATGCTTTGTACTTAATAATGGTAAGGATAATCTAGGAAAATTTGATGCTAAATCTGATAAAGCCATTTTCCTTAGTTATTCACAACATAGCAAGGCATATAGGGCTTTTAATAAAAGGACTCTCACTGTTGAAGAGTCAATGCATGTTATATTTGATGAAACTAACCCATCACCATCTAGAAAATATGAGTGTCTTGATAATGATACAGGTACTATTCAAAAGGAGATGGAAGAACTGAGTATTCAAGAAAAAGCAATTGAAAAAGGTGAAGAAATGGTAAGTAAGGATCATACTGATCTACCGACTGAATGGAGGTATGCTACTTCCCATCCTAAAGAATTAATTATTGGTGATCCTTCTCAAGGTATAAGGACTAGGTCTGCACATGATTACCTAGCCTTTGTATCTCAAATAGAGCCTCATACCTTAGAAGAAAAAGAAAATGATCCAAACTGGATGATGGCCATGCATGATGAACTAAACCAGGTTGAAAGGAATAATGTATGGACACTAGTTAGTTGATCTACAGACCATCCAATAGTAGAAACCAAATGGATTTATAGAAACACAATAGATAAAAATGGTAAGGTTATAAGGAATAAGGCAAAGCTGGTAGCAAATGAATTCAAGAAAAGGACATCGATTTTGATGAAACTTATGATCTAGTAGCAAATCCTGAGAGCATTAGATTACCTTGTGCATTTGCTTTCTACATGAACTTTAAACTATTTCAAATAAATTTCAAAAGTACTTTTAGTCCTGAACAAGTTTTTGTAAAACAACCACCAAGTTTTGAAAATCTTGCATTTCCAAATCATGTGTTTAATTTGAACAAAACTTTACATGGTTTGAAACAAGCCTCTAGCACATGGCATGATAAAATAAGCATGTTGCTACTTGAAAATGATTTTAAAAGAGAAAATGTAGATGAAACTCTTTAAAGAAAATGATCTGATAGTTGTACAAATAATTCATTGATGATACTATCTTTGGTACAACTAATGAAGGTTTTCGTAAAGAATTTACTAAGTTAGTACAGGTTGAGTTTGAAGTGAACTTTATAGGTGAGCTCAACAACGTCATTGGCTTGCAAGTCAAACAACTGAAGGAAGGTATCTTTATAAGTCAAGCCAAGTACATCAAGGAATTAATCAAATTTGGCATGGAACAAGCAAAGAGGCTAGCACACCAATGAGTTCTATCTGCAAGTTAGATAAAGATAAAAATGGATCCAATGTTGATCAAACACTGTATAGAGGTATGATCGGATCTCGTTTTATATTTGACAGCAAGTAGGCCTGATATCTTGTACTGTGTATGTGTTTGCACTAAATTTCTCTCAAAGTAGACACATTAAAATTAGGCACCATTTTATAAGAAAACATGTTTTGAACAATGTTATTATTCTTGAAAATATACCTATGGAAAATCAACTTGCTGATATCTGTACAAAACCATTGAAGTTAGACAAGTTTGCATTGATTAAATTTTTGAATTAGGATTATATGTTCCCATCTAGAAGAATTCCCGAAACTCTAAGGACAATATATCTAGACAACCTTCTGGTCGAAATCCCAAACATTTTGAGCTTTGATCGAATTCCAAAGAATATTTTGGTGCTTCCTCTGCTCGAGCTGACTTGAGCAAATGATTTGTTGATCGAGCCAACTCGGATGTCGAGTTGTTCCTTTTTAACTCAAGCCATAGGGTTTTGTTTGTGACATTCTTACTTCCAAACCCTTGTCAACTCCCTCCAAAGAACTTTCCAAGTTTCTCTAAACATCCATAAAACTTCTTTAAACCCAATTTCCTTGGAAAGGTGCCAAAGAGATCGGTTGGGAAGAACTCAGGGAGAAGTGATGTTGTAGCTCCATAGGAACAGAGAAGCAAATTCCGTGAAGATAATGTTCCCCGAAATGAACCACAGTCTGAAGAGGAAGCAAGCCCAGTTTCTCCTAGCTAGCAAAGATCCCTAGTTATGAGACCAGTCACTACTAGCCAACGCATTCTTTTTGATTATCTTAAAGAAATCGGTTTTGTGATTGGGGACTTAATTGAGAATCAGGGTTGAAGAAATTTATGTTCATTGGATATTAAGACCTATCCAAATTTAGTGAGAATGTTCTATGAGAATCTGAGGTTTGGAAAAAATCTCATTGAGTCTACAGTTAAAAGAAAAAGAATAATAATTTCTACTGAGATTCTAGGAAGTATCTTGGAGATGCCATTCGAAGGAATCGAGTATCTTGTATGGTCGGGCACCAGGATCAGACATAGATTACAGGACCCTATTTGGTTTACCTAGCCATGTGTCAAATTTTGTAAACAACTAGAATTAAGTCCTGTAATATGTTGAGGTTAGTTGATTTGTCTCAACCCTCAACCTAGTCCAGTACATTAAGTCCTGTATACCAGTATGAGTATTCTGAGTTCACTTCTTGTACAAGAAAAAAGGCTACGCTATTTTTGAGTTCCACCATACCTCATTCTGAAGCCAGAAGCAGTTACACTAGCTTAGGGGAGCTCAATCGACACCGAGGTGCCCTGATTGTGCCCTGATTTTCCTCGAGTGCCATTTCAGATGCCAAATTCCCTCTAGATGCTTCCGAGATATTCCATATGCCAGGAGCCCATGTCTTCCAGGTTATTCCAGCACTCCAGGCCTTAAAATCAAGCCCAGGCACCAAGTCCAAGCCCTTAAGAAGCAAGAATCAAGCTAGAATACCTGGAATATGCCAGCCCAGGTGCCCAACCCCTGGAAGCCCACCTGAACCCCTCAAATTTTCGTCCAACCCCATGAATGAGGCATCCTTGCTGCTTCCCCAAGGTCTAAAAATGAATTTGAGGAGTTTGACCAAGTCTAAGCCAAGTGGGGAGAGGAAAGAAGAGAAGACTAGGTCAAAATTCTAATCTAGTTGGGATTTCTAGTCCTTTTAAAACTTTGCAATTCTAACCTAGCTAGGAAAGGACTTGTATTCCAATTTGGAAGAGGACTTGTAACCCAAGTGTAACCATGATTAATGAGGGCATGGGAACTCTATAAATACCCCACCCCTCCCCCTCTTGTAAGCATCTCTTTCTTATGAATATAACTTGCTAAAATTTTGAGTTATTGCCTTGTGCTTATGTTTTGTTTGGGTTCTTTGGTTTGGACGGATTCCTTGCTGCCCTAGCATCCTTCCACACCCTTAATCACTGCCATCCAAGCCTTCACACATCCAAGGAGGAGTTCCCTAGGCCACTAAGCAAGGAGATCTTCAACAAGCTTCAAACAACCCAACTTCTAATCCCTAACCTGATTCCTTCTAAACCTAGTTCTTTTTCTAATTTTTATTTGCTATTTTGATTGACCCCTGACACTTGCAGGATCCCTGAGGTGTTTTACCTCCCCAGAGGAGGCCTTCTTTGCCTTCAGACCACCCAGATCAGCCATCAGATTCAAGGGAAACAAGGCTTCTTCTTTCAGGCTCCGATCAGAGTTGTGAGTGATCCCTTCTACTTCTAAATCTTAATCTCTGACTTGTAAGGAACCTTCCCTTCTCTTATTATCTGATTTGATCAAGATAAACTATCCTAAACTGAGAGTTTCTTAACTCTCGGGTCCTGGATATTTCATTGGATTGCATGAGTATGCCAGCGACCCGATGATTCTTTGCACTGCTAGTCCTTTTGCTAATTTTTACTTTATTTTGGAAATCTAGCCTATAATTAAAATTATAAAAATTACAAAAAAAATATTTTACTATTTTTCATGTATTTTTGGTAGTCCCGAGTCATCCTACATTAGTTTAGTATCAGAGTGAGTTTAGGATAGTTTTTATCTGCATTGCAATCACAAACCCAAATTTCAGCATTCTGTCCGCTGCATTAGGTTTCAATTTTGCATCTATTTTCGACCATCTAAAAATTTTATTTTTCTCTGAAATTTGTATGAATTGTTCTCTGTTGAGTCCTTTATTTTATAAAAATTCTTAATTACTTTTACTGAAACCCTAAAACTCTAAAATTTGGCATAATAGGAACCATAACAGAATTCTAATAATTTCTATAGCAGTCTAGAAAACCCTAGGTTTACAATCATCATATGATTTTTTTTCTTCATGAAATTTGGTATGCATTATTAAAACCATCCATCCTCTGTTTTAGATTTTTTTTGATTTTTTTATGCAATAGGATCTATGTCAATCTCTACATCGACTGAAATCCTCATTCTCTGGTTTTTGCTGATTTTGCACTTGACTAACTCAAACCTAATCAACTTCCAAACCCCCCAATATGAAGCCAAACTTTGTTTGCTAACATCAGTTAACTTAAACCTAACTTGGAACATCATAAATCATTAAAAAATTTTATTTTCTGATTGTTTTAGATTTCATCAAGGCCATCGGTTTCCATCATTTTAACCAATCTTAAGGGCAACTCAAAATCTCAGATCAGGGCAGGATTTCATCACCTGTCCTGGGCCCAAAATCACCATTATTATACTAATCCAAGCCTAATTAAAATCAATTAGACCTAATTTGCCCTAGTGGTCTAGGAGACATCAATAGGTCGAGTCTGAGCTGTGTGGGCCAACTAGTGCATTTAACCTTTTAGCTATTACTGAAAGCTGGTGTCTAAGGCAGGTGGTCCAAAGTCAAACGACCTAAATGGTGTTGTGGTTTTTAATTGGGTCCTAGTGAACGTAGGGGGGTATCCCATACTCCCACCCCCTACCTGGCCAGTGGAAGGACTAGCTATTGTGTTAGAAGTAAGTTGAGCTGACCCACCCAATTTCTGGCATAGGTCTAGGAAACCCTAGATTATACTAGCCTTTTCTTTCTCTTTTGCATGCTTGGTTGCATCATTTCATTTTGATTGATTGATTTGTTGCATGACCACTATATTAAGAACCTAATATCAAAAGTCCAAACCTCAGCCGAGCCCAACCGTGGAACCCACTTTTGAGACCATTCTAGCTTAACTTGCCCAAATGAATGCTCAAACCCAAGCCCAGCTTACCCAAATAAACTAGTCCAACATCCAAACCCAAAATCAGCTTACCCAAATAGACCGTAGGTTTGACCAATCCGATGCTAAGCTTGACCAGCTGATCCAATCAAGTTATCAAGCAAGCCATAGTTTTGATCAAGTAGGAGACCAATTAGGAACCCTAGGTAAGGCCCATAGAGTTGAACCCTTGCCCTATAGACCCCAGGTACCCATAGTCCCTAGATATGAACCCAGTAGTAACCCACTATCCCTCAGTCAACCTGAATCCTATAGCCTTGATACCCCTAGATTTGAACCCATAACCTTTAAACCCATAGCCTTTGAACCCATAACCCTTAGTTTACCCATCCCTGTTACCCCAGACTTTAGTCAATTTTCCATTAGCCAAACCCCTCTTACCACCCCATTGGTTCACCAAGATGACTTAGAAGAAGAAATATATGAGGCTAACCCATGTTTGGTAGAGGAGTATGAGGATAATGAGTCCATTGAAGATTTAGAAGAAGAGATACCTATAGGTGACCTAGAGTTAGGAGTCAACCCAGAATTAGTTGATCTAGTAGAAACCCAGGTAGAAGCCAATCCAATGTTAGTTGATGTAGTAGATACCCGGGTGGAAGCCACCCTAAAGTTAGCTGACTTTAACCATACCCAACCTATAGTGGATGAACCCTTAAAGGAAGAAGACCATGAGGAATCCAGTCCTACTATTAGAGCTTTACTTGAGGAGCCACCAGAAAAAAGCCCAATTAGAGAGCCAAGTCCTTTGATTTATGAACTAGAAGAGTTTATTAAGGACTTAATGTCTTTAGATCAATGCCCTCAGGATGAACTCACCTCTTTGACACCGCTTAATCTTTTTCCTGAAATCAACAACCCTTTCTTCCATTATGTAGACCCTTTAGATAGACATCAAACCCATAAGGTAAACCTCATTAGTCTAGGATTAATTCCCGACACCCCTTCTTACATCTTAGTCAATCCAATTAACCCGAACCATTTTCTTACTTTCCACCCAACCAGACAACCCCGAATTCACCTCATATTTTTTGCCTTTTCCTAAGTTTCTTATATTTTTTTAACCATTCACCTACATCATGTAGAGGTTTGCATGTCACATTCATTTCTTGCACATGTTAAGTTTGCATCTTACTTCTTGCATACTCTTTGGTATTTAGTAGGCATACATAGTAAATTCTCATGTGCATGCCATGCTAGGGTTAAACCTAGAGTGTCTATTGTGTGTTAGGTTAGACCCTAAAAAGTCCAATAAGATTTCCTTTGATAGGAAAGTTTAGTCGAGTCTAATAGGTATTAGTTTAGTCCAATAAATTTCATAGTCCTAAATTACATGTCTACACCTGCACTATCCTCTGCATAGTATATACATATGAAAATTGGTCAAAGCTGAACATAACTAATGAAATAAATAACAACTTGGCTAATTTCCAAAAAAGAGATAAAGAACTTTACAGGGGATTTTGTAGTTGTAAAGAATTTTCTGCTCACGAAGCTGGCCCATCCAAAATAATGAAGAGTAATGGACCCAATGCCTATGTGCGTGAGATACTACCTGATTTAGATATTAGCTCCACCTTCATCATCTCAGATCTTATAGAGACTAGGGAGCAAGCAGCAATACCTAGCGAGCACCTTGGGCCTAACCCTCCCTTTTGAGAGTGAACCAATCCCAGAGTGTCCACATACAATTGGCCAAATAGTGAGGAAAAGATCGAGAGAATCCTGGATGATCAAGACATATATACCCGGAATCATGGCTATCAAAAGTACTTGGTTCGGTGGTAAGGTCGGCCAGAATCTGAGGACTCGTGGATCACCCATGAGGATCTGCAGCACCTCAACCCAGACCTACTCGAGCACTATGAGAGCCAAGATATCCCACACTCGATGGGGTCAAGTTCCTCCCACCCCGGGAGAATTTGTGAAGCACCATGATCAGAAACAGATTACTGGACCTTATTTGGTTTACCTAGCCATGTGTCAAATTTTGTAAACAACTAGAATTAAGTCATGTAATAAGTTGAGGTTAGTTGATTTGTCTCAACCCTCAACCTAGTCCAGTCCATTAAGTCGTGTATACTAGTATGAGTCTAGTGTGAGTTCACTTCTTATACAAGAGAGGAGGCTATGCTATTTTGGAGTTCCACCATACCTCATTCTAAAGCCAAAAGAAGTTACACCAGCTTAGGGGAACTCAATAGACACCCAGGTGCCCTGATTGTCCCCTAATTTTCCCCGGGTACCATTTCAGATGCAAAATTCACTCTAGATGCTTCCGGGATATTCCATATGCCACAAGCCCATGTTTTCCTAGTTATTCCAGCACTCCAAGCCTTAAAATCAGGCCCAGGCACCAAACCCAAGCCCTTAGGAAGCAAGATTCTAGCTAGATTCCCTGGAATATGCCAGCCCATGCGCCCAACCCCTGGAAGCCCACCTGGACTCCTCAAATTTTCGTCCAAGCCCATGAAGGAGGTATCCTTTCTGCTGCCCCAAGGTCTAAAAATGAATTTGAGGAGTTTGACCAAGTCTAAACCAAGTGGGGAGAGGAAAGAAGAGAAGACTAGGTCAAAATTCTAACCTAGTTGGGATTTCTAGTCCTTTTAAAACTTTGTAATTCTAACCTAGCTAGGAAAGGACTTGTATTCCAATTTGGAAGAGGACTTGTAACCCAAGTGTAACCATGATTAGTGAGGGCATGGAAACTTTATAAATACCCCACCCGTCCCCTTCTTGTAAGCATCTCTTTCTTATGAATACAACTTGCTGAAATTTTGAGTTATTGCCTTGTGCTGGTGTTTTGTTTTGGTTCTTTGGTTTGTGTTCTTGTATTTGGATGAGTTCCTTGCTACCCTAGCATCCTACCACATCCTAAATCACTACCATCCAAGCCTTCACACATCCAAGGAGGAGTGCCCTAGGCCACTTAGCAAGAAGATCTTCAACAAGCTTCAAACAGCCTAGCTTCTAATCCCTAACCTGATTCCTTCTAAACCTTGTTCTTTTCTATTTTTTATTTGCTATTTTGATTGACCCCTGATGCTTGCAGGATCCCCGAGGTGTTTCACCTTCCCAGAGGAGGCCTTCTTTGCCTTCAGACCATCTAGATCAGCCATCAGATTCAAGGCAAACAAGGCTTCTTCTTCCAGGCTCCGATCAGAGTTGTGAGTGATCCCTTCTGCTTCTAAATCTCAATCTCTGACTGGCAACAAACCTTCCTTCTCTTATTATCTGATTTGATGAAGATAAACTATCCTAAACTGGGAGTTTCTCAACTCTCGGGTCCTAAATATTTCATTGGTTTGCATAAGTATGCCTGCTACCCGATGATTATTTGCACTGCTAGTCCTTCTGCTAGTTTTTACTTTATTTTGGAAATCTAGCCTATAATTATAATTATAAAAATCACAAAAAAATTATTTTACTATTTTCCATATATTTTTAGCAGTCCTAGAGTCATCCTGCATCAGTTTGGTATCAGAGTGGGTTTAGGATAGTTTTTATCTGCATTACAATCATAAACCCTAATTTCAGCACTCTGTCCACTGCATTAGGTTTCAGTTTTGCATCTACTTTTGAACATCTAAAAATTTTATTTTTCTCTGAAATATGCATAAATTGTTCATTGTTAAGTCCTTTATTTTATAAAAATTCTTAATTATTTTTACTGAAACCCTAAATCTCTAAAATTTGGCATAATAGGAACCATAACAGAATTCTAATAATTTTGTAGCAGTCTAGAAAACCTAGGTTTTTATCATCAAATGATTTTTTTTCTGCATGAAATTTGGTAATCATAATTAAAACTGTCCATCCTCTATTTTAGAATTTTTTTGATTTTCTTATGCATTGGGATCTATGTCAAACTCTACATCGACTGAAACCCTAATTCTTTGATTTCTGCTGATTTTGCACTTGACTAACTCAAACCTAATCAACTTCCAAACCCCCCAATCCCAAGCCAAATTTATTTGCTAACCTTAGTTAACTTAATCCTAACTTGACACATCATAAATCATTAAAAAATATTTTATTTTCTGATTGTTTTAGATTGCATCAAGGCCATCGATTGCCATCATTTTAACCTAATCTTAAGGGCAACTCAAAATCTCAGATCAGGGCAGGATTTCATCACCTGTCCTGGGTCCAAAACAACCATCATCTTACAAACCCAAGCCTAATTAAAATCAATTAGACCTAATTTGCCCTAGTGGGCTAGGAGACATCAATAGGTCGGGTCCAAGCTGTGTGGGCCAAGTAGTGCATTTAACCATTTAGCTATTACTGAAAGCTGGTGTCTAAGGCTGGGGGTCCAAAGTCAAATGACCTAAGTGGTGTTGTGGTTTTTAATTATGTCCATGTGAAAGCAGGGGGGACCTCCCAAACTCCCACCACCTACCTGGCTAGTGGAAGGACTAGCTATTGGGTCAGGTATAAGTTGAGCTGACCCACCCGATTTCTGGCTCTAGGTCTAGGAAACCCTAGATTATACTTGCCTTTTCTTTCTCTTTTGCATGCTTGGTTGCATCATTTCATTTTGATTGATTGATTTGTCGCATGACTACTTGATTAGTAACCTAATATCAAAAGTCCAAACCTCAGCCAAGCCCAACCATGGAACCCACTTTGGAGACCATCTTAGCTCAACTTGCCTAAATGAATGCTCAAACCCAAGCCCAGCTTACCCAAATAAACCAGTCCAACACCCAAACCCAAATCAGCTTACCCAAATAGATCATTGGTTTGACCAATCCGATGCTAAGCTTGACCAACTTATCCAATCAAGTAATCAAGCAAGCCATAGTTTTGACCAAGTAGGAGACCAATTAGGAACCCTAGGTAAGGCCCATAGAGTTGAACCCTTGCCCTATAGACCCAGGAACCCATAGTCCCTAGATATGAACCCAGTAGTAACCTACTATCCCTCAGTCAACCTGAATCTTTTAGCTTTGATACCCCTAGATTTGAACCCATAACTTTTAAATCCATAGCCTTTGAACCCATAACCCTTAGTTTACCTACCCATGTTACCCCAGACTCTAGTCAATTTTTCATTAGCCAGACCCCTCTTACCACCCCATTGGTTCACCAAGATGACTTAGAAGAAAAAATATATGAGGCTAACCCAAGTTTGGTAGAGGAGTTTGAGGATAATGAGTCCATTGAAGATTTAGAAGAAGAGATACCTATAGGTGACCTAGAGTTAGGAGTCAATCCAGAATTAGTTGATATAGTAGAAACCCAGGTAGAAGCCAATCCAATGTTAGTTGATGTAGTAGATACCTGCGTAGAAGCCACCCTAAAGTTAGCTGAGTTTAACCACACCCGACCTATAGTGGAAGAACCCTTAAAGGAAGAAGACCATGAGGAATCCAGTCCTATTATTAGAGCTTTACTTGAGGAGCCACTAGAAAAAAGCTCAATTAGAGAGCCCAGTCCTTTGATTTATGAACCATAAGAGTTTATTAAGGACTTAATCTCTTTAGATCAATGCTCTCAAGATGAACTCACCTCTTTGACACCACTTGATCTTTCTTGAAATCAACAACCCTTTCTTCCATTCTGTAGACCCTTTAGATTTACATCAAACCATAAGGTAAACCTCATTAGTCTAGGATTAATTTCTGACACCCCTTCTTACATCTTAGTTTATCCAATTAACCCCGAACTCTTTTCTTACTTTCCACCCAACCAAACTAACCCCGAATTCACCTCATATTTTTGCCTTTTCTTGAGTTTTCTTATATTTCTTTATCCATTCACCTACATCATGCAGAGATTTGCAAGTTACATTCATTTTTTGCACATGTTAAGTTTGCATCTTACTTCTTGCATACCCTTTGGCATTTAGTAGGCATACATAGTAAATTCTCATGTGCATGCCATGCTAGGGTTAAACCTAGAGAGTCTATAATGTGTTAGGTTAGACCCTAAAAAGTCCAATAAAATTTCTTTCAATAGGAAAGTTTAGTCAAGTCTAATAGGTATTAGTTGAGTCCAATAAAATTCATAGTCCTAAATTACATGTCTACACCTGCACTATCCTCTGCATAGTATATGCATATGAAAATTAGTCAAAAGCTGAACATAGCTAATGAAATAAATAATAACTTGGCTAATTACCAAAAGAGAGATAAAGAATTTTGTAGGGGATTTTGTAGTTGTAAAGAATTTTCTGCTCGTGAAGCTGTCCCATCCAAAATAATGAAGAGTAATGGACCCAATGCCTATGTGCGTGAGATACTACCTAATTTATGTATTAGCTCCACCATCATCATCTCAGATCTTATAGAGCCTAGGGAGCCAGCAGCGATGCCTAGCGAACACCTTGAGCCTAACCCTCCCTTTTGAGAGAGAACCCACCCCAGAGTTTCCATATACAATTAGCCAAATAGTGAGAAAAGGATCGAGAGAATCCTGGATGATCAAGCCATATGTACCCAGAATCATGGCTATCAGAGGTACTTGGTCCGATGGCAAGGTCCGCTAGAATCTGAGGACTCATGGATCACCCGTGAGGATCTGCAGTGCCTCAACCCAGACCAACTTGAGCACTATGATAGCCAAGGTATCCCACACTCGACGGGGTCGAGTTCCTCCAACCCCGGGAGAATTGATGAGGCACGAGGATCAGAAACAGATTACTTGACACTATTTGGTTTACCTAGCCATGTGTCAAATTTTGTAAACAACTAGAATTGAGTCCTTTAATAAGTTGAGGTTAGTTGATTTGTCTCAACCCTCAACCTAGCCCAGTACATTAAGTCCTGTATACCAGTATGAGTCTAGTGTGAGTTCACTTCTTGTATAAGAGAGGAGGCTTTGCTATTTTGGAATTCCACCATATCTCATTCTGAAGCCAGAAGCAGTTACACGAGCTTAGGGGAGCTCAATCGACATCCAGGTGCCTTGATTGTGCCCTGATTTTTCCTAGATGCCATTTCAGATGACAAATTCCCTCCAGATGCTTCTGGGATATTCCATATGCTAGGAGCCCATGTTTCCCAGGTTATTCCAGCACTTCAAGCCTTAAAATCAAGCCTAGGCACCAAGCCCAAGCCCTTAAGAAGCAAGATTATAGCTAGATTCCCTGGAATATGCCTGCCCTTGCGCCCAACCCCTGGAAGCCCACCTGGACCCCTCAAATTTTCATCCAAGCCCATGAAGGAGGCATCCTTGCTGCTTCCCCAAGGTCCAAAAATGAATTTAAGGAGTTTGACCAAGTCTAAGCCAAGTGGGGAGAGGAAAAAAGAGAAGACTAGGTCAAAATTCTAACCTAGTTGGGATTTCTAGTCCTTTTAAAACTTTGTAATTCTAACATAGCTAGGAAATGACTTGTATTCCAATTTCGATGAAGACTTGTAACCCAAGTGTAACCATGATTAGTGAGGGCTTGGAAACTCTATAAATACCCCACCCCTCCCCCTCTTGTAAGCATCTCTTTGTTATGAATACAACTTGCTGAAATTTTGAGTTATTACCTTGTGCTGGTGTTTTGTTTTGGTTCTTTGGTTTGTGTTCTTGTGTTTGGACGAATTCCTTGCTGCCCTAGCATCCTTCCACACCCTAAATCACTGCCATCCAAGCCTTCACACATCAAAGAAGGAGTGCTTCCACGAACCATGATGGCTTCCGATTAGCACAATCCTGTAATCCATGCATGCCGGGCCCCATATAATTGTACATAATTCTTCCACCATTTATCATGTGCCCAACCGGTCTGCCATTGGTAAATTGTTTCGCATTACTTTGGAGACCCACAACATTACCGATCTTTCCACCAAAAGAAGACACTTTAGACGGACTTAATTCATAACGGGATTCTCGGGTACAAGGTCAGATATTTGTCTAAATTTAAGGCAATATATACATCAATGAAGTCTTAAACCCACTTAATCATATCACTTAAAAGATTATTAGTTCATTATTCACTGTAAGATACCCCAATAATCAATCAAGCCATGCGATTCCATGGATAAAACCTTTCGTAATAATACAACCGGATCCTCCTAATGATTGGTTACCTTAATTCAACCCATGAGTCACAACGCCAGTCGAATCTAAATTGCAGCAAATCTCTTGATTTCCTCCTTTCTTTCCATCTATTACTCTATAAGTACCATGCAATCGTTCCCATACCCCACCACATACTATCACATGCTGCCATGGCTAGGAAGAAGGTGAATCTTGCATGGATCGCCAACGACTCCACCCGGAAGGCCACCTTCAAGAAGAGGAAAAAGGGCTTGGTGAAGAAGGTGAGTGAGCTCTCCATGCTCTATGATGTCAAAGCTTGCCTTGTCGTCTACAGTCATGAGGAGTCCCTTCCGACGGTGTGACCGTCCATCCACGAGGCGACGCGAGTCATCGCCCGCGTCCGGAGCATGCCGGAGATGGAGCAGTCTAAGAAGATGATGAACGAGGAAGGATTCCTGGGCCAGTGCCTAGCCAAGCTGTAGGACCAGCTGCGCAAGCATGAGCATGAAAATTGCAAGATCAAGACCACGTTGCCATGTACGACGGCCTCGCCGAGCAGATCCTGCACAACGTCGGCATGCAGGACGTGAACAGCCTTGCATGGATGGTGGAGATGAGGATGAAGATGGTTCAGCCCCGGATCGAGATGATGAGGGAGAAAATGGCCCAGGGGTTAAGCCAATTAGTGACGGTGGTGACGGGGGAGGGGCCAATGCCGGTGATGGAGATGGTGATGGCGCAGATGGTCGAGGCGTCGCCGGTGATTGAGATGGTGAAGTCGCAGATCGCCAGGACATCAAGCGAAGTGGTGCCGCTGGCGGCGTCGATGCCGATGATGGAGATGGTGAGGTCCCAGATAGTCGGCACGTCGAGCCAAGTGGTGCCGCTGGCGGCACCGATGCCAGTGATGGAGATGAAGAGGTCGCAGATGGCCATGATGTCGAGCCAAGTGGTGCCGATGCCGGCGGCGCCGCTGGTGCAGGGATCGATGCCGGTGATGATGGAGAAGACTCCGATGGAGGCGCTCCAGATGCCGAATTGGTTCACGGATGTGGTGAATGCTAATGTTAACTTGATGTATGGTGGTGGCCAGGAGATGATGCAGCCCTACAAAGACCATAGCATTCCATGGGCTGACCCCTGCTACTTCCCCTTCAACTGAAGATGCATCTCTACTACTACTGCTAGTGCTAGAGTTTTCGAGTCCTTTGCTGATTTTTCTTTTTTTTTTGGATAAAAAGTCCTTTTCTTGGTGACGATAATTCTAGCCAAACTTCTCTCATTGCTGCTTTTCGTTAGGGTTTGTTTTGATCATGTTATTCCTGGGTGTTCTCATGTTTATAAAAAACATGAAAATGTTTCTACCATGATTAGCTTGCACTCACTATTGGTGTGGAGTCCCTGGATTGGCCGGTCGGAGCCACTGCATCGCAGGATTGCTCCCTGATTCACTTGCAAAATTTGTCCCTTGCCGGAGTTGTTCCGGCGGAGGACACTTCGATGCCTAAGTCAGTAGCGAATTCCAGCCACAGAATGGGAAAGGTGTCGAGAATGGAAGAGAAAAGAGTTCTTGGAGAATGCAAGTGTGTATCAGCAAGAATGTTCACGTACCTTCCCGGCTACCCTTCTTACCCATATTTAAAAGATGGCCTTCGGTCTGTGGCCCGCTCTTTTTCCGGTGATCATAGGGAGCCAATCTCTCCCATGATTGGCGATCGTGGGTTGTCAGTGAGCGGTTTCGACCAGATCGAAGGCATGGCTGCAGGAGTTGCGCGCCATGATCATGGCATGATGAGTGTCGATTGTAACCGTTGGTTTCAATTTCCTTTCTGGAACAGATTGTGGTTCAAACTTCGGGTCTCCCCTTGCGTTGGCCGAAGACTTGGCATTTCTCCAAGGTCAGAGATTATGTCTATGATGGGGATCGAAGTACGTGCCTTCGGAAGTCGATGAGTAGTTCGGATTTCGGACGGGGCCGAAGGTGCTACCGGAGGACTGGCCTCCGGATGTTGTAGTCCGGTGTGAAGCCTTGGGTTGCTTGTAGTTGGCCTGTCCTCTGCTTGGTACGAAGTCCGTAGTCTGGAGAAACGGGCTTCGACCAGTCGAACCGGGGTTTGGTGTATAGCTAAACTAGGATATCTCAACAGTTGCCCCCCTACTCTCAGTTTTTGAAGTGGAGATTTGCCTAGAGAAGTGAGAGTAGTAATGCCTTGTCGTTTTCCTCCTGAGAGATGGCGCAGGGGATGATTACGAAATCCGTTACTGGGCTGTCCATCATAACCTGAGAATCAGATATTGGACAGGTGCCATTCCCGGATTAGGGAAAAGAGAAAAATTGGGTGGCCCTGGGGCCATCTTTTCTTTTCCCATTGCATGGTGGTCGAGGCGATCTTTTGGTTGGGATTTGGATGATTGTGGTGGCTGTCCTTAGTCTGTTGGATGAAGGGTAGATCTTATCCTGGTGGTCAGTCACAAGTGGGTTACCTCCCAGGGTAATCTTGAGTCAAAACAACCCTCAGTGGGGGTACAGAGACCCTCACCTTTCTTTGGGGAAGGGCGATGGTCTGGGCTAGGAAGCTTCTTCAACCTCGTCTCAATCTCCACCCAAACTGTTCTGGATTGCCAGTCTATTCTCCAAGTAGAATCCTCTTTTCATTCTCTTGCTTCATTCATTTGTCATGGAAGAGACCATAGAGAGTCAAGGGAAGCAGGTTGGGCCCTCGGGGGCCGGAGAGTTAGTAAGTTCGGAGTCGATCTCCAGCTCGGTTTCTCAGAGCAAGGCAGCCCTTCTTCAGGAACGCTACCGCATTCCTGAGGAGTTTCCCTTTGTCCTCTCCATGACCGAGGAGTGGGCGAACGAAGCTCCCCGTCGGTGCCTTACTTTATAAGAAGATCACCTGAAGGATGGTCTTCGGTTTTCCCTGCACCCCTTCTTTGTTAAGATTTTTTGCTTGTACCAAGTGGTGCCAGCGCAGTTGACCCCAAACAGCATCAGGAACATCTGCGAGTTCTTGGTTATGTGCAGCATCGCCAATATAGGACCTAGGACCAACTTGTTCATAGCCCTTTTCGTCCTCAAGAGGGACTTCCACAGCAATGGATGATGGGTGATTGGCCCTAGATCAGGCCGTAGGGTTATCAAGGACATGCCTAGCGCCATCCACGGGCAGAAACCCGTCTTCGTATTTATGTTGTCGTTTGATCCATGGGGCTTCGACACTATATGGAAGAAGCCTCGCCTGACCGCCAACGATGGAAAGAAGGTCTTGGCGGCTGATCAGTCGGACTATGATCTTTTGACCAACTCTGAAGTTGCCCCTATCCGGGAGTTGTTGGAGGAGTGGAATCTCCATCGGGCGAGAATTAGTAAATTCCCCTCAATAGGTATAGCGACGGGAATTTCTGCCCCTCTAGTTCAGGTTTTATTATAGTTCATTTAACTGATGTGATCCCCTTTGCCTGTAGGTGGTGGGAAGAAGCGCGATTTGAGCTGGCTTCGCCAGACTTCGGAGAAGTGGGTTGCACAAGCCCCTTGCACCATGTCTGCAGTTCGGAAGAGAGTTCGGAGGGATGGTCCAGAAGGGGACCAAAGCACTTCGTCCTCCCGAGGTGCCTCGGGGGAAGATGTAGTGGCCATGGAAGGGGCTTCGATGAGACCCTATCCGGTCAAAACCCTACCAGCGATCGCCTCCCCAGCCAACACAATAAGGAGCCCGCCTCAAGGAGTGAATGTGCCATCGGTTTGCCCCCCTGCCGCTGATATGGGCAAAGTGCGGCAAGTCAAAGGAGAGTTCGTCCACGGGGCTTCTTCAGCCGGAGGTCATTCGACGGACTCTTCGGAGCTTCCTCCTATGGGAGGGCTGCTGGTCCCGACCGAAGCCAGGCAGGTGTTGAAGGGTATGATACTGCCCCACAACCTGGCAATTCTCCAGAATCGGAGCTTTCTCAAAGTGTCCGATTCCGACTTCGCTGCCCTGCAACAGGTATGACTATCACCACCTTCTTTGTCTTGAGAGTTATTTCATCCTGAATTCTCCTTTTTTGATGTAGTTGGTCTATGACTTCACCTTCATGGAGGAAGGCCTGGAAAACATGGACAGCCTCATTCACGGCCTCAAGGAGGAGCTTCAGATTGCTAGGGCTGCCAGAGAAGTAGCCGAAGAGCTGAAGCAATCCATGGAGGACTGTCTTGTCCGGGTAACTGATGAAGTTCGTGACTTGAAGGGTGAACTAAAAAGTGCCCACTCAAGGATAGTAGGACAAGAGGCATGGTGGAACAGAAGCATGAAGCAAGTTGAATCTCTGGAGTGGGCTGCCAGGGAGGATCAGGAGAGGATGGAAAATCTATCCAAGGTGGTCGAGGAGGCTTCTAGGAGGGCCGAAGAGGCGATCTTGGAATCTGAAGCTGCTAGGAGGGAGTCCGAAGCTTTGAGGAAGCGGGTAGACAGTGCCGTGGCTGACTTCAAGACGTCTTCACAATTTCAGACAGAGATTGATGAAGCATCATTGTATGCCTACCAGCACGGCTTCAACGATGGGCTCTCCAAGGTAAAGGAGACCCTCCCTCACCTCAACCTTTCGAGCATTCCCTCCTACAACATAATTGGAGAGGAAGGAGAAGAAGTGGAGGAGGCCGAAGTTGCATGGGAGGTCGAGGAGTTACTATGTCCGGCGGAGGAGGCTGCTACCCCAGTCGAAGATCCGGAGGTGATCCCAGCTCCAATCCCGGCCCAGGAGGTGACTCAGGCTGGAGGGGTCCAGGTTGAAGGTTCTCCTGTCCTGGCCCAGATGATGAGATCCTCTTAGAGCAAGTTGACAAGTTGCTCCAGTCCTGTGGTGTGGAGCCTTCTCCTACTGATGTGAGTGACCTGGATCACTCTGAATGTATTTTCCTTCTTTCTTACTTGTATTTCCAATGAACTTTGTATTGCAACTTTCCTAGATTTTGGAATGAATTCTCCTTTCTTTGCACATGCGTTGTTGTGTCTCATGTGTTGTTTGAATCGATCTTCCTATTCTTTTTTCTACTTAGTCGAATAATCGCATCCGGAGACCGTTTAATCGATAAGAACTGGTTCTACCATTCTCTTTTCTATTTAGTTGAATAGTTATGGCCGAAGGCCATTCAATCGGTGAGGACGAACCCTTGAACGGACCAAAACTCCGTTGCCGAAGACTGTTGCCTTTTTTCGGAGGTTGAGCATGTCCGTTGGGGCGGATAGGAGACATCTTCCCGTCAATCAGTGATTAGGGATATTTGATTAGGATCATTGTTGTCCACGTGGCATGTCAAAATTTGTACAGTCATAATCTCTTGTGCCTTATGAGCCGCCAGGCCTCCTTTTTCCAAAAAGAGACCATTAATGATGCCATCGCATGATGCAGATTTCTCTGGATTCGAAGCGATGGCGGTTGCTGTCCTGGGGATGGCTTCCGAGAGTCTTTCTGGTTCTCGAAGCATCACCAGGACACGTGGCACCTTTTCATGTAGCTGGGAAGGATGTGGGACATGCCTCCCCACAGTCGGTCATGGGCGCAGGGTTTCTATAAATAGGATCTTGCCCTCCTGCTGTCGAAGGCCATCGTTTTTGTTGGTATCTTCCTCCCATTAACAATGAGGTTAAGTACTTCCGAGCTTCGTCATGCAGCGAAGAGGAGGGCCATCGACCCCAAGAGGAAGCGAAGCTCGGAGCTACCTGAGCCGGAAGGTGAAGAGGAGGGGCCTCTTGTGGACCAACTAGAGAAGAAGGTCCGATAGTTGGAGGCCCGTCTGAGGGAAGCCTGGGCCCAGGTCACAATGGTGATGACGACGGCAGAGGAGGCAAGGAAAGAGGCGACGGACGCCATTGCAAATCTCAAAGCCTCGGCTGCCTTCAAGGACAAGCTCACCGCAGTGGCCCTGGACTCCTTCCATTTGGGGTTCTGGGAGTGTCGGAGGAAGGCCTCAAAGTTTTACAACTTGAAGGGCCTGGATAACATCAACCCTCCATTCCCTTCCCCAGCCACGAATTCGACTCTGACTCCGATGAAGGGTCGGATTCGGGTTCGAACGGGATCCCCGGGGCCCTTCATCGTCCCATCTGGTCTCTCCCCGACGATACATGAAAAATCCATCGGGAGTTATTGAAAATTTCCCAACTTTGTTGTCGCTGCTGCTGCTGCTCTTTTTTTTTTATATATATATCTTTCTTTAGGAGAGTTTCTTTTCTTTTTTCTTACTCTCTTTTTAGGAGAGTTTCTTTCTTTCTTTTCTCTGTCTCTCTTCTTTTTTTTGTAAAAATTTGAAAGAAATGAAAGATCTTTTCTTTTACGTCTTCCATGTATTTTTGCGATGTGTTGCATCACGATTTGTCTATAATTAGACTCCATAGAGCACTTGCGATCTATAGGGAAGAAGTAGGGTCAGTTGGACCTTTTTGAGAATGTCTGTTGTTGACAGAAAGGATGACAGTGTCCTTTTAGGCACGTGTTTGATTTTTTTAGGGTCAGGTGTTTACACCATCCCTGTGCTCTTTCATCGTAATTAAGGTAGGCTGTTTAGCCCACCTCGGTGCGTGTTCGGATTTTCCGTAGGGTAGGTTACAAAACCATCCTTGCACCTTTGATCTTTTTGGTGGCCTGATTAGGCCATCCATTGCACTCGTCGGGCATACCGATAAGGTGAGTGGATCAGACTCTCCTTTACGCAGGCTGTTGTCGTTCAGTCGATGCAACTAGCCATTCTAATTAAGTAGAGTTGAGAAGCTTTGGCACATAGTTTTGGAACTTTTTCATTGATAGTATTGGCGAAGTTTTGTACATTCCATGGCCGGATAGGGTCTTCCCCTCCAGGTCTTGAGTCGATATGTCCTTGGTCAAATGACATCTTCAACTTGATATGGGTTTTCCCATTGGGGGAGAGTTTACCATGTTTTGTTGGCCTGGACACTTCTGCTCTTTGCAATACCATGTCCCCTGTGCGGAAGTTTGCTCCTTCACCCTTGAGTTATAGTACTTGGCGACCTTTTGCTGGTATGCCACCATTCTTATCTGGGCCTGTAGCATGGTGCTTAATAGCAAATCCAATCAATCCTTCTGCGATCGAAATTCTAAGGCTCTTCATAGTTGTCAATTCTCAGGGACTGTAGGGAGACATCGATAGGTAGATGGCTTCGGTACCGTAGGCTTGGTTGAACGGAGATTCGCCGGTGGCTGTTCTTGGGATAGTTCGGTACGCCCAAAGAACGGAGGTCAGTTCTTTCGCACAAAGCCCTTTGGCGGCATTCAACCTTGTCTTCAGACCATGGAGGATGGTCCGGTTGGTGGCTTCGGCTTCTCGTTGGACTGTGGATGAGCAACGATGTTAGTCGATGCTGGATATGGTACCGAGCACAGAAGTCCTTGAACTTCGAATTGTCGAATTGTCTCTCGTTGTCTGTGATGATGACATGTGGGATGCCGAACCAGAAGATGATGGAATTTTTCACAAAATTTTTCACCTTGCCCTCTGTGATCTGGGCCAATAGTTCGGCTTCCACCCACTTCGTAAAATAGTCGATGGCCACTAGAAGAAACATCCTTTGCCCTGATGCTGGTGGGAACGGGCCATGAATGTCCATCCCCTACTGGGCATAAGGCCATGGGGCTGCCACTAATCAGGTGACTCACAGGTTGTCTCTGCACAATAGCGTACCTCTGGCATTGGTCGCACTTCTGCACGAAATCAGCTGAGTCTTTCTGGATGGAGGGCCAGTAATACCCTTGTCGAATAATCTTGTATGCTAGAGATCTGCTTCCGAAGTGATCCCCATATCCCCCTCATGGACCTCTCTCAAAGCATAATCTGCATCGATGGATCCTAGGCATTTAGCAGTGGTTGAGAGAACAATCTCTTGTAGAGGGGTTCCGTCTAGATGATGTATTGAGACGCCATCCAGCGATCTCTTGCCTCCGCCTTATCTTCCGGTATTTTTCCTTCTTCAGGAATCTGAGATGGGATCCATCCAGCTTGGCTCAGTATCAATCTGGCGCACCTCCGTAGCCTCTTCGACAATGCTTGGAGTTTCAAGATGTTCAACAAGGTGCACCCGAGAGACTCTGGTGCCGTAGTTGTCAATCGAGACAGTGCATCCACCCAGGAGTTCTCTGATCGGGAACATGATAATTTCAAAATGTTCCAATTGGAGATAAAGCCTGACCTTCTCCAAGTATTGCACCATGGTTTGGATCTTTGGCTGCGTATTCTCCGTTGACTTGATTCACAACCGTTGAGAATCGGAGAAGGCTCGAGCTGTCGGACTCCCAGATCTTTGGCGATCCGAAGTCCGACGAGTAGGGCCTCTCGTATTCGGCCTGATATTGGAGGCGTGGAAGGAGTAACATAGTGCATACTCTATGTATGGCCGTCTGGTTCGGCCAACATGAGTCCAGCCCCGCATCCGGTAGCATTGGAAGCTTCGCCCACATGAAGCACCCAACGGACTTCGTCTCCTTTGGGGCTTCTTCTTCTCCTGAAGAGATTTCGTCTTCAGACTTTCAAGTGCACTCAGCCAAGAAATCGGAGAGCACCTGGGCCTTCATAGCCACTCAGGGCTAGAAGCTAATGTCAAATTCACTTAGCTTCACAGCCCACTTGGCTATTCTTCTAGAAGTGTCCGAAGATCGGAGAACGGCCTTGAGAGGTTGATCAGTTAGCACCATATAGTGTGGGCCTGGAAGTATGGCCATAGACGCTTTGCCGTAATTACCCAGGTGTAGATCAGCTTCTGCATCTTTGCATATTGTATTTTTGCGTCATGCAGGACCTGCTGATACAGTAGATTGGCTTGTCAGACCCATCTTCTTCATTCCGGACAGTACCGAACTCACTGCTTCATTGTGAAGCAGAGAGTACAAGTAAAGGACCTCGCCTTTCTTTTAGCTTGGAGAGCAGTGGCGGGGTTTCCAAATACTTCTTCAATTCCTCAAAAGCACGCGACAGTCTTCAGACTATTCGAAGCCCTTGATTACCGAAGTACCTTGAAGAATGGAAGACATTTTCTCTGCTGACCGAGAGATAAATCGCTTAGGGAGGCAATCCTCCCTGTCACTGTTGGACTTTTCCTTTTTGTAGGAGGGGATTCTCATATCTTTCAAGGCTTGGATCTTCTCGGGATTGGCCTCAACCCCTCATTTGCTGACAAGAATGCCTAAGAATTTACATGACGTGGCCCCAAATGTGCACTTCACCAGGTTTAACTTCATGTGGTAGCACCGGAGAGTGCTGAATGACTCCTCCAAGTTGTAGATGTAGTCTCTCGGTGGAGACTCTTGACGATTATGTCGTCAACATAGACCTCCATATTTCTTCCCAATTGCTTTTCGAACACCTTATTGATGAGTCTTTGAAATGTTGCTCTAGCATTCTTGAGGCCGAACGGCATCATCTTGTAGCAGTAGAGACCTTTGTCAGTGATGAATGCCATCTTCTCCTCATCTTGTGGATCCATTCTGATTTGGATGTAGCCGGAGAAGGCGTCCATGAAGCTCGGCAACTGGTGGCCGGTGTTAGCGTTGACCAGTTAATCAATCTTTGGGAGAGGGAAGCTATCCTTTGGGCAAGCCTCATTGAGGTCTGTATAGTCGATGCATATCCTCCACTTGCCGCTAGCTTTCTTCACCATCACCACATTGGCCAGCCACTCGGGGTAGCGGGCCTCTCTGATGAATCCTGCTTTGAGGAGCTTGCCAACCTCTTCATCAATGACTTGCTGTCTCTCGGGGGGTAAGCTCCTCTTCTTCTACCGTACCGGTTTGTACCCAGGGGTTACTTCCAGCCGATGAGTAATCACTTCGGCAGGAATCCTGGGCATGTCCGAAGCTGACCAGGCGAAGACATCGACGTTGTCCCTGAGAAAACGGATCAGCTCCATTCTGGTTTCCTCATCAAGGGCGCTCTCGATCTGCACAATTCTGGAGGGATCTTCCTCTTTCAAAGGTATCGGGATGGTCCTCTCCATGAGTTCACCAAGATTTGTGGTTGAATTTCTCATATCCAATTGATCTGGAGTAGTCGAATCTTGAAATGCCGATCTTCAATCATTAGACACTATCATGCCGTCCTCTGGTTTGGTCTAACTTCTCCAACACCATTTCTAGTAGGGAGCATACCAAGAGGTAGTGAGAGGATTACGGTCCGGAACTTGTTCAAGGCAAGCTGTCCCAGAATAATATTGTATGCTGAGGGGATCTGGACCACCGTGAAGTTGATCGGATATGTCTTTTGTCGAGGCTCGGTGCCAAGGGTTACAGGCAGTACTATTTCCCCCTCAGCATAAACTTGGTTGCCCCCAAAACCAGAGAGCGGTATGGGGGATAATGGGGAACTAATATGCATGCAATTTTTTTTGTATTTTTACATGTTGAGTTAGGCGATTAATTCCCGAATTTCAGATCAAAATTATTTGTAGGAATTTTGTATGAATTTTTGAAGATCAGCATGCAGATTAGGACCTAGAAAAGTAGCAAAGAAGGACCGCCGGGGCTGAGAAGCCTCGGTTAGGGCAAGTTCTCCTACAATAAAACTACTGGAGGTAGAGGGGTGTACTTGACAACGTCTGTGAAGATCGCAGCGAAGGGGTCTCTCGTTCCTCGATGGATGCGGCCTGAAAATCGAGCCAAAGACCCGCGGATACCCGGCTTTCTGCTCGGTGATCCGATTGAGGCTTGGCTGGAGTCGTTGGATTCGTAGGAACTCGGGGACCTGTAAACGACCTGTCAGGGGTTAGAAAACTCACAAAGGAACAAGAAACACAGAAAAAACAGCAAGGGAAGGCTTCTTTTGGAGTGGGTGTCCAGGGATCTGAGAGGCTTGTTGGCAGCAGAAGATGATTGCAGCACTGGGAGAAAAACTCTCACAAACCCCTTTATGCACACAGCAGGGTATCACACAACTCAATAGAAGAACTCAAGGTTTTTTATTCATCAAAAATTCTCCTTCATACAAGAGGCTAGGGTCCCTTAAATAGACCCTTAACCTTGGGCTCCAAGTAAGGGTACATAAGTCTTTACATAAGAATCCTTTTCCCTCTCAAACCCTAGCTAAAAATAAGAAAATATTAGGTAGAAAAATCCCTAAAAATTTTCTTGACTTGGTCAGACTCCAAGGATGCCTAGGAGGGCGTGTTGGGCTTCTAGGAGCAGCAAGGGGCCGGCCCAAAGGGCCCGGGTGCATGGGTTTGGGCCTCTGGAAGCTGGGGTGGCCTGGTAGCTAGGTAGCAGGAATATTCCCTGGTATCTTGCTTCTTAGGGGCTTGGGCTTGGCACCTGGATTTGATTTCTTTGGGCTAGGATGTAGATGGACCTCTAAATCATGGATGCCTTGGTATATGAATATATTTTGGCATCTGGAAGGGAATCTGGGCATTTGGAGGGCATCTGCAAGAAATCAGGGTTTTCTGAATTTCCTCCTGGGGTCTTCAATCTTCAAGCTGGGTTGGACTTGGGCTATACTTCCATGTCTTCAATCTAGTTGGACTTGGTCTTCACTTGTATGATATAGTCTTGAGTCTTCAGTATGCTTGGACAGACTCAAAAAAATAAAATTAGCTCAACATGAGCTAACTAGCATTGGACTGAACTAGCTCAACATGAGCTGACTAGTATAGAACTGAAATAACAACTAAAATACTCAATAACAACTAAAATGGACTCAGATGAGCTAAGCCCTTATTACAGATGGACTCATAAATTATTGATCAATTTACAAAGGGTTGAAAAGCCTCTGTCTTATTCTGGTGCCTCAGGTGTCCCCCCCAGGGGATCTTTGCAGTTGATGTCTAGGCAAACACGTTTTGGATAATGCATCGTACATCAAGACATCAGTCGAACTTCCATTATCTATAAGAATTCGCTGTACATCAATTGGCCACTATGGCCGAAATTACAAGAGGATCATCGTGTGGGAGTCGAACTCCCGCGAGATCGTCGTCGAGAAGGATGGAGTTGTTATCCTTCAGTCGCTTTGAAGCTTCATCTTCATCCCTTCTCTAGTTGGTGGGCCGGTGTATCATCCCTATACCTCTGTTGGTGGCCTTTGATTTGGCAATTCGGCCTCTTCAGGAGGTGGCTAGGGAACAGTTGCTTTCTAACCGGGGCCTTGGCGACCGATATACCGCCCCAGGTACCCTCTCTTGATGAGATCCTCAATTGCATCCTTCAGATGGATGCATTCTTCTGTATTGTGGTCGTGGTCCCGGTGGAATCAGCAGAATTTGTTCCTGTTCCTGACGGAAGAGGAGGCCTTCATGGGACTGGGCCGTTGGAGATAGTTTTCTTTTACTATCTCCAAGAGGAGCTTCTCTCGAGGGAAGTTGAGGGGGTGTAGGAGTTGAATCTTTCTCCCAATGCTTTGGGCTTGGGAGGGCTTCTTCGGCGATCTGCATATTGCCACCATTATTTTGGAAGTTGGGGGCCTTGCCCCCTGTTATTCTTCTTTTTTGAAGGGGGTTTCCCTTCAATCAACCGTCAATTCGCCCCCTGCTGTTCAGCATCGGTGTATTTCTGAGCCCTTGAAAGGAGCTCAGCGTAGCTCTTAGGGAACTTCTTATCCAGGGAGAAAGTAAGCCTGGAGGTACGAAGCCCCTTCTTCAGCGCTGACATGGCCACGTGCTCGTTGAGATCGAGGATCTCAAGCATTGCCGCATTGAACCTGGAGATGTAATCTCTCAGGCTCTCTCCTTCATGCTGGTGAAGGAGGAAGAGTGTATCCGTATTCTGAGGAGTCTTACGGCTGGTCCTGAAATGCAAGACAAATAATTTTTCTAACTCAAAAAAGGAATCGATAGTACCTGGGCGCAGGCTCGAGTACCGCATCCGAGTAGACTTCTTTAAGGTAGCCGGGAATGCTAAATAGTACATCACGTCCGATGCTCCTTAGATCATCATATGGGCTTTGAAGCTGCCCAAATGGCAGAGAGGGTCGGAGGTGCTGTCGTAGGGTTCCATCTGGGGAACCCTGAAGTGCCGAGGAATGTCCTCGCCATTATGCGGTTGGTGTAGGGTGGGCGTAGATCACCCACGATCGAATCATCGGGATCTCTCTGATCCCGCATTCTTTATTCTCGCGCCTTTTCCATCTCTGACTCGATGGCTCTGAACCTCCCCTCATAATTGGGAGTCTGCTTCGGTGCTCTATCCACTGAAGTGGAGTCTTTGGAGGAAGAGGAGGAGGTTTGCCTAGGCATTTTCCCTTTCTGCGGAAAATCAGCGGACCTAGGCAGTCTTGAAGTCCGGCCTTTAGGAGAAGGCCAAGAATGGGGGGAGGGACGTGTAGAATCCTCCCACGGAGCTCTCCTTCTTCGAGATCGAGAGCTATGTCTAGAAACAACCGGCGGGTTTGCCACCGGAAAGGCTCTGTCTTGGAATTCTTGAACCATGGCCATTAAGTTGGCGACCTGGTTCATAAGAGCTTCGAACTGCTGTAGTCCCACAACAATTATGGGTGGTGGGATCGTTCTCCTCTAGGGGTGCACCCCCCTTAGATGGAGCTCGACTCCGGCTTGTAGAAGCAACTTGAACTTTTTCTCTTGCCATCAAAAAACTTTTCTTCCCCTTATCTGTGAGGGAGCTTAAAAATGTTAATGTCGCCCCCCTTCCTGCGTGCCAATCTGTTGGCGTGGAGTCCCTGGATCGGCTAGTCAGAGCCGCTGCATTGCAGGACCGCTCCCTGGTTCACCTGCAAAACAGATTCCTTGCCGGAGTTGTTCCGACGGAGGACACTCCGATGCCTAAGTCAGTGACGGATTCCAGCACAGAATGGGGAAGGTGTCGAGAGTGGAAGAGAAAAAGAGTTCTTGGAGAATGCAAGTGTGTATCAGCGAGAATGTTTGCATACCTCCCCGGCAACCCTTCTTACCCATATTTAAAAGATGGCCTCAGTTCTGTGGCCCGCACTTTTTCCGGTGATCATGGGGAGCCAATCTCTCCTATGATTGGCGATCGTGGGTTGTTAGTGAGCGGTTTCGAATAGATTGGAGGCGTGGCTGCAGGAGTTGCGCACCATGATCATGGCAGGATGAGTGTCGATTGTAACCGTTGGTTACAGTTTCCTTTCTGGAATAGATTGTGGTTCAAACTTCGGGTTTCTCCTTGCGTGGGCCGAAGACTTGGCATTTCTCCAAGGCCGGAGATTGTGTCTACGACGGGGATCGAAGTACGTGCCTTCGAAAGTCGATGAGTAGTTCGGATTTCGGTCGGGGCTGAAGGTGCTACCGGAGGACTGGCCTCCGGATGTTGTAGTCCGGTGTGAAGCCTTGGGTTGCTTGCAGTTGGCCTGTCCTCTGCTTGGTCCGAAGTCCGTAGTCCGGAGAAACGGGCTTCGACCAGTCGAACCGGGATTTGGTGTATAGCTGAACCAGGATATCCCAACACTCATGTTTATATAATATATATTTTTCAATGCTGGACTGAAGTAATGGAGAAAGATCCATACCTTGTTGGATGTCCTCCTTAAGACAGAGGTGCTGCAAACCCTACAGGTTTTGTTTAAAAACTCGTACTTGGCTTCCTTCGGAATTTCTCTCCTGAGCTAGCAGATCGGTCTCTATATTTAAATCCAAAAGTCACGGAACCGCTACTGCGATTACCAAAATTAAGTGACTTGGTAGTGCGAATATTACCCACCATCCGTGGAACTTCCAGAAAGCTGAGCTTATTACTTCACCAAAATCTCTTTTTAATCAAATCCTTCAAATTTCAGCCCACAATTTTCTGATGAAAAAAACATGAAAAGAAAACGAAATATTCATTCAATTGCATCATTAAAAGAGCAGAATCCATGCGACAATTTTTTTTTTAAGTAGATTTTTGTTAGATGCTCCTTTATAATTTTATTATAAAAAATTAAAAATATTACATCACTATCTTATTTTTTATATATTTTATTTTTTGAGAAAATATTTTATTATTTATTATCTTATTTTTGATGATTTTTCTTCTTTCCTGCCATTCTTGACACTACCTTCCACTACTCTACAAGAAACAGTATTTTAGCAACCGATTTTGCAAACGATTTTTTGATTATACTTGTGACTTATTTTGCAACCGATTTTGTAACTAATTTATTTTTTTTATATATTAGCAACCTATTAAAATCAGCTGCAAATTTAGTTGCAAGATTTTCATTTTTCAAGCGATTTTGTAATCGAAACCGAATTCATTTAAAAATATATTTTTCAGTTTATTTCTTAATTTGCAACCGAATTTTCGGTTGCAAAATTCTAAAGAAAATCAAAATTAATTTTAAATAAAGTTTTGCAATCGAAAATCTGGTTGCAAAAAAATGATTTTTTTTAAAAAAATATTTTTGAAGGTTTATTTTTATTTTGCAACTAAATTTTCATTGCAAAATTTCATTTTAATTAATTTTTTTTTTTTTTGAAAATTTGCAACCGAAAATTCGGTTGCAAGAAAATGATTTTTTTTAAAAAATTTTTTTTGTTTTTTAATTAATTTTGCAACCGCTTTTTTTGAATTTTCAAAATTTTATTTAAAATTATTATTTGTTTTTTTCTGTTTTTTTGTTGTTTTTACAAAAATTTTAAATAAAAAACATTTAAAAATTTTGTTTTAAGTTATTTTTTAATTTTAAACAATTTGTTGCAAAAAAGAATTGAAAACCTTTTATAAAATTTTTAAGTTTATAGAATTTTTATTTGCAACCGAATTTTTGGTGCAAAAAAAATAAAAAATTTAAAAGTTATTTTACAACCGGAACAACCAAGGGGCAAAAAAGATCATTAAAAATATTTTTTAAGTTTATTTTTTTTAATTTTGCAACCAAATTTGGTTGCAAAATATTTAAATTAAAATTTAATTTTCTTTAGAATTTTGCAATCGAATTTCGCAAAAATGATCATTTAAAAATTTAAAAATTTTAATTTTTAGCAACCAATTTGGCAAAATTCATTAAAAAAATTTAATTTTCTTTAAAATTTGCAACCAAAATTCGGGCCAAAAAAAGATTTTTTAAATTTTTTTTTTAGAAAATTACAAGTTGCGAATTATAATTTTAATATATATATTAATTTTTTTATTTCTATAACTGAAAAATTGTTGCAACAATTTATTTAAGCAGCCTCTCACCGAATCGTGCCTTAGCCCTCCCCTTTGGCCCTTCTCCCTTCCCAGCCCCAGCTACCAGCGGCTAGCAAATCCCCCCGTTCCCCTCCGGTGCTCCGCTTCTATGCCCATGGCCGCCGCCCCCTCAACCCAACCCCTCCGGCCCCCCCCCGACGGTCGACTGTTCGAGCAATCGAGCCTCTACGCTGCCCCTCAACATCGGTGCTTCGCCTGCCCACGGCCGATGCCTCCCCCCCGACGGCCAACGCTGCCTCCCTCCCCGACAGCCGACTGCTCAAGCCCTCTACGCTACCTACAAGCGAATCGAGCCTTAAGGCCCTCGATATCAGTGCTCCGCCTCCACGCCCACAGTCGATGCCTCCCTCGACGGCCGAGCCCTCCACGGTCGATGCCTCCCCCCGAACGGCCAATGACTCCCCCCACCCCGACGGCCAAGCCCTCTATAGTCTACACTATTGCTCATCCCTAGACGGTGTACCGCGGTCCCTCGACGATCGACGCCCGCTGTTGCTTGACATAATTCTTAGATTCTAGTACCACCGACCACCAACATCGACGATCGTCCCCACTGTCCCGCCGGCTGCCGTTGCCCCTGTTTCGCTGGCTGCCACTACCACCAAGCATCTTCTCCCGCCCAAGCACGCCGGCTGCCACTGCCCCTGTCCCGATATCATTCGGATCTTTACGGCTTTGTCTTCCCCGGATTCGAGCCACCAAGCTCTTACCACAGTGCCACAAATCGGTTAGATGTTTGATTTTGTTTTATATTAATACATAGCTATAATCGTCATGAAGCTGCATAATTTTTATGCTAGTAATTTTTTTGAATTAATGCTAATCAGCCCATGCATTTTTAATTCTGTTTGGAAGTAGCAATCAATATGGAAGATAAGCAAAAGAATACCCTTTAACTATGGTGTGATATCAGTTGGTTGCTTAACTGTAATGAAGTGAAGCTCGGGAACCTAAATACTTTTTAATTTATACTTTAAGTAGCAACCACCCAATCTGGTATTTTTATCTAGGATATTGAACAGTATCAACAGGATTATGCTACCTTGTTGGTGGTTTATGTTTTCTGTTTTCAATTTACGCAGATGTGGTAAGATATGGATGGAGTGTCAATCTACTTCTTTAAACATGGTTTTGGATATGTGCATTGCTGAAAATATTTTTACTATAATGAGTAGGCATACGTAGCAGTAGCCTTATGCCAGTTCTGTTATTCCATTATATAGCTGTAGCCTTATGCCTAAATTTAAGGTATATTCTGTTTTTCTTAAAGTGACAAACTACTGATCATGTTTTTATATTCCTGTGCCTGTTTTGGTTCAAATGAGAGAAGAACTACTTTGGCTAATATCTTTTCTAAGTTATGTACATTATGCTGTATTATTGTTACATTCAACATAGAGACAATGTTACTGCCATTTGAATTGTTTTTACTTACTGTTTATGATAGTAAGAAAAATAACATAACCTGCTATTTAGTTTCTCTTGAATTGATCTTGTTCCTTGATGGCTTAATTTGTTCTCTTAATCCCTTCTTCCACCCAGACAAGCTAATGCTTTTAAGATTACCTTTCCAACTGGCTATTGCTAACTTTGGTGTTCATTTGTATGTTGTGGATCAAGGATAGGGTACATTCTGATAAGCTACAGGCATCTGAAAAAAGTTCTAAATCCCGAAGTCTTTTTGCTAGAGCTGGTGCAGATGGAGTAATGCCCTGTCAGGTTCTTTATGTCTTTCTTCTTGGAATCTCCGTCATGATATCCAAACATAAGCCAAAAAATGAAAATTTCTTTTATGCCCAAGCAGCTTAATAATATTCACCTGCTTTCTAACGATTTTTGAATAGGGTATTCGACCTACTGCAGATTCTGAAAGATCAGGTTCAACTCGTAAGAAAACAATAATAAATCTAAACTTAACAGCAAATATAGTTTTTATTGCATTACATTTTCTCATATGCACTATCAGTCAGTGAAATCAGTATTCCTCTGCCTAGATATTACTGAAAACAATAATTGCACTCGAATGCGAAAAACAAAAATCATGTGTTCCTGTTGAATGCATCTTAACAATGCTATCTAATTGTGTTTTCCTGCATAATATAATCTTATGTGCCATATACCTTATGACTGCCATGTTTAATTGAAGTACATTTTAGAAATCAGAAACAATTCTTGCTGAATTGTTTCTACTTTTAAGTTTTTTACGATCACCCTTCAATGAACTTTGTCATATTATGTTATCTAAATATAATGCATATGATCCAATATGAATCTTATTTTTCCTCTTAGGATACATCTATTAAGCAACAGGTCTTTTAAGTTATATCAAATCAAAACTAGTTTTCAGGACTTTTATTTGTAATTTTTGAGTCTATGTTTATAGTATTGCTCCTTGTTTTCTTTTAGTGATAATAGCTCATGATTGCAAGGTTCATTTGGTAAAAATTTAAAAGCTTATTGCATGGAACAACAGTTACAGTTAAACGTATTATTTCATCGCTATCAGAGTATAGATTGGTGATGTAAGACATCTTCCTTTTTATATTTTGATGCACAATTTGATATGCTAGATTCTTGGCCCTTTTTTTAAATTCATAAATGCAGAATTTTCTAGGGATATAAATACTCAACTTTTGAATCACTATTCAATCTAGTATATTTGATTAGTTTGATAATAGTATTTTATTAAAATGAAACTATGTAAGCAAAACTATAGTATGATCATATTTTTGATGCATCCATGTTCTTTAACAATGCTTAGTCCAGCCTCATTTAATTTTTCATATTATAATTTGTATCAATATTTACAAGAAAAGATAATTTTCTGTATCCTCATCTTTTGATATGATACAGAATATAGATATCTTTCATCTTCATAGTTGGATGTATATTAGACTTTTACCAGGTCGAAAAGGATATACCGAAGAGTTTTTAAAAGGCGTGGAAGATTTTATACTCTTTGGGTGTCAGCAACCTTACTTTCAAAGTAAAAGAAAATTTAGATGTCCTTGTTATAGGGCAAAAATCAAAGTTCTTAACTATTGATGAATTGAAGCTTCATCTTTACAAAACAGGATTTGTACCTAATTACTGGTATTGGATATCTCATGGAGAGAGTGATCCTCATGTGGGTGGGGCACCTGATTTGCATGCAACTGATTCAGCTATTGCATAAATGGATAATGATCCACAGAACACATATCGATGCATGATATTCGATACCTTCGAAACAGAGTCTATACCTGACTATTCGTCTATTGTAGAGGAGACATCGAGTTTGGATGATCAAAAATTCTATGACTTGTTACATTCAGTCCAAAAACCATTATTGCTAGGATGTACTGATCATTCTGAGTTATCAATAGCTGTACGGTTGCTTAGCATCAAATCTAAAGGTAATATTTTGCAACGTTCTTTTGATCAAATAGCGAGTCTTATGAAAGAGACACTTCCAACCGATAATACTATACCTCAGGATTTTTATAGCACAAAAAGTTGGTGTCCAAACTTGGCCTTATTACTATAAAGATTGATTGTTGTATTAATGGTTGCATGATGTATTATGGTGAACAATCTGAAGATAAGCAATGCAAATTTTATGGGGCTGGTAGATATAAACCTCGGTTCCATGCAGACAGTCAAAATAAAGAGGTGCCGATAAAGAGAATGTATTATTTACCTCTGATTCCTAGATTAAAAAAGATTGTATGCTTCAATGAGTTTTGCACCATACATGATATGGCAGTATGAGAACAGGTGTGAGCCAAGGACATTGTGTCATCCGTCAGATGGAGAAGCCTGGAAATATTTTGACCGACGCTATCCTGATTTTGCAACTGAACCACGCAATGTCAGGCTAGGGCTATGTGCTGATGGTTTTACTCCTTACAGTAAATCATCAACCCCATATTCTTGTTGACTAGTAATTATTACTCTCTACAATCTGCCACCTGAATTGTGCATGACCATTCCTTATATATTCTTGATGATAATTATTCCAGGTTCACATAATCCAAAGAGCAGGATAGATAAGTATCTACAGCCTTTGATAGATCAGTTGAAATATTTGTGGGAGGAGGGTGTCCTAACATATGATATTGCAAGAAAGAAAAATTTTATGATGAGGGCTGCATTGATGTGGACCATCAATGACTTTCTTGCATATAGAATGATGTTCGAATGGAGAATAGCTAGGAAATTGGCGTGTCCATATTATATGGACTGATCAAAGGCATTCACTTTGAAACATGATTGAAAGAATTCTTGGTTTGATTGCCGTCGACAATTTTTGCCTATTAATCATGTACTAAGAAGAAATAAGGATGCATTCTACAAAAACTGGATTGAAAAAGATCAACCTCCATGAAGGTTGAGTGGAGAAGAAATATGGGAAGCTATATCTTCTATTCCAAAGGTAATCGAGCAGGGTTCATGAAGAATTGAAGGATATGAGATTACACATAATTGGTTAAATTTTTTTATAAGCATAAGAAACTTCTAGGATGCAAGCTTAGCCCCTAAACAATGATGAAGTGAGGACCCCGGGATTGAGAAACCCCGTAGGACTTAGCTCTAAATCAATACCTACTTAGGAGACTAGGGAGTGCAAACCTTAAAGATTCTGATGTGGCTGATGTCGAGTTCGCTCACACTCGTGGATGCACCCTGAAGGATCAAGCCTTCGATCCTACAGATTCACCGGCTTTTCATCCGATGGTCTCGAAGGCAAGGGAGATGGAATCCTTTGTCCATGGCACCTGGAGGACCTGCGAGCATCTAATTAAAGGATTAGAAAATAGCAAGCGGGGGTATAAGAAAGTAGGAAGTGTTGGAAAGGAGTCGAAGATGGTGGTCAAGGAGGGCTCTTCTCATTGGGCGTCTAGATGGATCTTCCAGGTGGCGTCTCAGCTTGAAGATGGAATGGTGGCTTGCGAAAAAGGATGGTAACTCAGGGCCTCTCACCCCTCGATGTCCCGAAGGACAAAGGCACTCTCTCACAGAGTTCCTAGTCTAAGAAGACAAGAGCTAATGGAATAAGAACTTTTGACATTTTCATTCATCAAAAATTAATTTCTTACAAGGGGGTAGGGCCCTTTATATAGGCTCCTAAGTTCCATTCAAATTTCAAAAGAAAAGGTTACAAGCCATCATCAAAGAGGTGCCTAAAAATCTGAATTTGACTCTTGAAATCCTCTTTTGGCCGGCCTTGATTTGGTAGAAAACTTGATTCGCGGAGTGAGGAAGGGATCATGTCTTCAAGAATCATGGGGTGCCAATTTGACCTTTGATTCTTTCCTTGACCGACCATGCTTCTATGGAGAAAGGCTTGATATGGGGGAATGAAGAAAGGATCTTGTCCTCAAGAATCATGGGATGCTTAGTTGACTTTATGATCCTTCCTTAGCCGACCATGCTTTTATGGAGAGAGTCTTGATATGGGGAGGGAAGGGAGGAAGTGGTTGGCTTGGATCAAGGGGAGGCTTGATTGGGTGTGCACATGGCATTGACTTTGGAGTTTCCCTCTTGCCTTGGCTTCCAAACATGACTTGATGATGTGGCACTTCCTCACACCACATGGCACAGATGAAATGCATTTCATGAATTGAAGTGGTGCTCCTACTTGGTGTGAGGAGATTGCTTGAACCATCAACAACTGGGCTTGACTTGAATGCTCACCAAGCTTGAGCCCAACCTCAAGTTGACTTGAGCTTGTGAACCAGTTCTGCTAATTACAGGACCCATTGACCCTAACTTGATCACATTGAACAAGATACATGATTAAAACAAAAATTGAAATCAATTACATGACTCAAAAGTAAATTGCTCAGGCTTGAAGCCTTATTACAAGACCCAACAGATTAAAACCCTAATCAAAGATCCATAAAGGATTAAGGAGCCTCTGTCTAATCCTGGTGCCCACACCACTGTTGCCCAGTGAGGCTACCCAAGAGAGGGGGTGAATTGGATTTTAAAAACTTTTATAATAATGTAAATCAGGTGCTAGTGTGTTTTGCCAAAGTGTTTGTATGCTCAATGAGATATATAGTGGAAACAATAAAGTAAATGCAAGTAAAGTAAAAAGCAATCACAAACACAAAGATATATAGTCGTTCGGTGTACTACAAGGCACCTACATCCATTTTTCAAGTTTTTCTTGGGAATTCCACTATAATCACCAAGATTATAGTCAACTTATTTTCACCGAGCTCACTGTCAAACCCAACTTGTTTTCAATGGGCTCACAAGTCAAAACCCCTTGGTTTTCACTAGGCATACCAAAAACCATTTGGTTTTCAAAAGCTAACCAAAATCTCTTGGTTTTCATGGGCTAACAAAAAATCTTGTTGGTTTTGTAACTTAGGCTTACCAATAATCTTGTTGGTTTTCACAAAAGGCTAATCAACAATCTTAGTTGGTTTTCACACAAAGGCTTACCAACAAACCTTAATACTAGTTTCAATCTACTTGAACTAATAGCAATGAAAGCTCAAATATAAATATGACAATACAAAATAAAAGCTTTCTAAATAAAAGCAAATATCTCTTTGAAGCTTTTTGATGATGTTGAAAAAGCTTGACTCCAAGTTATTGAAGCCTTGAATGATGCTTGAAGATGTGAACTTTGAAGCCCTTCTTGAATCTTGAAAGCTTGAAGGCTCAATACTCTCAAAATAAAATTTTTTAAAGAATTTTCAATTGGATTGGATCTTCAAAAATTTTTTTAATCAATCTAAAGAATCACTTCTCCTTAAGTTTGGTGTTGTTTATATAGCTTTCCAATCCTTAAAAGACCATTTATAGTCATTGGAAAAGAAAAACTAGCCATTAGAAATAAATTGGGGAAGTTCTACACTTCAAAAAACTAGTCGTTACTATGCTGTCAAACCTGCAAGTTTTTACACTTTAGACCATAAGTCGACATCTTGAGTCGACACTTCATCTGCAAGTGTTGACACTTGACTAGAATCTTGAAATCAGCATGTTCATTATTATGTATAGTCTTCTCCATCCCAATCTTTTTCAAGATCTCCTTTGTGTATTTAGCTTGGTTGATGAAGATCCTTTCGCTTGTTTGTTTAATCTAGAGTCCGAGGAAGTAGCTCAATTCTCCCATCATGTTCATCTCGAACTCTCTCTGCATTAGCTTTGCAAATTCTTAACAAAGAGATTCATTAGTCGTACCAAAGATAATATCATCAATATACATCTGTACTATTAAAAGATCATCAGCCTTTTTCTTTAAAAATAATGTAATATCAACATGACCTCTAGTAAAACCATTTTTAATCAAAAATTTACTAAGTCTCTCATACCATGTATGGGGGGCATAAAGTGCTTTGTATAATTTGAAAACATGATCAGGATGTGCATGATTTTCAAAATCAAGAGGTTGTTCAACAAAAACTTTTTAAGCTATATAACCATTTAAAAACATACTTTTAACATCCATTTGAAATAGTTTGAAATCCATAAAATATGCAAATGCTAAAAGTAATCTAAAAGCTTCAAGTTTAGCTACTAGAATAAAGGTTTCACCAAAATCAATTCCTTCTTCTTGATTATAACTCTTAGCTACCAGTCTAGCCTTGTTTCTAGTTACTATTCAATTTTTATTTAATTTATTTCTATGTAACCATTTTTTACCAATTATGAAAGCATTATTTGGTCCTATTAGTGTCCAAACATTATTTCTTCTAAATTGATTTAGTTCTTCTTGCATAGCAATCATCTAATTAGGATCTTTTTCAGCTTCTTCAATACATTTAGGTTCAATTTATGAAACAAAAATAGTGTAATCACATTCATTTTTAATAGATGATCTAGTTCTTATCTCTCTCGATGGATCACCTAAGATTAATTTCTTAGGTTGTCCATGAGCATACCACCATTCTTTAGGTAAATCCTTCAGTAAAGATCTTGTGGCTTCTTCTTCATTCTTCTTGTTTAGATCTTCTTCACTTTCTTTGGTAGGGGGATCATCCAAAGTCAGCTTCTTAAGTCTTTCTGCACCTGCACATTCATTAGAAATATCCTCTTTTCTAGAGGATTTATTAGTAGACTCTTTAAGTACTACGTGGATAGACTCTTTTACTACAAGTGCTCTTTTATTAAAAACTCTGTATTCCTTGCTAGATGTAGAGTATTCTAAGAAGATACCTTCATCTGACTTGGCATCAAATTTGCCTAAATTATCTTTTTCATTATTTAGAATAAAACATCGGCAACCAAAAATCTAAAAATATTTCAAAATAGGTTTTCTTTCTTTCCAAAGCTCATATGGAGTTTTCTTTAAAATTGGTTGAATAAAAACATGGTTTAAAATATAATAAGTAGTATTAATAGCTTACGTCCAAAAATATCTAGGTAAATCATTTTTACAAAGCATTGTGCATGCCATTTCTTTTAAAGTATGATTTTTTCTTTCTACCACCCCATTTTATTGAGGTATTCTAGGTTCAGAAAAATTGTACTTAATCCCTTTCTCATGTTGGGTTTCTAGGATTTCGATGCAATGGATTTCAAAAAATTTCATTCTTGAAAACCCTAACAACTAAAAACCCTATGCCTAGGATCTTTTATTCACTATAATCAACAAGTCATTAAATTAGAGTTATGAAGAATACCTGGAGTGCTAATTCCTTCTTTCCACTAAGCACACAAGGCATGCCCTCAAACGGTGATCCACATAGGAGTCGAGCCTAGGAACCACTCCTAAGCATGTTGCTTAAGCCACTGGGACTTTTCTGAAGGCTTTTCATCCTTCAGTAGTCCCTCCTTTCTTGCTCAGAACTTTGCCCTCCTGTAGAGCACTCTGAGCCTTCTCCAAAACCTCTCTTCACTCTCTTTTTCACTTCCTAAATCTCTTTCTACACTCGTCTTAAAATGGAGAACTTGTCTTAAGACAAGACCTAAATTCTAACAAGAGAGAGAAGAAACAAGGATAATATAAGAGAATGTAGTGTAAGAAAGAAAGGAATCAGATAGCATTCAGCCTAAACACCAAATGTTATTTATAGGAAATTGGGGGGGTGCTAGATATGGCCTATCATCAGCCTATGATCTGTCAATCAACAGATCATATAAGGCCTTTCATTAAGAAGTAGTCTTATCTTTAAAAAGACATGACTCTTCTGCACCAACTACCTCATTCAAGTCCCTTCATGAATTCATCCGACTTCTCCACTTGCCATTTATCAATTTCTAGTTACATAGAAGCCAAGGGATGTGGCCTTTTATTTAGAAGCATCGATGATTTGAAAATTCCTTAAAGCGAAAGGACTTTGCTTCTTAGAATTAGCATCAAACATGAAGAGTCGCAACCCTTCATTTGTGCCAAGTGAAGGTGAAAAATACCTACACCAAGCATACAATATGCAAGAAAAACAGGGCAGAAGGAATGCATTTTAAAACAATTTTAAAGCATGCACAGCGGAAGGCTCAGTAGATAGATCTAAATAATCTACCGATCTACCCATAACAGGATCTAGCATAATGACCAAGCATGCAACACAACATCAAAGCAAGACAAAAGCACAAATATAAAAGTACCATACCTTTATACCTCAGAAAGTACTGGAGAGAAACAGTGGAAGGAAAAGGGTGCTCGAGCCACACACGTGTCTGGCCTCTATAGGAAATCCACACTTGGGCTCGACTTTGATCAACTCCCTCGGAGTGCTATCTTTTCGGGATCCTTGGGCCGATCTTCTTCTTCCGGGAAGATAAGGAGGAGAGGTGGAACCCTTTCTCGAGAGACTCTCTTTCCAAGACCTAGCTTGATTGCTAGGTTACTCACATCCAATCCCAAGTCCTCACTAAGCCCTTCTTCTTCTTCTCAAAGAACCATTAGCATAACGTCTAGCAACCTCTAGAATGACCTTCATTTATAAAGGTAGCCATGAGAGGGAGAAGGAAGGAAGAGTGATTGGGGGAGAGAAAGGGAGAGAAAATCAAGGTCATACCAAATGGGTCCAAACTCGTTAAGATGGAATGCCAATCATTCCAAGAAAGTTTGAAGCCAAAATAGTTTGAATTCGAAATTCAAACTAGGTCAAATCTTTTCCAAAAACTTCTTTCCAGAATTCTGCTCGTCACAGGAAGTGTCGACTCATGAATTTTTCCAAGTGTCGACAATTCACCAAGTGTCAACACCTGTAAAATTCCAAGTGTCGACACTTGGAACAAAGTCAATCATATTGACTTCCGATGATGACAAATGATTCTCAATCATTGATTAGCCTTAAGATCAGATAGAAATCCTCTATGGTGTATGACCCCATAGGTTCGAACACTAAGCCGGTAGCACTGGAACATTTTCAGTACCAGTTAAAGTCCTCATCTAGCAATGCTACCCGATGTCCGGATAGGTCAAAGATGTAGAGCACCTTACAAGAACCTATGGCATATGGTTGCCGCATAATTCATCTCTTTGACCTCATAATGCTCAGGATGACATAGGGTTCGATTGCCAACCCAAACTTGGTTTATCCAGATCATGTCTCAACCTCACAAGTTCTGTAACTTGTCACAAGAACAACCCTGGCCAAGGTTTTGCTAAATTGAGACATAGTAAGTCATTTACTCCAAACTATTTGGAGAGGTCAATTCCATCTTGATCCACAACTACTCCACAAGTACTTGACTGTACCTTAAAACCTTTCATCACTAGATTAGAAATCCAAGTAGTCTGGCACCAAAGTATAGTAAGTTGCTTGCAAGCTACCATGGTGACCTCAAGTCTGAGAGACACATATATCCATATACCTTCGCAAGCAACCCTTTGACGGAAGAGAGCTCCGTAGATGGTCACGTTTAGTGAAATGTCAAATATTTCACTTATATATTACACCAATGTCTCCATGCTTCTTGGTTAAGAGGACAACCAACAAATGTGATATACAACAACCTACACTTGATACATCATCATCCTATAACAATGTATCCTTTGGTTATGAACCAGTTTAAGAACTACTTGATATATCCTCTCTATATCAAACAATGTAGTTCTAAGGACTCCATCATACAATAGTTCATTTTAGAAAAATGTAAATATGATGAACAGCCAAAATAAATAACTTTTATTTATTAAAAGAATTCATATACAAAATATAAAATAATACAACCGTCTACAGCCTAGACGATTGGCTTTGGGACATAATTTCAAACACAAAATCCCTTCCATCAAACTTCTTCATTTTAATCGATCACAAATTATCAAATTGGCATGGAGATAAGGCTAAGAGGTTCCTTGTTTCATCTAAAAACTAAGTCCCAAAGCAAGACTCTAGGTCCTTTTATGCACACCAAAACATCTTGGTGCAAAAAATCATCAAACACCAAGTGTCCCTCCTCATTTGGACTCTTCAAAAGATCATGATAAAAACTAAATTACATCTAGATAAAACCAGATTAGTGCCGCCCCATATTGGACTCAACCCAATCTAGGATTCTCAAATTGGCTAGCCCATTAAGCAACCTTATAGACCCAATTCAATTGGATTAGGAATTAGGTTAGCCTACACATGCTAGTGTATAATCTAGTTATCCAGTTAGGATCCCTTGACCTTAATTTACTTCCTAGGCCAACTCCCTAATGTGTGTGTCCTTTGGGTTCCACATCTAGCCAGCAGTAGGTCTAGGTCCGAGCCAATTCGATCCAATTAAACCTGATTGACCTAATTAGGTCAAATTGAGCTGACCTACATTGCCAATTCAAACCAGCTTTCAAATTGACTCAAGAATCCAATCAAATTGATCCATGAAAACCGACAAAATATGATTGACCTCTAGCAACATGTCATGCCTACCCGAAAGATGAGGAATTTGGTAGAAAGTACCAAAATATCGTTCAGCAGAAAGTTACCATACAATTCAATCCTTCGATCTCCCTTTATCCTGATTAAGTAATGGGCATGGATAAATGTCAAACCTTAACACTAAATTATTTCAAATCTCAATTTGATAATGAAAACTCGACTGATGATAGATTAGAAACCATATTCAATCTCATCCTACTTTGATCAAAGACTTCTTGAGTCATCATTCAAAAAGATAACATGAGATAACAACTCCCCTTTAATAGGAGCGATCGATTTCTTTGTTGACCTACTCATTATCTTCATACACAATCCACCATATCTAGAAACACCTGGTATATGACTTAATTTCCATGAATGAGTATGCACCAAAATATGGATTCATGTGCACAAGATACTATGGTAGTCCTAGGTCTAAGGATCACATGCACAACTCCCACTAAGAGAACATTCCCTTAACAAATAAATAAGACTTCCATTTGATATTCTCTTATCGGATCAGTTTAATGAACTCATACCCTAATGAGCACCCTTATCCTTGTATTAGTGTCTCTACACAAGTGGCTGTGAGATCAACCACCATCTCTATCGAGCATAAATAGGATAAGCTAGTCTTTCCAGACTCATCGATCCTTCAATCGATGGTCTATCGACTAGGAACATTTTAGATTAGGGTTTAAAGGAACTTAGTGTTGAAAATTATGTTCCATAGCTAATCATCCAGGCTGTAGATAGTTATGCTATTTTGTAATTGTATATAAATTTTTAATGAATAAAAGTTATTCTTTTGGCTGTTCATCACATGTGCATTTTCCTGAATAGAACTCTTGTGTGATGGAGTCCTTAAAACTACATTATATTTGATATAGAGAGGATATATCAAGTAGATCTTAAATTGGTTCACAACTAAATGATACATTATTATAGGACGATGACGTACCAAGTATAGGTTATTGTATCTCATATTGGTTGGTTGTCCTCTTGACCAAGGAGTATGGTGACACTGATATGACATACAAGTGAAATGTGTGACATCTCACTAAACATGACCATCTACAGAGCTCCCTTCTGTCTAATGGTTGCTTGCAAAGGGATATGGGTATATGTGTCCCTCAGACCTGAGGTCACCAAGGAAGCTTGCAAGTAACTCACTGTACTTTAGTGCCGGACTACCTGGATTTCTAATCCAGTGATGAAAGATTTCTGGGTATAGTCAAGTACTTATGGAGTGGTGGTGGATCAAGATGGAATTGACCCCTCCAAATAGTTTGGAGTGAATGATTGGCTATGTCTTAATTTATCAAAACTTTGGCCAGGGTAGTTCTTGTAAGGAGTCACAAAACTTGTAAGGTTGATACGCGATCTAGATGAACCAATTCAGGGTTGGCAGTCAAACCCTAGGTCATCCTGAGCATTTTGAGCTCAAAGGGATGAATTATGTGATAACTATATACTAGAGGTTCTTGAAAGCTGCTTTGTAATCTTCGACCTATCCGGAAGTCGGGTATCATTGCTAGATGAGGACTTTGACTGGTACTGGAAGTGTTCCAGTGCTATTAGGTTAATGTTCGAACCTATGGGGTCATATACCATAGGGGATACGATATGACATAAAGGCTGATCGATGATTGAGAATCGTTTGCCATCACTGGAGGTTAATGTGATTGACCATATACCAAGTGTCGACACTTGCAAGTGTCACACTTGGCTGTGATGAGCAGAAATTCTGGAAAGAATTATGAGAAGTTTTTGACTTCGAATTTTGAATTCAAATTTTGAAACCTGGCTGGTTTTGGCTCCAAGCTTTCATGGAATGATGGTCATTCTTACCATTTAAGCTTGGAACCTATTTGGTATAGCCCTCAACCTTCTCCCCTAATCACTCATCCTTCCTTATTCTCCCTCTCTTGGCCGCCTATATAAATAAGGGTTGTTTTATTGTTGCCAAGTTGAATGAAAACAGTTTTTATGTTGAAGAGTTTTCTTGCTGCTGAGATTCTGAGAAGGGAAAGAGAGTAGGGGCTTGTGAGGAGTAGGATATTGGGTGTGTGAATACCTAGTGCTCAAGCTAGGTCTTAGGAAGAGAGATAGTTAAGAAGGGACCTCTCCTCCTCGTCTTCCAAAAAGAAGAAGATCGGCCTCAAGGATCCTAAGGAACTAGCACTCCGAGGGAGTTGATAATAGTCGAGCCCCGGTGTGAACTGTCCATAGAGGTCAGACACATGTGTGGCTCGAGGGCTTTTTTCAAAATATCCTTCAAAGGTATAATGGTAAGGTATCTTTATATCTTTGGTTCTTTTCCTTCTTATGATGTTTATTGCATGCTACATTAACATACTAGATCCTATTGCTGGCAATTTGGTAGATTGTTTTGATCAATCTACCAAGTCTTATGCTGATTTTATTTTAAAATAGTTTTAAAATATCTTTCTACCATGCATGCTCGCTTGCATTTTTCACCTTCAATGGTATCTGAGCTAGGTTTTTCGTAGTACAATAATGCTAGCATGCTTTAGCATCATAGTTTTCTCTTTTAAAGTACTTGGATTGACTGCGTCACCATGGCCGTCCGGTCATAGGAGAGAAGTAGGGCTGCAAGACCCTCTTTTCCCATTCAATGGGGTCTCCTATGGCATGTAGGGGTACCGCTTGTGATTTGACTCATGAAGAAGAAAGGTAAGGAGAATGTAGACTAAAAGTGTTTTAATCAAATTTGGATTGTTATGATCATAAAATAAATTTAGATAAGATTTAAGAGTTTTGTTTTGATCGGCTTTGATTAAAAGTTTGGAGAAACTTTGGATTTGAAATTACTATTTTTTGTCCTATGACAAGCCTTAAGTCCACTCATGAAGGCTGAAGTATCGATACTTGACCAAAAAGTATCGACACTTGGGCTTGTGAGTCGACACTTTGCCTTGAAGGTATGGACTCATAAGTGCATGCCTGAAAACATAGCATTCTGTTTTCTTCCCATCTTAGGCCATGAGTCGATCCAAGTGTCGACACTTGCCCCTGGTGAGTCGACACTTGACATGAGAATGCTGAAAAATAGTAAATTCAAATTTTGATTCATTGTAAAATTATTTTACTTTATTAATTGAAATTGTTTTGATTCATTAAGGCTGTTGAACTTAATTAAGACTTAAGTTATCTTGAATGATAAAGAACTCTTGGAATATGACTCAAAGATTTTAAATCATTTGAATAAGCCTTAAGGGTCATGGGTTAGCTTCTATTAGGTTGTTAATTCGGTTGACCTAAGTTTATATGCATTGGACTAAATAGAGAACTAATCTAATCAAATGTTGAGTTAGGATTTCTTCTCTATAGATCTCTTTAACAGTTAGATTGATTAGTCCATAGATCTAAATGGACCTAATTTGTGGCTCAGTGGTCAGCCCGAGTCTTTAGGCTAGTCTAATCGAGTCTGATGAACCAATTGGTGTCCAAGATAAGTTTGGAAGCTTGATCTTGGTTCTTTGGGGCTACCTCTTACCTGGCTAACTTGGTTGGTGTCTAAGGCAAGACAGTTAATGGCATAACCTAATCCATGATCTCACTTACCTGGCCAATGTGATCGATCAGAATTGCTTGGATAGCTCATTGACTCGTGTTAACCCATGTCACCTAAGGTTAATCAGTCTTGATTGATTTTAGGTGGCCATGGATCATTAGTTATGTGTAACCCTCCTTGCTAATTTATGTGGTCGGTAGGAGGTTGATCCATGTCTTCTCATATCTTCTTCTATAATATTAAAATTAAACCCTCTAAATTATTAGGTCCATAAAAGGACAAAGTTATAAAAATAACCAAGTCTTAGCCTTCCATTAAGTGGGATGGTAATGGGTCCAATAGTTGGGTGCTCATCGGCAGATCCAAAGATCGGGAGTTCATCGGGCTATTGGAATTGCTGTTCCTAATATGATAGCTCAGTGTGACTCTCTTAATGGTGGTCAGGTGGGCCGGCCAAAGTCATGCTTGACTATTCGTTAGTTAGAAGCATTGAATTTTATCATGTTTATGGTTAGATCTAACCGGGACCTTCAATAGGAGGCTCAAAGGCCAATTGAAGTGCACCTTAGGGCAAAACCTAAATTCTAGAGGTTACTTGGAGAAGTAATCGATTGAAGAACCTACCTTTAAATGTGCATGGGTGGGCTGGCCAAAGTCGGGCTAAGGTGTTGTCTATTAGACTCTAGTACCCACTAAGGAATTAATGTAATTCCTCGAATTAGAGGTAGAGGCTACCAGTCTGAACAAAATAGTAAGATGGGCCTTTAGACTAAAGTCCATGACTTTAGGTTAATAATTCATATAAACTAATAAGTTTTGGTTTTTCTTTCAGATGTCTTCCAACCTGTCACTCTAGTCTCTTCTCGATAATGAGAAGCTCATGGGTCCCAACTTCGATAGCTGGTATCGAAGGCTTAGGATTGTCCTGGAGCATGAATGGATCTTGTATGTGATATTGGATCCGGCACCTAAAACTCTTGCTCCCAATGCTCGGGGTTCGATCAGAGATACTTATTAGAAGTTGCTCTCTGACAAGATCACTATCCGATGCATTATGTTAGCAGTGATGAACGATGAGATCAGTCATAAATTCGAAGAAGCCTGCCAGAGGAAATCCTTCAAAAGTTGAAGGAGTCTTTCGCACACCAGATGATGTTGAGAGGTACAGGGTCTCCTGTGCTATCTATAACATGCAGATGCGTTATGGGGTCTTAGTCACTAATCATGTATTGTATATGATCAAGATGATCGAGCACCTGGGTAAGCTTGGATGTCCCTTGCATGAACAGCTCGGGAAGGATGCAATACTAAATTCTCTGCCCTCTTCCTATCTAGATTTTCTCAATCATTACAGAATGAATAAGCAATAGTTAACTGTCACCGTCTGTTGGGGTTATTGCAGACTTATGAGAAAGAACACCAACTGAACAAAGGGGTGGTAAATCTAGTGGGAGGATCTTCGGTAGGGATCATCCCTTCAAGAAAGGGAAAAAGAAAAATAAAGGAAAAAAGGTACAGAATGCTTCTGGCTCCAGTCAGGCCAAGAGGGTGAAGGCTGATAAGAGCCAAGCAGAATGCTTCTTCTATAAGAAGCAGGGCCATTGGAAAAGAAATTGTCCTCTTTATATTGCATCCCTTGACCCGAACAGGTCCAAGAATTGAAAGTAGTAGGACGATATTGGACAAGGTATTTATATTATAACACATTATAGTTTCTTTATCTGTAATACTGTTAACTGGGTATTGAATACAGGAAGTCCAATTCACATTTACAATTTTTTGCGGGGACTTCAAGTTAGTAGAAGATTCGAGGATGGCTAGAGATTCCTGAACGTGAAAAATGGAAGCCAAGTTCCAGTCTTAGCATTGGGAGTCCTCAAACTAGTTTTCGAGTCATGTGCAATCATTTTGAATAAGTGTCATTATTGTCCGTCTTTCATCTTGAATGTCATTTTTATAGGCCAATTGGCCATGTATGGTTATGAACTATCAATAAAGAACGACAATTGCAAAATCATTTGGAATGGTTCTATTGTGATGAATGGATATATGAATAATGACATTTATGTACTATCATGACCTGTTAGTGTAGTGTACACATCTGGAAATGCTCTAGGATAAATAATGTCAGTGATGCATACCTATGGTATTATAGGCTGTCATATTAATAAGAACATGATAAACAGGTTAAAGAGTGAGGGTCTCCTTGAGTTTAGTGAAAGTCGTTCACTACCAACCTGTGAGTCCTGTCTTCTTGGAAAGATGACAAAATCACCTTTTACTGGAAAGGGAGAACGAGCCAAAGAGATTCTAAGTCTGGTGCATACTGATGTATGCGGACCCATGAATATTAGTGCCAGAGATGGGTACAGTTATTTCATTACATTTACAAACGACCTTTCGAGGTATGGTTATATCCTCTTGATGTGACATAAATCTGAATCATTTGAAATGTTCAAACGATATTGTAATGTAGTAGAAAAATAAACTGGAAGGTATATCAAAACCCTTCAATCAGATCGAGGTTGTGAATATCTTTCCGGTGAGTTTCTGACATATCTCGAGGATAATGGGATTCTTTCTCAGTGGACACCTCTAGGGACACCTCAGTTAAATGAAATGTCTAAAACGAGAAATCAAACCCTGTTAGACATGGTTCGATCCATGATTAGCTTTGTTTCTCTACTGCTATCCCATTGGGGATATGCTCTGGAATCAACCTGTTACCTTTTGAATAGAGCTCTGAGTAAGTTTATTAGCAAAATCCTATATGAGACATGGACTGGACGTAAGCCGACACTCTCATACCTTTAAGTCTAGGGTTGCTTGGCTTATGTAAAATATCTGAAAATGGATAAACTTGGACCTAGGTCTGACCGGTGCCTATTTGTTGGGTATCCAAAGAGTCTAAAGGGTATTGCTTTTACTTGGCTGAGTAACAAAAGCTGTTTGTCAGTCTGAAGGCTATCATTTTGGAAAAGAAGTTCCTTGATGAAGGAACTGTAGCATCTAAGATTGAACTTAGTGTTGTTTAACAAGTAGAGGAATTGACACACTTAAGGGGCAACATAGAACTGATTGTGATTAGATCACACCCAAAGCCCACATAGGAACCATTAAAGAGATCCAGTAGGGTACCGAGTTGACTGGACAGATACTATGATTTCTTTGTCCGGACGGTGATCCCATTGAACTCGACAAGAACAATGAGGATCTGATCACCTATATCGATGCGATGTAGAGGCCCAACTATAAGAAATGGCTAGGAGCCATGAAATCCGAAATGTAGTCCATGGAAATCAACAATATATGGACATTGGTTGATCCACCAGAGAGGATAAAATCTATTGAGTGCAAATGGATTTTTAAAAGAAAATGGGTCATAGACGGGTGAGTAGAGACCTATAAAGCCCATCTGATTGCCAAGGGATATCGTCAACATTATGGTATTGACTATGATGAGATGTTCTCTCTTGTGGTAATGCTGAAATTTATTAAGATCATGCTTGCGTTAGCAGCACACTTTGACTATGAAATATGGTAAATGGATGTTCGAACAGCTTTCATGAATGGTGAGCTACAAGAAGAGGTGTATATGATACAACCTGAAGGGTTCACATCCATGGATGAGTCAAAGGCATGCAAGCTTCAAAGGTCCATCTATAGACTGAAGCAAGCATCACGGAGTTGGAACATGTGATTTGATAAGTGTATCAAGTTGTATGGCTTTGTTAGGAACGGAGAAGAACCTTGTATTTACAAATGGGCTAATGGTTCTATGATTGTGTTCGTTGTGTTGTATTTGGATGACATTCTCTAATCGGGAATGACATCCCAACACTACAAGGAATAAAGGTCTGGTTGTCATCTCAGTTCTCTATGAAGGACTTGGATGAAGCCTCTTACATACTGGATATGAAGATCTATAGAGATAAATCTAAGAGGCTTTTGGGACTGCCCTAATCTACGTACATCGATACTATGCTGAAGCGGTTCACCATGGAAATTTTCAAGAAAGGCTATCTCTCGATGGCATTTTAATTGCTCTCTCCAAAAAAGATTGTGCGACAACTCCTAAGGAGCGAGAACATATGAGTAGAATCCTGTATACTTTGACAGTGGGTTCTATCATGTACACCATGACATGTACTAGACCAGACATGGCATACTCACTAGGCATAGTGAGTAGATATCAGTTTGACCCAGGTGAGGCTCATTGGAAAGTGGTAAAGACTATCCTTAAATATTTATGAAATACTAGGGACCAATGGCTGATTTATGGAGAACCTGACTTAAAACTTATGGGATATACTGACTCTAGTTTTTAGTCGGATAGGGATGACAGCAAGAGTGTGTCATGATTTATCTTTACCCTAAATGGAGGAGCGATCTGCTAGAAAAGTCCCAAGCATCCTTCTGTGGTGAACATAGTATGCGAAGCAAAATACATTACAGCATCAGATGCAGCAAAAGAAGCTATGTGGTTGTAGAAGTTCCTTGGCAAGCTGGGAGTGGCACCTTCCCTGGATGGACCTATTTCGATGTATTATAACAATACTGGAGCCATTGCTCAAGCCAAAGAGCCGAAGTCTCATCACCACACAATACACATTTTGCAGTGCTATCACCTTGTGCGAGGGATTGTGGAACAAGATGACATTTACCTTCAAAAGATCAATAGAAAGGAGAACCTAGCTGACCCCTTCATTAAAGCCATCGAAGTTCAAGAGTTTGATAGTTGTAAATGGAAAATGGGAATAAGATTTTATGTCGATTGGCTTTAGTCCAAGTGGGAGTTGTTGGGAATTATGTCCCAAAGCCAATCGTGTAGGTTGTAGACAGTTGTGCTATTTTGTAACTCTATATGAATTTTTAATGAATAAAAGTTATTCTTTTGGCTATTCATCACATGTGCATTTTCTTGTAAAGAACTCTTGTATGATGGAGTCCTTAGAACTATATTATATTTGATATAGAGAAGATATATCAAGTAGTTCTTAAACTGGTTCACAACCAAATGATATATTATTATAGGACGACGATGTATCAAGTATAGGTTGTTGTATCTCACATTGGTTGGTTATCCTCTTGACCAAGGAGTGTGGTGATACTGATATAACATACAAGTAAAATATGTGACATTTCACTAATCGTGACCATTTGCAGAGTTTCCTTCTACCAAAGGGTTGCTTGCGAAGGGATATGGGTATATGTGTTCCTCAGACCTAACGTTACCATGGTAGCTTGCAAGCAACTCACTATACTTTAGTACTGGACTACTTGGATTTCTAATCCAGTAATGAAAGTTTTTAGGTACAATCAAGTACTTGTGGAGCAGTGGTGGATCAAGATGGAATTGATCGCTTAAAATAGTTTGGAGTGAATGACTCGTTGTATCTTAATTTAGCAAAACCTTATCTAGGATAGTTCTTGTGAGGAGTCACATAACTTGTAAGGTTGAGACACGATCTAGATAAACTAAATTAGAATTGGCAGTTAAACCCTAAGTCATCCTAAGCATTGTAAGGTCAAAGGGATAAATTATGCAGTAACCATATGCCAGAGGTTCTTGAAAGTTGCTCTGTAATCTTTGACCTATCTGGACATCTGGTATCATTGCTAGATGAGGACTTTGACTGGTATTGGAAGTATTCCAGTGCTGCCGCATAGTGTTCGAACCTATGGGTTCACATACTATAGGGTTACTATCTGATCTAAATGCTGATTGACAATTGAGAATCATTTGCCATCACTGGAGATCAATGTGATTGACCATATTCCATGTGTTGACACTTGGCTGTGATGATCAAAAATTCTGGAAAGATTTTTTGGAAGGTTTTGACTTTGAATTTTGAATTCAAATTTCAAAATCTGTCTGGTTTTGGCTCCAAGCTTTCATGGAATGATGGTCATTCTTACCATTTAAGCTTGGAACCTATTTGGTATATCCCTCAACCTTCTCCCCTAATAACTCCTCCTTCCTCATTCTCCCTCTCTTGGCCTCCTCAATTAGTAAGGGTTGTTTTAGGGCTGCCAAGTTGAATGAAATCAGTTTTCTTGTTTAAGAGTTTTCTTGCTGCTGAGATTCTTAGAAGGGAAAGAGAATAAGGGCTTATGAGGACTAGGATATTGGGTGTGTGAATACCTAGCACTCAAGATAGGTCTTAGGAAGAGAGCTAGTTAGGAAGTGTTCCACCTCTCCTCCTAGTCTTCCAAGAAGAAGAAGATCGGCCTCAAGGATCTTAAGGAGCTAGCACTTCGAGGGAGTTGATTAGAGTCGAGCCTGGGTGTGAACTACCCGTAGAGACCAGACACGTGTGTGGCTCGAGGGTTTTTTCACACCATCCTTCAAAGGTATAATGGTAAGGTATTTTTATATCTTTGGTTATTTTCCTGCTTATGATGTTTATTGCATGCTACAATATCATACTAGGTCCTATTGCAGGTAGTTTGGTGATTATTTTGATCGATCTACCAAGTCTTCTACTAATTTTATTTTAAAATAGTTTTAAAATATCTTTCTGTTATGCATGCTCGCTTGCATTTTTTACCTTCACTTAGGTCTCACTATTATGATTTCTATCATAACCCAAATTCCATTGCCCTATTCTATGGGATTCATCATAATCTTAAAATAAGACCTAGTAATATGATGAAATAAAATACCTTTATTAATATAATAATGTCATACAAGAGTTGGAAGATTACAAAAATATCCTTACAAAGATTGTCTTTTAGGGCACTTTTCTTTCAATCTTTCACTTGCACTAAAGCCAATCGCCTTTGTATTTTAAACCCATACAATCTAAGTAGTGATCAAATTGTTGCTGAGGTAGTGCTTTATTGAATGGGTCTACTATATTGTTCTTTGTATCAACTCGTTCAATGATAACATCTTGTCTTTCTATGATTTCTCGAACGAGATGGAAATGTCTTAGAATGTGCTTGGGCTTATGATGAGACCTTGGTTCCTTTGCTTGCGCAACAGCTCCAGTGTTATCATAATATAATGGCACTAAGTGTATTTCAGGAAACATGCCCAATACCATGATAAATTTTTTCATCCAGATAGCTTCCTTCGCGGCTTCACTTGAAGCTATGTATTCTACCTCAGTGACTGAGTCAGCTACGGTTGGCTGCTTTGTACTCTTCCAACTCACTGCCCTACCATATAGGGTGAAGCCATACCCTGATATGGATTTGCTATCATCTGGATCTGATTGAAAACTAGAATCTGTATATCCTTCTAGTTTCAACTCTAATCCTCTATATATAAGAAAAATATCTTTAGTCCTTCTCAGCTACTTAAGAATATATTTCACAGCTTTCCAATGATCCTCTCATGGATCTGCTTGGAACCTACTTACTATGCCAAAGGCATAAGCAACATCAGGCCTGGTACATAACATGATATTCATAATTGATTTTATAGTCGAAGCATAAGGAATCATAGCCATCCTCTCTCTTTCTTCTGATGTCTTAGAAGATATTTTCTTAGAGAGATGTATGCCTTGACTCATAGATAAGTAACCTCTCTTATTTCCATCCATGTTGAATCTCTTCAACACTAAGTCAATGTACTTAGATTGGGATAAGCCTAGCATCCTCTTTGATCAATCTCTGTAGATCTTTATACCTGGTATATAGGATGCTTCTACCAAATCCTTCATGAAAAACTTTAATGATAGCTAAGTTTTGACCGATTGTAACATTGCGATATCATTCCCAATGATTAGTATGTCATCAACATACAAGACCAGGAAAACAAGTGCACTCCCACTTGTCTTCTTGTACACACATGGTTCATCCACATTCTTGATAAAACAAAACTCCTTGATTGTTTCATCAAAGCAGATGCTCCAACTCCTCAATGCTTGCTTTAGTCCATAAATGAACTTTCTTAGCTTGCATACTTGGTTTGGTCTCCCACTTGAGATAAAACCCTCTAGCTGTGTCATATAGACTTCTTCCTCAAGATTTCCATTAAGGAAAGCAGTCTCTATGTCCATCTGCTAGATTTCATAATCATGGTATGCTCCTATAGCAAGCAATATCCAAATGGACTTAAGCATGGGTATTGGTGAAAAGGTTTATCATAGTTAATGCCATGTTTTTGTCTACAACTTTTTGCCACCAGCCTGGCCTTGTAGGTCTCTACTTTACCATCTACTCCTATCTTCTTCTCGAAAATGCATTTACACCCTATTGGGTTAATTCCTTCAAGTGGATCTACCAAGGTCCAAACCTGATTAGAATACATGGAGTCCATTTTAGACTTCATGGTATTTAGCCATTTGTCAGAGTCTTTACTCTCGACAGCTTTCGTATAGGTCACAAGATCATTATCCTGAATGATACTGGCCTCATTATCATTCCTGATGACAAAACCATATCTGAGAGGTGCTCTTCACACCCTCTCTGACCTTCGAAGAGGAGGTGTGTGTTGTGGCTATTCCTGATCAACAAGAACTTTTGGTCGAGGAATTTCATTCGAAGTCTTTTCAGGAATTGGTTGTTGGTTTTGATCTTCACTTAGTTCAAGTGTTGTTTCAGTACTTCTTTCTTAGTTAAAGCTCCAAGAATGTAGCATGTCTACTGACAAATACCTTTTGTTTAGTAGTATGATAAAAGAGGTATCCAACACCCTGTTTCGGATAACCAATGAACTGATACTTGTCAGCCTTAGCACTTAACTTATGTCCAAAATTATTCATGACATAAGCATAGCAACCCCAAATCTTCAAGTATTTAAGATTTGGTCTTTTGCCATTCTATAACTCATATGGAGTGCTAGTCACTGACTTTGATGGTACCCTATTAAAAATATAAGTTGCAATTTTCAAGGCATATCCCCAAAAGAAAATAGAAAGATCTGTGAAGCTCATCATGGACCTCACCATGTCTAACAAGGTACGATTTCTCCTTTCTGCCACACCATTTAATTGAGATGTATAAGGAGGAGCTCATTCAGAGATTATGCCTTTATCCTTAAGATGGTTGAGAAACTCACTATACAAGTATTCTCCTCCTCGATCAGAATGAAGAATTTTAATACTATGTCCAGTTTGTTTTTCAACCATATTTTGATACTCTTTAAATTTATCAAAGACTTTAAACGTGTGTTTCATTAGATATATTTGACCAAACCTAGATAAATCATTTATAAACGTGATGAAATAAGAGTATCCATCTCTGGCTTGAGTTGTCATAGATCCACACACATTAGTATGCACAAGACCTAATAACTCAGTTGCCCTATCTCCATGCCCAGTGAATGGAGACTTAGTCATTTTTCCTTTGAGGCAAGACTCACAAGTTCCTAATGATTGAAAATCATAGGGTCAAAGTAATTATCTTTGACTAACTTGTTTATCCTTGACTCTTATATATGACCTAACCGGCAATGCCAGAGAAATGTGACATTGACATTATCCCCCTTTCTCTTATTGTTATCAACAAGTAATATTTCATAATTGAGTTCTAAAGTTAGAAGATAATTAATAAAATAACCATGTCCAAATATTTTATTACTCTGAAGAGTAGAGAAGCCACTGCTCTTTACACTTATTTCATATCCTTGTTGTAATAAAAAGGGTATTGAAATAATATTTCTTACAATATTTGGTACATATTAACATTCTTCCAACTTTAAAATATTACCCGAAGGTAATAACAGAAGATAGGTTCCCACAGCTTCAGCATACATGACTTCACCACTTGCGCCATATAGTTTGAAATCATCTTTCTTCAATCCTCTAATTTTGTGGAGTCCCTATAAAGATTTACAGATATGAGACCCACATGCGGTATCCAATACCAATGAATTAGAAATAGAAGTACTTAATGATAAATTTGTTTGTATCATGTACAAACCTTTAGATGCTCCTCCGGTATCTTGCTTCACACTTTCAAGATATGACTTGCAATTTTTCTTCCCATGCCCTCGCTTGCCATTATGCAAACAGGCTCCATCATTACCAGCCTTCTTCGCCTTCTTTTTCTTTTGGATGCTCTTCTTAGGTTTGAATTTCCTTTACAAACCCTTTTTCATTGCCTGTTTCTTCTTTTCATTGAGAAGAAGATGAGCCTTATCTCCTTTAGAATGGCTCTTTGCTGTCTTAAGCATGTTCAGCAGTTCAGGCAAAGAAATATTCAGTTTGTTCATGTGATAATTTAGAACAAACTAAGAGAAGGAATATGGGAGTGACTATAGGATCAAGTCCTAATTGAGTCCACTATCCATTATAAACCCTTATTGACCTAATCGGGTGATTAAGTCAATCATTTTCAAAACATGGGTTTGCACTGATGAACCCTCACTTATTCATGCATGGACTAACTGCTTCAATATCTCGTACCGAGCAGCCCTACTTTTCTCTCCATAGAGATCCTTTAGATTGAGCAATATGGACTGAGGTTCGATCCCTTCATGTTGCCTTTGAAGCTCATTACTCATCGAGGCTAACATGATGCATCTGATAGTTATGCTATCATTCTGCCACATTTTATGTGTGGTTATTTCCTCCTTAAAAGCATCCTTTCCGATCGACTCTGGATCCAGAGAATCAAGAATGTAAGAAAGCTTTTCCTGAGTCAATACTATCCTCAGGTTCCTCAACCAGTCCACATAATTGGGACCAGACAACTTGTTGGCATCTAAGATGCCTCGTAGTGGCAAACTTGAAGCCATAATAAATCCTACATTTAATAAAGAACAGTATAAGCAAACCACTCAAGATGACGTTCATAATTAGATAAGGACTTATATATAATTACGTCTTTCACTATTTTATTTGAATACCATAACCCTCAACTTATGGTAAGTGAGAAACCTTACTAGGTTTTCTTAGTGGGGTTGAGATCCCAGTTCCTCATAAGTGCCTTGTGTTACACAACAAACACTCATGAGTTCAAAGGTAGGAATATCTTTCCAATTGCAACCCATGCAATTCTCAACAAATGAACTGCTTCTAAGATACTTATAGTGTTGTATTACACAATAAACTATAATATCTTAGTTTTGTCAGACCATTCATTTCTATATAGCCATGATTGAATATTGTTGCCCTTGTGTTACACGACAAAGCAATAATACCAATCATGCTATAAGGCACTAAGTACACCAAGACAAATTTTATATCAAAATCCTAGAGCAGGCCTTGTGTTACACAACTAACCTACTATAGTTTTTTATATTAATTGGCTTAGCATGAAGGAAGGCAAATTGTAGTGTGCTTAATCAATTAGCATTCATAATTTAAGGTCTAGATATGACCAAATTGGCCTGATGAGTGGAAGGGATAAGGGGGTCCCCCCATTACTATCCTTAGACACCAATTAAATGGCCAGGTCAGACAACGGAACCAATTAAAAACCTCATTCCCTTTACCTTCCCAGAACCACTTGCCTAGACACCAATTAGCTGATCAAACCCTAATCAGTTTTGTATCATGATTAACTTAACACTATGACTAAATTTGATTTTAATGAGGGCTTTGATGGTCTCATATATATCCTAAATAATCATGTTATTATGATATTTAAACTACAAGCATATTAACCTTAATATGCATAACATAGCATGATTAACAATACTTCGTTCACCTTACTTGTTCATAGGATATGGCCACAGTGGCACCCTTACACATTATAGGAGACCCCATTGAATGGGAAGAGAGGGCCTTTAAACCCTACTTTGTCCCTATGACCAGATGGCCAGCACCCCTATACGTTATAGGAGACCCCATTGAATGGGAAGATAGGGTCGTTAAACCCTACCTGGCCCCTATGACCAGATGGCCATGGTGACTAACCCAATCCAAAGCAGTTACTAAGATAACACATATTACTAATACGCATTTGAATTAATCAAGTACAAAATCATATAATCATTCGATAACATGCACTATCCATGATAGTAATTACTATTGTATATAGATTAGGGTTTAAGTATAAAAGCCCCTAGCCAATGGCAAGCATCATACTTATGATTACCATACATAATCATTTAATATTTCACTGTACCCTAATTATCGGCATGAATCAAAATATATGATCCAACTATCACATAAGCATTCGATCATTCATTTGACCATTAATTGAAAGAAATAAGGGGGCTCTGATACCACTGTTGGGTTTCTAGGATTTGATGGCACAACAGAACAACGGGTTTCAAAAAATTTCATTCTTGAAAACCCTAACAACTAGAAACCGAAAGCCTAAGATCCCTTATTCACTACAATCAACAAGTCATTAAAATAGGGTTATGAAGAATACCTGAAATGCTAATTCCTTCTTCTTTCTACTAGGCACAAAAGTGCATGCCCTCCAACGGTGATCCACATAGGAGTCGAGCCTAGGAACCACTCCTAAGCAGGTTGCTTAAGCCAGTTGGACTCTTGAAGCGAGATGATCCTAAGAATGCTAAACATGCAAGAAAATAGTAAACTAATTTTTTTATTTTTTTAACATTTTAATTTGTAAGATAAATTTCCAAAATTAAGTAAGAATTAGCAGGATAATCAGCAATGCAAAGAATCATCATATTGCAGGCATACTCATGCAAAACAATAAAAGTCAGGACCGGAGAATTGAGAAATCCTAGCTTAGGATAGCTAATCTTCAACAAAACAGAAATCAAGAGTTGGGAATGATATTACCATACAGGGATTGAAGAATCTACAATTGAAGAGATCACTCACACTCTGATTGGAGCTTGGATGATGAAGCTTCCATTCCCTTGGATTAGATAGCTGATTTAGGTGGTCCTGGAGGCAAAGAAGGCCTCTCTGGTGAGGGGAAATACCTCGGGGATCCTGTAAGCATTAGAGGATTGTTAGAAAGCAACAACAAAATAATAAAAGGAGATTAGGTTTGAAGAAGGTGGAATCAGAGTTTGGAGTTGGCGGCTTGGTGAAGGATGATGGACTCCTTTCTTCGGCAGCCTAGGGCACTCTTCTCTTGGGCATATGAAGGCTTGGATGGCAGCAAGCTAAGGCATGGAAGAATGCTAGGGCAGCAGGGATGGCTAGTGCACACAAAGCAACCAACAAATACCAAAACACCAACACCAACACAAGAGCACAAATCAATTAACTCAAATTTCAGCAAAGTTTAATTAATATGATAAAAAGATTCATTACAAGAGGAAGAGGGTGGGGTATTTAAAGAGCTCCCATGCCCTCTCTTAAAGGGATTACAAGTGTTCTCCTAGTTAGAATAGGTTTACATAATTTAAGTGGGAGAAAGATTTCAAAATAAACCTAGAAGTAGGAGTATACAAGTTGAATGAAATAAAAACTCAAATTCCTTTCATTTGAACTCTTCCAACATGTTTGTACTTGGTCAACCATTAAGGATGCCCCTCTTGGCATGTTGGGCTTCATGGGTGGTGGGGGCACCAGGATCAAACACAGATTACTGGACCCTATTTGGTTTACCTAGCCACGTGTCAAATTTTTGCAATCAACTAGAATTGAGTCCTGTAATAAGTTGAGTTAGTTGATTTATCTCAACCCTCAACCTAGTCGGTATTTTGATTCCTATACATCAGTTATGATTTCAGTATGAGCCCAATTTTTATACAAGAGAGGAGGTTACCTTATTTTGGAGTTCCACAAGGCCACATCCAGGAGTCAGAGGTCACTACATTAGCCCATTGGATTTTGTGTGACAACCCAGGATCCAAGATGCTTCGAGAAATCAAGATTCCTTCTAGATGCCCTCCAGATACCCAGATTCCCTTCTAAATGCAAGAGCATATTCTCAGAACAGGGCACCCATGATTCCAGAAGTCCACCTACATCCAAGCCCAAAGAAATCAATCCCAGGTGCAAAGCCCAAGCCCTTAAGAAGCAAGATTCCAGGGAATATTCCTGCTACCAGGCCACCCCAGCTTCTAGAGGCCCAAACCCATGCACCCAAGCCCCTTTGGGCCAGCCCCTTGCTACTCCTAGAGGCCCAACACGCCCTCCTAAGCATCCTTGAGGTGTTGACCACGTCCAAAGAGGTTTGACTAGGTCCAAGTTGAAGAAAAGTAGGAGAAGACCAAGCCTTTTCCTAACCTAGTTGGGATTTCTAATCCTTTTAAACTTTGTAGTTCTAACCTAGCTAGGAAAGGACTTATATTCCAATTGGAAGAGGACTTGTAACCCAAGTGTAACCATAGTTAGTGAGGTCATGGGAACTCTATAAATACCCCACCCCTCCCCCTCTTGTAAGCATCTCTTTCTTATGAATACAACTTGCTGAAATTTTGAGTTACTATCTTGTGTTGGTGTTTTGTTTTGTTCTTTTGTTTGTGTTCTTATGCTTGGACGAACTCATTGCTGTCCTAGCTTCCTTCCACACCCTAATTCACTGCCATCCATGCCTTCACACGTCCAAGAAGAAGTGCCTTAGGCCGCCAAGCAAGGAGATCTTCAACAAGCTTCGAACAGCCATCTTCTAACCCTAATCCTGATTCCTTTCAATCCATAGTTCCTTTTCTTATTTTTTTAATTGCTGTTTTGATTAACCCTGAAGCTTGTAGGATCCTCGAGGTGCTTCCCCTCCCCTGAGGTGGACTTCTTTGCTGCCGGACCACCCATATCAGCCATCAGATTTGAGGGAAATAAGGCTTTTTCTTCCAGGCTCCGATCAGAGTGCGTGTAAACCCTTCTGCTACTGAATTTCAATCTCTGACTGGTAAGAAACCTTCCCAACTCTTATTTTTTGATTTAATGAAGAAAACCTATCCTAAACTAGGAGTTTCTCAACTCTCGAGTCCTGGCTATTTTATTAGTTTGTATGAGTTCGCCTGCGATCCGATGATTTTGCACTGGTAGTCTTTCCACTAGTTCGTGCTTTATTTTGAGAATCTAGAATGCAAATAAAATTATAAAAATTATAAAAAAATATTTTACTATTTTTCATGCATGTTTAGCAGTCTTAGAGTCATCCTGCATCAGTTTAGTATCAGAGCAAGTTTAGGATAGTTTTATTTGCATTGCAATCACAAACCCTAATTTCAGCATTTTGTCCACTGCATTAGTTTTCAGTTTTGCATATGTTTTCAACCATCTAAAAATTATATTTTTCTCTAAGATTTGCATGAATTGTTACTTGTTGAGTCCTTTATTTTTATAAAATTTTAATTATTTTTATTGAAACCCTAATTCTCTAAAATTTGGCATTATAGGAACCCTAATAGAATTCTGATAATTTCTGCAGCAGTCTAGAAAACTGTAAGTTTTCATCATCAAATGATTTTTTTTCTACATGAAATTTGGTAGACATCATCAACATCGTCCATCCTCTGTTTCAATTTTTTTTTGAGTTTTTTATTTATCAGGATCTGTATCAAATTCTGCATCATCTGAATCCTAATTTTCTAATTTCTGCTACATTCTGCAACTTGACTAACTCAAACCTAATCAACTTCCAAACCCCCAATCCCAAGCCAAACCTTGTTTGCTAAGCCTAGTAAACTTAAACTTAACTTGACATTTCATAAATTAATTAAAAAAATATTTTATTTTCTGATTGATTTTGCTTGCATTAGGACCATTGATTTCTATCATTTTAAACTAATCTTAAGGGCAACTCAAAATCTCAGATCAGGGCAAGATTTCATCACCTGTCCTGGGCCAAAACCACCATCATCATACTAACCAAGCCTAATTAAAACCAATTAGACCTAATTTGCCCTAGTGGGCTAGGAGACATCAACAAGTCGGGTCCGAGCTGTATGGGCCAACTAGTGCATTTAATCTTTTAGCTATTACTGAAAGCTGGTGTCTAAGGCTGGGGGTCCAGAGTCAAACGACCTAAGTGGTGTTGTGGTTTTTAATGGGTCCCTGTGAAAGCAGGGGGGGCCTCCACACTCCCACCCTACCTGGCCAGTGGAAAGATTAGCTATTGGGTTAGGTGTAAGTTGAGCTGACCCACCCAGTTACTGGCTCTAGGTCTAGGAAATCATAGATTGTACTAGCCTTTTTTTTTCCTTTGCATGCTTAGTTGCATCATTTCATTTGATTGATTGATGATTTGTTGCATGACCACTAGATTAGGAACCCAATATCAAAAGTCCAAACCTCACCCAACCCAACCATGGAACCCACTTTGGAGACCATCCTAGCTCAACTTGCCCAAATGAATGCTCAAACCCAAGCCCAGCTTGCCCAGTTAACTACCCAAATGAACCAAGCCAATGTCCAATCTAAAAATCAGCTTACCCAAATAGACCCTAGGTTTGACCAATCCGATACTAAGCTTGACCGAATGAACTATAGGTTCAACCAAGTAGGAACCCTAGGCAAGACCTATAGAGTTGAACCCCAGGAACCCATAGTCCCTAGATATGTACCCAGTAGTAACCCATTATCCCTCAGTCAACCTGAACACTATAGGATTAATACCCATAGATTTGGACCCATAACCTTTATACCCATAACCTTTGAACCCATAACCCTTAGTTTACCCAACCCTGTTACCCCAGACCCTAGTCAATTTCCCATTAGCCAAACCCCTCTTACCATCCCATTGGTTCTCCAAGATGATTTAGAAGAAGAGATACCTATAGGTGACCAAGTGTTAGGAGTCAACCCAGAATTAGTTGACCTAGTAGAAACCCAAGTAGAAGCCAATTAAGTGTTAGTTAAATCAATAGAGACCCAGGTAGAAGCTACCCTAGACTTTGTTGACCCTGACCATACCGAAGTAGTAGCCAATCTAGATTCAGATAACCTTGACCATAATCAGTTAGTGGCAAACCCAGAATTAGATAACTCAAATCACACCCAAGCTGCAATGGGAGAGAAATTAGAGGAGACTTTAGAAGAGGATCCAATTGTAGAGCCTAGTCCTGAATTTCCTAAGCTAAAAGAGTTTATTGAGAACTTGTCATATCTCACCCAGTATCCTCAAGCTAAAGTCACTTCCTTGATCCCAATTGAAGATCTTTTTCCTGAAATTAGTGACCCATTCTTCCATAAGGTAGACCTAGTAGATAGACACCAAACCTTAAGGTCAATCTTATTAGTTACGATAATTATCCTAACACCCCTCTTATGTCCTAGTCTATCCAATTAACTCCGAACCTTTTCTTACTTTCCACCCAATCAGAGAAACCCTGAACCCACCTCTTATTTTCTACCTTTTTCTGAAACTTCTCCTAATTTTTCTCATTATTAATTACATTTTATAGAAGTCAGCATACTGCATACATGCCTTGTGCATATTAAGTTTGCATCTTACTTCTTGCATACCTTTGGCATTTAGTGGGCATACATAGTAAATTCTCATATGCATGCCATGCTAGGGTTTAAACCTAGAGAGTCTATAGTATGTTAGGTTAGACCCTAGAAAGTCTAATAAAATTTCTTTCAATAGGAAAGTTTAGTCGAGTCTAATAAGTATTAGTTGAGTCCAATAAATGCATAACTAGAATTACATGTCTGTACCTGCACTACCTTCTGCACACCATATGCATATGGAAATTAGTCAAAGCTGAACATAACTAATGAACTAACTAACAACTTTGCTAATTCCCAAAAGAGAGATAAAGACTTTTGCAGGGGATTTTGTAGTTGTAAAGAATTTTCTGCTCACGAAGCTGGCCCATCCAAGATAATGAATATCTATGGACCCAATGCCTATGTGCATGAGATACTACCTGATTTAGGTATTAGCTCCACCTTCATCATTCCAAATCTTATAGAGTCTAGGAAGCCAGCATCGATACCTAGCGAGCACATTGAGCCTATCCCTCCTTTTGAGAGAGAACCCAGCCTAGAGTGTCCACATACAATTGGCCAAATAGTGAGAAAAAGATTGAAAGAATCCTGGACGATCAAGCCATATGTACCCAAAATCATGGCTATTAGAGGTACTTGGTCTGGTGGCAAGGTCGGCCAGAATCTGAGGACTCGTGGATCACCCATCAGGATCTGTAGTGCCTCAACCCAGACCTAATCAAGCAAAATAAGAGCCATATTATCCCACACTCGACGGGGTCGAGTTCCTCCCACCCCAGGAGAATTGGTGGGGCACTAGGATCAGACACAGATTACTGGATCCTATTTGGTTTACCTAGCCATGTGTCAAATTTTACAATCAGCTAGAATTGAGTCCTGTAATAAGTTGAGGTTAGTTGATTTGTCTCAACACTCAACCTAATCGGTATTTTGAGTCCTGTACATCAGTTATGAGTTCAGTATGAACCCAATTTTTATACAAGAGAAAAGGTTACCCTATTTTGGAGTTCCACCAGGCCACATCCAGGAGTCAAAGGCTACTACATTAGCCCATTGTATTTTGTATGAAAACTAAGGATCCAAGATGCTTTCGAAAATCCTGATTCCTTCCATATGCCCTCTAGATGCCCAAATTCCCTTCCAAATGCCAGAGCATATTCTCAAAACAGGGCACCCATGATTCCAGAGGTCCACCTGCATCCAAGCCCAAAGAAATCAAGCCCAGGTGCCAAGCCCAAGCCCTTAAGAAGCAAGATTCCAGGGAATATTCCTGCTACCAGGCTACCAGGCCACCCCAGCTTCTAGAGGCCCAAACCCATGCACCCAAGCCCCTTTGGGCCAGCCCCTTGCTGCTCCTAGAGGACCAACATTCCCCCTAGGCATCCTTAAGGTGTTGACCACGTCCAAACATATTTGACTAGGTCCATGTTGAAGAAAAGTGGGAGAAGACCAAGCCTTTTCCTAACCTAGTTGAGATTTCTAATCCTTTTAAACTTTGTAATTCTAACCTAGCTAGGAAAGGACTTATATTCCAATTTGGAAGAGGACTTGTAACCCAAGTGTAACCATGGTCAGTGATGGCATGGAAACTCTATAAATACCCCATCCCTCCCCCTCTTGTAAGCATCTCTTTCTTATAAATACAACTTGCTAAATTTTGAGTTACTACCTTGTGCTAGTGTTTTGTTTTGGTTCTTTGTTTGTGTTCTTGTGCTTGGACAATTTCTTGCTGCCCAAGCTTCCTTCCACACCCTAACTCACTGCCATCCAAGCCTTCACACGTCCAAGAAGAAGTGCCCTAGGCGCTAAGCAAGGAGATCTTCAACAAGCTTTGAACAGCCATCTTCTAACCCTAATCCTGATTCTTTCAATCCATAGTTCTTTTTTCTTATTTTTTAATTGCTGTTTTGATTAACCATGAATCTTATAGGATCCTCGAGGTGCTTCCCCTCCCTGAGGAGGCCTTCTTTGCTGCCCAGACCGCCCATATCAGCCATCAAATTGAGGGAAACAAGGCTTTTTCTTCCAGGCTCCGATCAGAGTGCGTGTGAACCCTTCTGCTATTGAATTTCAATCTCTGGCTTGTAAGAAACCTTTTCAACTCTTATTTTTTGATTTAATGAAGAAAAGCTGTCCTAAACCAGGAGTTTCTCAACTCTCGGGTCCTGGCTATTCATTAGTTTGTATGAGTTTGCCTACGATTCGATGATTCTTTACACTGCTAGTCTTTCCGCTAGTTCTTGCTCTATTTTGGAAATCTAGCCTGCAAATAAAATTATAAAAATCATAAAATAATTATTTACTAATTTTCATGCATGTTTAGCAGTCTTAGAGTCATCCCGCATCAATGAGGGGGTAGCAAAGGCCGGCCAAGGGCTTGGGGCACATGGGCTTTAGGCCTCCTGGAAGCTGGGGTACCTAGGCTGGTATATTCCTAGCATCAGACTGGAATCTGAAAGGGATATGCCCTACAAACCAATCTCTGTTGTATCTCCCAAACCATTGTAATTGATAATTTTCTAAATAAAGGCATTATTTTTCATCATACGCTGTGTTTATTATATGATGAACCCCATAGATTAGGGCTATGATTTTAGGGTTATGATGAGATCATACCAGTGAGACCTAAAATCTTAAAACCTTAATCTAAAGAATTCCTAGTCAAAGGAATCCTGAATAGGGGATCAGGGTTTTTTCCGATAAGACTAGCACATCCCGGGTATACTGGAAAGGGTGACTGCTCTCACAGTCACTTGTGTATGACACTAATACTGGGATGTGGGTGCTCATTGGAGAATGAGTTCACTGATATGATCCAACTTGAGAACATCTAATGGAGTCTTAGCTACATGTCAATAGAAGGTTCTCATAGTGGGAGTGGTACAAGTAATCTTTTGACCTGAGACTGCCATAAGTACCTTATGTACATGAACCCATCCTTTGGTTCAATCCTAATCATGACACTGAGACATGCACAGGATTGATACTGGGAATGGTGAATTGAATATGAAGGTAATGAGTAGGTCAACAAGGAATCGATCACTCTTAGTAAGAGGAGATTGCATCCAGCTAGTCAACAATCGCATGATGATTCAGGAAATCTTTGATCAAAGTGAAGATATTAGAGATGGTTTCTAATATCAAGATAATCGAATCATCATTATAAGATTGAGCTAGAAACAAATATAATATTGGATTTGACATATATCCATATCCATAGTTATATTTTGGGTGCAGGCTGATCGAAAGATTTAATTGTACGGTAACTCTCTACTGAAGGGTAATTTTGGTATTTCACCAGAATTTCCATATCTTCCGGGTAGACATGACACGTTGCTAGACGTCAATCTTGTCTTGTGGGTTGATCAAGTTCAAAGATCACATGTTAGGAAGAATCCTAATTGATCGATTCGGGTAAGCCGGTTTGACCTAAATCGATTAGAAAGAGTTCTAATCAAATTAGGTCAACTTGTATTCGAACCCACTACTGGCTAGATATGGAACCCAATGGGTCACACACTTAAGAGGATTGATCAAGAATTTAATTTGGAATTAAATTGTCTTTGCAAGATAACACTCTAGCAGGTGTTGCAAGCCCTAGCTTCTATTCGGATCGGATTCGAATTAGGGTTCCGGATTGGTTCAAATTGGATTCTAATTGGACCTAATTAGACCCTAATTAAGAAAAATGGGAATGTGGCTAACCCTATTGGCTAGCCATGTAGCTTGGCTAGCCTCCCCACCCGCCCCCTTTGTTTTTCACGCCAAACACCAAGAGTCCATGCGCATATGGACTCTTGGCGCGCCTTAAGGAAGAGTCCATGGCGCATGGACTCTTGGCGCGCCCCAAATAAAATCACCGATGATTTTATTTGGGCGGCCTCCTTCTTAAGTGATTAGCGCACCTTCTCTCCCCCCTTGGATGAGAATCCAACGGCTGATGGGATTTGAGAAAGAGAGAAAGCGCTAACTCCTCCCGGGCGCGCGAAGTAACATCTCTTCGGAGATGAAAAGTCGCGACTTCCTTCTTTTTAAAACACCGCGGTTTTTCCTTTAAGAAGAGCCGTGGGATTTAATCTGGAAGGCCGTGAGATGGGAGGATGGGGCGTGAGAAATTGGAAAGGGCGTGAGAAAGAAATCACGGAGAGGTGTGTAGGCGCCTATCTGATTTCTATTTAAAGGGTCGGGAAAAATCAGAACATTATGTATATTTTTCTTTCTTCCTCTCCTGAAGACTCTTTTATTTTTTCTTGCTCTTGCATTGTTTCCTCTACAGAGTAAACCTCTGTCGAAACTCTGCTACTGAACAAGATAAAGTAAAAGTCTCCGACGGTAAAGGAAAGAAAGAAGTTCTGATTTCTTCCTTTCTTTCATACATTAAGACATCATTGTCTTAATCTCTCCTCCAACTTAAGACAAGCCTATGTCCTCTTAGGACAAGGTCTTTTTCTTCAAGACAAGGGTATCTAAGGGCCAAGGTCTTGGTGGAAGGAGGAGAAGGAGTCAAGGAAAGGAAAGCAAGCCTTTGTGTGGAGGAATTCAAGCCATAGTCCAAGCAATTGAGTTCTAGGAAGAAGAACTCAATAGAAGGAACCTTTGAAAAAAAGATAGAGTTGTCTTGATCACTGCTCTGTGTGGATCACCATCGGAGGGCGGACACTTGGACGCCTGGTGAATTCAATCAGCCCCTTCAACATCAACTTTGTTGGAATTAGCGATTACAGGTTGGTACTCTAATTCTAACAATCTATGTTGAATGTTAGTATGTATGTTTTAATTAGTAAAAGGAGATCTTGGCTAAGGGATTTCGGTGCAAATTTCATCATTTTGAAATTACACTTCTGCTGCGGTGCACCTGAAACCCCAATAGTGGTATCAGAGCCATCCTTATTACAGTTAAAACATATGATATGCATTTTTGTTGTAGTATCGAAATTAGGGTTTTAAACCCTTGAATGCTGATACACTTAGCATAATTTAAGGAATGCATATATGATAATTAATGTTTTGATGTATGCCACTAATTAGGGTTTTTCACTCAAACCCTAATTATTATAGAGATATGATTAGTTTTGAAGTCATCATACTGAAATAAGGTTGCCCTGGCATAATGGTGGATCCATTATGTGGTAAATGGTTGTCCTAGTATGATGACACATTTGGCACATATATGTTTATCAGAGTGATATCATTATGATATGTTTTTATGTAAGAATGTGCTGGCAATTTTATAAAGCCCTCTTCTTAAAATCATATTAAGTCATAGCATATTTAACTAATAAGCATCACTAGTCATGATGAACAATTGATCATTCGGTGTCTAGAAAGGTGGTTCTGGGAAGGTAAAGAGAATCGTGGTTTTTAATTGGTTCCGTTGACTAACCTGGCCAATTTTTATTGGTGTCTAGGAAGCAACGGGGGGACTCCCACATCTCTTCCACTTGCCTGGCCGATTTGATTATATTTAAATCTTGACTTATATGCTTAGTGTTAAAAAAAAAATGCTATATGTTGGCCTTCCTTCATGCTGGATCATTACTGTGTTATGAACCACATTAGGTTTGTTGTGTTGTCTGCAAGACCTAATAGGGTGATTGACATAATATTGGTCTAGTGCAAAATATGCTTACAGTATATTCAGTATAATGCCTTGTTGTGTTATCTACAAGGGCATTATATTTGAATATTGACTGTATAGAAATGAAAGGGTCTTGACTTAACTAGAACATTATGGTTTGTTGTGTATTCTGCAAGACTTATAATGTTCTAGAGGCCAAGTTATTTTTGAGAATTATATGAGATATAATTGGAAGAGTTTCCTACCTTAGAACTTATAAAAGATTTGTTGTGTTGTCTGCAAGATCTTTTATAAATTATAAGGATCTCGATCTCACTAAGAAAACTGATTAGGGTTCTTCTCGATTATCATAGTGAGGGCTATGATTTTTGATAAAATAGTGGGAGACATAATTAAATTGAAGACCTAATTTAATTATGTAAGTCATTTCATGGTTGTTTGCTTATGTATTGTTCTTAATTAAATGTAGATAAATGGCATCTTCATTATCACTGAGAAGCATCTTAGATACCAACAAATTGACTGGTCCAAACTATGTGGACTGGTTGAGAACTTAAAGATTGTACTGAGTTCAGAAAAACTTTCTTATATTCTTGATACCCCTAATCTTAATCCACTAGGGGATGATGCCACACAGGAAGATATGGCCACATACAGAATGTGGCAGAATGACTCCCTCACTGTCAAGTGTATCATACTGGCCTCTATGACCAATGAGTTACAGAGGCAGCATGAAAGCATGGATACTCAATCCATAATGCTCAATTTAAAGGAGCTTTATGGAGAACAAAGCAGAACTGCTAGATACGAAATATCTAAGCAGTTATTCCGTGCTAGGATGACAGAGGGTACATCCGTTCAGGATCATGTCCTGAAGGTAATTGACTTAATCACCAGATTAGGTCAATTAGGGTTTATTATGGATGGGGAGCTGAATCAGGATTTAATCCTGCAATCACTCCCAGAGTCATTTTCTCAGTTTGTCTTGAATTATCACATGAACAAACTGAACACTTCCTTGCCTGAGCTGTTAAATATGTTAAAAACAGCAGAGAGCCATGTTAAGAAAGAAAAGGCTCCACTTCTTCTTGTTGATAAGACCAATAAGAAGAAATCAGGCAAAAGGGTTTTAGCAGGAGACTAAACCCTAAGGGTGGCATCAATAAGAATAAGAAAGGAAAGAAGGTCTCAAAACAGTCAACCTGTTTCTTTTGCGGCAAAGCGGGACATTGGAAAAGGAATTGCAAGGCTTACCTTGCAACTGTGAAGCCTGGTGCGGCAGACGCACCAAAAGGTATGTATGAGATACATACTATATTGACATTAAATTCGTCTATATCAAATACTTGGGTATTGGATACCGCTTGTGGTTACCATATATGCAAATCTTTGCAGGACCTCCACAAGCTTAAAGTATTGAAGGAAGGCGACTTCAATCTCTACGGTGCTGGTGGTGATATCATCCAAGCAGAAGCTGTAGGGACCTATATTCTGAAGTTGCCTTCAGGGAAGATCTTGGAGCTAGAGAATTGTTACTATATGCCAAAGATTATTAGGAACATTATATCTATTCCTTTGTTATTAAAACAAGGATATGTAATGGATGTAACGAGCACTGGTTGCTCAATAATGTTATCTAATAAAATTATTTGTTCTGGCATATTTAGCAATGGGCTCTTAACTCTTTCTTCCAATGATAGTATTTTTCATGTCAATACTAAAAGGAAAAGAAAAGACTTTAATGATACTTTACTTTGGCATCATAGACTTGGTCATGTTAATGAGTCTAGGATTAGCAAGTTATACAAGGAAAAATTCCTTGATCCTTATGAGTATGAATCATTAGGAACTTGCGAATCATGTCTCATGGGTAAGATGACAAAAACTCCATTCACTGGACATGGGGAAAGGTCAACTGAGTTATTAGGACTTATACATACTGATGTATGTGGTCCAATGACAACTCAGGCCAGAGGAGGATACTCATATTTTATCACTTTTACAGATGATTTATCTAGGTTCGGATATGTGTATCTTATGAAACACAAATCTGAAGCCTTTGATAAATTTAAGGAGTATCAAAGTATGGTCGAAAAACAAACGGGAAAAGTATTAAAGTTCTTCGTTCTGATCGAGGAGGAGAATACTTATCCACGGAGTTTTTAGACTATCTTAAAGTTAATGGAATCTTTCTGAATGGACCCCTCCTTATACACCACAGCTAAATGGTATAGCTGAAAGGAGGAATCGTACCTTATTAGATATGGTACGATCCATGATGTGCTTCACAAATTTGCCCATTTCCTTCTGGGGTCATGCCCTAGAAACTGCTGTTTATATTCTGAACAAGGTACCTTCTAAATCCGTTGTTAGTACTCCATATGAAATTTGGAGTGGAAAGAAACCATATCTTAAATATTTTAAGGTATGGGGATGTCCAGCTTATGTTAAAAGAAATTTTGGACATAAGTTGGAACCTAGAGCGGATAAATGTCTATTTGTAGGATATCCTAAAGAAGGTAGAGGATATCTATTCTACCATCCTACTGAACAAAAGATTTTTGTTAGCAGGCATGCCACTTTTCTAGAAAAAGAGTTCATTTTGGAAAAAGGCAATGGGTAGAACATTGAACTTGGAGAAGTGCAAGAAATACAGATAGACAATTCTCAACCATTAGAACATATAGTTAGGACAGAACCAGAACACAAAACTCCTCCTCGTAGGTCTGACAGAGTGCCACGGGCACCTGAGAGGTATGGGTTTATTATTGAAAATAATGAAGCTCAAGTCATTCAAAATGATGAACCTCTGACCTATACGGAAGCTATCTTGAGTACTGACTCAGATAAATGGCAAGAAGCCATGGAATCCGAAGTAGACTCTATGTATGTAAACCAAGTATGGTCTTTGGTTGATGCACCAGAGGGTGTTAATCCTATTGGGTGTAAATGGGTCTATAAGAAAAAGATTGGGGCTGATGGCCAAGTTGAAACCTATAAAGCCAGATTAGTGGCTAAAGGTTTTAGACAAAAACAGGGAATTGATTATGATGAAACATTTCACCTGTTGCCATGCTAAAATCAATTCGGATTTTACTTGCTATAGCAGCATACCACGATTATGAGATATGGCAGATGGATGTGAAGACTGCATTCCTCAATGGTTTCCTTGAGGAAGAAGTCTACATGTCACAGCCAGAAGGTTTATTTCAAAGAATAACCTAATCAAGTATGCAAGCTGAAGAAATCCATTTATGGATTAAAGCAAGCTTCCAGGAGTTGGAACATCCGCTTTGATGAAACTATTAAAAGATTTGGTTTATCAAAAATGTGGATGAACCCTGTGTTTATAAGAAGACTAGTGGGAGTGCCATAGTCTTCTTGGTTCTGTATGTAGATGACATACTCCTCATTGGGAATGATATCCCAATGTTGCAATCAGTCAAGGTTTGGCTATCAAACCAGTTTTCCATGAAAGATTTGGGAGAAGCATCCTATATACTAGGTATTAAGATCTATAGAGATAGATCTAAGAGGATGCTAGGTTTATCCCAATCTAGGTACATTGACTTAGTGCTGAAAAGATTCAGCATGGAAGGAAGTAAAAGAGGTTATCTTCCTATGAGTCAAGGCATACATCTTTCTAAAAGGATGTCTCCTAAGACACCTGAAGAAAGAGATAGAATGAATTCTATACCCTATGCTTCGGCAATAGGATCCATAATGTATGCCATGTTATGTACCAGGCCTGATGTGGCATATGCTTTAGGCATTGTCAGTAGGTTTCAGGCTGATCCAGGAGAAGATCATTGGAAAGCAGTTAAAAATATTCTTAAGTACCTAAGAAGGACTAAGGATATTTTTTGGTTTATGGTGGTTCTGATCTTAAACTAGAAGCTTATTCTGATTCTAGTTTTCAATCAGACCCTGATGATAGCAAATCCATTTCAGGATATGTTTTTACCCTAAATGGTGGAGCAGTGAGTTGGAAGAGTACCAAGCAGCAGACTGTAGCTGACTCAACCACAGAGGCAGAATACATAGCTGTTAGTGAAGCCGCCAAGGAAGCAGTCTGGATGAAGAAGTTCATCACAGAGTTGGGTGTTGTTCCTCAAATTGAAAACTAGTGCCACTTTACTGTGACAACACTGGGGCCGTTGCTCAAGCTAAGGAACCAAGAGCTCATCATAAGTCCAAGCACATTCTGAGACGCTTCCATCTTGTCGAGAAATAGTAGAGAGACAAGATGTCTACATAGATAGAGTTGATACAAAGAACAATGTAGCAGACCCGTTCACTAAGGCTCTACCACAGCGAGATTTGATCGCCACCTAGAATGTATGGGATTAAGATTCAAAGGCGATTGGCTTTAGTGCAAGTGGGAGATTGAAAGGGATATGCCCTACAAACCAATCTCTGTTGTATCTCCCAAACCATTGTAATTGATAATTTTCTAAATAAAGGCATTATTTTTCATCATACGCTGTGTTTATTATATGATGAACCCCATAGATTAGGGCTATGATTTTAGGGTTATGATGAGATCATACCAGTGAGACCTAAAATCTTAAACCTTAATCTAAAGAATTCCTAGTCAAAGGAACCCTGAGTAGGGGATCAGGGTTTCCGATAAGACTAGCACATCCCGGGTATACTGGAAAGGGTGACTGCTCTCATAGTCACTTGTGTATGACACTATACTGGGATGTGGGTGCTCATTAGAGAATGAGTTCACTGATATGATCCAACTTGAGAACATCTAATGGAGTCTTAGCTACATGTCAATAGAAGGTTCTCATAGTGGGAGTGGTACAAGTAATCTTTTGACCTGAGACTGCCATAAGTACCTTATGTACATGAACCCATCCTTTGGTTCAATCCTAATCATGACACTGAGACATGCACAGGATTGATACTGGGAATGGTGAATTGAATATGAAGGTAATGAGTAGGTCAACAAGGAATCGATCACTCTTAGTAAGAGGAGATTGCATCCAGCTAGTCAACAATCGCATGATGATTCAGGAAATCTTTGATCAAAGTGAAGATATTAGAGATGGTTTCTAATATCAAGATAATCGAATCATCATTATAAGATTGAGCTAGAAACAAATATAATATTGGATTGACATATATCCATATCCATAGTTATATTTTGGGTGCAGGCTGATCGAAAGATTTAATTGTACGGTAACTCTCTACTGAAGGGTAATTTTGGTATTTCACCAGAATTTCCATATCTTCCGGGTAGACATGACACGTTGCTAGACGTCAATCTTGTCTTGTGGGTTGATCAAGTTCAAAGATCACATGTTAGGAAGAATCCTAATTGATCGATCGGGTAAGCCCGGTTTGACCTAAATCGATTAGAAAGAGTTCTAATCAAATTAGGTCAACTTGTATTCGAACCCACTACTGGCTAGATATGGAACCCAATGGGTCACACACTTAAGAGGATTGATCAAGAATTTAATTTGGAATTAAATTGTCTTTGCAAGATAACACTCTAGCAGGTGTTGCAAGCCCTAGCTTCTATTCGGATCGGATTCGAATTAGGGTTCCGGATTGGTTCAAATTGGATTCTAATTGGACCTAATTAGACCCTAATTAAGAAAAATGGGAATGTGGCTAACCTTATTGGCTAGCCATGTAGCTTGGCTAGCCTCCCCACCCGCCCCCTTTTGTTTTCATGCCAAACACCAAGAGTCCATGCGCATATGGACTCTTGGCGCGCCTTAAGGAAGAGTCCATGGCGCATGGACTCTTGGCGCGCCCCAAATAAAATCACCGATGATTTTATTTGGGCGGCCTCCTTCTTAAGTGATTAGCGCACCTTCTCTCCCCCCTTGGATGAGAATCCAACGGCTGATGGGATTTTGAGAAAGAGAGAAAGCGCTAACTCCTCCCGGGCGCGCGAAGTAACATCTCTTCGGAGATGAAAAGTCGCGACTTCCTTCTTTTTAAAACACCGCGGTTTTTCCTTTAAGAAGAGCCGTGGGATTTAATCTGGAAGGCCGTGAGATGGGAGGATGGGGCGTGAGAAATGGAAGGGCGTGAGAAAGAAATCACGGAGAGGTGTGTAGGCGCCTATCTGATTTCTATTTAAAGGGTCGGGAAAAATCAGAACATTATGTAATATTTTCTTTCTTCCTCTCCTGAAGACTCTTTTATTTTTTCTTGCTCTTGCATTGTTTCCTCTACAGAGTAAACCTCTGTCGAAACTCTGCTACTGAACAAGATAAAAGTAAAAGTCTCCGACGGTAAAGGAAAGAAAGAAGTTCTGATTTCTTCCTTTCTTTCATACATTAAGACATCATTGTCTTAATCTCTCCTCCAACTTAAGATAAGCCTATGTCCTCTTAGGACAAGGTCTTTTTCTTCAAGACAAGGGTATCTAAAGGGCCAAGGTCTTGGTGGAAGGAGGAGAAGGAGTCAAGGAAAGGAAAGCAAGCCTTTGTGTGGAGGAATTCAAGCCATAGTCCAAGCAATTGAGTTCTAGGAAGAAGAACTCAATAGAAGGAACCTTTGAAAAAAAGATAGAGTTGTCTTGATCACTGCTCTGTGTGGATCACCATCGGAGGGCGGACACTTGGACGCCTGGTGAATTCAATCAGCCCCTTAACATCAACTTTGTTGGAATTAGCGATTACAGGTTGGTACTCTAATTCTAACAATCTATGTTTGAATGTTAGTATGTATGTTTTAATTAGTAAAAGGAGATCTTGGCTAAGGGATTTCGGTGCAAATTTCATCATTTTGAAATTACACTTCCGCTGCGGTGCACCTGAAACCCCAACAGAATCTTGGTTCTTAAAGGCTTGGGCCTTGCACTTATGCTTGATTTCTCCTGGGTTGGGTGCAAATGGACCTTTGGATTCTTGCTATGCCCTGGTCTGGGAATATACTTTAGCATCTGGAGAGAATCTGGCATCTAGAAATTATCTGGAGGGCATCTGGGTATCTTGTAGGAATCTTGGACCCTGGGATGGCATACAAGGTCCAAATGGCTTATATAAAGACCTCTGGCTCCTGGATGAGGCCTAGTGGAACTCCAAAATAGGGTATCCTCTCCTCTTGTACATAAACTAGACTCTTACTGGACTCATACTTAAATACAGGACTCAATAGACTGAACTAGGTTGAGACAGATCAACTAGTCTCAACTTATTACAGGACTCAATCTTACTTGCTTACAAAATTATGAAACATGACTAAGGTTCTAAGAAAAACCATAATCAGTAAACCATATGGGATCCAGTGATCTGTGTCTGATCCTGGTGTCCCAACCAATTCTCCCGGGACGTGAGGAACTCGACCCCATAAGTAAGGGTCAATTTGGCTTTCAAGGAGGGTCTAGATTGAGGCGCTGCAGATCCACACTAGCATTCCACAAGTCCTTAGATTCTGGTCGACCTTGCCACCAGACCAAGTACCGCTGACTGTCTCCATCCCAGGTATGATGGCTTGATCATCCAGGATTCTCTCAATCTTTTTCTCACCAAAAGGCCAAATTGTATGTGGTCGCTCTAGGGTGGGTTCACTCACATAGAAAGAGAGTGGCTCAAGGGGCTCACTGGATATCATTGCTGGCTCCCTATACTCTACAAGATATGAGATGATGAAGGTGGAGCTAATACCTAAATCAGGTGATATCTCAAGCGCATAGGCATTGGGTCCACTACTCTTCATTATTTTGGATGGGCTAGCTTCATGAGCATGAAATTCCTTCACAGTCACATAATTCTCTGCAAAAATTCCTTTATCTCGCTTTTGAAAATTAGCCAAGTTTTTATTAATTCATTACTTATGTTCAGCTTTTGACTAATTTTCAGATGCAAATGCTGTGCAGAGGCTAGTGTAGGTGTAGACAAATGGGTTAGGATTGTGAATTTTATTGGACTCAAAACTAATACATAATAGGCTCGACTAAGCATTCCTATAAAATGAATTTTATTGGACTCGTTGGGTCAAAATCCTAACGCATTATAGATTCTCTTGGTTTGACACTAGCATAACATGCACATGAAAATTTACTATGGACTCCTACAAGGTGCCATAGGGTTTTCTAGAAGTAAAATGCAAACATGACATGCTCAATGAATGAATGCAACATGCAAACTCTATAAAATGCAACATAATAGTGAAAAGAATAGAAGAAGTTTTAGAAAAGGGTAGAAAATAAGAGGTGGATTCAGGGTTAGTCTGGCAGGATAAGAAATAAGGAGATGGCTCAGGGTTAATCAAAAAGAGTATAATACAAGAAGGGGTTTCAGGGATGAGTTCTAAACTAATGAGATTGACCTTATGGGGTTGATGTATACCTATGGGATTTGCTTGATGGAAGAATAGGTCACTAATCTCGGGGAAGAGATCTTCAATTAGGGTCAAAGGAGTGACTTCATCTTGAGGGTATTGGTTTAAAGAGATCAAGTCCTTAAAAAACTCTTCTGGCTCATAAAATTCAGGACTAGGCTCTACAATTGGGTTCTATCTAAAAGTCTCGTCTAACTGCTCTTCCATTATAGCTTGGGTGTGATCAGGGTCATCTAACTCTATGTCTTCTATGGAGAACTCTTCTTCCACATACTCGTTCACTAAGCTTGGTGAGCCTCATATATCTCTTCTTCAGTGTCTTCCTGGTGAACCAATGGGATGGTAAGAGGGGGTTGACTAAGGAAAAATTAATTAATACTAGGCTCAATCTAGGGGTATTAATCCTATAGGGTTCAGGTTGACTGAGGGATAGTGGGTTACTACTGGGTTCATATATAAGGACTGTGGGTTCCTGGGGATTATAGGGCAAGGGTTCAGCTATATGGGCCTTGTCTAGGGTCCTATTTGATCATGTAATGGATCATCCTATGAATCATTTGGTTATTGGATTGGGTCATCTGGTTAATCTAGGCGGTTAATTAGGCAAGCTGGGTTGGGTTTGGGTGGTTGATTGGTTCAGCTGGGTATTCGTTTGGTCAAACCTGTGGTCCATCTGGTCAAATCATTCGGTCAAGGTTTTCATGAAGGCCTCTAGATTGGGATCCATGGTTAATCTAGGTTGGGGTTTAGACTTCTGGTATTGGGTTCCTAGTCTAGTGGTCATGCATTCAAACAATCAATCAGAATGAGATGGTGAAGCCAAGCATGCAAAGGATCAGTAATTCTAGGATTTCCTAGACCTAGAGCCAAAACTGAATAGGTCATCTCAACTTACACTTAACCCAGTAGCTAATCCTTCCATTGGCTAGGTAGGGGGTGGGGTGGTGGGAGGCTCCCCCTGCTTGTCACAGGGTCCTAATTATAAACCACCAGTCCACTTAGGTCGTTTGACTCTGGATCCCAGCCTTAGACACCAGTTTTTAGTAATAGCCACAAGATTAAATGCACTAGTTGGCCCACATAATTCGAACCCAACCTGTTGGTGTCACCTAGCCCTCTAGGGCCAATTAGGTCTAATAATTTTAATTAAGCTTTAGTCAGAAGGTTGGTGGTTGTTTGGGTCCAGGACAGGTGATGAAATCCTGCCTTGATGTTAAATAGCAATTGCCCTTAAGATTAGGTTAAAGAGATGATGGCAGTTGATGGTCTGATGCAATCTAAAACAATCAAAAATGTAAAATATTTATGTGTATTTATGAGGTTGCAAGTTAAGTTTAGGTTGATTAGGTTAGCAAACAAATTGGTCTTGGATTGGGGTGTGTGGAAGTTGGTTAGGTTTTCTTGAGTCAAGTATGCAGAGTTCACAGAATTCTGAGATTTAAGGTTCAGATTAATGCAGTGTTTAGCATGGATTATGATGAATAAAAAAATCAAAAGAATTCTAGGACAGAGGATGGACATTGTTGATGACCTCTACTAAATTTGATATAAAACTAAAATCAGATGATGATGCAAATCCTAGGGTATTTAGACTAATGCAGAATTATTAGGATTTCAGTTAGGGTTTCTAAAATGTCAAATTTTAGGACTTTTACTTTTCTTTAAAATTAATTAAAAATTATGATAAAATAGAGGACAAGATAGATAACACTTCATGCAAAATTTATAGAAAAATAAAATTCCTAGGTGGTCAAAATCAGATGAAAAATAGACACCTAATGAGCTAGTAGGATGCAGAAATTAGGGTTTGTGATCCTAATGTAGATGAAGGCTATCCTAAACTCGCTCTGATACCAAACTGATGTGGGATAATCCTAAGATTGCTGAACATATAGGAAAATAGTACACTAATTTTTTATATTTTTTTGAAATTTTAATTTGCAGGCTAAATTTCCAAAATTAAGTAAGGACTAGAAGGACAATCAGCAATGCAAAGAATCCTCATATCGCAGGCATACTCATGCAAAATAATAAAATCAGGATCCAATAATTGAGAAATTCTTGGCTTAGAATAAGTAATCTTCAACAAAACAAAAATCAAGAGTTGGGAAGGATATTACCAGACAGGGATTGAAGAATTTGCAATTGAAGAGATCACTCACACTCTGATTGGAGCCTGGATGATGAAGCTTTCGTTCCCTTGAATTAGATGGCTGATTTGGGCGATCCTGGAGGCAAAGAAGGCCTCCTCTAGGGAGGGGAACATCTCGAGAATCCTGCAAGCATCAGAGGACTGTTAGAAAGCAACAACAAAATAATAAAAGGAGATTAGGGTTGATGAAGGTGAAGTCAGGGTTTGGAGTGGGTGGCTTGGTGAAGGATTATGGGCTCCTTGCTTGAGCGGCCTAGGGCGCTCTTCTATTGGGCATATGAAGGCTTGGATGGAAGCAAGCTAGGGCATGGAATAATGCTAGGGTAGCATGGATGGCTAGGGCACCCAAAGAAACCAATAAATACCAAAACACCAACACTAACACCAGAGCACAAATCAATTAACTCAAAATTTTAGCAAAGTTTAATTCATTTGATAAAAAGATTCATTATAAGTGGAAGAGGGGTGGGATATTTATAGAGCTCCAATGCCCTTTCCTAAAGGGATTACAAGTCTTCTCCTAGTTAGAATAGGTTTACACAATTTAAGTGGGAGAAAGATTTCAAAATAAACCCAGAACTAGGAGTATACAAGTTGAATGAAATAAAAACTTAACTCCTTTCATTTGAACTCTTCCACCTTGTTTGGACTTGTTCAACCATTAAGGATGCCCCTCTTATCATGTTGGGCTTCATGGGGGGTAGCAAGGCCAGCCTAGGGCTTGGGGCACATGGGCTTTGTGCCTCCTAGAAGTTGGGGTGCCTGGGCTGGTATATTCCTAGCATCAGACTGGAATCTTGGTTTTTAAAGGCTTGGGCCTAGCTCTTAAGCTTGATTTCTCCTTGGCTGGGTGCAGATGGACCTCTGGATTCTTGCTATGCCTTGGTCTGAGAATATACTCTGGCATCTGGAGAGAATCTGGCATCTGGAAATCATTTGGAGGGCATCTAAGCATCTTGCAAGAATCTTGGACCCTGGGATGGCATACAAGGTCCAATTGGGTGATGTGAAGACCTCTGGCTCCTGGATGAGGCCTAGTAGAAATCCAAAATAGGGTATCCTTTCCTCTTGTACAAAAACTAGACTCTCACTAGACTCATATTTAAATACATGACTCAATAGACTGGACTAGGTTGAGACAAATCAATTAGTCTCAACTTATTACAGGACTCAATCTTACTTGCTTACAAAATTGTGACACATGACTAAGGTTCTAAAAAAAACCTAATCAGTAAACCATATGGGATCTAGTGATCTGTGTCTGATCCTGGTGTCCCCACCAACTATTTTGAAGTCTTTTCTTCCTTCGACAGTCCTCCTTTCTTGCTCAGACCTTTGCCCACCTGTAAAGCACTCTGAGCCTTCTCCAAAACCTCTCTTCATACTCTTTTTCACTTCCTAAATCTTTTCCTATACTCTTGTCTTAAAATGGAGAACTTGTCTTAAGACAAGAACTAAATTCTAACAAGAGAGAGAGGAGATAAGGATAATATATAGAAGGTGGTGTAATAAAGAAAGGAATGAGATAGCATTCAGCCTAAACACTGAATGCTATTTATAGGAAATGCGGGGGTGCTAGATATGGCCTCTCATTAGCCTATGATCTGTCAATCAATAGATCATATAAGACCCTTCATTAAGAATGAGTCTTATCTTTAAAAAGACATGACTCTTCTATGCCTAGACATGACTCTTCTATGCCAACTATCTTATTCAAGTCCCCTCATGAATTCATCTGACTTCTCCACTTGCCATTTGTCATTTTCTGGTTACATAGAAGCTAAGGGACGTGGCCTTTTATTTAGAAGCATCAGTGATTTGAAAGTTCCTTAAAGCAGAAGGACTCTGCTTCTTAGAATTAATGCCAAATATGAAGAGTCGCAACTCTTCATTTGTGCCAAGTCCCTTCCACCGAACTTCTTCATTTATTCGGTCATAAATCATTCAAATTGGCATGGAGATGAGGCTAAGAGGCTCCTTACTTTATCTGGAAACAAAGTCCCAAAGTAGAAGGACTCTAGGTCCTTTTCTGCGCACCAAAACATCTTGGCACAAAAAATAATTTGGTGCCAAGTGTCCCTCCTCATTTGGACTCTTCAAAAGATCATGATAAAGGCTAAATAAAATCTAGATATAACCAAATCAATGCTGCCCCACATTGGACTCAACACAATCTAGGATTCCCTCAAATTGGCTAGCCCATTAAGCAACCTTGTAAACCCAATTCAATTGGATTAGGAATTAGGTTAGCCTACACATGCTAGTGTGTAATCTAGCTATCCAATTAGGATTCCCTGACCCTAATTTACTTCCTAGGCCAACTCCCTAATGTGTATGACCCTTTGGGTTCCACATCTAGCCAGTAGTAGGTCTAGGTCTGAGCCAATTTGATCCAATCGAACCCGATTGACCTAATTAGGTCAAATTGAGTTGACATACGTTGCCAATTTGAACCAGCTTTTGAATTGACTCATGAATCCAATCGAATTGATCCATGAAAACCTACAAGATATGATTGATATCTAGTAATATGTCATAACTACCTGCAAGATGAGGAATTTGGTAGAAAGTACCAAAATACCCTTCAGTAGAAAGTTACCATGCAATTTGATCCTTCGATCTCCCTTTATCCTGATTAAGTGATGGGCATAGATAAATGTCAAACCCTAATACTCAATCATTTAAAATATCAATTCGATAGTGAAGACTCGACTGATGATATATTAAAAATCCTATCTAATCTCATCATACTTTGATCAAAAACTTTTTGAGTCATCATTCAAAAAGATCACACTGGATAACAACTCCCCTTTTCTAGGAGTGATCGATTCCTTGTTAACCTACTCATTATCTTTATACACAATCCACCATATCCAGAAATACATCATACATGACTTAATTGCCATAAATGAGTATGCACTGAAACATGGATTCATGTGTACAAGATACTATGGTAGTCTCAGGTCTAAGGATCATATGTACAACTCCCACTAAGAGAACATTCCCTTGATAAGTAAGTAAGACTTTCATTTGATATTCTCTTGTCGGATCAGTTCAGTGAACTCATACCCTAATGAGTACCCTTATCCTTGTATTAGTGTCTCTACACAAGTAGCTGTGAGATCAACCACCCTCTCCATCGAGCATATATAGGATAAGCTAGTCTTTCCAGACTCATCGATCCCCGAACCGATGGTCCATCGACAGGAACATTTTAGATTAGGGTTTATTGAAACTTAGGTCTCACTATTATGATTTCTATCATAACTTTAATTCTATTATTCTAACTTATGGGGTTTATCATAATCTTAAATAAGACACAGCAATATGATGAAATAAAATACCTTTATTAATATAATAATGTCATACAAGAGTTGGAAGATTACAAAATCCCTTTACAAAGATTGGCTTTGTGGTACTTTTCTTTCATCTCATTATAAAAATTTTCAAAATCTTGATTTTCAAACTCAGTTCAATGGTCACTTCAAATACAAATGATGAAAGTACATATTTTATTTGAAATCTTTTGATAAAACTAACGTGAAATCTGAAAATGATTCATCTTTATGTACTAAAAATAAAATCCATGTAAATCATAAGAAATCATCGACTATGAATAGTCCATATCTCTCTTGCCTCCTAGGCTTGTGGTCCTTGTTGGTCCAAAGAGATCCATATGGAGTAGTTTTAGTGGACTAGAAGTTGAAACCATTCCTTTAGTTTTAAAGATGTTATTTTTGTTTTCCAAATTGATATGTTTCATAAATTTTATCTTTTTCAAATCTAAGTTTTGGAAATCTTTAACTAAGTCCTTTTTGCATAATTTATAAAGTAGATGCATGCTTGCATGACCTAATCTATGATGCCAAAGCCAACTATTCTCTTTAATTGTGGAATTCATTGCAACTAGGCATTCACCATCATGTAAGCATAAATTGTCAAGATCAACAAGATAGATGTTGCCATGCCTATTTAAATAAATTTTGCTTCGTTATTATCAGGACTAGATACCATTCAAAGAAATGATTCAAAAACTACTTTAAAGCCTTATCACAAAACTGACTAATTTATAGTAGATTATGCTTTAATCCTTCAACTAATAAAATATTATCAATAAAAGTAGAAGGGGAGATGTAAACTTTATCGATACCAATGATTTTTCCTTTACCATTATCTTCAAAAGTTACACTCCATCCATTCAGAGCCTCAAGATATTTGAATTGCTTTACATCTCCTGTCATATGTCTTGAGCAACCAGTGTCAAGATACCACAGTCTTTTCATTTTTGGTTGCAAGACATACTTGTAAAATAGATCAAGTTTTCATTTTAGTACCCAATCTATCTTTGATCCTTTAGGGTTAGTACTAAGGATGATTTCTTTGGAATCCAAATCTTTCTAGAATTATTTAACTTTCTTCGATCACACTGATATGCTTTATGCCCAAATTTTCTATAACTAAAACAAGTAACATTAGATGATGCAGGAACAAAAAAATTATTAAAAACTTTGGTTTCTTTTGCTGTTTGTAACCAAGTCTTGCTTTATCAAATATAGCTCTTTGATTATTCAATAATAAACTTAACTTTTTAGAACTGAATGTAAATTTTTCAACAAAAGGTTTAACTTTGTCAAGCTCTTCTTTGAATTTCTTATTTTTTATCTCAAGGTCTTTATTTTTCTTTAAAAGCTCATAATTTGTAACAATAGCCTTGGGTCTTTTCAAAACTTCTATTCCATTGATAAAGTATTCTTTTATTTTTCTAAAATATCAATCTTAGTTTTTAAATCATTCTTTTCATTTGCAAGATTGATGTTTTCAAGAGAACATGAATTATCATGCTTCTTCAACTTTTATTTCCATGTTTCAGCAATTTGTATTCATGCATGAGTTCATCAAAAGCATTTCTAAGTTTATCAAATGTAAAATCAAGTTCAAGTACAGATTGTACCTCATCTTCTTGAGCCATGAGGCAAAGACTGGCTACTTCTGGTTATTCTTCCTCTGAGCTAAAGTCTTCACTGTCACTCCATGTAGCCATCATTGCCTTCTTTTTGTATTTTTTTTGGCCCTTTTATTATAAATTCAAAATTTATAAGCCAAAAGTTTGATCTCATCTTCATCTTCACTCTCTTCTGACTCCTCACTTGAAGACTCATCTGGTGCAGTGGATTTTAGGGCAATTATCATCTTCTTTTTATCAGCATCCACTTCCTTTAGTCATAAGTTCAACTCATAGGTCATGAGTGAACCGATAAGTTTCTCCAAAGATAAATGTCAACATCTTTTGCTTCTTAAATAACCATCACCTTTGGATCCCAAGAAGTTGGCAAAGACCTGAGAATTTTATTAATTAAATCAGCATTAGTCATAACTTTGCCAAGACTTCTCATTTCATTAACAATATTAGTTAATCTAGTATACATATCAGTTATGGATTCATAATGCTACATTTTAAACATTTCATATGTATGTACATGCATATTAATTTTTGTATTTTTCACTTGAAGAGTACCCTCATGAGTAACTTTAAGTATACCCCATATTTTCTTCGCCATTTTGTATGTGAAAATCCTATTGAATTCACTAGGATCCAATGTACAATAGAGCAAGTTCATAGCTTTAGCATTAAGCTTCGATTGCTTAATATCATTTTCATCCAAATCCGTTTCAAGTTTTGAAATGGAAATGCCATTAATCTCAACTAAAGGAATATGAGAACCTTTAACAACTACTTTCCACGAATTGTAATCAATAGAATGTATATAAATTTGCATGCGAGATTTTCAATATGTATAATTTATGCCATTAGAAAATGGTGGTCTATTTGAAGCTTGCCCTATGGCAAAATAAACACCATCCTGGGTTGCCATGATCTTTAACTCAAGATTAGTTAGACCTATAAGCTGAGTGCGTGGCTTTGATACCAATTGTTGCCATTAAAGTAAGGTGGTCTATTTGAGGCTTGACCCTCAACAATACTAGAACCTAAAGGTGCTGCCATAGGTCTTTAACTTAAGGCAGTGAGACCTATACTGAGTACATGGCTCTGATACCACTTGTTGCCCAGCAAAGCAACCCAAGATGGGGCTTAATTGGATTTTTAAAAATTTTTGTTGCAGTATGTGCCCATTTAAAATAATGAAGGTGCTAATGACTTCAAGTGTTTGTGTGCTTGATAATTGAAATGCAGTAAACATAATACAAGTGTAAAAAGAGAGAAGCAATCATAAATACACAAAGATTTATAATGGTTCAGTGCAAACCAAAGTACCTACATCCACTCTCCAAGGTCACTTAAGAATTTCACTATAATATCACTTGATTATAGCTGATTAGTTTTCCAAGATCACTAATCACACCCCTTGGTTTTCATAAGGATAACCAAAAAACCTATTGGTTTTTTACAAGGCTCATCAAGAACGTCTTGGTTTTCTGGGAAACCAAAATCTAGTTGGTTTTCACATGGCTCACCAACAACCTAAAGTTGATTTTTGAAACAAGGCTCACCAACACCCAATACTAGTTTCAAATCACTTAAAACTAGGAACAACAACAAATTCAAGTTTAAAGTAAAAATACAATAAGCTTTCAAATAAAAGCAAATATCTTTTTGAAGCTCTTTGATTTTTATTATGAAAGCTTATCTTCAAGTTGTCGAAGCCTAAATGGATGCTTTAAGGATGGACTTGAATACTTCTTGAACGCTCTTGAATGCTTAAAGGCTCAACTTCACTCAAAAATAATGAACTCTTAATGAATTCTCTTTAATTCCTCATTAGTCTCTTCCCTCTTGAGTTTGGTCCATCTTAAATCCTTTCCAAGCCTTAAATGATCAATTTTGACCATTGGAGAGTGAAAATAGCTGTTAGAGAGGAAAAGACCATTCTACATTTTAAAAATCTAGCCATTATTATCATCTAGACATAAAAGTATCGACTCTTCAGTCATAAGTCGACACATGAGTTGATACTTGAGTCAACACTAGATTAAAAATATCTTCTGAAGCTCTCTGAAATGCACTGGTGCATCGACACTTTTTCTGGTGTGTTGACACTTTTTCTTCATGAGTCGATACTTCATGCATACCATCTGAAACTTCTTCTACGTATCAGCTCAAGCTTCTGTGAGTCAACACCTTGAGTCGATACTTGTTACTTTTATAATTGATACTTAGCTAAAACATTCCTGAAACTCTACTAAAACTTCTTTCACTTCAAGATTTGAGTTCTTCAAGGTTATTATTATGTATTAAGGTCCATTTGACTTGAATTCTATCAATTTAACTGGCTTCTTCAACAAGATAACAAGTTTTGAACTTTTAACATAAAATAACTTTGATGAGTACCCTGTTCTGGTAAAACATATTTTTAACATACAGTTAGTACTCAATATACTTAAGTATTTTATTATTCATCAAAATCAAGATAGGAGTCAATAGAACCTCATTCTAGAGTAGCATCTAGTGACCTTTATTAGATAATGCCTTAGAAATTAATTTGGTTGACACTATTTTATTTTTCGAATATAAAATTATTATTATATTTTAATTTAGATAATTTTATCCATACATATAGGATATGCATCCATATATTATCCAAAAATTAATAGACAATAATACATATTCTTAAGAGTTGAGAGTTAAGATATTATCATTATAAATTAATTTTTAAATGATTCCAATTATAGGATATCATAGGGATGGTAATTGATCTAATTTGATCGATGCATAAATACTTCCTTTTTAGGGTAGACGAGTCTTGAGTTTCTAGTATGGAGATACTGAGCAAGAATACAGATGATCGTTAGAGAATGACGTACCAAGCATGACCATCATGAGAAAATCATATGGATGTCTACTCATTTGATAGTAACTTTCTCGATGCTATAATTATGTGAATGGTTCATTAACTTACGAGAACCTCGGTCACTCATAGTGAGTTAATATAGTTTGATAATACAAAATATTGACCCTAACCATTTCTGTCCTGACGGTGTTCATTGGCTATAGTAGTTTTGTTGTAAGAGTTGGAAGTATACTTATAGAGAAATATATTGATCTTAGTAGTTAAGGTGCAGCCTATACAATTTAAGAAGCTAAGTTTGAGAAATTCATGGTCATGGTAATGAAGGTTGGAAAATAGTTTCTACGAGGTTTTACATTGGATTTAGCTAATTAAATTTAGCATATGATAAATGCTTAGGTTTGATGAGTTTTTATGACCTATATCTTATTAGGATTTTTGATAGAAGAACTTATCACATGATAACTATACCTAAGAGTTCTTTCTTCTGTTCTTCTTGGTTGTCACTATGTACTACTAGGCATCACTGGTGGATTATGAAAACTCATTAGGATCATTTCGAATTATAATTATTGATGGGATAAGCTAAAATTACTTCAATCCATTGAAAGAGTTCGATATACTAATGATAAAGATCATGATATATTTCACTACCAGATATAATAGAATCTAAGAGATCATGCATAATAAGTTTACCTAATCACATAGTTGGATCGAAATATATAAGAGTTGCATATTTAAACTCTAATTTATAAGGTTAATAAATTTGAAACCTATTATTTTTAGCATCTGCTAATTATGGCACCGACTAATTTTAGCAAGGAGGACTTTATTACAAAAGTTATAATTTAATTAGATGATTTGATCATTTAATTATATTAGACTTGATCAATTAAATTGGATTTATTTATTAAGTTTGATGAAAAAATAGTCTAATTATATTTTGGACTAAACTTAATTATAATTGTTGCGAGCCAATTTAGTTTGACCATATTGGTAGCCTAATTCTAGATGAATTAAATATGATTTAATTTAGTTAGATTTAATATATTCTATTTGGATTTAGTGATCCTAATTAGACTAGGATCTAATTCCTAATTAGTTATAGATTTAAACTTAAATCTAAATCAATTAGGAATTAGGTTAGTTAGTTTCCTAGCTGGTTAGAATTAACTATTAGTTGGCCTAAAGAATTTCTAATTAATTCTTAATTAGTTATGGATTTAAACCTAAACCTAAAAATATTACTTAGGTTAGTTTGAATCCTAAATTAGTTAGGACAAGGAGTTAGCTTGTTGAATAATTACTAACTAACTAACTAACTAACTAGTTGTTGACTCCTATAATTTTGATTTAACAAAATATTTAAATATATCTGAGTATTAACTATGTGTTAAAATTGTATTTATTAGAATAGGGTACTCACATGTTCAATTGCTTGTCATCTTATTTAAGAAGTCAGTTTTATTGATAAAATTTTAAGTTAAATAGACTTTGATACATAAGAATAACTTGAAGAACTCAAATATTAAGTTTTGAAAAGTTTCAAAAGAGTTTCAAAAAAGTTTCAGCCAAGTGTCAACTCATGGAAGTGAAGTGTCGACTCAAGGTATTGACTCACAAAAGCTTAGCTGATATGTGGAAGAAGTTTCAGCTGGCATGCATAAAGTGTCGACTCATGAAGCTCAAGTGTCGATTGATGTCAACTCAAGGGTCGACTCAAGGCCTAAGATAAAATTGATATAGAATATGCTGAATTCAACTCTTTCCTCAAGTGTCGACTCATGAAGATAAAGTGTCGGCTCAAGTATCGACTCACCAGAAGAGGAGTCGACGCACCAGTGCATTCCAGAGAGCTTCAGTAGACAATTTTGATCTAGTGTCAACTCAAGTGTCGACTCATGTATCGACTTATAACCTGAAATGTCGACACTTGAAGTTCTGGGTGAATAGTAATGGCTAGTTTTTTTAAGTGCAGAATTGGTCCTTTTCATCTCTAACGACTATTTTCACATCTTCAATGGTCAAAATGGTCATTTAAGGTTTAGAAATATTTAAGTAGACAAAACTCTTAAGAGAATGAGTAATGAGCTTTCATTCAAACATTCATTAAAGAATAACTACATTTGAGTGAAGTTGAGCCTTCAAGCATTCAAGAGCATTCAAAAGCATTCAAGTCCATCCTTAAGCATTGATTAAGGTTTCAATAACTTGAAACAAGCATCTTCAACAGCAATCAAGAGCTTCAAAGAGATATTTGCTTTATTTTTGAAAGCTTGATTGTATTATTACCTTGTATTTAACTTTTTGTTGTTTCTAGTTTTAAGTGATTTAACTAGTGATTGGATTGTTGGTGAGCCTTATTTAAAAAACTAACTTAGTTTTTGGTGAGCTTGTAAAAACCCAACTAGGTTTTTGGTATCCCGAAAATCAGAGTTGTTGGTGAGCCTTTAGAAAACCAAGAGGATTTTGGTTAGCCTTGTAAAACCAAGGATTGTGATTAGTGAACCGAAAAACTAATCAACTATAATCAATGGATTATAGTAAAATTTTCAAGTGGATTCTGGAGAGTGGATGTAGTTTTCTTTGGTATGTACCGAACCATTATATATCTTTGTGTTTGTGATTGCTTGCTCTCTCTTATTATTTGACCTTATTTATTCTATATTTTTTTTACTAATTTTGCTTTATATCTTCATCATATATACACTTGAATCACTAGCACCTTCATTGTATTTGAATTGGCACATACTTATCTAAATCTTTGCAAAAAGTTTTTAAAATCTAATTCACCCCCCTCTTGGATTGCTTTGCTGGGCAATAAGTGGTATCAGAGCCATATACTTAGCTTTTAGATCTAACCACCTTAAGTTAAAGATCTATGTAGTCCCTTTAGGTTCTAGTGTTGTTGAGGGTCAACCCTCAAATAGAGCACCTTACTTTAATAGCACAAATTACATGTATTGGAAAACTTGCATGCGAATTTATATACATTTATAGATTACAATCTTTAGAAAGTTGTTGATAGGTCCATATATTCCTTCAATTTTTGTTAATTGCATTTCCATTCCAAAACTTGAAGAGGATTGGGATGAAAATGACATTAAGCAATCCGAGCTTAATACTAAGGCAATAAACTGCTCTATTGTGCATAGGATCCTAGTGAATTAATAGGATTTCACATGCACCTTTGTGAAGGAATATGGGATATACTTGAGGTTACTCATGAGGGTACCAATCAAGTAAAAAAACACTAAAGTTAATATGCTTATATATACATATGAGATGTTTAGAATTTAACCTAATGAATCTATTACTAAAATGAATACTAGATTTACTAATATTATAAATGGTCTTGGAAAGCTTATGTCTAATGCTGACCATGTAAATAAAATTCTCAGGTCATTGCCATATCTTGGGATTCGAAAGTAACAGCAATTCAAGAAGCCAAAGATGTTGAGACATCCCTTGGAGCAACTTGTTGATTCACTCATGACTTATGAGTTGAACATGAAGCAAAAGGCAGTGGATGCAGATAGAAAGAAAAAGCAGATAGCATTCAAATCCACTATCCCAGATGAAACTTCAAGTGAAAAATTTGATTGATGGGGACATCAGGATCAACCCTAAACACTATGGATCCCTGAATTTTGAGTCCTTAGCAATTTTTCATATTTTATTTTTGTATCCAATAATCAAGTCCTATTAACACTTTGAGTCTTGTAAGTAGTGCTTAAGTCAGTTGAGCCATTTGAAGTCCAATAACAAGGGTTTTAACATATGTGCCCAATGCAACCCTTTGAGTTCGATAATTAATGTTTTGTTCAGTTAAGCCTGATTGTGCTTACTTGAGTCCAATAATGAAGTCTAATTTTGAGTGAGCCAAGTTTTGTAATAAATATCCTATTGAGTCCTATAATAAGTTGAGTTATCTTAACCTCATAAGTCCAGTCCAGTTGAGTCCAGTGTATGTTGGTGATAGTCTAATTTTGTACAATTGGAGGATTACCAGCAAAAGCATTTACCTGGCCCTCCTAGATCAAAGTATATTTTTCCAAACCCTAATACAACCAAAGTGAAGAAGCCCTAGCCATCCACAAGCAAGGAGTCTTCTTCCACCATAGGCTGCCAGCATCAGCAAACCCTGATTCTTCCTTCTTTCAAACCCTAATTCCATACTTCTGTTTTCTTATTGCTTCCTAACTGACCTCTAACATTTGTAGGATCCCTCTAGTGCCATGCCCCTTGGATGATGTCTTCCTTGCCCTTGAACACCACTGATAAAAAGTTGACAGATTCGTCAGAAAGTGATCGGATCATCCAGGCACTGATTCGAGTGGAACGATCTATTCTACAAACTCAAGACCGTCATTGCTAGGTAAAACTAACCCTCCCACCTCTCTATTTTTGATTTCTTGAAGTTGAACATGCTCTTAATAGACCTTCTTAGATCTAAGATCTTGATTGTCTTTTCTCTTTGATTAATCTAGTATGTGGATAGGATGCTAATTGATATAAGATAACCCTAACCTAGTCTTGTCTAATTTTGGTAATAAAACCATAAAAAAATTAAAAATATTTGCTTTCTTTAATATGATTTTCTTCAAGTTCTTCCCTAGCATATTATCCTGCATCATATTAGAATCCTGTCCCTCATCAATTTTGGTAACAGAGCACTTTTAGGGCTAATTTTCTGCATCTCATAATTCCTACATATAGTCTATTATTTTAATTATTTTAGTTCGTAGATAGATCATAAAATCTTGATTCTTATTTTTGTGGATTCCTCATAATTGAAAATATTTACCATAATTTCTCTATGACTTATTTCTACTTGTTGAATTTTTGCACGCTTGTTTTCCGCCATTGAAAATTTCTGCATCTAGTCTGGTGCGGGCACCAGACTCAGAAGAAGACTTCAGGGCTCCATCTGGATCTTTGATTGACCTTGCCCGAAGTATTAGGGTTTTCTAGTTTGTAATAAGGGTTGACTTGATCAGCTCAATTTTAACTTGAGTCTGTATGTCCCTGCAATTTAATTTTGTTGAGTCATGTTGACTCAGTAGTGGTCCAGGACTTCTCCAGGGTGTCACATTTTCTCCCAAGGCCAAGCAAGTGGGCGCCACACTCCCAGCCACACGCCTGAGTCCAGGGGTGCCACATCTCCATCCAGTATGCTCTGGTCCCCACACCACAAGATAGCAGGTCCCTTCTCTCATGCGCCACTTAAGGAGAAGACAATATGGGATCCACAATTCAAGGGGGCGGCCAAAGTGTTTCCATAAGAGCCAAGCTATGAAAAGAAAAAAGCAAAGCTTGGGGAGGAAGACTAGGAGGCGCCCAAGTAATTCCAAATAATACCAGGTTTGAAAGGAAGGAAATTTCTCTTGAAGAGCAAGGTTAGGAGGCGCCCAATACTTCAAAATAAGACCGAGCATGGAAGGAAAATATTTTTTCTTGAAGAGCAAGGCTAGGAGGCGCCACCCACTTTCCTTTTGAAGCCACCAATCAACATTTTTGGAACATTTTTGCCGGCCATATGTGTGGGAATTGATCCTACAAACCTAATTTGAAGATCCACCCTGTTAGTCCCACATGGGAAGATGTAAAACCCTACTCTCTTGTAAAGTCCTATAAATTAAACCCTTCTTGAAAATTTGAAAGTTATCTGATGAATGAATCCAATTTATGTGTGAGCAAACTCTGTGTTTTCTCTCTTCTGCACTTGCATCCAGGTGTTGATCTCCGTGAGGGAGTAAATCCGGTTCCCCAGGAACCTTGAGGAGGTGTGAGATCTCCAACCCCAAAACCCTAGGTTACCACTTCACTCCAAACCCTAGCCACCCATAATTCTCCTCAATCAACCAAACCCTAGCCTACCCCACCTCCCACGGCCACTCTCTCCAAGTCAAGGCCGACCACCAGCTTTCGGGTCCAGTCCGGATACTTCAGATTCAGAGCAAATTCCAGAGGGAGCCAGATCAACCTTTAGGAGAATCCGGATTTCAGCAACATCAGCTTTCAAGTTCTTCAATCTGGTAAATCCTTCCTTGAGTATCTGATTCCATCACTTGTTCTTCTTCTTTCCCAGATCTTGAGTTCAGGAGAAGCCGACTCAGCCACAGGACCAGTATTGGAGGATCCATTGCGAAGATATCCGAATCCAAGGATCCAACAATCTGCTCGAGAGAGTTCTTCCACCAAACTCTGTGAAGATCACTGTCTGGTTGGTAACCCATCTCTTCTCTTTATTTCTGTCCTGTTGAAAGTTTAGAGCAAAACCCTAGGTCTGGGAGTTTCTCAACCCCCAGCGATCCGTTAGTTCTGAACCACTATGATAACCTAGTTTCTTTTAAATTGTGCTTTCAATTATTACCTAGTTTCTTTCAATATAGTTTAGCTTTCCTTTGAGTCAAAGCCAATTTCTGAAAATATATATATAAAAAAAAGAATTAATCTTATTTATTTCCGCATCGCATCATCTCTTCTTTCATTCTGCATTATTTTGGTATCAGAGCCCTGTCTAGGGTTTCTGTCTTGTTTGCTTGTTTGAGTGTCTCTCCTTTTTACTTTGTCTGCTCGAAGTAGACTCCCCAGGACGTCTAGTCCTAGGAACGAAGCGAGGTGCAAACCTCCTCTTCCATTCCATGGGGTGTTCCTAGGGCGTGTAGGGGATCCGCTGGGTTACAACTTCGTAGCAGGAATTATTAACGGGGGAAGCACTCTGTTTTCAGTCTGTAACTTCCCTATTTCAGGAATTGTTTCTCATTGCAGGTAATTCCAAATTATATGATTTTTGTTTTTCTGGAACCAATATAATGAAGATATTTTACATAATTTTCCTGTAATTTATTGGTTTTCGTAAAATTTTTGAGAGTTAAATTACTGCAACTCTGTTTCTGTGTTTCTGCAATTCAATTTTTTGAGTGATCATCTCCTAATTCATCTTAAGGGCATTTGAGCATCTAAGATAAGGGAGGAGTTGATAACCTCTCCTTAGCCCAAAACACCACCCACTCATTCGATCCTTAGCCTAATTTTAAAATTTATTAGACTTAATTTGCCCTACTGGGCTAGGGACATCAACAAGTCGGGTCAAGGCTAGTGTTGAGTCAGTTTGTCAAGTTACTCTGTGTGTGCTTTGTACTCAGTGTCTAGAATGGTGGTTCAGGGATTCTTTCCCGAAGGGCTTGTGTGCTGGTCCGCCTACCTGGCCAATCACTGATTGGTGTCTAGGATTGGCATCTAGGGACCTAACACTCCCCTTACACCTGCCTGGCTGAGTCCCGAGTTACTATAGGCTAGCTTGCCACTCTGATTGGGCATCTACTTTCGGCTCTAGGTCTAGTTAGCCCGTAGTCATTTCAGTTGAGTCTCATTTTGTGTGTTTGCTTGCATCATCATGTCTACCCGGAATGGAGTACCCTACCAACCTGGTCAAACCCAACCTGATTTAGAGGCCATGGTTAGAGCTCTTACTGAAAGTATGAACAAATTAAGTCAGGATATGAATGAGAATTTTACCCAGCTTAGGGATCGAATCCAAGTACTTGAGGAACCTAGGCATCAGAATTGGACTCCTGACCCAGATTTTAATATGCCTCAACTTCACCCACACCAGGAGCCTAGAAGACCTTTATACAGAGATCCTGAACCTAATCATAGGAGGCCTGACCCAGAGCCTGAAGACAGGGATGATAGGTTCATTCGGAACATCAAATTAGATGCACCCACTTTTGATGGTAGCTTAAACCCTAAGGTGTATTCTGATTGGGGAGGGTGAGATGGACCAGTACTTTGAGTGGTATGCCATGTCTAAGGAAAGGAAGTTCAAGTTTGCCAAGATGAAGTTGGTACGTCAAGCTAGGTTATACTGGGAGAACATTGAGCTAACCACTAGAAGATGAAACGTTGAGCCCATAACCACTTGGTAGGGTATGAAAGAGAATCTTAGAGATAAGTACCTACCCATTTCATACCAGCAGAATCTGTTAGACCAATGACAGACTTTGAAACAAGGGAACCGATCTGTATCAGACTACATAACCACCTTTGATGAATACCTGATGAGATGTGATGTGAGTGAAGCCCATGAGGTCACTTTGTCTAGGTTTAGGGCTGGACTTAGGGAAGACATTAAGAGGGAGTTGTTTCTGAGAGAGGTTACTGACCTAGACCAAGCCTATCAGATTGCACTGAACACTGAGAAGTTTCAAAGAGGACCCATGCCTTCTAGGGTTAGTGCCACAATCCTAAGAAATGGACCTAGCCAAGTTACCCCTAGCAAGCCTAATCAGGGTATTCCCACCCCTAGGCCCATGGACAAAGGTAAGGCACCTGACACCCAGAGAACCCCTAGTTCTAGTATCATCTATTTTAAGTGCCAGAAGCCCGGTCATATCTCCAACCAGTGCACAGCCATAGCTTGTTTTAAGTGCCATAAGGTAGGTCATGTTTCTAGCCAGTGCCCTCGTAGATCCCTTTACATAGAAGAAGGAGAAAAAGAGAATTCCGGGCCCAATGAAGAGTTTGAAGAAGATGTTTATGAGGCCGGAATGAATTTGGTCGATGAGTATGAAGGAGAGGAGGAATCCACAGAGTCTGACCAATTAGGGGTTGTGAGATGCATCCTGTCCCAGAATAGAGTTCAGGAAGATTGGCATAGGACTAACATCCTACAGACTTTCCTTAAACTAGGGGATAAGGTATGTAAAATCATCATAGATAGTGGGAGCTGTGTGAATGCCATTTCTGCTAGCACTATCAAAATGTTAGGCTTAACCCCAGTCCCCCACCCCAACCCCTATAAGGTTTCTTGGGTAGACTCTACCTCTATACCTATCCAGTCTAGATGTCAGGTCCAAATCCAAATGCAATCCTATCAAGAGAAGATTTGGTGTGATGTCTTGCCCATGGGGGTGAGCAGTATAATTCTTGGAAGACCTTGGTTATATGATCATGATGCCACCCTCTTAGGAAAATCCAACATCTGTGTCTTTAGTTTTAATGGGAAGAAAATCATAATCCATTCTGTCCCTCCTAAGGACAAGGTAGCTAAGGGACCCAATAAGGTTAGAAAGATGAAGACTGGAGTGAACCTAATTAGTGCTAAGGATCTAGAACAAGAAATTCATAGTGGTTCACCTATTGGATGTTGACTGCTAAGGAACTTAGGACTCCTACACCCTCAGAGCCTCCTCAGGAAGTTAAACCTTTGTTAGAAGAATTTAAGGATGTTTTTCCCGAGGATCTGTCAGACCACCTTCCACCTCTTAGGGATATCCAGCATTCCATAGATTTAGTCCCAGGAGCTACTTTACCCAACTTGCCCCATTATAGGATGAATCCATCTGAGCATAAGGAACTGTAAAAGCAGGTTGGAGAATTGTTGAGGAAGGGGTTCATTAGAGAGAGTCTTAGCCCTTGTGCAGTCCCTGCACTTCTGACCCCAAAGAAGGATGGCACGTGGATAATTTGTGTTGATAATCATGCCATCAACAAAATCACAATCAAGTATAGGTTTCCCATCCCCAGACTAGATGACATGCTAGATATGATGGCCGGTGCAATGGTTTTTTCTAAAATTGATCTCAAGAGCGGCTATCATCAGGTTAGGATTAGACCAGGGGATGAGTGGAAAACCGCTTTCAAAACTAAGGATGGTCTTTATAAATGGGTTGTTATACCATTTGGGTTGTCCAATGCCCCTAGTACTTTCATGAGGATTATGACCCAGATACTTAGAGCTTTCATAGGGAAGTTTGTAGTGGTCTATTTTGATGACATCCTGATCTATAGTAATGCCCCTGCAAATCACCTAGGCCACCTTAGACAAGTCTGCCAAGTTTTGAGGAATGATAGTCTCTACGGTAATCTCAAAAAGTGTGAATTCATGACCAGTAGAATTATCTTCCTTGGTTTTATAGTAACCCCTGACGGCGTGGCTGCCGATCCAGAAAAGATTAGGTCCATAGTAGAATGGCCAGAGCCGACCAATGTGCATGAAGTCAGAAGTTTCCACGGCTTGGCTACCTTCTATAGGCGACTCATCAAGGGGTTTAGTACTGTAGTTGCTCCTATCACAGACTATATTAGGAAGGGAGAATTCCAGTAGACTAAAGCAGCCTATAAAGCCTTCCTAGATCTTAAGGATAGGATGACCCAGGCACCCATTTTGAGGTTACCCGACTTTTCAAAGGTATTTGAGGTTGCCTGTGATGCTTCAGGAGTAGGCATAGGTGGAGTCCTAAGCCAAGAGAACCATCCCGTAGCATTCTTTAGTGAAAAACTTAATGATGCTAAGCTTAGGTATTCTACCTATGATAAGGAATTTTATGCGGTAGTGCAAGCTTTGCGTTACTGGAGACATTATTTGCTACCACAAGAATTTGTGCTGTTTTCGGACCATGAGGCTCTTAGATTCTTGAATTCCCAGAAGAAGCTTAACCCTAGGCATGCTAAGTGGGTAGAGTATATCCAGTCCTATACTTTTGTTTTAAAACATAAGGCTGGGTCTGAAAATAAGATAACTGATGCCCTTAGTCGTCGATCTTTGTTATTGAATTCTGTTAGGGCGGAAGTCATAGGGTTTGAGCAGATCAAAGAGGAATATGAGTCATGTCCGGATTTTAAGACTGTGTACCAGGATCTAACTCAAGGACCATCTAGTGATCATAAGGATTATACCCTTTTAGATGGCTTTCTGTTATTTAAGAATTGGCTTTGCATCCCTAGAACTTCTCTTAGGGAATTTTTGATTTGGGAAATTCATGCTGGAGGTTTAGCTGGCCATTTCGGAAAAGACAAGACCACCCTAGCTATTGAAGACCACTTTTTCTGGCCTAGCTTAAAAAGAGATGTAGCACACATTGTGGCTAGGTGTCGGACCTGCGCTGTTGCCAAACAGCGAAAACAGAACACTGGCGTTTATACCCCACTCCCTGTCCCAGATCGTCCTTGGCAAGATGTGAGCATGGACTTTGTGTTAGGTTTGCCTAAGACCCAGAGGAGGCATGACTCTATCTATGTTGTAGTCGACCGATTTTCCAAGATGGCCCATTTCTTGCCTTGTTCCCAAACATTTGACGCGTCTAAGGTAGCCACCCTGTTCTTTAATGAGATAGTTCGACTCCATGGCCTACCTAAGACCATTGTTTCAGATAGGGATGTCTGGTTCACCAGCTATTTCTGGAAAACCCTTTGGCATAAGTTAGGGACAAAACTTAAGTTTTCAACTGCCTATCATCCCCAGACTGATGGCCAAACCTAAGTAGTGAACCGTAGTTTAGGCAATCTGTTAAGGTGTCTTGTTGGTGAAAACATTAGGAACTGGGATTTGTACTTACCTAGAGCTGAATTTGCATACAATGACTCGGTCAATAGGTCTACAGGTAAGAGTCCATTTGAAATTGTGCATGGTTACAAACCTCACACACCTCTTGACCTAGCTCCTTTACCAGTACACACACGAGTCTCCGAGTCTGCCAAAGTTTTTGCACAGCATATAAAAGACTTGCATAAAGAAATTCATGCCAAAATAAATTTAAGTAATGAAACTTATAAGAAGTTGGCTGATTCTCAAAGGCGAGTCAAAACTTTTGATGAGGGAGACTATGTAATGATTATGTTAAGGCCTGAACGGTTTTCACCTGGAACCGTTAGAAAGTTACATGCTAGAGGAGCTGGACCATTTAGAGTGGTGAAGAGAGTAGGATCCATGCCTATGTGCTCGAGTTGCCTTCAGAACTAGGCATTAGCTCCACTTTCAACATTACAGACCTAGTAAAGTATAGAGAGCCAGCTGTGATTCCCAGTGAGCCTTTTGAGCCTAATCCTGCTCTTGAGAGTGAACCCAACCATGTGTGTCCACCAACAAACTGGCCTGTGAGGAAAGAGCATATTGAAAAGATCCTGGATGATCAGGTTATCTCTACTCGTAATCGAGGATACCAAAGATACCCGGTCCGCTGGCAAGGAAGGCCAGATTCTGATGACTCTTAGATCTCCCGAAAAGAATTACAAGAATTGGACCCAGACCTCTTGGAGAGATACCAGAGCCAACTTGATCCATACTCGACAGGGTCGAGTTCCTCCCACCCCGGAGAATTGGTGCGGGCACCAGACTCAGAAGAAGAATTCAGGGCTCCATCTGGATCTCTGATTGACCTTGCCCGAAGAATTAGGGTTTTCTGGTTTGTAATAAGGGTTGACTTGATCAGCTCAATTTTAGCTTGAGTCTGTATGTCCCTGCAATTTAATTTTGTTGAGTCATGTTGACTCAGTAGTGGTCTAGGACTTCTCCAGGGTGTCACATTTTCTCCCAAGTCCAAGCAAGTGGGCGCCACACTCCCAGCCACACTCCCAGCCACACGCCTGAGTCCAGGGGTGCCACATCTGCATCCAGTATGCTCTGGTCCCCACACCACAAGATAGCAGGTCCCTTCTCTCATGCGCCACTTAAGGAGAAGACAATCTGGGATCCACAATTCAAGGGGGCGGCCAAAGTGTTTCCATAAGAGCCAAGCTATGAAAAGAAAAAAGCAAAGCTTGGGGAGGAAGACTAGGAGGCGCCCAAGTAATTCCAAATAATACCAGGTTTGAAAGGAAGGAAATTTCTCTTGAAGAGCAAGGTTAGGAGGCGCCCAAATACTTCAAAATAAGACCGAGCATGGAAGGAAAAATATTTTTTCTTGAAGAGCAAGGCTAGGAGGCGCCACCCACTTTCCTTTTGAAGCCACCAATCAACATTTTTGGAACATTTTTGCCGGCCATATGTGTGGGAATTGATCCTACAAACCTAATTTGAAGATCCACCCTGTTAGTCCCACATGGGAAGATGTAAAACCCTGCTCTCTTGTAAAGTCCTATAAATTAAACCCTTCTTGAAAATTTGAAAGTTATCTGATGAATGAATCCAATTTATGTGTGAGCAAACTCTGTGTTTTCTCTCTTCTGCACTTGCATCCAGGTGTTGATCTCCGTGAGGGAGTAAATCCGGGTTCCCCAGGAACCTTGAGGAGGTGTGAGATCTCCAACCCCAAAACCCTAGGTTACCACTTCACTCCAAAACCCTAGCCACCCATAATTCTCCTCAATCAACCAAACCCTAGCCTACCCCACCTCCCACGGCCACTCTCTCCAAGTCAAGGCCGACCACCAGCTTCCGGGTCCAGTCCGGATACTTCAGATTCAGAGCAAATTCCAGAGGGAGCCAGATCAACCTTTAGGAGAATCCGGATTTCAGCAACATCAGCTTTCAAGTTCTTCAATCTGGTAAATCCTTCCTTGAGTATCTGATTCCATCACTTGTTCTTCTTCTTTCCCAGATCTTGAGTTCAGGAGAAGCCGACTCAGCCACAGGACCAGTATTGGAGGATCCATTGCGAAGATATCCGAATCCAAGGATCCAACAATCTGCTCGAGAGAGTTCTTCCACCAAACTCTGTGAAGATCACTGTCTGGTTGGTAACCCATCTCTTCTCTTTATTTCTGTCCTGTTGAAAGTTTAGAGCAAAACCCTAGGTCTGGGAGTTTCTCAACCCCCAGCGATCCGTTAGTTCTGAACCACTCTGATAACCTAGTTTCTTTTAAATTGTGCTTTCAATTATTACCTAGTTTCTTTCATATAGTTTAGCTTTCCTTTGAGTCAAAGCCAATTTCTGAAAATATATATAAAAAAAAAGAATTAATCTTAATTTATTTCCGCATCGCATCATCTCTTCTTTCATTCTGCATCATAGTCATCTGCATTAGGGTCTGAGTTTCAATCTATTTTGTCAACATAGGTATTTTATTTTTTATTGAAATTTGCACAGAATATTCTCTACTCAGTCTTGATAATTTTTATAATTTTTAATTATCTTTACAGAAATAGAAAAATATAAAAATCTATATCCAGAAATCCTAACAAAAATCTTTAGTTTTCTGCACATAGTTTGTAACCCTAGGTGTTGCATCGTCATCCAAATTTTGTTTTGCATGAAATTTGGTAGGGATCATCTTCACTACTATTCGCTATCTTAAAAGTTTTTAGAATTTTTTCTACATAGAAAACCATACTAAATTCTATATCAAAGCAAACCCTAATTTTAGTTTCTGATATTTTTGCATACTTGACTGAACCAAATCTAATCAACTTCCAAACCCCACCTCACCCAAGCCAATTTTTGTTTGATAATTTAACCAACTTAACTTTAATTTTCCACAAAAAAAAGCCAAAAAAACAATTTTTATTTTCTGTTGTGTTTTAGATTGTATCAGGGTTCATTGTGTGTTCATCATTTGCATTAAACTCATCTAAGGGCACTCTCAATATCTCAGATTAGGGCAGGATTTCATCACCTGTACTGGGCCCAAAACAACCATCTTGCATTCATACCCAAACCCAAATTAAAATCAACTAGCAGCCTAATTTGCTCTAGTGAGCTAAGGACACCAACAAGTCGGGTTCGAGTTGTGTGGGTAAACTAGTGCATTCAATTCTCTAACTATTACTGAAAAGTAGTGTCTAAGGCTAGAGGTCCAGAGGCAAATGCCCTATGTGGATTGGTGGTTTTTAATTAGGACCCTGTCACAGGCAGGGGGAGCCTCCCACCACCCTACCTCTTACCTGGCCAGTGGAAGGATTAGTTGTTGAGTTGGGTGTAAGTTGAGTAGACCTATTCAACTTTGGCTCTAGGTCTAGTAAACTGTAGTCCATAGTAACCTTTGTGTGCTTGACTGCATCATAACACCTTGACTGATTGAGTGCATGACTACTAGATTAGGAACCAAATACCAACAATCTAAACCCCAAACCAGTTCAACCATGGAATCTAATCTTGAAACCCTCGTTAAGGCCATGAATGAATAGTTGACCACCCACATGAACCAAATGAATACCCAAATGACCACCTAGATAAACCAATTGACCCATTCCAATTCCCAATCCCAAAATCAGTATGCCCAATTAACCACCCAAATAAATCATAGATTTGACCAATTGACTCAATCAAATAACCAAGCAACCAATAGGATTGACCATTTAACTAATAGTTTTGACCGGTAGGGAACCAATTAGGAGACCTAAGGAAAACCCCTAAGCCCCATAGTATACCTAAACCTGAGCCTGACCTTAGGACCCGTGTTGCATCCAACCCTAGGAAACCCAATCAAGATTTCTTTGACCAGGATAAAAGAGCCGCAGCCTATAGACCTGATTCCAAATCCTAAGAACCTAGTTCCTATGCACCCCGATCCTTTGAACCAAGATCCTATGTAACCCCATCCTATGAGTCCAAGGGATCCATGACCCCTACTTGACCTGAATCTAATAGGAATAGTATCCTAAGATACGAGTCAAATACTAGGCCAGTTTTCCTTAGCCAACCCGAACCTGATAGGATTATTACCTATGGGTATAGCCCAGTTTTCCCTAGTCAACTTGAAACCCAAAGGATTAGTACCCCTAGAGCTAAACCAAGTATTAACTTGGTACCCCTTAGTTGACTTGAGCCCGTTAGGACTAGTGCCCCTAACCCAAGACTAGGTCCTAGCCAAGCCAACCCAAGCCGACCCAACCGGAGGTGACCAGGGCCCAGTATCCCACTAATTCCCATGAATTATAGGAATGAGGACCCTGAAGTTCAAATTGGTTGCACTGATATTCAAGACTTAGGGTATCCCTAGGTTGAGGAGCTAGAAAAGAATAAGAGCAAGTCATCAGAGGTTTAGAGAAGACCCAACATCACGTTCTTTAGATGCCACAAATTGGGAAACTATGCTAGCCAATGCCCAACCAAAGCCTTATCTATAAGAGAGCTAGAAGAGAATGACTCTAAACTCATTGCTAAACCTGAAGAAGAGGTGTATGAGGCTGATCCAAGTCTAGTAGAAGAGTATGAAGAAGAACTCATTGAAATTCTAGAGAAAGAAACTCCTAAATCTAAAGAAGACATCTATGAATTGAGTCCAATAGAGGAATTTGAAGAAGAGGAACAAGAAAGTGAACCCATTAAGGAATCAAAGTAAAGAGATCCTGAACCCACTATAGAATTTGGAGAAGAAGTGATTGAGCCAGGATCAAAAATAGTTGATGAGAGTGAGGGTTCACCAAAATTGTCCATTAAGGAGGTCCAGGAACCAATCCCTAAGGAACAATCCAAGGAAGTTGATATTATTTTAGAGGACTTTCCTAATAAGCTTCCCAAAGACCTTCCTAATGACTTTCCACCAGTAATGGATTCCCAGCCTACTCTAGAACTAGTGCCTGTAAACCACTCTAGTGCCAAACATGTGGTTAGGACAAGCACCCAGTTAATTTCTCTTAAGCATAGGAGCTTGTTGAACCATGTCTACCTTAAGGACTTCCATGCTACAATCCATGTCCTACAGTTCTGGAGAGAATATTTACTGCCCCTAGAAAATGTACGGTATCCATACCATAAGACTCTTAGGTTTCATGATTCTCAAAAAAGTTTAAGTTTAAAACCTGAAAGATGGATTGAATTTTGGGTCTACATCTTTAACATAGAGGATGAAGTAAGAATAGAGGATGAAGTGCTACGTGGTTTTAATTCTGAAAGATCCCTAGGTCTAATCCCACTATTCACACATGCACAGATCTTTGCCCAGCATCTGCATCAAAACATTAGCATTCACTTGAACACTGATAATAACATGACTAATTCGCAAATTTGAGTCATAGAGTATGTTGAGGTTGATCATGTAGAGATTAGGTCTAGACCTGAGTGGTTTTCTTTGAGAGCCATCAAAGAAGCCACATACTTGTGAAGCTAGACCCTTACAGGTTAGAAGGATAGTTGACCCTAGTGCCTATGTATTACCACCGGATTTAGGCATTAGCTCAACTTTCAATATCTTGAGCCTAGTTGTACATAGGGAACCAATAATGACACCTAGTGAGATTTTTGGACGTTATCTAATTTTTGAGAGTGAAACCTTACCTGAGTGTCCACTAAATTTTTGGTGGGGGTACCAGGATTAGACACAGATTGCTAGGCCCCATTTGGTTTACTTAGTCATGTATCACAATTTTGTAAGAAAGTAAGATTGAGTTGTAATAAGGTGAGACTAGTTGATTTGTCTCGACCTAGTCTAGTATATTGAGTCTTGTACATCAGTATGAGTCTAGTATGTGTCCAAATTATGTACAAGAGAGAAGGATACCCTATTTTCAAGTTCCACCAGGCCTCATTCAGGAGCTAGAGGCAATTACATCAGCTTATGGGAGCTCAATTGACACCCAGGAGCCCTAAATGCCTTCCATATGCCCTCTAGGTGCCCTGGTTCCCTCCAAATGCCATTTCAAATGCCATATTCCTTCTAGATGCTTCCAGAATATTCCATATGCTAGGAGCCCATGTTTTCCAAGTTATTCCAGCACTCCAGGCCTTAAAATTCCAAGCCTAGGAAGCAATCCCAAGCATGAATCACCAAGATTCCAAGAAATATGCTGATACCAGGTAACCTCAGCTTCTAGGGCCCAAAGCCCATGCACCAATCCAAAGGTGGATGACCCCTTGCTGCCCCTTGAAGCCCAACACACCTAGGATAGGTGGCCCTTCATGAGTTGACCAAGTACAACATGGTGGAAGAGTTCAAATACAAGGAGTTTGAGTTTTTATTTCATTCAACTTGTATACTCCTAGTTCTAGGTTTATTTTATAATCTTTCTCCCACTTAAATTATGTAAACCTATTCTAACTAAAAGAAGACTTGTAATCCCTTTAGGAGAGGGCTTGGGAACTCTATAAATACCCCACCCTGTCCCCCTCTTGTATTATCTTTTTCTTATGAATAAACCTTGCTGAAATTTTGATTTATTACCTTGTGTTTGAGTTTTGGTTCTTACTTTGAGTGCTCTCCTTGTGTTCCTGGATTGAAATACTGCTACCCTAGCATCTCTTTGCACCCCTAGAGATCAGCCACACCCAAGGAACAGAAGCCCTTGCTGCTGTCCAAGTCCAAGAGCTTTTCTTCCCCGGTTGCCATCTTCTAACCCTAATCCCGATTCCCTTCAAGCCATAGCTTCTTTCTTATTTTTTAATTGCTATTTTGATTAACCTTGATGCTTGCAGGATCCCTGAGGTACTTCCCCTCCCTTGAAGAGGCCTTCTTTGCTGCCAGGACCACCTAGATTAGCCATCAGATTCAAGGAAACCGAGGCTTCTTCTTCTAGGCTCCGATCAGAGTTGTGAGTGATCCCCTTCTATTACTGAATTTTAATCTCTGACTGGTAAGAACCCGTCCCTTCTATTATTATCTGATTTGATTGAAGTTAACTATCCTAAACCAGGAGTTTCTCAACTCTCAAGTCCTGGTTATTTCATTTGTTTGCATAAGTTTGCCTGCAATCCGATGATTCTTTTCACTGCTAGTCTTTCACTAGTTCTTACTTTATTTTGAAAATCTAGCCTACAAATAAAATTATAAAAATCACAAAAAAGTTATTTTAATGTTTTCCATGCATGTTTATCAGACTTAGAGTTATCCTACATTAGTTTCGTATCAGAGCAGATTTAGGATAGTTTTTTATCTGCTTTGCATTCACAAACCCTAATTCTGCATTCTATCCACTGCATTAGGTGTCTAGTTTCCATCTGATTTTGGCATCTTAAATATTTTATTTTTTTGTGAAGTTTATACTGAATGTTTCTTATTCTATTCTAATAATTATCAAAATTTTTAATTAATTTTAATGAAACCGTAAATCTCTAAAATTTGTCATATTAGAAATCCTAACTGAATCCTGATAATTTCTGCAGTAGTCCAGAAACCCTAGGATTTGTACTACCGTATGATTTTTTTTCTACATGAAATTTGGTAGGTATCATCATCACCGTCCATCATATGTTCCAGAATATTTTTTTTATTTTTTTCTACATCGGGATCTATGTAAAATTCAGCATCATCTGAATCCTAATTTTCTGATTTCTGTAATTTTTGCGCATTGACTTAACCTAACCTAATCAACTTCTGCACACCCCAATCCCAAGCCTAATTTGATTGCTAACCTAATCAAATTAAACCTAATTTGTCATTTCATAAAAATATATAAAATAATTTTATTTTTTTGATTGTTTTAGATTGCATCAGGATCATCGATTGCCATCATCTTTAACCTAATCTTAAGGGCAACTCTATATCTCAGATCAGTGCAAGATTTCATCACCTGTCTTGGGCCCAAAACAACCATCATCATACTAACCCAAGCCTAATTATAATCAATTAGACCTAATTTACCCTAGAGGGCTGGGAGACATCAACAGGTCGGGTCCGAACCGTGTGGGCCAACTAGTGCATTTAATCTTTTAGCTATTACTAAAAGCGAGTGTCTAAGGCTGGGTGTCTAGAGTCAAATGACTTAAGTGGTGTTGTGGATTTTAATTAGGTCCCTGCGAAAGCAGGGGGGCCCTCCCACACTCCCACCCCCTACCTGGCCAGTGGAAGGATTAGCTACTGGGTTAGGTGTAAGTTGAGCTGACCCACCTAGTTTCTGGCTCTAAGTCTAGGAAACCATAGATTATACTAGCCTTTTATTTCTCTTTTGCATGCTTGGTTTGTATCATTTCATTTTGATTGTTTGATTTGTTGCATAACCACTAGATTAGGAACCCAATATCAAAAGTCCAAACCTCAGCCCAGCCCAACCATGGATCCCACTTTGGAGGCCATCCTAGCCCAGCTTACCCAAATAAACCAGTCCACCACCCAAACCCAAAATCAGTTAGCCCAAATAAGCAATAAGTTTGACCAATCCGATACTAAGCTTGACCAAATGAACCAAAGAATCAACAAAGTAGGAACCCTAGGCAAGACCCATAGAGCTGAACCTTAGGAACCCATAGTCCCTAAATATGAACCCAGTAGTAACCCACTATCCCTCAGTCAACCTGAACCCTATAAGACTAATACCCCTAGATTTGAACCCATAACCTTTGAACCCATAACCTTTAAACCAAAAACCTATGAACCCATAACCCTTAGTTTACCCACCCCTATTACCCCAAACCTTAGTTAATTTTCTATTTGCCAAATCCCTCTTACCATCCCATTGGTTCACCAAGACGACTTAGAAGAAGAAATATATGAGGCTGACCCAAGTTTGGTAGAGTATGAAGATGATGAGTCCATAGAAGAATTAGAGGAAGAACCACCTATAGAAGACCCAGAAGTAGTTGACCATGACCAAACCCAGATCGCAACCAATCCAGAGTTAGTTGAATCAATAGAGACCTAAGTAGAAGCCACCCTAGAATCAGTTGACCCTGACAATACCCAAGTAGTTGGCAATCTAGATTTAGCTAACCTAGACTGTAATCAGTTAATGGCTGACCCAGGATTAAATAACCCAGATCACACTCAAGCTGCAATGGAAGAGCAATTAGAGGAGACTTTACAAGAGGATCCAATTGTAGAGCCTAGTCCTGAACATCCTAAGCCAAAAGACTTTATTAAGGACTTGGCTTATCTCACTCAGTATCCTCAAGATGAAGTCACTTCCTTGATCCCAATTGAAGATCTTTTCCCAGAAATTAGTGACCCATTCTTCCATAAGGAAGACCTAGTAGATAGACACCAACTCTTTAAGGTCAACCTTATTAGTTTAGGATTAATCCCTGACACCCCTTCTTCTATCCTAGTCTATCTAATTAACCCCGAACCCTTTTCTTACATTCCATCCAATCAGACTAACCCTGAACCAACCTTTTATTTTCTACCATTTCTGTAAACTTCTTATGTTTTCTTTACTTTTAGGATGCATTTTATAGGAGTTTGTATGTTGCATTGGTTCACTATTCATGTCATGTTTGCATCTTACTTTAGGAGAATCCTATGGAACCTAGTAGGAGTACATAGTAAGTTCTCATGTGCATGCCATCCTAGGGTCAAACCTAAAGAGTCTATAATCTGTTAGGTTTTGTCCATTAGAGTCCAATAAAACATCCTTTGATAGGGATGTCTAGTCGAGTCTATTAGGTATTAGTTGAGTCCAATAAATGCACAGCCTGAATTATATGTCTGCACTTGCACTACCCTCTGCATACCATATGTATATGGAAATTAGTCAAAAGCTGAACATAACTAATGAACTAAATAACAACTTGGCTAATTCCCAAAAGAGAGATAAAGAATTTTGCAAGGAATTTTGTAATTGTAAGAATTTTTTGCTCATGAAGCTGGCCCATCCAAGATTATGAATATCGATGGACCCAATGCCTATGTGTGTGAGATACTACCTGATTTAGGTATTAGCTCCACCTTCATCATCTCAAATCTTATAGAGTATAGGGAGCCAGCAGCAATACCTATCAAGCACCTTGAGCTTATCCCTCTCTTTGAGAGAAAACCCATCCCAGAGTGTCCACCAACCAATTTGCCCAATAGTGAAGAAAAGATTGAGGAAATCTTGGATGATCAAGCCATATGTACCCGGAATAGAGGCTATCAGAGGTATTTGGTCCGGTGGCAAGGTTGGCCAGAATCTGAAGACTCGTTGATCACCCGTGAGGATCTGCAGTGCCTCAACCTAGACCTACTCGAGCACTATGAGAGCCAAGTTATCCCACACTCGACGGGATCAAGTTTCTCCCACCCCAGGAGAACTGGTGGGGGCACCAGGATCAGACACAGATTACTGGACCCTATTTGGTTTACTTAGTCATGTGTCATAATTTTGTAAGAAAGTTAGATTGAGTTATACTAAGGTGAGACTAGTTGATTTGTCTCGACCTAGTCTAGTATATTGAGTCCTGTACATCAGTATGAGTCCAAATCTTATACAAGAGAGAAGGTTACCATATTTTGGAGTTCCTCCAGGCCTCATTCAGGAGCCAGAGGCAATTACATCAGCTTATGTTAGCTCAATTGACACCCAGGAGCCCTAAATGCCCTCCACATGACCTCTAGGTGCCATGATTCCCTCCAAATGCCATTTCAGATGCCAAATTCCCTCCATATACTTTTGGAATATTCCATATGCTAGGATCCTATGTTTTCCAGGTTATTCCAGCACTCCAGGCCTTAAAATTCCAAGCTCAGGAAGTAAGCCCAAGCATGAAGAACCAATATTCCAAGGAATATGTTGATAACATGGCACCCCAGCTTCCAGGGCCCAAAGCCCATGCACCAATCCAAAGGAGGATGACCCCTTGCTACCCCTTGAAGCCCAACACACCTAGGATAGGTGTCCTCCATGAGTTGACCAAGTCCAACATGGTGGAAGAGTTAAAATACAAGGAGTTTGAGTTTTTATTTCATTCAACTTGTACACTCATAGTTCTAGGTTTATTTTATAGTCTCTCTCTCACTTAAATTATGTAAACCTATTCTAACTAGGAGAAGACTTGAAATCCCTTTAGGAGAGGGCATGGGAACTCTATAAATACCCCACCCCCTCCCCCTCTTGTATTATTTTTTTCTTATGAATAAACATTGTTGAAATTTTGATTGATTACCTTGTGTTTGAGTTTTGGTTCTTACTTTGAGAGCTCTCCTTGTGTTCCTGGATTGAAACCCTACTTCCCTAGCATTTGTTTGCACCCCTGGAGATTAGCCATGCCCAAGGAACAGAAGCCCTTGTTGCCGTCCAAGACCAGGAGCTTCTTCTTCGCTGGCTGCAATCTTCTAACCCTAATCCCGATACCCTTCAAGCCATAGCTCCTTTTCTTATTTTTTTAATTGCTGTTTTGATTAACCCTGATGCTTGTAGGATCTATGAGGTGCTTCCCCTCCCCTGAGGAGGCCTTCTATGCTAGAAGGACCACCTAGATCAGCCATCATATTCAAGAGAATTGAGGCTTCTTCTTCCAAGCTCCGATCAGAGTTGTGAGTGATCCCCTTCTATTACTGAATTTTAATCTTTGACTGGTAAGAACCCTTCACTTCTCTTATTATCTGATTTGATTGAAGTTAACTATCCTAAACAGGGAGTTTCTCAACTCTCGAGACTTGGTTATTTCATTAGTTTGCATGAGTTTGCCTGCGATCCAATGATTCTTTGCACTGCTAGTCTTTCCACTAATTCTTTCTTTATTTTGGAAATCTAGCCTGCAAATAAAATTATAAAAATCACAAAAAAATTATTTTACTATTTTTTATGCATGTTTAGCAGTCTTAGAGTCATCCCACATCAATTATGCTAGGAGAGGAATACGAATCGAGCATAACCTAGATGGCCAAGTTGTTATGAACCAGGACCAAGGCTATCCATACCATTTGGTCCGATAGCAAGGCCGACCGGACTCTGAATATTCATGGATCCCTCGAGAGGACCCATAGCACCATGAACCAACCATTTTACCTACACCAGATTAACCCTTACTTGACAGGGTCGAGTTTCTTCCACCCCGAGAGAATTGATGGGGACATTAGGATCAACCCTAGTTCACTACGGGTTCCTGAATTTTAAGTCCCTTAGCCATTTTCTACATTTTATTTTTGCATCGAATAATCAAGTCCTGTTAGCCCTTTGAGTCTTGTAAGTAGGGCTTAAGTCAGTTGAGTCATTTAAAGTCCAGTAATAAGGGTTTTATCATGTGAGCCCAATGCAATCCTTTGTGTTCGATAATTAGGGTTCTGTTTAGTTAAGCCCGATTATGCTCACTTGAGTCCTGTAATGAAGTTTAATTTTGAGTGATCCAAGTTTTATAATAAATATTGTATTAATTTCTGTAATAAGTTGAGTTAACTCAACCTCAAAAGTCCAGTCCAGTTGAGTCCAGTGTAAGTTGGTGATAGTCCAGTTTTGTACAAGAGGAGGATTACCAGCCAAAGTACATACCAGGCCCTCCTAGATCAAAGCATCTTCTTCCAAACCCTAATACACCCAAAGTGAAGAAGCCCTAGCCATCCACAAGCAAGGAGTCATCTTCCACCCCAAGCCGCCAACATCAGCAAACCCTGATTCTTCCTTCTTTCAAACCCTAATTCCATACTTCTATTTTCTTATTGCTTCTTAACTGACCTCTGACGTTTGCAGGATCCCTCCGGTGCCATGCCCCTTGGATGACGTAAGCATTTACCAGGCCCTCCCAAATCAAAGCATCTTTTTACAAACCTAATACGCCCAAAGGTAAGAAGCCTTAGCCATCCACAAGCAAGGAGTCTTCTTCCACCCCAGGCTGCCAGCATCAGCAAACCCTGATTCTTCCTTCTTTCAAACCCTAATTCCATACTTCTACATTTTTATTGCTTTTTAACTGACCTCTGATGTTTGCAGGATCCATCCAGTGCCATGCCCCTTGGATGACGTTTTCCTTGCCCTCGAACGCCACTGATAAAAAGTTGATGGATTCGCGAGGAAGTGATCGGATCATCTAGGCACCAATCCGAGTGGAGCGATCTCTTCTACAGACTCAAGAGCATCATTGCTTGATAAAACTAACCCATCCCACCTCTCTTTTTCTGATTTCTTGAAGTTGAACAAGCTCCTAATAGGCCTTCTTAGACCTACGATCCTGATTGTCTTTTCTCTTTGATTAATCTAGCATGTGGGTAGGATGCTAATTGATATAGGATAATCCTAACCTAGTCTTGTCTAATTTTGAGAATAAAACCATAAGAAAAATCTAAAAATATTTGCTTGCTTTAAGCTAATTTTCTTCATGTTCTTCCCTGGCATATCATCCTGCATCATATTAGAATCCTATCCCTCATCGTTGAAGAAGAAGAAAATGAGGATGAAGAGGCACTTATTGCAAGAGAATTTACAAGATTTATGAGGAAGAAGTAATTTTCCTACAAAAGGAAGCCTCAGCCTAGCAAGGAATAGGAAAAAGAAAAAGAAAAAGAGAAGGAGAAGGATCAACCAATTTGCTTCGAGTGCAAGAAGCCTTTACACTACAAGTTTGATTGTCCTCTCCTCAAGAAATCAAAAAATAAGTTTGGAAAGAAAGCAATGATGACAGCATAGAGTGATAGTGAATACTCCAGTTCAGAGGAAGAACAACCAAAAATCGCCAATCTTTGCCTCATGGCTCAAGAAGATGAGGTAAAATCTGAACTTCAACTTGATTTTATATTCGATGAACTTAGAGATGCTTTTGATGAACGCATGCATGAATACAAATTGTTGAAACTTGAAAATAAAAAGTTGAAAAAGTATACTAATTCATGTTCTTTTGAAAACACCAATCTTGCAAATGAAAACAATGATTTGAAAACTAAGATGGATGTTTTAGAAAAACAAAAGAATGCTTTATCAATAAAAAAAAAGTTTCGAAAACTCCCAAGGTTGTTGTTTCAAATAATGAACTTTTAAAGAAAAATAAAGACCTTGAGGTAGAAAACAAGAAATTCAAAGATGAACTTGACAAAGTTAAACCATTTATTAAATAATTTACATATAGTTCTGAAAAGTTAAATTTATTGTTGAACAATCAAAGAGCTGTATTTGATAAAGCAGGACTTGGTTACAAGCAGCAAAAGAAACAAAAACTTTTCAAGAATTTCTTTGTTCTTGCATCATCTAATGTTACTTGTTTTAGTTGTAGAAAACTTGGGCATAAAGTTTATCAATGTGACCTAAGAAAGATAAATAATTCTAGAATGGTTGGGTTCGAAAAGGAACTATCCATAGTACTAACCCTAAAGGATCCAAGATGGCTTGGGTACCTAAAATGTAAACTTGATCTATTTTGCAGGTATGTCTTGCAACCAAAGAAAAGAAATGATTATGGTATCTTGACACTGGTTGCTCAAGATACATGACAGGAGATGTAAAGTAATTCACATCTCTAGAGGCTTTGAATGGAGAAAGTGTAACTTTCAAAGATAATGGTAAAGAAAAAATAATTGATATCGATAAAGTTTACATGTCCCCTTCTACTTTTATTGATAATATTTTATTAGTTGATGGATTAAAACATAATCTACTTAGTATTAGTCAGTTTTGTGATAAAGGTTTTAAAGTGATTTTTGAATCATCTCTTTGCATGGTTTCTACTCCTGATAATAATGTAGTAAAATTCAATGAAAATAGGTATGGCAACTTTTATCTTGTTGATCTTAACAATTTACCTTTACATGATGGTGAATGCCTAGTTGTAATGAATTCAATAATTAAAGAGACTAGTTGGCTTTGGCAATATTGATTAGGTCATGCAAGCATGCATCTACTTTATAAATTATGCAAAAAGGATTTAGTAAAAGATTTACCAAAACTTAGATTTGAAAAAGATAAAATTTATAAAGCCTGTCAATTTAGAAAACAAACAAGAACATCTTTTAAAACTAAAGAAATGGTTTCGACTTCTATGCCACTAGAACTACTCCATATGAATCTCTTTGGACCAACTAGGACCACTGGCCTAGGAGGCAAGAGATATGGATTACTTATTGTTGATGATTTCTCATGATTTACATGGATTTTATTTTTAGCTCATAAAGATGAATCATTTTTGGCCTTTATGAAGTTTTATCGAAAAGTTTCAAAAAAAGAGGTACTTCAATTATTTGTAGTCAAAGTGACCATGGAACTGAATTTGAAAATCAAGATTTAAAAAATTTTTGTAATAAAAAAAATTGAGCATAATTTTTTTGCATCTAGGACACCTCAACAAAATAGGATGGTAGAAAGAAAAAATTATACTTTAGAAGAAATGGCATGCACAATACTTTTTAAAAATGATTTACTTAGATATTTTTGGGTATAAGTTGTTAATACTGTCTGTTATATTTTAAACCATATTTTAATTAGACCAATTTTAAAGAAAACACCTTATGAGCTTTGAAAAGAAAGAAAACCTGCCTTCAAGTATTTTCGGGTTTTTGGTTGTCGATGTTTTATTTTGAATAATGGAAAAGATGATTTAGGTAAATTTGATACCAAGTCAGATGAAGATTTCTTCTTAGGATACTATATATCTAGCAAGGCATATAGACTTTTTAACAAAAGAATACTTGTTGTTGAAGAGTCTATGCATGGTGTATTTGAAGAGTCTAGTAATAAATCCTCTAGAAAAGAGGATGCTTCTAATGAATGTGCAGGTGTTGAAGGATTAAAGAAGCTGACTTTGGATAATCTCCCTACCTAAGAAAGTGAAGAAGATCAAAACAAGAAGAATGAATAAGAAGCCACAAGATCTTCACCAAAGGATCTACCTAAAGAATGGAGGTATGCTCATGGACATCCTAAGAAATTAATCTTAGATGATCTATCGAGAGGGATAAGAACTAAATTCTCTATTAGAAATGAATGTGATTATATTACTTTTGTTTCTTAAACGGAACCTAAATATATTGAAGAAGCTGAAAAAGACCCTAATTAGATAATTGCAATGCAAGAAGAACTAAATTAATTTGAAAGAAATAATGTTTGGATAATAATGGAAAAACCATCTAATGTTTCCACAATGGGTACAAAATGGGTATATTGAAACAAATTAGATGAGAATGGAATAGTAACTAGAAATAAGGCTAGATTGGTAGCTAAAGATTACAATAAAGAGGAAGGAATTGATTTGGATGAAATCATTGCTCCAATAGCTAGACTTGAAGCTATTATATTACTTTTAGCATCTGCATATTTTATGGATTTCAAACTATTTCAAATGGATGTTAAAAATGCATTTTCGAATGGTGATTTAGTTGAAGAAGTTTTTGTTGAGCAACCACCTAGTTTTGAAAATTATGCACATTTTGATCATGTTTACAAAGTACACAAAGTACTTTATGGTTTAAAGTAAGGCCCTCGTGTAGGGTATTAAAGACTTAGAAAATTTTGATTGAAAATACTTTTTCTAGAGGTCATGTTGATACTACATTTTTTTAAAGAAAAAGGCTGATGATCTTTTAGTAGTACAGATCTATATTGATAATATTATCTTTGGTGCCACTAATGAATCTCTTTATCAAGAATTTACAAAGCTAATTAATAAGTGCATAAAAATTAGACATAAGTGCATTAATTTATAAATCAAATTTTTTTATTTAATTAAAATTAATATTTTTATGCAGTGTTTTAACAAAAGAACCCCACCAACATGAAGAGCATTGTTGGCGTAGAGTCCCTGTTCAAGCCGGTCAGAGCTACTGGATCGCAGGACCGCTCCTTGCTTCACCTGTAAAACAAATCCTTTGCCGGAGTTGCTCCGGTGGGAGACACTCCGATGCCTATGTCAGAGGCGGTCTCCAGCCACAGAATGGGGAAGGCTTTGGAGAAATAGTGGGAAAAGACTGAGATTTTTGGAGTATATTATGCCTCTTACCTCGAGCATTCTCTCTTTCCATTATTTATAAGGGGCTATCCAGCCTACCGTTCCGTTCTTCTTTCAGTGGTTATGGTGGGAAGTTAATTTCTTCCCCATGATCCATAGTCATGGGTTATCATCGAATGGTTCTGGCTAGACTGGAGGCACTGCAGCTGGAGTTACGTGCCATGATTGTGTCGTGGAGATAGTTGATAGTAACCGTTGGTTACCGTTGCTTATCGTGCTTTGTAGTGATTTAAGATAGATCATGGATCCATCTTCAAACTTCTTCCTTTTAGGGAGATTCACGTAATCAGATCAGGAAAGTCTTCATCCTCGAATCTTCTCGAGACAGATCGGAGATCCTGTCTTCGGCATAGATCGAGGACTTGGTCTTTGTCGAAGGCCGAAGATCGTGTCATCGACAAGAATCGAAGAGCATGTCTTTGGAGGTTGGTGAGGGTCTTGCCTTTATGAGCTGAAGTTGGTGAGGGTCTTGTCTTTATGAGCCGAAGGACTTGGTCTTCGATGAAGGCTGAAGACGAGATCCGAAGGCCTCGTCTTCGGGTGCCGTAGACCCACGAAGAGCTTTGGCTTGCCCATTGGTTGCCTAGTTTTTCTCGAATATCTAAGTCCGAAGATGGTGGTTCAGAAGAAAGGTCTTCGGTCGGTAGAACCGGTGGTCGGCTCATACTTGGATCAAGATATCCTAATAGTTGCCCCCCTACTCTCAGTTTTCGAAGCGAAGATTTGTCTCGAAGAGTGAGAGTATTAATGGTTTGTCGTTTTCCTTCTAGGGGATGGTGTAGTGAATGATCATGAAATCTCTGATTGGACTATCCATCATGACTGCCGGTTGATTTAAGAGTTAGGTGGTGGATAGCTATCATTTCCTGTTTGAGGGAAGAGAAAAGAGTGGGCGGTCTTGGGACCATCCCTTCTTTTTTCGTTGCATGACGATTCAGCCAATCTTTTGGTTGGGATTTGGGTGGTTGTTATGGTTCCTTCCTGCCTGTTGGATGATGAACGTGCTTCATCCTGGCCGTAGATCCAAATGGGTTATACCCTTTAGATTATTCTTTTTCAAATTAGCTTGGTGAGGCTTTAGGGCCTTTTGGTCTCTTTTTGAGAAAGAGAGAAGGTCCGGTTGAGGAAGCTTCTTCAACTTCATTCTTCGCTCAGCCTTCCCTGTTCTTTGACTATCAGTCACTTCTGCAGGTAGAACCTTCCTTCTGCCTTTTTGCTCCATTCTTTTACCATGGTTGAATCTATAGGGAGCCGAGGGGGACAAGTTGGACCTTGGGGGTCGGTGATGTAGTGAGTCCAAAGTTAGTTCCTAGCTCTACTTCAGTGGAAAAGATGACTCATCTTCGGGAACACTATCGCATTCCCGAGGGGTTTCCTTTCATTCTTCCCGCATCTGAGGAACGGGTGAACAACCCCCTCCTGGATGCTTGGTTATGTACGAAGACCACTTGAAGGCAGCCTTTGATTTCCCCTTCATTCTTTTTTCATCAAAATCTTTCGTCTATACCAAGTGGTGCTTGCACAGTTGACTCCGAATAGCATTCAAAATATCTGCGATTTCCTGGTTCGATGCCGCATAGCTAACATAGAACCTAGGACCAACTTGTTCACTGCCTTATTTATGCTCAAGTGGGATTTCTATGGCAGCGGATGGTGGGTGATCAGCCCTCGACCAGGCCACAAGATCATCAAGGACATGCCCAACACCATCCATGGGTGGAAACCCATCTTTGTTTTTGTGTTATTTATCGATCCGTGGGGCTTCAATTGTGATTGGAAGGAGCTGCGTTTAATCGCCAATGATGGAAAAAAGGTTTTGGCGGCAGATAGGTCTGATTATGACCTTCTGACTGATTCAAAAGTTGTCTCTATCCGTGAGTTGTTAGAGGAGAGAAATCTCCATCTTATAGGGATTAGCAAGTTCCCTGTGTTAGGTATAACGATGGAAATTTTCACCTCTTCCCTCCCATTCCTATTATTTTTTAGTCGACTCAAAGGAGTTTTTCTGTTTGAAGGTGGCGGAATGAAGCCTACCCTGAGCTGGCTTCATCAAACTTCCGAAAAGTGGGTAGCTCAGGCTCCTCTTACAAGGTCGGTGGTTCGGAAGAAGGCCCAAAGAGATTGTCCTGGAGGGGACCGGGGTACTTCATCCTCCAAGGGAACCTCTGGGGAAGATGTGGTGCCGATGGTGGGGGCCTCGACAAGACCTCATCCAGTTGAAACTTCATCGACGGTTACTTCTCCGATCCACACAAGGGAGAGTCTGCCTCAGATGGTAGATGCGCCACTGCCTTGCCCCCGTGCAACTGACAGGGGCAAGGAGCCGCAAGTCGAGGGAGAGTTTGCTCATGAGGCTTCTCCAGCTGGAAGCCGTCCCGCGAACTCGTCGAAGCTTTCCCCTACGGGGGGATTGTTGGTTCCTGTCGTGGCCAGGCAGGCACTGAAGAATACGTTGCTATCTCATGATTTGGCAGTTGTCCGAAGCCGAAGCCTTGCTAGAGTATCAGATTCTACTTTTTCCTCCCTGCAACAGGTATGTTTCTCACTATTATACATATGAGATGTTTAGAATTTAACCTAATGAATCTATTACTGAAATGTATACTAGATTTACTAATATTGTAAATGGTCTTGGAAAGCTTATGTCTAATGCTGACCTTGTAAATAAAATTCTCAGATCATTGCCAATATCTTGGGATTCGAAAGTAACAGTAATTCAAGAAGCCAAATATGTTGAGACATTCCCTTGGAGCAACTTGTTGATTCACTCATGACTTATGATTTGAACATGAAGAAAAAGGTAGTGGATGTGGATAGAAAGAAAAAGTAGATAGCATTCAAATCCACTATCCCAGATGAAACTTCAAGTGAAAAATTTGAATGATGGGGACATCAGGATCAACCCTAATCAATATGGGTCCCTGAATTTTGAGTCCCTTAGCCATTTTTCATATTTTATTTTTATATCCAATAATCAAGTCCTATTAGCCCTTTGAGTCTTGTAAGTAGGGCTTAAGTCAGTTGAGTCATTTGAAGTCCAGTAACAATGGTTTTATCATATGAGCCCAATGCAACCCTTTGAGTTCGATAATTAATGTTTTGTTCAGTTAAGCCTGATTGTGCTTACTTGAGTCCAATAATGAAGTCTAATTTTGAGTGAGCCAAGTTTTGTAATAAATACCCTATTGAGTCCTATAATAAGTTGAGTTATCTTAACCTCTTAAGTCCAGTCTAGTTGAGTCTAGTGTAAGTTGGTGATAGTCCAATTTTGTACAAGAGGAGGATTACCAGCAAAAGCATTTACCTGGCCCTCCCAGATCTAAGCATCTTCTTCCAAACCCGAATACACCCAAAGTGAAGAATCCCTAGCCATCCACAAGCAAGGAATCTTCTTCCACCCCAGGCCACCAGCATCAGCAAACCCTGATTCTTCCTTCTTTCAAACCCTAATTCCATACTTCTATTTTCTTATCGCTTCCTAACTGACGTCTGACATTTGCAGGATCCCTCTAGTGCCATGCCCCTTGAATGATGTCTTCCTTGCCCTTGAACACCACTGATAAAAAGTCGACAGATTCACGGGAAAGTGATCGGATCATCCAGGCACTGATCTGAGTGGAACGATCTCTTCTACAGACTCAAGAACGTCATTACTAGGTAAAACTAACCCATCCCACCTCTCTTTTTTTGATTTCTTGAAGTTGAACATGCTCCTAATAGACCTTCTTAGATCTAAGATCTTGATTGTCTTTTCTCTTTGATTAATCTAGTATGTGGATAGGATGCTAATTGATACAAGATAACCCTAACCTAGTCTTGTCTAATTTTGGGAATAACACCATAAAAAAATTTAAAATTATTTGCTTGCTTTAATATGATTTTCTTCATGTTCTTCCCTAGCATATCATCTCGCATCATATTAGAATCCTGTCCCTCATCAACTTTGGTTTCAGAGCACTTTTAGAGCTAATTTTATGCATCTCGTAATTCTTGCATATAGTCTATTATTTTAATTGTTTTTGTATGTAGATAGATCATAAAATCTTGATTCTTATTTTTGTGGATTCCTCATAATTGAAAATATTTTCCATAATTTCTCTATGACTTATTTCTACTTGTTGAATTTTTGCACGCTTGTTTTCTGCCATAGAAAATTTCTGCATCTCGTCGTCTGCATTAGGGGTCTAAGTTTCAGTCTATTTTGTCAACTTAGGTATTTTATTTTTTATTGAAATTTGCACAAAATATTCTCTACTCAGTCTTGATAATTTTATAATTTTTAATTATCTTTACATAAATAGAGAAATATAAAAATCTGTATCCTAGAAATCCTAACAAAAATCTTGAGTTTTCTGCACATAGTCTGAAACCCTAGGTGTTGCATCATCATCAAAATTTTGTTCTGCATGAAATTTGGTAGGGATCATCTTCACTACTATCCTCTATCTTAAAAGTTTTAGAATATTTTCTACATAGAAAACCATACTAAATTCTGTATCAAAGCAAACCCTAATTTTAGTTTTTGATATTTCTACATACCTGATTGAACCAAATCTAATCAACTTCCAAACCCCACCTCACCCAAGCCAATTTTTGTTTGATAATTTAACCAACTTAAATTAATTTTCGACAAAAAAAGCCAAAAAAATAATTTTTATTTTCTGTTGTCTTTTAGATTATATCAGGGTCCATTGTGTGTTCATCATTTGCATTAAACTCATCTAAGGGCACTCTCAATATCTCAGATTAGGGCAGATTTCAATACCTGTCCTGGGTCCAAAACAACCACCTTGCATTCACACCCAAACCCTAATTAAAATCAACTAGCAACCTAATTTGCTCTAGTGAGCTAGGGACACCAACAGGTCGAGTTCAAGTTGTGTGGGTAAACTAGTGCATTCAATTCTCTAACTATTACTGAAAACTAGTGTCTAAGGCTAGAGGTCCAAAGGCAAACGCCCTATGTGGACTGGAGGTTTTTAATTAGGATCCTGTCACAGTCAAGGGGAGCCTCCCACCACCCCACCTCTTACCTGGCCAGTGAAAGGATTAGTTGTTGAGTTGGGTATAAGTTCAGTAGACCTATTCAACCTTGGCTCTAGGTCTAGTAAACTGTAGTCCATAGTAACCTTTGTGTGCTTGACTGCATCATAACACCTTGAGTGATTGAGTGCATGACTACTAGATTATGAACCAAATACCAACGATCTAAACCCCAACCCAGTTCAACCATGGAATCTAATATTGAAACCCTCGTTAAGGCCATGAATGAATAGTTGACCACCCACATGAACCAAATGAATACCCAATTGACCACCCAGATAAACCAATTGACCCATTCCAATACCAAATCCCAAAATCAGTATACCCAATTAACCACCCAAATAAATCATAGATTTGACCAATTGACTCAATCAAATAACCAAGCAACCAATAGGATTGACCATTTAACTAATAGTTTTGACCCGGTAGGGAACCAATTAGGAGACCTAAGGAAAACCCCTAAGCCCCATACAAGACCTAAACATGAGCCTGACCTTAGGACCCATGTTGCACCCAACCCTAGGAGACCTAATCATGATTTCTTTGACCAGGATAAAAGAGCCGCAACCTATAGACCTGTTTCCGAATCCTATGAACCTAGCTTTTATGCACCCCGATCCTCTGAACCAAGATCCTATGTAACCCCATCCTATGAGTCCAAGGGATCCATGACCCCTAGTTGACCTGAATCTAATAGGAATAGTATCCCTAGTTATGAGTCAAGTACTAGGCCAGTTTCCCTTAGCCAACCCGAACCTGATAGGATTATTACCTATGGGTATAGCCCAATTTTCCCTAGTCAACTTGAAACCCAAAGGATTAGTACCCCTAGAGCTGAACCAAGTATTAACTAGGTACCCCTTAGTTGACCTGAGCCCATTAGGACTAGTGCCCCTAACCCAAGACTAGGTCCTAGCCAAGCCAACCCAAGCCGACCCAACCCGAGGTGACCAAGGCCTAGTATCCCACTAATTCCCATGAATGATAGGAATGAGGACCCTGAAGTTTAAACTGGTTGCATTGATATTCAAGATTTAGGGTATCCCTAGGTTGAGGAGCTAGAAAAGAATAAGAGCAAGTCATTAGAGGTTTAGAGAAGACCCAACATCACGTTCTTTAGATGCCACAAATTGGGAAACTATGCTAGCCAATGCCCAACAAAATCCTTATCTATAGGAGAGCTAGAAGAGAACGAGTCTAAACCCATTGCTAAACCTGAAGAAGAGGTGTGAGCCTGATCCAAGTCTAGTAGAGGAGTATGAAGAAGAACTCATTGAAGTTCTAAAAAAAGAAACTCCTAAATCTAAAGAAGACATCTATGAATTGAGTCCAATAGAGGAATGTGAAGAAGAGGAACAAGAAAGTGAACCCATTAAGGAATCAAAGTAAAGAGATCCTGAACCCACTGTAGAATTTGGAGAAGAAGTGATTGAGCCAGGATCAAAAATAGTTGATGAGAGTGAGGGTTCACCAAAATTGTCCATTGAGGAGGTCCAGGAACCAATCCCTAAGGAACAATCCAAGGAAGTCGATATTATTTTAGAGGACTTTCCTAATAAGCTTCCCAAAGACCTTCCTAATGACTTTCCACCAGTAATGGATTCCCAGCCTACTTTAGAACTAGTGCCTATAAACCACTCTAGTGCCAAACATGTGGTTAGGACAAGCACCTAGTTAATTTTTCTTAAGCATAGGAGCCTGTTGAACCATGTCTACCTTAAGGACTTCCATGCTACAATCCATGTCCTACAGTTCTGGAGATAATATTTACTGCCCCCAGGAAATGTACGGTATCCATACCATAAGACTTTTAGGTTTTATGATTCTTAGAAAAGTTTAAGTTTAAAACCTGAAAGATGGATTGAATTTTGGGTCTACATCTTTAACATAGGGGATGAAGTAAGAATAGAGGATGAAGTGCTACGTGGTTTTAATTCTGAAAGATCCCTAGGTCTAATCCCTCTATTCACACATGCACAAATCTTTGCCCAGCATCTGCATCAAAACATTAGCATTCACTTGAACACTGATAATAACAAGACTAATTCCCAAATTCGAGTCAGAAAGTATGTTGAGAGAGATCATGTAGAGATTAGGTCTAAACCTGAGTGGTTTTCTCTGATAGCCATTAAGAAGCCACATGCTTGTGAAGCTAGACCCTTATAGGTTATAAGGATAGTTGACCCTAGTGCCTATGTATTACCAATGGATTTTGGCATTAGCTCAACTTTCAATATCTTGAGCTTAGTTGTGCATAGGGCTCCAACAATGACACCCAGTGAGATTTTTGGACCTTATCCTATTTTAAGAGTGAAACCTTACCTGAGTGTCCACTAAATTATTGGTGGGGGTACCAGGATTAGACACAGATTACTGGGCCCCATTTGGTTTACTTAGTCATGTGTCAGAATTTTGTAAGAAAGTAAGATTGAGTTGTAATAAGGTGAGACTAGTTGATTTGTCTCGACCTAGTCTAGTATATTGAGTCTTGTACAATAGTATGAGTCCAGTATGAGTCCAAACTTTGTACAATAGAGAATGATATCCTATTTTGGAGTTCCACCAGGCCTCATTCAGGAGCCAGAGGTAATTACATCAGCTTATGGGAGCTCAATTGACACCCAGGAGCCCTAAATGCCCTCCATATGCCATCTAGGTACCCTAATTCCCTCCAAATGCCATTTCAAATGCCATATTCCCTCTAGATGCTTCCAGAATATTCCATATTCTAGGAGCCCATGATTTCCAGGTTATTCCAGCACTCCGGGCCTTAAAATTCCAAGCCTAGGAAGCAAGCCCATGCATGAAGAACCAAGATTCCAAGAAATATGCTGATACCAGGGCAACCTAGCTTCCAGGGCCCAAAGCCCATGCACCAATACAAAGGAGGATGACCCCTTGCTGCCCCTTGAAGCCCAACACACCTATGACAGGCGTCCTTCATGAGTTGACCAAGTACAACATGGTGGAAGAGTTCAAATACAAGGAGTTTGAGTTTTTATTTCATTCAACTTGTATACTCCTAGTTCTAGGTTTATTTTATAATCTTTCTCCCACTTAAATTATGTAAACCTATTCTAACTAAAAGTAGACTTGTAGTCCCTTTAGGAGAGGGCATGGGAACTCTATAAATACCCCACCCCCTCCCCCTCTTGTATTATATTTTTCTTATGAATAAACCTTGCTGAAATTTTGATTAATTACCTTGTGTTTGAGTTTTAATTCTTACTTTGAGTGCTCTCCTTGTGTTCCTGCATTGAAACCCTGCTGCCCTAGCATCTCTTTGCACCCCTAGAGATCAGCCACACCCAAGGAACAGAAGCCCTCGCTGCTATCCAAGCCCAAGAGCTTCTTCTTCCCAGCTGCCATCTTTTAACCCTAATCCCGATTCCCTTCAAGCAATAGCTTCTTTACTTATTTCTTTAATTGCTATTTTGATTAACCCTGATGCTTGCAGGATCCATGAGGTGCTTCTCCTCCCTTGAGGAGGCCTTCTTTGCTACCAGGACTACCGAGATTTGCCATCAGATTAAAGGGAACCGAGGCTTCTTCTTCCAGGCTCCGATCAGAGTTGTGAGTGATCCACTTCTGTTACTGAATTTTAATCTCTGACTGGTAAGAACCCTTGCCTTCTCTTATTATCTAATTTGATTGAAGTTAACTATCATAAACCAGGAGTTTCTCAATTCTCGGGTCCTGGTTATTTCATTAGTTTGCATGAGTTTGCCTGCAATCCGATGATTCTTTGCACTACAAGTCTTTCACTAGTTCTTACTTTATTTTGAAAATATAGCCTACAAATAAAATTATAAAAATCACAAAAAAGATATTTTACTATTTTCAATGCATGTTTAGCAGTCTTAGAGTCATTCCATATTAGTTTGGTATCATAGCGGGTTTATGATAGTTTTTTATCTGCTTTGCATTCACAAACCCTAATTCTGCATTCTATCCACTACATTATGTGACTAGTTTCCATCTGATTTTGGCATCTTAAACATTTTATTTTTTATAAAGTTTACACTGCACGTCCCATGTTCTGTTCTAATAATTATCAAAATTTTTAATTAATTTTACTGAAACCCTAAATCTCTAAAATTTGGCATATTAGAAATCCTAACAGAATCCTGATAATTTACATAATAGTCCAAAAACCCTAGGATTTGTACTATCATATAAATTTTTTTCTGCATGAAATTTGGTAGGTATCATCATCACCATCCATCATATGTTCCAGGATTTCTTTTGATTTTTTTATACATCAGGATCTATGCACAATTTGCATCATCTGAACCCTAATTTTTTGATTTCTGTAATTTTTGCACCTTAACTCAACCTAACCTAATCAATGTCCGCACACCAATCCCAAGCCTAATTTGATTGATAACCTAATCAAATTAAACCTGATTTGTCATTTCATAATATATATAAAAAAATTTTTATTATTTTTATTATTTTAGATTACATCAGGATCATCGATTGCCATCATCTTTAACCTAATCTTAAGGGCAACTCTATATCTCAGATCAGGGCAGTATTTCATCACCTGTCCTGGGCCCAAAACAACCATCATCATACTAACCCAAGTCTAATTATAATCAATTAGACCTAATTTGCCCTAGAGGGCTAGGAGACATCAACAGGTTGGGTCCGAACCGTGTGGGCCAACTAGTGCATTTAATCCTTTAGCTATTACTGAAAGCTGGTGTCTAAGGCTGGGTGTCCAGAGTCAAACGACTTAAGTGGTGTTGTGGATTTTAATTAGGTCCCTGTGAAAGCAGGGGGGCCTCCCACACTCCCACCCCCTACCTGGCTAGTGGAAGGATTAGCTACTGGGTTAGGTGTAAGTTGAGCTGACCCACCCAGTTTCTAGCTCTAAGTCTAGGATACCCTAGATTATACTAGCCTTTTCTTTCTCTTTTGCATGCTTGGTTGCATCATTTCATTTTGATTGTTTGATTTGTTGCATGACCACTAGATTAGGAACCGAATATCAAAAGTCCAAACCTCAGCTCAGCCCAACCATGGATCCCACTTTGGAGGCTATCCTAGCCTAGCTTACCCAAATAAACCAGTCCACCACCCAAACCCAAATCAGTTAGCCCAGACACAAAATCAGTTAGCCCAAATAAGAAATAAGTTTGACCAATCCGATACTATGCTTGACCAAATGAACCAAAGAATCAACAAAGTAGGAACCCTAAGCAAGACCCATAGAGCTGAACCCTAGGAAACCATATTCCCTAAATATGAACCCAGTAGTAACCCACTATCCCTCGGTCAACCAAAACCCTATAAGATTGATACTCCTAGATTTGAACCCATAACCTTTGAACCTATAACCTTTAAACCAAAAACCTATGAACCCATAACCCTTAGTTTACCCACCCCTGTTACCCCAGACCTTAGTCAATTTCTATTAGCCAACCCCTCTTACCACCCCATTGGTTCACTAAGATGACTTAGAAGAAGAAATATATGAGGCTGACCCAAGTTTGGTAGAGGAGTATGAAGAAGATGAGTCCATAGAAGAATTAGAGGAAGACCCACCTATAGAAGACCCAGAAGTAGTTGACCATGACCAAACCTAGATTGCAACCAATCTAGTGTTAATTGAATCAACAGAGACCCAGGTAGAAGCCACCCTAGAATTAGTTGACCCTGACCATACCCAAGTAGTAGCCAATCTAGATTTAGCTAACCTTGACCATAATCAGTTAGTGGCTAACCCAGGATTAGATTACCCAGATCACACCCAAGCTGTAATAGAAGAGCAATTAGAGGAGACTTTAGAAGAGGATCCAATTGTAGAGCCTATTCTTGAACTTCCTAAGCCTAAAGAGTTTATTAAGGACTTGGCTTATCTCACCCAGTATCCTCAAGATGAAGTCAATTCCTTGATCCCAATTGAAGATCTTTTTCCTGAAATTAGTGACCCATTCTTCCATAAGGCAGACCTAGTAGATAGACACCAACCCTTTAAGGTCAACCTTATTAGTTTAGGATTAATCCCTGACATCTCTTCTTCTATCCTAGTCTATCCAATTAACCCTGAACCCTTTTCTTACTTTCCATCCAATTAGACTAACCCTGAACCCACCTCTTATTTTCTACCATTTCTGGAAACTTCTTCTATTTTCTTTACTATTAGGATGCATTTTATAGGAGTTTGTATGTTGCATTTGTTCACTATTCATGTCATGTCTGCATCTTACTTTAGGAGAACCCTATGGAACCTAGTAGGAGTACATAGTAAGTTCTCATGTGCATGCCATGCTACGGTCAAACCTAAAGAGTCTATAATCTATTAGGTTTTATCCATTAGAGTCCAATAAAACATCCTTTGATAGGGATGTCTAGTCGAGTCTATTAGGTATTAGTTGAGTCCAATAAATGCACAGCCTGAATTATATGTCTGTACCTACACTACCCTCTGCACAGCATATGCATATGGAAATTAGTCAAAAGCTAAACATAACTAATGAACTAAATAACAACTTGGCTAATTCCCAAAAGAGAGATAAAGAATTTTGCAGGGGATTTTGTAATTGTAAGAATTTTTTGCTTATGAAGCTGGCCCATCCAAGATTATGAATATTGGTGGACCCAATGCCTATGTGCGTAAGATACTACCTGATTTAGGTAGTAGCTCCACCTTCATCATCTCAGATCTTATAGAGTCTAGGGAGCCAGCAGCGATACCTATCAAGCACCTTGAGCCTATCCCTCTCTTTGAGAGAGAACCCATCCCAGAGTGTCCACCAACCAATTAGCCAAATAGTGAAGAAAAGATTGAGAAAATCCTGGATGATCAGACCATATGTACCTGGAATAGAGGCTATCAAAGGTATTTGGTCCGTTGGCAAGGTCGGCCAGAATCTGAAGACTCGTGGATCACCTGTGAGGATCTGTAGCGCCTCAACCCAGACCTACTCGAGCAATATGAGAGCCAAGTTATCCCATACTCGACGGGGTCGAGTTCCTCCCACCCCAGGAGAATTGGTGGGGGCACCAGGATCAGACACAGATTATTGGACCCTATTTGGTTTACTTAATCATGTGTCATAATTTTGTAAGAAAGTAATAATGAGTTATAATAAGCTGAGACTAGTTGATTTGTCTCGACCTAGTCTAGTATATTGAGTCCTGAACATCAGTATGAGTCCAAATCTTATACAAGAGAGAAGGTTACCATATTTTGGAGTTCTTCCAGGCCTCATTCAAGAGCCAGAGGCAATTACATCAGCTTATGGGAGCTCAATTGACACCCAGGAGCCATAAATGCCCTCCAGATGCCCTCTAGGTGCCATGATTCCCACCAAATGCCATTTCAGATGCCAGATTCCCTCCATATACTTTTGAAATATTCCATATGCTAGGAACCCATGTTTTCCAGGTTATTCCAGCACTCCAGGCCTTAAAATTCCAAGTTCAGGAAGTAAGGCCAAGCATGAAGAACCAAGAATCTAAGGAATATGCTGATAACAGGGCACCCCAGCTTCCAGGGCCCAAAGCCCATGCACCAATCTAAAGGAGGACGACTCCTTGCTGCCCCTTGAAGCCCAACACACCTAGGATTGGTGTCCTCCATGAGTTGACCAAGTCCAACATGGTGGAAGAGTTAAAATACAAGGAGTTTAAGTTTTTATTTCATTCAACCTGTACACTCCTAGTTCTAGGTTTATTTTAGAGTCTCTCTCTCACTTAAATTATGAAAACCTATTCTAACTAGGAGAAAACTTGTAATCCTTTTAGGAGAGGGCATGGAAACTCTATAAATACCCCACCCCCTCCCCCTCTTGTATTATCTTTTTCTTATGAATAAACATTGTTGAAATTTTGATTGATTACCTTTTGTTTGAGTTTTGGTTCTTACTTTGAGAGCTCTCCTAGTGTTCCTGGATTGAAACTCTGCTGCCCTAGCATCCCTTTGCACCCCTGGAGATTAGCCATTCCCAAGGAATAGAAGCCCTTGTTGCCATCCAAGACCAGGAGCTTCTTCTTCGTCGGCTGCAATCTTCTAACCTTAATCCCGATTCCCTTCAAGCCATTGCTCCTTTTCTTATTTTTTTAATTGCTATTTTGATTAACCCTAATGCTTGTAGGATCTCTGAGGTGCTTCCTCTCCCCTGAGGAGGCCTTCTTTGCTATCAGGACTACCTAGATCAGCCATCATATTCAAGAGAACCGAGGCTTCTTCTTCCAGGCTCCGATCAGAGTTGTGAGTGATCCCCTTCTATTACTGAGTTTTAATCTTTGACTGGTAAGAGCCCTTCCCTTCTCTTATTATCTGATTTGATTGAAGTTAACTATCCTAAACAGGGAGTTTCTCATCTCTCGGATCTTGGTTATTTCATTAGTTTGCATGAGTTTGCCTGCGATTCGATGATTCTTTGCACTACTAGTGTTTCCACTAATTCTTTCCTTATTTTAGAAATCTAGCCTGCAAATATAATTATAAAAATCACAAAAAAATTATTTTACTATTTTTCATGCATGTTTAGCAGTCTTAGAGTCATCCCGCATCAATTATGCTGGGAGAGGAATACGAATCGAGCGTAACCTAGATGGCCAAGCTGTTACGAACCAGGACCAAGGCTATCCATACCATTTGGTCCGATGGCAAGGCCGACCGGACTCTGAATATTTGTGGATCCCTCGAGAGGACCCACAGTGCCATGACCCAACCATTTTACCTAGACCACATTGACCCTTACTTGATAGGGTCGAGTTTCTTCCACCTCGACAGAATTGATGGGGACATTAGGATCAACCCTAGTTCACTACGGGTTCCTGAATTTTAAGTCCCTTAGCCATTTTCCAAATTTTATTTTTGTATCCAATAATCAAGTCCTGTTAGCCCTTTGAGTCTTGTAAGTAGGGCTTTAGTCAGTTGAGTCATTTGAAGTCCAGTAATAAGGTTTTTATCATATGAGCCCAATGCAATCCTTTGTGTTCGATAATTATGGTTTTGTTTAGTTAAGCCCGATTATGCTCACTTGAGTCCTATAATGAAGTTTAATTTTGAGTGAGCCAAGTTTTTAATAAATATCCTATTGATTCATGTAATAAGTTGAGTTAACTCAACCTCAAAAGTCCAGTCCAGTTTTGTACAAGAGGAGGATTACCAGCCAAACTACTTACTAGGCCCTCCCAGATCAAAGCATCTTCTTCCAAACCCTAATACGCCCAAAGTGAAGAAGCCCTAGCCATCAACAAGCAAGGAGTCTTCTTCAACCACAGGCCGCCAGCATCAGCAAACCCTGATTCTTCCTTGTTTCAAACCCTAATTCCGTACTTCTATTTTCTTATTGCTTCATAGCTGACCTCTGACATTTGCAGGATCCCTCCGGTGCCATGCCCCTTGGATGACGTAAGCATTTACCAGGCCCACCCAAATCAAAGCATCTTTTTCCAAACCCTAATACGCCCAAAGTGAAGAAGCCTTAGCCATCCACAAGCAAGGAGTCTTCTTCCACCCCAGGCTGCCAACATCAGCAAACCCTGATTCTTCCTTCTTTCAAATCCTAATTCCATACTTCTATTTTCTTATTGCTTTTTAACTTACCTCTGATGTTTACAGGATCCCTCCGGTGCCATGCCCCTTGGATGATGTTTTCCTTAACCTCGAATGCCACTAATAAAAAGATAATGGATTCGCGAGAAAGTGATCGGATCATCTAGGCACCGATCCAAGTGGAGCGATCTCTTCTACAGACTCAAGTGCATCATTGCTCGATAAAACTAACCCATCCCACCTCTCTTTTTTTGATTTCTTGAAGTTGAACATGCTCCTAATAGGCCTTCTTAGACCTAGGATCCTGATTGTCTTTTCTCTTTGATTAATCTAGCATATGGGTAGGATGCTAATTGATATAGGATAACCCTAACCTAGCCTTGTCTTATTTTAGGAATAAAACCATAAGAAAAATCTAAAAATATTTGCTTGTTTTAATCTAATTTTTTTCATGTTCTTCCCTGGCGTATCATCCTGCATCATATTAGAACCCTATCCCTCATCGCTGAAGAAGACGAAAATGAGGATGAAGAGGCACTTATTGCAAGAGAATTTACAAGATTTATGAGGAAGAAGAAATTTTCCTACAAAAGGAAGCCTCAGCCTAGCAAGGAATAGAAAAAAGAAAAAGAAAAAGAGAAGGAGAAGGATCAACAAATTTGCTTCGAGTGCAAGAAGCCTTTACACTACGAGTTTGATTGTCCTCCCCTCAAGAAATCCAAAAAAAAGTTTTGAAAGAAAGCAATGATGACAACATGGAGTGATAGTGAAGACTCCAGTTCAGAGGAAGAATAACCAGAAATTGCCAATCTTTGCCTCATGGCTCAAGAAAATGAGGTACAATCTGAACTTCAACTTGATTTTATATTCGATAAACTTAGAGATGCTTTTGATGAACGCATGCATGAATACAAATTGTTGAAACTTGAAAATAAAAAGTTGAAAAAATATACTAATTCATGTTCTTTTGAAAACACCAATCTTGAAAATGAAAACAATGATTTGAAAACTAAGATTGATATTTTAGAAAAATAAAGAATGCTTTATCAATAAAAAAAAAAAGTTTCAAAAAGTCCCAAGGTTGTTGTTTCAAATAATGAACATTTAAAGAAAAATAAAGACCTTGAGGTAGAAAACAAGATATTCAAAGATGAACTTGACAAAGTTAAACCATTTATTAAAAATTTACATATAGTTATGAAAAGTTAAATTTATTATTGAACAATCAAAGAGCTGTATTTGATAAAGTAGGACTTGGTTACAAGCAACAAAAGAAACAAAAACTTTTCAAGAATTTCTTTGTTCTTGCATCATCTAATGTTACTTGTTTTAGTTGTAGAAAACTTAGGTATAAAGTTTATCAATGTGATCTAAGAAAGATTAATAATTATAGAAAGGTTTGGGTTCCAAAAGGAACTACCCTTAGTACTAACCCTAAAGGATTCAAAATGGCTTGGGTACCTAAAATGAAAACTTGATGTATTTTGCACGTATGTCTTGCAACCAAATAAAAGAAATGATTATGGTATCTTGACACTGGTTGCTCAAGACACATGACAGGAGATGTAAAGTAATTCACATCTCTAGAGGCTCTGAATGGAGAAAGTGTAACTTTCAAAGATAAGGGTAAAGAAAAAATAATTGATATCGATAAAGTTTACATGTCCCCTTCTACTTTTATTGATAATATTTTATTAGTTGAAGGATTAAAACATAATCTACTTAGTATTAGTCAGTTTTGTGATAAAGGTTTTAAAGTAATTTTTAAATCATCTCTTTGCATGGTTTCTACTCCTGATAATAATGTAGTAAAATTCATTGAAAATAGGTATGGCAACTTTTATCTTGTTGATCTTAACAATTTACCTTTACATGATGGTGAATGCCTAGTTGTAATGAATTCCATAGTTAAAGAGACTAGTTGGCTTTGGCAATATTGATTAGGTCATGCAACCATTCATCTACTTTATAATTATGCAAAAATGATGTAGTAAAAGATTTACCAAAACTTAGATTTGAAAAAGATAAAATTTATGAAGCCTGTCAATTTGGAAAACAAACAAGAACATCTTTTAAAACTAAAGAAATGGTTTCAACTTCTAGGCCACTAGAACTACTCCATATGAATCTCTTTGGACCAACTAGGACCACTAGCCTAGGAGGCAAGAGATATGGATTTGTTATTGTGGATGATTTCTAATGATTTACATGGATTTAATTTTTAGCTCATAAAGATGAATCATTTTTGGCCTTTATGAAGTTTTATCGAAAAGTTTCAAATAAAAGAGGTACTTCAATTGTTTGTAGTCAAAGTGACCATGGAACTGAATTTAAAAATCAAGATTTTAAAAATTTTTGTAATAAAAAAAAACTGAGCATAATTTTTTTGCATCTAGGACACCTCAACAATATAGGGTGGTAGAAAAAAAAAATTAGACTTTAGAAGAAATGGCATTCATAATTCTTTGTAAAAATGATTTACCTAGATATTTTTGGGTATAAGTTGTTAATACTATCTGTTATATTTTAAACCATATTTTAATTAGACCAATTTTAAAGAAAACACCTTATGAGCTTTGAAAAGAAAGAAAACCTACCTTCAAGTATTTTTGAGTTTTGGTTGTCGATGATTTATTTTGAATAATGGAAAAGATAATTTAGACAAATTTGATGCCAGGTCAAATGAAGGTTTCTTCATAGGATACTCTACATCAAGCAAGGCATATAGACTTTTAAACAAAAGAACACTTGTTGTTGAAGAGTCTATGCATGTTGTATTTGAAGAGTCTAGTAACAAATCCTCTAGAAAAGAGGATGCTTCTAATGAATGTGCAGGTGTTGAAGGACTAAAGAAGCTGACTTTGGATAATCCCCATACCAAAGAGAGTGAAGAAGATCAAAACAAGAAGAATGAATAAGAAGCCACAAGATCTTCACCAAAGGATCTACCTAAAGAATGGAGGTATGCTCATGGACATCCTAAGAAATTAATCTTAGATGATCTATCGAGAGGGATAAGAACTAGATCCTCTATTAGAATTGAATATGATTATATTACTTTTATTTCTTAAATTGAACCTAAATATATTGAAGAAGCTGAAAAAGATCCTAATTAGATAATTGCAATGCAAGAAGAACTAAATTAATTTTAAAGAAATAATGTTTGGAAACTAATGGAAAACCATCTAATGTTTCCATAATGGGTACAAAATGGGTATATAGAAACCAATTAGATGAGAATGGAATAGTAACTAGAAACAAGGCTAGACGGGTAGCTAAAGATTACAATAAAGAGGAAGGAATTGATTTGGATGAAATCTTTGCTCCAGTAGCAAGACTTGAAGCTATTAGATTACTTTTAGCATTTGCATATTTATGGATTTCAAACTATTTCAAATGGATGTTAAAAATGCATTTTTGAATGGTGATTTAGTTGAAGAAGTTATTGTTGAACAACCACCTGGTTTTGAAAATCATGCACATTTGATCATGTTTTCAAAGTACACAAAGCACTTTATGGTTTAAAGCAAGGCCCCTGTGCAGGGTATTAAAGACTTAGAAAATTTTTGATTGAAAATAGTTTTTCTAGAAGTCATGTTGATACTACATTATTTTTAAAGAAAAAGGCTGATGATCTTTTAGTAGTACAGATCTATATTGATAATATTATCTTTGGTGCCATTAATGAATCTCTTTATCAAGAATTTGCAAAGCTAATTGATAAGTGCATCAAAATTAGACATAAGTGCATTAATTTATAAATCAAGTTTATTTTATTTAATTAAATTTAATATTTTTATCCAGTGTTTTAACAAAAGAACCCCACCAACATGAAGAGCATTGTTGGCGTAGAGTCCCTGTTCCGGCTGGTCGGAGCTATTGGATTGCAAGACCGCTCCCTGGTTCTCCTGGAAAACAAACCCTTGCCAGAGTTGGTACGGTGGGGGACACTCCAATGCCTAAGTCAGAGGCGATCTCTAGCCATAGAATGGGGAAGGCTTTGGAGAAATAGAGGGAAAAGACTGAGATTTTGGAGTATATTATGCCTCTTACCTCGAGCATTCCCTCTTATCATTATTTATAAGGGGCCATCCAGCCTACGGTTCAGTTCTTCTTTCAGCGGTTACAGTGGGAAGTTAATTTTTTTCCCATGATCTGCAGTCATGGGTTGTCATCGAACAGTTCTGGCTAGACTGGAGGAGTTGCAGCTGGAGTTACGTGCCATGATTGTATCCTGGAGATAGTTGATAGTAACCATTGGTTACTATTGCTTATCGTGCTTTGTAGTGATTTGAGACAGATCATGGATCCATCTTCAAACTTCTTCCTTTTAGGGAGATTCCCATAATTAGATTGGGAAAGTCTTCATCCTCGAATCTTCTCAAGACAGATCGGAGATCCTGTCTTCAGCATAGATCGAGGACTTGGTCTTTATCGAAGGCCGAAGATCGTGTCTTCGGTAAGAATCGAAGAGCATGTCTTCGAAGGTTGGTGAGGGTCTTGTCTTTATGAGCTGAAGTTGGTGAGGGTCTTGTCTTTATGAGCCGAAGGACTTGGTCTTCGATGAAGGCTAAAGACGAGATCTGAAGGCCTCACCTTCAGGTGCCGTAGACCAGCGAAGAGCTTTGGTTTGCCCATTGGTTGCCTGATTTTTTCCGAATATCTGAGTCCGAAGATGGTGGTTCGGAAGAAAAGTCTTCGATCGGTAGAACCAGTGGTCGGCTCATACTTGGATCGTGATATCCCAATAGTTGCCCCTACTCTCAGTTTTCAAAGCGATGATATGTCTCGAAGAGTGATAGTATTATGGTTTGTTGTTTTCCTTCTGGGAGATGGTGTAGTCGATGATTGTGAAATCTCTGATTGGACTGTCCATCATGACTACCGGTTGATTTAAGAGTCAGGTAGTGGATAGCTATCATTTCCTGATTGAGAGAAGAGAAAATAGTGGGCGGCGCCTTGGACCGTCCATTCTTTTTTCGTTGCATGACGGTTCAGCCAATCTTTTGGCTGGGATTTGGGTGGTTGTTTGGTTCCTTCCTACCTATTGGATGATAAACGTGCTTCATCCTGGCTATAGATCCAAATGGGTTATAACCTTTGGATTATTCTTTATCAAATTAGCTTGGTTGGGCTTTAGGGCCTTTTGGTCTCCTTTTTAAGAAAGAGAGAAGGTCCGGTTGAGGAAGCTTCTTCAACTTCATTCTTCTCTCAACCTTCCCTGTTCTTTGACTATCAGTCTCTTCTACAGGTAGAACCTCCTTCTGCCTTTTTGATCCATTCTTTTACCATGGCTGAATCTATAGGTAGCCGAGGGGGACAAGTTGGACCTTCGGGGGCCGGCGATGTAGTGAGTCCATAGTTAGTTCCTAGCTCTATTTCAATGGAAAAGATTACTCTTCTTTGGAAACGCTATCGCAATCCTGAGGGGTTTCCTTTCGTTCTTCCCGCTTCTGAGGAACGGGTGAACAAACCCCCTCCTGGATGCTTGGCTGTGTGTGAAGACCATTTGAAGGCAGGCCTTTGATTTCCCCTGCATTCTTTTTTCATCAAAATCTTTTGTCTGTACCAAGTGGTGCCTGCGTTGTTGACTTCGAATAGCATTCGAAACATCTACGATTTCTTGGTTCGATGCTGCATAGCTAACATAGAACCTAGGATCAACTTGTTCACTACCCTTTTTATGCTCAAGTTCCCCTGCATTCTTTTTTCATCAAAATCTTTTGTCTGTACCAAGTGGTGCCTGCGTAGTTGGCTCCGAATAGCATTCAAAATATCTACGGTTTCTTGGTTCGATGCTGCATAGCTATCATAGAACCTAGGACCAACTTGTTCACTGCCTTTTTTATGCTCAAGTGAGATTTTCATGGCAGCGGATGGTGGGTGATCGGCCCTCGACCAGGCCGTAAGATCATCAAGGACATGCCTAGCACCATCCATGGATGGAAACTCATCTTTGTTTTTGTGTTATCTATCGATCCGTGGGGCTTTGATAGTGATTGGAAGGAGCCGCGTTTAATCGCCAATGATGAAAAAAAGGTTTTGGCGGCCGATAGGTCTGATTATGACCTTCTGACTGATTCGAAATTTGTCCCTATCCGTGAGTTGTTAGAGGAGAGGAATCTCCATCTTGTAGGGATTAGCAAGTTCCCTGTGTTAGGTATAACGATGAAAATTTTCACCTCTTCCCTCCCATTCTTGTTGTTTTTCAATTGACTCAAAGGAGTTTTTTCTGTTGTAGGTGGTGGAATGAAGCCTACCCTGAGCTGGCTTTATCAAACTTTCGAAAAGAGGGTAGCTCAGGCTCCTCTTACAAGGTTGGTGGTTTGGAAGAAGGCCTGAAAAGATGGTCCTAGGGGTGACTGGGGTACTTCATCCTCCCGAGGAACCTCTGGGGAAGATGTGGTGCCGATGGTGGGGCCCGACAAGACCTCATCCAGTTGAAACATCATCGGCAGTTACTCTCGATCCACACAAGGGAGAGTCTGCCTTAGATTGTAGATGCGCCACCGCCTTGCCCCTGTAGCTGATAGGGGCTAGGTGCCACAAGTCGAGGGAGAGTTTGCTCATGAGGCTTCTCCAGCTGGAAGCCGTCCCGCGAACTCTTCAAGCTTTCCCCTATGGGGGGATTGTTGGTTCTCATCATGGCCAGGCAGGCACTGAAGAATACGTTGCTGCCTTATGATTTGGCAGTTGTCCGAAGACAAAACCTTGCCAGAGTATCAGATTCTACTTTTTCCTCCCTGTAATAGGTATGTTTCTCGCTATATCATCTTTGCTTCGAGAACTATTTGGTTCACAGCTCCATATTGTCGATGTAGTTGGTCTATGACATCACCTTCATGGAGGAGGGCCTGGAAAATGTCGACAGCCTCATCCATGGCCTCAAGGAGGATCTCCATACTGCTAGGGCTGAAAAAGAAGTGGTCGAAAAACTTAAGCAATCCATGGAGAACCAACTCATTCACATGGATGATGAGGTTCATGGACTAAGGAGCGAGTTGAAAAGTGCCCAGTTGACAATCATGGAGCAAGGAGCAAGGTTGAAGAAGAGAAAAAAGTGAGTCGAGTCCTTGGAACAATCTGCCAAGGAGGATCAAGAAAGAATGGAGAGTCTGACCAAGGCAGCTGAGGAGGCTGTTAAGAGGGCCGAGGAGGCAGTCCTGGAGTCTGAGGCAGCTACGAGAGAGTCCGTGACTCTGAAGAAGCTGGCAAGTGATGCTGTAGTAGATTTTAGGAAGTCCTCACATCTCCAGGAGGAGATGAGTGTGGCAACCTTGTACGGCTATTAGTATGGCTTCAACGACGGACTCACCAAGGTCAGAGGGGCCTTTCCACACCTTGATCTTTCTGGCATCCCCACTTTCACATAGTTGAAGAAGAAGAGGGGGAGAAGGAGCCAAGGGCGTAGAAGAGGCTAAAGAGATGTCGAGCCCGAGGGAGGAGATTCTGACCGTAGCTAGAGATGCGGGCATAATTTCGGTGCTGGCCAGAGAGGTTGAAAAAGTTGAAGAGATGCCATGCTTGGGAGGGGAGGCTCCCACCTCAGCCGAGGGCCTGGATGTGGTCCCAACTCTAATCCTGACCCAGGAGGGGGCTCAGGTTTAGGAGGAAGTACAAGTTGAAGGTTCTCGGGTCCCAGCCCAAGTCGATGAAATCCTTTCTGCTCAGATTGATAGACTACTTCAATCCTGTGGTGCTGGGTCTCCTTCAACTAGTGTTGAGTGATCTAAGTAGCTTTAGGCATTGCTTTTTTCTTTTTACATTCCTCCAAAATGTAATTGACAACCTCTTGAATGACAACTTTTTGAACAACAAAGTAGCTTTCTCTTATGTCATATTTTTGGATATAGCTTGAATAAGGTCATCGGCTTAGTCTACGATTCGAGCTTCACTACTCTCTCTTCTGTTCAATCGAACGGCTGAGGCCGAAGGCCATTTGGTTGGTGGCTAACGAAGATGAACTCTGGAGCAAGTCAGGATGCCATTGATGAAGACCATCTACGATCAACCAGGCTAACGTCACCTTCCTTTCATAATTAAACCGTCCATCGAGGGATAGACATGATGGACAGGTGACATTTTCCTATTGATCGGTGATTAAGGAACCTTGATCATGATTCTCATTGCTCGTGCTGAGTGTGTCGATATTCAAACGATCATGTTTTCTTGCGCCTTAGGTGCCGCCAAATCTCTCTTTTCTAAAACGGAGCCATTAATGCTATTACCGCACGAAGGGATTCCTCTGGATTCAAAATGCCGGCAGTTGCCATCCCAAGAATAGCTCTCAAGCGATCTTCTGGGATCTCGAAGCATCGCTCGGACACGTGGCACTCTTTGGTGCGGTTGGGAATGGATGTGGAGCATGTTTCCCTGTGGCCAGTCGTCGATACAATGTCCTTATAAATGGGACCTTGTCCTCTGCTGTCAAAGGTCATCACCCTCTCAAACTTCCTCTTTGAAGACTTCTTTTTTTTTTTTAGAGCTTCAGTCGAAATGAAGTTCAGCATCTTCGAGCTTTGAAGGGCGGCAAAGAAGAGAGCCATCAGTACCGGAGACAGGGGGAGCCCAACATTCCTTGGGTTGAGCGACGATGATGACCCCATCGTTGATCGTTTGGGGAGAAGGGTCCCTGTCCTAGAGGCTCAACTGAAGGAGGACAGGACCCAGGTCGAGGTGGTCATCGCGGAGGTGGAGGAGGCCAAGAAGAAGGTGGTGGATGCCATCTTGAACTTCATGGCATCTTCTGCTTTCAAGGAGGAGGTCGTTGAGGCAGCTCTGGATTCTTATCACCAGGGGTTCCAGGAATGTAGGGGTAAGGCCTTCAAGTTTTATGACTTGAATGGTCTTGACAACATCAAGCCCTCTGCTCCCTTCCCTGGACATGAATTCGACTTTGATTTCGAGGAGTCAGATTCTGATCCGGACAGGAACCCTGGTGCCCCTTCATCCTCCTTCCAATACCCCCCCGCCGGCATGGGAAAGGGCCGGCGGGTGTTAATAGATGTGCTTTCCAATTCCCTGCAATCCTTTTTCTTTTCTCTCTTTGTGAGATTTTCTTTCTAGTTTTTTTTTTTGTAAAAATTTAAGAGGGAAATGAAGTATCTTAACTTTTTTTACCTTCTCCCATGTCTCCTTTGTGATTTGTCGCATTAGTGGGAAAACATACTAGAAGGTAGTAAGTTGACACTATGGGTCGAAATTTGTTTTGGGTGGGCCATTCCAGAATCACGTTGTAGGTCGAAGAGGTTCGGACCACCATGAAGTTGATTGGTAGTGTCTTTTGTCAGGGTTCGGTGCCGAGAGTTAACAGGTACTATTATTTCTCCCTCAACATTGACATGGTTGCCTCCAAATCCAGTAAATGGTATAGGAGATCTTTGTAATTTGTTTTTAGGCAAGCACATCTGAGAGAATGCATTGTAGAGCAAGACATCGACTGAGCTTCCATTATCAACCAAGATTCGTTTACATCATAATTGGCCATGATGATCGAAATTACACTACGATCATCATGTGGGAGCCGAACCCCTGCGAGGTCATCATCAAAGAAGAGAATAGCATTGTTGTCCTTGAGCCACTTCGCGGCATCATCTTCGGCTCTTCTCTAGTTGGTAGGTCGATGTGTCATCCCCAAATCTCCATTAGTGGGCCTCTGGTTCGATAGTTCAGCCTCTTCTGGGCCCTTTGGGGAACTGTAGCTTCTGACCGAGGTCCTTGGTGACCAACATATCACCCAAGATAACCTCTCTTAATAAGATCCTCTATAGCATCTCTCAACTAGATGCATTCTTCAGTATCATGACCGTGGTCCCGATGGAATCGGCAGTATTTGTTTCTATTCCTTATAGAAGAGGATGCCTTCATGGGGTGTGGCCATTGGAGATTGTTTTCTCTTTCTATCTCCAAGGGGGTCTTTTCTCGAGAGAGGTTGAGGGGGGTACAGGAGTCGAATCTCCCACCCAATACTCTGGGCCTGAGACTCCATCGTCGGTCAGTATATTTATTGTTGTTGTTGTGATTGTTGGGAGCAGGGGGGCCTTATCCCCTATTGTTCTTCTTCTTTGAAGGGGGCTTCCCTTCAGCTAACCACCGGTTCATCGCTTTCTCTTCGGCTTCCGCATACTTCTGAGCTCTCGACAGGAGCTCGGCGTAGCTTTTAGAAAACTTCTTGTCTAGGGAAAAGGTGAGCCTGGATGTACGAAGCCCCTTTTTTAATGCAGATATGGCCACGTGCTCGTTGAGATCGGGGATCTCGAGAGTGGCCAAATTAAATCTGGAGATGTAATCTCGAAGACTTTCTCCTTCATTCTGATGAAGGAGGAACAGCGTATCCGTATTGCGGGGGGTCTTGCGGCAGGTCCTGAAATGCAAGACAAATAAATTTTCTAGCTCGAAAAAAGAATCGATGTTACCTAAGCGTATGCTCGAGTACCACATCCGAGTAGCTTTCTCAAAGTGGCTGGGAATGTGAGGTAGTACATCGCATCCGGAGCTCCTTGGATCATCATGTGGCTTTGAAACTGCCCAGGAAATCAAAAGGATCGAAGGTTCCATCGTAGGGCTCCATCTAGGGAACCCTAAAATGCCGAGGAACAACTTCGGCCATGATACGGTCAGTGTAAGTAGGGGACAGCTCACACGTCGCTAGGTCATTATGGTCCCTTCGCCTGCTACTTACTTCGCAACCTCCGATTTGAGGGCTTTAAATTTCCCATCGTAATCGGGGAGAACTTGCTTCGATGGATTCTCCACGGGAGTGGAGTATTTAGAGGAAGGAGAGGGAGTTTGCCTAGGCCTTTTCCCTTTCACAGTAAATTAGTAGGCCCAGGCATTCTTGAGCTTCGGCCCTCAGGAGAGGGTCGAAGATGGAGGGAGAGATGAGTAGACTCTCCCAGAGGGGCTCTCTTCCTCTTGGATTGAGAGCTATGTTTAGAGGTGGCCGAGGGATGCCCCACTCAGAAAGCATTATCTTGGAAGTCCTGAACCATGGCCATGAGGGCATTGACCTAGTTCAGAAGAGTTTCGAACTGCTGTTGTGCCATGATGAGTGTGGGAGGCAGAATATCGTTCCCCACCAGAGGTTCATCCCCTGGGAAGAAATGTGACTTCGACTTGATGAGGCAATCTGAGTCTTTCCTCTTGCCATCGAGAATTTCAACACTTTCCCTTTTTCAAGGAGGGGAGCTAAACAATGGATGCTTAGACTTCCCCTTCCTAGCATGCCAATCTATTGGCGTAGAATCCCTTTTCTGACCGGGCAAAGCTACTGGATTGCAGGTCCGCTCCTTGGTTTAGCTGCAAAACAAATCCCTGGCCAGAGTTGCTCCGGCGGGGAACACTTCGATGCCTAAGTCAGAGGCAGGCTCCAGCCACAGAATGGAGAAGATTCCGAGGAGGATAAATGGAGAGGAAAGGACTCTGAGATTTTCAGGACTATGTTATGCCTTACTTGGAGTGTCTCCTCTTATTATTATTTATAATGATTCGTCCAACCTGCGGTTCCGTTCTCTTTCCTGTGGTTACGATGGGGGAGTTAATTCCTTTCCCTCCATTCACAATCATGGGTGGTTATTAAACCATTCCGACCAGGCTGGAGATGTTTGAAAAGGATATGCCCTACAAGCTAATCTATGTTGTATCTCCCAAACCATTGTAATTGACAATATTCTAAGAAGGCATTATTTTTTATCATACGCTGTGTTTATTATTATATGATGAACCCCAGATTAGGGCTATGATTTTAGTGTTATGATGAGATCATACCAGTGAGACCTAAAGTCTTAAAACCTTAATCTAAAATATTCCTAGTCAAAGGAACCCTGAGTAGGGGATCAGGGTTTTTTCCGGTAACTAGCACATCCCATGTATACTTGAGAGGGTGACTGCTCTCATAGTCACTTGTGTATGACACTAATACTAGGATGTGGGTGCTCATTAGAGAATGAGTTCACTGATATGATCCAACTTGAGAATATCTAATGGAGTCTTAGCTACATGTCAATAGAAGGTTCTCATAGTGGGAGTCGTATAAGTAATCCTTTAACCTGAGACTGCCATAAGTACCTTATGTACATGAACCCATACTTGGTTCAATCCTAATCATGACACTGAGTCATGCACAAGATTGATACTGGGAATGGTGAATTGGATATGAAGGTAATGAGTAGGTCAACAAGGAATCGATCACTCTTAGTAAGAGGATTGCATCAAGCTAGTTATCAATCGGATGATGATTCAGGGAATCTTTGATCAAAGTAAAGATATTAGAGATGGTTTCTAATATCAAGATAATTGAATCATCATATAAGATTGAGCTAGAAATAGATATAATATTGGATTTGACATATATCCATATCCATAGTTATATTTTGGATGCAAGCTGATCGAAGGATTTATTGTACGGTAACTTTCTACTAAATGGTAGTTTTGGTATTCACTAGAATTCCATATCTTCCAGTAGACATGACACGTTGCTAGACGTCAATCTTGTCTTGTGGGTTGATTAAATTGAATTATCACTTATTAGGAAGAGTCCTAATTGATCATAATCGGGTAAGCCCGATTTGACCTAAATCGATTAAAAGAGTTCTAATCAAATAAGGTCAACTTGTATTCGAACCCACTGCTGGCTAGTGTGAACCCAATGGGTCACACACTTAAGAGAATTGATCAAGGGTTTAATTTTATAATAAATCATCTTTGCATGATGACACTATAGCAGGTGTTGCAAATCCTAGCTCTATTCGAATTAGATTCGAATTAGGGTTCCGGATTGGTTCAATTTTGGTTCTAATGTGATCTAATTAGATCCTAATTGAGGTTATAGGGATTATGGCTAACCCTATTGGCTAACCAGGTATCTAGGCTAGCCCCCCACCCGCTCCTTAGCCCATGCACGCCAAAATGCCAAGAGTCCATGCACTAATGGACTCTTGGCGCGCCAAATGGAGGAGTCAATGGGCGCATGGACTCTTGGCGCGCTCACTCAATTAATTCTCCGATGAATTATGATGGGGCGGCATTCCTTCTCCCTTTTAGCGCCTCAGATGTCCCCCCTTGGATTGGAATCCAGGGTTGATGTTTTTTTGAGAAAGGCAGAAAGCATTCGTTGCTTCCCTTCCCGATTGTGCGAAATAACATCTCTTCGGAGATTAAAAGTCGCGACACTCCTTTTTTTTAAAACATCATGATTTTTCATTTAAGAAAAGTTGTGGGATTTATCTGGAGGGCCGTGAGAAGGAAAGATGGGGCGTGAGAAAATAAGAAAGGGCGTGAGAAGTTTTTACCGGAGAGTTGTGTGGGCGCCTTTTTGAAATCTATTTAAGGGGTCAGGAAAATCAGAACTCGGTGATTGTAATTTCTTCTTTTCCTTCCTCTCCTAAAGTCTCTTTCTCTCTTTTCTTGTTCTTGCACTGTTTTCCTTATAGAGTACATCTCTGTCGAAACTCTGCTACTGAATAAGAACAAGCGAAAAGTCTCTGACGGTAATGGAAAGAAGGAGTTCTGATTTTATTTCTTCTTTCTTACATTAAGACATTCTTGTCTTAGTTTCTCCTCCAATTTAAGACAAGCCTAAATCCCCTTAGGACAAAGTCTTATCTTCAAGACAAGAGTGTCTTAGAGGGTCAAGGTCTTAGTGGAAGGAGGAGAAGAGATAAAAGAAAGGAAGGCAACCTCTTGTGTGGAAGAATTCCAGCCATAATCCAAAGAATTGAGTTCTAGAAAGAATAACTCAATAGGAGGAACCATTGGACAAGAAGATAGTGTTCTTGATCATTGCTCTGTGTGGATCTCCATCGGAGGGTGACATTTGGACGCCTGGTGAATTCAATAGCCCGTCGATCTTCAAGTTTTAAGTCTTCATAAATTGGAATTAGCGATTACAGGTTAGTATTCTAATTCAATTTGCATAGAAATGTTTGTATTCATACATTCTAGTCTTATTAAGGAGTTCTTGTTTTAGGGTTTTTGTACATATTAATTTCAATTTTTGAAATTACCCTTCCGCTGCGTTGCACCGGAACCCTACAATGTTGCTGCTGGAATTAATGGTCATGTGGTCATTTTGTCATGGTTGTGCTTGGAGGATAGTTAGAGAGTTGATGATAACCATATCCACCACGTTTGTGGGGATTTGAGATAGATCGGAGATTATGCTTTGGGAACATTCTGTTGTGGCTGTATAGGATTCGTATCGTGCTGTGTTGAATTGAGTTGTCATGTGATGGAGTTGAATGCCTTCGGCATAGAGCCCATCGCAGAACATGCCAAAGACGATCTTCAGCCAGTCATGGAGACCTTGCCTTCGGCTGAGATGTGTGCCTTGTCTTCCACAGGAACCGAAGGCTGACTCTTCGGTTGAAGTTGAAACTTCGGCTTCGGCTCGTCCATTAGCTGTTCGGCTTCTTTCGAGTACTTTGGTTTGAAGTCCATGGTTCAGGAAAGGTGTCTTCGGCCGGTCGAACCGATGGCTAATCTGTACTTGAACCGACATATCCCAATAGTTGATGCTGAAGACTTGGAAGTGGAAGAGAACTCCTTGCCGGGGATGGCTAGGGCTTCCTTCCTTGGGCATGTTAGGGATTGGATCAAGGCTACTTTGGGTGGCTAGGGCTAGAAGGGATTAGGGCACACAAGTCACTCACACTCACTTAAAGAACACAACAAGCTAACAAGAAAATTCTCTAGAGTTTTATTTCATGAATAAGAGTTGATTATAAGAGGGGGAGGGGGTGGGTATTTATGGTCAGGCTCTAGGTCCTCTCCTTATGAAAATTGGATTACAAAGTTTGATAGGGACAAGGATTATAAAGTTGCTTAGAACTAGGACTACACAATTTGAGTAGAATATAAACATGATCTCTTTATTAGAAGTGGACTTCTCTCCTTCCTTTGATTGGTCAAGGGGTGCCTTGGACTTGGTCAAAAGGGCCCCTCTTGGGCTTGATGCCAACTTGGATTGGGCATGGGCTTTTGGGCTACAAGGGGTGGCCTCCAATGGGCTTGGGCACAGCCTCCAATGGGCTTGGGTGCAATACATCCCGGGTGGGCTGAAAAACCCTAGGCACCTAATTGAATGTGGACTTAGAGAAGGCCTGGGGCGCCATGGGCTTCTGGGCTTGAGAGGACTTCTGGGGTAGGGTGCCTAGAAGAGGATTATTCTTGGTGGCACCTGGAATCTTGATGTGTGGAGGCTTCGTGGGCTTGGACTCTGCTTTGACCTGGGAGGGCCTAGTGACGGCTTTGGCTGGTGATCCTCCTCTTGTATAAAGCTGGACTAATACAACCCTACATGTTGCGGGATGTGGGGATGGATGAAATGCAAGGATAATGATGTTCTCTTCCAGAGATTAACAATCTATTAAGAGCAATGAAATTTAAAGCAAAAATTAATCATAAGGGAGGATAATTTCATTCAACTAGGAAACTAGTTCATGAAAAATTAAACACCCATATACTAATCACTTCCAAAATGATAGGAGATGGATCTCATGGCCAGGAAACCATTCCTACTAGGTCAAATCTCCTTCAAATAGTTAGATCTAAAAAGTCAAGAAGAAGGTTTTCTTCCAACAATGATAACTGATTATTCGGTGGAAGAAGAAGCTTTCAACACTCAAGGATTGAGGTCTAGAAGTCAAGATTAACACTCCCTACTTTGAGACTTACCTTGGCCTTGATCCATGGTGTGGAGACCTTCATCCTTGACTTAGGAACTTGAGAGAACCTGCAAATAAACTCGGATTAGGCATGGAAGAAGAATTGGGGTTGGAATGGAAACAAGAAAATGGAAGAAGAAGAAAGTGGCCAGCGGCCTTGGTGCTTGGAACTTGGGCTTGGACCAAATTATGGGGCATTCCACTCTTCAGTCCTTGCAATGGCACTCTTCTATCTCAAACACAAACTTATGTGTTTTACTAACAACTCTTCAAGTGATTTACAAGTTTTTGTAGGATGAATTCATTGCTCAAATTTCAACTCCTACATTTTCATTTCTTGTTTTGAGTTATGTTGTAATTGAATATTGTAAAGAAGAACCTAAAGAAAAAAGTTAAGAAAGATCATAATTGGATTACTTCTAAATGTATTTCAAGCTTTTAATTTCTTTGAAATTTGTTGAGTTTGAAGACATCTTGAAGCTTGAAAACTTGCTGGATGAATTCTAGAGAAAGAATAAGAAAATCACTGAAACATTAATCCGAGCCGACTCGAAGAGAAAAGAGCCGATTTTGGCACATGGCACGCATAAGGATTCTGGCACGCAGACATCCAAGCTGACTCATCCAGTGTATTACTTTCTAAATCAGACAAGCGAGCCGACCAACAAGGAGTCTGAGCTGACTCTATCACATAGTCAGACAACCAGCTAACTCTTTAAAAGATCGAGCTGACTCCTCTAGAGTCCGGAAAATGGTTTCTAAGAACTTCAGCCAACCGAGTCAACTAGAGTGGAAGTTAGCTGACTCATCCAGACTGACATGTTGAAGGCTTGAGGATCTGAGTCGACTAGAATCAAGGTTAGCCAACTCTTACAGAGTGAGGAATCAAGACACTATGCAAGTAAGCCGACTAGATTGAAGAGAGTCGACTCAACCAAAACTCCTCTGAGGATCGGAGCTGACTCGAGTGATTCAAGTCAACTCAAAGGTCGATTTCAGACTTGCAACGGCTAGTTCCAAAACTCGGAATTTGAATCCAAAAGTGCTCCAACGGTCAAATATCGCATCCCAATGGTCTACAATGACTTAAACTATCTTAGAATAATGGAAGGCCATATATTTGAGGGATTTAAACTTCTTCGAAGTAAGTTTTCAAAAAGATTTCATATAGTTAATGCTTTATTGAATATCCAAACAAGCCAACAAGCAAGAGAGCACTGAGAGCATTCGAGATAGCCTTCAAGTCTTCACCAACTCTCATCTGAAGCTTGAAGCACTTAGTAAAGAAGCAAAAGAAGCAATCAAAGTGCATTGTAGTACATTCAAGTGGGCTTCTCTCGAGCTACATCGGTAACCATTCGACAAAAGATTTATTTGTCATTATGTTGCTTTTCTTTTCAATTCATTTTTGAATTGTTGGGTTATTGGTGAGCCCAGTTGAAAAACCAAATAGGTTCTTGGTTAGCCTTTGTTAAAATCCAAGTGTTGGGTTCTTGGTGATCCTGGTAAAACTATGTTTGATGCGGCATACTTAAAGAAAACATGGCATGAATGACTAAAGCAATTAAGCTAATTAAACTCTAAACATATGAGTATAATTCATTCTAAGAGTAGTCATTTGGATGCATAGAAGAAGACTAAATTATAAGGCTAAAATGCTTCACAGTGCAAATTTAGATTAAATTTAGAAATAAGGATCAACGTGGCTAGAGAAAACATCTAATTAGGACTTATCCTATTCAGAATCTTAGACCTCAAGAGATAAGGATAGGGTTTAAGACCAATAATGACTTTCAAAGACCCTACACTAACCTTACTACAGGAACTCTCACGACTAGCGATTGAATGATCAAACCAAACCACCCATTGGAAGTAGAGGTCCTTGCTGCTGAGTTGAGGGCAAGGAGGACTTAATCCTGGACCGGGTACTCGGTAGGATCCTGTAAGAATACCCATTAGTATTGTGGGAAAATTGGATGATAGCATGGAATAGAAATAATGAAAGGGAGGGAGTAGAGGATTGTTGATGATCTAGGTGGAGTGTGGCCGACTGATCTTGAAGATGAGGTAGGCATCAATGGAAGAAGAACTTTTGCTGGAATTTGAGAACTAAAATACTTAGTTGAGCCTCTCATTCAATCCCTCATGTATGGCATTTGCAAACAAAAATGGATTTAAGAAAATTTTGAATTTCATTCATTCAAAAGTATCCTTTTACAAAGAGATTACGGGCTTATTTATAACCTTCTAAGCCCCATTTGAAATTCAAATTTTACATGAAAAGGGGGGAAATGTAGTTACATATTTGAATTTCAAAATTCATGAAAAGGGGCACCAAATCTGAAAACGTGCATACATGGGTGCCAAGTGTCTAAATATGAAAATCTTCATATATGGGTGCCAATTGTCCAAATATGAAAATCTGCATGCATGGGTGCCATGTGCCCAAATCTGAAATTCTTCATGTATGGGTGCCAAGTGTCCAAATCCAAAAGTCTTCATGTATGGGTACCAAGTGTCCATTCTCTTGGATAAGGTGTTTGGTGAGGTGGCTTCAATCAAAGTTTCATTCTTTCCAATGCTCTTATTTCATGCACCCTTGATTTGAAGATTTACTTGATGTAGCTTTGGTTCATCCCATGGTCCAATTATATGCTCCCTTGGTTGGACTTGACTCAAGCTCAAAAGAAAAATTACAACTCAAATTGGACTTGAGTACATTTGACTCTTACAACTCAATTGACCCAAGGCTTCAAGACCTAATACTTAGCAAGACTCAAACATAAAATTCATGATACAAGAAGAATTAACTAGACTCAAGACCCAGACTAGGAACAAGTTAACAAGGTTAGAACTCAATTTGCAATCCATAAGGATAGGTGTTGACTAGGTTTGATTGAAGTCTTCTTTTAACCTTGGTGCCCGCACCAATCCCCCGAGGTGGAAAGAACTTGACTTTGTCGAGTAGGGATCTATTTTACTTTGGTAGTACTCTAATAAGTATGGGTTGATTCTTTATAGATCTTCTCGAGTAATCCATGAGTCTTCGGACTCTGGTCGACCTTGCCAACGAACTAAATAGCATAAGTAATCTTTATTCCGAGTGGTGATGGCTTGGTCATCCAGAATTCGCTCAATTTATCTCGCCATTCTGGTAGAATTGTTGGTGGACACTCAGGGATGGATTCACTCTCAATAATTAGCTCAGGCTCATATGGCTCGCTAGGTATCATTATTGGCTCCTTATACTCTACTAGGTCTAAAACATTGAAAGTCGAGCTGATACCTAAATCAGATGGTAAGTCTAGCACATACGCATTAGATCCTATTTTCTTTATAACTTTAAACGAACTTGCATACGAGCATGCAATTTTTTTAAGGTTCCTGGTGGGGACCGCTCTGGTCTAAGCCTTATCATAACATAATCTCCTTCAGTGAATTCTTTGACTCTTCTACGAGAATTTGCCATATGCCTATAAGTTTTATTGCTTAATTGGATCTTTTTATTAATTTCTTTATGTATATCTCTAATATGCTATGCATATGACTTAGCTAATTCAGAACTCGTGCTTGTATGGGTAAAGGGATAAGATCTAAGGGCTTCCTAGGTTTGTAACCATGGACCACTTCAAATGGGCTCTTCCCAGTAGATCTATTGACTGACCTGTTGTAAGCAAATTTAGTACGAGAGAGTAAGAGATCCCAATTTCCTGTATTGTCACAACAAGACATCTAAGTAGATTTCCTAGACTCTGATTGACTACTTCAGTTTGGCCATCAGTTTGAGGATTATAGGTAGTGGAGAATTTCAGTTTGGTTCCTAGCATATGCCAAAGGGTCTTCCAAAAATAGATAGTGAACCTAACATCTCTATCAGATACAGTGGTTTTGGGTAAACCATGTAGTCTAACCACCTCGTCAAGAAAATGTTTGGCCATTCTAAAAGCATCTAGGGTTTGAGAACATGGGATGAAGTAAGCCATCTTAGAAAACCAATCGACTATAACGAAGATGGAATCGTGTCTCCTAGAGGTCTTTGGGAGTCCAAGTACAAAGTTCATACTAAGATCCTGCCATGGACAATCAGGGACTAGTAAGGGAGTGTACAGACCGGTGTTCTGTCTTTGCTGTTTGGCAATAGCACATGTTCGACATTGGGCTACAACTTGAGCCATATTTCTTTTGAGTCTAGGCCAAAAGAATTGTTCTTCTACTGCTATGATGGTCTTGTTTCTTCCAAAATGACTTGCTAGGCCTCCAGCATGAACTTCCCAGATCAAAAACTCTCTAATGGAAGTTCGAGGAACATACAGTTGATTTCCTTTGAAAAGGAATCCATCTAGGAGAGTATAGTCACTATGTACACTAGATGGTCCTTGTTGGAGGGATTGGTAGATTTCACTAATGTTTGGACACTTAGGGTTTTCCTCTTTCAGTCTATCAAACCCTACAACCTCGGTGTTAACCGAGGTCAAAAACATGGATCGTCGGCTTAAAGCATCTGCAACCCTATTTAAAGTGCCAGCATGGTGCTTCAGAACAAAGGTGTAAGCCTGAATGAATTCTACTCATTTCTCATGCCTAGGGTTCAGTTTCTTTTGAGAATTAATGAATCGTAAGGCTTCATGATCATAATAAAGAACAAATTTCTACGGTAGTAAATAGTGTCTCCAATACCTCAAAGCCTGAACTACCACATACAATTCCCTATCGTATGTCGAGTATCTCATCCTTGATTCATTCAATTTCTCACTATAGAATGCCACTGGATGACTCTCTTAACACAAAACTCCTCCAATTCCTACTCCAGAGGCATCACACGCAACCTCAAATACCATTGAAAAATGGGTAACCTCAAAATAGGTGCTTGTGTCATTTTCTTCTTTATTTCTAGGAAGGCTCTATCGACATATTTTATCCATTCAAAGGTTCCCTTCCTAATGCAGTCAGTAATGGGTGCTACTATTGTGCTGAATCCTCTAATGAATCTCCTATAGAAGATGGCTAAACCATGAAAACTACGGACATCATGGATGCTTTTGGGTACGGGCCACTCGACTATGGACTTGACCTTTTCAAGGTCGCAGACACCGCTTCAGTGGTGACAACAAATCCTAGAAAGATAACTCTATGGGTCATGAATTCACATTTCTTGAGGTTGGCATAGAGACTATCTTGTCTAAGGGCTTGGCAAACCTGTTTCAGATGGTTCAAATGGTCTTCCTTAGTTTTACTGTAGATGAGAATGTCATCAAAGTAGACCACTACGAACTTCCCAATGAATGTCCTTAAAACTTGGGTCATGATCCTTATGAAGGTACTAGGCATTGGACTGGCCGAAAGGCATCACTACCCACTCATACAAGCCATCTTTGGTTTGAAGGCAGTTTTCCATTCATCCCCGGGCCTGATTCTTACTTGATGATAGCCACTCTTAAGAACAATTTTGGAGAAAATTTTGCTCCGGCCATCATATCCAACATGTCGTCTAAACGGGGAATAGGAAATGGTACTTAATGGTGATTTTTTTTATGGCCCTACTATCTATACACATTCTCCATGTGCCATCCTTTTTAGGGGTCAGAAGGGCTGGTACTGCACATGGGCTTGGGCTCTCTCTAATGAATACCTTTTGGAGAAGCTCTCCAACTTGATGTTGTAGCTTAGAGTGTTCTGTAGGGTTCATTCTACAATAGGGGAGGTTCGGTAATGTCGATCCTGGGATCAAATCTATGGTATGTTGAATGTCTCTTATGGGTGGAAGGTGATTAGGAAGGTCTTCAGGAAAGATGTCTTGAAACTCCTCTAAAAACCTAACACTTCCTGGCATTTTTCCTTATGGGGTTGGTCCTGATTTTCCTTAGCTGTTAAAACCCAAATAGGTGAACCATTGCTAAGCTCTTGCTCCAATTCTTTAGCAGTGATCATGTTTATCCCCTGTTTCTTATCCCTCAAGTGACTTGATCCTCTCTTTAACTTGGTCCTTAGGTGGTGAGGAATTGATTACAATCTTCTTCCCATTATGAGTGAAAGAACATGAATTAGAACGACTATAAAGTATAGCATCATGATCATACAACCATGGTCAGCCTAATATGATGCTACTAACTCCCATTGGAAGAACATCACACCAAACCTTTTCTTGGTATGATTGGAACTGGATTGTGACTTGGCACCTATACTTAACGGGAATTGAGGTTGAATCTATCCAGGATACCTTATATGGGTTAGGATGGGGCATGGTGGGTAAACCTTGGTTCTTAACTGTATTGGTTGATATGGCATTGATGCAGCTACCACTATCTAAGATAACCTTGCACACCTTCTCTCCTATCTTAATAAAGGTTTGTAGGATACTAGTCCTACGCCAATCTTCTTGCTCCTTGGTTTGGGTCAAGACACATCTTACAACTCCTAGGGTTTCTGATGAGTCTATGATCTCTTCATCCCTTCATACTCATTAGCTAAACTTATACCTGCCTCATACACTTCTTCTTCCTCTTCACAGTTCTCTATGGGTTCCGTAACCTCTTCTTCTACTTCCCCTATGTGTAATGCTCTAATGGGACATTGGCTTGCGTAGTGACCTATCTTGTGCCACCTAAAACAATGAACATTTCCTTCTCTTTGAACCTCGGGACTTTTACCTTTATCTTCTCTTCGAACTAATGGAGTAGCAGGACTGGGTCTATTGGTTGGACTTGGGTTTGAAATGGGCCTATTTCCAGTAGGATTAGTCCTAGTGGGCTCAGGTCGACGAAATAAAGGTCTCCTCTGGAATCTCTCATAATCTCTAGCAACTTGGTAGGCTTGGTCTAGGTCATGAACTTCTCTCAAAAATAGTTCTCTCTGGATCTCCTCATGTAGTCCTGCTCTAAACCTAGACAAGGTTGCTGCCTCAGACTCAACCACGTTGCATCTCATCATGAACTCATCAAACTTGGCAACATATTGGACACTGTCTTATTCCCTTGAGTTAATCGTTGCCATTGATCCAAGAGTCTCTATTCATAGGACATTGGTAAATACTTCTCCCTAAGTTTCACCTTCATAGCTCTCCAAGTGCCTATAAGTATGTCACCCCTCTGTCAACTCATGCGCTCAACATTAACCCAATACAATCTAGCCAGATGGACCAATCTAAGTTTGGCAAACTTAAATTTCCTATCTTCCGACATTTCATACCAATCGAATATTGGTCCATATCACCCTCCCATTCTATATACACCTAGGATCCAAGTTTCCATCAAGTGTGGGTGCATCTAGATGAATGTTTATAAGGGCTCTCTCATCCTGGTCAACATAATCTTGATGAACTCTCCTTGGTTGTGGGTCAGGAGTAGTCCTCTTGGCGTTGGACTCTAGGATGGACAGGTGGAAATCTAGGTGATGGGGAACTAATATGCATGCAATTTTTTTTGTATGTTTTACATGTTGAGTTAGGTGATTAATTCCCAAATTTTAGATCAAAATTATTTGTAGGGAATTTTGTATGAATTTTTGAAGATCAGCATGCAGATTAGGACCTAGAAAAGTAGCAAAGAAGGACCGCCGGGGTGAGAAGCCTCGGTTAGGGAAAGTTCCTCTACAATAAAACTACTAGAGGTAGAGGGGTGTACCTGATAACGTCTATGAAGATTGCAGCGAAGGGGTCTCTCGTTCTCGATGGATGCGGCCTGGAAAACCGAGCCAAAGACCCGCGGATACCCTGCTTTCTGCTCGGTGATCCGATTGAGGCTTGGCTGGAGTCGTTGGATTCGTAGGAACTCAGGGACCTGCAAACGACCTGTGTCAGGGTTAGAAAGCTCACAAAGGAATAAGAAACAAAGTAAAAACAGCAAGGGAAGGCTTCTTTTGGAGTGGGCATCCAGGGATCTGGAGGGTTTGTTGGCAGCAGGAAGATAATTGCAAAAACGGGAAGAAGAACTCTCACAAACCCCTTTATGCACACAGCAGGGTATCACACCACTCAATAGAAGAACTCAAGGTTTTCATTCATCAAAAATTCTCCTCATACAAGAGGCTAGGGTCCCTTAAATAGACCCTTAACCTTTGGCTCCAAGTAAGGGTACATAAGTCTTTCATAAGAATCCTTTTCCCTCTCAAACCTAGCTAGAAAATAAGGAAATATTAGGTAGAAAAATCCCTAAAATTTTCTTGACTTGTTCAAGACTCCAAGGATGCCTAGGGGGGCATGTTGGGCTTCTAGGAGCAGCAAGGGGCCAGCCCAAAGGGGCCGGGTGCATGGTTTGGGCCTTTGGAAGCTGGGGTGGGCTGGTAGCCAGGTAGTAGCAGGAATATTCCCTGGTATCTTGCTTCTTAGGGGCTTGGACTTGGCACTTGGGCTTGATTTCTTTGGGCTAGGATGCAGATGGACCTCTGGAATCATGGATGCCTTATTTATGAATATACTTTGGCATCTGGAAGGAAATCTGGGCATTTGGAGGGCATCTGCAAGAAATCAGGGTTTTTCTGAATTTTCTCTTGGGGTCTTCAAATCTTCAAGCTGGGTTGGACTTGGGCTATACTTCCATGTCTTCAATCTAGTTGGACTTGGTCTTCACTTGTATGATATAGTCTTGAGTCTTCGGTATGCTTGGATAGGACTCAAAAAAAAATTAGCTCAACATGAGCTGACTAGCATTGGACTGAACTAGCTCAACATGAGCTGACAAGTACAGAACTGAAATAACAACTCAAAATACTCAAATAACAACTAAAATGGACTCAGATGAGCTAAGCCCTTATTACAGATGGACTCATAAATTATTGATCAATTCACAGAGGATTGAAAAGCCTCTATCTTATTCTGGTGCCTCCGGTGTCCCCACAATTCTCCGGGGTGGGGGAGGAACTCGACCCTGTCGAGTGAAGGTCAGACTGGCTCACATATCTCTCGAGAAGGTCTGGGTTGAGGCGTTGCAAGTCCTCTCAAGAAATCCACGAATCGTCCGACTCTGGCCGGCTTACCATCGGACCGGGAAGCATTGATAGTCATGGCCCTGGGTCGTGATGGCTTGATTGTCCAGGATACGCTCGATCCGTTCTCCTCTCTCAAGCTAAATTTGTTTGTGCACACTCTAGGTTAGGGTCACTCACAATGAAAAGGAATTGGTCCAAAGGCCTCACTAGGTAGCGCTGCCGGTTCCCTATACTCAACCAGGTCTGTAATATTGAAGGTAGAACTAATGCCCAAATCCGAAGGCAAGTCTAACACCTAGGCATTTGATCCAACCTTCTCTATCACTTTAAAAGGTCCGGCTCTGCGAGCATGAAGCTTCTTTTAGGCCTAAGCCTAACCAAGATAAAATCCACTACATCAAATTTTTTTGATCAATCTTCGAGAATTAGCCAGTTATTTTAACATTAGTGTGAGTGGTGAACATGCTAGGCACATGCAGACTCCTAACAAGATGATGCAAAGGACTCAAACCTACACCTAACAGACTTGACTATGCATTCCTTTAGTAGGAAATCTTATTGAACTCTTTGGATCTAAACCTAAGAGATTATAGGTTCCCTAGGTTTGATCCTAGCTTGACATGTACATGAAATTTATAGTGAACTCCTAGCAAATTCCAAAGAGTGTGCCAGAAGTAAGATGCAAACCTAACATGCGTGATGAATGCAGCAGTATGCTAATCTCAATTAAATGCAATCTAATAATCCTATAAATGTTGGAGGTGTCAGGAAAGGGCAGAAAATAGGAAGTGGGTTCAGAATTAGTTGGTAAGGTAGAGAAAAAGGTTCATGGTTAGTTGAATAAAGTAGGATAAAAGATGGGGTGTCAGGAACTAATCCTATACTAATGAGGTTAACCTTACGAGGTTGAGCTATATCGGGGTTTGTATAATGGAAGGATGGGTTATTAATCTCAGGAAAGAGGTCCTTAATGGGAACTATAGGAGGAGACTCTTCCTGAGGGTACTGATTCAAAGAGATCAAGTCCTTAATAAATTCTTCTGGTTCTTGTATTTTAGGACTAGACTCTATAATTTGGCTCTCCTCTATAGTTTCCTCAGGTAAGGCTCTAGTAACAGTACCCAGGTTCTCTTCCTCTATTTGTTCTTCCACTATAGCTTTAGGTTGGATGTGGTCAAGGTCAACTACCTCTAGGTTGGCTTTTACCTAGGTATCTATTGGGTCAGCTAATTCTAGGTCATCTAAAGGTGTCTCCTCTTCTCCCATACTCATCCACTAGGCTCACATTAGCTTCATACACTTCCGCGTTAATGTAAGCCTTGTGAATCTCAGGAATGGTTGGAGAAGGTCGGCTAGCAGGAAGTTGGTTAGGTTCTGGTCTCTGATTATGGGTACTACTCCTAGTAGGTTCAGGTTGTATAAGGGGTAGTGGCTCACTTCTGGGTTCATATTTAGGGATACTAATCCTATGGGGTTCAAGTTGACTAGGGGAAGCATGACTAGACTGATACTTAGGGGTTATGGGTTCTCTGGGCTCATAGGACAAGGGTGCAGATCTATGGGTCATGGGATTATAGGATCTTGGGTCATAGGATTTTGGGTTAGCTCTATGGTCAGGTTCTAAGGATGGATCATGGTATGGGGTCCTTCTAAGGTTGGGCTCTCTATATGGGTCAGGATATTGGGTCCTCATAGGGTTGGACTCCCTATATGGGTCAGAATACTGGGTTCTCCTAGGGTTGGACTCCCTATATGGGTCAGAATATTGGGTGTTGGGTCTACTAGGCTCATAGGGTGTGGGTGCATAGGATCTATGATCATGGGATCTAGAGTCATAGGATCTAGGTTCAGTATCATAGTATGGGTCAGGCTGAGTGGCTCTCCTAGGTTCTACCTCACGATATGGTTTAGGGTTTGGGGTCCTCCTAGGTTCAGGATTATAGTATGGGTCAGGCTGAGGGGCTCTCCTAGGTTCAACCTCTCGGTATGGATCAGGGTTTGGGGTCCTCCTAGGTTGAGGATTGTAGTACGGGTCAGGATAAGGGGTTCTCCTAGGTTCGACCTCATGGTATAGATCAGGGTTTGGGGTTCTCCTAGGTTGAGGGGACTCAGCATCTGGCTCAGATCGTGACCCATGGGTTCTTGCTATGGTCCCTACACGGCCTCCTAACTGGTCAAACCTATTGGCAATATAGTCAATTCTATTGTTGGTTTTGGTAGCAGATGAGTTAACTGGGAAGTCATATGGGCCATTTGATCAGCTAGGGCTTTTATTTGGGCTTGTAAATTTTCCATGGGTTCAGACATTTGTGAAGGAGGTGGGTGATATGAAACTCCTAATCTAGTGCTCATGCAAGACTCGATCATCCGACCGACTATAGCTGACTAGACCTAGAGTCCAAACTAGATGCTCAATCAGGGTGGCAAACTAGCCTATAGTAACCCTGTACTCAGCCAGGCAGGTGTAAGGGGAGTGTTAGGTCCCTGATTGCCAATCCTAGACACCAATCAGAGATTGGCCAAGTAGGCGGACCAGCACACAAGCCCTTCGGGATTGAATCCCTAAACCACCGTTCTAGACACTGAGCACAAGGCACACACAGGTTAACTTGACACAGTGATCTAACACTAGCCCGGACCCGACCAGTTGGTGTCCCTAGCCCACTAGGGCAAATTAAGTCTAATTAATTTTAGGTTAAGGCTTGGACTGAATGCAAGGGATGTGGTTTTGGGCTAAGGAGAGGTGATCAAATCCTCCTCCCATCTGATATAGCAAGAGTGCCCTTAAAAGTAAATTATGTAATGATGGCAGGCAAATGAGGATGCAAATTAGGGTTTAGATATTTTTTTTGGTATTTTTGAAGAAATGTATTTTTTTTGGTATTTTTTAAATAGAAGAAAACTTTCAAATCATGGCCTAATATACTGGAAATATACTAAATTAAGAAATATGCAAAAACTCCTAAACAAAACCCTAAAACTTCCAAACTTGTCTTGCTAAAAAAAACAGAGCCGAAAATTTACAGGCCTATTTCGGCTTGCAGAAGATTCACAGGCTATAATAAAATCTGGAAAAAATTTTAAAATTACTGTGAATTATGTTAAATCCAGGAAAATAAATTTCATAATTTTTGGATCTTTTAACAGGAGAAATAATTAAAATAACAGAGTATATACGGACTGAAAAATTGCAGAAAACAAACCCTAATCTAAGCTCTGATACCAAATGATGGGGAACTAATATGCATGCAATTTTTTTTGTATGTTTTAAATTTGCGTTAGGTGATTAATTCCCAATTTCATATCAAAATTATTTGTAGGGAATTTTGTATGAATTTTTGAAGATCAGCATGCAGATTAGGACCTAGAAAAGTAGCAAAGAAGGACCGCGGGGCTGAGAAGCCTCGGTTAGGGAAAGTTCTCCTACAATAAAACTACTGGAGGTAGAAGGGTGTACCTGACAATGTCTGTGAAGATCGCAGTGAAGGGGTCTCTCGTTCCTCGATGGATGCGGCCTGGAAAACCGAGCCAAAGACCCGCGGATACCCTGCTTTCTGCTCGGTGATCCGATTGAGGCTTGGATGGAGTCGTTGGATTCATAGGAACTCAGGGACCTGCAAACGACCTGTCAGGGGTTAGAAAGCTCACAAAGGAACAAGAAAACAAAGTAAAATATCAAGGGAAGGCTTCTTTGGAGTGGGCGTCTAGGGATCTGGAGGGTTTGTTGGCAGCAGGAAGATGATTGCAAACACCGGGAAGAAGAACTCTCACAAACCCCTTTATGCACAGCAGGGTATCACACCACTCAATAGAAGAACTCAAGGTTTTCATTCATCAAAAATTCTCCTCATACAAGAGGCTAGGGTCCCTTAAATAGACCCTTAACCTTTGGCTCCAAGTAAGGGTACATAAGTCTTTACATAAGAATCCTTTTCCCTCTCAAACCCTAGCTAGAAAATAAGGAAATATTAGGTAGAAAAATCCATAAAAATTTTCTTGACTTGGTCAAGACTCCAAGGATGCCTAGGGGGGCGTGTTGGGCTTTAGGAGAAGCAAGGGGCCGGCCCAAAGGGGCCCGGGTGCATGGGTTTGGGCCTCTGGAAGCTGGGGTGGCCTGGTAGCCAGGTAGCAGGAATATTCCCTGGTATCTTGCTTCTTAGGGGCTTGGACTTGGCACCTGGGCTTGATTTCTTTGGGCTCGGATGCAGATGGACCTCTGGAATCATGGATGCCCTTATTTATGAATATACTTTGGCATCTGGAAGGGAATCTGGGCATCTGGAGGGCATCTGCAAGAAATCAGGGTTTTTCTGAATTTTCCTCTTGGGGTCTTCAAATCTTCAAGCTGGGTTGGACTTGGGCTATACTTCCATGTCTTCAATCTAGTTGGACTTGGTCTTCACTTGTATGATATAGTCTTGAGTCTTCGGTATGCTTGGATAGGACTCAAAAATAAAATTAGCTCAACATGAGCTGACTAGCATTGGACTGAACTAGCTCAACATGAGCTGACAAGTACAGAACTGAAATAACAACTCAAAATACTCAAATAACAACTAAAATGGACTCAGATGAGCTAAGCCCTTATTATAGATGGACTCATAAATTATTGATCAATTCACAGAGGATTGAAAAGCCTCTATCTTATTCTGGTGCCTCCGGTGTCCCCACCACTAGGTGATTGTGGCTCAGAAGGGGCCAAATGGGCATCTTCAAAGGTTCCTATTCTCTCTTCCATTCGATCAAACCTAGTGTTCAATTGCTTTAACTGCTCAATCATAGTTCTCACCAGGGTTTCTAGATTGGGATCCATGGAAGAACTGGGATGGCCAAGTGAATGCTAATAGGGAGTTCCTGATCTAGTTGTCATGCACACACAGACTCAAACTCGAGCTAGGGGTTTGCTAGACCAAGAGTCCAAACCAAATATTAGGTCAAGATGACAATCTTGGTTGTAGTAACTTGGCACCTGGCCAGGTAAGTGTAAGGTTGGTGGAGGTCCCTCTTGGCTTACCTTAGACATCAATTTGAAATTGGCCAGGTAAGTGGACCAACCCACCTTCCTTCAGGCTCTTGTCCCTGAACCACATGCCTAGACACCAAATACACAAGCACACACATACAAGTTGTCCAAATTGGCTTGACACTTGGTTCGACCAGACCATGTGGGTGTACCTAGCTCACTAGAGCAAATTAAGTGTCTACTCAATTTTAATTAAGGGTTGGGCCTGATATACAGGATGGTGATTTTGGGCTAAGGAAAAGTAATGAAATCTTGCCCCATGTCATAATGATGCCCTTAAAATGATTTATCATGAGATGAATGCAAGCATGCATATGAACCATAATTTTAGGTGCAGAATTTAGTGTGTTGCAGTTCTGAATTGGGGCAGAGAAGTGCTATGAATTAATCTCAAACAATTCTGAGAAAATCACAAAACACTCTAGATTTATAGAGGATATACCAGATGAAAGGAAATAAAAAATTAAAATCTATGCTTTGCTGGACAATTTTTGGAACTCAAACAATGCTAAAAGGAACAGAACAAAACATTAAGAAATTTCAGCAACAGTGATGAAGTGCAAAAATTTTCATTTTTTTTGTGATTTTTTTCCATAGATAAAATTTTTCATTCTGATAGCTAACTTAATATAGATTAGGAAAAAAATTACTTTAATAAAAAATTAACTACTTTTTTTTTGAGTTTTATACGAATTACAGTCAGCCTACTCAGAAATGCAGCAAGCAGAAAATAGAAAGTCCTACCCTAACCTACCATGCTTTGATACCAAATATGATGTGGCATACTTATAGGAAATATGACATGAATGACTAAATAAATTAAGCTAATTAAACTCTAAACATATAAATATAATTCATTCTAAGAGGAATCATTTGGATGCATAGAAGAAGACTAAATTAGAAGGCTAAAATGCTTCGCAATGCAAATCTAGGTTAAGTTAAGAAATAAGGACCTATGTGGCTAGAGAAACCATCAAATTAGGACTTTGCCCTATTCAGAATCTCAGACCTCAAGAGATAGGATAGGGTTTAGAGACCAATAATGACTTTCAAAGACCCTACACTAACTTACTACAGGAACTCTCAGAGACTAGCGATTGAATGATCAAACCAAACACCCATTGGAAGTAGAGGTCCTTGCTCCTAAGTTGAGGGCAAGGAGGACTTCATCCTGGACCGGGTACTCGTTAGGATCCTGCAAGAACACCCATTAGTATTGTGGAAAAATTGGAATATAATGGAATAGAATAATGGAAGGGAGGGAGTAGAGGATTGTTGATGATCTAGTGGAGTGTGGCCGGCTGATCTTGAAGATGAGGTGGGCGTCAATGGAAGAAGAACTTTTGCTGGAATTTAAGAACTAAAGCACTTGGTTGAGCCTCTCACTCAATCCCTCACGGATGGCATTTGCAAACACAAATGAGATAAGAAAATTCTGAATTTCATTCATTCAAAAGCATCCTTTTACAAAGAGATTAGGGGCCTATTTATAACCTTCTAAGCCCCATTCGAAATTCAAATTTTATATGAAAAGAGGGGGAAATGTAGTTACATATTTGAATTTCAAAATTCATGAAAAGGGGCACCAAATCTAAAAATCTGCATGCATGGGTGCCAAGTGTCTAAATTTGAAAATCTTCATATATGGGTGCCAAGTGTCCAAATATGAAAATCAGTATGCATGGGTGCCAAGTGTCCAAATCTGAAATTCTTCATGTATGGGTGCCAAGTGTCCAATATGAAAATCTTCATGTATGGGTGCCAAGTGTCCATTTTCTTGGATAAGGTATTTGGTGAGGTGGCTTCAATCAAAGTTTCATTCCATCCAATGGCTCTTATTTCATGCACCCTTGATTTGAAGATTTACTTGATGTAGCTTTGGTTCATCCCATGGTCCAATTATATGCTCCCTTGGTTGGACTTGACTCAAGCTCAAAAGAAAATTACAACTCAATTTGGACTTGAGTACATTTGACTCTTACAACTCATTGACCCAAGGCTTCAAGACCTAATACTTAGCAAGACTCAAACATAAAATTCATGATACAAGAAGAATTAACTAGACTCAAGACTCAGACTAGGAACAAGTTAACAAGGTTAGAACTCAATTTGCAATCCATAAGGAATTGGTATTGACTAGGTTTGATTGAAGTCTTCTTTTAACCTTGGTGCCCGCACCAAAGTTGAGTTTCTTTAGTGATCCCGACAAAACCAAAGTGTAGAGGTTTGGATTATGAGCAGTGAAAACAATCTGACTATATTTCGGTGGGGGATATAGTGGTAATCTTGGATAGTGAATGTAGGAGCTGGGTTGCTCTGAACCACTATAATTGTTGTGTGTTTGTGTTGTGCTTTTCTAATTTGATTTTGCTTTAGCAGTTAATTACTTTATCACATCACTTAACACTTTAAAAGAATTTCAAAGATCACATAATTGCTTAAATTTTTTAATTTTCAATTCACCCCCTCTTGGGAAAGCCACCTGGGCAACAACTGGTATCAGAGTAGTGTCTCTAAATACATTTAGAGGAAAGATTGATGGCTCATCCCATGAGTACATCCTTGGCTGAAGGCCAATCTACAAATAGACCTCCACTCTTCACTGGCATAAATTATTCTTATTGGAAAGCTAGAATGAAAATCTATATATAAGCTGTCGATTTTCAATTATGGAAGGTCATTCTAAAAGGGCCACAAATTTCCATGATTAAAATTAATGGCATGGATGTCCCTAAGCCAGAAGAGGATTGGGATGAACATGACATGAAGATGTGGGAATTAAATACCAAAGCAATGATTTTACTATACTGTGCTTTGGATGCTAACAAGTTTAATCGAATTTCCACTTGCTCTTCAGCAAAGGAAATTTGGGATAAACTCGAAGTGACCCACGAAGGAACTTTCCAAGTGAAGACTTCGAAAATAAATCTTCTTGTATATAGTTACGAATTATTTAAAATGGAATCCACTGAACTATCTTTGCTATGTTTACTCGATTTACAGATATTATTAATTATTTGAAAAGTCTTAGCAGGGTCTACTCTAATGCTAACGTAGCACAGAAGATCTTAAGATCACATTTGGATAAATGGGACCCCAAAGTGATTACCATCCAAGAAGTGAAAGATATGAACACCCTATCTTTGGATGAATTAATTGGTTCATTCATCATATACAAATTAGCCATGCAGCATAGAACTGATGATAATCAAAAGAAGAAGAAGATAATTACCTTCAAAGCTGCATTAGACTCAAAGAAGGATGAGGAATCGGAAGATGACTCCACCTCCTCCGAAGATGATCTAGAAGACAAAGATATCGCAATGGTCATAAGGAGATTTAGAAGGTTTATGGGAAAGAAGAATGAAAGATTCAATAGAGAATTCCATAAATGAGGAGAGCACTCCAAGGACAAGGACAAGGATAAAGAAAAGGAAAAAGAACAAGTGCCCACATGCTATGAATTTAAGAAACCGATGCACATTTGTCCAGGTTGTCCGCTATTAAAAGAAATTTTCAAAAAAAGAAGAAGAAGGTGATAGTTGCCACATTGAGCAATAGTGAGGAATCCACCTCAACTAAAAGGAAGAGACCACGAAAACTGCTAATTTATGTCAATGGATCTCAAGGACGAGGTAACATCCTCCAATGCTCAAATATAATTTACATTTGATGAATTAAATTTGCTTTTCATAATCTATTATCTAAATTTAAAAAGGTTTGAGTAAAGATTAGATCCTTAAAGAATATCAATGATTCTTTACTAAAGGAAAAAGAAGAGATTTCAGAAAAGAATACCTATTGCAAAAAGAATTACATATTTTTTCTGAAAAATATAAAGCTTTGAAAATTAAGAATAGTGCATATCTAACAAGAACAAAGCTTTGATGAATGAAATAATGACTTGAAAAGGAGGTTGAAAAACTCAAGCCACTTGTTAAAAACTTACATTATCTTCGAACAAGCTTGAGTTGATTCTGAAAGAACAAAAATTTTTGGAAATAAAGTTGGAATCAATTTTAATTCTTCAATTTTAAATAGTATGTCAGCAACTACTTTTGTGAAACTAAAAGCTTATGTTCCAAAAGTTACATCTCAAAAAGCTTTTGCAACAAATGGTTATGCTTCTACTTCTAAAACTACATTGTATGTTCCTAAGAGCTCAAATAGAAAGTCTTTTATATCTGTAAATCATGCATTAACATCTAGAACCCCAATATCTGTATCTTTTCAGAATTCTAGAATTGAATGTTATGCATGCAAAGGGTTAGGACATAAAGCTTTTGAATACAATGTCAAGAGAAAAATAAGAAAGATTTGGGTTCCCAAAGGAACCACCTCCGCTAACCTACAAGGACCCAAGTTATCTTGGGTACCTAAAATAACTTCTTGATTATCTTGCAGGAATGTCTTGCAGCCTAGAAAAAAGAAAGATGGTATCTCGATAGTGGCTGTTTAAAGCATATAATGGGTGACAAGGATCAATTTATCATCCTGGAAATGAAAGAAGGAGGTATGGTTACTTTTGGAGATAATGGCAATGAAAAAATAATCAGAATCGGTAAGATCAAGATAACCCCCCATACTTTTATTGAAAATGTATTGCTAGTAGATAAATTGAAGCATAATTTGTTGAGTATCAGTCAATTATGTGATAAAGGCTTTAAGGTTATCTTTGAATCATCTATGTGCATTGTAACAAACTCTCTTGATTGTAGTAGTAAGTTCATTGGATATAGACTTGAAAATATCTATGTGGTAGACCTTGATGATCTTGCCATGTCAAGTAGTTCCTATCTAGTTGCAATGAATACTAAGACCAAGAAGTCTTGTTTACTTTGGCATAGACGATTAGGTCATCCTAGCATCCATACTATTGTCAAGTTGATTTTGAAAAATTTAGTTAGAAGCAAGCCTAAGTTTAAAGTAGACTTTGATCATGTTTGTGATGCATGCCAATGGGTAAACAAACTAGGGGGAGCTTTAAACCCAAAAATATGATTTCAACAACTAGACCTTTAGAGCTACTTCACATTGACTTACTTGGACCAACTAGGACCACAAGCCTTGGAGGTATGAAATATGTCCTTGTGATTGTAGATGATTTTTCTAGATTTACATGGATTTTGTTTATTGCTTATAAAGATGAAACCTTTAAAGTATTTAAAATTTTCATAAAAAGGTTTCAAATCAAAAAAATCTTTTAATAATTTCAATTAGGAGTGATCATGGCACTGAATTTGAAAATCAGTTTCTCAATGATTATTGCACAGAAAATGGCATTGATCACAACTTCACCGCTCCTAGGACACCACAACAAAATGGTGTTGCAGAGAGAAAAATAGGACTTTGAAAGAGATGGCCCGAACAATGTTATGTGAAGGCAATCTTCCAAGGTACTTTTGGACAGAAGTGGTGAACACTACTTGTTACATTTTAACCGTGTTTTGATCCATCCTATTTTGAAGAAAACCCCCTATGAGCTTTGGAATGAAAAGAAACCCAATATTAATTATTTTCATGTTTTTGGATGTAAATGCTTTGTGCTTAACAATGGAAAAGATAATCTAGACAAATTTAATGCTAAATCAGATGAGGCAATTTTCCTTCATTATTCATTACATAGCAAAGTATAGAGAATTTAATAAAAGAACTCTTACTATAGAAGAGTCCATGTATGTTATTTTTTATGAAACTAACCCTTCACCTTCTAAGAAAGAATAATGCATAGACAATGATGCAGGTACAATTCAAAAAGAAATGGAAGACATGAGCATACAAGAAAGACCAATTGAAGAAGGAGAAGAAACGGTAAGTAAAGATCTTGCAGATCTACCAAGAGAATGGAGGTACGTAACTTCTCATCCAAAAGAATTAATTATTGGTGATCCTTCTCAAGGTATCAGGACTAGGTCATCACATAGAGATGCACATATTACCTAGGCTTCGTATCACAAATAGAACCACATACCTTAGAAGAAGCTGAAAATGATCCAAACTGGATGATGGCCATGCATGAAGAACTAAACCAGTTTGAAAGAAATAAGGTTTAGACATTAGTTGATAGACCTATAGGCCATCCAATCATAGGAACCAAATGGGTCTATAGGAACAAATTAGATGAGCAAAGAAATGTAGTAAGAAACAAAGCTAGATTAGTGGCTAAGGGATATAACCAAGAAGAGGGCATTGATTTTGATGAAACATATACACCGGTAGCAAGACTAGAAGCCATTAGATTACTTCTTGCATTTGCTTGTTACATGAATTTTAAACTTTTTCAAATTGATGTGAAAAGTGCATTTTTAAACAGTTTCATTTCAAACAAGTTTTTGTAGAACAACTACAAGGTTTTGAAGATCATGTTTTTCCAAACCATGTGTTTAAATTGAATAAAGCTTTATATGGTTTGAAACAAGCACCTAGAGCCTGGTAAGATAGACTTAGCACTTTCTTAATTGAAAATGATTTTTCAAGAGAAAATGTTGATAAAACTCTTTTCATCAAGAAGAAAAATAATGATATATTAGTTGTACAAATTTATGTTGATGATATTATATTTGGGGCAACTAATGAAGCTCTTTGTAAGAATTTGCTAAGTTATTGCAGGGAGAATTTGAATGAGCCTAATGGGTGAACTTAACTACTTCCTTGGACTTCAAGTAAAACAAACAAAGGAAGGAATCTTCATCAACCAAGCCAAGTACACCAAGAAAATAATCAAAGGTTCGGTATGGAGTCAAGCAAGCAAATGAACACACCCATGAGCCCTTCTTGCAAATTGGACAAAGATGAAAATGGATTCAACATTAACCAAAAGCTTTATAAAGGTATGATCGGATCCTTGTTATATTTGACTACAAGTAGACTTGATATCTTATATAGCGTATATGTATGTGCTAGATTATAATCTAATCCTAAAGAATCACATATGCTTGCTGTTAAAAGAATTATCAGATATTTGAAAGGTACAAGTAATCTAGGTCCTTGATTTTCAAAACATTCTTCATTGAATTTGATTGGATTTTTGGATGCTGATTATGCTAGTTGTAGAATTAATAGAAAAAGCACTAGTGGCACATGCCAATTTCTAGGGTTGAATTTAATCTCATGACACTGTAAAAAACAAACTCGGTAGCACATTCTAATGCTGAGGTAGAGTATGTTGCTGTAGGGAGTTGTTGTGCACAAGTATTATGGATTAAACAACAACTAGAAGACTTTGGTGTTACACAATCTAAAATTTCTATCAAGTGTGATAACACATGTGCTATAAATTTAACAAAAAATTCTATTCAACATTCTAGAACTAAGCATATTGAGATTAGACACCATTTTATTAGAGATCATGTTTTGAATGGTGACATTGAACTAGAATTTATCCCAATTGAAATTTAATTAGCTAACATTTTTATAAAGCCACTGAATCAGGATAGATTTGAATTGCTTAGAGGAGAATTATGTCTTTGTGATCCCTTCTAGATTTTTCAAACCTAATTTCCTTCAAAATTAAGATAAAATTCTCTAGAAAACTTCCTATAACTATTCAAGATCTTTGGACAACATTCCTTGAGATTTCACTAAATTATTTTCAATTTCTGAATCATTTCAATTTTTGTGGAAGTTTCTGTTCGAGTTGACTCGAGCAATTTTGCTCTAGTCAAGCCAGCTTGAATCTCTGTTATTTCTGCTCTTGCTCTGGTCGAGCCGACTAGGTCAATTTAGGGTTTGCCTAGCCGACTCGAATCTCTATTTCTTTGAGCTCACTCTAGTCGAGCTGACTTGAATGATTTTAGGGCAAAGCAGATGTCGGGTAAACCCTTTTTAATAGAGCTGAGTAACTTTTTCTTACTTCTTATGCTATTCTTTTTTACTCCAAACCCTGTTGTTCCACTTGAAACTTTCTCCAATCCTCCAAGAACCTTTTCCCGTAGCCTCTATTTCTTCCTTCTACTCGCGTGTGTGCAATGGCTCCCAGAAGATCTGCATAGAAGCGCTCTCACGCAGTTGAATCAAGCTCTCACAATGAAAATCAGAAGAAGAAGAAGAGAGAAAAGAAAAGAAATCCTCTCCAAGACAGAATGAAGAAGAAGCATCTTCTCCAACTAGGCAAGTCACTTCAATGGCCAATCGGCCGGTCACCTATGGCAAAAGAATTGATTTCACATTCTTGGAAGATAAAGGTATGAAGATCGGGAACTAGATTGAGAACCAAGGATGGATTTTTTCTACTCATTGGACATCCTAACTTACCCTTCCTTGGTAAGAACTTTCTTTGAAAATCTAATTGTAGGGGAATATCATTTGGAATCCATTGTCAAAGGAGTAAAGGTTGTCATGGATGAAGAGAAACTGAGCAACCTACTACAAATGCCCACTGATGGTGCAACTGAACTAACCCTAAAAGACAAAGAATAGGCACTGAGGCTCATCTTGGAAAAATCAGATGTAACCTCCGTCAAATATGTGCAAGCCAACATGCTTTCCATGGAAATGCGGCTACTCCACAACATGATCAGTCAAAATTTTCTTCCCCAAATCGGTCATTTCTACTGGGTAAGTGAACGGGACATGATCTTCATTGAACATCTCATTAAGGGATAAGCCCTCAACTTTCCATACATTATGATGATAAAGATAAGGGAGGTAGCAAGAAAGATCAAGGTATGCTTGCCATATGGCATGGTATTTACATTGTTATTCGAAGATGCTGGAATTGATCTGATAGATGAAATCAGCAAGCCACTTCACCACTCAGACACCTACTCAATAAAATCTCTTAGGAGAATGGGATATCAATTGCAAGAAGGAGTCTGGTTGAAGAAAATATCTGGACTGGTTGAAGAAAATATCTGGACAAATGACTGCCACATCATCTGATGATGACAATGATGAACCTCCTACTGATGACCCAAATGAATTTGAAGACAAGGATGAAGACACTTCTGGATCTTCAATGAAAACTCCATCTGAACTTAAAGAATTTATATCTTAACAGATGGAAACAATTTTTGAATCTCTTAAAAGCCACATCAACTCAGTATTTAGTGAATTACGCCAATCAATTGATGACAGCTTGCAAGAGGCAGAGCAGAAGTTGCATAAGGAAAAGATGCAAAGAGAGCTAGACAATCTTAAAGAAGAATTCGAAGTGTCCTTCTGCACCCACACAAGGAAACCTTCACTATTGAGGATGCTTCCATATAGACCTGCAAAGAATCAACAGCACCTCCTACTCAACAATTTCCTATGCCTTCAAAGTTTCCTTCATCTGATTCTCCATCATCTATAGCTGAACCTACTCTACCCAAGAAGAAACCAAATACTAAGAAAACTAGAACACTTGTAGCTCCTGTTATAACCAGATTTAAGGATCTTAGGTTCAAGCCTCTTAAGACCAAAACTTTAGATAGGGTTTTAGATGTTGTTGCTTCTTCCTTTGGTGAGGAAGAACAATAGAATGTTTGGTTACACTTTTGGTTATAATGATCATATCATTGTACTTCTGACCATGTTTATAGTGTTTGCTTTATGCTTTGCTTCCTACCTTTTGTAATCAAGAAACTTTGTTAATGAGAAGAAAGGAATTTCATCTTTCTGAATGATAATTGTACTTCCTTTGAGATTTTGTAGCTTTGTGATGTATTTTAATTTGAATATCCAAATGAAATTGAGAAAGTGAAATTATCTCAAACAAATATTAAAATCTTTCTCATTCTGTTTCAAAAATTGAGCTTTATTATAATACTTTTTTGATTGTTTGACAAAAAAGGGGAGAACTTTGAGCTGACATGAAAAATTTGAGTTGACAAGAGAACTTTGAGCCTTCTTGAAAATTATCTTCAACTGGTTTCATGCATTGAAAATATTCAAAAAGGGGAGAATGTTCATATAGTGCATGAAAAGAATGAAAAAGGGGAGAGTATGAATGAGTCTATTTAAATGAGCTTATATGTTTCATAATTTAAAAACCTATAGAAAGGGGGAGAAATTTATTGAAAACAAATGGCTTTAGCTCAAAACCTACTTTTTGCTCTGATTGCTCTAAATTTTATCTCTAGAATTAGCTCTAATTCTTTCAATTTTAAGCTCGATACTTCATGTTTGTGCTATTTCTGATACTTTGAAGCATATAAAGTTAATACTCTGATACACAGTAAAGCACTAACATTGATACTGTATAGTTTCCTCACAAGAGCTTTAAGATTTATTTGTAAATATAATTAGCTCTGATACATGTGCATACTTACTTTCAAAAACTATTATACATGTAATTGTAAAGAATTTTCATGCCCAGTATTTTGTCATCATCAAAAAGGGGAGATTGTTGACCCCATAAGTGATTTTGATGATAACCAAACATTGGTGCATGCATTTGTTTTACTAACAACTCTTCAAGTGGATTACAAGTTTTTATATGATAAATTCATTGCTCAAATTTCAACTCCTACATTTTCATTTCTTGTTTTGAGTTGTGTTGTTATTAAATTTTGTAAAGACGAACCCAAAAAAAAAGTTAAGAAAGATCATAAAATTAGGTTACTTCTAAATGTGTTTCAAGCTTTTAATTTCTTAGAAATTTGTTGAGTTTGAAGACATCTTGAAGCTTGAAAACTTGCTGGATGAATTCTGGAGAAAGACGTTGAAAATCACTGAAACATTCATCCGAGCCGACTCGAAGAGAAAAGAGTCGACTCTAGCACGTCACGCAGACATCTGAGCCGACTCCAAGGGACTCGAGCCGACTCGTCCAGTGTTATTACTTCGTGAATCAGATAGGCGAGCCGACCAACAGCGAGTCCGAGACGACTCTATCACATAGTCAGACATCCGAGCTGACTCTTCAGAAGATTGAGCCGACTCCTCTAGAGTCCAAAAAATAGTTTCTAAGAACTACAGCCAACCGAGTTGACTAGAATGGAAGTTAATTGACTTGTCCAGACTAACATGATGAAGGCCTAAGGATCCAAGTCTTCTAGAATCAAGGCAAGCCAACTCTTACAGAGTGAGGAATCAAGACACCATGCAAGTGAGCTGATTGGATTGAAGAGAGTCGACTTAACCAAAACTCCTCTGAGGATCCGAGCCGACTCGAGTGATCCGAGTCGAATCGAAGGTCGATTTCAGACTTGCAACGACTAGTTCCAAAACTCAGAATTTGAATCCAAAGAGTGTTCTAATGATCAAATGTCGCATCCCGATGGTCTACAATGACTTAAACTACCTAAGAATAATGGAAGGCCATATATTTGAGGGATTTGAACTTCTTTGAAGTAAGTTTTCAAAAAGTTTTTAGATAGTTAATGCTTTATTAAATATCCAAACAAGCCAACAAGCGAGAGAGCACTGAGAGCATTCAAGATAGCCTTGAAGTCTTCACCAAATCTCATCTAAAGCTTGAAGTATTTAGTAAAGAAGCAAAAGAAGCTATCAAAGTGCATTGAAGTGCATTCAAGTGGGCTTCTCTCGAGCTGCATCGGCAACCATTTGACAAAAGATTTGTTTGTCATTCTGTTGCTTTTCTTTTCAATTCATTTTTGAATTGTTGGATTTTTGGTGAGCCTGGTTGAAAAACCAAATAGGTTCTTGGTCAACCTTTGTTAAAAACCAAGTGTTGGATTCTTGGTGATCCTGGTAAAATCAAGTTTGGTTTCTTTGGTGATCCCAGTAAAACCAAAGTGTAGAGGTTTTGATTGTGAGCTTGTGAAAACAATCCAACTATATTTCGGTGGGGGATATAGTGGAAATCCCAAGTGGTAATCTTGGGTAGTGGACGTAGCAGCTGGGTTGCTCCGAACCACTATAATTATTGTGTGTTTGTGTTGTGCTTTTCTAATTTGATTTTGCTTCTGCAGTTATTACTTTATCACATCACTGAACACTTTCAAAGGGATTTCAAAGAGCATATAATTGCTTAAATTTTTTAATTTCCAATTCACCCCCCTTTTGGGAAAGCCACCTGGGCAACAAGGTACCAACAGCTTTAGCTGAATGGGTTCACCACTTATGCTGAATAGCTCAAAGTCACCCTTCTTCAAGTTTCTAGGTCTCTATAATCCCTGCAATGACTTATACATATGAGACCCACATAAGGTATCCAATACCCATGTATCAAAAATTGAAGAACTCAATGATAGGTTTGCTTGTATCATGTACAAACCTTTAGATGCTCCACTAGCATCATGCTACGAACTTGCAAGATACAACTTGCAATTCTTCTTCTAGTGCCCCTGCTTCGCACAGTGATAGCAGGTCCCATCAACAGCAGGCTTCCTTGCCTTCTTCCTCTTCTGGAAGCTACTCTTAAGGTTCCTCTTCCTCTTTAAACCCTTCTTCATTTCCTGCTTCTATCCATCAACCAGAAGAAGTTGAGCCATATCACCTTTGCAGTAGCTCTCTATTATCTTGAGCATATTCAGTAAATCAAGCAATGACAAATTTAGTTTATTCATATGGTAATTCATGACAAACTACGAGAAGGAATCTGATAGTGACTATAGGATCAAGTCAAGATTAAGCTCTCCGTCCATCACAAATCCCAATTGACCTAATCGAGTGATCAAGTCAATCATCTTGATGACATGTGCCTGAAAAGAAGAGCCCTCACTCATACATGCTCGGAACAACTATTTTGATGTCTCATATCGAGCAGTCCAACTATGCTCTCCATAAAGCTCTTTAAGATTAAGCAATATGGACTGAGGTTCCATTTCCTCGTGTTGCCTCTACAACTCATTGCTCATAGACGCCAACATGAGCACTTGATAGACATGTTGTCATTCTATTACATTTTATGTGTGGTCCCTTCTTTCTCAGTAGCATCTTCTCCTACTAGATCTGGGCCAGGAGAATTGAGAATATAGGCAAGCTTTTTCTGAGCTAATACAATCCTCAGGTTCCTCAACCAGTCCATTTAATTCAGACCGGTCAACTTGTTGGCATCCAAGATGCCCCCCAATGAAAAAGTAGAAGCAATAATGTAAATCTATAATAATTAAAGAACAACTATAGGTAGACTAGTCATGATGATATTCATAATCAGACAAGAACTTTTGCATCGAATTATGTCTCTTACTATTTTCTTTTAAATACCATAACCCTTAACTATGGTAAGCAAGAAAACCCTCCCAGGGCTTTCTTAGTGGGTTGAGATCCTAATTCCTCATGAATGCCTTATGTTAATTACAATAAATATCCATAAGTTCAAGGCTTGGAAAATCCCTTTTAATTTGCAACCCATGCAAATCTCAACATAACACCTACCTATAAGACACTTATAGCCTTGTGTCAGTCACAATAAACATAATTTCATAGTTTAGTCAGACCCTTCATTTTCATACAGCCATGTTTGATAAATGTTGCCCGTGTGTCAATCACAACAAAGCAACACCACCAATCATGCCATAAAGCATAAAATGTACCAAGACAAATATCATGTTAAATCCTAGAGCAGGCCTTGTGTTAATCATAATAAATCTACTATAGTTTTTGACATGGATTTGGCTTATCATTAAGGAAGGCAATTTGTAATATGCTTAATTAGTTAGCATTTCCAATTTAAGGTCTAGATATAACCAAATTGACCAGGTAAGTGGGAGAGATGAGGGGGTCTCCCCATTGCTTTCCTTAGACGTCAAATCAATTGGCCAGGTCAAACAATAGAACCAATTAAAAATCTCATTTGCTTTACCTTCCAAGAACTACTTGCCTAGACACCAATTAGCTAATCAAACCCTAATCAGATTTGCATCAAGATTAACTTATACTATGACTACATATAATTTTTATGAGGGATTTGATGGTCTCAAATACATCCAAATTAACATGCCAACATGACACATATTCCAGCAAATAAGCATATTAACTCTAATATACATAACCAAAGCATGATTAAAATAACTATTCGTTCACCTCACTTGTTCATAGCATAAGGACACAGCGGTACCCCAACATATCATAGGAGATCCCATTGAATGGGAAGAGAGGGCCTTTAAACCCTACTTAGCCTTATGACCGGATGGCCATGATGACTAACCCAATCCGAAGCAGTCACTAGAAGCATAATATATCACATATGTAATATGAACTAATCATGCAAGAGTCATAGCAAAACAAGTAATTAACACTAAAAATGATTACTAATTGCTGAACAAAGCTTACTCTGATACAACTGTTGAGCTCAGGCTAATGCAGCAGAAGACTGGGTTTCAAAATTATCATTATTAAAACCCTAATCAACCATAACCCTAAATCCTAGGACCACTTGACTATGATAATTAATAAATAATAACTTTAGGCTTATTGAGGAATACCTAGAGTGCTATACTCCTTAATTTTTATAAAGCACACAAGTGTATGCCCTTCAGAGGTGACCTACACAGGAACCAGACCAAGAAAGTACTCCTATCGAGCTTGCTTATTTGACAAGACTCTTCCAGGCAGCCTTTCTTCCTTAAACATTGCTAGAACCCCTACCCTCCTATAGGGCACTTAGAGACCTCTCCGAATCCTCTCTTAGAATCTGATTATCCCTCCTATATCTCTTTTCAGGCTCTTATCTTTAAATGACAAGTCTTATCTTAAAAGGATAAGCCTTGTCTTAAAAGAGACCTTTATCCTAAGACATGGATAAGAAAATGGAAAGGACTTCTTTCGGATGTTTTTTGAATACTCTGGCATCAGATTATCGATGTCTGTATATAAAGAGTAAGGGGTACCTGATAAATCTTTTTCTCAATCCATGATAAGACCCTTCAAGTAGAAGGAGTCCCTTGGATGAAAAGACTTATCTTGACATGTCATATCATACACCAGAGACATATATATCTCTTTATTTTTCTGGCATTATTCTCACTTTCCATGTAGCATGTAACTAGTCATAAATTAGCTAAGGGGCATGGGATTCCAAGGGATGTATCAAAAAAAATAGAAGGACTTCTGGATTTTAAATTTGTGCCGAATATGAATGAACACATCCGTTCATTGTGCATGTCATCCAATTCCATGCCAAATCCTTCTTTTGACCGGTCAAGCCTAATCCAAATGGGCATGGGAATAAGGGAGAGGGTCCTTATGTTTATATGGAATAGGTGATTAAGTGGCAGAAGGACTATTGGTCCTTTTGCACACCTTAATCTTGGCGTATGCGAAGCTTGGCACCAAGAGTCCAATCCCACTTGAACTCTTCCATAATTCAAGGATAAAGCTCCAAATAATTTCAGATAAATGTAGATAATTACTATCCCAATTAGGAATCAACCCAATCTAAGTTTTACTTAAATTACTTAGACCAAACAGTAAGATAATTGAACCAATCTAATTGGGTTAGGAGTTGGGCTAGCCAACATATGCTAGTATATTAATTTGCTAGCCAATTAGGATCCTATGACCCTAAATAAAATTTAATTGAATTCTTTGGCCAATTTCCAAGTTTGTGCAACCCTTTGGGCTCTACATCTAGCTAGCAGTAGATCCAGGTGCAAGCTTTTTTGCTCCAATTAAAATTGATTAACTTATTTAGGTTAAATCGAGCTGACCCAAGATAGCCAATTCAAACCAATTTTCAAATTGACTCATGAATCCTTCCAATTTGATTCATTAAAACCTATAAGACATGATTGATGTCTAGCAACATGTCATGCCTACCTGGAAGATGAAGAATTTGGTTGAAATTACTAAAATACTTTTCAATGAAAAGTTACCATGTAATTCAATCTTTCAATCTCCCTTTATCTCGAATAAATGATGGGAATGGAGAATTGTCAAACCCTAGAACTTAATCCTTTCGAATTTCAATTCGATAATAAAGACTCGATTGATGAAAGATTAGAAACCCTATCTAATCTCATCTTATTTTGATTAAAGACTTCTTGAGTCAACAATCGAAGAGATTACATGGGATAAGTCCTCCTCTTACCAGGAGTGATCGATTCCTTGTTGATCCACTCACATCCTTCATGCACAATCCACCATATATAAGAACACCCCGTACATGACTCTTTGTCATGAATGTGTATGAACTAAAACATGGCTTTATGTGCATAAGGAATCATGTTGATCTCAAGTCTAAGGATCACTTGCACAACTCCCACTTAGAGAATCATCTTTTGACTAGTAGTAAGAAATCCATAAGATGTTCTCAAGATGGACTAGTTCAATGAACTTATGCTGTTGCCCAGGTGGCTTTTCCAAGAGTGGGGTGAATTGGAAATTTAAAAAATTTAAGCAGATAATGTGCTCTTGAAATCCCTTTAAGAGTGTTAGGTGCTGTGACAAAGTAATTAACTGTAGAAACTAAATAAGATTAGAGATGCAAAACACAAACACACAAAAATTATAGTGGTTCGGAGCAACCCAGCTCCTACGTCTACTACCCAAGATTACCACTTGGGATTTTCACTATATTCACACTCGAATATAGTAGGATTATTTTATAGGCTCACAATCCAAAACCTATGCACTTTGGTTTTTACCGGGATCACCAAAGAAACTCTACACCCTTTGGTTTTAAAATGGGAGCACCAAAGAAACCCAACTTGGTTTTAACATAGGATCACCAAGAACCTATTTGGTTTTTCAACCGGGCTTACTAATAACCCAACTAAATCAAGAATGAATTGAAAATAAATGCAACAAAGTGACAACTAGATTTTGTCGAGTGGTTGCCAATGCAGCTCGAGAGAAGCCCACTTGAATGCACTTCAATGTACTTTAATGGCTTTTTTTGCTTCTTTACTAAGTGCTTCAAGCTTCAGATATGAGTTGGTGAAGACTTGAAGGCTGTCATGAATGCTTTTAGTGCTCTCTTCCTTGTTGGTAGGTTAGATATTCAATAAAGCATTAATCATTGAGGAACTCTTTAACTCTTACTTCAAAGAAGTTCAAATCCCTCAAATATTCGGCCTTCCATCATCCCAAGGCAGTCTAAGTCATTATAGACTATTGGGATGTGACATTTGATCGTTGGAGCACTTTTTGGATTCAAATTCTGAGTTTTGAAACTAGCCATTGCAAGTCTGAAATCGACCTTCGAGTTGACTCGGATAACTCGAGTCGGCTCAGATCCTCAGAGGAATTCTAGTTGAGTCGACTCTCTTCAATCCAATTAGCTCACTTGCATAGTGTCTTGATTCTTCACTTTGTAAGAGTCGGCTCGCCTTGATTCAAGTTGGCTCGGATCCTCAGGCCTTCAAGGTGTCAATCTGGACGAGTCGACTAACTTATATTCTAGTCGACTCGGATTGCTGTTCAGCTTAGAAATAATTTTTTGAACTTTGAAGGAGTCAGCTCGATCTTCTGAAGAGATGGCTCGGATGTCTGACCATGTGATAGAGTCGGCTCGGAGTTCCTTTGGGTCTGCTCGCCTGTCTGATTCAAGAAACAACACTCTGGATGAGTCAGCTCGGGTTCCTTAGAGTCAGCTTGAATATCTGCTTGCCAGAAGTCTCATGCATGCCATGTGCCAGAATTGGCTCTCTTCTCCCTGGAGTCGGCTCGGATGAATGTATCAACGAATTTCTCAGTCTTTCTCCAGAACTCATCCAGCTTGTCTTCAAGCTTCAAGAGGTCTTCAATTTCAATAGGTTTCTAAGAAACTAAAAGCTCGAACACACTTAAAAGTAACCCAATTTCAAGATCTGTCTTTACTTTTTTCTTTGGGTTCTTCTTTACAAAATTGATTACAACACAACTCAAAGAAAGTAATGAAAATTTAGGAGTTGAAATTTGAATAACGAATTTGACCTACAAAAACTTGTAAACCACTTGAAGAGTTGTTAGTAAAACAAATGCATGCACCAATGTTTGGTTATCATCAAAATCACTTATGGGGTCAACATTCTCCCCTTTTTGATGTTGACAAAACACTGGGCATGAAAAATTCTATACAATTATATGTGTAAAAGTATTTGAAAGTATGCATATGTATTAGAGCTAATTATATTTTTAAATGAATATCAGAGCTCTAGTGATGAAGTTGTATAGTATCGATATTAGTGCTTTTGTGTAAATCAAGGTATTAAGCTTTACATGCTTGAAAGTATCAAAATTAGCACAACATGAAGTATCAGAGTTTAAAATTAAAATAATAAAGCTAATTTTAGAGCATTCAAAGCAAAAGAAGGGTTTAGAGCTAAAGCCATTTTAAGAAATTCTCCCCCTTTCTATAGGTTCTAAAATAATGAAACAAATAGGCTCATTTCAACATAATCACTTATATGCTCCCCCTTTTTATTTTTTCATGCACTTTATGGAAGCTCAAAATTTGCTTGTTAGCTCAATTTTTCTCAAGATTTTCAAGACAGCTCAACATTGATACCAAAATTTTCATAGCTCAACATAGATAATATCTCCCCCATTTTGTCAGGCAAGGAAAAAGAAATTTACAATAAAGCTTAGATTTTGAAACAAAATGAGAAAGTATTTGATATTTGTTTGAGATAATTTCACTTTCTTAATTTCATTTGGATATACTAATTAAAATTCATCATATTTGAATTGAAGACATTGCAGAAGCACAAAATTAATTTAGGATACTAAAAGATCTTTCATTTCATATAGAAATTTGCAAAACAAGGTACAAAAAGTGAAAGAAAGTACATTTAATCACTAGGATAAGATTTCTTTCTTTTCATTCACAAAGTTTCTTGACCGTAAAGATAAGAAGTAAAGCATACATACTGTAAAAAGTCAGAAGTATAAAGCTGTGATCAATACAACCAAAAGACTAACCAATTATCCTATTCTTCTTCTTCACTAAGAAAAAGGCAACATCTATAACCTTATCAGAGGTTTTGGATTTCATAGGTTTGAACCTTAAATCCCTAAATCTAGTTCCAACTGGGGCTATAGGTGTCTTAGTCTTCTTGGTCTTTAATTTCTTTTTGTTCACAACAGGTTCAGCTTTGAATGAAGGTGAATCATATGAAGGAAATTTTGAAGTCACACGAGATGATTGAGCAAGAGGTCTTGGTGACTCTTTGCAGGTCTATAAAGGAGCATCCTCAGCAGTGGATATTTCCTTATGAGAGTGCAATAGGATACTTTGAATTTCTTCTTTGAAATTGTTCATCTCTTTTTCCATCTTCTCTTTATGTAGCTTCTGTTATGACTTGATTTTCTTCAAGCTGTTATCAATTGATTGGCATAGTTAAATAAGGGCAGAATTGATATGGCTTGTAAGAGAATCAGAAATGGTTTCCATCTTTTGATACATTAGTTCTTTAAGTTCAGATGGAGTTATCAGTGGATGTTCAGAAGTGTCTTCATCCTTGTTTTTAGATTCATTAGCTTCAACAGCAGCAGGTTCATCCATGTCATCATCGGAGGATGTGACAGCTATCTAACCAGATATTTTCTTTATCCAGACTCCCTATTGTAGTTGATATCCCATTCTCCGAAGAGAGTTGATTGAATAGGTGTCTGAATGGTGAAGAGGCTTGCCAATTTCATCAGTTAGGTCAATTCCAACATTTTCAAATAGTAAGGTGAATACCATGCCATAGGGCAAGCATAGCTTGATCTTTCTCGCTACCTCCCTCATTTGTATCATCATGATGTATGGAAGGTTGAGGGGTTCTTCTTCAATAAGATGTCCCATAAAAATCATATCCCTTTCACTCACCCAGTCGAAACGACCGGTTCTGGGAAGAAAAATTTGACCAACCATAATGTGAAGTAGTCACATTTCCTTGGATAGCATGTTGGCTTGAACATGTTTGACGGAGCTTACATCTGATATTTCCAAGATGAGCTTCAGTGTGTGTTCTTTGTCATTTAGGGTAAGCTCGGTGGCACTGTTAGTTGGCATTTGAAGTAGGTTGCTCAACTTCTCTTCATCCACAATGACTTTCACTCCCTTGACAATAGATTCCAAATGGTATTCTTCAAGAACTAGGTGTTCAAAGAAGGTTCTTGCCAAGGAAGGGTAGGTTAGAATATCCAATGAGCAGAAAAACTTCCAACATTGGTTGACAATCCAACTCCCAATCTTCATTTCTAGTTCTTCCAAGAAAGAGAAATCAATCCTTCTACCGCATGTAACTGGCCTATTGGCCATTGAAGTTGATTTCCCGATTGGAGAGGGTGTTTTTCTTTTTTTGTTCAGGAGAGGACATTTTTCTCTTTTCTTTTCCTTCAGATCTTTACTAGGAGTGCTTGATTTAGCTGCATGAGGAAGCTTCCGTGCAGATCTTCTTGGAGCCATTGCCATAAAATTTGTAAGAAATAGGAAATCAAGGCTTCAAGGAAAGGTTTTGGAGTTTTGGTGAAAGTTCCGAGTATAGTAGAAAGAGTTTAGAGTAAAAATGAAAGCATAAGAAGTGAAAAAGAGTTTACTCGGATCAATTAAAAAAGCTTTTTATGACATCCGAGTCGACTTGACCAGAGCGAACTCAGAACAAACAAAAATCCAATTCAGCTAGGCAAACCCTAAATTGACCTGTCGGCTTGACCAAAGCAAGAGCAGAAAAAATCAGAGATTCGAGCCGACTCGACTAGAGCAAAATTGCTCGAGTCGACTCGAATAGGAACTTTCCACAAAAGTTGAAATGATTCAAAAATTGAGTTTAATTCAATGAAATCTTAAGGAAAGTTGTTCAACAATCTTGAGTAGTTTTAGGATATTTTTTAGATAATTTTCCTTAATTTTGAAGGAGATTAGGTTAAGCAAATCTAGAAAGGATCACAAAGACCTAATTCTTCTCTAAGCAATTCAAATCTATCCTGATTCAGTGGCTTAGTAAAAATGTCAGCTAATTGGTTTTTAGTTGGGATATATTCTAGTTCAATGTCACCATTCAAAACATGATCTCTAATAAAATTGTGTCTAATCTCTATATGCTTAGTTCTAAAATGCGAAATATGATTTTTGGTCAAATTATAGAACTTGTGTTATCACACTTGATTGGAATTTTAGATTGAGTAACACCAAAGTCTTTTAGTTGTTGTTTAATCCATAACACTTATGCACAACAACTCCCTGCAGCAACATACTCTGCCTGTGTAGTAGAAAGTGCTACCGAGTTTTGTTTCTTACAGTACCATGAGATTAAATTCAACCCTAGAAATTGGCATGTGCCGCTTGTACTTTTTCTATCAATTCTACAACCAGCATAATCAGCATCCAAATATCCAATTAAGTTTAATGAAGAATGTTTTGAAACCCAAAGACCTAGATTACTTGTACCTTTCAAATATCTGATAATTCTTTTAATAGAAAGCATATGTGATTCTTTAGGGTTAAATTGGAATCTAGCACATACACATACGCTATACAAGATATCAGGTCTACTTGCAGTCAAACATAATAGGGATCCGATCATACCTCTATAAAGCTTTTGGTCAACATTGGATCCATTTTCGTCTTTGTCCAATCTGCAAGTTGGGATCATAGGTGTGTTCATTTGTTTGCTCGTCTCCATACCCAACTTTTTTATTATTTCCTTGGTATACTTGGCTTGGTTGATGAAGATACCGTCCTTTGTTTGTTTCACTTGAAGTCCAAGGAAGTAGTTAAGTTCATCCATTAGGCTCATTTCAAATTCTCCATGCATTAACATAGCAAATTCTTTACAAAGATTTTCATTAGTTACACCAAATAAATATCATCAACATAAATTTGTACAACTAATATATCATCATTTTTCTTTTAGATGAAAAGTGTTTTATCAACATTTTCTCTTGAAAAATCATTTTCAATCAAGAAAGTGCCAAGTCTATCATATCAAGCTCAAAGTGCTTGTTTCAAACCATATAAAGCTTTATTTAGTTTAAACACATGGTTGGAAAAATATGATCTTCAAAACCTGGTGGTTTTTCTACAAAAACTTGTTCAAAGATAAAACCATTTAAAAATATATTTTTTTACATCTATTTGAAAAGTTTAAAATTTATGTATCAAACAAATGCAAGAAGTAGTCTAATGGCTTCCAGTCTTGCTATGGGTGCATATGTTTCATCAAAATCAATGCCCTCTTCTTGGTTATATCCCTTAGCCACTAATATAGCTTTATTTCTTACTACATTTCCTTGTTCATCTAATTTGTTTCTATAGACCCATTTGGTTCCTATGATTGGATGGTCTGAAGGTCTATCAACTAATGTCCAAACCTTATTTCTTTCAAACTAGTTCAATTCTTCATGCATGGCCATCATCCAGTTTGGGTCATTTTTAGCTTCTTCTAAGGTATGAGGTTCTATTTGAGATACAAAGGCTAGGTAGTCATGTGCAATTATATGTGATGACCTAGTCCTAATGCCTTGTAAAAGATCACCAATAATTAATTCTCTAGGATGGGATGTTATGTACCTCCATTCTTTTGGTAAATCGGTGTGATCCTTACTGTTTCTTTTTCTTCTTCAATTGGTCTTTCTTGTATGCTCATGTCTTTCATCTCTTTTTGAATTGTACCTGCATCATTATCTATGCACTCTTCTTTCTTAGAAGGTGAAGGGTTAGTTTCATCAAAAATAACATGCATTGACTCTTCTACAGTAAGAGTTCTTTTATTAAATACTCTCTATGCTTTGCCATGTAGTGAATAACCAAGGAAAATTACTTCATCAGATTTAGCATCGAGTTTTTCTAGATTATCTTTACCATTGTTAAGCACGTAGCATTTACATCCAAAAATATGAAAATAGTTAATATTGGATTTCTTTTTATTCCAAAGCTCATATGGGGTTTTCTTCAAAATAGGATGGATCAAAACACGGTTTAAAATATAACAAGCAATGTTCACCGCTTCTATCCAAAAGTATCTTGGAAGATTACCTTCACATAACATCGTTTGGGCCATCTCTTCCAATGTCCTATTTTTTCTCTCAACAACACCATTTTATTGTGGTGTCCTAGGAGCGAAGAAGTTGTGATCAATGTCATTTTCTGTGTAATAATCATCAAAAAACTAATTTTTAAATTCAGTGATGTGATCACTCCTACTTGAAATTATTGAAAGAGTTTTCTAATTTAAAATAATTTTGTGAAATTTTTGAAATACTTTGAAGGTTTCATCTTTGTGAGCAGAAAATTAAACCCATGTAAATCTTGAGAAATCATCTACAATCACAAGGGCATATTTCATTCCTCCTAGGCTTATAGTCCTAGTTGGTCCAAATAAGTCCATGTGAAGCAGTTCTAAAGGTCAAGTAGTTGAAATCATATTTTTGGGTTTAAAGCTCCCCTTAGTTTGTTTACCCATTTGGCATGTATTACAAACATGATCAAAGTCTACTTTAAACTTAGGCATGCCTCTAACTAAATTTTTGGAAATTAACTTGGCAATAGTATGCATGTTAGCATGACCTAATCATCTACGCCATAGTAAACAAGACTCCTTGGTCTTAGTATTCATTGCAACTAGACTGGAACTACTTGACATGGCAAGATCATTAAGATCAACCACCTAAATATTTCCAAGTCTATGTCTAATGAACTTACTACTAGAATCAAGAGAGTTTGTTACAATACACATAGATGATTCAAAGATAACCTTGAAGCCTTTATTACAAAGTTGACTATTAATCAATAAATTATGCTTCAATTTATCTACTAGCAATATATTTTTAATAAAAGTACAGGAGGTTATTTTGATCTTAATGATTCTGATTATTTTTCCCTTGCCATTATCTCTAAAAGTAACCATACATCCTTCTTCCATTTCTAGGGTGATGAACTGATCCTTGTCACTAGTCATATGCCTTGAACAGCCACTATCGAGATATCGTCTTTTCCTTTATTTTTGGGCTGTAAGACATTCCTGCAAAATAATCAAGAAGTTCTTTTAGGTACCCAAGCTAACTTGGGTCCTTGCAGGTTAACGGAGGTGGTTCCTTTGGGAACCCAAATCCCTTTTGATTTGCTTTGGACATTTCTAATAATATTGCATTCAAAAGCTTTATGTCCTGACCTTTGAAAGCAAAACATTTGATAATAGAGTTTTGAAAAGATTTATATTTTGAAGTTCTAGATGTTAATGCATGAGATGCAGAAATAACAAATTTTATATTTAAGTTTTTAGGAACATACAATGTAGCTTTCGAAGTAGAAATAGTAAATTTTGGAATATAGGCTTTTTGTTTCAAAAAGTAGTTGCTGAAATACTATTTGAATTTGAAGAATTAAAATCGATTCCAGCTTTGTTACCAAAATTTTTTTGTTCTTTGAGAATCAACTCAAGCTTATTATAAGATAATGTAAGTTTTTCAACAAGTGGCTTTGAGTTTTTCAACCTCCTTTTTCAACTCATTATTTTCATTCAACAAAGCTTTGATTTGTTAAGATAATCAATTTTCTCAGTTTTCAATGCTTTATAATTTTCAAAAAGACATGAAGTTTATTTTGCAACAAAATATTCTTTTCTGAAATCTCTTTTTTTCTTTGAGTAAGAATCATTGATATTCTTTAAAGATCTAATCTTTACTCAAGCTTTTTAAAATTCAGATAATAAATCATAAAATGCAGAATTTAATTCATCAAATGTAAATTCAATTTGAGCATTGGGGGATGTTACCTCATCCTCGAGACCCATTAGACATAAATTAGCTAATTTTGTGGTCTCTTCCTCTTCAGTTGAGGTGGATTCCTCACTGTCGCTCCATGTAGCAACAATTGCTTTTTTTTCTTCTTCTTGAAGAATTTCTTCAATAATGGACAATCTGGATGAGTGTGCCCTGGTTTCTTACATTCATAGCAGGTGGGGACTTGTTCCTTTTCCTTTTCTTTGTCCTTGGAGTGCTCTCCTCGTTATAGAATTTTTATTGAATCTTCCTTTCTTCTTTTTCATAAACTTTCTAAATCTCCTCACGACCATTGCGATATCTTCATCTTCTAGCCCATCTTTGGAGGAGATGGAGTCATCTTTCAATTCCTCATCTTTCTTTGATTCCAATGCAGCTTTGAAGGCAATTGTCTTCTTCTTCTGATCATCATCAATTCTGTGCTGCATGGCTAATTCGTGTGTGATGAGAGAACCCTTTAATTCATCCATAGATAGAGTATTTAGATCTTTAGCTTACTAGATGGCAGTAACTTTAAGGTCCCATTTATCCGGAAGTGATCTTAACATCTTTTGTACTAAATCAGCATTTGAGTAAACCCTGCCAAGACTTTTCAAACCATTTATAATATCTATAAATCTAGTGTACATGGCAGAGATATTTTCATTAGGTTCCATTTTGAACAATTCATAACTATGTACTAGATGTTTAATTTTTGAAGTCTTCACTTAGGAAGTTCCTTCGTGGGTCACCTCAAGCTTATCCTAAATTTTCTTTGCAGAAGAGCAAATAGAAATTTGATTAAACTCATTGGAATCTAAAGCACGGTATAGAAGATTCATAGCTTTGACATTAAATTCCTTTAACTTCATGTCATGTTCATCCCATTCCTCTTCAGGCTTAGTGATATCCACACCATCAATTTTAATCATGGAAATATATGGCCCTTTAAGAATGACCTTCCATAATTGAAAATCAACAGCCTGTATATAGATTTTCATTCTAGCTTTCCAGTAAGAATAATTTATGCCTGTGAAGAGTGGAGGTCTATTGGTAGATTGGCCTTCGGCCAAAGATGTACTCATGGGATGAGCCATCAATCTTTACTCTTATGTATTCAGAGACACAGCTCTGATACTAGTTGTTGCCCAGGTGGCTTTCCCAAGAGGGGGGTGAATTGGGAATTTAAAAAATTTAAGCAGATAACGTGCTCATGAAAATCCCTTTTAGAGTGTTAGGTGTTGTGACAAAGTAATTAACTGAAAAAGCTAAATAAGATCATAGAAGCATAACACAAACACACAAAAATTATTATGGTTCGGAGCAACCCAGCTCCTACGTCCACTATCCAAGATTACCACTTAGGATATCCACTATATTCACACCTGAATAAAGTAGGATTGTTTTACAAGCTCACAGTCCAAAATCTCTACACTTTGGTTTTTATCGGGATCACCAAAGAAACCCTACATCCTTTGGTTTTAAAATGGGAGCACCAAGAAACCCAACTTGGTTTTAACATAGGATCACCAAGAACATATTTGGTTTTTCAACCGGGCTTACCAATAACCCAACTAAATCAAGAATGAATTGAAAATAAATGCAACAATGTGACAAACTAGATTTTATCGAGTGGTTGCCGATGTAGCTTGAGAGAAGCCCACTTGATTGCACTTCAATGCACTTTAATGGCTTCTTTTTCTTTTTTACTAAGTGCTTCAAGCTTCAGATGTGAGTTGGTGAAGACTTTGGCTGTCTTGAATGCTTTTAGTGCTCTCTTTCTTGTTGGTAGGTTGGATATTTAATAAAGCATTAAATCTTTGAGGAACTCTTTAACTCTTACTTCAAAGAAGTTCAAATCTCTCAAATATATGGCCTTCCATCATCCCAAGGTAGTTTAAGTCATTGTAGACCATTGGGATGTGATATTTGACCGTTGGAGCACTTTTTGGATTCAAATTCTAAGTTCTGGAACTAGGCGTTGCAAGCCTAAAATCAACCTTCGAGTCGACTCGGATCACTCGAGTCGGCTCGGATCACTCGAGTCGGCTCGGATCCTCAGAGGAGTTCTGGTTAAGTTGACTCTCTTCAATCTAGTCGGCTCACTTGCATAGTGTCTTGATACTTCACTCTGTAAGAGTCGGCTCGCCTTGATTCAAGTTGGCTCGGATCCTCAAGCCTTCAAGGTGTCAGTCTAGACAAGTTGGCTAACTTCTATTCTAGTCGACTCGAATGGATGTTCAGCTCAGAAACAATTTCCTGTACTTTGGAGGAGTCTGCTCAGATGTCTGACCATGTGATAGAGTCGGCATGGAGTTCCTTCGGGTCAGCTTGCCTATCTGATTTAAGAAACAACACTCTAGACGAGTCAGCTCGGGTTCCTTAGAGTCCGCTCGAATATCTGCATGCCAGAGTCTCATGCATGCCATGTGCTAGAGTCAGCTCTCTTCTCCCTCGAGTTGGCTCAGATGAATGTATTAGCAAATTTCTCAATCTTTCTCCATAATTCATCCATTTTGTCTTCAAGCTTCAAGAGGTCTTCAATTTCAACAAGTTTCTAAGAAACTAAAAGCTTGAAACACACTTAGAAGTAATCCAATTTTAAGATCATTCTTTACTTTTTTCTTTGGGTTCTTCTTTACAAAATTTGATTACAACATAACTCAAAGCAAGTAATGAAAATGTAGGAGTTGAAATTTGAATAACGAATTCAACCTACAAAAACTTTTAAACTACTTGAAGAGTTGTTAGTAAAACAAATGCATGCACCAATGTTTGGTTATCATCAAAATCAATTATGGGGTCAACACATAACCTAAGGATCACCCACATCCTTGTATTAGTATCCTACACAAGTGGCTATGAGACCAACCTCTCTCTCCATTGAGGATACATAGGAACATTTAAGATTATATTTTATAGGAGCTTAGGTCTAGCCATTATGACCTCCATCATAACCCTAATTCCATTGTCCTAACCTTTGGGGTTCATCATAATCTTCATAAAATGCAGCAGTATGATGAATCAATAATTACCTTTTATTAATAAATATTATCATACAAGAGTTAGAAGATTATAAAAATGCCTGTATAAAGATTGGCTTTTGGAGTACAATTATTTTAACCAGAGTGTTAGCACCTTATAGGTCTCACTTAGATAGTTAGATTGAATCCCCTTTGATCTTCTTGATTTATTTTTTCTATACTAGAGATCTTGAAACGAAGAATAGATCTCTTCTCAAGAGATCAAGGAGAAAATCTATTTTTTTCTTTTTGCATAAACCATTAATATAAAATTAAGAATAGGAGAAGGAGTTGATGGGTGATAATAAATCTCTCTCATAAAATATGGATGGTGGAATATCCCAAGAAGAAAGATGGGGTGGTTTCTTGTGAAATCCCATCTCACGTTCAAAAGCCAAGATAAGTGTCATACACTCCTAATGCGAATCACCATTTTTTCACAATTAATTCTCACACCACATTCAAGTCCCTCTTTCCTTAGAGTCCCATCCAATATAAATTAGGACATAGGTTAAGAATCAAACTAAAACACCTATATCTAAATGGATTAGGATAAGAATGAATGAAACTTGGAGAACCCACCTTGTGCACCCTACCTATTCTTTCTCGCCAAAAGCAAATGAACATGAAGGCTTCTTTCTTACACATATTAAAGGGAGAGAGAGAGACATGGGAAGGAGAGAGAACAACTAGTGTTGCCCAGCGAAGCAATCCAAGAGGGGGGTGAATTGGATTTTAAAAATTTTTTTGCAAAGATTTAGACAAGTATGTGCCAATCCAAATACAACAAAGGTGCTAGTGATTCAAGTGTATGTGTGCTTGAAGATATACAGTAGAATTAGTAAAATAAATACAGAATAAATAAGATCAAATAATGAGAGAGAGCAAGCAACCACAAACACAAAGATATATAATGGTTCGGTGCATACCAAAGCACCTACATCCACTCCTTAAGATCCACTTGGAAATTTCACTATAATCCCACTTGATTACAGTCGATTAATTTTCGGGCTCACTAATCGCAACCCTTTGGTTTTTACAAGGCAAACCAAAAACTTCTTGATTTTTTAAGGCTCACCAAAATCTCTTGGTTTTTTTGGATAACCAAAACCTAGTTGGTTTTCATAAGGCTCACCAACAACTTAAGTTGGTTTTTAAAACAAGGCTCACCAATAACCCAATCACTAGTTTCAGACTACTTGAAACTAGGAACAACAATAAAGTTGAATACAAAGTAATAATACAATGAAGCTTTCAAAAATAAAGTAAATATCTCTTTGAACTCTTTGATTGCTGTTGAAGATGCTTGTCTTTAAATTGTTGAAGCCTTAATCAATACTTGAAGGATGGACTTGAATGCATCTTGAATGCTCTTGAATGCTTTTGAATGCTTGAAGGCTCAACTTCACTCAGATGTAGTTGTTCTTCAATGAATGTTTGGATGAAAGCTCATTACTCATTCCTTAAGAGTTTGGTCCACTTTAAATACCTTTCTAAGCCTTAAATGACTGTTTTTGATAGTTGGAGAGCTGAAAATAGCTGTTAGGGATAAAAGGACCAATTTTGTGCTTCAAAAAATTAACTATTACTTTTCACCCAAAACATCAAGTGTCGACACTTCAGGTCATGAGTCAATACATGAGTCAATACTAGTCAAAATTATCTTCTGAAGCTCTTTGGATTACACTAGTTCATCGACACTTTTTCTAGTGAGTCGATACTTCATCTTCATGAGTTGACACTTGAGGAAAGACTTGAATTCAGCATGTTCTATATCAATTTATCTCAGGCCTTGAGTCGACCCTTGAGTCAACACATCAATCGACACTTGAGCTTCATGAGTCGACACTTCATGCATGCCAGCTAAAATTTCTTCTGCACATCAAGTCAAGCTTCTGTGAGTCGACACCTTGAGTTGACACTTAACTCCTATGAGTCGACACTTGGCTGAAACTTTTCTGAAACTCTTCTGAAACTCTTTTGAAACTTTTCAAAACTTAAAATTTGAGTCCTTTAAGGTTATTCTTATGTATCAAAGTCCATTTAACTTGAAATTTTATACATAAAACTGACTTCTTCAACAAGATGAGAAGCAATTGAATATATGAGTACCCTATTCTAATAAACATCCTTTTAACACATAGTTAGTACTCAAATATACTTAAGTATTTTGTTATTCATCAAAATTAATACAGGAGTTAACAATCTTCCCCTTTGTGATGATGACAAAACCTTTAAGTATAATATATATAGTAAGCTCAAAAACATTTGCAATATGATGGGGGACAAAAATAAAATAATGAATGAAGAGTTTTAGCAAGCTAACTAGCAAGCAAACTTGAATAATAAATTATCAAATAAATGGTCTAAATTAATCCAAGAAAAGAATCTTCATAAGGAGACTAGTTGATCTAAATTACAATACCCGAAATGTAGATTTAGTTCAAAATAGAGATTAGGATCTTCATGACAAGGAAAGCATCACTACTAGGGCAAGTTAACCTTCAAATGATTAGATCTAATGAAGCTTAGGAAGAGTTTCCCTACCAACAATGATGGCTAATTATTTGGTGGAAATAGGAGCTCTCTTCACTCAAGGATTTAGGTCTAAACCATAAGACTAGCACTTCATACTTTTAGGACTCACCTTGGCCATGATCCTTGGCTTGGAGACCTTCATCTTGGACTTGGAAAATCAGAGAAAACATGCATCAAATCAGAGATTAAGCATGGAAGGAGAATTCAAAACTGGAATGAAAACAAGAAGAAGAAGAAAGGGAAAACAAGGAAGTAGAAATCGATGCCTTCAAGGAATGATACTTGGATCTTGGATCATGCAAGGAGCACTCCACCTTTCAAACAATCAAGGGTATTCTACCCTTTAAACACTCACTCAAGAACCTCACACTCTCTTCTCAAACCTATCTTCTAACTCTCAAACTCAAGAACTTTTCACTCAAAACAAGAGAACATAGAGGAACTAGAACAAGAAAGATAGCTTTCTTCATTTAATCCAAAATAGAATGAATAATAGAATGAATACAAGAGAGGGCCTAGGGCCCTATTTATAGGCTTTTAATCCAAGAAAATTTTGTCCAAGGGGAGGGGATAAGTATGAGCAAGCTAATTCTAGTTGGGTCCAACAACTCTTGGTTAGGTGGCTCAACTAGAATTAGTTTTTTTTACAACCATTTATGGATGGAAGGTTACAACAAATTGACATGTGGCTCCTAGGTGGCAATGATGTGTCCTCCATTTGCTGGTGCAAATCATGTGATGTGGCATCCCACATGGCAAGTTAGTTGGATGGTTGTTGGGGTAATAGAACATGGCTTCAGTCTCCCCATAAAATTCTTGATGTGGTGTCCTTCTTCCTCCCCAAAAGGTGCTTGATGTGGTGCCGACTAATTAAGAAAAATGAGCTTCATGTAGATGGCATCCAAGTGAGGGAAGTGGGCTTCAAATGGATGGTGCCAAATGGGGAAAATGGGCATTGAAGAAGTGGCCTCATACCCTACTTGAATCTAGGTTGAGTCGACTCATGAATCGGCTCAAGTATTTGCTGAAAGAGAAGATGGACTCAAACCCTTTATTAGATTTGTCTATTTTAACTGCAAAACAAAAGTAAGTTTGTCCAAAAACTTCTTTATTGTTGATGTCCCCATCAATTCTCCCGGGGTGAAAAGAACTTGATTCTATCGAATAAGAATCAATCTGACTCTGGTGATACTCTAGTTGGTCTGGTCGATTCTTTGTAGGTCTTTTCAAGTAATCCATGAGTCTTTAAAATTAGGGCATCCTTGCAAATGAGCCAGGTAGCGTTGATAGTCCCTGTTTCGGGTAGTGATAGTCTTATTATCTAAGATTTGCTCAATCCTATTTTGCTGCTTTGGAAACTTGGTTGGTGGATACTCATGGGTTGGCTCACTCTCAAAGATATAATCAAGCTCGAAAGGCTCACTAGGTATCATTGTTGGTTCCTTTACCCTCCTAGATCTGAATTGTTGAAAGTGGAACTGATACCAAAGTCAGATGGTCAATTTAGCACATATTAAATCCAAATTTCCCTTACTATTTTGAAAATGACCCACACCACGGGCATATAATCGTTCAGGTTTGGCCTTACCATTATATAGTCTCCTTCCTGAAATTCTTTGACTCTTTTATGTGAGTTGATCATATGCTTGTTAATTTCATTGGTCAATTTTTCTAACTAATCATGCTACGTATATGACTATCGCAGTCATGGACACCTATGCATGGGAAGGTCAAATGACATCAAATGACAAAACATAAATAACATCAAAACAAAACAAGCTCTAATGAACTTTATTATCTATGAGCTAAACTTTATTGCAAGAAAACAAATGTTCCTAATTTACAATATTCTCCTAAATGGCTTTGAAAACTCTGGCACACAACTTTAGGTAGGTGGCAGTGAATCTTAATTTGGTTCCTAATAAATGCCATAATATCTTCCAAAAGTAAATGTTGAATATTACTGGGACTTGATCAATTGTATGGTGGATGTCCCAGCTGGGTGGATTAGGATTGGGGATGTTCCCGAAGGGTGAACCAGGCTTTGGGCAATTATTAGGGAATTCAATTTCTATCTTCCTTCTCTTACACTTCCATCTTTCAATTCCTACCATCTCTTCATTTCTAATCTTCATGTTAAATTCTTTTGCAGTTTCCATAATCTCTTGGGGTTGATCCTTTGGAATTGGTTCTAGATTTTCTGTGATGGTCAATACCCCATTATGTGATTCTTCATTAATCTCTAGATGTAAATCCTCAATAGTGATTAATTCTAAGTCCTCTATTATCTCCTCAAGTTGTTCTTCATGGCTTATTCTTGGACTTCATTTTGATCATCTCCATTGTTGATTTTTTAGGCTGGGTAATTATTTTGTCTTTAAGTAATTGTTCTTGATCATATTCATTCATAAGGTTAGACCCAGCTTTATAAACTTTTTCCTTAGGTTCTTCAACAGGTTTAGGATTTTCTCTTTCTAGCCCTTCATTTGGACAAGACTTTGATTCTATTTCATCCTTAAATTCTTCAATAGGTTCAGGAGATTTTTTCTGTAATTTTTCATGGATTTAGTCTCTTCTTCATCTCCCTCATACTTATTGAATTTGGCAATATAATTAGATACAGTTATATCATCTTGTCTCAATTTGTACCATCGATCTAAAAGTTTTTGCTCATGTTAATTACCTAGGTATTTTTCCCTCAGTTTACTCTTCATTTCTCTCCAAGTATTTATTTTATCCCCACTATAATAACCTTTTCGCTTAACTTCTCCCCAATATGCTTTAGCATGTCGGACTAACTTTGATTTGGCAAATTGACACTTTGTTACTTCCGACATTTCATCAAATTCAAAGTATTGATCCATTTTCTTTTCTCAATCGACATACACTTCAGGATCTAAATTTCCATCGAAAGTGGGTACATAGGGTCGATTGCTCCTAAAGACTCTCTTCTCCTGATCTTGGTAGGGGTATCTAGGATTATACTCAATGGTGAGATCATGACATTGGGCTCTTGGACCAAGGGGAGGTGGACTAGGTGATTCAAGCTCAGCATGGATCCTATGGGCTTCTTCTATGAAGTCATGGTGAAGTCGTCTTTAATTGTATTCAGTAATGAATTCAAGATGATGGACTCTTGGACCTCGAAGAATTGACCTAAGTGACTTAGGTTCGGTGGGGGTCATTAGGGTCTCTTCAAGTGTCCCAACATGGTCCTTCACTTGACCTAATTCTTTTCTCATTTGCTCTAATTACCCATTTATGGTATCAAACTTTTTGTCAGGGTTCTCAAAAAGAATTCAAGATTAGGATCCATGGATAAAAATAGACTTAGTGTGGGACTATTGGTATGGAGCTTCAAAACAAGCAATATAAACCTAACTTCTAGAGTTCTTAGACCTAAAAGTTCAAAATACAGGAATTGACTAAGTACTAGTTAAAGTTGTAATTACCTTTTCCACTGGCCAGGTAAGAGGTGGGGTTGCGGAGGCTCCCCTCGCTTTCACGAGGTCCTAATTAAAAATCACAAGTCCACTTAAGACGTTTGCCATTGGACCCCTTGCCTTAGACACCAATTTCAAGAAGTACAAATTCAACTAATATTTGGTCTAATCTTGCACTTGAACCTGACTTGTGGGTGTCCCTAGTTTTAGGTTCCTAATCGATTTCAATTATGGTTTAGGTCAATGCAAATGTGGGTGATTGTTTTGGGCCAAGGAAAGGTAATGGCCTCCTTCCCTTATGTTATAATTGAATGCCCTTAATTAGATTTAGGAATGGATGCACAAACAATTCACCAACTAGTTAACACAACTAGTATTAGCACAAACATGTGATTCAAACCTGAATTTAAAAAAAAAATTAAATTCAAAAAATTAAATTGAAAAATTTAGATTTTGATGTCCAAATTTTAGAAATTAAATTTTAAAATTTAAATCTCGAATTAGGATTAAAAATTTGTTCTAGAAGTTAGAGTTGTTGCAAGATAGTTTCAGCCCTAACAACTTCTAGTCAACTAGTTAAAAAATTCAAAATTAAAATTTTAAAATTTCAAAAAATTAAAATTAAAATTTGAATTGTTAGATCCCTCAGTGAAGATCCCAGATTCTAATTTTGAATAATTCCTAGAATTTTGTTAAGAAATTTGTTTTGAAAGCTAGATGAAAATAATTTTCAGCAGGGAGGGAACAACTTTCAACTAGCTAGTTTAAAAAATTTGAAATTTAATCTTTTTAAAAGTCCAAAAATTCAAATAAGATTATTTTTGTTAACTCTCAGATAAATCTTCTCGGATTTTAAAGTTTTGACTTCATATTAACTCAAATTTTGGTTGAAAAGGTAGTTTGAAAGCACATGCTAGAAGGTTCCAGCAGTTCGGGTAACTCTTAACAACCTAAATTCAAATTTCAAATTCCTAACTCTAGATCCTTCTAAAATTTAAAATTCTAGTGAAAAATAATAGAAATAGATGTCTGGAACTCAGATCTAAAAATTAAAAATTTAAAATATATTTTTATATTTTTTTGAAAATTAAATGAAATAGAAGGCAGAAATATAATTCTGGACAAAATTTCAGAATGATCTAAGAACTAGTATTTCTAAATCAAAAAATAAATAGAAAATATTTTTTTGAATTTTATATTTTGAATTACAACACACTAAGGTACTGCAAAAGTATTTTTTTGAGATTTTTTGCAATGTGAAAAACTACTAAAATTTATGAAAATTTTGGGTGAATACTAGAATAGAAATTTCAGCAATCAAACACTTGACCTAGTAGAACCTTAAGCTCTTGATACCAAAAATTAATGGGGGACGAAAATAAAATGATGAATTGAGAGTTTTAGCAAGATAACCATCAAGCAAACTTGAGAAATTAATTACCAAATAAATGATCTAAATTAATCCAAGAAAAGAATTTTCATAAGGAGGCTAGTTGATCTAAATTTCAATACCCGAAATGTAGATTTAGTTCAAAATAGAGATTAGAATCATCATGGCAAGGAAACCATCACTAATAAGATAAGTTAACCTTCAAATGATCAAATCTAATAAAGCTTAGGAAGAGTTTTCCTACCAACAATGATGTCTAATTATTTGGTGGAAGAAGGAGCTCTCTTCTCTCAAGGATTGAGGTCTAAACCATAAGACTAGCACTCCCTACATTTAGGACTCACCTTGGCCATGATCCTTGGCTTGGAGACCTTCATCTTAGACTTGGAAAATCAGAGAAAACCTGCATCAAATCAAAGATTAGGCATGGAAGGAGAATTCAAAATTGGAATGGAAACAAGAAGAAGAAGAAAGGGAAAACAAGGAAGTAGAAACTGGTGCCTTCAAGGAATGATGCTTGGATCTTGGATCAAGCAAGGAGAACTCCACCTTTCAAACACTCAAGGGTATTCTACCCTTCAAACACTCACTCAAGAACCTCACACTCTCTTCTCAAACCTAACTTCTAACTCTCAAACTCAAAAACTTTTCACTCCAAACAGGAGAACATAGGGGAACTAGAACAAGAAAGATAGCTTTCTTCATTTAATCCAAAATAGAATGAATAATAGAATGAATACAAGAGAGGGCCTATGGCCCTATTTATAGGCTTTTAATCCAAGGGAATTTTGTCCAAGGGGAGGGGATAAGGATGAGCTAGCTAATTCTAGTTGGATCCAACAACTCTTGGTTAGGTGGTTCAACTCGAATTAGTTTTTTTTACAACCATTTATGGGTGGAAGGTTACAGCAAATTGACATGTGGCTCCTAGGTGGCAATGATGTGTTCTCCATTTGCTGGTGTAGATCATATGATGTGGCATCACACATAGCAAGTTAGTTGGGGGGTTGTTGGGATAATAGAACATGGCTTCAGTCTCCCCATAAAATTCTTGGTGTTGTGTCCTTCCTCCTCCCCAAAATGTGCTTGATGTGGTGTCGACCAATTAAGGGAAATGGGCTTCAAGTAGATGGCATCCAAGTGAGGGAAGTGGGCTTCAAATGGATGGTGCCAAATGGGAAAAATGGGCATTGAAGAAGTGGCCTCATACCCTGCTTGAATCTAGGTTGAGTCAACTCATGAATTGGCTCAAGTATTTGCTGAAAGAGAAGATGGACTCAAACCCTTTATTAGATTTGTCTATTTTAACTGCAAAACAAAAGTAAGTTAGTCTAAAAACTTCTTTCTTGTTGATGTCCCCATCACAATAGGTATAAAGCATTGTGCTATAAGTATCAGAGCTAATGATGATAATTATTAGAGTCTAAATTTTTAATGATTATTAAGAGCTAAGACTCATTTACAATGTATCAGTGCTAGATACATATATGAGAATGAATTCAATTCATATAGCTTCAATGTTAGAGTTGCAATTATAATGTATCAAAGCTGGAAATTATGGAGTATCAGAGCTATGATTAAAAGTTTCGAATATAAGTTGTATATGTAAGATGCTCACGAGGTGTAGCAGAGCTAAAATGTATTTGAAAGATAGACACTTCAGTAAAATCAAATTGAATCATGAAGAGTATCAAAGCAAAAATAACAAGGACAAGCTTTAAGAGTATCATTACTTGAAGGATATCAGAGCATGTCAGCACCGAAAGAAAGTATCAGAACAAAATTATCAGTTCATGAAGTGTATTAGAGCATGAAAATAGGAGTATCAGAGCATATATATTATATAAAAAAAAATATCATAACATAACAAACAGGAATAAGAGCATAAAACTGAATCATATCAGAGAATAGAATCATAGAACAAAAGCTCCCCTCAATGTATGGTCTGAAAACAATTTTCAAAACTTACAAGTTTTAGCATTTCGAAAGAAGAATTTAAAAAAAAAATAGAAATTTCTCTCCCCCTTACTTTTTTCTTTCTTTTTCAAAAATCTCTCCTTCTTTATGTCATTCATTACTCCCTCTTTTTTTTTACTTCACTAATTACTCACCCTTTTTCTCATCATGAAAAAGGGTACGAAAAAGAATAGAACAAATTGGAAATAAAATAATGTAGTAATAAAGAGATAAGAATACTAAGAGTTGTCAGAAAAGAAAAATTTCATATATTTTATACAAAAATTAATACATGATTCATAAACAAAGTAAACATATACCAAAAGAAACATACATCAAAGTGAAATGCTACAACCTAGTATACTGATCCTAGGGGGTGCTTTCCTTATCGGAGGAAGACCCAATCTCCAAAATAATAGGCCCTCTAACCCTAGAGGGACGGGGTCGCAGCCATATCGACCGAAGATCAGAAAGTCTAGTCCTAACAGGTCTAAGAATGTCATCATGGCTTCGTCTTCTATGTCTAGCATATGCTCTCCCTCGTACTAGTGCTGAAGAAGGTGCAATTGTTAGATGTATGCCCTGAAAGCCATGTTAGCTTGATACATTGTAATTTTTAGGAGATGAGCATTGTACTTAATTTTTCTTATTAATAAAAGGGTATTAGTTTCATTCATATTGATGTGTCTATGAATCATCCATGGAGTTAACGGATAATGACACATTCTTAAGAGTTGAGAATATGAGGTATATGTCCTTATAGATTAATTCCTAAATTCTCCCGATTGTTGAAATATCACTAGTACGGTGATTGATCCGTTAAAATCAGTGCACAGATCACTTCACTTTCTGGGTAGATGAGTCTCTGACCTATAGTGTGGTGACACTGGATCAAGGGTACTTGATAGAGATCAACAGTACTGAGCATGACAAAGTACAGGAAGTTATAAGGATGACTACTCACTTGTAAATAACTTCCTGATGCTGTATCCATGTGACTTGTTCTTTGACATAGATTATCTCAGCTACTCATAATAAGGTTGCTGTAGTTTGACAGCACAATCACATGGTTCCTATCCATACAGGACTTTGAGATGTTCGTTGGCTACAGTAAGTTTATTGTAGGAGTAGGGTGTTCACATGTAGGGATCTATCAGTCTTAGTAGTAAGGTATAATCCTTTGCAGCTTAATGAGACCAAGTCAAAAAGTCTATGGCCATAGCAAGGGGATAATGAAAAGGTGTTTTCATTAGTATCACAATTGGACTTGAGTCGATTAAGTTAAGCATATGACTGATGGGTTTGGCAAATTTCCATAACCAACATCATGTTGGGATTTTTGATAGAGGAACCAAATCACTTGGTAACTACACCTAGGGATTCCAATCTTATTTGTTGGATTGCCAATACATACTGCTAGGTGTCACTGGTGGATTGTGAGAGCCTATTAGGATCATTTTTAGATCGATGATCCTGATTAGGGTTGAGCAAAAATTATTTCTATACATCGAAAGGAGTTTCGATGAAGTATAATAGAGATTATAGCATGTCTCATTACTAGACAGGATAGGACCTAAGGGGTTACATACATTAGGAGCTTAAGTAACCAATCAGCAAATCAAAATGTTACTGAAATTGACGATTTTAGTACATTTGGACTTAATTATAAAGGTTACAATTAATATTTGACCTAATTGTAAATGCTACAATTAATTAATTATGGATTAATTATTAATTAAATTAAATTAGAATTAATTTAATTGAGTTAGACTCAGTTAATTGATCCTAATTGAGTTGGGTCAATGTCCTTTTTGAAATGGTTCGATCGAATTTCAAATTAGCTTTGATTTGATTATCAAATCACTTTATTTGGACCATGACCTAGAGTCCAGTTGGATTGGGAGTCTCTTTCATTGTCTCCCCTTGCCTCCACATGCCTAAGTGGGCCCCAAGAGCTTTATGCGACAAAGTGGAGTTGGCGTGAAAACCAAGAGGGCACTGATAGTGTTTTAACGTGAAGAGAGAGGGGAGGAGGAATCCTCTTTTACACCTCTTAATTTTCAACCAGTTGAAATAAAACACCGTTGTTTTGGCATGGAGAAATAAAAAGGAAGAAATTACCATGAATAATAAAAGGGGAGAGATAGGTGGCTGACCGAGGAGCTTTTTCTTTTGGCATGATTTTTCCTTGGGCGTGCTCTCCTTTTTGGGCATCTTCTCCATAGAGTCTCTCTCCTGGGGGGCAACTTCTCCTCTCCCTTTTGTTTGTTTCCTTCTTCCTTTTGAGAGATCCAGAGAGTTATTCTACAAAAGGTAGAAGAAAAAAAAGGGTCCAAGGTCTTGTAGATCTAAGATTGCAAGATAAAAGCTGGTCCAGTGCGGATCGACACATTTTTTAAAGTGGATGATTTGCTGAAAGAGGAGAGGGCTACAAGGATGTAGCAGTCCGATATTCTCTACGACTCGATTATGCGAGCTCTGTTTGGATACCAGTAGAGGCTGGGCAATTGCATGGCTCCAATAGAATCTCGATTTCAATAGCGGATTGGCACGTTTTCAAAGCAGGTCAAGATAACGTTCCAGGTAAGTTTTTAATGCATGAAATAATTTTATTTTTAGATCTAATATTTTTCTCATATATTTTAGCATGTTAGAAATTTATGATAAATAAATTAGATTTATTTATGAATTGCATGATTAGATATAAATTAGTTTTTATATCTGCTTTCGCTGCGACAGGCCGTTGATGCCTGATCGATTGCAATATACTATTCCTAGGAGAACTCCAATAGCAATGTCAGTGACAGGAATAGAAGATGTGATAGGGTTAGATGGAGTAACATCAAAAATAGGTCCGGAAGGAAGAATGTGAAAACCAGGTGTGAAAAACCCTTGTTCCCGTATCAACGATAAAGTATATAGGGTTGAAGATGGAATCATTGGTGTAGGAAGATCAACAAGAGTGTCTGGTGGATCAGAGTACTAAACAGGTGTAGAGATATCATGATCGGTTGGAATCACTAGGGTGTTGAAAATAATAGGTGTCTAATGAGATGGACTAGACAGAGTAGGAGCAGTCTCAGAAGTCCTCTCTGGATGTTGCTCAGCTACGCTGTCTGGCTCAGGGTCTGCTATGTAGTTTGCCACATCAAAATCAGCAAAAGAATCTCTCGGACCATCGCTTGTGTCTGGTGCTGGAGCTGAAGGTGCTGGAGGTGATGGTAGAGAGTCTGATGAGGGAGGTGAAGGTGCCCTGGTAGATGTCAATCTATCAGGTGCAGCCAGGATAGCAGAAATGCCAACCCTCAATCTATCTGATCGTAGCCCCTAACCACCATTTCGAAAGAAAGCACCCTATTGAAAGGCAGGAAACTATTGCCTTTCAAGTACACCAAAGCCCAACAATAAGCGCGCTAGCGAGCCTGAGGTGCTTCGCACCTGTGCCAACCCGCATCAAGCCAGATCGTACCCAAGTGGCAGGTTAGGAGAGCCACTCCTATTTAATCGACCTTCCTAGGGGCCGAGCCAACCCTCAAGTCGACCCTCCGAAGAATTGCTCCAGGTGGAGCAGCCATCCCATTGCATGGCAACCCCACCCTGGGTTCCACCAGTATGCGTGCTGGCACCAAGCTAACATTCCCCCTAGCGGCACCCAGGGGGCCCTTCAAGAATTGAACATGCAACCTCGCTCCGATACCACCTGTCAAACCTTGGCCCTAACCACCATTTTAAAAAGAAGCTCCCTGTTGAAATGCTGGAAACTATTTCCTTTCCAGCACACCAAAGCCCAGCGGTAAGCGTGCTGGTAGGCTTGAGGGGCTTCGCACAAGGGCCGACCCGCATCAAGCTAGATCACATCCAAGCGGTAGGCTAGGTTAGCCACTCCCATTTAGTCAACCTTCCCAGGGGCCGAGCCGACCCTTGAGTCGACCCAGAGCCACCCCATCTCGTGGCAACCCCACCCTGGGTTCCACGGTGTGCATGCTGGCACCGAGCTAACACAATCTCTAATGACCTCCCCTCATATCAAAATGTATCTAATCGACTCGCTATCTAATGATCATCGTCTTTGTCTCCAATCGAGTCAACCTATCCTCAATGTTGTTAATAGGAGGTGGCACCTCTGGCTATGCCAAAATAGATGGCATGGGCTGAGTTTCAGGAATGTCTCTCGGTGGCTCAGATGGCCTAGCCTTTTACAGTAAATCCACTCCACAGCAATGTCCTCATCATCTGCATCAGTGGTCTGTCTGGATACCCTCCATCTCCACTATCCTCTGTGTAGGTGATATCCCATCCTATGTAACGATCTCTCATCATAGATGTCCATGCGAAGTAACTACTTGAAAGGCTCAACATCTATGATAACTCCATAAGCTCGGAATAGGATGGTCAGACCTATGCTATATGGCAAGCATAGCCTCCTGCTCGTAGCGGCCTTAGTCATCTGGTGTACTATAAGAACTAGAGTCCATCAGATCAAATATACCATGACCAGCAACTCTCTCTCTGTGAAGAAACCAAAGCATCCGATCTTCGACAGAAGTATCTGAGCAACAATTTGATGGAGCAATCTCATCTCCAGTGAGAGTCTCAATGCAACCACTGTCTCCCTCTCTGAGATACCTAGTCTCAAAAATACAATATAATCCGCTCATCCTGTCCACTAATAAGTCAACTACAGTGCCCCTCATGGGGATCTCCCAAGCCCTGCTTAGAATCTTAGTAGTGAGTGGAATCTTTGTCCCTCAGACCTCAGCAATCCATTCATTTGTTCCTTCGACCAAAGTACTATAGAAATCTTGAATCAGGCAGGATAAAATCTCTCAATCAGCGAGCAGAAGTGGGCCAACCTGGCATCTCTCAACCATTGTCCTATACAAAAATGATGCCGGTCCACAAAGTCGAAGTCTACTCACCATCCTCCAACAATGGCAATGGAGGCCAACCTATCAGCTCTATGGACGGGTGGTTTGACTAGAATCTCATGCTGAATATGTGGCTCCGCTGTCTGATCCTCATGGCATGCCTTCATGCGCTGTTCTGTATCCTTTATAGACTGACGAGGTCTCCTGACAACTTGCTTCCTAGGGCCCATCTTCCAAAAAAAAGGATACAAACAATCTAGGGCAAAATAGGCAGAGATTTCATGGTAAACCAAGAGAAAACAGAGTTGAATAGTGAAGAAATAGGGAAGAAACAGGCTCAAACAAATAATCTAACGGTTGGAATAGTGATTGGAGGTTAACGGAGGTTGGGATACTATTTTAGGGGTGAGTCGACTCAAGGATTGGAAAAAAAAAAGGAAATGATCAGATTTCTCTATTTGTTCTCGGGTTCCTGCCGTTTAAGTGTCGACTCACGACTTCAGGCCAAGTGTTGACACTTGGAGGTGTCGACACTTTAAAGTGTCGATACATCAATAAAAATCCAAAAAAAGCTAAAAATCATAGAAAATTAGAAAATCTAATTTGATTGATTAAATATGATTTTCCAAAGGTAATTGATCAAGGAGTTATCAAGTGAAATTTGAAAGGTCAAAAAGAGATCAAGATGTAATTAAAATGATTAACGATCCCTAATTCCCTTCTAATCATATAGAACCTATCTTTATGGAGAGGCTTGGTCAGTATATCAGCTAGTTGCTTTTCAGTGCAATCAAATTCAAGCATAATATCTTTATTTTGAACATGATCTCTAATAAAATGATGTCTAATTTTAATATGCTTACTTCAAGAATATTGAACAAGATTTGTAGTTATGTTTATAGCACTAGTATTGTCGCATCTAATTGGTGTCTTGGTTAATTTAATGCCAAAATCCTTGAGTTATTGTTTAATCCATAAGATTTGAGCATAACAACTTCATGCTGCAATATATTCAGCTTCAGCTATAGATAGTGCAACTGAATTTTATTTCTTGCTAAACCATGAGATTAAAGTAACTCCAAGAAATTGACATGTTCCAGATGTACTTTTTCTATCTAACATACAACCAGCAAAATCAGCATCAGAATATGCAATTAAATCAATAGCTAAATTCTTAGAGTACCACAGACCAGCATTAACAGTGCTAGATAAATATCTAATTATGCACTTGACAGCTAATAAATATGATTCTTTAGGCTTAGACTGATATCTAGCACACATGCATATGCTAAACATAATATCTGGTCTAGTAGCAGTTAAGTACAGTTGATGTGGCACCTCCATATATGTGGTGCCCGCTAGTAGCTGTGCTTGCAAGAGGCCCACCACCTGGATGTGGCGGCCCGATGACGAGATAAATCGAGCCCTCCTACCAAGGTTAGTTCCTAGTCGAGGTCATGCTCATAGGACAAGACCTTTGTCTGAGGTTAGCTCCTAGTCGGGGTCGTGCTCATGCTATCAAGGTGAGCCCTCCTGTCGAGGTCAACTCCCAACCGAGGTCGTGCTCAAAGGGCGAGCCCTCCTTCCAAGGTTAGCAACCGATCGAGGTCGTGCTCATGTTGTTGAGGTGAGCCCTCCTGTCAAGGTCAGCTCCCAATTGGGGTCATGCTTATAGGGCGAGCCCTCCATCTGAGGTCAGCTCCTGGCCGGGGTCGTGCTCATGCTGTCAAGGTGAGCCCTCCTATCAAGGTCAGCTCCAACTAATTATTGGCGCCACATCCTTAATTCTTGGACAACTATGTCACATGCCACATGCCACATCACTTGCCACATCATCTTGGACATCATCACATGCCCTGTCACTTTTGGTCGGCCACAAGGGATTTATTTTTAGCACCAATCAAGAATTCAAGATTATCTTGATCATCAAGACATCCAGACATCAAGACATCAAGATATTAAGACAACATTTAAAAGTCAAGTTTGTCCAAGAGTAGCACCCATGAATTCTTACTTATTGTCACCCATTGAAATTCTTATCAAGTTGCCATTGATTTTAAGAGGAGTAAGAAAGGACTCATGATTTCAATTTCTCTTTGTCTCCCAAAATTCAAGGGAGCGCCATTCAAGGAGTCCATGGAAGATGGGATTCCAATCTATCTACTTCAAAGGAGTCCTACCTTATCTAACTTATATTTACCTTTTCTAACTTATATTTGAGTTACCTAAAGCAAGAGGGGATTAACGCCAAGAAGGAGGACGATGGGATGCCATATTCATCCACATCTCATTTGTCACCCAATTCAAAATTAAAAAGTGTCATGGGAACCTCTTTCATTTGTCCAATTTAAGAGAAGTAATAAGAAAGGGCTCTTCCTTCTTATCACCCAAAGGATGAAGGCTGCCTTGTTGTCACCCAACTTGAGGAAGACTATCCAACGTTGTCGCCCAAGCTATATGAAGTCCAAGAAAGGTTCAAGATCAAGAATCCAAGATGCCAAGAGGGACATTTAAAGTCTTTGATGCCTAAGGGAAGTCAATTCCAAGAAGTTCTTGCCTCTCCAACAAGAACTCAATACTTTGTATCCCTTATAATTCCTATTGGTGGTCTATATATATCACCATCAAACCCCTTGTATTAATTAATTCTTATTCATGAAATAAAGGAGATATTCTCTGTCATTCCTTTGCTGTGATGGCATCGCGGGGTGTGAGACCCTAAATTCCTTTGTTCTTCGGTGCATCGCAGGGTGTGAGGCCCTAAATTCCTTTGTTCTTCGGAGCATTGCGGGGTGTGAGGCCCTAGTTATCCAACCATCAAAAATCCTAGCCGACAACAACAAACTTTTCTCCTTTTCTCTTCCTTCAACACTTTCTTACTTGAGTGTTGTGACTGATTGTAGGTGATCGAGATCCGTAGTGATGGTGATTCTTGCTTAGAAACCAGTCATGTTGAAGATTGGAGCCCGAGGATCAACAATCTTGAAGTCCTGCTGCAAGATCATAGAGTACCGAATCAAATCCACAACAAGAGTGATTCAGATCTTCATTGGTAAAGTAAAAACCCTTTTCTAACTCTTTATTTCTGATCCTTTGAAAATAGGAACCCTAGTTTACAGTGATTTTTTAATCACCATGGTCCTTTCCTAATTAGATTTATTAAATCTACTTTGCGGGTTTATAACTAGTTGACTAGTCTTACTTTATTAGATGTTTTGAGTTTTTAATCTGATAATTCCAGAAATATAATTTTTTTAATATCAAAAAATTAGTTTAAATATCAGTAAATTAGTTTTTCATATTTCATCACACATCATATTTGGTATCAAAGCATGGTGGGGACACCAAGATCAGACATAGATCACTGGATCCCATATGGTTTAATTTGTCATGTGTCAAAGTTTTGAAAGTTTTGTAATCAATTAAGATTGAGTCCTGTAATAAGTTAAGGTTAGTTGATTTGTCTGAACCCTCAACCAAGTTAGTATCGAGTCCTGCACTTCAGTTTTGAGTCCTGTATGAGTCCACTTTCTGTACCAGAGAGGAGGTTACACTATTTTGGAGTTCCACATAGCCTCATCCAGGAGTTAGAGGCCATTACATCAGATTATTGAAATTTTTGTAACACCACAGGATCCAAGATGCCCTTCAGAGACCCTGATTCCTTCCAGATACCCTCCAGATGCCCAGATTTCCTTCCAAATGTAAGAGTATATTCCTAGACCAGGGCATCCACGATTCCAGAGGACAACCTGCATCCTAGTCCAAAGAAATCAAGCCCAGGCACCAAGCCCAAGCCCTTAAGAAGCAAGATACCAAGGATATTTTTGCTACCAGGCTACCAGGCCACCCCAGCTTCTAAAGGCCCAAGCCCATGCACCCAAGCCCCTTTGGGCCAGCCCCTTGCTACCCCTAGAAGCCCAACACGCCCCCCTAGGCATCCTAGAAGTGTTGACCAAGTCCAAGATGTGTCCTTGAGTGGAATAGTCAAAGTATGAAGGGAGAAGGAGAAGACTAGGTCAAATCCTAACCTAGTTGGGATTTATGCTCCTAATTGTTTGAAGATTTATTTTTCTAACCTAGATAAGAGAGGACATGTAACCCAAGAGTGTAACCCTATTTAGGAGAGGGCATGGGAACTCTATAAATACCCCACCTCTCCCTCTCTTGTAAGCAACTTTTATTTATGATATCAAAAACCCTAGTGAAATTTATTTGAGCTTGCGAGCTTGTGTTACTTTATTTTTTTTTGGTTTCTTTTTATTGTATTGGCAGACCATCCCTTGCAGTCCTCCACGCCTACAGCAAAAAACCAAGCTTCCAAGCATCAGCCACATCCTTGAGGAGCAGCCTTGAAGACACCCCAGATCAATAGCTTCATCGGCTTCCTTGTCGTCCATCTTCTAAACCCTAACCTGATTTCTTCTAAACCTAGTTTCCTTTTTTTTTTTACTTGCTGTTTTGATTGACCCTTGATGTTTTGTAGGATCCCCGAGGTATTTCACCTCCCCAGAGGAGGCTTTCCTTGCCACTGGGACTGCCCAAATCAGCCATCTAATCATGGGAACTGAACTTCATCATCCAGACTTCAATCAGAGTGTTGTATAATCTCTTCATCGAAAATTCTTCAATCACTGATTGGTAATATCCTTCCCTTCTTTTAATTTTTAATTTGATGAAGATAAGCTATCCTAATCTGGGAGTTTCTCAATTCTCGGGTCCTAGAATTTATTATTTTTGCATGAGTTTTCCAGCGATATGATGATTCTATGCATTGATATTCTTCTTGCTAGTTCTTACTTTTATTTTGGGAGTTTAGCCTACAAACCTAAATTATTAAAATTACAAAAAAATTAGTTTACTATTTTTTCCTATATTTTTAGAAATCTTAGAGTTGTCCCGCATCATTCTGGTATCAGAGCGAGTTTAGGATAGTTTTCATTTGCATTAGGATCACAAACCCTAATTACTGCATCATGTCCACTGCATTAGGTGTCTGTTTTGCATCTAATTTTGACCACCTAGGAATTTTATTTTTCTATGAAATTTGGATGCATTTTTATTTTTATTTTTATCTAATTTATCATAATTTTTAATTAATTTTATAAAAACTATAAATTATTAAAATTTGGCATCTTAGAAACCCTAATAAAATCATGAAATTTCTATAGTAGTCTGAAAACCCCTGGATTTGAATCATCATTTGATTTTTGTTTTGCATAAAATTTGGTAGGTATCATCAAAACCATCTATCTTTATCATATAATTCTTTTGATTTTTTTTTGCATCAAAATCTATGTCAAAACCCATATCATCTGAAACTCTAATTTTAAAATATTACTGTTCTGCATACTTGTTCAACCAAAACCTAATTAACTTCCAAACCTCCCCAATCCCAAGACAAATTTTGTTTGATAACCCCAGTTAACTGATACCTAACTTGACACATCATAAATCATTAAAAAATATTTTATTTTTTGCTATATTTTAGTTGCATCAGGACCATTGAATGTTCATCATCTTTTAATCTAATCTTAAGGGCAATCAATATAACATTAGGGCAGGAGATCATAACCTATCATGGGCCCAAAACAACCATCCAGCATTTCTACCCAAGCTTAATTAAAATTAATTATACTTAATTTGCCCTAGTGCGCTAGGTGACACCCAACATGTTGGGTCCGAACCATGTGGGCCAACTAGTGCATTTAATCCTATGGCTATTACTGAAATCTGGTGTATAAGGCTGAGGGTCCAGAGTCAAATGACCTAAGTGTTGTTGTTTTTTAATTGGATCCCTGTGAAAGCAAGGGGGGCCTCCCACACTCCCACCCTCTACCTGGCCAGAGTAAGGATTAACTATTGGGTTAAGTGTAAGTTGGGCTGACTCACCCAGTTTTGGCTCTAGGTCTATGAAACCCTAGATTAAGCTAACCCATTTTGCATGCTTTACTGCACCACATCACTTTGCTTGCCTGTTTGATTGTTTGCATTAGATTAGGAACCCAATACCATAAGTCTAAACCCAGACCAACTCAGCCATGGATCCTAATTTTGAAGCCATCATGAATAAGCTTGCCCAATTAACTACCTAATCCCAAAACCAGTTTGCCCAACTTAACCAATCCAATGCCCTAATTAATGCTAAACTTGACCAAACCCAAGATCAGTTAATCCAATTGACCCAATCCCAGAACCAAATGAACCATAGACTCAACCAAGTAGACCAACAATTTGACCAGGCAACCACCAGGATCAACTAGTTAACCACTAGTTTTGACCAAGTAGGAGATCGGTTAGGAACCCTAGACAAGACCCATAGGACTGAAACCATAACCTATGAACCCATAACACTTTTTCAGCTTGAGCCCAATAGGATTAGTACCCTTAAAAATAAACCCAGTGTTAGTCAGGAGCACCTTAGCCAACCCACCTTTGTCATCACAGTCATTAGTCAGTTTTTTCTTAGTCTACCCCCCCTCTTACCACCTCATTGGTTCACCCAAATTACCTTGAAGAAGAGATATACGAGGCTGACCCTAGCTTAGTGGAACAATATGAGGAGGAGAAGAGGAGTTCCCCATAGAAGACTTAGAGCTAGTTGAATCAATAGATACCCAGATAGAGCCACCCTAGAATCAGTTGACCTTGACCGTACCCATATAGTAGTCGACCCAGAGTTAGATGGCCCAGATCAAACCCAAGCAAAAATGGAAGAGCAAGTAGAGGAAGAGAACCCAAATCCTACTATTAGAATCCTACCTAAGGACCTACTAGAAGAAAGCCCAATTAGAGAGCCCAGTCCCTTGATTTATGAGCCAGAAGAGTTTATTAAGGACTTGACCTCTTTGAATCAGTACCCTCAGGATGAAATCATTCCATTGACTCCAATTGATCTCTTCTCTAAAATCAACAATCCTTTCTTCCATTATGTAGACCCTTTAGATATTCCTCAAACCCATAAGGTAAATCTCATTAGTATAGGACTAAGCCCTGAAACACTTTCTTGTCTCTTAGTTTACCTGATTAACCCAGAACCCTTTTTCAATCAGACTAACCCTAAATACAGCTCATATTTTCTACCTTTTCATGAATTTTCTTATGTTTCTTTATCCATTCATTTTTATTTTGTAGAAGTAAGCATATTGCATACATACCTCGTGCATGTTAGGTTTGCATCTTACTTCTTGTATATCCCTTGGCATTTACTAGAAGTACATAATAAGTTCTCATGTGCATGCCATGCTAGGGTCAAACCTAAAGAGTCCATAGTCTGTTAGGTTTTGTCCCTATAGTCCAATAAATCTTCTTTGATAGGGAAGTCTAGTCGAGTCTATTTGATGTTAGTCTAGAGTCCATAAATTTACAGACCCAATCTACATGTCCACACATGCACTAGCCTCTGCACAGCATATGCATCATGAAATTAGTCAACAGCTGAACATAATTAATGAACTAAATAATAACTTGGCTAATCCCCAAAAAAAAGATAAAGATTTTTATGCAGAGGAATATGTGACTATCAAAAAGTTTTTACCTCACAAAGCGAGCCCATCCAAAATAATGAATAGTAGTGGACCTAATGCCTATGTGCCTAAGATACCACCTGATTTAGGTATTAGCTCCACTTTCATCATCTCAGACTTTGTAAAGTCTAGGGAGCCAGCAGTGATACCCAGCGAGCTCCTTGAGCTACTCTCATTTTTGAGAGATAACCCACCCCAGAGTGACCTCATATAATTTGGCCTTTTGGTGAGGTAAAGATTAAGAAAGCTCTGGACAGTCAAGCTATCAGTACCCAGGATAGAGACTGTCAGTGGTACTTGATCCGGTGGCAAGGTTAGCTAGAATTTGAGGACTTGTGGAGTGCTGGTATGGATCTACAGCACCTCAACCCAGACCTCATTGAGCCAAATTGACCCATACTCGATGGGGTCGAGTTCCTCCTGCCCAAGGAAAACTGGTGGGGACACCAGGATCAAACACAGATCATTGGATCTCATATGGTTTAATTAGTCATGTGTCAATGTTTTGAAAGTTTTGTAATCAATTATGATTGGGTCCTGCAATAAGTTGAGGTTAGTTAATTTGTCTCAACCCTCAACCTAGTCAGTATCGAGTCATGTACTTCAGTTTTGAGTCTAGTATGAGTCCACTTTTTGTGCCAAAGAGGAGGTAAAACTACTTTGGAGTTCCACCAGGCCTTATCCAGGTGTCAGAGGCCACTACATCAGATTATTGGATTTTGTGTGACACCACAGGATCCAAGATGCCTTCAGGAGAACCTAATTCCTTCCAGATGCCCTCCAGATGCCCAGATTCCCTTCTAGATGCTAGAGTATATTCTCAGACCAAGGCATCCATGATTCCAGAGGTCCATTTGCATCCTAGCCCAAAGAAATCAAGCCCATGCACCAAGCCCAAGCTCTTAAGAAGCAAGATACCAGGAAATGTTCCTGCTACCAGGCTACCAGGCCACCCTAGCATCCAAAGGCCCAAGCACATGAACCCAAGCCCTTTTGAGCCAGCCCTTACTGCCCCTAGAAGCCCAACACGTTCCCCTAAGCATCCTTGAAGTGTTGACTAAGTCCAAGAGGTGTCCTTGAGAGGAATAGTCAAAGCATGAAGGGAGAAGAACACTAGGTCAAATCCTAACCTAGTTAGTATTTATGCTCCTAATTATTTTAAGATTTGTTTTTCTAACCTAGTTAGTAGAGGACTTGTAACCCAAGAGTGTAACCCTAGTTAGGAGAGGGCATGGAAACTATATAAATCCCCCCCCCCCTCTCTTGTAAGCAACTTTTATTCATGATATCAAAAACCCTGGTAAAATTTATTTGAGCTTGCGAGCTTGTGTTACTTTGTTTTGTTTGGTTCTTTTTTCTTGTGTTGGCCGACCATCCCTTGCTATCCTCCATGCCCACAATAGCAAACCAAGCTTCCAAGCATCATCCACATCCTTGAGGAGCAGCCTTGAAGATGCCCTAGATTAACAGCTTCATCTGTTTCCTTGCCGCCCAGCTTTTAAACCCTAACCAGATTCATTCTAAACCTAGTTTCTTTCTTTTTCTTACTTGCTATTTTGATTGACCCTTGACATTTTGCAGGATCCTTGAGGTGTTTCACCTCTCTAGAGGAGGCTTTCTTTGCCTCCGAGACTGCCCAAATCAGCAATCTAATTAGGGGAACCGAACTTCATCATCTAGACTCTAATCAGAGTGCTGTGTAATCTCATCATCGAAAGTTCTTCAAATCACTAATTGGTAACATCATTCTCTTCTTTTAATTTCTGATTTGATGAAGATAAGCTATCCTATTTCGGGAGTTCTTCAATTCTCAGGTCATGGAATTTATTATTTTTGCATGAGTTTGCTTGTGATACGATGATTTTATGCATTGCTATTCTTCTTGCTAGTTCTTACTTTTATTTTGGGAGTTTAGCCTACAAACCTAAATTATAAATATCACAAAAAATTAGTTTATTATTTTTTTCTACATGATTAGCAATCTTAGAGTCGTCCCGCATCAGAGCAGGTTTAGACTAGGGTTGAATTACTAGTTGCTGAATTTCTGCACATTTAGTTTTACTCTAAAAATAAAATTGCATAAAACCATCATAAAAAATAAAAAAATTATTAATTAATTTGATGTTAATCCTATACTAATCTGCCATCTAATATTAGAAAAAAAAAAAAAAAAATTGCATTATTTTTTCTGGTGGAAGGAAATCATGCCTCCTGAGTGGGTATATGAAAGTATACTGTCACGACCCATGGGAGTAAAAAGCTATGGCTAGACGTGATAGCCCGATATCAAAAATTTGAAAATTGTTTAGATCTAAAATTCAATTTTGAAAAAAAAATATTTTCTATTATTTTCTATTTTAGTTTCATTGCGCATATTAGGGTTTCATCTTGTGTGCATACATTGTTAACCTAATCTAAGGGCACTTTACTATCTCAGATCAGGACAGGATTTCATCACCTATCCTGGGTCCAAAACAACCACCTTCGCATCAAACATAAGCATAATTAAAACTAATTAGAAACCTAAAGTAGCTTAGGGACACCAACAAGGTCGGGTTCCAAGTATTGTGTGAAAGCTAGTGCACCAAATCCTTTGATTGTCTCTTGAATCTGGTGTCTAAGACTAGAGGTCCAGAGGCAAACGCCCAAAGTGGACCCATGATTTTTAATTAAGACCCTACGAGAGCAGGGCAAGCCTCCCACGACTCAACCTCTTACCTTGCTAGTGGATAGGGTAATTGCTGAATTGGTTGTAAATTAAGATGACCCATTCTACTTGAACTCTAGGTCTAGGAGACCCTAGTTCAATTTTTTGTGTGTGCATTGCATGACCACTAGATCAGGAGTCTAACCCATCAATCTCAACCCAAACTAGTCCCACCATGAACCCTAATATGGAGACCAATCTGAGAATCATGACTGAGCAATTTACCCAAATAAACCATAAGTTTGATCAACTGGACCAATGATTAGAAAACCTAGAGAGAGTCCATAGGACCCGTACTAACCCTGGTGCACCTAAACCAACTTCCCTTGGACCTAGAACCCATCAGCCAGAACCCATTAGTATTAGTGCCCCTTATCAAAAGTCAGGATCTAGCCTAGTCTACCCGAGTTGACCCATTCCTTAGCATAATCGACCCAATTCTCACCCGAGCTGACTCAACCCTAATCCAAGCTGACCCACCCCTACTACTCCATTGGTTCACAAGGATGACATTGAAGTTGAAGTGTATGAAGCTGAGGTTAACTTGATGGATGAGTATGAGGGAGAAGAGAAGATACCTATGGCTAACTCGGAGTTAGCTAACCCTGACCACACCTAGATTGGAGCTGTAGTGGAGGAACAGTTACAGGAAGAGAACCATGATCCTGCTACTATAACTCTACCTAAGGAGACATTAGAAGAGAACTGAATTGTAGAGCTTAGTCTTGAAATTCAAGAACCAAAGAAAATTAGTGAGGACTTGGCTTGTTTAATTATGTACCCTCAGGAAGAGTTCTTCCCATCAGTCCCCATTGAAGATCTTTTTCCTGAAATTGTTGACTCACCCTTCCATCAGGCTGACCCTTTATTACTTATTGACGTAACTTAATGCCCAAACTTTAAGGTCATCCTCATTGATCCAGAACCATCCCAGGAATCCCTTTTTCACTTCCTACCTTACTAGGCTAACCCTGAATCCTCTTCTTATTTCTTACCTTTTCCTGAGGCTTCCAATGTTTCCAGAACCATTCAATTGCATTTTGTAAAGGTTAGTATATTGCATAAGTCGATTGAGCATGTTAGGTTTGCATCCTATTTTTGGAAAATCTTATGGCATCTATTAGGAGTTCATGTCAAATTTTCATCGGCATGTCATCCATCAATCAAGGGTAATTCAAGAAAAAGATTTAAAGAATTTGATGAAGAAGACTTCTTCATGGTCAGGCTACGACCTGAATGGTTCCCACCTGGAACCATGAAAAAGTTACATGCCCGTGGTAGTGGACTATACAAAGTAATTAAAAAAATTGGACCTAATGCATTTGTACTTGATTTACCACCTAAGCTAGGTATTAGTTCTACTTTCAATGTTTTAGACCTTATAGATTATAGGGAGCCAACATTGATACCTAGTGAGCCTTTTGGGCTTGATCCCATCCTTGAGAGTGAGCCAACCCATGAGTGTCCACCAGCCAAACTACCGAGAGGAAAGACAGCATTGAGTTGATCTTGGACGATAAGATTATCGCTACTCGGAGCAAAGACTATCAACGATATCTAGTTCGTTGGCAAGGATAACCCGAGACTGAAGAATCTTGGTTCACTAGAGAGGATTTGCAAAGAATTGATCCCAACTTACTAGAACACTATCAAAGCAGAGTTGACACATACTCGACAAGGTCGAGTTCCTCACACCCGGGAAGAATTGGTGCGGACACTAGGGCCAAAAGGAATCGACAGGTCAATCCCACATCCCTGTGGATCACTTGTGAATAAAGCCTAAGCCCAAGCCCAAATCACTTGTATATAAGCCCTAAGCCCCAATTTTAAAATCCTAATTTCAATATGGGGCTTAGTCATTTTTTAAATTCTGTTATTTTAGCCCAGTTGGATTTAGCCCTAAATCCCAAATTCAATTGAGTCCTATGAAAGTCTAAGTCTGTGAAAAAAAACCCCAGAACCCAATCGAGTCATGTATATATACAAACAAACCCTATTTACCAAGTTGAGTCGATATTTAATTTTTGTTTTGTGAGAGTATGCCTTTTGATCGAATTGGATTCCAACTGATCAAGTTGGATTTTAAATTAGTTTCAATTAAGTCCTTTAGTTATTAGTTTGTTGAGTCATATGATTAGTTACTTTAACTGAGTCCCTAAAATATAAGAAGGGACCCAAATCAAGATCCTATGTGACACCATGTGCCAGCTCAAGTCAAGACATGTGCCAACCAATTCTTGGCACCACATGCCAACTAATTCTTGGCACCACATCCTCAATTCTTGGATGCCTATGTCACATGCCACAGGCCACATCACCTGCCACATCATCTTGGACATCATCTCATGCCATGTCACTTACTCTTGGTCGCCCATAAGGGATTTTTTTTTAGCACCAATCAAGAATTAAAGATTATCTTGATTCCAAGACATCAAGGCATCAAGACATCAAGACATTAGACATCAAGATATCAAGATGTTAAGACAACATTTAAAAGTCATGTTTATCCAAAGGGGCGCCAATGAATTCCTTCTTATTGTTGCCCTTTAAATTCCTATCAAGTTGCTGTTGATTTTAAGAGTAAAAAAGAAGGATTCCTCATTTCACTTTCTCTTTGTCACCAAAAATTCAAGGGAGCGCCAATCAAGGAGTCCATGGAAGATAGGATTCCAATCTATATACTTCAAAGGAGTCCTTCCTTATCTAACTTATATTTACCTTATCTAACTTATATTTGAGTTACCTAAAGCAAGAGTGGATTATTGCAAGAAGGAGGAAATGGGATGCCATATTCCATCCACATCTCATTTGTCGCCCAATTCAGAATTTAGAAGTGAATGAGATCCTCTTTCATTTGTCACCATTTTAAAGAGAAGTAAAAAAAAGGGCTCTTCCTTCTTGTTGCCTAAAAGGATGAAGGCTGCCTTATTATCACCCAACCTGAGGAAGCCTATCCATGTTATCGCCCAGCTATATGAAGTCCAAGAAAGTTTCAGATCAAGAGTCCAAGATGCCAAGAGGGAGATTTAAAGTCTTTGATGCCCAAGGAAAGCCAATTCAAAAAGTTCTTGCCTCTTCAACAAGAACTAGACACTTTGTATCCCTTACATTCCTATTGGTGGTCAATAAATACCCATCGAATCCCTTATATTATTAATTCTTATTCATGAAATATGAGATATTCTCTGTCATTCTTTTGCTATGATGGCATCACAGTGTGTGAGGCCTTAAATTCCTTTGTTCATCGGAGCATCGCGGGGTGTGAGGCCCTAGTTATCCTGTTGAGTCTCGTGTGTTGTTTCCAGGCATCTAGAGTCAAGTTTTGGGTCTTTGACATGTTAGTCATGATGTAACTAGGCCTAGGAGAGAGTCTGGTAAGAGTCCTAGGTGATAGACTGTGTTACAATGGTTATTGTTCAGTCTGTCTGTTCGAGTCGGCTCGATGGTTCTTTCGAGTCGACTCGATGGTCCTTCAAGTCGACTCGATTTTCCACGAGTCGACTCTAGTTCTCAAGTTAGTATGAAGACATCTCTGGTCGAGTTTACTCGGATAGATGACAATCGGCTTGGATGCACAGTCAGGAAACCTATTGTCTGATGAGTCAGCTCGTAATTGATTTGAGTCGACTCGGATGACGGGTCAGCTGTTTTAACGATGTGCTATTTGGGAGTTGGTTCAAGGGGCTATTTTGGTTTAAGCTAGGTATATAGATATTGTACGGCCTTGAGAGATAGAGGTTCGAGTCTTTCAAGAGGTCCTGTAAGCTATTCATACAGGAAATAATATAATCCTTGTTTTCTCCCTAAACTTGTTCTTAATCTTGTTATAATTCTTTGGTTGATCTTCTTTACCCTGATCTCCTAGATTCGTGGTATAGTGTTCACGTCGGCTGTTGCTTTTCCGCTATTGTTTTCTTCACGGTGCTTCGTGTTTGAGACGGTGCAATGTCTGGACAGGGTGATCTCATCAAGTGTGGCATGACATATCCAACCATCAAAAATCATAGTTGATAACAACAAGCTTTTCTCCTTTTCTCTTCCTTCAAAATCCTTCTTCCTTTCACTTTTTCTTACTTCAGTGTTGTGACTGATTGCAGGTGATCGAGATCTGAAGTGACGGCGATTCTTACTTAGGACCTAGTCGTGTTGAAGATCGTAGCCCAAGGATCAACAATCTTGAAGTCCTGCTACAATATCCTAGAGTACCGAATCAAATCTACAATAAGAGTGATTCAGATATTCGTTGGTGAAGTAAAAATCCTTTCCTAACTCTATATTTCTAATCCTTTGAATGTAGGAACCCTAGTTCACAGTGGTTTCTTAATCACCAAGGTTCTTTCAGAATTAGATTTGTTAATCTACTTTACAGGTTTATACTAGTTAACTATTTTTACCTTATTAGATGCTTTGAGTCTTTAATCTATAATTCCAGAATATAATTCTTGTTTAATCTCTGAAAATTAGTTTAAATTCAGTAAATTCGTTTTGCATATTTTGTCCCACATCAATCACCTTGTCACCCACGAGAGCGAAGGAGTCCAAGAAGCTCTCCATCTCAAAGGTTCTATTCCCCTCGATCGTCCCACTAACTTGATCGTCGAAGTATCCTCGTCGGAATCCCCGACTCGTGTCTTCTTTGTTTTGCAGGCCAGCAAATCCAGGAGCCGATCGGGAGAGGAGGGGAGGAGACCTAGCCCCCAGCAGTGGGGGCCCACCCAACGCGATGGAGCTACAGGCCACGATGATCTTGGCAGCAATAAATTGGCACACCAGGTACGGAGATGGGTGCCATAGGGGCCGAGAGCCCTGGCTACTCACTATCAATAGTAGGCGATGGGGAGAGAGCCATGGCCACTTACTGTCGATAGTAGGTGACGAGGTGAGAGCCCCGACCACTCGCTGTCAATAGCTGGCCTAGCAGGAATCCAACGAGGATGACATCCTAGGGGGCAAGGAGAACCCAAAGAGAGACTAGGGAAGAATGACACCTCTAATGATGACCGAAACACCACCTTAGGGAAGATCTCCAAGGATTTCTATGCCTATCTCGACGTCCACCGCTACCCCTCTTCGGTAGCCCATCCTTGGATCAATAAGGACACCGAAGTGAACCACCAAACCATCCCATCAAGGATCTATACAAGGCTCGTTGAGACAAGGGATAAGGCCTGACTCTGGGGGGTAGCTGACAGTGGAGAATATCGTGCTACTACAATCCCCACAATGGACCATGACGAAGGGGTCAAAGCCCGGTAGGGCGGGGCACACTACCTTAGCAGTCTCAGTGCCTCCTATGCTCACGGGCTCGAACATGAGTGGCTCAAAAGGGTGCTGCTGTTGATGTACGTCTTCATTTAACTCAATGTCTTGCCCACATCAGGCCCACAGCCTGATGGCAAATTGAGAAGCCTGGCATCCCCACCTCGAGTTGGGCCCTCATCAGGCCCACAGCCTCATGGTCGTGCTCACGACCTGGAGACGTCACCAAGATACCACCTACCGTATGACTCAAGGCATGGCAAATTGAGAAGCCTGGCATCCCCACCTCGCTCCTAGCCCGAAGGTGGCGGTAGGATGCCATCTACTGTGTGACTCATAGCTTGGCACACTAACAAGTCCAATGTCCCACAGCTCATGGCCATGCTCACAGCCTGGAGACGGCACCAAGGTGCCACCTACCACGTGACTCACAGTGTGACGAATTGAGAAGCTCGATGATCTCAGCCTCGCTCACAGCCCAAGGCGGTGACGGGATGCCGTGTACCGTGTGACTCACAGCTGGTACACCAACAAGTCTGGCATCCCACAGTCTCATGGCCATGAGCATAGCCCATAGACGGCACCAAGGTGTCGACTACCGTGTGACTCATAGCATGGTGATTTGAGAAGCTCAGCACCCTCAGCCTTGCTCATAGCACAGAGGCGGCAGCGGAATGCAATCTACCATGTGACTCAAAGCTTGGCATGCCAATAAGTTTGGTGCCTACAGTCTCATGGCCGTGCTCACAACCTAGAGACAGTATCAAGGTGCTGCCTACTGCATTACTCACAACATGGTGAACAAGAAGCTCGGTACCCCCAGCCGCGCTCATATCCTGGAGGTGGTAGCAGGATTCTATCTACCATGTGACTCACAACTTGGCACACCAATAAATCTGGTGCCCCACAGCCTCATAGCCGCGTACATAGCCCGGAGACGGCATCAAGGTGCCACCTACTAGAAGACTTTTTGCATGGTAAATAGAGAAGCTCAGTGCCCTCAGCCTTGCTTAAAGCATAGAGGCGATGGCAGGATGCCGTCTATCGTGTGACTTACAGCTTGGCATACCACTAAGTTCGGCCCCCCATTGTTAGGAATTATGTCCCAAAGCCAATCGTCTAGGCTATAGACGGTTGTGCTATCTTGTAACTGTATATGATTTTTGAATGAATAAAAGTCTTTTCTTTTGGTTGTCCTCATATTTACATTTTCTTGAAATGAACTCTTATATGATGGAGTCCTTAGAACTACATTGTTTTATATAGAGATGATATATCAAGTAGTTCTTAAACTGTTTCACACCCAAATGTTACATTGTTATAGGACGACGATGTATCATGTGTAAGTTGTTGTATGTCACATTTGTTGGTTGTCTTCTTAACCAAGGAGTTTGGAGACATTGGTGTGACATATAAGTGAAATGTATGACATTTCACTGAACGTGACCATCTGCGGAGCTCCCTTCTACCAAAGGGTTGCTCGTGAAAGGATATGGGTATATGTGTCCCTCAGACCTGAGGTCACCATGGCAGTATGCAAGCAACTCACTATACTTTGGTACCGGACTACTTGGATTTTTAATCCAGTGACTGAAGGTTTTTTGGTATAGTTAAGTACTTTTGGAGCGATGGTGGATCAAGATGGAATTGACCTCTCCAAATAGTTTGTACTGAATGACTCACTATATCTCAATTTAGCAAAACCTTACTCAGGGTAGTTCTTGCGAGGAGTCACAGAACTTGTGAGGTTGAGACATGATCTAGATAAACCAAATTAGGATTAGCAGCCAAACCTAGGTCATCTTGATCATTATGAGGTCAAAGGGATGAATTATGCACAACCATATACCAGAGGTTCTTGTGAGGTGCTCTGCATCTTCGACCTATCCATATATCGGGTATCATTGCTAGATAAGGTCTTTGACTAGTACTGGAAATGTTCCATTGCTATCGGCTTAGTGTTCGAACCTATGGGGTCATACACCATAGAGGATTTATATCTGATCTTAAGGCTAATCAACAATTGAGAATCGTTTGCCATCACTGGAAGTCAATATGATTGACTTTGTTCCAAGTGTCGACACTTGGGATTTTGTAGGTGTCGACACTTGGGATTTTGTAGGTGTCGACACTTGGCAACTTTCATGAGTCGACACTCTCCTGTGATGAGCAGATTTCTGGAAGAAATTTTGGAAGGACTTTGGGCAAGTTTTGACCTAGTTTGAATTTTGAATTCAAACCAGTTTTGGCTCCAAGGTTATTTGGTATGATAGTCATACTTACCTTTTTGGGTTGGACTGATTTGGTATGACCTTGATCCTCTCCCTTATTCTCTCCCCTCATCTCTCCTCCTTCCTCTTTCTCCCTCTCATGGTATAGATAGAGAAGGGTTATGAGAGTTCTAGGGATTGCGTGTGAGAATCCTAGCATTCTAGTTAGGTCTTGGAAAGAGAGTTCTCTTGGAAAAGGGTTACAACTCTCCTCCTAGTCTTTCCTGAAGAAGAAGATCAGTCCAAGGATCCCGAAGGCTAGCACACTCCAAGGGAGTTATCAGAGTCGAGCCCAGGTGTGGATTATCTATAGAGGTTAGACACTTGTGTGGCTCGGGCGCCCTCCTTCTTCTACAGCTTTTCTCTTGTTATAAAGGTATGGTACTTTTATATTTATGTTTTCTACCTTGCTTTGATGTTATGATGCATGCTATTACATTATGCTAGATCCTGTTGCGGGCAGATCGGTAAATCATTTAGATCTATCTACCGAGCCTTCAGCTGTGCATGTTTTAAAATTATTTTAAAATGCATATTTTTTTGTCCTGCTTTCATGAATGCATGTTTGCAAATTGGTATGCTTTGTAGATGCTTTTTCACCTTCAATGGTATCAGAGCAATAGGTTCTTTTTTGTAGTATAAGATTCTAGCATGCTAATAACATCACTTCTAAGTACTTGGATTGAGTGCTTCACCATGGCCATTCGGTCATAAAGAGAAGTAGTGCTGCAGACCCTCTCTTCCCATTCAATGGTCTCCTATGGCATGTAGTGGTGCTGATTTGATTTACTCTTGAAAAGGAAAATAGAGCAAGAAAATATAAATTAAAAATATTTTAATCTAATGAAATGATCATAAAACAACTTTAGATAAGATCTAAGAGTTTTATTGATCGATTTTGATTGAATGTTTAGAGCAACATTGGATTTGAAATCACTGTGTTTTCATTATCTTAGGCTATGAGTCGACACTTGGCCTTGTAAGTGTCGCTGATAAGAAATTCCCTGAGATCTGGGTTCTGTTTTTTTCCTGTGACAGGCTGAAGTGTCGACACTTGGCCTTGTAAGTGTCGACTCATGAGCACTTGCCAGAAAACTTAGTTTTTTGTTTTCCTCCTATCTCAGGCCTTGAGTCGACCCAAGTGTCGACACTAGGTATCGACACTTAATCCTGGTGAGTCGACACTTGGTATAAAATATAGAAAAGTAAATTCAAATTTTGAAATTTTTTGTTTTTTTTGTAAAATTATTTTACATCTATAAATTAAAATTATTTTAATTTAATTAAGGCCATTGAACTTGATTGAGAATTAAGAAGACTAAGAACTCTAGGAATATGATTCAAAGATTTTAAGTCATTTCAATAATCCTTAAGGGTCATGGGTAGCTTCTATTAAGTCCTTAATTGGGTTAGACCAAAGTTTAGTTGCATTGACATTAAATACTAATCTAATCAAATATTGAGTTAGGATTTCTTCTATAGATCTATCTAGTAGTTAGATTTATTAGTCCATAATCTAAATGAACCTAATTTGTGGCTTAGTGGAAAGCACGAGTCTTTAGGCTAGTCTAATCGAGTCTGATGAACCGATTGGTGTCGAGGTAAGTTTGGCATTTGATCATGGTTCTTTGGGGCTACCTCTTACTTGGCCAACTCTGCTCGTGTCTAAGGCAAGATGGTTAATGGTGGAACCCATGATCTCACTTACTTGGCCAATGTGGTCGATCATGATTAATTAGATAGCTCATTGACTTGTGTTAACCCTTGTCATCCAATGTTAATCAGTTTTGACTGATTTTAGGTGCCCATAGATCATTAGTTATGAGTAACCCTCCTAGATTACTGATTTGGTCAGTGGTGAAAGGGATATGCCCTACAAGCCAATCTATGTTGTATCTCCCAAACCATTGTAATTGATAATATTCTAATAAAGGCATTACTTTTCATCATACGCTGTGTTTATATTATATGATGACCCCATAGATTAGGGCTATGATTTTAGGGTTATGATGAGATCATACAGTGAGACCTAAGTCTTAAAACCTTAATCTAAAATATTCCAATCAAAAGGAATCCTGAGTAGGGGATCAGGGTTTTTTCTGGTAACACTAGCACATCCCATGTACTGGAGAGGGTGACTGCTCTCACAGTCACTTGTGTATGACACTAATACTAGGATGTGGGTGCTCATTAGAGAATGAGTTCACTGATATGATCCAACTTGAGAACATCTAATGGAGTCTTAGCTACATGTCAATAGAAGGTTCTCATAGTGGGAGCGGTACAAGTAATCCTTTGACCTAAGACTGCCATAAGTACCTTATGTACATGAACCCATGCTTTGGTTCAATCTTAATCATGACCTGAGTCATGCACAGGATTGATACTGGAATGGTGAATGGATTGAAGGTAATGAGTAGGTCAACAAGGAATCGATCACTCTTAGTAAGAGGAGATTGCATCCAGCAAGTTATCAATCGGATGATGATTCAGGGAATCTTTGATCAAACTAAAGATATTAGAGATGTTTCTAATATCAAGATAATTGAATCATCAAATAAGATTGAGCTAGAAATAGATATAATATTGGATTTGACATATATCCATATCCATAATTATATTTTGGGTGCAGGCTGATCGAAGGATTTAATTGTACGGTAACTTTCTACTGAAGGGTAGTTTTGGTATTTCACCAGAATTTCCATATCTTCCGGGTAGACATGACACATTGCTAGATGTCAATCTTATCTTGTGGGTTGATTAAATTGAGATGATCACTTATTAGGAAGAGTCCTAATTGATCATAATCGGGTAAGCCCGATTTGATCTAAATCGATTAGAAGAGTTCTAATCAATTAGTCAACTTGTATTCGAACCCACTGCTGGCTAGATGTAGAACCCAATGGGTCACACACTTAAGAGAATTGATCAAGGGTTTAATTTTATAATTAAATCATCTTTGCATGATGACACTCTAGCAGGTGTTGCAAATCCTAGCTTCTATTCGAATTAGATTCGAATTTGGGTTCCAGATTGGTTCAATTTGGTTCTAATTGGATCTAATTAGACCCTAATTGAGGTTATAAACGGATTATGGCTAACCCTATTGGCTAACCAGGTATCTAGCTAGCCCCCCACCCGCTCCTAGCCCCCTTGCACGCCAAATGCAAGAGTCCGTGCACTATGGACTCTTGGCGCGCCAAATGAAGGAGCCCATAGGCGCATGGACTCTTGGCACGCCCACTTAATTCTCCGATGAATTAAGATGGGGCAGCATTCCTTCTCTCTTTTAGCGCCTCAGATGTCCCCCCTTGGATTGGAATCCAAGGGTTGATGATTTTTTGAGAAAGGCAGAAAGCATTCGTTGCTTCCCGGTTGCGCGAAATAACATCTCTTCGGAGATTAAAAGTCGTGACTCCTTTCTTTTTAAAACATCATGATTTTTCATTTAAGAAAGTCATGGGATTTATCCAGAGGGCCGTGAGAAGGAAGGATGGTGTGTGAGAAAATAAGAAGGGCGTGAGAATTTTTCACGGAGAGTTGTGTGGGTGCCTCTCTGAAATCTATTTAAGGGATCAGGAAAATCAGAACTCGGTGATTGTAATTTTTTTTTTTTCTTCCTCTCCTAAAGACTCTTTCTCTCTTTTCTTGTTCTTGCACTGTTTCCTTTACAGAGTACATCTCTGTCGAAACTCTGCTACTGAACAAGAACAAGAGCAAAAGTCTCCGACGGTAAAGGAAAGAAGGAGTTCTGATTTTTTTCCTTCTTTCTTACATTAAGACATTCTTGTCTTAGTTTCTCCTCCAATTTAAGACAAGCCTAAATCCCCTTAGGACAAAGTCTTATCTTCAAGACAAGAGTATCTTAGAGGGTCAAGGTCTTTGTGGAAGGAGGAGAGAGATAAAAGAAAGGAAGGCAACCTCTTGTGTGGAAGAATTCCAGTCATAATCCGAAGAATTGAGTTCTAGAAAGAAAAACTCAATAGGAGACACCATTGGACAAGAAGATAGTGTTCTTGATCATTGCTCTGTGTGGATCACCATTGAGGGCGGACACTTGGACGCCTGGTGAATTCAAATAGCCCATCGATCTTCAAGTTTTAGTCTTCGTAATTGAATTAGCGATTACAGGTTAGTTTTCTAATTCAATTTGCATAGAAATGTTTGTATTCATACATTCTAGTCTTATTAAGGAGTTCCTGTTTTAGGGTTTTTGTGCATATTAATTTCAATTTTTGAAATTACCCTTCCACTTGCATTGCACCGAACCCTACAGTGGTATCAGAGCCACCTTAATTAGGACTACAATCTATGATAATTTGTATGTCACATCTTAGTTTTTAAATCCTAATATGTTACTACACTTAGCATATTTTTGATTGCATATATGTTTTGATGTATGCCACTAGTTAGGGTTTTTCACTCAAACCCTATTATTATAGAGATATGTTTAGTTTTGAAGTCATCATACTGAAATAAGGTTGCCCTGGCATAATGGTGGATCCATTATGTGGTAAATGGTTGTCCTAGTATGATGACACACTTAACACATATTTGTTTATTTATAAGAGTGATATGTTGATTGTGATACATTCTATAAGAATGTGCTGGCAATTTATAAATCCCTTCTCTTAAAAATTATATTAAGTCTTAGTATATTTAACTAATAAGCATCACTAGTCATGATGTACAATTGATCATTCAGTGTCTAGAAAGGTGGTTCAGGGAAGGTAAAGAATTGTGGTTTTTAATTGGTTCCGTTGACTGACCTGGCCATTTTTATTGGTGTCTAGGAAAGCAACGGGGGGACTCCCACATCTCTTCCACTTGCCTGGCCGATTTGATTAAATTTAAATCTTGACTAAATGCTTAGTGTTAAAAATACTATATATTGGCCTTCCTTAATGCTGGATCATTATTGTGTTATGAACCATATTAGGTTTGTTGTGTTATCTGTAAGACCTAATATGGTGATTGACATAATACTAGTCTAGTGCATAGATATGCTTACTGTATATTCAGTATAATGCTTTGTTATGTTATCTGCAAGGGCATTATATTTGAGTATTGACTGTAAGAAATGAAAGGGTCTTGACTTAACTAGAACATTGGTTTGTTGTGTTTTCCTGCAAGACTAATAATGTTCAAGAGGCCAAGTTACTTCTTGAGAATTATATGAGATATAATTGGAAGAGATTCCTACCTTTGAGCTTATAAAAGATTTGTTGTATTTTCTGCAAGATCTTTTATAAGTTATCAGGATCTCAATCTCACTAAGAAAAACTGATCAGGGTTCTTCTCGATTATCATAGTGAGGGCTATGATTTTTATAAATAGTGGGAGACATAATTAAATTGAAGACCTAATTTATTATGTAAGTCATTTCATGGTTGTTTTTCTTATGTATTGTTCTTTAGTAAATGTAGATAAATGGCATCTTCATTATCACTACAAAGTATCTTAGATACCAACAAACTGATTGGTCCGAACTAATGGACTGGTTGAGAAATTTAAAGATTGTGCTGAGTTCAGAAAAACTTTCTTATATCTTGATACCCCTAGTCTTAATCCACTAGGGGATGATGCCACAAAGGAAGATATGGCCACATACAAAATATGGCAGAATGACTCCCTTACTATCAAGTGTATCATACTAGCCTCTATGACCAATGAGTTACAGAGACAGCATGAAAGCATGGATACTCAATCCATAATGCTCAATTTAAAAGAGCTTTATGGAGACATAGCAGAACTGCTAGATATGAAATATCTAAGCAGTTATTTCATGCTAGGATGACATAGGGAACATCCGTTCAGGATCATGTTCTGAAGGTAATTGACTTAATCACCAGATTGGGTCAATTAGGTTTTATCATGGATGGGGAGTTGAATCAGGATTTAATCCATCAATCACTCCCGGAGTCATTTTCTCAGTTTGTCTTGAATTATCACATGAACAAACTGAACACTTCCTTGCCTGAGCTATTAAATATGTAAAAACAGCGGAGAACCATGTTAAGAAAGAAAAGGCTCCACTTCTTCTTGTTGATAAGACCAATAAGAAGAAATCAGCAAAAGGATTTTAATCGGAGGCTAAACCCTAAGAGTGGCATCAATAAGAATAAGAAAGGAAAGAAGGCCTCTAAACAGTCGACCTGTTTCTTTTATGGCAAAGCGGGACATTGGAAAAGGAATTACAAGGCTTACCTTGCAACTGTGAAGCCTGGTGCATCAGATGCACCAAAAGGTATGTATGAGATACATGCTATATTGATGTTAAATTCATCTATATCAAATACTTGGGTATGGATACCACTTGTGGTTACCATATATGCAAATCTTTGCAGGTCCTCTATAAGCTCAAAGTATTGAAGGAAGGTGACTTCAATCTCTACGGTGCTTGTGGTGATATCATCCAAGCAGAAGCTGTGGGACCTATATTCTGGAGTTGCCTTCAGGGAAGATCTTGGAGTTAGAAATTGTTATTGTATGCCTAAGATATTAGGAACATTATATCTATTCCCTTGTTATTAAAACAGGATATGTAATGGATGTAACGAGCACTGGTTGCTCGATAATGTTATCTAATAATTTGTTTGTTCTGGCATATTAGCAATGGGCTCTTAACTATTTCTTCCAATGATAGTGTTTTTCATGTTAATCAAAAGAAAAAGAGAAGACTTTAATGATACCTTTACTTTGGATCATCGACTTGGTCATGTTATGAGTCTAGGATAAGCAAGTTATACAAGGAAAATCCTTGATCCTTAGAGTATGATCATTAGGAATTACGAATCAGGTCTCATGGGTAAGATGACAAGACTCCATTTAATGGACATGGAGAAAGGTCAACTGAGTTATTAGGACTTATACATACTGATGTATATGGTCAAATGACAACTCAGGCCAGAGGTGGATACTCATATTTATCACTTTTATAGATGATTTATCTAGGTTCGGATATGGTATCTTATGAAACATAAATCTGAAGCCTTTGATAAATTTAAGGAGTATCAAAGTATGGTCGAAAAACAAACCGGGAAAAGTATTGAAGTTCTTCGGTCAGATCGAGGAGGAGAATACTTATCCACGGAGTTTTTAGACTATCTTAAAGTTAATGGAATTCTTTCTGAATGGACCCCTCCATATGCACCACAGCTAAATGGTGTAGCTGAAAGGAGGAATCGTACCTTATTAGATATGGTACGATCCATGATGTGCTTCACAAATTTACCCATTTCCTTCTGGGGTCATGCCCTAGAAACTACTGTTTACATTATGAACAAAGTACCTTCTAAATCCGCGTTAGTACTCCATATGAAATTTGGAGTGGAAGAAACCGTATCTTAAATATTTTAAGGTATGGGGATGTCCAACTTATGTTAAAAGAAATTTTGGACATAAGTTGGAACCTAGAGCGGACAAATGTCTATTTGTAGGATATCCTAGAGAGGGTAGAGGATATCTGTTTTACCATCCAACTGAACAAAAGATTTTTGTCAGCAGACATGCCACTTTTCTAGAAAAAGAGTTTATTTTAGAAAAGGGCAAAGGTAGAACTATTGAACTTGGAGAAGTACAAGAAACACAGATAGACAATTCTCTATCAATAGAACATATAGTTAGGACAGAACCAGAAAACAAAACTCCTCTCCCGTAGGTCTGATAGAGTGCCACGGGCACCTGAGAGGTATGGGTTTATTATTGAAAATAATGAAGCCCAAGTCATTCAAAATGATGAACCTCTGACCTATACGGAAGCTATCTTGAGTACTGATTCAGATAGATGGCAAGAAGCCATGGAATCCAAGATAGACTCTATGTATGTCAACCAAGTATGGTCTTTGGTCGATGCACCAAAAGGTGTTAATCCTATGGGGTGCAAATGGGTCTATAAGAAAAAGATTGGGGCTGATGGCCAAGTTGAAACTATAAAGCCAGATTAGTGGCATAAGGTTTTAGGCAAAAATAGGGAATTGATTATGATGAAACATTCTCACCTGTTGCCATGCTCAAATCAATTCGGATTTTACTTGCTATAGCAGCATACCACGATTATGAGATCTGGCAGATGGATGTGAAGACTGCATTCCTCAATGGTTTCCTTGAGGAAGAAGTCTACATGTCACAGCCATAAGGTTTTATTTCAAAGAATAAACCTAATCAAGTATGCAAGCTAAAGAAATCCATTTATGGATTAAAGCAAGCTTCAAGGAGTTGGAACATCCGCTTTGATGAAACTATTAAAAGGTTTGGTTTTATCAAAAATGTAGATGAACCCTGTGTTTATAAGAAGACTAGTGGGAGTGCCATAGTCTTCTCGGTTCTGTATGTAGATGACATACTCCTCATTTAGAATGATATCCTAATGTTACAATCAGTCAAGGTTTAGCTATCAAACAGTTTTTCATGAAAGATTTGGAGAAGCATCCTATATACTAGGTATTAAGATCTATAGAGATAGATCTAGAGGATGCTAGGTTTATCCCAATCTAGGTACATTGACTTAGTGCTGAAATGATTCAGCATGGATGGAAGTAAAAGAGGTTATCTTCCTATGAGTCAAGGCATACATCTTTCTAAAAGGATGTCTCCTAAGACACCTGAAGAAAGAAATAGAATGAATTCTATACCTTATGCTTCGGCAATAGGGTCCATAATGTATGCCATGTTATGTACAGGCCTGATGTGGCATATGATTTAGGCATTGTCAGTAGGTTTCAGGCTGATCCAGGAGAGGATCATTGGAAAGCAGTTAAAATATTCTTAAGTACCTGAGAAGGACTAAGGATATTTTCTGGTTTATGGTGGTTCTGATCTTAAACTAGAAGCTTATTCTGATTCTAGTTTTCAATCAGACCTTGATGATAGCAAATCCATTTCGGGATATGTTTTTACACTAAATAGTGGAGCAATGAGTTGGAAGAGTACCAAGCAGCAGACTGTAGCTGACTCAACCACAGAGGCAGAATACATAGCTGTCAGTGAAGCCGCCAAGGAAGCAGTCTGGATGAAGAAGTTCATCACAGAGTTGGGTGTTGTCATGACATTGAAAACCCAATGCCACTTTATTGTGACAACACTGGAGCTGTTGCTCAAGCTAAGGAACCAAGAGCTCATCATAAGTCCAAGCACATTCTAAGACGCTTCCATCTCGTCCGAGAAATAGCAGAAAGACAAGATGTCTACATAAATAGAGTTGATATAAAGAACAATGTAGCAGACCCGTTCACTAAGGCTCTACCACAGCGAGAGTTTGATCGCCACCACAAGTGTATGGAATTACGATTTAAGGCGATTGGCTTTAGTGCAAGTGGGAGATTGAAAGGGATATGCCCTACAAGCCAATCTATGTTGTATCTCCCAAGCCATTGTAATTGACAATATTCTAATAAAGGCATTATTTTTCATCATACGCTATGTTTATTATATATGATGAACCCATAGATTAGGGCTATGATTTTAGGGTTATGATGAGATCATACCAGTGAGACCTAAAGTCTTAAAACTTAATCTAAAATATTCCTAGTCAAAGGAACCCTGAGTAGGGGATCAGGATTTTTCCGGTAAGACTAGCACATCCATGTATACTGGAGAGGGTGACTGCTCTCACAGTCACTTGTGTATGACACTAATACTAGGATGTGGGTGCTCATTAGAGAATGTGTTCACTGATATGATCTAACTTGAGAACATCTAATGGAGTCTTAGCTACATGTCAATAGAAGGTTCTCATAGTGGGAGTGGTACAAGTAATCCTTTGACCTGAGACTGCCATAAGTACCTTATATACATGAACCCATGCTTTGGTTCAATCTTAATCATGACACTGAGTCATGCACAGGATTGATACTGGGAATGGTGAATTGGATATGAAGGTAATGAGTAGGTCAACAAGGAATCGACCACTCTTAGTAAGAGGAGATTGCATCCAGCTAGTTATCGATCGGATGATGATTCAAGGAATCTTTGATCAAAGTAAAGATATTAGAGATGGTTTCTAATATCAAGATAATTGAATCATCAATATAAGATTGAGCTAGAAATAGATATAATATTGGATTTGACATATATCCATATCCATAATTATATTTTGGGTGCAGGCTGATCGAAGGATTTAATTGTAAGGTAACTTTCTACTGAAGGGTAGTTTGGTATTTCACCAGAATTTCCAAATCTTCAGGGTAGACATGACACGTTGCTAGACGTCAATCTTGTCTTGTGGGTTGATTAATTGAACGATCACTTATTAGGAAGATTCCTAATTGATCATAATCGAGTAAGCCCGATTTGACCTAAATCGATTAGAAAGAGTTCTAATCAAATTAGGTCAACTTGTATTCGAATCCACTGCTGGCTAGATGTGGAACCCAATGGGTCATACACTTAAAAGAATAGATCAAGGGTTTAATTTTACAATTAAATCATCTTTGCTTGATGACACCCTAGCAGGTGTTGCAAATCCTAGCTTCTATTCGAATTAGATTCAAATTAGGGTTCCGGATTGGTTTAATTTGAATTTTAATTGGATCTAATTAGACCCTAATTGAGGTTATAGGGATTATGGCTAACCCTATTAGCTAACCAGGTATCTAGGCTAGCCACCCACCCGCTCCTTAGCCCTTGCATGCCAAAATGCCATGAGTCCATGCGCTAATGGACTCTTGGCGCGCCCAATGATGGAGTCCATGGGTGCATGGACTCTTGGCGCGCCCACTTAATTCTCCGATGAATTAAGATGGGGCAGCATTCCTTCTCTCTTTTAGCACCTCATATGTCCCCCCTTGGATTGGAATCCAAGGGTTGATGATTTTTTGAGAAAGGCAGAAAGCATTCGTTGCTTCCCGGTTGCGCGAAATAACATCTCTTCGGAGATTAAAAGTCGCGACTCCTTTCTTTTAAAAACATCATGATTTTTCATTTAAGAAAAGTCATGGGATTTCTGGAGGACCATGAGAAGGAAGGATGGGGCATGAGAAAATAAGAAAGGGCATGAGAAGTTTTCAACGGAGAGTTGTGTGGGCGCTTCTCTAAAATCTATTTAAGGGGTCAGGAAAATAGAACTCGGTGATTGTAATTTTTTTTTCTTCCTCTCCTAAAGACTCTTTCTCTCTTTTCTTGTTCTTGCACTGTTTCCTTTACAGAGTACATCTCTGTCGAAACTTTGCTACTGAACAAGAACAAGAGCGAAAGTCTCCGACGGTAAAGGAAAGAAGGAGTTCTGATTTTATTCCTTCTTTCTTACATTAACACATTCTTGTCTTAGTTTCTCCTCCAATTTAAGACAAGCCTAAATCCCCTTAGGACAAAGTCTTATCTTCAAGACAAGAGTGTCTTAGAGGGTCAAGGTCTTAGTGGAAGGAGGAGAAGAGATAAAGAAAGGAAGCCAACCTCTTGTATGGAAGAATTCCAGCCATAATCCGAAGAATTGAGTTCTAGAAAGAAGAACTCAATAGGAGGAACCATTGGACAAGAAGATAGTGTTCTTGATCATTGCTATTTGTGGATCACCATCGGAGGGCGGACACATGGACGCCTGGTGAATTCAAATAGCTCGTCGATCTTCAAGTTTTAAGTCTTCGTAAATTGGAATTAGCGATTACAGGTTAGTATTCTAATTCAATTTGCATAGAAATGTTTGTATTCATACATTCTAGTCTTATTAAGGAGTTCCTGTTTTATGGTTTTGTGCATATAATTTTCAATTTTGAAATTACCCTTCCGCTGTGTTGCACCGGAACCCTACAAGTGGGAGGTGAAAGATTGTGCCCTGAAAGCCAATTGAATATTGTATTTCGATCCCAAATCATTGAATTGACATTATTATAATAAAGGCATTATTTTCATCATACACTGTGTCTTTATGATTATATAATGAACCCATAGATTAGGGCTATGGTTCTAGGGTTATGATGAGATCATACCAGTGAGACCTAAAGCCTTAAAACCCTAATCTAAAATATTCCTGGTCGATGGGACATTGAGTTAGGGATCGATGTTTCCAGCAAGACCAGCACATCCTATATATGCTTTGTGATGAGGGTGACTGATCTCAAAGTCACTTGTGTTTGACACTAATACTAGGATGTGAGTTCATTAGGGAATGAGTTCACTGAATTGATCCAGATTGAGAATATCTAATGGAACCTTATCTATTTATCAATAGATAATTCTCATAGTGGGAGTAGTGCATATGGTCCTTTGACCTGAGACCACCATGGTACCTTATATATATGAATCCATACTTTGGTTCGCAATCAATCATGACACTGAGTCATGCACGAGGTGATACTGGGTATGGTGGATTGTATATGGAGGTTGTGAGTAGGTCAACAAGGAATTGATCAGCCCTAGTAAGAGGGAATTGCATCTAGCTAATTTCGATCAAATGATGGAGTCAGGAAATCTTTGATCAAAGTATGAACATTAGAGTTAATTTCTAATGGTTCATTAATGAATCATCATTATAAAGATTGAGCTAGGGATGAATATGAAATTGGATTTGACAAGTATCCATATTCATAATCATATTGGGATGCAAGTTGATCAAAGGACTAAATTGCCCTGTAACTCACCACTGAAGGGTATTTTGGTAATTCCACCAAAATTCCACATCTTCCGGGTAGACATGATACGTTGCTAGACGTCAATCTTGTCTTGTAGGTATATGATTGAATTATGGTAATTCAAATTAGTTAATTACAATTAGATTCTAATTGACCGAGTCGAGCTAGTTTAAGTTGACCTAAATCGGCTTAGTTGAGATCTAACCGAATTAAGTCAAATAGCACTCGGACCTACTGCTGGCTAGGTGTGAAACCCAAAGGGTCACACACAAAAGAGAATTAATGAAGGATTTAATTTGGAATTAAATCATGTTTGCAGGATAAACACACTAGCATGTGTTGCAGACCCAATTTCTATTCGAATCAGATTCGAATTTGGTTCCGAATTGGGCTTAATTGGGTTCTAATTGAACCAGATTAAGGTCTAATTTAAATTTTAGGATATTGGGCTAACCCATGGCTGAACCCAAGTGAATCAAGTGCACTGAGACTCTCTCTCCAAGCCGCCCACACCCTTCCTTACCTGCGTGCACCAAGAAGAAGAGTCCATGCGCGTGTGGACTCCTCTTCATGCGCCTGGGAAGGAAATTCCATCAAAGAAAAATCAAGAAAAGGGGTGATTTGGATCCTTGACTAACGTCCTTGGATTTGGATCTGATGGCCAGAAAAATTAAGAAAAAAGATCCGTCATTTTTCGGTCGCAAGTCCGTCTTCAAAATTCGCGATTCTTCCTGAAGTTTTTTCGAGAGTCCTCCTCATCGAAAAATGAAAATAAATTGGAGAATCATGATTTTTGGTTGAGGGGACATGTGAGGAATGAGGGATCATGATTCCTGGGGATTCAGAGGGTTGCGATGTTTTGAGAAAACGCCCCTTGAAATCTATAAAAGGGTTTGGGTTCTCGGGGATTTCTTTCAGATAATCAAATACGGAGATTATATTCCTCTCCTCCTCTCCAGAATACTCCTTCCCTTTATGCTTGTTGGGTATTGTTCCCTTGTAGAGATAATCTCTGTCGAAACTCTGACCCTAAACAAGAATATGAGGAAGGTCTTGAATGGTAAAGGAAAGGAAAAGGAAGGGTCTGTCTTCTTCATTTCTTTCTTGAATTAAAACTTTACTTGTCTTAATTTCTTCTTCCAATTCAGTTCAAGAAAAGGAATTCAAGAAAGGGAATTCAAGAAAAGAATTCAAGAAGAGGAAAGAAGGAAGAAAAGAAATTTTCAAGAAAGAAAATTTCAGCCTAAAAGTCCAAGAATTAAATTCTTGAAAAAGAATTCAAGAAGAGGAGCCAAGAACAAGAAATTGTAGTCTTCATCTTTTCTATGTGGATCACCATTGGAGGGTGAACATTTGGGCACCTGGTGGAGATTTAAAGTTTTGATTTTAGCAATACAGGTTAGTACTTTAATATGAGTTTAAATCTTATATATACATGTTATATGTTTTAATTCTTTTAAGGAGATCTTGGGTTAAGGGTTTGGTGAAGATTTCATAAAGATAAAAATTTTGAAATCTATGTTTCCGCCTTGCCACCGAACCCTACAGTGGTATCAGAGCCTCCTTATTAAGATTAAAATATATATGCTGATTTTTAGATGCATATGTATATAAGTAACATGTGATATTGTATATGTTTGATGTAATGTCACCAATTTGGGTTTTCACTCAAACCCTAATTGTTGTAGAGATATGTTTAGACATCTAGTCATCATACTGAAATAAGGTTGCCCTGGCATAATGGTGGATCTATTATGTGGTAAATGGTTGTCCTAGTATGATGAAACACTAATCACATATTTGTGTTAATTATACATATATGTTTGATGTATGCCACTAATTAAGGTTTTCACTTAAACCTTAATTTGTATAGAGATATGTTTAGCCTTCTAGTCATCATACTGAAATAAGGTTGCCCTGGCATAATGGTTGATCCATTATGTGGTAAATGGTTGTCCTAGTATGATGGCACACTATTATGGCACATATTTCCTAGGTTATATAAAGAATGTGCTTTGTTTTAATAAATCCCTCTTTAAAAACATATTAAGTTGTAGTGTCATACCAAAAGCAAAAATAATCAATATGATTAGTTTATCATTCGGTGTCTAGGTAAAGTGGTTCATGATCGGTAAAGAGGACGTGGTTTTTAATTGGTTCCGTTGACTGACCTGGCCAATTCTTATTGGTGTCTAAGGAAAGCAAAGGGGGGACTCCCACCACTCTCCCACTTACTTGGCCGATAAGATTAACTTAATTATTGATTGATATGCTTAGTGTAATATTCACTACATGTGGCCTTCCTTCATGCCATGTCATTATTATGTTATGATCCATATTAGGTTTGTTGTGTACACACAAGGCCTTTTATGGTGACTAACATAATTTGGCTTGGTACATTTGATGTTTATGGAATGATTTAATATAATACTTTGTTGTGTACACACAAGGGTATTATAATTAATATCATGACTATATAGCAATGAAGGGTCTAACTTAACTAAATTATTATAGTTTGTTGTGTACACACAAGGCTATTAATATTTTAGAGGCCAAGATAAGTTGAGAATTGTATGAGTTACAATTGGAAAGAGTTTTCCTACCTTTGAACTTATATAAGATTTGTTGTGTACACACAAGGTCTTTTGTAAGGAATTAGGATCTCAACCCCACTAAGAGAACCAATTAGGGTTTTCTCGATCATCATATGGAGGGTTATGATGCTTGATAAAATAGTGGGAGACATAATTAAGTTAAAGTCCTAATTTAATTATGTTTTGTCAACATGGGTGTTTGCTTATGTAATGTTCTTTGTTAATGTAGATTAAATGGCCTCTTCACTCTCACTCCGTAGCATTCTTGATGCAAATAAATTGACTGGACCAAACTATGTTGATTGGTTGAGAAACCTGAAGATAGTACTCAGCCAAGAAAAAATTTATTATATTCTTGATACCCCAACCTTGGAACCATTAGGGGAAGATGCCTCGCAAGAGGATAAGACCACATATAACATGTGGCAAAATGACTCACTTACTGTCAAGTGTATAATGCTTGCCTCTATGACCAATGAGTTACAGAGGCAACATGAAAGCATGGACACAAACTCCATATTGCTCAATCTAAAAGAACTTTATGGAGAACATAGTCGAACTGCAAGATTTGAAATATCTAAGCAGTTATTCCGTGCAAGGATGACAGAAGTTACATCCGTACAAGACCATGTATTAAAGGTTATTGACCTAATCACCCGATTGGGTCAATTGGGTTTTGATATGGATGGGGAGTTGAATCAGGATTTAATCTTGCAGTCACTCCCAGAGTCATTTTCACAGTTTGTTCTTAATTTTCATATGAACAAACTTAACACTTCCTTGTATGAGCTGTTGAATATGTTAAAAATAGCAGAGAGCCATTTAAAGAAAAATAAGGCTCCACTTCTTCTTGTGGATGGTGTAAACAAGAAGAAAATAGGCAAAAAGGGTTCCAAAAGGAGGTTGAGCCCAAAAGGGGGCATCAAGAAAAAGAAAGGAAAGAAGGCCTCCAGACAAATGACCTACTTTCATTGTGGCAACCTGGGTCACTGGAAAAGAAACTGCAAGGTTTACCTTGCAAGTGTGAAGCCCGGTGCTATTGATGCACTAAAAGGTATGTATGAGATACATACAATTTTGTCATTAGACTCTTCTAATTCAAACTCTTGGGTATTGGATACTACTTGTGGTCATCATATCTGCAAATCATTGCAAGGACTATAGAACATTAGAGTTTTGAAGGAAGGCGACCTCGAGCTCTACAGTGCTGGAGGAGATTCTATCCAAGCAGAAGCTGTAGGGACTTATATATTGAAGCTGCCTTCTGGGAAAATTTTAGAGTTAAAAAATTATTATTTTTGCCTAGAATCATTAGAAACATCATATCTGTACCCTTGTTACTTAAACAAGGATATATTATGAATGTAATGAGTAGTGGCTGCTCAATCAGTTTTTTCTAATGAAATAATATTCAGTGGCATATTTTGCAATGGTCTCTTAACTCTATCTTCTGATAACAATATACTACATGTTAGTAATAAACGAAAAAGAGATGAAGTAAACAATACTTTACTTTGGCACTGTCATCTTGGACATATTAGTGAGCAAAGGATTAACAAGTTATACAAGAAAAAATTTCTTAATCCTTATGACTATGAATCATTAGGAACTTGTGAATCATGTCTCATGGGTAAAATGACCAAGACTCATTTAGTGGACATAATGAATGGACAACTGAGTTATTAGGACTCATACATTGATGTATGTGGACCTATGACAACTCAGGCCAAGGGTGGATACTCATATTTCATCACATTCACTGATGATTTTTCAAGGTACGGATTTGTGTATATAATGAAACTTAAGTCCAAAGCTTTTGAAAAATTTTTAGAGTATCAAAGTATGGTAGAAAAACAAAGGGGAAAAGTATTAAGATCCTTCGATCAGATAGAGGAGGTGAATACTTATCTACCGAGTTTCTTGATCACCTTAAAGAAAAGGGAATCATCTCTGAATGGACCCCTCCTTACACACCACAATTAAATGGTGTTGGTGAAAGGAGAAATCGTACTTTATTAGATATGGTACGGTCCATGATGTGCTTCACAGACTTACCTGTTTCTTTCTGGGGATATGCCTTGGAAACAGCGGCTAATATTTTTAATAGAGTACCATCCAAATCTGTATCTAGCATTCCATATGAGTTATGGAGGGAAAAGAAACCCAATCTTAAGTATCTTAAGATATTGGGATGTCTAGCCTATGTCAAAAGAAATTTTGGACATAAGCTTGATGTTAGAGCATAAAAGTGTCTATTTGTTGGATATCCTAAAGATAGTATAGGATATCTGTTCTACCACCCTACTGAACAAAAGGTTTAGTCAGTAGGCATGCCACTTTTATGGAGAAAGAGTTCATCCTACAAAAGGGCAGTGGGAGAAATATTGAACTTGAAGAAGTTCAACAAGTAGATACATCTCAACCAAATCATAACATAGTTAGTATAGAACCTGAACACACCACTCCTATCCGTAGGTCTGATAGGGTGCGACATGCACCTGAGAGGTATGGGTTCATTATTGAAAATAATGAAGCCCGAATCATTGATAATGATGAGCCTCTAACTTATACGGATGCTGTCATGAGTAGTGACTCAGACAGATGGCTGGAAGCCATGTGATCCGAAATGGGCTCCATGTATGTCAACCAAGTCTGGACTTTGGTTGATGCACCAGAGGGTGTTAACCCTATTGGATGCAAATGGGTCTATAAGAAAAAGATTGGGGCAGATGGCCAAGTTGAAACTTATAAAGCCAGATTAGTGGCTAAGGGTTTCAGACAAAAACAGGGAATAGATTATGATGAAACATTTTCTCCTGTTGCCATGCTCAAATCTATTCGGATCATGCTTGCTATAGCAGCATATCATGATTATGAAATCTGGCAGATGGATGTGAAAACCGCATTCCTCAATGGTTTCCTTGAGGAAGAGGTTTATATGTCACAGCCAGAAGGTTTTGTCTTGGAGATTAAACCTAATCAGGTATGTAGGCTGAAGAAATCTATTTATGGATTAAAGCAAGCATCTAGGAGTTGGAACATCCGATTTGATAAGATAGTCAAAGAATTTGACTTTATCAAAAATGAGGATGAACCTTGTGTGTACAAGAAGACTAGTTGGAGTGCCATAGTTTCTTGGTTCTGTATGTAGATGACATACTCCTCATTGGGAATGATATCCCAATGTTACAATCAGTCAAGGTATGGTTATCTAAAAAGTTTTTCATGAAAGACTTGGGAGAAGCATCTTATATACTAGGCATCAAGATCTATAGAGATAGATCTAGGAGGATGCTAGGTTTATCCCAGTCTAGGTACATTGACCAAGTGCTAAAAAGATTTAGCATGGAGGAAAGTAAAAGAGGTTGCTTACCTATTGGTCATGGCATACATCTTTCTAAAAAGATGTCTCCTAAGACACCTGAAGAAAGAAATAGAATGAATTCTATACCTTATGCTTCGGCAGTAGGGTCTATTATGTATGCTATGTTATGTACTAGGCCTGATGTGGCATATGCCTTAGGTATAGCCAGCAGGTTTCAGGCTGATCCAGGAGAGGATCATTGAAAGGCTGTGAAAAATATTCTTAAGTACTTAAGAAGAATTAAGGATATTTTTTTAATATACGGAGGATCTGATCTTAAACTAGAAGCTTATTCAGATTCTAGTTTTCAATCAGATCCAGATGATAGCAAATCTATATCTGGGTATATTTTTACCCTAAATGGAGGAGCTATAAGCTGGAAGAGTTCTAAACAGCAAACTGTAACTGACTCAACAACTGAGGCAGAGTACATTGCTGTTAGTGAAGCTGCCAAGGAAGCTATCTGGATGAAGAAATTCATATCAGAGTTGGGCGTAGTTCCTGAGGTTGAAGGTCCAGTATCACTTTACTGTGATAATACTGGGGCTGTTGCTCAAGCAAAGGAACCAAGAGCTCATCACAAATCAAAGCACATTTTGAGATGCTTCCATCTCGTTCGAGAGATTGTCAAAAGACAAGAAATCTGCATTAAAAGGGTAGAAACGAAGAACAACATAGCAGACCCGTTCACTAAGGCTCTATCACAGCAAGAGTTTGATCGCCACCATGATTGTATGGGGTTAAGATTTAAAGGCGATTGGCTTTAGTGCAAATGGGAGATTGAAAGATTGTGCCCTGAAAGCCAATTGAAATATTGTATTTCGATCCCAAAATCAATGAATTGGCATTATTATAATAAAGGCATTATTTTCATCATACGCTGTCTTTATGATTATATGATGAACCCCATAGATTAGGGCTATGGTTCTACGGTTATGATGAGATCATACCAGTGAGACCTAAAGCCTTAAAACCCTAATCTAAAATATTCCTGATCGATGGGACATTGAGTTAGGGATCGATGTTTCCGGCAAGACCAGCACATCCTATATATGCTTTGTGATGAGGGTGACTGATCTCACAGTCACTTGTGTTTGACACTAATACTAGGATGTGAGTGTTCATTAGAGAATGAGTTCACTGAATTGATCCAGATTGAGAATATCTAATGGAACCTTATCTGTTTGTCAATAGATAATTCTCATATAGTGGGAGTAGTGCATGTGGTCCTTTGACCTGAGACTACCATGGTACCTTATATATATGAATCCATACTTTGGTTCGCAATAAATCATGACACTGAGTCATGCACGAGGTGATACTGGGTATGGTGGATTGTATATGAAGGTTATGAGTAGGTCAACAAGGAATTGATCAGCCCTAGTAAGAGGGAATTGCATCCAGCTAGTTTCGATCGAATGATGGATTCAGGAAATCTTTGATCAAAGTGTGATTAGAGACATTAGAGTAGAATAATGGTATTAATGATATATAGAAAGATATGAGAGAGGATGAATATGAAATGGAAGTGAAGTAGTATTCATGAATCATCATTATAAAGATGATAGGGATGAATATGAAATTGGATTGTCAGTATCCATATTCATAAAATTCGGGATGCAAGTTGATCAAAGGAATGAATGCCCGGTACTCACCACTAAATGGTATTTTGGTAATTCCACCAAAATTTCACATCTTCTGGGTAGACATGATACGTTGCTAGATGTCAATCTTGTCTTGTAGGTATATGATTGAATTATGGTAATTCAAATCAGTTAATTAGAATTAGATTCTATTTGACCGAGTCGAGCTAGTTTGAGTTAACCTAAATCGGCTTAGTTGAGATCTAACCGAATTAAGTCAAATAGCACTTGGACCTACTGCTGGCTAGGTGTGGAACCCAATGGGTCACACACAAAGAGAATTGATGAAGGATTTAATTTGGAATTAAATCATGTTTGCAGGATAAACACACTAGCATGTGTTGCAGACCCAATTTCTATTCGAATCAGATTCGAATTTGGTTCCGAATTGGGCTTAATTGGGTTCTAATTGAACCAGATTAAGGTCTAATTTAAATTTTAGGACATTGGGCTAACCCATGACTGAACCCAAGTGAATCAAGTGCACTGAGACTCTCTCTCCAAGCCACCCACACCTTCCTCACCCGCGGGCGCCAAGAAGAAGAGTCCACACGCGTGTGGACTCCTCTTCACGAGCGTGGGAAGCAAATTCCATCAAAGAAAAATCAAGAAAGGGGGCAATTTCGATCCTTGTCTGACATCTTTGGATCTGGATCTGATGGCCAGAAAAATTAAAGAAAAAGATCCATCATTTTTCGGTCGCAAGTCCGTCTTCAAAAGTCGCGATTCATCCTGAAGTTTTTCAGAGAGTCCTCCTCGTCGGAAAAAAAACGAAAATTAAATCAGAGAATCATGATTTTTGGTTGAGGGGATGCGTGAGGAATGAGGGATCATGATTCTTGGGGTTTCAGAGGGTTGCGATGTTTTGAGAAAACGCCCCTCTGAAATCTATAAAAGGGTTTGGGTTCTCGGGGGTTTCTTTCAGATAATCAAATACAAAGATCATTTTCCTCTCCTCCTCTCCGGAATACTCCTTCCCTTTATGATTGTTGGGTATTGTTTCCCTTACAAGGATAATCTCTGTCGAAACTCTGACCCTAAACAAGAATAAGAGGAAGGTCTTGAACGGTAAAGGAAAGGAAAAGGAAGGGTCTGTTCTTCTTCTTTTCATTCTTGAATTAAGACTTTACTTGTCTTAATTTCTTCTTCCAATTCAATTCAAGAAAAGGAATTCAATAAGGGAATTCAAGAAAAGAATTCAAGAAGAGGAATGAAGGAAGAAAAGAAATTTTCAAGAAAGAAAATTTCAGCCTAAAAGTCCAAGAATTGAATTCTTGAAAAAGAATTCAAGAAGAGGAGCCAAGAACAAGAAATTGTAGTCTTCATCTTTTTCTGTGTGGATCACCATTGGAGGGTGAACATTTGGGCACCTGGTGGAGATTTAAAGTTTGGATTTTAGCAATACAGGTTAGTACTTAATATGAGTTTAAATCTTATATATACATGTTATATGTTTTAATTCTTTTAAGGAGATCTTGGTTAAGGGTTTGGTGAAGATTTCATAAAGATAAAAATTTTGAAATCTATGTTTCCGCCTTGCCACCGAACCCTACAGGAGGTTAATCCATGTCTTCTCATCTCTTCACCTATCACATTATTTAAAAACCCTCTAAATTATTAGGTCCTTAAAAAGATAAAGTTATAGGAATAACCAAGTCTTAGCCTCCCATTAAGTGGGATTATAATGGGTCCTATAGTTGGATGTTCATCAGTAGATCCAAAGATCGGGTGTTCATCAGGCTATTGGAATTGTTGTTCCTAATATGATGGCTCAGTGTGACTCTCTTAACGGTGGTCAAGTGGGCCGGTCAAAGTCGGGCTTGACTATTTGTTAGTTAGAAGTATTGAATTTTGTCATGTTAAAGGTTGGACCTAACCGAGACTTTCAATAGGAAGCCGAAAGGCCGATTGAAGTGCACCTTGGGGCAAAACCCAAATACTAGAGGTTACTTGGAGAAGTAATCAATTGAAAAACCTACCTTTAGACATGCATGGGTGGGCAGGCCAAAGTCGAGCTCATGTGTTGTCTATTAGACTCTGGTACCCACTAGGGAATTAAAGTATTTCCTCGGATTGGAGGTAGAGTCTACCAATCTGAGCAAAATAGTGAGAGGGACCTTTAGACTAAAGTCAATCTCTTTAGGTTAATAATTCATATACACTAATTAGCTTTAGTTTTTCTTTCAGATGTCTTCCAACCTGTCGCTCTGGTTTTTTCTCAACAATGAGAAGCTTAATGCACCCAACTTCGATAGCTGGTATCGAAGGCTCTGGATTGTCTTAGAGCATGAATGGATCTTGTATGTGATATCGGATCCAGCACCTGAGATCCCTGCTGCCAATGCTCAGATTTCGATCAGAGATACTTATCAGAAGTTGCTCTCTGACAGGACCACGGTCCGGTGCATAATGTTGGCTACGATGAATGACAAGTTCAGTCGCAAGTTTTAAGAAGCCCAGCCGGAAGAAATCCTACAAAGGTTGAAGGAGTCTTTCAAAACACCAGACAACGTTGAGAGGTACAGGTCTCCTATGCTATCTATAATGCACAGATGCATGATGGGGCCTCGATCACTGATCATGTATTATACATGATCGAGATGATTGAGCACCTGGGAAAGCTCAGCTGTCCATTGCATGAACAGCTTGGGAAAGATGCGATACTGAATTCCCTCCCTTCTTCCTCTCTAGATTATCTTGATCAATACTGAATGAATAAGCCTGCAGTTAACTATCACAGTTTGTTGGGGTTGCTACAGACTTATAAGAAAGACCACCAATTAAAAAGGGGTGGTGAATCTAGTGGGAGGATCTTCGAGAGGGCATCCTCCCTTTAAGAAAATGAAGAAGAAAAATAAAGAGAAAAAGGTGCTGAATGCTTCTAGGCCCAGTCAAGACAAGAAAGTGAAGGCTGATCAAAGCCATGTGGAGTGCTTCTTCTGCAAGAAGTAGGGTCATTGGAAGAGGAACTGTCCTCTTTATATTGTGTCTCTTGACCCGAACAGGTCCAAGAAGGGAAAGCTAGCGGGATGGTCCTGGACAAGGTATTTATATGATAACACCTTGTAGTTTCTCTGTTTGCGCTACTACTAACTGGGTATTTGATACAGGATGTCCAATTTACATTTGCAATTCTTTACAAGGACTTCAAGTTAGTAGAAAATTCGAGGACGATGAGAGGTTCTTGAATGTGGGAAATGGAAGCCGAGTTCCATTCCTGGCATTGGGAGTCCTCAAACTTGTTTTCAAGTCCTATACTATCATTTTGAGCGAGTGTCATTTTTATCCATCTTTTATTCTGAATGTCATTTTTGTATGCCAATTGGCCATGTATGGTTATGAAATATCAATAAATAATGACGTTTGCAAAATCATTTGGAATGATTCTATGGTTTTGATTGGACAAATACATGATGGCATTTATGTACTATCATGACCTGTTAGTGTAATGTACATGTCTAGCAAACGCTCTAGGATAGATAATGTCAGCGAAGCATACCTATTCATTGTAGGCTAGGTCATATTAATAGGAACAGGATAAACAGGTTGAAAAGTGAGGGTCTCTTTGATTTTAGTGAAGATAGTTCACTTCCAACCTATGAGTCCTGTTTTTTTGGAAAAATGACTAAGTAACCTTTTACTGGAAAAGGTGAACGAGCCAAAGAGACTCGGAGTCTAATACATACTAATGTATGCGGACCTATGAATGTTAGTGCCAGAGGAGGGTACGAATATTTCATTACATTTATAGATGACCTTTCAAGGTATGGTTATGTCTTCTTGATGAGACATAAATCTGAATCGTTTGAAATGTTCAAATGATATCATAATGAAGTAAAAAAACAAACTGGAAGTGTATCAAAATTTTTTGATATAATCAAGGTGGTGAATACCTTTCTGATAAGTTTCTAACATATCTTGAGAAAAATGGGATTCTCTCTCAATAGACACCTCAATTAAATGGAGTGTTTGAAAGGAGGAATCGAACCCTGTTAGACATGGTTTGGTCCATGATGGGCTTTGCCTCTTTGCCGCTATCCTTTTGGGGATATGCTCTAGAATTAGCCTATTACCTTTCGAATAGGGCTCCAAGTAAGTCTGTTAGTTAAAACACCATATGAGATATGGACTGGATGTAAGCTGACACAATCACACCTTCGGGCCTAGGGGTGCCCAGCTTATGTAAAAAGTTTGGAAATGGACAAACTTGGACCTAGATCTGAACGGTGACTATTTGTTGGGTATCCAAAGGAGTCTAAGGGGTAATACTTCTACTTAGCTGAGGAACAAAAGTTGATCGTCAGACTTAGATCTATCTTTTTGGAAAAGGAGTTCCTTGGTGAAGAGACTGTAGCCGCTAAGATTGAACTTAATGAAGTTCAACAAGTAGAAGAACCAATACACTTAAGGGACAACATAGAATTTGTTGTGATTAGATCACACCCAGAGCCCACTCAGGAAGCATTAAAAAGATCCAGTAGAGTATCAGGCCGACCAGACAGATACTACGATTTCTTGGTTCGAGATGGTGATCCAATTGAACTCGATGAGAACAATGAGGATCTGATCACCTATATGGATGTGATGCAGAGGTTCGACTCTGAGAAATGGCTAGGAGCCATGAAATTTGAAATGGAGTCCATGGAGATCAACAATGTATGGACATTGGTTGATGCACCTGAAGGGATAAAACCCATTGGATGCAAATAGTTTTTTAAACGGAAAAAGGGTGTAGACGGGCAGGTGGTGACCAATAAAGCCTGTCTGGTTGCCAAGGGGTATCATCAACATTATGGTATTGACTATGACAAGACGTTCTCTCTTGTAGCAATGCTCAAATCTATTTGGATTATGCTTGCTTTAGCAGCATACTTTGACTATGAAATCTGGTAAATGGATGTCCGAATAGCTTTCCTGAATGGTGAACTGGAAGAAGAGGTGTATATGATACAACCTGAAGGTTTCACATCCACAAACGAGTCAATGGTGTGCAGGCTTCAAAAGTCCATCTATGGATTGAAGCAAGCATCAAGGAGTTGGAACATGCGATTTGATAAGTGTATCAATTCGTATGGCTTCGTTTGGAACGGAGAAGAACCTTGCATTTATAAATAGGCTAATAGTTTATGATTGTATTCCTTGTATTGTATGTGGATGACATTCTTTTAATCGGGAATGACATCCCAACACTACAAGAAATAAAGGTCTAATTATCATCTCAGTTCTCTATGAAAAACTTGGATGAAGTCTCTTACATACTGGCTATGAAGATCTATAGAGATAGATCTAAGAGGCTTCTAGGACTGTCCCAGTCTATGTACATCGACACCGTGTTGAAACGGTTCAGCATGAAAAATTTCATGAAGGGCTATCTCCCGATAGGCACTAGAATTGATCTCTCCAAAAGGAATTGTGTGACAACTCTTGAAGAGATAGGGCGTATGAGTAGAATCTCATATGCTTCGACAGTGAGTTCTATCATGTATGCCATGACATGTACTAGACCAGACATGGTATACTCACTAGGTGTAGTGAGTAGATATCAGTCTGACCGAGGTGAAGCTTATTGAAAAGTGATAAAAACCATCCTTAAGTATTTATGAAATACTAAGGACCAATGGCTAATTTATGGAGATTCTAACTTGAAACTTGTGGGGTATACTAACTTCAGTTTCCAGTCAGATAACGATGATAGCAAGAGTGTGTCGAGATTTATTTTTACCCTAAATGGAGGAGCTGTCTACTAGAAAAGTTCCAAGCTACCTATTATGGCAGACTCAGTATGCGAAGCAGAGTACATTGCAGCATCAGATGCAGCAAAGGAAGCTGGGTGATTATGGAAATTCCTTGGTGGGCTGGGAGTGGCACCTTCCTTGGATGGTCCTATTCTGGTGTACTATGATAGCATTGGAGCCATTGCTCATGCCAAAGAGCCGAAGTCTCATCATCGTATAAATCATATTCTATGATGCTTTCACCTTGTACGAGAGATCGTGGAACAAGGTGACATTTACCCTCTGAAAATCGATGGAAAAGAAAACATGGCTGACCCCTTCACTAAAGCCATTGGAGTTCAAGAGTTCGCATATTGTAAATGAAAAATGGGAATGAGATTCTGTACCAATTGGCTTTAATCCAAGTGGGAGTTATTCAGAATTGTGTCCCAAAGCCAATCATCTAGGTTGAAGATGGTTGTGCTATCTTGTAACTGTATATAATTTTTGAATGAATAAAAGTTATTCTTCTTATTGGCTATTCATCATATATACATTTCCTGAAATGAACTCTTGTATGATGGAGTCCTTAGAACTACATTGTTTGATATAGAAAGGATATATCAAGTAGTTCTTAAACTGTTTTACAACCAAATGATATATTGTTATAGGACGATGATGTATCAAGTGTAGGTTGTTGCATATCAAATTTGTTGGTTGTCCTCTTAACCAAGGAGTGTGAAGACACTGGTGTGACATGAATGTGAAATGTATGACATTTCACTGAATGTGACCATCTGTGGAGCTCCCTTCTACCAAAAGGGTTGCTCACGAAGGGATATGGGTATACGTGTCCCTCAGACCTGAGATCACCATGGCAGTTTGCAAGCAACTCACCGGACTTTGGTACCGGACTAGTTGGATTTCTAATCCAGTGATGAAAGATTTTTGGGTGCAGTCAGTAAGTACTTGTAGAGTGGTGGTGGATCAAGATAGAATTGACCTCTCCAAATAGTTTAGAGTGAATGACTCACTATGTCTTAATTTAGCAAAACCTTGGCCAGGATAGTTCTTGTGAGGAGTCACAAAACTTTTGAGGTTGAGACATGTTCTGGATAAACCAAATTAGGGTTGACGGTCAAACCCTAGGTCACCTTAAGCATTATGAGGTCAAAGGGATGAATTATGCGGCAACCATATGCCAGAGGTTCTTGTGAGGTGCTCTGCATCTTCGACCTATCCAGATATCGGGTATCATTACTAGATTAGGACTTTGACTAGTACTGGAAATGTTCCAGTGCTACCGGCTTAGTGTTCGAACCTATGGGATCACACACTATAGAGAATTTTTATGTGATCTTAAGGCTAATCAATGATTGAGAATCGTTTGCCATCACTAGAAGTCAATATGATTGACTTTGTTCCAAGTATCGACACTTGGGATTTTGCAGGTGTCGACACTTGGTGAAGTGTCGACACATGGCAATTTTTGTGAGTCGACACTTCCTGTGATGAGCAGATTCTGGGAAGAAATTTGGGAGGATTTTGGGCAAATTTTGACCTAGTTTGAATTTCGAATTCAAACTAGTTTTGGCTCCAAGGTTATTTGGTAAGATAGTCATACTTACCTTCTTGGGTTGGACCCATTTGGTATGACTTTGATCCTCTCCCCCATTCTCTCCCCTCATCTCTCCTCCTTCCTCTTTCTCCCTCTCATGGCTGCACCAATAAATGAAGGTCATTCTATAGGCTGCAAAGGTTACAACAACTAGAGAGACACAACAAGAGAAAAGAGAGAAGATAGAGAAGGGTTGTGAGAGGTCTAGGGATTGGGTGTGAGAATCCTAGCATTTTAGCTAGGTCTTGGGAAAAGAGTTCTCTTGGAAAAGGATTCCAGCTCTCCTCCGGGTGTTCCCGGAAGAAGATCGGCCCAAGGATCCCGAAGAGCTAGCACTCCGAGAAAGTTGATCAAACTTGAGCCTAGGTGTGGATACCTGTAGAGGCCAGATAGAAGTATGGCTTGAGCACCCTCCCCCTTCTACAGCTTTTCTCTAGTATAAAGGTATGGTACTTTTATATTTGTGTTTCTGTCTTACTTTAATGTTATGATGCATGCTATTACATTATGCTAGATCCTATTACGGGCTGATCGGTAGATCATTTAGATCTATCTACTGAGCCTTCCGCTGTGCATGTTTTAAAATTGTTTTAAAATGCATATTTTGCCCTGCTTTCATGAATGCATGTTTGCATATTGGTATGCTTCATAGATGTACTTCACCTTCACCCATAGCCTCATGGCCGCACTCAGCCCGGAGATGGCACCAAGGTGCTGCCTACCACGTGACTCACAGCATGGCAAATCGAGAAGCTTAGTGCCTTCACCTTGCTCACATCCCGAAGGTGGTAGTGGGATGCTGTCTATCGTGTGACTCATAGCTTGGCACACCAATAAGTTCGGCACCCCGCAGCCTCATGGCCGCGCTCACAACCTAAAGATGGCACCAAGGTGCCGCCTATCGCATGACTCATAGCATGGAGAATCAAGAAGCCTAGCACCCCACAGGTAATGGCTGTGCTCATAGCCTGGAGATGGCACCAAGGTGCCACCTACTACATGACTCACAGCATGAAGAATTGAGAAGCTCGACGCCCCTAGCCTCATTCACAACCTAGAGGCAGTAATGGCATGCCGTCTACCGTGTGACTCATAGTTTGGCACACCAATAAGTCCGGCACCCCACAGTCTCATGGCTGTGCTCACAGCCCGGAGATGGCGCCATGGTGCCATTTATCGCGTGACTCAATATGGCGAATTGACAAGCACAGTGCCCCCAACCTCGCTCATAGCCTAGATGTGGCAGCGGGATGGCATCTACCGTGTGACTCAAAGCTTGGCACACCAATAAGTCCGGCACCCCATAGCCTCATGGCCATGCTCACATTCCAGAGACGGCACCAAGGTTCCACCTACCGCATGACTCACAGCATTGTGAATCGAGAAGCTCGGCACCATCAGCCTCGCTCATAGCCTGGAGGTGGTGGTAGGATGCCGTCTACCGTGTGACTCATAGCTTGGCACACCAATAAGTCTGGTGACCCACAGTCTCATGGCCATGCTAATAGCCCAGAGCCGGCACCAAGGTGCCACCAATTGCGTGACTCATAGCATGGTGAATCGAGAAGCTCGGTGCCCTCAGCCTTGCTCACAGCTCGAAGGCGGTAGTGGGATGCCATCTACCATCTTACTCGTAGCTTGGCATGCCAATAAGTCCAGTGCCTACAGCCTCATGGCCGTGCTCATAGCCTGGAGACAACACCAAGGTGCTGCCAACTGCGTGACTCACAGCATGGCGAATCGAAAAGCTCGACACCCCCAGCCTCGCTCACAGCTCGGAGGTGGTAGCAAGATGCCATCTACCGTGTGACTCATAGTTTGGCACACCAATAAGTCTGACACCCTATAGCCTCATGGCTACGCTCACACCTGGAGATGGCACCAAGGTGCCGCCTATCGCGTGACTCATAGCATGGCAAATAGAGAAGCTCGGCACCCTCAGCCTTGCTCATAGCCTAGAGGTGGCGGCGGGATGCCATCTAACTTGTGACTCACAACTTGGCACACTAATAAGTCTGATGCCCCATAGCCTCATGGTCGCACTCACAGCCCGGAGATGGTACCATGGTGCCACCTATCTCATGACTCATAGTGTGGCAAATCGAGAAGCTCAGTGCCCTCAGCCTCGCTCACATCCTAGAGGTGGCAGCAGGATGCCATCTACCATGTAACTCACAGCTTGGCATACCAATAAGTCGGTGCCCCTCAGCCTCATGGCCGCGCTTACAGCCGGGAGAAGTCACCAAGGTGCCACCTATCGTATGACTTATAGCATGGAAAATCGAGAAGCCCAACCCCACAGCCTCATGGCTACGCTTATAACCCAGAGACGGCACCAAGGTGCTGCCTACCGCGTGACTCATAGCATGGCAAATTGAGAAGCTCGATGCCCCTAGCCTCATTCAAAGCCCGGAGGCTGTAGCGTGATGCCATCTACCGTGTGACTCAGCTTTACACACCAATAAGTCTAGCGCCCCACAGCCTCATGACCATGCTAATAACCCAAAGACAACACCAAGGTGCCACCTACCACATGACTCACAGCATAGCAAATTGACAAGCTCAGTTCCCCCAGCCTCACTCATATCCCAGAGGTGATAGCAGGATGCCATCTACCATGTGGCTCATAGCTTGCCACGCTAATAAGTCTGGTGCCCCACAACCTCATGGCCATGCTCACAATCCAAAGATGGCACCAAGTTGCCACCTACCGCGTGACTCACGGCATGGCAAAACGAGAAGCTCAGTGCCCCAAGCCTTGTTCACAGCCCGGAGGTAGCAGCGGGATGCCATCTACCATGTTACTCAAAGCTTGGCACACCAATAAGTTCGACACCTCGTAGCCTCATGGCCATGCTCATATCTTGAAGATGACACAAAGGTTCCACCTACCATGTGACTCATAATATGGCAAATCAAGAAGCTCGGTGCCCCTAGCCTCGTTCATAGCATGGAGACAGCACCAAGTTGCCGCCTAATGCATGACTCATAGTGTGGTAAATCAAGAAGCTCGGCACCCCCAACCTTGCTCATGACCTGGAGGCGGCAATGAGATGCCATCTACTGCATGATTCATAGCTGGGTAAACCAAGAATCCCTGCAGAGACATCGTTAGCCTCATCCCCGAGGTCAGGAAGTATCCTCCATCCTGCCTCTAGAGTTTGGAGATGTCAACAACCCCATGCTCCGGAACCGGAGATCCCAGAGTTTTTTATCTAGAGCCAGGATGATTTAGAAGGCTCACATTGAGCTACTCTTCTCACAGTCCAAAGATGCCGATGGGGAGCTCTCTAAGGCCCACCGTCTGCCACCACTCGACTTGTAGCTTGGTGACCTAAAGGATTCTAGAAGCCACTTGCACTCAAGCCTGCAAGACCCTGAGATTGACTAAATGGAGGCGGGATGCCAACATAGTACTTTGAGCTGGACTTAGGTCTCCAGCATCACCCTACGATAATTGAAGCCCTCAACATAGGCTCATGGTGACTATGAAAGTCTATCTCCCTACCACGAAGACTTTAAGAAGCAGAAGGCAAAGGAAAGCAAAAAATGCAAGGCATTTTGGCCGAGGGGAAAGGGAAAGGTGTACCGAATAGGGCATCCTTCACATCGGAAAGAGCCCCCGATGGCCCGGGAAGCCATACAACCGATGCTGCTGAAAAAAAAAGAAAAAAAGAAAGAAGAAGAAGAAGAAGAAAAGAAAAAAAAGAGGAGAGAGGAATACAATGACTAAGGGAAAAGTGACACTTCCATTGATCAAAATATTCTTAGACAGTGGAAAACCCAATAGGCCGGGAACTTTTTAAGGTCCCAGTTACAATGTAAAGAAATAAAACAAAGATTGCCCGATCAATGGGTGGATCCCCTCTAGCCCCGGACTTCTCCCTCGAGAAGTGGAGGGAGACACTCCAGTCCCTCCTACCCAAGAAAGTAGGTGCCCTTCCTCAAGGACACCCTGGACCCCGGACGATGAGGGTCCACACTGCATCTACTGCCTCGTCCATGGAGGTCACCGATCTTGTGATTCCAAGGATAGTTCGGTATCTTCATGTTAGGCCACCTTCATCAGCGCCATTATGGCCATAGCAACCACGACAACATCCAGCTTCTTTGCTACCCCCCATAGGGGGCTCTCCCCCTTCTCCTCTTTCCTCCTACAGGTGACATTGGGCTCGATGAGAACCTTCTCCAAGACCAGACATCCCCATTGGGATGCCAACCAGCCCCTCCAAAAGGGTTGTTATCTAGCTCGTAACGTCGGTCGGCGCTCCCTAAAGGGTCATTATCTAACCCAAGAGCCCTCGGGATTGGGTGAACTGACCTCGAGATCTGTTATGCTCCATGCCTAGGCGATGGCTCCACCTCATTGATGCTTGGCAGGAAAGAAGTAGCTAGAAAGAAGGCTCTGCAAAGACTTGCTACCTCTCACCAGAATGTCCTTTAAATAGATGGAGGAGCAAGTCCTTCAAAATAAAGCCTACTGCCCACATCACCTTGTTCCAACTAAGGGTAGGTGCCTCTTCAAATTCCTTGATAACCAGGAGGAGCCACACGTCAGCATCAGGTGGCCCTGATGCTTCGGTTCATGAGGCAACCACTCTGATCCGCATGGGGCATTAATGACCCCTCTTAAAAAAGGGTGATGTGGTGCTTCCCCATTGGGGTGGAGGCACGGTCTCCAGGGTGTGAGTGTTCGGGGCATTGATTGCATAGTAGGTGTGCCCCTCCATGTCAGTGCGACCATTACTCTTTCGCCCTGAGTGCTGCTTCATCTTCTAGGCTCGGGAATGGGGGGCATCTGATGTGCACCTCCACTAACGTGGAGCTTGCTGGTGGCCGTGCTGGTGAGAGGCCCACCACTTGGATGTGTTAGCCCAACGAGAAGATAAAGCGAGCCCTCTTACCTAGGTCATCTCCCAGCCAGGGTCGTGCTTATAGGGTGAGCCCTCCATCTAAGGTCAGCTCTTGGCGGGGTCATGCTCTTGCTGTTAAGGTGAGCCCTCCAATCGAGGTCAACTCCCAGCCAGGGTTGTGCTCATAGGGCGAGCCCTCCATCCGAGGTCAACTCCCGATCGGGGTCATGCTTATGCTGTTGAGGCAAGCCATCCTATCAAGGTAAGCTCTGAACTGGGGTCATGCTCATAGAACGAGCCCTCCATCTGAGGTCAGCTCCCGGCTGGGGTCGTGCTCATGCTGTCAAGGTGAGCCCTCCTACCGAGGTCAGCTTCCAATCAGGGTCATGCTCATGGGGCAAGCCCTTCATCTGAGCTCAGCTCCCGATCGGGGTCGTGCTCATGCGACCAAAGGCAGGCCTCCCAAAAGGAGGTCCTTCGCTGCCATACAAAGGATAGAATTCCCGCCAGCGGTATAGGAGGGAAAGATCAACAAGAATACAAACCATGGCGTGGAAGTCCCTATCCACTTGCAACCATTAAGAGGTGGCTCATGCCCTACCACCAACACTGGCTCTACGACATGCCGCCCACATGCTCTACATAAGGTAAGCCCTGTCAAGCCCAGGGCCCTATAATGTGCCACCACATCCTCTACTGTATGGCCGGAGGATGCTGCCCCACACGGCACGAGACCCAGAGTTTGCCTAGAAGGAGGATCCTGCTAATGCCACAGGCCCCGCAACACATCGACGGCCCCTCCTGAAATAGAAATGCAAAAAGGGAACATCAGGACAAAGCAAGAAAGGTAGTAAGAAAGTAAGTGAACAAGGGGGGGATCCTCTAGGTCCCCCGCTCTCCATTCCCTCTTTGCTTTTTGATGTGGAATGCCAGCTCTGATATCAATAAAGATGATGCAGGACAGTTACGATGTGGTGTAAGATAATTCAATTTAAGCCTAGATAATTTAAGAGAACAATGATCATAGTAAAGCAACTAACATAATAGATTGAAAGAATAAAGAAGGTAATTAACCACTTACCCGTGATCCGCTCCGCAAGCTATAAAGAATATGGACCCAACAGCTAGGAAACAATCTTAGATTAGGCTATTCCATGCTTTAATTACCAAATCTAACGAGAAAAGGGTTGGTTACTTACCCCAATAGAGATTCACTTTGAATTGAGTTGGATCTGCTGCTCGATCGCTCAGATTTTATAGTAGGATGAAGATCAGGACTCCAGATTCCAGATCCACCATCAAATCTTGGTTCAAAAGCAAAGGATCCATCCTCTAAGGTCCTTGAACACCTGGGATCTGCAAAGAAGGCAGCAAACAAAACTTAAGATTGATGTAATTCAGGTTCGAAATGGGAAAAAAGAAAGGTTGGATTCGAAGAGCTTGAAGAAGATCAGTAACAATTGTCAAATCTGGCAGATCCTCCACTCAAGGACCTCAACACCTTGAGCTCTCAAGGACCTACCCACCTTGAGCTCTTAAGGACCTCCCCGCCCTTAGAGAAAATCACTAAGCCTACCCAGGTTTGTGGAAAAAAGACAGCATTTTATTTCATAATTCAATAATCAATAATTACAAAGGGTATAGGGTCCTATTTATAGAGTTCTTCACACATGAAGATATCATAGGACTGTTTTAAATTTAAATTATATTTAAATTCAAACACTCCTTGAATTTAAAATTTAAATTGACCTGGGTGACCACTTGAAAAAACGTGTGACAAAAAATGGCCGCTAATCCCCTTGGGGCTAATCCTTCTTCTTGGCGCTAATTTCTTCTTATTCTCAATTGGCGTCTCATCTCCTTGATAGGATAAGAACATCTTCAAAGATTTGAATTTGAACCCTTATTTGAATTTAAAAGGGGTTTGCTCAATCCTCTCTTGATACTTGGATAAGATGAAGGGATATAACTTGATAAGAAAGAACTCTTTGATTTTTGGATGAAACTCCTTTGGAATTTGAAATTTTCTTTGAATTTGAATGAAGATATCTCAACTTATCTTGGACTCTTCCTCTCATTTAGTTTTTTGAATGGATGGGGGCATCATCTGGAGTGGGCAACAAAAATATGAGGGGGGGCGCTAGATGAAAAGCAGAGTCCTGCTTTACTCCTCTTAAATGGGGACCTCCTTGAAATTGAAATGTGCGATGCAAAAAAAAAGGATGGGATGCCTCTTTTAGATAAAGATGGATTTTGAATGTTGTCCCAATGTTTGGATGTCTGGATGTCCGGATGTCTGAATATCTAGATGTCTGAATGTCTGAATGTCTGAATGTCTGAATGTCTGAATGCCTGAATAAAAAAATTTGGACAACACTTTTTTACCTAGAATTAATCTACTAAGGTAATGACAACTTGGGTCTTGGGTACATATGACACCCCTTAACTTATTCAAGCACTAATTACAGGACTCAACTAGACAAATCATCAAACAAAGCAAATTAATGCTATTTACAAGACTCTTAAACCAATTGATGGACTCCATGGACTCAATTGGTAACCTAACAACCCTAATTGACCAAATTACACTCAATTTGATCAAATTACAACTCAATTTGACCTAATTACAACTCAAAATAACTGGGACTCGAGTGTTCTTTGTGAAGAATACATGGACTTACTCAATGGTGATCCAAATTGAATTGGAAAAGGTTTGCTTCTTCTTCCTGGCTCTTGTGTCCCCACCACTTTTGCTATTTGATTATTATCACCTTGTCATCCCTGGGGGCAAGGGAGTCCCCCAAGCTATCCATCTCAGAGATTCTATTCCCCTCGATCATCCCATTGACTTGATCGTTGGAGTGTCCTCACCGGAATCCCTGGCCTAGGTCTCCTCTATTTTGCAGGCCAGCAAATCCAGGAGTCAATCGGGAGAAGGGGAGGGGACCTAGCCCCGGCAATGGGGGCCCACCCGATATGACGGAGCTGCAGGCCACGGTGATCTTGGCGGCAACAACATATCCAATGATGCCTCTATAAGATTTTTTATCAACTTTCTTACCAAATACATCCTTGTCAAGCTTACATGAAGGGCTCATAAGTGTACCGATTGGTTTAGTCTTCTCCATCCCAAACTTTTTCAAGATCTCCTTTGTGTATTTAGCTTGGTTGATGAAGATCCCTTCTCTTGTTTGCTTAATCTGGAGTCCGAGGATGTAGTTCAATTCTCCCATCAAGCTCATCTCGAACTCTCCCTGCATTAGTGATGTAAATTTTAAGTTGTAACCGTAAGTTCACGGTGTGCAGAGTAGCACGTCCAGCGAGTACGGGTCGATCCCACGAGGAAATTGAATTTGTGTTTGAACTGTGTTCAAACCCTCGCATAGATAAGCTGACAAGAATGAACAATGAACAAAAGTTAATTAAATCGATGAAATAAATGACTTAAGATCTAGGGCTTTTGAATCCACTAGACCAATGATTACAAAACTTTTCTAAGGATGTCTCTTATAAATCCTTCCAACTTCTTTCTCTATTAACCAAGTATGGATTATGAAGAGATTTAACTCAACTTTAACTCATCCAGGTTTTACAAGGAAAGAAAGAAAGAAACAAAAAATAAATTATTGAGCCTTCTATCTTTTGTCCTTCTTGCTCCGAATCAAGCAAGAACTATGAAATGATTGAAACCCAACAATAGCTCATCAAGTCTCTTTGGCAAGAAGTTAGAAAAGAAGAAAAATTAAAACATGAAAAGAAATCCAAAGAAGGGCTTCTAATCATGGTTTAGCTTCATCACCAATCCTAGGGGGTTCACTTAGCTAGACATGATTAAAATAAAATTTTAAACATTATCTAAAAAATTAAAATCAATTAACTCCTTGTTGAAATTTGAATTGCAGAATTTAAATGCAAAAATAAAACTACCATAATTACAAAAATTTAAAAATATGCAAAAATAAAAAATAGCCTAATTGTAGAATTTAAATTGCAAAAAATTAAACTAATCTAATGCTGGAATTAAATAGAATAAAAAAATAATTGAAATAATAAAAAATTTTTTTATTACTAAAAGAAACTTGAACTACAAAGGATTTATCTCCTAAGACATTCATAGGGCTTGGAGTTAAAAAGAAAATGAAAATAAAAAAACTAAAGCTAAATCTGGCTCCTCTCCTTGGCTTACTCTCCTTCTCGTATGTTGGAAGGGTGGAAGAAAGTGAGAGAAGGGCAAGAGAAAGGAGGCAACAGGCTAGACTTCCAATGGAATCCCCGATAACGAAGAGATGATGCTTTATAAACAGGTACAGGAAACATGTCGACACCGTGTGAGAGAATTGTGTTGGTTTCTAATCACTTATCTGCTCCAACTGCCTCTTCTTATCCTTATACTTTAGTTCGTATCTTTATCCCCACACAGGTTTCAATTCCGTGTTCCTATCCCATATCCACTCAACCATCGCAACCGTTGTTTTACCTTTTCTTAAAAATTAAACCTTGGTTATCCATATAGAGCCTGAAGTCTATTTCTTTCGATCCCTTCTTATTTATTCTCACATCCCGATAGCAAGACTAACCACAGCATGAGAGATTTGTGATAGTGGCCGAACAGTAATGGATCAGTTCAGGCGGTGACTTCGGACGTGGTAGAGATTAGTGAAAATGGGACACGGTGGCTCGGAGCAGTGATAGCGATAGTGAGGAAAAGGCAGATATGAGTTTGTTAGAAGATGATGGTGGAGAAGTGCCAGATTATGGCTGAATTATGCTGAGAAGGTGGCCAGTTCGGTGAAGATGGAAGCTTGAACAGACAAGTTGGTGGAGGTTGCTTTTTTGGTGGCTTGGATGGAGGCAATGAGCATGGTGGAGATCTGGGAGAAAGACGGTGGAGCAGGGATAGTGCCAGCTACAGTGGACTTGACCGTGAAGGGACTGTACGGAGGATCGGCGGCGATCTCATGGTGCACGGTGGCTGGGATTTTTCCGGCCATTAATTCTTCTCTCGATGGCTTTTCCTTGTATTTTCTGACCATTGACGGATTCTTTAGTGAGCGAAGAGGGAAGAAGATCTAGCATCTTCTCCAACAAAATCATGACTTGGTTTGGCCTGTGGTCCATGGGTAGGAGTAATGGACCAGCAGTAATGGAGGACATGGACCAGGCTACTACTTCATGGAGCAACCGGCTAGTTCACAATGAACCGGTGCTTTAATTTTCGTGCAATTTCTTGTATCAATCATTTAAGATTTAATTCCCATCTTGATTGAAGTCCGATTTGCGCACTGTCCGTTGAACTTCTAAAATCATGCTTGCTGGGATATCTCAGTCCAAGTAAGAGTCGATCATCGGTTCTGTCGGTCGAAGACCTTTTCTTCGAACCACCATCTTCGGAATTAGATATTTGGGAAAAACCAAGCAACCAATGGGCAAGCCAAAGCTCTTCGCGGGTCTACGGCACCCGAAGGCGAGGCCTTCGGATCTCATCTTCAGCCTTCGTCGAAGACCAAGTCCTTCGGCTCAAAAAGATAAGACCCTCACCAACCTCCGAAGACACGCTCATCGATTCTTGCCAAAGACACATCTCCGGCCTTCAACAAAGATCAAGTCCTCGATCTATGCCAAAGACAGGATCTTCGATCTGTCTCGAGAAGATCCATGGATGAAGACTTTCCAGATCTGATTACGAGAATCTTCCTAAAAGGGGGAAGTTTGAAGATGGATCCACGATCTGTCACAAATCACTACAAAGCGTGATAAGCAATTGGTAACCAGCGGTTACTATCAACCATCTCCATGACATAATCAGGGTGCATAACTCCAGCTACAACACCTCCGATCTGGTCGGAACCATTCGACGACAACCCACGACTGCGGATCGTGGTGAAGAAATTAACTCCTCGCCGTAATCACTGAAAGAAGAATGGAACCGCAGGCTAGATGGCCCCTTATAAATAACGATAAGAGGGAATGCTCGAGGTAAGAGGCACAATATACTCTAAAAATCTCAGAGTCTTTTCCCTCTATTTTTCCAAAGCCTTCTCCATTCTATGGCTGGAGCTCGCCTCTGACTTAGGCATCGGAGTGTCCCCCGCCGGAGCAACTCCGGTAAGGGATTTGTTTTGCAGGTGAACCAGTGAGTGGTCATGCAATCCAGTAGCTCCGACCGGTCGGAACATGGACTCTACACCAACAGATTGGTGTGCTAGGAAGGGGGAGCAACTCTCTATTACTAAACTCCCCTCCCTAAAAAAAAGAAGTACAAAATTTCCAATGGCAAGAGGGAAGGCTCAGATCGTCTCAACTAGCCGAAGTCGCACTCACCCCAAGGGGAAGGAGGACCTATAGAAAACGAGGTTCAACCTCCCACCATGGTCATGGACGGCAGCAGTTTGAAGCCCTCCTGAACCAAGTCACTACTCTCACGGTGATAGTTCAGGACTTCCAAAGCAGAGCTTTCCAGGTGGGGCCTCCGCCGACCACCTCCAGGCATAGCTTATGCCCACGGAGGAAGAGAGCCTCTCGAAAGGGGTCCACACATCTCGCCCCCCGTCTTCGGCCCTCTCTCAAAGGCTAAAATTTGGAAATGCCTAGGCCTGTTGATTCCCCGTAAAGGGGGAAGAGACCTTGGCAAACCTCCTCACCTTCTTCTGAGAACTCTATCCCTGTAGAGAAAGTATCGAACTAGGTTCTCCCTGATTAAGATGGAAAGTTCAAGGCCACTGAGTTGGAAATGGCGAGAATCAGAAAGCAGAGAGAGCACAACGACTTAGCAGTGTGCGATCTGCGCCCTCCCTACACTGACCGCATCATGGTCGAAGTCATCCCTCGGCACTTCAGGGTTCCCTAGATGGAACCCTACGACGGCACCTCCAATCCTTTTGATCACATGGGCAGTTTCAAAGCCCATATGATGATCCAAGGAGCTTCGGACATGATGTACTGCCTCACATTCCCAGCCACCTTGAAGAAAGCTACTCAGATGTGGTACTCAAGCTTGTGCCTAGGTACCATCGATTCCTTCTCTGAGTTAGAAAGATTGTTTGTCCTGCTTTTCTGGACTTGTCGCAAGACCCCCCGAATATGGATATACTATTCCTCCTTCACCAGAATGAAGGAGAAAGTCTGTGAGATTACATCTCTAGATTTAATGCGGCCATGCTCGAGATCCCTGATCTCAACGAGCACATGGCCATGTCTACATTGAAGAAGGGACTTCGTACATCAAGGCTCACCTTTTTCAAGGATAAGAAGTTCCCCAAAAGCTACGCTGAGCAGCTCGCGAGAGCTCAAAAATACACCGATGCTGAAGAGCAAGCGGCAAATCGATGACTGATAGAAGGGAAGCCCCCTTCAAAAAAGAAAAACAATAGGGGACAAGGTCCCCCAATCTCCAACAACAAATATACTGATCGCCGAAGGAGTCCCCCCAGACCCAGAGCATCGAGTGGAAGATTCGACTCCTACACCCCCCTCAACCTCCCTCGAGAAAAAATCCTCATGGAGATAAGGAAAGAAAAATTCTCCAGCGGCCCCGTCCCATAAAGGCATCCTCTTCTGTAAGGAATAGGAATAAATACTACCGATTCCACTAGGACCACGGCCATAATACTGAAGAAAGCATCCAACTGAGAGATTCAATTGAGGATCTCATCAAAAGAGGGTATCTGGGGCGGTATATTGGTCACCAAGGACCTCGGTCAGAAGCTGTTGTTTCCCAACCAACTCCTGAAGAGGCCGAATTACCGAATCAAAGGCCCACCAATGAAGGCATGGGGATGATACATCGACCTACCAACTAGAGAAGAGATGAAGACGATGTCCCGAAGCGACTCAAGGACAACAACGCTATTCTCTTCTCCGATGATGACCTTGCAGGAGTTCGGCTCCCGCATGATGACCCTATTATAATCTCGACCGTTGTGGCCAACTATGATGTACAACGGATCCTAGTTGATAATGGAAGTTTGACTAATGTCTTGATCTACGATGCATTCCTTAAGATGTGTTTGCCTAGACATCAACAATGGAGATGCCCCATACTACTCACCGGCTTCAGGGGTAATCAGGTTGATGCCAAGGGAGAAATAGTATTGCCTGTAACCCTTGGCACCGAACCTCGATATAAGACACTGTCGATCAATTTCATGGTAGTCCGAACCCCCTCGACTTACAACATTATTTTGGGGTGGCTTGCCTTGAACAAGTTCTGAACCATAGTGTCTTCTTATTACCTCCGGGTATGCTTCCCCACCAGGAATGGTGTCGGAGAAGTTAGAGGAGATCAGAGAGCGGCACGACAGTGCCTAATGATTCAAGATAAGCACTCCAATGATTCTGCAACCATGGATCAGTTGGATCCAAAGGACCCAACCACTAATTCTGGTGAACCCATGGAAAGAACTGTCCTTTTACCCTTGACAGAAGAGGACCCCACCAAAGTCATGCAGATCGGGAGTATGCTTCACAAAAAAACCAAAACAGAGCTAATCCTCTTCCTCAGAGATAATGTCGATGTCTTTGCCTGGTCAGCTTCGGACATGCCAGGGATTCCCGTCGAAGTAATCACTCATCGACTAGAAGTTACTCCTGGGTATAAACCGGTCCGATAAAAGAAGAGAAGCTTTGCCACGGAAAGACAGAAAGCAATAGACGAGGAAGTAAGCAAGCTCCTCAAGGCAGGGTTCATCCGAGAGGCCCACTACCCCGAATGGTTAACTAATGTAGTAATGGTGAGAAAAGATTATGGCAAGTAGAGGATATGCATCGATTACATAGACCTTCTCAACAAGGCTTGCCCAAAAGATAGCTTCCCTCTCCAAAAAATTGATCAGCTGGTCGACGCCACCGTTGACCACCAACTATTGGGCTTCATGGATGCTTTCTTTGGCTATAATCAGATCCGAATGGATTCCAAAGATGAGGAGAAGATGGCCTTTGTCACTGACAAAGATCTGTACTGCTACAAGATGATGCCATTTGGGCTCAAAAATGCTGGAGCGACATTTTAAAGATTGAACAACAAAGTGTTCAAAGAGCAACTGGGGAGGAACATGGAGGCCTATGTCGATGATATGATCGTCAAAAGCCTCCTCTAAAAAGATCACATCCAGGACCTGGAGGAATCATTCAGTGCTCCATGATGCTACCGCATGAAGCTGAATCCGATGAAGTGTGCCTTTGGGGTCACTTCAGGCAAGTTTCTGGGTTTCCTCATTACCAAGCGAGGGATTAAGGCAAATCCTGAGAAGATCGAAGCCCTGAAGGATATGAGGCATCCCTCCTACAAGAAAGAAGTCTAGTAGCTAATAAAAAGAATTGCCTCCCTAAGCAGGTTCATTTCTCGCTCAGCCGAGAAGTGTCTTCCATTTTTCAAGGTGCTTCGACAGTCAAGGGGCTTCGAATGGTTTGAAGACTGTCATTCTATCTTTAAAGAGTTGAAGAAGTATTTAGAGACCCCACCTCTACTTTCCAAACCTTAAGAAGGCGAGGTGCTTTACTTATACCTCTCCGCTTCAGATGAAGCGATTAGTTCAGTTCTTGTCCGAAGAGATGAAGACGGCTCCCAAAAGCCGATCTACTACATCAGCAAAGTTCTGCATGATGCCGAGATAAGGTATGCGAAAATGCAGAAGCTGATCTACTCACTAGTGATTGCAGTAAAGCGACTACGACCGTATTTCCATGCCCACGCCATCTTTTTGCAGACTAATCAACCCCTCAAGGCCATTCTTTGATCCCCTGACACCTCAGGGAGGATAGCCAAGTGGGCTATAAAGCTAAGCAAATTTGATATCAGCTTTCAGCCCCGATCGGCTATGAAGGCCCAGGTGCTTTCAGATTTCCTGGCTGAGTGCACCTGGAGGTCCGAGGATGAAGTACCTTCAGTAGAAGAGGAAATTTCAAAGGATACGGAGTCTGTTTGGGTGCTTCATGTGGACGGAGCTTCCAATACCACTGGATGTGGTGCCGGTCTTATATTTGCTGAACCCGATGGCCATACTGTAGAGTATGCACTTCAGTTCTCCTTTCGTGCTTCTAACAACCAAGCCGAATACGAAGCTCTACTTGCTGGACTTCGGATCGCCAAGAGTTTGGGAGTTTAGCGACTTCGGGCTTTTCAGAATCTTAATTGGTTGTGAATCAAGTTAAAGGAGAATACGAAGCCAGGGACCCTGCCATGGTGTAGTACCTGGAGAAAGTACGAGTTTTTTCTTCTCAACTAGAGCATTTCGAGATTATTCATGTCCCTCAATCAGAGAACTCTCGGGCATATGCATTGTCTCAACTTGCTACTACAATCCCAGAATCTCTCGGACGCACCTTCGTTGAACATCTTGAAACTCCAAGTATAGCCGAGGAGGCTATGGATGTGCACCAGATTAATGCCGAGCCAAGCTGAATGGATCCCATCATCAAGTTCTTAAATGAAGGTATGCTACCAGAAGACAAGGCAGAGGCCAAAAAGATCCACTGGATGGCATCCCAATATGTCATCTTGGACTGAACCCTCTGCAAAAGATCATTCTCTCAACCTCTGCTAAAGTTCTTAGGACCGACAGATGTGGATTACGCCCTAAGAAAGGTCCACGAGGGCGTATGCGGTGATCACTTAGGGGACAGGTCTTTAGCATTCAAGATCATTCGATAAGGATATTATCGGCCCTCCATCCAGAAGGACTCAGCTAACTTCGTACGAAGATGTGACCAGTGCCAAAGGTATGCCAACGTTCAGAGGCAACCTGCAAGTCATTTGACTCAGCTGACAGCCCCTTAGCCTTTTGCCCAATGGAGGATGGATGTTCTCGGTCCATTTCTGCCTGCCTCTGGGCAGAGGAAGTTCCTCCTTATAGCCATCGACTACTTCATAAAGTGGGTCGAAGCTGAACCGTTAGCCCAAATCACGGAAGGCAAAGTTAAGAATTTTGTAAAAAATTCTATCATCTTTCGGTTCAGAATTCCACATGCAATAATCATGAACAATGGGAGACAGTTCGATAATCCAAAGTTTAAGGACTTCTGTGCTCGATACCATGTTCAACACCGGCTGACTTCCATTGCCCACCCATAGTCCAACGAAGAAGCCAAAGTAACTAATCGAACCATTCTCCATGGCCTGAAGACAAGGTTGAATGCTCCCAAAAGATTTTGGGCCAAAGAGCTGACCTCCATCTTTTGGGCATACTGAACTATCCCAAGGACGGTCACCGACGAATCTCTGTTCAACCTGGCATACGGTACCGAAGCTGTTCTTCCTATCGAAGTCTCTCTCCAGTCCTTAAGAATTGAAAACTATGAAGAGCTTGAAAATCTCGATCGCAGAAGGATCGAGCTGGATTTGTTGCTAAGCACCAGGCTTCAAGCCCAGATAAGAATGCGATGTACCAGCAAAAGGTCACCAAATATTATAATTCCAGAGTAAAGGATCAAATCTTCCACACAGGGGACATGGTGTTGCGAAAGGCAAAAGTATCCAGGCCGACGGAACAGGGCAAACTTTCTTCCAACTGGGAAGGTCCATACCATATTGAAGAGGTCATATGTCTAGGAACATATCAGCTCAAGACCTTAGAGGGGAAATTTCTGTCCCAGCCATGGAATGTACAAAACCTTCGCAAATACTATCAATAAACTAACACATACATTTCTTGTGCAAATTTGCCCAACTCTGAATGGCCTGTTACATCAACAAAATGATAACGGCTTAAATGGGGCAATCTAAAGAATCGACCAACGGTGGAAAGGAGAGTCTAATCCACTCACCTTATCAGCATGTCTAACGAGCACAACGGATGGCCCCATCGGACCACAAAGAAGATCAAAGGCACAGGGACGGTTCAAGTGACCTACTCTACGGAAATCCCGAAGACATGTCAGGGCAGGCCTAACCAGCCTATCTTATACTAAAGAAGGTGCAGGGATGGTTTTCACAGCCTACCCTATGGTAAATCCGAAGACGTGCCGGGGCGGGCCTAACCAACCTACCTTACACTAAAGAAGGTGCAGGGATGGTTTTCATAGCCTACCCTACGATAAATCCAAAGACGCGCTGGGGCAGGCCTGAACAGCCTACTTTGATCACGACAGAAATGCACAGGGATGGCGTAGATGCCTTACCCTATGGTAAATCTGAAAACATGCTTGAACGGACCTATGTCGTCCTTCCTGTCGACAACAAACACTCCTGGGATGGCCCAGCCGATCTCACCTCTTCTTTGTAATCACAAGTGGTCTGAGAAGTCTACGCTCTCGACATACCATAATGCGAAAAATCACAAAGGAGACATGGGAGAAGGTAAAAAAAGTTAAGATACTTTATTTCCCTCTTATTATTTTTACAAAAAAAGAAAAGAAAAGAAAGAAACTCTCAAAAAGAGAGAAAAGAAAAAGGATTGCAGGGAATTGGAAAGCACATCTATTAACGACCGGCAGGCCCTTTCCCATGCCGACGGGGGGAGTATTGGAAGGAGGATGAAAGGGCCCCAGGGTTCCTGTCCAGATCAAAATCTGACTCCTCGAAATCAAAGTCGAATTCATGTCCTGGGAAGGGAACAGAGGGCTTGATGTTGTCAAGACCATTCAAGTCATAAAACTTGAAGGCCATACCCCTACATTCCCGGAACCCCTGGTGATAAGAATCCAGAGCTGCCTCGACGACTTCCTCCTTGAAAGAAGAAGATGCCTTGAATTCCAAGATGGCATCCACCACCTTCTTCTTGGCCTCCTCTGAACCTGCGACGGTCGCCTCGACCTAGGTCCTGACCTCCTTTAGTTGAGCCTCTAGGACATGGACCCTTCTTCCCAAACGATCAACGATGAGGTCATCATCGTCGCTCAACCCAATGAATCTTGGGCTCCCCCTGTCTCTGGTACTGATGGCTCTCTTCTTTGCCGCCCTTCGAAGCTCGGAGATGCTGAACTTCATTTCGACTGAAGCTCTAAAAAAAAAAAAAAGAAGTCTTCAAAGAGGAAGTTTGAGAGGGTGAAGACCTTTGACAGCAGAGGACAAGGTCCCATTTATAAGGACCCTGTATCCACGACAAGCCACAGGGAAACATGCTCCACGTCCATTCTCAGCCGCACCAAAGAGTGCCATGTGTCCGAGAGATGCTTCGAAATCCTAGAAGATCGCTTAAGAGCTATTCTTGGGATGGCAACTACCGGCATTTTGAATCCGGAGGAATCCCCATCATGCGGCAATAGCATTAATGGCTTCTTTTCAGAAAAGAGAGATTTGGTGGCACCTAAGGCGCAAAAAAATGTGACCATTCGAATATCGACACACTCAGCACGAGCAACGAGAATCATAATCAAGGTTCCTTAATCACCGGTCAACAGGAAAATGACACCTGTCCACCATGTCTATCCCTCGATGGATGGTTTAATTATGAAAGGAAGGAGACGTTAGCCTGGTTGATCATAGATAGTCTTCAGCAACGGCATCCCGACTTGCTTCAGAGTTCATCTTCGTCATCCACCAACCAAATGGCCTTCGGCCTCAGCCATTCGACTGAATAGAAGAGAGAGTAGTGAAGCTCGAACCGCAGACTAAGCCGATGACCTTACTCAAGCTATATCCGAAAATATGACGTAAGAAAAAGCTACTTTGTAGTTCAAAAAGTTGTCATTCTGGAGGTTGTCAATTACAATTTGGAGGAATGTAAAAAAAAGAAGCAATGCCTAAAGCTACTTAGATCACTCAACACTAGTTGAAGGAGACCCAACACCGCAGGATTGAAGTAGTCTATCAATCTGCGTAGAAAGGATTTCATCGACTTGGGCTGGGACCGGAGAACCTTCAACTTGTACTTCCTCCTCAACCTGAGCCCCCTCCTGGGTCAGGATTAGAGTTGGGACCACATCCAGGCCCTCGGCTGAGGTGGGAGCCTCCCCTCCCAAGCATGGCATCTCTTCGACTTTTTCAACCTCTCCGGCCTATACCGAAATTATGCCCGCATCTCCAGCTACGGTCATAATCTCCTCCCTCAGGCTCAACATCTCTTTAGCCTCTTCTACAACCTCGGCCTCCATCTCCCCCTCTTCTTCTTCAACTATGTTGAAAGTGGGGATGCCAGAAAGATCAAGGTGTGGAAAGGCTCCTCCGACCTTGGTGAGTCCATCGTTGAAGCCATGCTGATAGCCGTATAAGGTTGCCTCACTCATCTCCTCCTGGAACTATGAGGACTTCCTGAAATCTGCTATAGCATCACTTGTCAGCTTCTTCAGAGCCGCGGACTCTCTCGTAGCAGCCTCAGACTCTATGACTGCCTCCTCGACCCTCTTAACAGCCTCCTCGTCGCCTTGGTCAAACTCTCCATTCTTTCTTGATCCTCCTTAGCAGATTATTCCAAGGACTCGACTCATTTTTTTTCTCTTCCTCAACCCTGCTCCTTGCTCCATGATTGTCAATTGGGCACTTTTCAGCTCGCTCCTTAGTCCACGAACCTCAGCATCCATGTGAACAAGTTGGTTCTCCAGGGATTGCTTCAGTTCTTTGGCCACTTCTTTTTCAGCCCTAGTAGTTTGGAGATCCTTCTTGAGGCCATGGATGAGGCTGTCAACATTTTCCAGGCCCTCCTCCATGAAGGTGATGTCATAGACCAACTACATCGACAATATGAAGCTGTGAACCGAACAGTTCTCATAGCAAAGATGATATAGTGAGAAACATACCTGTTGCAGGGAGGAAAAAGTAGAATCTGATACTCTAGCAAGGCTTCGGCTTCGGACAACAGCCATATCATGAGGTAGCAACGTATTCTTCAGTGCCTGCCTGGCCACGACAGGAACCAACAATCCCCCCGTAGGGGAAAGCTTCGAAGAGTTCGCGGGACGGCTTCCAGCTGGAGAATCCTCATGAGCAAACTCTCCCTCGACTTGCGACACCTTGCCCCTGTCAGCAGTAGGGGGGCAAGGCAGTGGCGCATCTACCATCTGAGGAAGACTCTCCCTTGTGTGGATCGAAGAAGTAACCATCGATGAAGTTTCAACTGGATGAGGTCTTGTCGGGGTCCCCACCATCGGCACCACATCTTCCCCGGAGGTTCCCCGGGAGGATGTAGTACCCCGGTCCCATCCAGGACCATCTCTTCGGGCCTTCTTCCGAACCACCGACCTTGTAAGAGGAGCATGAGCTACCCTCTTTTCGGAAGTTTGACGAAGCCAGCTCAGGGTAGGCTTCATTCCGCCACCTGCAAACAGAAAAACTCCTTTGAGTCGACTAAAAAATAACAGGAATGGGAGGGAAGAGGTGAAACTTTCCATCGTTATACCTAACACAGGGAACTTGCTAATCCCTATAAGATGGAGATTCCTCTCCTCTAACAACTTACAGATAGGGACAACTTTTGAATCAGTCAGAAGGTCATAATCAGACCTATCTGCTGCCAAAACCTTTTTTCCATCATTGGCGATTAAACGTGGCTCCTTCCAATCACTATTGAAGCCCCACGGATCGATAGATAACACAAAAACAAAGATGGGTTTCCACCCATGGATGGTGTTGGGCATGTCCTTGATGATCTTGTGGCCTGGTCGAGGGCTGATCACCCACCATCCGCTGCCATGGAAATCCCACTTGAGCATAAATAAGGCAGTGAACAAGTTGGTCCTAGGTTCTATGTTAGCTATGCGGCATTGAACCAGGAAATTGCAGATATTTTGAATGGTATTCGGAGTCAACTGTGCAAGCACCACTTGGTACAGACGAAAGATTTTGATGAAAAAAGAATGTAGGGGAAATCAAAGGCTGCCTTCAAATGGTCTTCGTACATAACCAAGCATCCGAGAGGGGGTTTGTTCACCCGTTCCTCAGATGTGGGAAAAATGAAAGGAAACCCCTCGGGAATGCGATAGCATTCCCGAAAATGAGTCATCTTTTCCACTGAAACAGAGCTAGGAACTGACTCCGGATTCACTACATCACCGGCCCCCGAAGGTCCAACTTGTCCCCCTCGGCTCCCTATAGATTCAGCCATGGTAAAAGAATGGAGAAAAAAGGTAGAAGGAAGGTTCTACCTGCAGAAGTGACTGATAGTCAAAGAACAGGGAAGGCTGAGCGAAGAATGAAGTTGAAGAAGCTTCCTCAACCGGACCTTCTCTCTTTCTCAAAAAAGAGACCAAAAGGCCCTAAAGCCCCACCAAGCTAATTTGAAAATGAATAATCCAAAGGGTATAACCCATTTGGATCTACGGCCAGGATGAAGCACGTTCATCATCCAACAGGCAGGAAGGAACCACAACAACCACCCAAATCCCAACCAAAAGATTGGTTGAACCGTCATGCAATGAAAAAAAAGGGATGGTCCCAAGGCTGCCCACACTTTTCTCTTCCCTCAATCAGGAAATGATAGCTGTCCACCAACTGACTCTTAAATCAACCGGCAGTCATGATAGACAGTCCAATCAAAGATTTCATGATCATTCACTACACCATCGCCTAGAAGGAAAACGACAAACCATTAATACTCTCACTCTTCGAGACAAATCTTCACTTCGAAAACTAAGAGTAGGGGGGTAACTATTGGGATATCTCGATCCAAGTATGAGCCGACCACCGGTTCTACCGACCGAAGACCTTTCTTTCGAACCACCATCTTCGGACTCAGATATTCGGGAAAAACCAGGCAACCATTGGGCAAGCCAAAGCTCTTTGTGGGTCTACGGCACCCGAAGACGAGGCCTTCGGATCTCATCTTCAGCCTTCATCGAAGACCAAGTCCTTCGGCTCATAAAGACAAGACCCTCACCAACTTCAGCTCATAAAGGCAAGACCCTCACCAACATCCAAAGACATGCTCTTCGATTCTTGCTGATGACATGATCTTCGGCCTTCGACAAAGACCAAGTCCTCGATCTATGCCGAAGACAGGATCTCCCATCAGTCTCGAGAAGATTTGAGGATGAAGACTTTCCCGATCTGATTACGGGAATCTCCCTAAAAGGGAGAAGTTTGAAGATGGATCCATGATCTGTCTCAAATCACTACAAAGCATGATAAGCAACGGTAACCAACGGTTACTATCAACTATCTCCACGACACAATCATGGCACGTAACTCCAGCTGCAATGCCTCCAGTCTAGCCAGAACCATTCAATGATAACCCATGACTACGGATCATGGGGAAGAAATTAACTTCCCACCGTAACCACTGAAAGAAGAATGGAACCGTAGGCTGGACAGTCCCTTATAAATAACGGTAAGAGAGAATGCTCGAGGTAAGAGACATAATATACTCCAAAAATCTCAGAGTCTTTTCCCTCTATTTCTCCAAAGCCTTCCACATTCTATGGCTGGAGACCGCCTCTGACATAGGCATCGGAGTGTCTCCTACCGGAGCAACTCCGGCAAGGGATTTGTTTTACAAGTGAACCAGGGAGCGGTCCTGCGATCCAGTAGCTCCGACCGGCTTGAGCAGGGACTCTACGCCAACAATGCTCTTCATGTTGGTGGGGTTCTTTTGTTAAAACACTGCATAAAAATATTAATTTTAATTAAATAAAATAATTTGATTTATAAATTAATGCACTTATGTCTAATTTTTATGCACTTATTAATTAGCTTTGTAAATTCTTGATAAAGAGATTCATTAGTGGCACCAAAGATAATATTATCAATATAGATCTGTACTACTAAAAGATCATCAGCCTTTTTCTTTAAAAATAATGTAGTATCAACATGACCTCTAGAAAAAGTATTTTCAATCAAAATTTTCTAAGTCTTTAATACCCTACACCAGGGCCTTGCTTTAAACCATAAAGTACTTTGTGTACTTTGAAAACATGATCAAAATATGCATAATTTTCAAAACTAGGTGGTTGTTCAACAAAAACTTCTTCAACTAAATCACCATTCAAAAATGTATTTTTAACATCCATTTGAAATAGTTTGAAATCCATAAAATATGTAGATGCTAAAAGTAATATAATAGCTTCAAGTCTAGCTATTGGAGCAAAGATTTCATCCAAATCAATTCCTTCCTCTTTATTGTAATCTTTAGCTACCAATCTAGCCTTATTTCTAGTTACTATTCCATTCTCATCTAATTTGTTTCAATATACCCATTTTGTACCCATTGTGGAAACATTAGATGGTTTTACCATTAGTATCCAAACATTATTTCTTTCAAATTAATTTAGTTCTTCTTGCATTGCAATTATCTAATTAGGGTCTTTTTCAGCTTCTTCAATATATTTAGGTTCCATTTAAGAAACAAAAGTAATATAATCATATTCATTTCTAATAGAGGATTTAGTTCTTATCCCTCTCGATAGATCATCTAAGATTAATTTCTTAGGATGTCCATGAGCATACCTCCATTCTTTAGGTAGATCCTTTGGTGAAGATCTTGTGGCTTCTTATTCATTCTTCTTGTTTTGATCTTCTTCACTCTCTTTGGTAGGGAGATTATCCAAAGTTAGCTTCTTTAATCCTTCAACACCTGCACATTCATTAGAAGCATCCTCTTTTCTAGAGGATTTATTACTAGACTCTTCAAATACAACATGCATAGACTCTTCAACAATAAGTATTCTTTTGTTAAAAAGTCTATATGCCTTGCTAGATATATAGTATCCTAAGAAGAAACCTTCATCTGACTTGGTATCAAATTTGCCTAAATCATATTTTCCATTATTCAAAATAAAACATCGACAACCAAAAACCCGAAAATACTTGAAGGTAGGTTTCTTTCTTTTCAAAGCTCATAAGGTGTTTTCTTTAAAATTGGTCTAATTAAAATATGGTTTAAAATATAACAGACAGTATTAACAACTTATACCCAAAAATATCTAGGTAAATCATTTTTATAAAGTATTGTGCATGCCATTTCTTCTAAAGTATAATTTTTCTTTCTACCACCCTATTTTGTTGAGGTGTCCTAGATGCAAAAAAATTATGCTCAATTTTTTTTATTACAAAAATTTTTAAAATCTTGATTTTCAAATTCAGTTCCATGGTCACTTTGACTACAAACAATTGAAGTACCTCTTTTATTTGAAACTTTTCGATAAAACATCATAAAGGCCAAAAATGATTCATCTTTATGAGCTAAAAATAAAATACATGTAAATCATGAGAAATCATCCACAATAAGTAATCCATATCTCTTGCCTCCTAGGCCAGTGGTCCTAGTTGGTCCAAAGAGATTCATATGGAGTAGTTCTAGTGGCCTAGAAGTCGAAACCATTTCTTTAGTTTTAAAAGATGTTCTTGTTTGTTTTCTAAATTGACAGGCTTTACAAATTTTATCTTTTTCAAATATAAGTTTTGGTAAATCTTTTACTAAATCCTTTTTGCATAATTTATAAAGTAGATGCATGCTTGCATGACCTAATCAATATTGCCAAAGCCAACTAGTCTCTTTAATTATTGAATTCATTACAACTAGGCATTCACCATCATGTAAAGGTAAATTGTTAAGATCAACAAGATAAAAGTTGCCATACCTATTTTCAATGAATTTTACTACATTATTATCAGGAGTAGAAACCATGCAAAGAGATGATTCAAAAATCACTTTAAAACTTTTATCACAAAACTGACTAATACTAAGTAGATTATGTTTTAATCCTTCAACTAATAAAATATTATCAATAAACATATAAGGGGACATGTAAACTTTACCGATATCAATTATTTTTCTTTACCATTATCTTTGAAAGTTACACTTTCTCCATTCAGAGCCTCTAGAGATGTGAATTACTTTACATCTCCTGTCATGTATCTTGAGCAACCAGTGTCAAGATACCATAATCATTTCTTTTTTGGTTGCAAGACATACCTGCAAAATAGATCAAGTTTACATTTTAGGTACCCAAGCCATCTTGGATCCTTTAGGGTTAGTACTATGGATAGTTCCTTTTCGAACCCAAACCATTCTAGAATTATTTATCTTTCTTAGATCACATTGATAAACTTTATGCCCAAGTTTTCTACAACTAAAACAAGTAACATTAGATGATGCAAGAACAAAGAAATTCTTGAAAAGTTTTTGTTTCTTTTGCTGCTTGTAACCAAGTCCTGCTTTATCAAATACAGCTCTTTGATTGTTCAACAATAAATTTAACTTTTCAGAACTATATGTAAATATTTTAATAAATGGTTTAACTTTGTCAAGTTAATCTTTGAATTTCTTGTTTTCTACCTTAAGGTCTTTATTTTTCTTTAAAAGTTCATTATTTGAAACAATAACCTTGGGACTTTTCGAAACTTTTTTTTTATTGATAAAGCATTCTTTTGTTTTTCTAAAACATCCATCTTAGTTTTCAAATCATTGTTTTCATTTGCAAGATTGATGTTTTCAAAAGAACATGAATTAGTAAACTTTTTCAACTTTTTATTTTCAAGTTTCAACAATTTGTATTCATGCATGCGTTCATTAAAAGCATCTCTAAGTTCATCGAATATAAAATCAAGTTGAAGTTCAGATTGTACCTCATCTTCTTGAGCCATGAGGCAAAGATTAGCGATTTCTGGTTGTTCTTCCTCTGAACTAGAGTATTCACTATCACTCTATGTTGTCATCATTGCTTTCTTTCCAAACTTATTTTTGGATTTCTTGAGGAGAGGACAATCAAACTTGTAGTGTAAAGGCTTCTTGCACTCGAAGCAAATTGGTTGATCCTTCTCCTTCTCTTTTTCTTTTTCTTTTTCTTATTCCTTGCTAGGCTGAGGCTTCCTTTTGTAGGAAAATTACTTCTTCCTCATAAATCTTGTAAATTCTCTTGCAATAAGTGCCTCTTCATCCTCATTTTCTTCTTCTTCAGCGATGAGGGATAGGGTTCTAATATGATGCAGGATGATATGCCAGGGAAGAACATGAAGAAAATTAGCTTAAAGCAAGCAAATATTTTTAGATTTTTCTTATGGTTTTATTCTCAAAATTAGACAAGATAGGTTAGGATTATCCTATATCAATTAGCATCCTACCCACATGCTAGATTAATCAAAGAGAAAAGATAATCAGGATCGTAGGTCTAAGAAGGCCTATTAGGAGCATGTTCAACTTCAAGAAATCAGAAAAAGAGAGGTGGGATGGGTTAGTTTTATCGAGCAATGATGCTCTTAATCTGTAGAAGAGATCGCTCCACTCGGATCGGTGCCTAGATGATCCGATCACTTCCTCGCGAATCCATCAACTTTTTATCAGTGGCGTTCGAGGGCAAGGAAAACGTCATCCAAGGGGCATGGCACTGGAGGGATCCTGCAAACATCAGAGGTCAGTTAAAAAGCAATAAAAAAATAGAAGTATGGAATTAGGGTTTGAAAGAGGAAGAATCAGGGTTTGCTGATGCTGGCAGCCTGGGGTGGAAGAAGACTCCTTGCTTGTGGATGGCTAAGGCTTCTTCAGTTTGGGCGTATTAGGTTTGGAAAAAGATGCTTTGATTTGGGAGGGCCAAGTAAATGCTTACGTCATCCAAGGGGCATGGTGCCGGAGGGATCCTGCAAATGTGAGAGGTCAGTTAAGAAGCAATAAGAAAATAGAAGTATGGAATTAGGGTTTGAAAGAAGGAAGAATCAGGGTTTGCTGATGCTGGCGGCTTGGGGTGGAAGAAGACTCCTTGCTTGTGGATGGCTAGGGCTTCTTCACTTTGGGCGTATTAGGGTTTGGAAGAAGATGCTTTGATCTAGGAGGGCCTGGTAAGTACTTTGGCTAGTAATCCTCCTCTTGTACAAAACTGGACTATCACAAACTTACACTGGACTCAACTGGACTGGACTTTTGAGGTTGAGTTAACTCAACTTATTACAGAAATCAATAGGGTATTTATTATAAAACTTGGCTCACTCAAAATTAAACTTCATTACAGGACTCAAGTGAGCATAATCGGGCTTAACTAAACATAACCCTAATTATCGAACACAAAGGATTGCATTGGGCTCACATTATAAAACCCTTATTACTGGACTTCAAATGACTCAACGGACTTAAGCCCTACTTACAAGACTCATAAGGCTAACAGGACTTGATTATTAGATGCAAAAATAAAATGTGAAAAATGGCTAAGGGATTTAAAATTCAGGAACCCGTAGTGAACTAGGGTTGATCCTAATGACCCCATCAATTCTCTCGTGGTGGAAGAAACTCGACCCTGTCAAGTAAGGGTCAATCTGGTGTAGGTAAAATGGTTGGATCATGGTGCTATGGGTCCTCTCGAGGGATCCACGAATATTCAGAGTCCGGTCGGCCTTGCCATCGGACAAAATGGTATGGATAGCCTTGGTCCTGGTTCATAACAACTTGGCCATCTTGGTTATGCTCGATTCGTATTCCTCTCCTAGCATAATTGATGTGGGATGACTCTAAGATTGCTAAACATGTATAAAAAATAGTAAAATAATTTTTTTATGATTTTTATAATTTTATTTGTAGGCTAGATTTCCAAAATAAAGAAAGAATTAGTGGAAAGACTAGCAGTGCAAAGAATCATTGGATCGCAGGCAAACTCATGCAAACTAATGAAATAACCAAGACTCAAGAGTTGAGAAACTCCCTGTTTAGGATAGTTAACTTCAATCAAATCAGATAATAAGAGAAGTGAAGGGTTCTTACCAGTCAAAGATTAAAATTCAGTAATAGAAGGGGATCACTCACAACTCTGATCGGAGCCTGGAAGAAGAAGCCTCAATTCCCTTGAATAAGATGGCTGATCTAGGCGGTCCTTTTAGCAAAGAAGGCCTTCTCAGGGGAGGGAAAGCACCTCAGAGATCCTACAAGCATCAGGGTTAATCAAAACAGCAATTAAAAAAATAAGAAAAGGAGCTATGGCTTGAAGGGAATCGGGATTAGGGTTAGAAGATTGCAGCCAGCGAAGAAGAAGCTCCTGGTCTTGGACGGCAACAAGGGCTTCTGTTCCTTGGGCATGGATAATCTCCAGGGGTGCAAGCAGATTCTAGGGAAGCAGGGTTTCAATCCTGGAACACAAGGAGAGCTCTCAAAGTAAGAACCAAAACTCAAACACAAGGTAATCAATCAAAATTTCAACAATGTTTATTCATAAGAAAAAGATAATACAAGAGGGGGAGGGGGTGGGGTATTTATAGAGTTTCCATGCCCTCTCCTAAAGGGATTACAAGTCTTCTCCTAGTTAGAATAGTTTTACATAATTTAAGTGAGAGAGAGACTATAAAATAAACCTAGAACAAGGAGTGTACAAGTTGAATGAAATAAAAACTCAAACTCCTTGTATTTTAACTCTTCCACCATGTTGGACTTGGTCAACTCATGGAGGACGCCTATCCTAGGTGTGTTGGGCTTCAAGGGGCAGTAAGGGGTCATCCTCCTTTGGATTGGTGCATGGGGTTTGGGCCCTGGAAGTTGGGGTGCCATGGTATTAACATATTCCTTAGAATCTTGGTTCTTCATGCTTGGGCTTACTTCCTGGGCTTAGAATTTTAAGGCCTGGAGTGCTGGAATAACCTAGAAAACATGGGCTCCTAGCATATGGAATATTCTGAAAGTATACGGACGGAATTTGGCATCTGAAATGGCATTTAGAGGGAATCATGGCACCTAGAGGGGATGTGGAGGGCATTTAGGGCTCCTGGGTGTCAATTGAGCTATCATAAGCTGATATAATTGCCTCTGGCTCCTGAATGAGGCCTAGAGGAACTCCAAAATATGGTAACCTTCTCTCTTGTATAAGATTTGGACTCATACTAATGTACAGGACTCAATATACTAGACTAGGTCGAGACAAATCAACTAGTCTCACCTTATTATAACTCAATCTTACTTTCTTACAAAATTGTGACACATGACTAAGTAAACCAAATAGGATCCAGTAATCTGTGTCTGATCCTGGTGCCCCCACCAGTTCTCCTGGGGTGGGAGAAACTTGATCCCGTCGAGTGTGGGATAACTTGGCTCTCATAGTGCTCGAGTAGGTCTGGGTTGAGGTGCTGCAGATCCTCACGGGTGATCAACGAGTCCTCAGATTCTGGCCGACCTTGCCACCGGACCAAGTACCTCTGATAGCCTCTATTCCGGGTACATATGGCTTGATCATCCAAGATTTCCTCAATCTTTTCTTCACTATTTGGCAAATTGGTTGGTGGACACTCTGGGGTGGGTTCTCTCTCAAAGGGAGGGATAGGCTCAAGGTGCTTGATAGGTATCGCTGCTGGCTCCCTATACTCTATAAGATTTGAGAAGATAAAGGTGGAGCTAATACCTAAATCAGGTAGTATCTCACACACATAGGCATTGGGTCCATCGATATTCATAATCTTGGATGGGCCAGCTTCACGAGCAAAAAATTCTTACAATTACAAAATTCCCTGCAAAATTCTTTATCTCTCTTTTGGGAATTAGCCAAGTTGTTATTTTGTTCATTAGTTATGTTCAGCTTTTAACTAATTTCCATATGCATATGCTATGCAGAGGGTAGTGCAGGTGCAGACATATAATTCAGGCTGTGCATTTATTGGACTCAACTAATACTTAATAGACTCGACTAGACATCCCTATCAAAGGATGTTTTATTGGACTCTAATGGACAAAACCTAACAGATTATAGACTCTTTAGGTTTGACCCTAGCATGGCATGCACATGAGAACTTACTATGTACTCCTACTATGTTCCATAGGGTTCTCCTAAAGTAAGATGCAAACATGACATGAATAGTGAACCAATGCAACATACAAACTCCTATAAAATGCATCCTAATAGTAAAGAAAACATAAGAAGTTTACAGAAATGGTAGAAAATAAAAGGTGGGTTCAGGGTTAGTCTGATTGGATGGAAAGTAAGAAAAGGGTTCGGGGTTAATTGGATAGACTAGGATAGAAGAAGGGGTGTCAGGGATTAATCCTAAACTTATAAGGTTGACCTTAAAGAGTTGGTGTCTATCTACTAGGTCTGCCTTATGGAAGAATGGGTCACTAATTTCAACGAAAAGATCTTCAATTGGGATTAAGGAAGTGACTTCATCTTGAGGGTACTGAGTGAGATAAGCCAAGTCCTTAATAAACTCTTTTGGCTTAGGAAGTTCAGGACTAGGCTCTACAATTGGATCCTCTTCTAAAGTCTCCTCTAATTGCTCTTCCATTGCAGCTTGGGTGTGATCTGGGTTATTTAATTCTGGGTCAGCCATTAACTGATTACGGTCAAGGTTAGCTGAATCTAGATTGGCTACTACTTGGGTATGGTCAGGGTCAACTGATTCTAGGGTGGCTTCTACCTAGGTCTCTATTGATTCAACTAACTCTGGATTGGTTGCGATCTGGGTTTGGTCATGGTCAACTACTTCTGGGTCTTCTATAGGTGGTTCTTCCTCTAATTCTTCTTTGGACTCATCATCTTCATACTCCTCTACCAAACTTGGGTCAGCCTCATATATTTCTTCTTCTAAGTCATCTTGGTGAACCAATGGGATGGTAAGAGGGGTTTGGCTAATAGAAAATTAACTAAGGTTTGGGGTAATAGGGGTGGGTAAACTAAGGGTTGTGGGTTCATAGGTTTTTGGTTTAAAGGTAATGGGTTCAAATCTAGGGATATCAGTCTTATAGGGTTCAGGTTGATTGAGGGATAATGGGTTACTACTGGGTTCATATTTAGGGACTATGGGTTCCTAGGGTTCAGCTCTATGGGTCTTGCCTAGGGTTCCTACTTTGTTGATTCTTTGGCTCATTTGGTCAAGCTTAGTATCGGATTGGTCAAACTTATTGCTTATTTGGGCTAACTGATTTTGGGTTTGGGTGGTGGACTGGTTTATTTGGGTAAGTTAGGCTAGGATGGCCTCCAAAGTGGGATCCATGGTTGGGCTGGGCTGAGGTTTGGACTTTTGATATTGGGTTCCTAATCTAGTGGTTATGCAACAAATCAAACAATCAAAATGAAATGATACAACCAAGCATGCAAAAGAGAAAGAAAAGGCTAGTATAATCTAAGGTTTCCTAGACTTAGAGCCAGAAACTAGGTGGGTCAGCTCAACTTACACCTAACCCAGTAGCTAATCCTTCCACTGGCCAGGTAGGGGGTGGGAGTGTGGGAGGGCCCCCCTGCTTTCGCAGGGACCCAATTAAAATCCACAACACCTCTTAAGTCATTTGACTCTGGACACCCAGCCTTAGACACTAGCTTTTAGTAATAGCTAAAGGATTAAATGCACTAGTTGGCCCACACGGTTCAGACCCGACCTGTTGATATCTCCAGGCCCTCTAGGGTAAATTAGGTCTAATTGATTATAATTAGGCTTTGGTTAGTATGATGATGGTTGTTTTGGGCCCAAGACAGGTGATGAAATCCTGCACTGATCTGAGATATAGAGTTGCCCTTAAGATTAGGTTAAAGATGATGGCAATCGATGATCCTAATGCAATCTAAAACAATCAAAAAATAAAAATATATATATATATTTTATGAAATGACAAATTAGGTTTAATTTGATTAGGTTAGCAATCAAATTAGGCTTGGGATTGGGGTGTGCAGAAGTTGATTAGGTTAGGTTGAGTCAAGGTGCAAAAATTGCAGAAATCAGAAAATTAGGATTCAGATGATGCAGAATTTTGCATAGATTCTGATGTAGAAAAAATAAAAAAAAATTCTGGAACATATGATGGACGGTGATGATGATACCTACCAAATTTCATGCAGAAAAAAATCATACAATAGTACAAATCCTAGGGTTTTTGGACTACTGCGGAAATTATCAGGATTCTATTAGATTTTCTAATATGACAAATTTTAGAGATTTAGGGTTTCAGTAAAATTAATTAAAAATTTTGATAATTATTAGAATAGAATAAGAAACATTCAGTATAAACTTCAAACAAAAAAATAAAATATTTAAGATGCCAAAATCAGATGGAAACTAGACACCTAATACAGTGGATAGAATGCAGAATTAGGGTTTGTGAATGCAAAGCAGATAAAAAACTATCCTAAACCCGCTCTGATACCAAACTAATGCGGGATAACTCTAAGACTGATAAACATGCATGGAAAATATTAAAATAACTTTTTTGTGATTTTTATAATTTTATTTGTAGGCTAGATTTTCAAAATAAAGTAAGAACAAGTGAAAGACTAGCAGTGAAAAGAATCATCGGATTGCAGGCAAACTTATGCAAACTAATGAAATAACCAAGACTGGAGAGTTGAGAAACTCCTGGTTTAGGATAGTTAACTTCAATCAAATTAGATATTAAGAGAAGGGACGGGTTGTTACCAGTTAGAGATTAAAATTCAGTAACAGAAGGGGATCACTCACAACTCTGATTGGAGCCTAGAAGAAGAAGCCTCGGTTTCCTTGAATCTGATGGCTAATCTAAGTGGTCCTGGAAGCAAAGAAGGCCTCCTCAAGGGAGGGGAAGTACCTCAGGGATCCTGCAAGCATTAGGGTTAATCAAAATAGCAATTAAAAATAAGAAAAGAAGCTATGGCTTGAAGGGAATCGGGATTATGGTTAGAAGATGGCAGCCGGGGAAGAAAATGCTCTTGGACTTGGACAGCAGCAAGGGCTTCTGTTCCTTGGGTGTGGCTGATCTCTAGGGATGCAAATAGATGCTAGGGTAGCAGGATTTCAATCCAGGAACACAAGGAGAGAACTCAAAGTAAGAACCAAAACTCAAACACAAGGTAATCAATCAAAATTTCAGCAAGGTTTATTCATAAGAAAAAGATAATACAAGAGGGGACAGGGTGGGGTATTTATAGAGTTCCCAAGCCCTCTCCTAAAGGGATTACAAGTCTTCTTTTAGTTAGAATTGGTTTACAAAATTTAAGTGGGAGAAAGATTATAAAATAAACCTAGAACTAGGAGTATACAAGTTGATTGAAATAAAAACTAAAACTCCTTGTATTTGAACTCTTCCACCTTGTTGTACTTGGTCAACTCATGAAGGACACCTATCTTAGATGTGTTGGGCTTCAAGGGGCAGCAAGGGGTCATCCACCTTTGGATTGGTGCATGGGCTTTGGGCCCTGGAAGCTGGGGTGCCCTGGTATCAGCATATTTCTTGGAATCTTGGTTCTTCTTGCTTGGGATTGCTTCCTAGGCTTGGAATTTTAAGGCCTGGAGTGCTGGAATAACTTGAAAAACATGGGCTCCTAGCATATGGAATATTCTGGAAGCATCTAGAAGGAATATGGCATTTGAAATGGCATTTGGAGGGAATCAGGGCACCTAGAGGGCATATGGAAGGCATTTAGGGCTCCTGGGTGTCAATTGAGCTCCCATAAGCTGATGTAATTGCCTCTAGCTCCTGAATGAGGCCTGGTGGAACTCAAAAATAGGGTATCCTTCTCTCTCATACATAATTTGGACTCATACTGGACTCATACTGATGTACAATACTCAATATACTAGACTAGGTCGAGACAAATCAACTAGTCTCACCTTATTACAACTCAATCTTACTTTCTTACAAAATTGTGATACATTACTAAGTAAACCAAATGGGGCCTAGTAATCTGTGTCTAATCCTGGTATACCCCCACCAATAATTTAGTGGACACTCAGGTAAGGTTTCACTCTCAAAACTAGGATAAGGTCCAGAAATCTCACTGGGTGTCATTGTTGGTTCCCTATACACAACTAGGCTCAAGATATTGAAAGTTGAGCTAATACCTAAATCCGGTGGTAATACATAGGCACTAGGGTCAACTATCCTTCTAACCTGTAAGGGTCTAGCTTCACAAGCATGTGGCTTCTTTGATGGCTCTCAAAGAAAACCACTCAGGTCTAGACCTAATCTCTACATGATCTCCCTCAACATACTCTATTACTCGAATTGGGGAATTAGTCATATTATTATCAGTGTTCAAGTGATTGCTAATGTTTTGATGCAGATGCTTGGCAAAGATCTGTGCATGTGTGAATAGTGGGATTAGACCTAGGGATCTTTCAGAATTAAAACCATGTAGCACTTCATCCTCTATTCTTACTTCATCCTCTATGTTAAAGATGTAGACCCAAAATTCAATCCATCTTTCAGGTTTTAAACTTAAACTTTTTTGAGAATCATGAAACCTAAGAGTCTTATGGTACGGATACCGTACATTTCCTAGGGACAGTAAAAATTCTCTCGAGAACTGTAGGACATGGATTGTAGCATGGAAGTCCTTAAGGTAGACATGGTTCAACAAGCTCCTATGCTTAAGAGAAATTAACTGGGTGCTTGTCCTAACCACATGTTTGGCACTAGAGTGGTTTACAGGCACTAGTTATAGAGTAGACTGGGAATCCATTACTGGTGGAAAGTCATTAGGAAGGTCTTTGGGAAGCTTATTAGGAAAGTCCTCTAAAATAATATCAACTTCCTTGGATTGTTCCTTAGGGATTGGTTCCTGGACCTCCTCAATGGACAATTTTGGTGAACCCTCACTCTCATCAACTATTTTTGATCTTGGCTCAATCACTTCTCCAAATTCTATAGTGGGTTCAGGATCTCTTTACTTTGATTCCTTAATGGGTTCACTTTCTTGTTCCTCTTCTTCAAATTCCTCTATTGGACTCAATTCATAGATGTCTTCTTTAGATTTAGGAGTTTCTTTCTCTAGAATTTCAATGAGTTCTTCTTCATACTCCTCTACTAGACTTGGATCAGCCTCATACACCTCTTCTTCAGGTTTAGCAATGGGTTTAGACTCATTCTCTTCTAGCTCTCTTATAGATAAGGCTTTGGTTGGGCATTGGCTAGCATAGTTTCCCAATTTGTGGCATCTAAAGAACGTGATGTTGGGTCTTCTCTAAACCTCTGATGACTTGCTCTTATTCTTTTCTAGCTCCTCAACCTGGGGATATCCTAAATCTTGAATATCAGTGCAACCAATTTGAACTTCAGGGTCCTCATTCATATAATTCATGGGAATTAGTGGGATACTGGGCCCTGGTCGCCTTGAGTTGGGTCGACTTGGGTTGGCTTGGCTAGGACCTAGTCTTGGATTAGGGGCACTAGTCCTAACGGGCTTAGGTCAACTAAGGGGTACCTAATTAATACTTGGTTTAGCTCTAGGGGTACTAATCCTTTGGGTTTCAAGTTGACTAGGGAAAATTGGGCTATACCCATTGGTAATAATCCTATCAGGTTCGGGTTGGCTAAGGAAAATTGGCCTAGTACTTGACTCGTATCTAGGGATACTATTCCTATTAGATTCAGGTCAACTAGGGGTCATGGATCACTTTGACTCAAAGGATGGGGTTACATAGGATCTTGGTTCAGAGGATCGGGGTGCATAGGAACTAGGTTCTTAGGATTTGGAATCAGGTCTATAGGCTGCGGCTCTTTTATCCTGGTCAAAGAAATCATGATTGGGTTTCCTAGGGTTGGATGCAACACGGGTCCTAAGGTTAGGCTCAGGTTTAGGTCTACTATGGGGCTTAGGGGTTTTCCTTAGGTCTCCTAATTGGTTCCCTACCGAGTCAAAACTATTAGTTAAATGGTCAATCCAATTGGTTGCTTTGTTATTTGATTGAGTCAATTGGTCAAATCTATGATTTATTTGGGTGGTTAATTGGGCATACTGATTTTGGGATTGGGTATTGGAATGGGTCAATTGGTTTATCTAGGTGGTTATTTGGGTATTCATTTGGTTCATGTGGGTGGTCAACTATTCATTCATGGCCTTAACGAGGGTTTCAAGATTAGATTCCATGGTTGAACTGGGTTGGGGTTTAGATCGTTGGTATTTGGTTCCTAATCTAGTAGTCATGCACTCAATCAGTCAAGGTGTTATGATGCAGTCAAGCACAGAAAGGTTACTATGGCAGTTTACTAGACCTAGAGCCAAAGTTGAATAGGTCTACTCAACTTACACCCAACTCAACAACTAATCCTTCCACTGGCCAGGTAAGAGGTGGGGTGGTGGGAGGCTCCCCTGCCTGTGACAGGGTCCTAATTAAAACCACCAATCCACTTAGGGCGTTTGCCTCTGGACCTCTAGCCTTAGACACTACTTTTCAGTAATAGTTTGAGAATTGAATGCACTAGTTTACCCACACAACTTGAACCCGACTTGTTGGTGTCCCTAGCTCAATAGAGCAAATTAGGCTACTAGTTGATTTTAATTTGGGTTTGGGTATGAATGCAAGGTGGTTGTTTTGGGTCCAGGATAGGTGATGAAATACTGCCCTAATCTGAGATATTGAGAGTGCCCTTAGATGAGTTTAATGCAAATGATGAACACACAATGAACCCTGATACAATCTAAAACACAACATAAAATAAAATTGTTTTTTTGGCTTTTTTTGTGGAAAATTAAAGTTAAGTTCGTTAAATTATCATACAAAATTGGCTTAGGTGAGGTGGGGTTTGGAAGTTAATTAGATTTGTTCAGTCAAGTATGCAAAAATATCAGAAACTAAAATTAGGGTTTGCTTTGATATAGAATTTAGTATGGTTTTCTATGCATAAAAAATTCTTAAAACTTTTAAGATAGCGGATAGTAGTGAAGATGATCCCTACCAAATTTCATGCAGAACAAAATTTGGATGATGATGCAACACCTAGGGTTTCAAACTATGTGCAGAAAACTAAAGATTTTTGTCAGGATTTCTTGGATACAGATTTTTATATTTTTCTGTTTCTGTAAAGATAATTAAAAATTATAAAAATTATCAGGACTGAGTAGAGAATATTCTGTGCAAATTTCAATAAAAAAAAATACCTATGTTGACAAAATAGACTGAAACTCAGACCCCTAATGCAGATGACTAGATGCAGAAATTTTCAATGGCGGAAAACAAGCGTGCAAAAATTCAACAAGTAGAAATAAGACATAAAGAAATTATGGTAAATATTTTCAATTATGAGGAATCCAAAAATAATAATAAAGATTTTATGATCTATCTATGAACAAAATTAATTAAAATAATAGACTATATGCAGGAATTATGAGATGCAAAAAATTAGCCCTAAAAGTGCTCTGTTACCAAAATTGATGAGGGACAGGATTCTAATATGATACAGGATGATATGCTAGGGAAGAACTTGAAGAAAATCATATTAAAGAAAGCAATATTTTTAATTTATTTTTATGATTTTATTCCGAAAATTAGACAAGACTAGGTTAGGGTTATCTTGTATCAATTAGCATCCTATCCACATACTAGATTAATCAAAGACAAAAGACAATCAAGATCTTAGATCTAAGAAGGTCTATTAAGAGCATGTTCAACTTCAAGAAATCAAAAAAAGAGAGGTGGGATGGGTTAGTTTTACCTAGCAATGATGTTCTTGAGTTTGTAGAATAGATCGTTCCACTAGGATCAGTGCCTGGATGATCCGATCACTTTCCCGTGAATCTGTCGACTTTTTATCAGTGGTGTTCAAGGGCAAGGAAGACATCATCCAAGGGGCATGGCACTAGAGGGATCCTACAAATGTTAGAGGTCAGTTAGGAAGCAATAAGAAAACAGAAGTATGGAATTAGGGTTTGAAAGAAGGAAGAATCAGGGTTTGCTGATGCTGGCAGCCTATGGTGGAAGAAGACTCCTTGCTTGTGGATGGCTAGGGCTTCTTCACTTTGGTTGTATTAGGGTTTGGAAAAAGATGCTTTGATCTGGGAGGGCCAGGTAAATGCTTTTGCTGGTAATCCTCCAATTGTACAAAATTAGACTATCACCAACTTACACTGGACTCAACTGGACTGGACTTATGAGGTTAAGATAACTCAACTTATTATAGGACTCAATAGGATATTTATTACAAAACTTGGCTCACTCAAAATTAGACTTCATTATTGGACTCAAGTAAGCACAATCAGGCTTAACTGAACAAAACATTAATTATCGAACTCAAAGGGTTGCATTGGGCTCATATGATAAAACCCTTGTTATTGGACTTCAAATGGCTCAACTGACCTAAGCCCTACTTACAAGACTCAAAGTGTTAATAGGACTTGATTATTGGATACAAAAATAAAATATGAAAAATTGCTAAGGGACTCAAAATTCAGGGATCCATAGTGTTTAGGGTTGATCCTGATGTCCCCATCAATCAAATTTTTCACTTGAAGTTTCATCTGGGATAGTGGATTTGAATGCTATCTGCTTTTTCTTTCTATCCGCATCCACTGCCTTTTGCTTCATGTTCAACTCATAAGTCATGAGTGAATCAACAAGTTGCTCCAAGGGAATGTTTCAACATCTTTGGCTTCTTGAATTGCTGTTACTTTCGAATCCCAAGATATTGGCAATGACCTGAGAATTTTATTTACATGGTCAGCATTAGACATAAGCTTTCCAAGACCATTTACAATATTAGTAAATCTAGTATACATTTTAGTAATAGATTCATTAGGTTAAATTCTAAACATCTCATATGTGTATATAGCATATTAACTTTAGTATTTTTTTACTTGATTGGTACCCTCATGAGTAACCTCAAGTATATCCCATATTTCCTTCACAAAGGTGCATGTGAAATCCTATTAAATTCACTAGGATCCTATGCACAATAGAGCAAGTTTATTGCCTTAGTATTAAGCTCGGATTGCTTAATGTCATTTTCATCCCAATCCTCTTAAAGTTTTGGAATGGAAATGCCATTAACAACAATTGAAGGAATATATGGACCTTTATCAACATCTTTCCAAAGATTGTAATCTATAAAATGTATATAAATTCGCATGCGAGTTTTCCAATACGTGTAATTTGTGCTATTAAAGTAAAGTGCTCTATTTGAGGCTTGACCCTCAACAACACTAGAACCTAAAGGGACTACCATAGATCTTTAACTTAAGGTGGTTAGATCTAAAAGCTAAGTATACGGCTCTGATACCACTTATTGCCCAGCAAAGCAATCCAAGAGGGGGGTGAATTAGATTTTAAAAAACTTTTTGCAAAGATTTAGATAAGTATGTGCCAATTCAAATACGATGAAGGTGCTAGTGATTCGAGTGTATATGTGCTTGAAGATATACAGCAGAATTAGTAAAAAAATATAGAATAAATAAGGTCAAATAATGAGAGAGAGCAAGCAATCACAACACAAAGATATATAATGGTTCAGTGCATACCAAAGAACCTACATCCACTCTCCAAGATCCACTTGAAAATTTTACTATAATCCCACTTGATTATAGTCGATTAGTTTTTCGGGTTCACTAATCACAATCCTTTGGTTTTCACAAGGCTAACCAAAATCCTCTTGGTTTTCTCAAGGCTCACCAACAACCTCTTGATTTTTCGGGATAACCAAAAACCTAGTTGGTTTTTACAAGGCTCACTAACAACCTAAGTTAGTTTTTTAAATAAAGCTCACCAACAACCCAATCACTAGTTTCAAATCACTTAAAACTAGAAAGAACAATAAAGTTAAATACAAGGTAATAATACAATCAAGCTTTCAAAAATAAAGCAAATATCTCTTTGAAGCTCTTTGATTGCTGTTGAAGATGCTTGTTTTCAAGTTATTGAAACCTTAATCAATGCTTTAAGGATGGACTTGAATGCTTTTTGAATGCTCTTGAATGCTTGAAGGCTCAACTTCACTCAAATGTAGTTATTCTTTAATGAATGTTTGAATGAAAGCTCATTACTCATTCCCTTAAGGGTTTTGTCTACCTTAAATACATTTCTAAACCTTAAATGACCATTTTTGACCATTGGAGATGTGAAAATAGTCGTTAGAGATAAAAAGAACCAATTATGCACTTCAAAAAACTAGCCATTACTATTCACCCAGAACTTCAAGTGTCGACATTTCAGGTTATAAGTCGATACATGAGTCGACACTTGAGTTGACACTAGATCAAAATTGTCTACTGAAGCTCTCTGGAATGCACTGGTGCGTCGACACCTCTTCTGGTGAGTCGATACTTGAGTCGACACTTTATCTTCATGAGTCGACACTTGAGGAAAGACTTGAATTCATCATATTCTGTATCAATTTTATCTTAGGCCTTGAGTCGACCCTTGAGTTGACACATCAATCGACACTTGAGCTTCATGAGTCGACACTTCATGCAAGCCAGCTGAAACTTCTTCCACATATCAGCTAAGCTTCTGTGAGTCAATACCTTGAGTCGACACTTCACTCCCATGAGTTGACACTTGGCTGAAACTTTTTTGAAACTATTTTGAAACTTTTCAAAACTTAATATTTGAGTTCTTCAAGGTTATTCTTATGTATCAAAGTCCATTTAACTTGAAATTTTATCCGTAAAACTGACTTTCTTAAAAAGATGACAAGCAATTGAACATGTGAGTACCCTATTCTAATAAATACAATTTTAACACATAGTTAATACTCAAATATATTTAAATATTTTGTTAATCAAAATCATTATAGGAGTCAACAACTAGTTAGTTAGTTAGTTAGTTAGTAATTGTTCAACAAGCTAACTCCTTGTCCTAACTAATTTAGGATTCAAACTAACCTAAGTAATCTTTTTAGGTTTAGGTTTAAATCCATAACTAATTAAGAATTAATTAGAAATTCTTTAGGCCAACTAACTAGTTAATTCTAACCAGCTAGGAAACTAACTAACCTAATTCCTAATTGATTTAGATTTAAGTTTAAATCTATAACTAATTAGGAATTAGATCCTAGTCTAATTAGGATCACTAAATCCAAATAGAATATATTAAATCTAACTAAATTAAATCATATTTAATTCATCTAGAATTAGGCTACCAATATGGTCAAACTAAATTGGCTCGCAACAATTATAATTAAGTTTAGTCCAAAATCTAATTAGACTATTTTTTCATCCAAACTTAATTAAATTAAATCCAATTTAATTTGATCAAGTCTAATTATAATTAAATGATCAAATCATCTAATTAAATTATAACTTTTGTAATAAAGTCCTCCTTGCTAAAATTAGTCGGTGCCATAATTAGCAGATGCTAAAAATAATAGGTTTCAAATTTATAAACCTTATAAATTTAGAGTTTCTAAATATGCAACTCTTATATATTTCGATCCAACTATGTGATTAGGTCAAACTTTATTATGCATGATCTCTTAGATTCTATTTTTTCTGGTAGTGAAATATATCATGATCTTTATCATAGTATTATCGAACTCTTTCAATGGATTGAAGTAATTTTATCTTATCCCATCAATAATTATTAATTCGAAATGATCCTAATGAGTTTTCATAATCCACCAGTGATGCCTAGTAGTATATAGTGACAACCAAGAAGAATAGAAGAAAGAACTCTTTGGTATAGTTATCATGTGATTAAGTTCTTCTATCAAAAATCCTAATAAGATATAGGTCATAAAAACTCATCAAACCTAAGCATTTATCATATGCTAAATTTAATTAGCTTAAATCCAATGTAAAACTCGTAGAAACTATTTTCCAACCTTCACTTACCATAACCATGAATTTCTTAAACTTAGCTTCTTAAATTGTATAGGACTGCACCTTAACTACTAAGATCAATATATTCTCTATATGTACACTTCCAACTCTTACAACAAACCTACTATAGCCAATGAATACCGTCAGGACAGGAATGGTTAGGGTCAATATTTTGTATTATCAAACTATAGTAACTCCACTATGAGTGACCGAGGTCTCGTAAGTTAATGAACCATTCACATAATTATAGCATCGAGAAAGTTACTATCAAATGAGTAGACATCCATATGATTTCTCATGATGGTCATGCTTGGTACCGTCGTTCTCTAACGATCATCTGTATTCTTGCTCTAGTATCTCCATACTATAAACTCAAGACTCGTCTATCCTATAAAGGAAGTGATTTATGCATCGATCAAATTAGATCAATTACCATCCCTATGATATCCTATAATTGGAATCATTTAGAAATTAATTTATAATGATACATATCTCAAACTCTCAACTCTTAAGAATATGTATTATTGTCTATTAAATTTTGGATAATATATGGATGCATATCCTATATGTATGGATAAAATTATCTAAATTAAAATATTAAATATAATTTTATATTCTAAAATTAAAATATGTGTCAACCAAATTAATTTCTAAGGCATATATCTAATAAAGGTCACTTAGATGCTACTCTAGAATGAGGTTCTATTGACTCCTATCTTGATTTTGATGAATAATAAAATACATAAGTATATTTGAGTACTAACTGTATGTTAAAAGTATGTTTTACCAGAACAGGGTACTCATCAAAGTTATTTTGTGTTAAAAGTTCAAAACTTGTTATCTTGTTGAAGAAGCCAATTAAATTGATAGAATTTCAAGTCAAATGGACCTTAATACATAAAAATAACCTTGAAGAACTCAAATCTTGAAGTTGAAGAAGTTTTAGTAGAGTTTCAACAGAGTTTTAGGAAAGTTTTAGCCAAGTATCAACTTATGAAAGTTAAGTGTCGACTCAAGGTGTTGACTCACAGAAGCTTGAGTTGATACGTAGAAGAAGTTTCAGTTGGTATGCATGAAGTATCGACTCATGAAGCTCAAGTGTCGACTCAAGGCTTGAGCCAGAAATGATACTAAACATGCTGAATTCAAGTTTTTCCTCAAGTATCGACTCATAAAGAAGAAGTGTCGACTCAAGTGTCAACTCACCAGAAGAAGTGTCGATGCACCAGTGCATTTCAGAGAGCTTCAAAAGATATTTTTGAACTAGTGTTGACTCAAGTATCAACTCATGTGTCGACTTATGACCTGAAGTGTCGATACTTTTAGGTCTAGATGAACAATAATGGCTAGATTTTTAAAATGTAGAATTGGTCCTTTTCACCTCTAATAGCTATTTTCACTCTCCAATGGTCAAAAATGATCATTTAAGGCTTGGAAAGGTATTTAAGATGGACCAAACTCAAGAGGGAAGAGACTAATAAGGAATTAAAGAGAATTCATTAAGATTTCATTATTTTTGAGTGAAGTTGAGCATTTAAGCATTCAAGAGCATTCAAGAAGTATTCAAGTCCATCCTTAAAGCATCCATTAAGGCTTCAACAACTTGAAGATAAGCTTTCTTAATAGAAATCAAAGAGCTTCAAAAAGATATTTGCTTTTATTTTGAAAGCTTATTGTATTTTTACTTTAAACTTGAATTTGTTGTTGTTCCTAGTTTTAAGTGGTTTGAAACTAGTACTTGGGTTGTTGGTGTGCCTTGTTTCAAAAATCAACTTAGGTTGTTGGTGAGCCTTGTGAAAACCAACTAGATTTTTGGTTATCCGAGAAAACAAAGAAGTTCTTGGTGAGCCTTGTAAAACCAACTGGTTTTTGGTTATCCTTATGAAAACCAAAGGGTTGTGATTAGTGAGCCTAGAAAACTAATCAGCTATAATCAAGTGAGATTATAGTGAAATTCTCAAGTGGACCTTAGAGAGTGGATGTAGGTACTTTGGTGTGCACCGAACCACTATAAATCTTTGTATTTGTGATTGCTTCTCTCTTCTTGCACTTGCTCATTATGTTTGCTACATTTTAATTATCAAGCACACAAACACTTGAAGTCATTAGCACCTTCATTATTTTAAATTGGCATATACTTGCAACAAAAATTTTAAAAATCCAATTAAGCCCGCTCTTGGGATGTTTTGCTGGGCAACAAGTGGTATCAAAGCCATGTTCTCAGCTTATAGGTCTTACTGCCTTAAGTTAAAGATCTATGGCAGTCCCTTTAGGTTCTAGTATTGTTGAGGGTCAAGCCTCAAATAGACCACCTTACTTTAATGGCAACAATTGGTATCAGAGCCATGCACTCAGCTTATAGGTCTAACTGATCTTGAGTTAAAGATCATGGCAACCCAGGATGGTATTTGTTTTGCCATAGGGCAAGCTTCAAATAGACCATTTTTTAATGGCATAAATTATACGTATTGAAAATCTCGCATGCGAATTTATATACATTCTATTGATTACAATTCATGGAAAGTAGTTGTTAAAGGTCCTCATATTCCTTCAGTTGAGATTAATGGCATTTCCATTTCAAAACTTGAAAAGGATTGGGATGAAAATGATATTAAGCAATAGAAGCTTAATGCTAAAGCTATGAACTTGCTCTATTGTGCATTGGATCCTAGTGAATTCAATAGGATTTTCACATGCAAAATGGCGAAGAAAATATGGGATATACTTGAAGTTACTCATGAGGGTACTCTTCAAGTGAAAAACACAAAAATTAATATGCATGTACATACATATGAAATGTTTAAAATGTAGCATTATGAATCTATAACTGATATGTATACTAGATTTAATAATATTGTTAATGAAATGAGAAGTCTTGGCAAAGTTATGACTGATGCTAATTTAATTAATAAAATTTTCAGGTCTTTGCTAACTTCTTGGGATCCAAAGGTGATGGTTATTTAAGAAGCAAAAGATGTTGACATTTTACCTTTGAAGAAACTTATCGGTTCACTCATGACCTACGAGTTGAACTTATGACTAAAGGAAGTGGATGCTGATAAAATAAAGATGATAATTGCCCTCAAATCCACTACACCATATGAGTCTTCAAGTGAGGAGTCGGAAGAGAGTGAAGATGAAGATGAGAACAAACTTTTGGCTTGTAAATTTTGAAGATTTATAAAAAAAGGGCCAAAAACAAATACAAAAAGAAGGGAATGTTGGCTACATGTAGTGACAGTGAAGACTTCAACTCAGAGGAAGAATAATCAGAAGTAGCCAATCTTTGTCTCATGGCTCAGGAAGATGAGGTACAATCTGTACTTGAACTTGATTTTACATTTGATAAACTTAGAGATGCTTTTGATGAACTCATGCATGAATACAAATTGCTAAAACTTGAAAATAAAAGTTGAAGAAGCATGATAATTCATGTTCTCTTGAAAACACCAATCTTGCAAATGAAAAGAATGATTTAAAACTAAGATTGATGTTTTAGAAAAATAAAAGAATGCTTTATCAATGGAAATAAAAGTTTTGAAAAGACCCAAGGCTATTGTTACAAATAATGAGCTTTTAAAGAAAAATAAAGACCTTGAGATAAAAAATAAGAAATTCAAAGAAGAGCTTGACAAAGTTAAATATTTTGTTGAAAATTCACATTCAGTTCTAAAAAGATAAGTTTATTATTGAATAATCAAAGAGCTATATTTAATAAAGCAGGACATGGTTACAAACAGCAAAAGAAACAAAAATTTTTAATAATTTTTTTGTTCCTGCATCATCTAATGTTACTTGTTTTAGTTATAGAAATTTGGGCATAAAGCATATCGGTGTGATCGAAGAAAATTAAATAATTCTAGAAAGATTTGGGTTCCAAAAGGAATCATCCTTAGTACTAACCCTAAAGGATCCAAGATAGCTTGGGTACCTAAAATGAAAACTTGATCTATTTTGCAAGTGTGTCTTGCAACCAAAAAAAGAAAAGACTTTGGTATCTTGACACTAGTTGCTCAAGACACATGACAGGAGATGTAAAGCAATTCAAATATCTTGAGGCTCTGAATGGAGGGAGTGTAACTTTTGAAGATAATGGTAAAGAAAAAATCATTGGTATCGATAAAGTTTACATCTCCCCTTCTACTTTTATTGATAATATTTTATTAGTTGAAGGATTAAAGCATAATGTACCATGCATTAGTCAGTTTTGTGATAAAGGCTTTAAAGTAGTTTTGAATCATTTCTTTGAATGGTATCTAGTCCCGATAATAATGGAGCAAAATTTATTTAAAATAGGTATGGCAACATCTATCTTGTTGATCTTGACAATTTATCCTTACATGATGGTGAATGCCTAATTGCAATGAATTCCACAATTAAAGAGAATAGTTGGCTTTGGCATCATAGATTAGGTCATGCAAGCATGCATCTACTTTATAAATTATGCAAAAAGGACTTAGTTAAAGATTTTCCAAAACTTAGATTTGAAAAAGATAAAATTTGTGAAGCTTATCAATTTGGAAAACAAACAAGAACATCTTTCAAAACTAAAGGTATGGTTTCAACTTCTAGGCCACTAAAACTACTCCATATGGATCTCTTTGGACCAACAAGGACCACAAGCCTAGGAGGCAAGAGATATGGACAATTTATAGTGGATGATTTCTTACGATTTACCTGGATTTTATTTTTAGCACATAATGATTAATCATTTTCAGCTTTCACTTTAGTTTTATCGAAAGATTTCAAATAAAAAATGTACTTTCATCATTTGTATTCGAAGTGACCATTGAACTAAGTTTGAAAATCAAGATTTTAAAATTTTGATAATGAGATGAAAGAAAAGTAACACAAAAGCCAATCTTTGTAAAGGGATTTTTGTAATCTTTTAACTCTTGTATGACATTATTATATTAATAAAGGCATTTTATTTCATCATATTGTTGTGTCTTATTTAAAGATTATGATGAACCCCATATGTTAGGGCAATAGAATTAAGGTTATGATAGAAATCATAATAGTGAGACCTAAGTTCCAATAAACCCTAATTTAAAATGTTCCTAGTCGATGGACCATCGGTTCGGGGATCGATGAGTCTGGAAAGACTAGCATATCCTATATATGCTGATGGAGAGGGTGGTTGATCTTACAGTTACATGTGTAGAGACACTAATACAAGGATAAGGGTGCTCATTAGGGTATGAGTTCACTGAACTGATCCGACAAGAGAACATCAAATGGAAGTCTTACTTATCAAGGGAATGTTTTCTTAGCGGGAGTTGTACATATGATCCTTAGACCTGAGACTACCATAGTTCTTGTACACATGAATCCATGTTTCAGTGCATACTCATTTATGGCAATTAAGTCATGCTTGATGTGTTTCTGGATATGGTGGATTATGTATGAAGATAATGAGTAGGTTAACAAGGAATCGATCACTCCTAGTAAAGGGGAGTTGTTATCCCGTATGATCTTTTTGAATGATGACTCAAGAAGTTTTTGATCAAAGTAGGATGAGATTAGATAGGATTTCTAATCTATCATCAGTCAGTCTTCATTATCGAATTGATATTTAAAATGATCAAGTGTTAGGGTTTGACATTTATCTATACCCGTCACTTAATCGGGATAAAGGAAGATCGAATGATTAATTTCATGGTAACTTTTCATTGGAGGGTTTTGGTACTTTCTACCAAATTCCTCATCTTCCTGGTAGGCATGACATATTACTAGATGTCAATCATATCTTGTAGGTTTTCATGGATCAATTCGATTGGATTCATGAGTCAATTCAAAAGCTGGTTCAAATTGGCAACATAGGTCAGCTCAATTTGACCTAATTAGGTCAATCGGGTTCGATTGGATCAAATTGGCTCAGACCTAGACCTACTACTGGCTAGATGTGGAACCCAAAGGGTCATACACATTAGGGAGTTGGCCTATGAAATAAATTAGGGTCAGGGGATCCTAATTGGATAGCTGGATTACACACTAGTATGTGTAGGCTAACCTAATTCCTAATCTAATTGAATTGGGTTTACAAGGTTGCTTAATGGGCTAGCCAATTTGAGGGAATCCTGGATTGGGTTGAGTCCAATGTGGGGAAGCACTAATTTGGTTATATCTAGATTTAATTTAGCCTTTATCATGATCTTTTGAAGAGTCCAAATGAGGAGGGACACTTGGCACCAAATTATTTTTTGTGCCAAGATGTTTTGGTGCACAGAAAAGGACCTAGAGTCCTTCTGCTTTGGGACTTCATTTCTAGATAAAATAAGGAGCCTCTTAGCCTCATCTCCATGCCAATTTGAATGATTTATAATAGATTAAAATGAAGAAGTTCGGTGGAAGGGACTTGGCACAAATGAAGAGTTGCGACTCTTCATATTTGGCTCTAATTTTAAGAAGCAGAGTCCTTATGCTTTAATGAACTTTCAAATCACCGATGCTTCTAAATAAAAGGCCACATCTCTTGGCTTCTATGTAACCAGAAATTGACAAATGGCAAGTGGAGAAGTCAGATGAATTCATGAGGGGACTTGAATGAGGTAGTTGGCATAGAAGAGTCATGTCTAGGCATAGAAGAGTCATGTCTTTTTAAAGATAAGACTCCTTCTTAATGAAGGGTCTTATATGATCTGTTGATTGATAGATCATAGGCTGATGAGAGGCCATATCTAGCAACCCCCCATTTCCTATAAATAGCATTCAGTGTTTACGCTGAATGCTATCTGATTCCTTTCTTTCTTACACTACATTCTCTTATATTATCCTTATCTCCTCTCTCTCTTGTTAGAATTTAGTTCTTATCTTAATACAAGTTCTCCATTTTAAGACAAGAGTATAGGAAGAGATTTAAAAAGTGAAAAAGAGTATGAAGAGAGGTTTTGGAGAAGGCTCAGAGTGCTTTACAGGTGGGAAAAGGTCTGAGCAAGAAAGGAGGGACTGTCGAAGGAAGAAAGGACTTCAAAACAGTTGTTGGGGACACCAGGATCAGACACAGATCACTGGATCCCATATGGTTTACTGATTATATTTTTTTTAGAACCTTAGTCATGTGTCACAATTTTGTAAGCAAGTAAGATTGAGTCCTATAATAAGTTGAGACTAGTTGATTTGTCTCAACCTAGTCCAATCTATTGAGTCATGTATTTAAGTATGAGTTTAGTGAGAGTCTAGTTTTTATACAAGAGGAAAGGACACCCTATTTTGGAGTTCCACTAGGCCTCATCCAGGAGCCAGAGGTCTTCACATTAGCCAATTGGACCTTGTATGCCATCCCAGGGTCCAAGATTCCTGCAAGATGCTTAGATGCCCTCCAGATGATTTCCAGATGCCAGATTCTCTCTAGATGCCAGAGTAGATTCTTATACCAGGGCATAGCAAGAATCCAGAGGTCCATCTGCACCCAGCCAAGGAGAAATCAAGCTTAAGTGCTAGGCCCAAGCCTTTAAAAACCTAGATTCTAGTCTGATGCCAGGAATATACCAGCCCAGGCACCCCAGCTTCCAGGAGGCCCAAAGCCCATGCGTCGCAAGTCCTTGGCCGGCCTTGCTACCCCCCATGAAGCCCAACATGCTATGAGGGGGGTCCTTAATGGTTGAACAAGTCCAAACATGGTGCAAGAGTTCAAATGAAAGGAGTTTGAGTTTTTATTTCATTCAACTTGTATACTCCTAGTTCTAGGTTTATTTTGAAATCTTTTTCCCACTTAAATTGTGTAAACCTATTCTAACTAGGAGAAGACTTGTAATCTCTTTAGGAGAGGGCATGGGAGCTCTATAAATATCCCACCCCTCTTCCTCTTATAATGAATCTTTTTATCATATGAATTAAACTTTGCTGAAATTTTGAGTTAATTGATTTGTGCTCTTGTGTTGGTGTTGGTTTTGGTATTTGTTGATTGCTTTGTTTGCCCTAGCCATCCTTGCTACCCTAGCATTCTCCCATGCCCTAGCTTTCTTCCATCCAAGCCTTCATACGCCCAAGAGAAGAGTGCCCTAGGCCGCCCAAGCAAGGAGTCCAACATCCTTCACCAAGCCGCCCACTCCAAACCCTGATTTCACCTTCTTCAAACCCTAATCTCTTTTTATTATTTTGTTGTTGCTTTCTAACAATCCTCTGATGCTTGCAGGATCCCCAAGATGTTTTCCCTCCCCAGAGGAGGCCTTCTTTGCCTCCAGGACCGCCCAAATCAGCCATTTAATTCAAGGGAATGGAAGCTTCATCATGCAGGCTCCAATCAGAGTGTGAGTGATCTCTTCAATCGCAGATTCTTCAATCCCTGTCTAGTAATATCCTTCCAACTCTTGATTTATGTTTTGTTGAAGATTTGTTATCCTAAGCCAGGAAGTTCTCAATTATCAGATCCTGACTTTTATTATTTTGCATGAGTATTCCTGTGATATGATGATTTTTTGCATTGCTGATTATCTTTCTAGTTCTTACTTAATTTTGAAAATTTAGACTGCAAATTAAAATATAAAAAAATTATAAAAAAATTAGTGTAATATTTCTCCTATATGTTTTACAATCTTAGGATTATCCCACATCTGTTTGGTATCAGAGCGAGTTTAGGATAGCCTTCATCTGCATTAGGATCATAAACCTTAATTTCTGCATCATGCTAGCTCATTAGGTGTCTGTTTTCATCTGATATTGACCACCTAGGAATTTTATTTTTCTATAAAATTTGCATGAAGTGTTCTCTGTCTTGTCCTCTATTTTATCATAATTTTTAATTAATTTTTAAAAAAATTAAAAGTCCTAAAATTTGATATTTTAGAAACCCTAACTAAAATCCTGATAATTCTGCAATAGTCTAAATCCCCTAGGATTTGCATTATCATCTGATTTTAGTTTTGTATCAAATTTAGTAGAGGTCATAAACAACGTCCATTCTCTATCCTAGAATTTTTTTATTTTTTTCTACATCATAATCCATGCTAAACACTGCATTAATCTGAACACTAAATCTCAGAATTCTGTGAACTCTGCACACTTGACTCAAGCAAACCTAACCAACTTCCACACACCCCAATCCCAAGCCCAATTTGTTTGCTAACCTAATCAACCTAAACTTAACCTTGCCACCTCATAAAATACACATAAAATATTTTACTTTTTTGATTGTTTTATATTTCATCAGGACCATCAACTGCCATCATCTCTTTAACCTAATCTTAAGGGCAATTACTATCTAACATCAGGGCAGGATTTCATCACCTGTCCTGGACCCAAAAACAACCACCAACATTCTGACCGAAGCTTAATTAAAATTAATTAGACCTAATTGGCCCTAGAGGGCTAGGTGACACCAACAGGTTGGGTCCGAATTGTGTGGGCCAACTAGTGCATTTAATCTTGTGGCTATTACTAAAAACTGGTGTCTAAGGCTGGGGGTATAGAGTCAAACGACCTAAGTGGACTGGTGGTTTATAATTAGGACCCTGTGACAAGATGGGGGAGCCTCCCACCACCCCACCCCCTACTTGGCCAGTGGAAGGATTAGCTGCTGGGTTAAGTGTAAGTTGAGCTGACCTATTCAGTTTTGGCTCTAGGTCTATGGAACCCTAGAATTACTGATCCTTTACATGCTTGGCTTCACCATCTCATTCTGATTGATTGTTTGAATGCATGACCACTAGACTAGAAACCCAATACCAAAAGTCTAAACCCTAACCTAGCTTAACCATGGATCCCAGTCTAGAGACCTTCATGAAAACCTTGACCGAACGATTTGACTAGATGGACCACAGGTTTGACCAAACTAATACCTAGCTGAACCAATCAACCACCCAAACCCAAACCCAGCTTACCCAATTAACCGCCTAGATTAACCAGATGACCCAATCCAATAACCAAACGATTCATAGGATTGACCCATTACATGACCAAATAGGAACCATAGACAAGGCCTATATAGCTGAACCCTTGCCCTATAATCCCCAGGAACCCACAGTCCTTATATATGAACCCAGTAGTAACCCACTATCCCTCAGTCAACCTGAACCCTATAGGATTAATACCCCTATATTTAAGCCTAGTATTAATTAATTTTCCCTTAGTCAACCCCCTCTTACCATCCCATTGGTTCACCAGGAAGACACTGAAGAAGAGATATATGAGGCTCACCCAAGCTTAGTGAACGAGTATGAGGAAGAAAAGGAGTTCTCCATAGAAGACATAGAGTTAGATGACCCTGATCATACCCAAGCTATAATGGAAGAGCAGTTAGACGAGACTTTAAGAGAGAACCCAATTGTAGAGCCTAGTCCTGAATTTCATGAGCCAGAAGAGTTTTTTAAGGACTTGATCTCTTTAAACCAATACCCTCAAGATGAAGTCACTCCTTTGACCCTAATTGAAGATCTCTTCCCCGAGATTAGTGACCTATTCTTCCATCAAGCAAATCCTATAGGTATACAACAACCCCATAAGGTCAATCTCATTAGTTTAGGACTCATCCCTAAAACCCCTTCTTGTATTCTACTCCTTTTGATTAACCCTGAGCCATCTCCTTATTTCTTATCCTGCCAGACTAACCCTGAACCCACATCTTATTTTCTACCCTTTTCTAAAACTTCTTCTATTCTTTTCACTATTAGGTTGCATTTTATAGGAGTTTAAATGTTGCATTCATTCATTGAGCATGTCATGTTTGCATTTTACTTATGGAAAACCCTATGGCACCTTGTAGGAGTCCATAGTAAATTCTCATGTGCATGTTATGCTAGTGTCAAACCAAGAGAATCTATAGTGCATTAGGATTTTGACCCAACGAGTCTAATAAATTTCCTTTGATAGGAATGCCTAGTCGAGTCTATTAGATATTAGTTTTAAGTCCAATAAAATTCACAGTCCTAACCCATTTGTCTACACCTACACTAGCCTCTGCACAGCATTTGCATCTAAAAATTAGTCAAAAGCTGAACATAAGTAATGAATTAAATATAAACTTGGCTAATTTCCAAAAACGAGATAAAGGAATTTTTGCAGAGAAATATGTGATTATGAAGGAATTTCATGCTCATGAAGCTAGCACATCCAAAATAATGAAGAGTAATGAACCCAATGCCTATGCGCTTGAGATATCACCTGATTTAGGTATTAGCTCCACCTTCATCGTCTCATATCTTGTAGAGTCTAGGGAGCCAGCAGTGATATCCAGCGAGTCCCTTGAGCCACTCTCTTTCTATGTGAGTGAACCCACCGTAGAGCGACCACATACAATTTGGCCTTTTGGTGAGGAAAGGATTGAGAGAATCTTGGATGATCAAGCCATCAATACTTGGGATGGAGACTATCAGCGGTACTTGGTCCAGTGGCAAGGTTGACCAGAATCTAAGGACTTGTGGAATGCTGGTGTGGATCTGCAGCGCCTCAATCCAGACCCTCCTTGAGCAGCCAAATTGACCCTTACTTGATGGAATCGAGTTCCTCCCATCCTAGGAGAATTGGTTGGGACACCAGGATCAGACACAGATCACTGGATCCCATATGGTTTACTGATTATGTTTTTTTTAGAACCTTAGTCATGTGTCACAATTTTGTAAGCAAGTAAGATTGAGTCCTGTAATAAGTTGAGACTAGTTGATTTGTCTCAACCTAGTCCAGTCTATTGAGTCCTGTATTTAAGTATGTGTCCAGTAAGAGTCTAGTTTTTGTACAAGAGGAAAGGATACCCTATTTTGGAGTTCTACTAGGCCTCATCCAGGAGCCAGAGGTCTTTACATAAGCCATTTGGACCTTGAATGCCATCCCAGGGTCCAAGATTCCTGGAAGATACCCAGATGCCCTCCAGATAATTCCTAGATGCCAGATTCTCTCCAGATGCTAGAGTATATTCCCAGACCAGGGCATAGCAAGAATCCAAAGGTCCATTTGCACCCAACCCAGGAGAAATCAAGCTTAAGTGTCAGGCCCAAGCCTTTAAGAACCAAGATTCCAGTCTGATGCCAGGAATATACCAGCCCAGGCACCCCAGCTTCCAGGAGGCCCAAAGCCCATGCGCCCCAAGCCCTTGGCTGGCCCTTGCTACCCCCCATGAAGCCCAACATGCCAAGAGGGGCATCCTTAATGGTTGACCAAGTCCAAACATGATGGAAGAGTTCAAATGAAAGGAATTTGAGTTTTTTTTTCATTCAACTTGTATACACCTAGTTCTAGGTTTATTTTGAAATCTTTCTCCCACTTAAATTGTGTAAACCTATTCTAACTAGGAGAAGACTTGTAATCCCTTTAATAGAAGGGATGGGAGCTCTATAAATACTCCACCCCTCTTCCTTTTGTAATGAATCTTTTTATCATATGAATTAAACTTTGCTGAAATTTTGATTTAATTGATTTGTGCTCTTGTGTTGGTGTTGGTGTTTTGGTATTTGTTGGTTGCTTTGTGTGCCCTAGCCATCCCTGCTACCCTAGCATTCTTCCATGCCCTAGCTTGCTACCATCCAAGCTTTCATATGCCCAAGAGAAGAGTGCCCTAGGCTGCCGAAGAAAGGAGTCCATCATCCTTCACCAAGCCACCCACTCCAAACCCTGATTCCACCTTCTTTAAAATCTAATCTCCTTTTATTATTTTGCTGTTGCTTTCTAACAATCCTCTGATGCTTGCAGGATCCCCGAGGTATTTTCCCTCCCCAAAGGAGGCCTTCTTTGCCTCCAAGACCGCCTAAATCAACCATCTAATCCAAGGGAATGGAAGCTTCATCATCCAAGCTCCAATCAGAGTGTGAGTGATCTCTTCAATTGTAGATTCTTTAATTCCTATCTAGTAATATCCTTCCCAACTCTTGATTTCTGTTTTGTTGAAGATTAGCTATCCTAAGCCAAGAATTTCTCAATTCTCTGGTCCTGACTTTTATTATTTTGCATGAGTATGCCTGCGATATGATGATTCTTTGCATTGCTGATTATCCTGCTAATTCTTACTTATTTTGGAAATTTAGCTTATAAATTAAAATATTAAAAAAATTATAAAAAAATTAGTTTACTATTTTTCTTGCATGTTTAGCAATCTTAGGATCATCCCGCATCAAAAGTCCTAGTGGCTTAAGCAACCTGCTTAGGAGTAGTTCCTAGGCTCGACTCCTATGTGGATCACCATTGGAGGGCATGCACTTGTGTGCCTAGTAGAAAGAAGAAGGAATTAGCATTTCAGGTATTCTTCATAACCCTATTTTAATGACTTGTTGATTGTAGTGAATAAGGGATCTTAGGTTTTGGGTTTCTAGTTGTTAGGATTTTCAAGAATGAAATTTTTTGAAACCCGTTGTTCCGTTGTGCCATCGAAATCCTAGAAACCCAACAGTGGTATCAAAGCCCCCTTATTTCATTTAATTAATGGTCAAATGAATGATCGAATGCTTATGTGATAGTTAGTTTGATCATATATTTTGATTCATGCCAATAATTAGGGTACAGTGAAATATTGAATGATTATGTATGGTAATCATAAGTACGATGCTTGCCATTGGCTAGGAGCTTTTATACTTAAACCCTAATCTATATACAATAGTAATTACTATCATGGATAGTGCATGTTATCGAATGATTATATGATTCTATACTTGATTAATTCAAATGCATATTAGTAATATGTGTTATCCTAGTAACTGCTTTGGATTGGGTTAGTCACCATGGCCATCTGGTCATAGGGGCCAAGTAGGGTTTAAAGGCCCTATCTTCCCATTCAATGGGGTCTCCTATAACGTGTAGGGGTGCTGGCCATCTGGTCATAAGGGCCAATTATGGTTTAAAGGCCCTCTCTTTCCATTCAATGGGGTCTCCTATAACGTGTAAGGGTGCCGCTGTGGCCATATCCCATGAACAAGTGAGGTGAATGAACTATTCTTATAATCATGCTATGTTATGCATATTAAGGTTAATATGCTTGTTGTTTAAATATCATAATAACATGATTATTTAGGATATGTATGAGACCATCAAAGCCCTCATTAAAATCATATTTAGTCGTAGTGTAAAGTTAATCATGATGCAAAACTGATTAGGGTTTGATCAGGCAATTGGTGTCTAGGCAAGTGGTTCTAGGAAGGTAAAGGGAATGAGGTTTTTAATTAGTTCTTTTGTCTGACCTGGCTAATTTAATTTGTGTCTAAGGAAAGTAACGGGGGGACCCCCTTATCCCTTCCACTCACCAGGCCAATTTGGTCATATCTAGACCTTAAATTAGGAATGCTAATTGATTAAGCACACTACAATTTGCCTTCCTTCATGCTAAGTCAAATTAATATAAAAAACTATAGTAGGTTTGTTGTGTAACACAAGGCCTGCTCTAGGATTTTGATATAAAATTTGTCTTGGTGTACTTAGTGCCTTATAGCATGATTGGTATTGTTGCTTTGTTGTGTAACACAAGGGCAACATTATTCAATCATGGCTATATAGAAGTGAATGGTCTGACTAAACTAAGATATTATAGTTTGTTGTGTAACACAAGATTATAAGTATCTTAGAAGCAGTTCATTTGTTAAGAATTGCATGGGTTGCAATTGGAAAGATATTCCTACCTTTGAACTATGAGTGTTTGTTGTGTAACACAAGGCACTTATGAGGAACTGGGATTTCAACCCCACTAAGGAAACCTAGTAAGGTTTCTCGCTTATCATAAGTTGAAGGTTATGGTATTTGAATAAAATAGTGGAAGACATAATTATATATAAGTCCTTATCTAATTATGAATGTCATCTTGAGCGGTTTGCTTATACTATTCTTTATTAAATGTAGGATTTATTATGGCTTCAAGTTTGTCACTACGAGGCATCTTAGATGCCAACAAGTTGTACGATCCCAATTATGTGGACTGGTTGAGGAACCTGAGGATAGTATTGACTCAGGAAAAGCTTTCTTACATTCTTGATTCTCTGGATCCAGAGCCGATCGAAAAGGATGCTTCTAAGGAGGAAATAGCCACACATAAAATGTGGCAGAATGATAGCATAACTATCAGATGCATCATGTTAGCCTTGATGAGTAATGAGATTCAAAGGCAACATGAAGGGATTGAACCTCAGTCCATATTTCTCAATCTAAAGGAGCTCTATGGAGAGAAAAGTAGGGTTGCTCGGTATGAGATATCGAAGCAGTTATTCCATGCATGAATGAGTGAGGGTTCATCAGTGCAAACCCATGTTTTGAAAATGATTGACTTAATCACCCGATTAGGTCAATTAAGGTTTGTAATGGATAGTGAACTCAATCAGGACTTGATCCTATAGTCACTCCCATATTCCTTCTCTTAGTTTGTTCTAAATTATCATATGAATAAACTGAATATTTCTTTGCCTGAACTGCTGAACATGCTTAAGACAGCAGAGAGCCATTCTAAAGGAGATAAGGCTCATCTTCTTCTTAATGAGAAGAAGAAACAGGCAATGAAAAAGGATTTGAAAAAGAAATTCAACCCTAAGAAGAGCATCCAAAAGAAAAAGAAGGCGAAGAAGGTTGGTAATGATGGAGCCTATTTGCACAATGGCAAGTGAGGGCATTGGAAGAAAAATTGCAAGTCATATCTTGAAAGTGTGAAGCAAGGTACCGGAGGAGCATCTAAAGGTTTGTACATGATATAAACAAATTTATCATTAAGTGCTTCTATTTCTAATTCATTTGTATTGGATACCGCATGTGGGTCTCATATCTGTAAATCTTTACAGAGACTCCACATAATTAGAGGATTGAAGAAAGGTGATTTCAAACTATATGGCGCAAGTGATGAAGTCATGTATGCTGAAGCTGTGGGAACCTATCTTCTGTTATTACCTTCGGGTAATATTTTAAAGATGGAAGAATGTTAATATGTACCAAATATTGTAAGAAATATTTTTTCAATACCCTTGTTATTACAACAAGGATCTGAAATAAGTGTAAAGAGCAGTGGCTGCTCTATTCTTCATAGTAATAAAATATTTGGACATGGTTGTTTTATTAATGGTCTACTAACTTTAGAACTCAATGATGAAATATTACTTGTTGATAACAAGAAGAGAAAGGGGGATAATGTCAATGTCACATTTCTCTGGCATTGTCGGTTAGGTCATATAAGTGAGTCAAGGATAAACAAGTTAGTCAAAGATAATTACTTTGACCCTATGATTTTCAGTCATTAGGAACTTGTGAGTCTTGCCTCAAAGGAAAAATGACCAAGTCTCCATTCACTGGGTATGGAGACAGGGCAACTGAGTTATTAGGTCTTGTGCATACTAATGTGTGTGGACCTATGACAACTTAAGACAGAGGTGGAAACTCTTATTTCATCACGTTTATCAATGATTTATCTAGGTTTGGTCATGTATATCTAATGAAACACAAGTCTGAAGTCTTTGATAAATTTAAAGAGTATAAAAACATGGTTGAAAAACAAACTAGACATAGTATTAAAATTCTTCGTTCTGATCGAGGAGGAGAGTACTTGTCTAGTGAGTTTCTCATCCATCTTAAGGATAAAGGCATAATCTTTGAATGGACTCCTCCTTATACATCCCATTAAATGGTGTGGCAGAAAGGAGAAATTGTACCTTGTTAGACATGGTGAGGTCCATGATGAGCTTCACAGATCTTCCTATTTTCTTTTGGGGATATGCCTTGAAAATTACAACTTATATTTTGAATAGAATACCATCAAAGTCAGTGACTAGCACTCCATATGAGTTATAGAATGGCAAAAGACCAAATCTTAAATACTTGAAGATTTGGGGTTGCTTTGCTTATGTCATGAATAATTTTGGATATAAGTTAAGTACTAGGGTTGACAAGTGTAGGTTCATTCGTTATTCGAAACAGGGTGTTGCATACCTCTTTTATCATACTACTGAACAAAAGGTATTTGTCAGTAAACATGCTACATTCTTGGAGCAAGAATTTATCCAAGAAAGAAGTAGTGAAACAACATTTTAACTAAGTGAAGTTCAAAACCAACAACCAATTCCTGAAGAGTCTTCGAATGAAATTCCTCAACCCAAAGTTCTTGTTGATCAGGATCAGCCACAACACACACCTCCTCTTCAAAGGTTAGAGAGGGTGTGAAGAGCACCTCTCAGATATGGTTTTGTTATCAGGAATGACAATGAGGCTAGTATCATTCAGGATGATGATCTTGTGACCTATACGAAAGCTGTCGAGAGTAAAGACTCTGACAAATGGCTAAATGCCATGAAGTCTAAAATGGACTCCATGAATTCTAATCATGTTTGGACCTTGGTAGATCCACTTGAAAGAATTAACCCAATAGGGTGTAAATGCATTTTCAAGAAGAAGACAGGAGTAGATGGTCAAGTAGAGACCTATAAGGCCAGGCTGGTGGCAAAAGGTTTTAGACAAAAACATAGCATTAACTATGATAAACCTTTTCACCAATACCCATTATTAAGTCCATTTGGATATTGCTTGCTATAGCAGCATACCAAGATTATGAAATCTAGTAGATGGACATAAAGACTGCTTTCCTTAATGGAAATCTTGAGGAAGAAGTCTATATGACATAGCCAGAGGGTTTTGTCTCAAGTGGGAGACCAAACCAAGTATGCAAGCTAAGGAAGTTCATTTATGGACTAAAGCAAGCATTGAGGAGTTGGAGCATCTGCTTTGATGAAATAATCAAGGAGTTTGATTTTATCAAGAATGTGGATGAACCATGTGTGTACAAGAAGACAAGTGGGAGTGCATTTATTTTCCTGGTCTTGTATGTTGATGACATACTAATCATTGGGAATGATATCCCAATGTTACAATATGTCAAAACTTGGCTATCATTAAAGTTTTTCATGAAGGATTTGGGAGAGGCATCCTATATACCAGGTATAAAGATCTATAGAGATAGATCTAAGAGGATGCTAGGTTTATCCCAATCTAACTACATTGACTTAGTGTTGAAGAGATTCAACATGGATGGAAGTAATAGAGGTTACTTATCTATGAGTCAAGGCATACATCTCTCTAAGAAAATATCTTCTAAGACATCAGAAGAAAGTGAGAGGATGGCTATGATTCCTTATGCTTCGACTATAAAATTAATTATGTATGCCATGTTATGTACCAGGCCTGATGTTGCTTATGCCTTAGGCATAGTAAGCAGGTTCTAAGCAGATCCATGAGAGGATCATTAGAAAGCTGTGAAATATATTCTTAAGTAGCTGAGAATGACTAAAGATATTTTTCTTATATATAGAGGATTAGAGTTGAAACTAGAAGGATATACAGATTCTAGTTTTCAATCAGATCCAGATGATAGCAAATCCATATCAGGGTATGGCTTCACCCTATATGGTAGGGAAATGAATTGGAAGAGTACAAAGTAGCCAACCATAGCTGACTCAGTCACTGAGGCAGAATACATAGCTACAAGTGAAGCCGCGAAGGAAGCTATCTGGATGAAAAAATTTATCATGGTATTGGGCATGGTTCCTGAAATACACTTAGTTCCATTATATTATGATAACACTGGAGCTGTTGCGCAAGCAAAGGAACCAAGGTCTCATCATAAGCCCAAGCACATTCTAAGATATTTCCATCTCATTCGAGAAATCATAGAAAGACAAGATAATATCATTGAACGAGTTGATACAAAGAACAATATAGCAGACCCATTCAATAAAGCACTACCTCAGTAGCAGTTTGATCACCACTTAGATTGTATGGGTTTAAAATACAAAGGCGATTGGCTTTAGTGCAAGTGAAAGATTGAAAGAAAAGTGCCCTAAAAGACAATCTTTGTAAGGATGTTTTTGTAATCTTCCAACTCTTGTATGACATTATTATATTAATAAAGGCATTTTATTTCATCATATTACTGTGTCTTATTTTAAGATTATGATGAACCCCATAGATAGGGCAATGGAATTTGGGTTATGATAGAAATCATAATAGTGACACCTAAGTGAAGGTGAAAAATGCGGGCGAGCATAAATAGCAGAAAGATATTTTAAAACTATTTTAAATAAAATTAGTAGAAGACTTGGTAGATCGATCAAAACGATCTACCAAACTACCTGCAATAGGACCTAGTATGATAATGTAGCATGCAATAAACATCATAAGCAGGAAATAACCAAAGATATAAAAATACCTTACCATTATACCTTTAAAGGATGGTGTGAAAAAAGCCCTCGAGCCACAAACGTGTCTGGCCTCTATGGGTAGTTCACACCGAGGCTCGACTCTGATCAACTCTCTCAGAGTGCTAGCTCCTTAAGATCCTTGAGGCCGATCTTCTTCTTCTTGGAAGACTAAGAGGAGAGGTGGAACCCTTCCTAACTAGCTCTCATCCTAAGACCTATCTTGAGTGCTAGGTATTCACACACCCAATATCCTAATCCTCACTAGCCCCTATTCTCTTTCCCTTCTCAAAATCATAGCAGCAAGAAAACTCTTCAACAAAAAAACTGTTTTCATTCAGCTTGGTAGCCCTAAAACAACCCTTATTTATAGAGGCGGCCAAGAGAGGGAGAATGAGGAAGGAGAAGTGATTAGGGGAGAAGGTTAAGGGCTATACCAAATAGGTTCCAAGCTTAATAGGTAAGAATAACAATCATTTCATGAAAGCTTGGAGCCAAAACCTACCAGATTTTGAAATTTGAATTCAAATTCAAAGTCAAAACCTTTCCAAAAATCTTTCCAGAATTTTGATCATCACAACCAAGTGTCAACACTTGGAACATGGTCAAGCACATTGACCTCCAGTGATGGCAAACGATTCTCAATTGTCGATCAGCATTTAGATCAAATAGTATCCCCTATGGTATGTGACCCCATAGGTTCGAACACTATGCGATAGCACTGGAACACTTCCAATACCAGTCAAAGTCCTTATCTAGCAATGATACCCGATGTCCGGATAGGTCAAAGATTCTAGAGCAACTTTCAAGAACCTCTGGCATATGGTTACTACATAATTTATCCCTTTGACCTTATAATGCTCAAGATGACTTAGGGTTTGACTGCCAATCCTAATTTTGTTTATCCAGATTGTCTCTTAACCTTACAAGTTCTGTGACTCCTCACAAGAACTACCCTGGTTAAGGTTTTGCTAAATTGAGATATGAGTCATTCACTCCAAACTAAATCTTGATCCACCACCGCTCCACAAGTACTTGATTGTACCCAAAAACTTTCATCACTGGATTAGAAATCCAAGTAGTCCGGTACTAAAGTATAGTGAGTTGCTTGTAAGCTACCATGGTGACCTCAGTTCTGAGGAACATATATACACATATCCCTTCGCGAGCAACCCTTTGGTAGAAGGAAACTCCATAAATGATCACGATTAGTGAGATGTCACATATTTAACTTGTACGTTACATTCGTATAACCACACTCCTTGGTCAAGAGGATAACCAACCAATGTGAGATACAATAACCTATACTTGATACATCATCGTCCTATAACAATGTATCATTTGGTTGTGAACCAGTTTAAGAACTACTTGATATATCTTCTTTATATCAAATATAATGTAGTTCTAAGGACTCCATCATACAAGAGTTCTTTTCAAGAAAATGCACATGTGATGAACAGCCAAAAGAATAACTTTTATTCATTAAAATTTCATATACAGTTACAAAATAGCACAACTGTCTATAACCTACGCAATTGGCTTTGGGACATAATTCCCAACAACTCCCACTTGGACTAAAGCCAATCGACACAAAATCTTATTCCCATTTTCCATTTACAACTGTCGTACTCTTGAACTTCGGTGGATTTAATGAAAGGGTCAGCCAGGTTCTCCTTTCTATTGATCTTCTGAAGGTCAATGTCATCTTGTTCCACAATCTCTCGCACAAGGTGATAGCACTGCAAAATGTGTATTGTATGGTGATGAGACTTCAGCTCTTTGGACTGAGAAATGGCTCCAGTATTGTTACAATACACCAAAATAGGTCCATCCAGGGAAGGTGCAACTCCCAGCTCGCCAAGGAACTTCTACAACCACACAGCTTCTTTTGCTGCATCTGATGCTGTAATGTACTTTGCTTCGCATACTATGTTCACCACAATAGGCTACTTGGGACTTTTCTAGCAGATCGCTCCACCATTTAGGATAAAGATAAATCATGACACACTCTTGCCATCATCCCAATCTGACTAAAAACTAGAGTCAGTATACCCCATAAGTTTTAAGTCAGGTTCTCCATAAATCAGCCATTGGTCCCTAGTTTTTCGTAAATATTTAAGGATGGTCTTTACCACTTTCCAATGAGCCTCACTTAGGTCAGACTGATATTTGCTCACTACGCCTAGTGAGTATGCCATGTCTGGTCTAGTACATGTCATGGTGTACATGATAGAACCCACTATCAAAGTATACAGGATTCTATGCATATGCTCTCTCTCCTTAGGAGTTGTCGCACAATCTTTTTTGGAGAGAGCAATTCCAATGCCTTCGAGAGATAGCCTTTCTTGGAAATTTCCATGCTGAACCACTTCAGCACAGTGTCGATGTACGTAGATTGGGACAGTCCCAGAAGCCTCTTAGATTTATCTCTATAGATCTTCATACCCAGTATGTAAGAGGCTTCATCCAAGTCCTTCATAGAACTGAGATGACAACCAGACCTTTATTCCTTGCAGTGTTGGGATGTCATTCTCGATTAGAGAATGTCATCCACATACAACACAAGGAACACAATCATAGAACCATTAGCCCATTTGTAAATACAAGGTTCTTCTTCGTTCCTAATGAAGCCATACAACTTGATACACTTATCAAATCACATGTTCAAACTCCGTGATGCTTGGTTCAGTCCATAGATAGACCTTTGAAGCATGCACGCCTTCGACTCATCCATGGATGTGAATCCTTCAGGTTGTATCATATACACCTCTTATTGCAGCTCACCATTCATGAAAGCTGTTCGAACATCCATTTACCACATTTCATAGTCAAAGTGTGCCGCTAATAAAAGCATGATCTTAATAAATTTCAGCATTACCATAGGAGAGAACATCTTGTCATAGTCAATACCATAATGTTGACGATATCCCTTGGCAACCAGACAGGCTTTATAGGTCTCTACTCACCCGTCTATGCCCATTTTTCTTTTGAAAATCCATTTGCACCCAATAGATTTTATACCCTCAGGTGGATCAACCAATGTCCATACATTGTTGATTTCCATGGACTCGATTTTGGATTTCATGGCTCCTAGTCAATTCTCAGAGTTGGACCTCTGCATCGCATCCATATAGGTGATCAGATCCTCATTGTTCTTATCGAGCTCAATGGGATCACCGTCCCGGACCAAGAAATCATAGTATCTATCCGGTCAACTCGGTACCCTACTGGATCTCTTTAATGGTTCCTATGTGGACTTTGGGTGTGATCTAATCACAATCGGTTCTATGTTTCCCCTTAAGTGTGTCGATTCCTCTACTTGTTAAACATCACTAAGTTCAATCTTAGAGGCTACAATTCCTTCATCAAGGAACTCCTTTTCCAAAAAGATAGCCTTCAGACTGACGAACAGCTTTTGTTCCTCAGCCAAGTAAAAGAAATACCCCTTAGACTCTTTTGGATACCCAACAAATAGGCACCGGTCAGACCTAGGTCCATGTTTTTCCATTTCTAGATTTTTTACATAAGTCGAGCAACCCCAGACTCAAAGGTGTGAGAGTATCGGCTTACGTCCAGTCCATGTCTTTTATGGGATTTTGCTAACAAACTTACTTAGAGCTCTATTCAAAAGGTAACAGGTTGATTCCAGAGCATATCCCCAAAGGGATAGCAGTAGAGAAACAAAGCCTATCATGGACCGAACCATGTCTAACAGGATTTGATTTCTCCTTTTAGACATTTCATTTAACTGAGGTGTCCCTAGAGGTGTCCACTGAGAGAGAATCCCATTCTCCTCGAGATATATCAGAAACTCACCAGAAAGATATTCACCACCTCGATCTGATTGAAGGGTTTTGATATACCTTCCAGTTTATTTTTTTACTTCATTACGATATCGTTTGAACATTTCAAATGATTCAGATTTATGTCTCATCAAGAAGACATAACCATACCTCGAAAGGTCGTCTGTAAATATAATGAAATAACTGTACCCATCTCTGGCACTAATATTCATGGGTCCGCATACATCAGTATGCACCAGACAAAGAATCTCTTAGGCTCGTTCTCCTTTTCCAATAAAAGGTGATTTTGTCATATTTCCAAAAAGACAGGACTCACAGGTTGGTAGTGAACCACTTTCACTAAACTCGAGGAGACCCTCACTCTTCATCCTGTTTATCATGTTCTTATTAATATGACCTAGCCTATAATACCATAGGTATGCATCGCTGACATTATTTATCTTATGGCATTTCTAGATGTGTACACTACACTAACAGGTCACGATAGTACATAAATGTCATTGTTCATATATCCATTCATCACAATAGAACCATTCCAAATGATTTTGTAAATGTCGTTATTTATTGATAGTTCATAACCATACATGGCCAATTGGCCTACAAAAATGACATTCAAGATGAAAGACGGACAATAATGACACTTATTCAAATGATTGCACAAGACTCGAAAACTAGTTTGAGGACTCTGAATGCTAAAACTGGAACTTGGCTTCCATTTTTCACGTTCAGGAATCTCTCACCATCCTCGAATCTTCTACTAACTTGAAGTCCCCGCAAAAAATTTTAAATGTGAATTGGACTTCCTGTATTCAATACCCAGTTAATAGTATTATAGATAAAGAAACTATAATGTGTTATAATATAAATACCTTGTCCAGCATCGTCCTACTACTTTCAATTCTTGGACCTGTTTGGGTTAAGGGACGCAATATAAAGAGGACAATTTCTCTTCCAATGACCCTGCTTTTTATAGAAGAAGCATTCTGCTTGGCTCTTATCAGCCTTCACCCTCTTGGCCTGACTGGAGCCAGAAGCATTCTATACCTTTTTCTCTTTTTTTTTTTTTTCCCTTTCTTGAAGGGATGATCCCTACTGAAGATCCTCCCATTAGATTTACCACCCCTTTATTCAGTTGGTGGTCTTTCTCATAAGTCTACAATAACCCCAACAGACGGTGACAGTTAACTATAGGCTTATTCATTCTATAATGATTGAGAAAATCTAGATAGGAAGAGGGCAGAGAATTTAGTATTGCATCTTTCCTGAGATGTTCATGCAAGGGACATCCAATCTTACCCAGGTGCTCAATCATCTTGATCATATACAATACATGATCAGTGACTAAGACCCCATAACGCATCTGCATGTTATAGATAGCACAGGAGACCCTGTACCTCCCAACATCATCTGGTATGCCAAAAGACTCCTTCAACTTTTGAAGGATTTCCTCTGGCAGGCTTCTTCAAATTTATGACTGAACTCATCGTTCATCACTGCTAACATAATGCATCAGACAATGATCTTATCAAAGAGTAACTTCTAATAAGTATCTCTGACCAAACACCAAGCATTGGGAGCAGGAGTTTTAGGTGCCGGATCCAATATCACATACAGGATCTGTTCATGCTCCAGGACAATCCTGAGCCTTCGATACCAGTTATCGAAGTTGGGACCCATGAGCTTCTCATTATCGAGAAGAGACAAGAGTGACAATTTTGAAGACATCTGAAAGGAAAACCAAAACTTATTAGTTTATATGAATTATTAAATACATGGACTTTAGTCTAAACGCCCCTCCCACTATTTTGTTCAGATCGGTAGCCTCTACCTCCAATTCGAGGAATTACTTTAATTCCTTAGTGGGTACTAGAGTCCAATAGACAACACATGAGCCCAACTTTGGCCAGCCCACCCATGCACATCTAAAGGTAGGTTCTTTAATCGATTACTTCTCCAAGTAACCTCTAGAATTTAGGTTTTGCCCCAAGGTATACTTCAATTGGCTTTTGGGCCTCCTATTAAAGGTCCCGGTTAGATCTAGCCATTAACATGATAAAATTCAATGCTTCTAACTAACGAATAGTCAAGCCCGACTTTGGCCAGCCCACTTGACCACCATTAAGAGAGTCACACTGAGCTATCATATTAGGAACAGCAATTCTAATAGCCCGATGAACTCCCGATCTTTGGATCTGTCGATGAACACCCAACTATTAGACCCATTACCATCCCACTTAATGGAAGGCTAAGACTTGGTTATTTTTATAACTTTGTTCTTTTATGGACCTAATAATTTAGAGGATTTAATTTTAATATAACAGAAGAAGATATGAGAAGACATGGATCAACCTCCTACTGACCACATCAGTTAGCAAGGAGGGTTACACATAACTAATGATCCATGGCCACCTAAAATCAGTCAAGACTGATTAACCTTGGGTGACATGGGTTAACACGAGTCAATGAGCTATCCAATCAATTCTGATCGATCATATTGGCCAGGTAAATGAGATCATGGATTAGGTTCTACCATTAACCGTCTTGCCTTAGACACCAACCGAGTTGGCCAGGTAAGAGGTAGCCCCAAAGAACCAAGATCAAGCTACCAAACTTACCTTGGACACCAATTGATTCATCAGACTTGATTAGACTAGCCTAAAGACTCGGGCTGACCATTGAGCTACAAATTAGGTCCATTTAGATCTATGGACTAATCAATCTAACTATTAAAAAGATCTATAGAGAAGAAATCCTAACTCAATATTTGATTGGATTAGTTCTCTATTTAGTCCAATGCATCTAAACTTAGGTCAACCCAATTAACAACCTAATAGAAGCTAACCCATGACCCTTAAGGATTATTCAAATGATTTAAAATCTTTGAGTCATATTCCGAGAGTTCTTTATCATTCAAGGTAACTTAATTATTAATTAAGTTCAATAGTCTTAATGAATCAAAACAATTTCAATTAATAAAGTAAAATAATTTTATAATGAATCAAAATTTGAATTTACTATTTTTCAGCATTCTCATGTCAAGTGTCGACACACCAGGGGCAAGTGTCAACACTTGGATCAACTCATGGTCTAAGATGGGAAGAAAACAGAATGCCATGTTTTCAGGCATGCGCTTATGAGTCAATACCTTCAAGGCAAAGTGTCGACTCACAAGCCCAAGTGTCGATACTTCTTAGTCAAGTATCGATACTTCAGCCTTCATGAGTCGACTCAAGGCCTGTCATAGGACAAAAAATAGTGATTTCAAATCCAAAGTTTCTCCAAACTTTTAATCAAAGCCGATCAAAACAAAACTATTATATCTCATCTAAATTTATTTTATGATCATAACAATCGAAATTTGATTAAAACACTTTTAGTCTACATTCTCTTTACCTTTCTTCTTCATGAATCAAATCACAAGCGGTACCCCTACATTCCATAGGAGACCCCATTGAATGGGAAAAGAGGGTCTTGCAGCCCTACTTCTCTCCTATGACCGGACGGCCATGGTGATGCACTCAATCCAAGTACTTTGAAAGAGAAAACTATGATGTTAAAGCATGGTAGAATTATTATACTACGAAAAACCTAACTCAGATACCATTGAAGGTGAAAAATGCAGGCGAGCATGCATGGTAGAAAGATATTTAAAACTATTTTAAAATAAAATTAGCATAAGACTTGGTAGATTGATCAAAACGATCTACCAAACTGCCTGCAATAGGATCTAGTATGATAATGTAGCATGTAATAAACATCATAAGCAGGAAAAGAACCAAAGATATAAAGATACCTTACATTGTACCTTTGAAGGATGTTATGAAAAAAGCCCTCGAGCCATACGTGTCTGGCCTCTATGGGTAGTTCACACCGGGGCTCGACTATGATCAACTCCCTCGGAGTGCTAGTTCCTTAGGATCCTTGAGGTCGATCTTCTTCTTTTTGGAAGACGAGGAGGAGAGGTCCCTTCTTAACTAGCTCTCTTCCCAAGACCTAGCTTGAGTGCTAGGTATTCACACACCCAATATCCTAGTCCTTATAAGCCCCTATTCTCTTTCCCTTCTCAGAATCTCAGCAGCAAGAAAACTCTTCAACAAGAAAACTGTTTTCATTCAACTTGGCAGCCATAAAACAACCCTTATTTATATAGGCAGCCAAGAGAGTGAGAATAAGAAAGGAGGAGTGATTGGGGGAGAAGGTTGAGGGCTATACCAAATAGGTTCCAAGCTTAAATGGTAAGAATTACCATCATTCCATGAAAGCTTGGAGTAAAACTAGTCAGGTTTCAAAATTTGAATTCAAAATTCGAAGTCAAAACCTTCTTAGAATTCTTTCCAGAATTTCTGCTCATCACAGCCAAGTGTGACACTTGCAAGTGTCGACACTTCCAAGTGTCGACACTTGGTATATGGTCAATCACATTAACCTCCAATGATGGCAAACGATTCTCAATCTCGATAAGCCTTTAGATCAGATCATATCCCCTATGGTATGTGACCTCATAGGTTCGAACACTAACCCGATAACACTGGAACACTTCCAGTACCAGTCAAAGTCTTTATCTAGCAATGATACCCGACATCCGAATAGGTCAAAGATTATAGAGCAACTTTCAAGAACCTCTAGTATATGGTTATCACATAATTCATCCCTTTGAGCTCATAATGCTCAGGATGACCTAGGGTTTGACTGCCAACCCTAAATTGGTTCATCTAGATCGTGTATCAACCTTACAAGTTTTGTGACTCATTACAAGAGCTACCCTGGCCAAGGTTTTGATAAATTAAGACACAGCGAGTCATTCACTCCAAACTATTTGGAGGGGTCAATTCCATCTTGATCCACTACCACTCCATAAGTACTTGACTATACCCAGAAACCTTTCATCACTGGATTAGAAATCCAGGTAGTCAGGCACCGAAGTACAGTGAGATGCTTGCAAGCTTCCTTGGTAACCTCAGGTATGAGGGACACATATATCCATATCCCTTTGCGAGCAACCATTTGACAGAAGGGAGCTCCGTAGATGGTCATGTTTAGTGAGATGTCACACATTTCACTTGTATGTCACATCAGTGTCACCACACTCCTTGGTCAAGAGGACAACCAACCTATTATGAGATACAATAACCTATACTTGATACATCATCGTCCTATAATAATGTATCATTTAGTTGTGAACCAGTTTATGATCTACTTGATATATCTTCTCTATATCAAATATAATATAGTTTTAAGGACTCCATCACACAAGAGTTCTTTTCAGAAAAATGCACATATGATGAACAGCCAAAAGAATAACTTTTATTTATTAAAAATTAATATACAATTAAAAAATAGCACAACCATCTATAGCCTAGATGATTAGCTTTGGAACATAATTTTCAACACTAAGTTCCTATAAACCCTAATCTAAAATGTTCCTAGTCGATAGACCATCGATTCAAGGATCGATGAGTCTGGAAAGACAAGCTTATCCTTTGTATGCTTGATAGAGATGGTAGTTGATCTCACAGTCACTTGTGTAGAGACACTAATACAAGGATAAGGGTGCTCATTAGGGTATGAGTTCACTAAACTGATCTGACAAGAGAATATCAAATGGAATTCTTTCTTATATGTCAAGGGAATGTTCTCTTAGTGGGAGTTGTGCATGTAATCCTAAGACCTAAGACTACCATAGTATCTTGTGCACATGAATCCATATTTTGGTGCATACTCATTCATGACAATTAAGTCATATACGAGGTGTTTCTAGATATGGTGGATTGTGTATGAAGATAATGAGTAGGTCAACAAGGAATCAATCGCTCCTATTAAAGGGGAGTTGTTATCCCATGTGATATTTTTGAATTATGACTCAAGAAGTCTTTGATCAAAGTAGGATGAGATTAAATATGGTTTCTAATCTATCATCAGTCGAGTTTTCATTATCAAATTAAGATTTGAAATGATTAAGTGTTAAGGTTTGACATTTATCCATGCCCATTACTTAATCAGGATAAAGGGAGATCGAAGGATTGAATTGTATGGTAGCTTTCTGCTGAAAGATATTTTGGTACTTTCTACAAAATTCCTCATCTTTCGGGTAGGCATGACACGTTGCAAGACATCAATCATGTTTTGTAGGTTTTCATGGATCAATTCGATTGGATTCTTGAGTCAATTCAAAAGCTGGTTCGAATTGGCAATGTAGGTCAGCTTAATTTGACCTAATTAGGTCAATCAGGTTTAATTGGATCGAATTGGCTCGGACCTAGACCTACTGCTGGCTAGATGTGGAACCTAAAGGTCACACACATTAGGGAGTTGGCCTAGGAAGTAAATTAGGATCAAGGGATTCTAACTGGATAGCTAGATTACACACTAGCATGTGTAGGCTAACCTAATTCCTAATCCAATTGAATTGGATCTATAAGGTTGCTTAATGGGCTAGCCAATTTGAGAAAATCCTAGATTGGGTTGAGTCCAATGTGAGGCATGTTGACCCCTAAAGTGATTTTGATGATAACAAAATATTGGAGCATACATTTGGTTATCTAACAACTCTTCAAATGATTGACAAGTTTTTGTAGGACAACCATAATGACACACTTTCTAAATCCTACAATCTTTAATATTTTGTGTTGAGTTCTAAAGTGTTTAGAATCTTGTAAAGAAGAACCCTACAAAAGTTTCTTGTTTGAATTAAGTTAAAGGGTTACTTCTAATAGTTTTCAAGCTTCAATTTTTCTTGAATTTATCGTAAGAAGTCTTTGAAGAAGTCTTCAAAGCTTGGGACAAGTGTTCTGGAAGATTGAGTTTGATCTGGCTGAAGAACAAATCTCAAGCTGACTGGATGGAGGAACCAGTCGACTCTGGCACTAGCACAGGAAAGAAGTTCTGTGGCACACAAATCTAGTCGACTGGCACCAAAGCCTAGCCGACTCGTCCAGAACATGGTTGAGAACGTTCTGAGATTCTTAGGGATCCGAGCTGACTGAATTTCAGCCTAACCGACTCATCCAGAACTTGGTTGAGAATGGTCTGAGAGCCTCTGAGATCCGAGCCGACTGGTTTCCAACCTTGCTGACTCGTCCAGAGTAAGGTATTTTCTCAACTATGGAAGCTAGCCGACTGGCATTCAGCCCAGTCGACCTGAACTTGATCCGAGCCGACTCGAAAATTGTCCAAGCCGATCGGAATGTTGGGGTCACCTCCAATAGCTAGTTCAAGTTTCCAGTTTTTGAATTCCAAAAGTGCTCCAACGGTAACCTATCACCTTCCAACGGTCTACAACGTTCAAGATCAAGGGAAGGCAGTTGAAGTCTCTATAAATAAGGTATGAGAACATCTTTGAAGAGACTAATAAGTTAATGGACATTTATTGAACACTTATTGAGGAAAGAAGTGAGAGCACTTGAGCTTTGAAGTCAGTCTTCAAGCCTTCACCAACTCTTACCCGAAGCTTGAAGCACCTTTTGAAGAAAGAAAGGAAGCCATCGAAGTGCATTGAAGAGCATTCAATAGAGCTTCACTCGAGCTATCTTGGCAACCATCCGACAACAGAGTTTGTCATTTTCATTGCTTCTTTATTCTATTCTAAGAATATTTGGGTTATTGGTAAGCCCGGTTATAAAAACCAAATAGGTTTCTTTGGTGAGCCTTTTTAAAAAACAAAGTGTAGAGGTTCTAGGTGAGCCTGTAAAAACCTACTGTGGGTTTCTTTGATGAGCCCGGTTTTAAAAACCAAAGTGTAGAGGTTGGGATTATGAACTTGTAAAACTATCCGACTATATTCCGGTTTGGGGGATATAGTGAAAATCCCGAGTGGTGAACTTGAGTAGTGGACGTAGGAGCTGGGTTGCTCTAAACCATTATAAATCTGTCTTGTTTGTGTTGTGCTTTATCTACTTTTTAGCTTCTGTATTTATACTCTGTTTTACACAGCACTTAACCACTAAAAGGAATTACTTGTTCACATACTTGCGAAAATTTTGTAATTCCCAATTCAACCCCTCTCTTGGGAAAAAGCCACCTGGGCAACAGCTGGTATCAGAGCAGTGTATCTAATTACTTGAGTAAAGATTGATGGCTCATCCCATGAGTACATCCTTGGTCGAAGGCCAGTCAACAAATAGACTACCACTATTCACAGGCACTAATTATTCATATTGGAAAGCACGAATGAAGATTTACATACAAGCTGTAGATTTTCAATGGTGGAAGGTCATCTTGAAAGGGACACATATTCTCATAATTAAAATTGATGGCATGGACATCCCTAAGCCTGAAGAGGACTGGGATGATCATGACATGAAGATGGGAGAATTGAATGCCAAAGCAATGAATTTATTATATTGTGCTTTGGATGCTAACGAGTTCAACCGAATTTCCACTTGCTCTTCAGCAAAGAAAATCTAGGAAAAACTCGAAGTGACCCATGAGGAAACTTCCCAAGTGAAAACCTCCAAGATAAATCTGTTAATTCATAATTATGAATTATTCAAAATGGAACCTTCTGAAATAATTTCTGCCATGTTCTCTAGATTTACAGATATTATTAATGGTTTAAAGGGTCTTGGTAGGGTATACTCTAATGCAGATCTAGTTCAGAAGATACTCCGATCTTTGCCCGATAAATGGGATCCCAAAGTAACTGCAATCTAGGAAGCCAAAGATCTAAACACATTGCTGCTGGATGAACTGCCGGGATCACTCATCACCCATGAGCTGACAATGCAGCACAGAACGGAAGACGAACAAAAGAAAAAGAAGAAAATAGCCTTCAAAGTTGCTTCCGAATCAAAGAGGGATGATGAAGAATCTGAAGAAGAAAGCACCTCCTCCAATGATAACCTAGAAGACGATGACATCGCTATGGTTGTGAGGAGATTTAAAAAATTTATGGAAAGAAAGAAAGGAAGATATAACCAAAAATTTCATAGGAAGGATTATGGAAAGGAAAAGGAAAAGGACAGAGAGAAAGATAAAGAGGTAGTCCCCACATGCTACAAATACAAGAAGCCGGGCATATACGTCCAGACTGTCCACTATTAATGAAATCCTTCAGACAGAAGAAGAAAAAGAAAGCCATGGTTGCCACATGGTCTGACAGTGAAGACTCATCATCATCTGAAGAAGAAGTGACCACCAAGACTGCAAATCTTTGCTTAATGGATCTCGAAGATGAGGTAACATCCCCTAACAATTGCACTGAATTTACTTTCGATGAATTAAATTCTGCTTTTCATGACTTACTTTCTGAATTTAAGAAAGTTGGAATAAAGATAAAATCATTGAAAAATATTAATGATTCTTTACTCAAACAAAAAGATGAAATTTCATAAAAGAACATTTTGTTACAAAAAGAACTACATGACTTCTCTGAAAAATTTGAAAAACTGAAAAGTAAGAATCATTCATGTGAAAAGAAAAACAGTGAATTACTCGTAGAAAATATTGAATTGAATAAGGATGTTATAAAACTCAAGCCTTTAGTTGAAAAACATACTTTAACTTCAAATAAGCTTGAGCTAAGTTTAAAAGAACAACGAATTTTAGTAAATAAAGCTGGAATTGGTTTTAAAACTTCTTTTGTGAATGGAATTTCAGCAACTACTTTTGTGAAATCCAAAACACCTGTTCAAAATGTTTTATCTCAAAAAGTTTCAGCCACACCAAAAACTATTTCTACTTCAAAGTCTTTATTATATGTTCCTAAGAATTTGAGCAAAATGCATATATTTCAAAAAGTTCAAAATCTGCATCAAATGCATCAACGTTTAGAACTTCAAATTCTGTTTCTATCAAAAGTTCTAAAGTTGTTTGCTATATTTGTAAAAGAATAGGACATAAAGCTTTTGAATGCAATAATGTTAGAAATGTCCTTAAGAAAGTATGAAAGATTTGGGTTTTCAAAGGAACCGCCTCTGCTAACTTGCAAGGACCCAAGGTAGCTTGGGTACCTAAAGAATTCATTGAATATTTTGCAGGAATGTCTTGTAGCCCAAAAATTGAAGAAAAGGTGGTACTTAGATAGTGGCTACTCAAGACATATGACGGGTGACAAGGACCAATTCATCACCCTTGAAATGAAAGGAGGAGGCTTGGTCACCTTTGGAGATAATGGCAAAAGGAGAATAATCGGTATTGGTAAGATCAAAATAACTCCCTTCACTTTTATTAAAATATTTTGCTAGTAGACAAATTGAAGCATAATCTCTTAAGTATAAGTCAATTATGTGATAAAGGCTTCAAGGTTGTCTTTGAATCTTCTATGTGTATTGTAACTAACTCTTTAGATTCTAGCAATAAGTTCATTGGACATAGACTGAAAATATCTATATGGTAGATCTTAATGATCTTGCCATGTCAAGTAGCCCTAGCCTAGTTGCAATGAATGCTAAGACCAAAGAATCATGTTTACTATGGCATAGACGATTAGGTCATGCTAGCATGCATACTATTGCCAAATTAATTTTTAAAGATCTTGTTAGAGGCATGCCTAAGTTTAAAGTTGATTTAAATCATGTTCGTGATGCATGCCAAATGGGTAAACAAACTAGGGGGAGTTTTAAATCAAAGAATATAGTTGCTACAACAAGACCACTTGAACTACTTCACATGGATCTTTTCGGACCTACTAGGACCACAAGCCTAGGAGGTATGAAATATGCTCTTGTGATAGTAGATGATTTTTCAAGATTTACTTGGATTTTGTTTATTGCTTCGAAAGATAAAACTTGTCATGTTTTCAGAAAATTTCATAAAAAGGTTTCAAATCAAAAGAACTTATCTTTGATTTCAATTAGAAGTGATCATGGAACTAAATTTGAAAATCAATTTTTTGAAGATTATTGTACTAAATTGGGCATTGATCACAACTTCTCCGCTCCTAGAATACCTCAACAAAATGGTGTTGTAGAGAGGAAAAATTGAACATTGGAAAAATGGCTCGCACAATGTTGTGTGAAGGCAATCTTCCAAAGTACTTTTGGATAGAAGCGGTGAACACTGCATGTTATATTTTAAACCGTGTTTTAATCCGTCCTATCTTAAAGAAAACCCCCTATGAGCTTTGGAATGATAAAAAACCCAATATTAGTTATTTTCATGTGTTTGGATGTAAATACTTTGTGCATAACAATGGAAAAGATAATTTAGAAAATTTGATTCTAAAGCTGATGATGCAATTTTTCTAGGTTATTCATTACATAGCAAAGCATATAGGGTTTTTAATAAAAGGACTCTTACTGTTGAAGAGTCAATTCATGTTGTATTTATTGAAACTAACCCTATACCTTCTAGACAAGAAGAGTGGATAGACAATGATGCAGGTACATTGCAAAAAGGAATGGATGACTTGAGCATTCAAGACAAAGACACTCAAGATGGAGAAGAAACGGTAAGTAAGGATCACACCGATATACCAAGGGATTGGAGGTATGTTACATCTCACCCTAAAGAATTAATAATAGGAGATCATTTACATGATGTTAGGACTAGGGCCGCACATAAGGATTGGAGGTATGTTACATCTCACCCTAAAGAATTAATAATAGGAGATCCTTTACATGATGTTAGGACTAGGGCCGCACATAAGGATGTACATGATTACCTAGCCTTTGTGTCACAAATAGAACCCCATAGCTTAGAAGAGGCTGAGACTGACCCAAACTAGATGATGGCAATGCATGAAGAATTAAACCAGTTTGAAAGAAATAAGGTATGGACACTTGTAGATAGACCTACTGACCATCCAATAATAAGAACCAAATGGGTCTATAGGAATAAATTAGATGAGTAAGGAAACATTATAAGGAACAAAGCTAGATTAGTGGCTAAGTGATATAACCAAGAAGAAGGTATTGATTTTGATGAAACTTTTGCACCCGTAGCAAGACTAGAAGCCATTAGATTACTACTTGCATTTGCTTGCTACATGAACTTTAAACTCTTTCAAATGGATGTAAAAAGTGCATTACTTAATAGTTTTATCTCTGAACAAGTTTTTGTGAAACAACCACCAGGTTTTGAAAATCATACTTTTCCAAACCATGTATTTAAATTAAACAAAGCATTATATGGTTTGAAACAGGCACCTAGAGCCTGGTATGATAGACTTAGTACTTTTTTAATTGAAAATAATTTTTCAAGAGGTAATGTAGACAAAACTCTATTTATCAAAAAGAAAAATAATGACATCTTAGTTGTACAAATATATGTTGATGATATCATTTTTGGTGCAACTAACGAATCTCTATGTAAAGAATTTGCTAAGCTTATGCAGGAATAATTTGAAATGAGCTTAATGGATAAGCTGAACTACTTCCTTGGATTTCAAGTAAAACAAACAAAGGAAGGCATCTTCATCAACCAAGCCAAATACATCAAGGAAATCATCAAAAAGCTTGGTATGGAGAGTAGCAAATCAATGAGCACACCAATGAGCCCAGCTTGCAGATTGGACAAAGATGAGAATGGATCCAATGTTGACCAAAAGCTATATAAAGATATGATCGGATCCTTATTGTATTTGACTGCAAGTAGACCTGACATATTTTATAGTGTATGTGTATGTGCTAGATTTCAGTCATCACCAAAAGAAACACATATGCTTGCTGTAAAAAGAATAATTAAATATTTGAAAGGAACAAGTAATTTAGGAATTTGGTATTTTAAACATTCAACTCTGAATTTGATTGGATTCTCTGATGATGATTATGCTGGTTATAAAATAGATAGTAAAAGCACTAGCGGTACATGCCAATTTCTAGGGTTGAATTTAATTTCATGGGACTATAAGAAGCAAAACTCCGTAGCCTTGTCCACAGCAAAGGCTGAGTACATGGCTGTTGGTAGTTGTTGTGCTTAAGTATTGTGGATTAAACAATAACTAGAAGACTTTGGTGTATCACAATCTAAAATTCTAATTAAATGTGATAACAAAAGTGCTATCAATCTAACAAAGAATCCAATTCAATACTCTAGAACCAAGCACATTGGAATTAGACATCATTTTATTAGAGATCATGTTTCAAATGGTAATATTGTGCTTGATTTTGTTCCTACTGAAGATCAATTAGCTGACATATTCACTAAGCCACTCAATCAAGATAGATTTGAGCTAATTAGGAGTGAATTAGGACTTTGTGATCCTTTCTAAATTCTCTAACCTAATGCCTTCAAATCTAAGGAATTTCATCTAGAGAACCTCCTCAATTTATTCTACTTTATTGAGCTTTAATCTCCTTCGAAATTATGTTCAAAATCTTTCTAATTTGTGATCAATTTTTTCAAAACCCTATTTTCTCTGTTCGAGTCAACTGGATCTTAATCCGAGTCGATTGGATTTTCTAAGAGTTTTGAGCGAGTTCTGGCTTAGCCGACTCAAGAAGTTTCGAGTCGACTAGATCTTCTGATGTTTTTAGGAGAGCCCTGGCCGAGCCGACTCGAACCTTTTTAGGGCTACTCAAGTCGACTAGAATTTCACGTCGAAGTGTTTTGCTTAGGGTTATAAACTCTTCACCGAACCGTTTAACCTTTATGTTGTCTTCTCTAACGGTTCATTCATCTCCAAAACCAGCTCCAAAGACCTCTATCTCCCTTCCAAGGACTCCAATCTTCTAATTTTCTATCTTTCCTAGCAATGGCACCCACGCATACAATAGGTAAACACTCCGTTAGGGCTGCTCCATCGGTTGAAAAGGAAAGAAGGTCCAAAAGGCGGCAAGAAGAGCCAAGTAGCACCATCCACAGTGAAGAATTTTCAGAGGAAGCCGCAAGAGATGCTCCAACCGCTCCTAGCCAAGTGCCTTTGATGTCTATGCGTCCGGTAACCTCCGGCCGCCGCATTAGTTTTGAGTTTATTGAAGGCATTGGGTTAAAAATAAGAGATTTAATTGAAGATCAAGGTTGGAGAAAATTTTGTTCTTTGAATGAAAAGACCTATCCCTCTCTGGTTAAAAGTTTTTATAAAAATTTAAGATTGGGAACTAATCATGTGGAGTCTACTGTTAAAGGAAAGAGGATTATAGTCAATGAGGAATTTCTACAAGGTGTATTGGACTTACCTTCAGAGGGAGTGAAGTTACTAGTAATTGACAATAGAGAGAAGACTCTAAGAACAATACTGAACAAAGAAGATGTTGGAGGAATTGGTACAGTTTTTGCTAACATCCTATCACTAGAAATGAGATTGCTTCATAACTTTATTTGTAGAATTTTCTTGCAAAGAACCGGAAGATTTGACTAGGTGAATGAAAAAGATTTATGCCTGATAGAACACATTTTAGAGAAAACTCCTGTCAATCTGTCATACATTATAATCATGCAAATGAAGGAGACAGTAAGAAAAGCCAAATCTTGTCTACCCTATGGAATGATGCTTACCCTATTATTTAAATCTCATAGAGTAAGTTTGGAGGGTGAAGATGGATTAAAATTGCATCATACAGATGTATACACCTCCAAAACTCTAGAGAGGATGGGGTACTTCCAAGTGGAAGGAGTATGGAGAAAGAAAGGAACAAATGTAAAAGCTATAGGCAACTCAAGTAGTGGTGAAGAGGAAGAAGAGGAAGAAGAGGAAGAAAATATAGAAGCAGCTAGAACTTCTTCTGCAGCCATTTCTGAGCCTGGTGCTGCTGTTGAGGAGACTAGAGCACCTTCTCCTATGTTTGATATGCCTATAGCGGAGTTTGATTTGCCTGCACCGAAGTTTGACTTGCTTGCAGCTGATGTTCCTTTACCTGACTACACCTCTGCAGCCCCACACCTCAAATCATTCATGTTCAGATTGAAGAACATATGAGAAGCTTGACAGATACACTAACAGGTATAATAACTTCTTTATTTAATGATTTGACAAAGTCAGTGGACAGCAGATTGGACAGATTGGAAGAGCATGTTTCTAGTCTTCAAGGAAAGGTTGAAGCCATGGAAGCTTCAAGGCCTGCACCTCAGATAGAACTTCAACCAATCTTGAATTGTATCTCTTCAAGTTCTGAAGCAATTTTGAAGTCTGTGGAGACTAAATTGAATGAATACCAAATTGAGTTGAGGGAGCTTAGATGCAAGATAGGTACTATTGCAGAGACAAGGAGTATGGCTAATGATTACACTAGAGGCATTGAGATCATCAGTTCAGAGCTTGGAAGACTTCGAGGATCAACTGAGGCATTTGCCAATGTCCAAGCTTCTGAGCTTATATCAATGTAAAAAGAAATAGGAGAGATGAAGGAGGTAGTGAACAAAGTGCCAGCAAGCCTCAAAGATATGGAGCAACAGCTGGGAGCAATTTGGATGGAGATGGTGTCTATCTGTGGCACTTCAGATCCTTGGAGGTCACTGCTAGGACCAGACCCTTGTATGATCCACCTCCCATTTCCACTAGGGCTCCTAGTACTTCTCATCACCCTAGGGCTCCTCCTCCACATGCTTCCTCTAGTAGACCACCTATACCTGCTTCTTGGTATGATGCTAGTACACCTACCAATGTATCTAAAGAAGAATCTGAAAGTGAATAGGTCTTTAGTATGGTCTTTAGTATTTTCTATACATTTTGGATGCTTTTTGAAACTTTTGTAATGATTGATGTACTGAACATCTTTTTGATAGAAATGAAATGAACATCTTTTTGGTCACTGTGTAATATGTGTATATGTGTTATCTTGTTTACACTCTGTTCTTTTTAATAAGAATTCTCTCTCTAAGTTGAGAAAGTGAAATTATCTCAAACAAATCTTGAAACTTTTCTAATCTATTTAAAATTCTGAGCTTATCTGTTTAACCTTTTTGAATTGATGACAAAAAGGGAGAGAATCATAGAGTGCATAAAAGAGTTCATGAAAGAACAAGCTTAATGAATTACAATAGAACTACTAAAGTAAAGTAGACAGGGGAGTTTTAAAGCATTTCTGAATGATCTTTGCATTTTTGAATGATCTTTCGCATACTTTTCCTGCTAAAATGTTCAAATGAATGTTAAAGGGGGAGAAACTTTGAGAAATTTCTTATTATTTAGAAATTTTATAAAAGGGGAAGATTTACATGTTCAATTTACATGCTTCAATGATTACTATGATGCTCTCTACTTATTATATTTATCAATCAATACTCAATGCTGCTTGATAAATACAAGCAATCATTCTCTGATACTTACAATTTATGAATTTGACTTTGTGCATAACTGTATAGCATATATTGATATACATTTGAGATTATAGTTGATTTTATGAATTGTCAAACAAGTGTAAATGCTTATTACGATACACATCCATACTTGTGAATAGATTAGATTCTTTTCATAACCAGTGTTTTGTATCATCAAAAAGGGAGAGTTTGTTGACCCCTAAAGTGATTTTGATGATAACAAAATATTGGATCATATATTTGGTTATCTAACAACTCTTCAAATGATTGACAAGTTTTTGTAGGACAACCACATTGACACACATTCTAAATCCTACAATCTTCAATTGGTGGGACACCTGAGGCACCAGAATAAGACAGAGGCTTTTCAATCCTTTGTGAATTGATCAATAATTTATGAGTCCATCTGTAATAAGGGCTTAGCTCATCTGAGTCCATTTTAGTTGTTATTTGAGTATTTTGAGTTGTTATTTCAGTTATGTACTTGTCAGCTCATGTTGAGCTAGTTCAGTCCAATGCTAGTCAGCTCACGTTGAGCTAATTTTATTTTTTTGAGTCCTGTCCAAGCATACTGAAGACTCAAGACTATATCATACAAGTGAAGACCAAGTCCAACTAGATTGAAGACATGGAAGTATAGCCCAAGTCCAACCCAGCTTGAAGATTTGAAGACCCTAGGAGGAAAATTCAGAAAACCCTGATTTCTTGCAGATGCCTTCCAGATGCCCAGATTCCCTTCCAGATGCCAAAGTATATTCATAGATAAGGGCATCGATGATTCCAGAGGTCCATCTGCATCCTAGCCCAAAGAAATCAAGCCCAGGTGCCAAGCCCAAGCCCCTAAAAAGCAAGATACCAGGGAATATTCCTGCTACCTGGCTACGAGGCCACCCCAGCTTCTAGAGGCCCAAACCCATGCACCCGAGCTCCTTTGGGCCGGCCTTTTGCTGCTCCTAGAAGCCCAACACGCCCCCCTAGGCATCCTTGGAGTCTAGACCAAGTCAAGAAAATTTTTAGGGATTTTTCTACCTAATATTTCCTTATTTTCAAGCTAGGGTTTGAGAAGGAAAATGATTCTTATGTAAAGACTTATGTACCCTTACTTAGAGCCCAAGGTTAAGGGTCTATTTAAGGGACCCTAGCCTCTTGTATGAGGAGAATTTTTGATGAATGAAAACCTTGAGTTTTTCTTATTGTGTTGTGTGATACCCTGCTGTGTGCATAAAGGGGTTTGCGAGAGTTCTTCTTCCCAGTGCTGCAATCATCTTCCTGCTACCAACAAGCATCTCAGATCCCTGGACGCCCACTCCAAAAGAAGCCTTCCCTTGCTGTTTTTCCTTTGTTTTCTTGTTCATTTGTGAGTTCTCTATCCCCTGACAGATCGTTTGTAGGTCCCCGAGTTCCTATGAATCCAACGACTCCAGCCAAGCCTCAATCGGATCACCGAGCAGAAAGCCGGGTATCCGCGGGTCTTTGGCTCGGTTTTCCAGGTTGCATCCATCGAGGAACGAGAGACCCCTTCGCTGCGATCTTCATAGACATTGTCAGGTACACCCCTCTACATCCAGTAGTTTTATTGCAGGAGAACTTGCCCTAACCGAGGCTTCTCAGCCCCGCGGTCCTTCTTTGCTACTTTTCTAGGTCCTAATCTGCATGCTGATCTTCAAAAATTCATACAAAGTTCTCTACAAATAATTTTGATCTAAAATTTAGGAATTAATCACCTAACTCAACATGTAAAACATACAAAAAAAATGGCATGCATATTAGTTCCCCATCATTTGGTATCAGAGCTTAGTTTAGGGCTTGTTTTCTGCAATTTTTCAGTCCGTATATTCTCTAATTTTTTAAATTATTTCTCCCTATTAAAAACTTCAAAAATTTTGAAATTTATTTTTTTGGGTTCATCATAATTCACAGTAATTTTCATAATTCTTTCAGATTTTATTATGGCCTGTGAATTTTCTGTAAGCCGAAATACAGCCTACAAATTTTCGGCTCTGTTTTTTTTTCAGCAAGACAAGTTTGGAAGTTTTAGGGTTTTGTTTAGCATCTTTTGCATATCTTTTAATTTTAGTATATTTCTTGCATATTAGGCCATGATTTTCAAGTTTTCTTCTATTTAAAAAAAATACCAAAAAAAAATTACATATTCTCCAAAAATACCAAAAACATCTAAACCCAAATTTGCATCCTCATCTGCCTGCCATCATTGCATAATTTACTTTTAAGGGCACTCTTGCTATATCATATGGGGGAGGAGTTGATAACCTCTCCTTAGCCCAAAACCACATCCCTTGCATTCGGTCCCAAGCCTTAACCTAAAATTAATTAGACTTAATTTGCCCTAGCGGGCTAGGGATACCAACTGGTCGGGTCCGGGCTAGTGTTAGATCACTGTGTCAAGTTAACCTGTGTGTTCCTTATGCTCAGTGTCTAGAATGGTGGTTTAGGGATTCAATCCCGAAGGGCTCGTGTGCTGGTCCGCCTACCTGGCCAATCTCTGATTGGTGTCTAGGATTGGCAATCAGGGACCTAACACTCCCCTTACACCTGCCTAGCTGAGTACAGGGTTACTATAGGCTAGTTTGCCACCCTGATTGTGCATCTAGTTTGGACTCTAGGTCTAGTCAGCTATAGTCGGTCTGATCGAGTCTTGTATGAGCACTAGATCAGGAGTTTCATATCACCCACCTCCTTCACAAATGTCTGAACCCATGGAAAACTTACAAGCCCAAATAAAAGCCCTAGCTGATCAAATGGCCCAGATGGCTACCCAGATGACTACCCAGTTAACTCAGTCTGCTAACCAAACCAACAATAGAATTGACCATCTTGCCAATAGGTTTGACCAGTTAGAAGGCCGTGTAGAGACCATACAAAGAACCCATGGGTCACAGTCTGAGCCAGATCCAAATTCCCCTCAACCTAGGAGGACCCCAAACCCTGATCCATACCTAGAGGTTGAACCTAGGAGAGCCCCTCAGCCTGACCCATACAATAATACTGAACCTAGAAGAACCCCTTACCATGACCCTTATTATGATACTGAACCTAGAAGAACCCCTTACCATGACCCTTATTATGATACTGAACCCAGGAAAACCCAATACTCTGACCCATATAGGGAGTCCAATCCTAGGAGAACCCAATACTCTGATCCATATAGGGAGTCCAACCCTAGGAGAACCCAATATCCTGACCCATATAGGGAGCCCAACCTTAGGAGGACTCCATACCATGATCCATCCTTAGAACCTGACCATAGAGCTGAGACAAAATCCTATGACCCCAGATCCTATAATCCCCTGACCCATAGATCTGCACCCTTGTCCTATGAGCCTAGGGAGCCCATAACCCCTAGGTATCAATCTAGTACTAGTCATGCTTTCCCTAGTCAACTTGAATCCCATAGGATTAGTACCCCTAAATATGAGCCCAGTAGTGAGCCACTACCCCTTAGGCAACCTGAACCTACTAGGATTAGTGTCCATAATCAGAAACTAGGACTTAGCCAATTTTTCCCTAGCCGACCATCTCCAACTATTCCTGAGATTGACAAGGCTTACATTAATGCAGAAGTGTATGAAGTTGATGCGAGCCTAGTGGATGAGTATGAAGGAGAAGAGGAGACACCTTTAGTAGACCTAGAATTAGCTGACCCAGTAGATACCCAGGTAGAAACCAACCCAGAGCTAGTTGACCTTGACCACATCCAACCTAAAGCTATAATGGAAGAACAAATAGAGGAAGAGAACCTAGGTACTGCTGCTAGAGCCTTACCTGAGGAAACCATAGAGGAGGGCCAAATTATAGAGTCTAGTCCAAAAATACAAGAGCCAGAAGAATTTATTAAGGACCTGATCTCTTTGAATCAATACCTTCAAGATGAGTCCCCTCCTATAATTCCCATTAAGGACCTCTTCCCCGAAATTGGTGACCCATCCTTCCATTATGCAAACCCTGTAGATATAGCTCAACCTCGTAAGGTTAACCTCATTAGTCTAGGATTAGTCCCTGACATGCCTTCTTATATCGAACTTTATCCAACTAACCTTGAACATTTTTCTCTACCCTACCAAACAAATTCTGAACCCACATCCTATTTTCTGCCCTTTCCTGACACCTCCAGCATTTCTAGGATTATTAGATTGCATTTAACTGAGATTAGCGTACTGCATGCTTTCATTACGCATGTTAGGTTTGCATTATACTTCTGGCATACCCTCTAGCATTTGCTTGGAGTCCATTGTAAATACTCTTGTGCACACCACACTAGGGTCAGACCTAGATAGTCTATAGTCTCTTAGGTTTAGGCCCATAAAAGTCTAATAAATTTCCTTCGATAGGAATGCAAAGTCGAGTGTATTAGGTGTTAGTTTGAGTCCTTTGCATCATTTTGTTAGGAGTCTGCATGTGCCCAGCATGTTCACCACCTATACTAATTTTAAACAAACTGGCTAATTCTCGAAGATGGATCAAAGAATTTGATGTAGTGGATTCTATCTTGGTTAGGCTTAGGCCTAAAAGAAGCTTCATGCTCGCAGAGCCAGACCTTTTAAAGTGATAGAGAAGGTTGGATCAAATGCCTAGGTTTTAGACTTGCCTTCGGATTTGGGCATTAGTTCTACCTTCAAAATTACAGACCTGGTTGAGTATAGGGAACCGGCAGCGCTACCTAGTGAGGCCTTTGGACTTATTCCTTTTCATTGTGAGTGACCCTAACCTAGAGTGTCCACAAAAAAATTTGGCCTGAGAGAGGAGAACGGATCGAGCGTATCCTGGACGATCAAGCCATCACGACCCAGGGCCATGACTATCAACGCTTCCTGGTCCGATGGCAAGGCTGGCCAGAGTCGGACGATTCATGGATTTCTCTAGAGGACTTGCAACGCCTCAACCCAGACCTTCTCGAGAGATATGTGAGCCAGTCTGACCTTCACTCGACAGGGTCGAGTTCCTCCTACCCCGGGAGAATTGGTGGGGACACCTGAGGCACCAGAATAAGACAGAGGCTTTTCAATCCTCTGTGAATTGATTAATAATTTATGAGTCCATCTGTAATAAGGGCTTAGCTCATCTGAGTTCATTTTAGTTGTTATTTGAGTATTTTGAGTTGTTATTTCAGTTATGTACTTGTCAGCTCATGTTGAGCTAGTTCAGTCCAATGCTAGTCAGCTCATGTTGAGCTAATTTTATTTTTTTGAGTCCTGTCCAAGCATACTGAAGACTCAAGACTATATCATACAAGTGAAGACCAAGTCCAACTAGATTGAAGAAATGGAAGTATAGCCCAAGTCCAACCCAGCTTGAAGATTTGAAGACCCCTGGAGGAAAATTCATAAAACCCTGATTTATTGCAGATGCCTTCCAGATGCCCAGATTCCCTTCCAGATGCCAAAGTATATTCATAGATAAGGGCATCCATGATTTCAGAGGTCCATCTACATCCTAGCCCAAAGAAATCAAGCCCAGGTGCCAAGCCCAAGCCCCTAAGAAGCAAGATACCAGGGAATATTCCTGCTACCTGGCTACGAGGCCACCCCAGCTTCCAGAGGCCCAAACCCATGCACTCGAGCCCCTTTGGGCCAGCCTTTTGCTGCTCATAGAAGCCCAACACGCCCCCCTAGGCATCCTTGGAGTCTTGACCAAGTCAAAAAAATTTTTAGGGATTTTTCTACCTAATATTTCCTTATTTTCTAGCTAGGGTTTGAGAGGGAAAAGGATTCTTATGTAAAGACTTATGTACCCTTACTTGGAGCCCAAGGTTAAGGGTCTATTTAAGGGACCCTAGCCTCTTGTATGAGGAGAGTTTTTGATGAATGAAAACCTTGAGTTCTTCTATTGAGTTGTGTGATACCCTGCTGTGTGCATAAAGGGGTTTGCGAGAGTTCTTCTTTCCAGTGCTGCAATCATCTTCCTGCTGCCAACAAGCATCTCAGATCCCTGGACGCCCACTCCAAAAGAAGCCTTCCCTTGCTATTTTTCCTTTGTTTTCTTGTTCCTTTGTGAGTTTTCTAACCCCTGACAGGTCGTTTGTAGGTCCCCGAGTTCCTACGAATCCAACGACTCCAACCAAGCCTCAATCGGATCACCGAGCAAAAAGCCGGGTATCCGCGGGTCTTTGGCTCGATTTTCCAGGCCGCATCCGTCGAGGAACGAGAGAACCCTTCGCTGCGATCTTCATAGACATTATCAGGTACACCCCTCTACCTCCAGTAGTTTTATTGCAGGAGAACTTGCCCTAACCGAGGCTTCTCAGCCCCGGCGGTCCTTCTTTGCTACTTTTCTAGGTCCTAATCTGCATACTGATCTTCAAAAATTCATACAAAATTCCCTACAAATAATTTTGATCTGAAATTCGAGAATTAATCACCTAACTCAACATGTAAAACATACAAAAAAAATGGCATGCATATTAGTTTTCCATCATTAATGTTTTGTGTTGAGTTGTAAAGTGTTTAGAATCTTGTAAAGAAGAACCCTACAAAAATTTCCTGTTTAAATCAAGTTAAAGGGTTACTTCTAGTAGTTTTCAAGCTTCAATTTTTCTTCAATTTTTCGTAAGAAGTCCTTGAAGAAGTCTTCAAAGCTTGGGACAAGTGTTCTGGAAGATTGAGTTTGATCTAGCTGAAGAACAAATCTCGAGCCGACTGGATGGAGGAACCAGCCGACTCTGGCACTGGCACAGAAAAGAAGTTCTATGGCACACAGATCCAGCCGACTGGCACCAAAGCCTAGCCAACTCATCCAGAACATGGTTGAGAACGTTCTGAGATTCTCAGGAATCTGAGCTGACTGGAATTCAGCCCAGCCGACTCATCCAGAACTTGGTTGAGAATGGTCTGAGAGCCTTTGAGATCTGAGCTGACTGGTTTCCAACCTAGCCGACTCGTCCAGAGTAAGGTATTTTCTCAACTATGGAAGCTAGCCGACTGGCGTTCAGCCCACTCGACCCAAACTTGATCCGAGCTAACTCGAAGATTATCCGAGCCGACTAGAATGACGGGATCACCTCCAACGGCTAGTTCTAGTTTCCAATTTTTGAATTCCAAAAGTGCTGCAACGGTAACCTGTCACCTTCCAATGGTCTACAACATTCAAAATCAAGGGAAGGCAGTTGAAGTCTCTATAAATAAGGTATGAGAACATCTTTAGAGAGACTAATGAGTTAACGGACATTTATTGAACACTTATTGAGGAAAGAAGTGAGAGCACTTGAGCTTTGAAGTCAGTCTTCAAGCCTTCACCAACTCTTACCAGAAGCTTGAAGCACCTTTTGAAGAAAGCAAGGAAGCCATTGAAGTGCATTGAAGAGCATTCAATAGAGCTTCACTCGAGCTGTCTTGGCAACCATCCAACAATAGAGTTTGTCATTTTGGTTGCTTCTTTATTCTATTCTTAGAATATTTGGGTTATTGGTGAGCCCGGTTATAAAAACCAAATAGGTTTCTTTGGTGAGCCTTTTTCAAAAACCAAAGTGTAGAGGTTCTAGGTGAGCCTATAAAAACCTAGTGTAGGTTTCTTTGGTGATCCCGTTTTAAAAACCAAAGTGTAGAGGTTGGGATTGCGAACCTGTAAAACAATCCGACTGTATTCCGGTTTGGGGGATATAGTAGAAATCCCGAGTGGTAAACTTGGGTAGTAGATGTAGGAGCTGGGTTACTCTGAACCACTATAAATCTGCCTTATTTGTGTTATGCTTTATCTACTTTTTAGCTTCTGCATTTATACTCTGTTTAACGCAGCACTTAACCACTAAAAGAAATTACTTGTGCACATACTTGCAAAAATTTTGTAATTCCCAATTCACCCCCCCTCTTAGGAAAAGGCCACCTAGGTAACAGGGCAGCACTAATCTGGTTTTATCTAGATTTAATTTAGCCTTTATCATGATCTTTTGAAGAGTACAAATGAGGAGGGACACTTAGTGCCAAATGATTTTTTGCACCAAGATGTTTTAGTGTGCAAAAATGGACCTAGAGTCTTGCTTTGGAACTTAGTTTTTAGATGAAACAAGGCACCTCTTAGCCTTATCTCCATGCCAATTTGATGATTTGTGATCGATTAAAATGAAGAAGTTCGATGGAAAGGACTTGGTGTTGGGAATTATGTCCCGAAGTCAATCATCTAGGCTGTAGACGGTTGTGATGTCTTGTATTTTGTATATAAATATTTTTAATAAATAAAAGTTATTTATTTTAGCTGTTCATCATATTTATGTTTTCTTGAAATGAACTCTTGTATGATGGAGTCCTTAGAACTACATTGTTTGATATAGAGATGATATATCAAGTAGTTTTTAAACTGGTTCACAACCAAAGGATACATTATTATAGGATGATGATGTATCAAGTGTAGGTTGTTGTATGTCACATTTGTTGGTTGTCCTCTTAACCAAGAAGTGTGGAGACACTGGTATGATATACAAGTGAAATGTTTGACATTTCACTGAACGTGACCATCTACAGAGCTCTCTTCCGTCAAAGGGTTGCTCACTAAGGGATATGGATATATGTGTCCCTCAGACCTGAGGTCACCATAGTAGCTTGCAAGCAACTTACTATACTTTGGTGCCAAACTATCTGAATTTCTAATCCAATGACAGAAGGTTTCAAGGTGCAGTCAAGTACTTGTGGAGTAGTGGTGGATCAAGATGGAATTGACCTCTCCAAATAGTTTGGAGTGAATGACTCACTATGTCTCAATTTAGAAAAACATTGGCCATGGTAGTTCTTATGAGGAGTCACAGAACTTGTGAGGTTGAGACATGATCTAGATAAACCAAGTTAGGGTTGGTAGTCGAACCCTAGGTCATCCTGAGCATTATAAGGTCAAAGAGATGAATTATGCGGCAACCATATGCCATAGGTTCTTGTGAGGTGCTCTACATCTTTGACCTATCCGGACGTCGGGTAGCATTGCTAGATGAGGACTTTGACTGGTACTAGAAATGTTCCAATGCTACCGGCTTAGTGTTCGAACCTATGGGGTCATACACCATAGAGGATTTCTATCTGATCTTAAGGATAATCGATGATTGAGAATCATTTGCCATCACCGGAAGTCAATATGATTGACTTTGTTCCAAGTGTCGACACTTGGAATTTTGCAGGTATCGACACTTGGAATTTTGCAGGTGTAGACACTTGGTGAAGTGTCGACACTTGGCAAAATTCATGAGTCGACACTTCCTATAACGAGCAGAATTCTGGAAAGAAGTTTTTGGAAAAGATTTGACCTGGTTTGAATTTCAAATTCAAACTGTTTTGGCTTCAAACTTTCTTGGAATGATTGGCATTCCTTCTTAAAGAGTTTGGACCCATTTGGTATGACCTTGATCTTCTCCCCCCTTCTCTCCCCCAATCACTCTTCCTTCCTTCTTCTCCCTCTAATGGCTACCTCTATAAATGAAGGTCATTCTAGAGGTTGCTAAACGTTATGCTAATGGTTCTTTGAGAGGAAGAAGAAGGGCTTAGTGAGGACTTAGGATTGGGTATGAGTAACCTAGCAATCAAGCTAGGTCTTGGGAAGAGAGTCTCTCGAGAAAGGGTTCCACATCTCTTCCTTATCTTCCCAGAAGAAGAAGATCGATCCAAGGATCCCGAAAAGCTAGCACTCTGAGGGAGTTGATCAGAGTCGAGCCCAAGTGTGGATTTCCTGTAGAGGCCAGACACGTGTGTGGCTCGAGCACCATCTTCCTTCCATTGCTTCTCTCCAGTACTTTCTGAGGTATAAAGATATGGTACTTTTAAATTTGCGTTTTTGTCTTGCTTTGATGTTGTGTTGCATGCTAGGTCATTATGCTAGATCCTATTACGAGTAGATCGGTAGATTGTTTAGATCTATCTACCTAGCCTTTCGCTGTGCATGCTTTAAAATTGTTTTAAAATGCATTCCTTCTGTCCTGTTTTTCTTGCATATTGTATGCTTTGTGTAGGTATTTTTCACCTTCACTTGGCACAAATGAAGAGTTGCGACTCTTCATGTTTGATGCTAATTCTAAGAAGCAAAGTCCTTCTTCTTTAAGGAATTTTCAAATCATCTATGCTTCTAAATAAAAGGCCACATCCCTTGGCTTCTATGTAACTGGAAAATGACAAATGGCAATTGGAGAAGTCGGATGAATTCATGAAGGGACTTGAATGAGGTAGTTGGTGCATAAGAGTCATGTCTTTTTAAAGATAAGACTACTTCTTAATGAAGGGCCTTATATGATCTGTTGATTGATAGATCATAGGCTGATGAGAGGCCATATCTAGCACCCCCCCATTGCCTATAAATAACATTCGATGTTTAGGCTGAATGCTATATGATTCCTTTCTTTCTTACACTACATTCTCTTATATTATCCTTGTTTCCTCTCTCTCTTGTTAGAATTTAGGTCTTGTCTTAAGACAAGTTCTCCATTTTAAGACAAGAGTGTAGAAAGAGATTTAGGAAGTGAAAAAGAGAGTGAAGAGAGGTTTTGGAGAAGGCTCAGAGTGCTCTACAGGAGGGCAAAGATCTGAGCAAGAAAGGAGGGACTGCCGAAGGATGAAAAGCCTTCAGAAGAGTCCCAGTGGCTTAAGCAAACTGCTTAGGGGTGGTTCCTAGGCTCGACTCCTGTGTGGATCACCGTTGGAGGGCATGCCTTGTATGCCTAGTGGAAAGAATGAAATAGCATTCCAGGTATTCTTCATAACCCTAATTTAATGACTTGTTGATTGTAGTGAATAAGAGATCTTGGGCTTAGGGTTTTTAGTTGTTAAGGTTTTCAAGAATGAAATTTTTTGAAATCCATTGTTCCGCTGTGCTATCGAAACCCTAGAAACCCAACATGAGAAATGGATTGAATACAATTTTTCTGAACCTAGAATACCTTAATAAAATGGGGTGGTACAAAGAAAAATCATACTTTAGAAGAAATGGCATGCACAATGCTTTGTGAAAACGATTTACCCAGATATTTTTGGACGTAAGCTATTAATAATGCCTATTATATTTTAAACCATGTTTTAATTCAACCAATTTTAAAGAAAACTCCATATGAGCTTTGGAAAGAAAGAAAACCTATTTTGAAATATTTTTAGATTTTTGGTTGCCGATTTTTATTCTAAATAATGAAAAAGATAATTTAGATAAATTTGATGCCAAGTCAGATGAAGGTATCTTCTTAGAATACTCTACATCTAGCAAGGAATACAGAGTTTTTAATAAAAAAGCACTTGTAGTAAAAGAGTCTATGCACGTAGATTTGAAGAGTCTACTAATAAATCTTCTAGAAAAGAGGATATTTCTGATGAATGTGCAAGTGCAGAAGGATTTAAGAAGCTGACTTTGGATGATCCCCCTACCAAAAAAAGTGAAGAAGATCTAAACAAGAAGAATGAAGAAGAAGCCACAAGATCTTCACCAAAGGATCTACCTAAAGAATGGTGGTATGCTCATGGACATCCTAAGAAATTAATCTTAGGTGATCCATCAAGAAAGATAAGAACTAGTTCATCTATTAAAAATGAATGTTATTACACTATTTTGTTTCACAAATTAAACCTAAATGTATTGAAGAAGCTGAAAAAGATCCTAATTGGATGATTGCTATGCAAGAAGAACTAAATCAATTTAAAAGAAATAATGTTGGATACTAATAGAACCAAATAATGCTTTCATAATTGGTACAAAATGGGTACATAGAAATAAATTAGATAAAAATTGAATAGTAACTAGAAACAAGGCTAGACTGGTAGCTAAGAGTTATAATCAAGAAAAAGGAATTGATTTTGATGAAACCTTTATTCCAGTAGCTAAACTTGAAGCTTTTAGCAAATGCTTTTAGCATTTGCATATTTTATGGATTTCAAACTATTTCAAATGGATGTTAAAAGTATGTTTTCAAATGGTTATATAGCTTAAGAAGTTTTTGTTGAACAACCACTTGATTTTTAAAATCATGCACATCCTGATTATATTTTCAAACTATACAAAGCACTTATAGTTTAAAACAAGCCCCCCGTACATGGTATGAGAGACTTAGTAAATTTTTGATTAAAAATGGTTTTACTAGAGGTCATGTTGATATTGAAAGGGATATGCCCTACAAGCCAATCTATGTTGTATCTCCCAAACCATTGTAATTGACAAAAATTCTAATAAAGGCATTATTTTTCATCATACGCTGTGTTTATTATTATATGATGAACCCCATAGATTAGGGCTATGATTTTAGGGTTATGATGAGATCATACCAGTGAAACCTAAAGTCTTAAAACCTTAATCTAAAATATTCCTAGTCAAGGGAACCCTGAGTAGGGGATCAGGGTTTTCGGGTAAGACTAGCACATCCCATGTGTACTGGAGAGGGTGACTGCTCTCACAGTCACTTCTGTTTGACACTAATACTGGGATGTGGGTGCTAATTGGAGAATGAGTTCACTGATATGATCCAACTTGAGAACATCTAATGGAGTCTTAGCTACATGTCAATAGAAAGTTCTCATAGTGGGAGTGGTACAAGTAATCCTTTGACCTGAGACTGCCATAAGTACCTTATGTACATGAACCCATGCTTTGGTTCAATCCTAATCATGACACTGAGTCATGCACAGGATTGATACTGGGAATGGTGAATTGGATATGAAGGTAATGAGTAGGTCAACAAGGAATCGATCACTCTTAGTAAGAGGAGATTGCATTCAGCTAGTTAACAATCGGATGATGATTCAGGGAATCTTTGATCAAAGTAAAGATATTAGAGATGGTTTCTAATATCAAGATAATTGAATCATCAATATAAGATTGAGCTAGAAATAAATATAATATTGGATTTGACATATATCCATATCCATAGTTATATTTTGGGTGCAGGCTGATCGAAAGATTTAATTGTACGGTAACTCTCTACTGAAGGGTAGTTTTGGTATTTCACCAGAATTTCCATATCTTCCGGGTAGACATGACACGTTGCTAGACGTCAATCTTGTCTTGTGGGTTGATCAAATTTAAAAATCACTTATTAGGAAGAGACCTAATCGGGTAAGCCCGGTTTGACCTAAATCGATTAGAAAGAGTTCTAATCAAATTAGGTCAACTTGTATTCGAACCCACTGCTGGCTAGATGTGGAACCCAATGAGTCACACACTTAAGAAGATTGATTAAGAGTTTAATTTGTAATTAAATCATCTTTGCAGGATAACGCTCTAGCAGGTGTTGCAAACCCTAGCTTCTATTCGAATTGGATTCGAATTAGGGTTCCGGATTGGTTCAATTCAGGTTCTAATTGGATCTAATTAGACCCTAATTGAGTTTATAGGGATTATGGCTAACCCTGTTACATGGCTAGCCTCCCCACCCGCCCCTTTGCATTTTCACGCCAAATGCCAAGAGTCCATGCGCTTATGGACTCTTGGCGCGCCATTTGGAGGAGTCCATGGGCGCATGGACTCTTGGCGCGCCCACTTAATTCTCCGATGAATTAAGTTGGGGCGGCTTCTTTTCTCACTATTAGTGCCTCACATGTGTCCCCTTGGATGCGAATCCAATGTTTGGGAAATTTTTTAGAAAGACAAAAGGCGCAGACTCTTCCCGATTGTGCGTAATAACGTCTCTTCGGAGATTGAAACATCGCGACTCCCTTTTTCTGAAATTTCATGACTTTTCTTTTAGGAAAAGCCATGAGTTTTAATCTGGAAGGTCGTGAGAAGGAGGGAAGGGGCGTGAGAAAATGAGAGGGCGTGAGATGGGTTTTTACGGAGAGGTGTGTGGGCGCCTCTCTGAAATCTATTTAAGGGGTCAGGAAAATCAGAACGAGTGATCTAAGATTTTCTTCTTCCTCTCCAAAAGACTCCTTCCCTCTTTTCTTGTTTTACATTGTTTCCTTTACAGAGGACTCCTCTATCGAATCTCTATTGCTGAACAAGAATAAAAGAGAAGGTCTCCGACGGTAAAGGAAAGAAGGAGTTCTGATCTTATTTCCTTTCTTTCTTACATTAAGACATTCATGTCTTAATTTCTTCTCCAATTTAAGACAAGCCTAAATCCTCTTAGGACAAGGTCTTATCTCTAAGACAAGGGTGTCTTAGAGGGTCAAAGTCTTAGTGGAAGGAGGAGAAGAGATCAAAGAAAGGGAGGCAACCTCTTGTGTAGAAGAATTCCAGCCATAATCCGAGCAATTGAGTCCTAGGAAGAAGAACTCAATAGGAGGGACCATTGAAAAGAAGATAGTGTTTCTTGATCATTGCTCTGTGTGGATCACCATCGGAGGGCAGACACCTGGACGCCTGGTGAATTTAGTTAGCCCCTTCAACTTCAAGTTTGTTGGAATAAGTGATTACAGGTTGGTACCCTAATCCTAATTTGCATAGATAAGCTTGTTATATGTTCTAGTCTATTTAAGGAGTTCCTGGTTTAGGGTTTTTGGTGTGAATTTAGTTTCATTTTTGAAATTACACTTCCGCTGCGTTGCACCGGAACCCTATAGATATTACATTATTTTTAAAGAAAAAGGCTGATGATCTTTTAGTAGTACAGATGTATATTGATAATATTATCTTTAGTATGACTAATGAATCTCTTTGTTAAGAATTTGCAAAGCTAATGTAGAGAGAGTTTGAGATGAGCATGATGGGAGAATTAAGCTATTTCCTCGGACTCCAGATTAAACAAACAAGTGATATGATCTTCATTAACCAAGTTAAATACACAAAGGAGATCTTGAAAAAGTTTGGGATGGAGAAGACTATACATAATAATGAACATGCTGATTTCAAGATTCTAGTCAAGTGTCAACACTTGAAGATGAAGTGTCGACTCAAGATATCGACTCATGGTCTGATGTGTCAACACTTGCAGGTTTGACAGCATAGTAATGACTAGTTTTTTGAAGTGTAGAACTTCCCCAATTTATTTCTAACGACTAGTTTTTATTTTTCAATGACTATAAACGGTCTTTTAAGGATTGGAAAGCTATATAAACAATACCAAACTTAAGGAGAAGTGATTCTTTGGATTGATTGAAAATTTTTTGAAGATCCAATCTAATTGAAAATTCTTTAAAAATTTTTATTTTGAAAGTATTGAGCCTTCAAGCTTTCAAGATTCAAGAAGGGCTTCAAAGTTCACATCTTCAAGCATCATTCAAGGCTTCAATAACTTTGAGACAAGCTTCTTCAACATCATCAAAAAGCTTCAAGAGATATTTGCTTTTATTTAGAAAGCTTTTATTTAGAAAGCTTTTATTTTGTATTGTCATACTTATATTTGAGCTTTTATTGCTACTAGTTCAAGTAGATTGAAACTAGTATTGAGGTTTGTTGGTGAGCCTTTGTGTGAAAACCAACTAAGGTTGTTAATTAGCCTTTTGTGAAAACCAACAAGATTATTGGTAAGCCTATGTTACAAAACCAACAAGATTTTTTGTTAGCCCATGAAAACCAAGAGATTTTTGGTTAGCTTTTGAAAACCAAAAAGTTTTTGGTATGCCTAGTGAAAACCAAGGGATTTTGACTTGTGAGCCCATTGAAAATAAGTTGGGTTTGACTTGTGAGCTCGGTGAAAATAAGTTGACTATAATCTTGGTGATTATAGTGGAATTTCCAAGAAAAACTTAGAGAATAGATGTAGATGCCTTCTAGTACACCGAACGACTATATATCTTTGTGTTTGTGATTGCTTTTTACTCTACTTGCATTTACTTTATTATTTCCACTATATATCATCATTAAGCATACAAACACTTTGGAAAAACACACTAGCACCTGATTTACATTATTATAAAAGTTTTTAAAATCCAATTCACCCCCTCTCTTGGGTAGCCTCACTGGGCAACAGTGGTGTGGGCACCAGGTTTAGACAGAGGCTCCTTAATCCTTTATGGATCTTTGATTAGGGTTTTAATCTGTTGGGTCTTGTAATAAGGCTTCAAGCCTAAGCAATTTACTTTTGAGACATGTAATTGATTTCAATTTTTGTTTTAATCATGTATCTTGGTCAATGTGATCAACTTAGGGTCAATGGGTCCTGTAATTAGCTGAACTGGTTCACAAGCTCAAGTCAACTTGAGGTTGGGCTCAAGCTTGGTGAGCATTCAAGTCAAGCCCAGTTGTTGACGGTTCAAGCAATCTCCTCACACCAAGTAGGAGCACCACTTTAATTCATGGAATGCCATTTCATCTATGCCATGTGGTGTGAGGAAGTGCCACATCACCAAGTCATGTTAGGAAGCCAAGGCAAGAGGGAAACTCCAAAGTCAATGCCATGTGGACACCCTATCAAGCCTCCCCTTGATCCAAGCCAAACACTTCCTCCCTTCCGTCCCCATATCAAGTCTCTCTCCATAAAAGCATGGTCGGCCAAGGAAGGATCCTAAAGTCAACTAAGCATCCCATGATTCTTGAGGACAAGATCCTTTCTTCATTCCCCCACATCAAGCCTTTCTCCATAGAAGCATGGTCGGCCAAGGAAAGAATCAAAGGTCAAATGGGCACTCCATGATTCTTGAAGACATGATCCCTTCCTCACTCCGCGAATCAAGTTTTCTACCAAATCAAGGCTGGCCAAAAGAGGATTTCAAGAGTCAAATTCAGATTTTTAGGCGCCTCTTTGATGATGGCTTGTAACCTTTTCTTTTGAAATTTGAATGAGACTTAGGAGCCTATATAAAGGGCCCTACCCCCTTGTAAGAAACTAATTTTTGATGAATGAAAAAGTCAAAAGTTCTTATTCCATTAGCCCTTTTCTTCTTAGACTAGGAACTCTGTGAGAGAGTGCCTTTATCCTTCGGGATATTAAGGGGTGAGAGGCCCTGAGTTACCATCCTTTTTCGCAAGCCACCATTCCATCTTCAAGCTGGGACGCCACCTGGAAGATCCACCTAGACGTCCAATGAGAAGAGCCCTCCTCGACCATCATCTTCGACTCCTTTTCCAACCTTTCCTACTTTCTTATACCCCCACATGCTATTTTCTAATCCTTTACTTAGTTGCTCGCAGGTCCTCCAGGTGCCATGGACAAAGGATTCGGTCTCCCTTGCCTTCGGGACCATCGGATGAAAAGCTGGTGAATCTGTAGGATCGAAGGATTGATCCTTCAGGGTGCATCCACGAGTGTCAGCGAACTCGACATCAGCCGCATCAGAATCTTTAAGGTTTGCACTCCCTAGTCTCCTAAGTAGGTATTGATTTAGAGCTAAGCCCTACGGGGTTTCTCAATCCCGGGGTCCTCTCTTCATCATTGTTTAGTGGCTATGCTTGCATCCTAGAAGTTTCTTATGCTTATAAAAAAATTTAACCAATAATGTGTAACCCCATATCCTTCAATTCTGCATGAACCTTGCTCGATTTCCTTTGGAATAGAAGATATAGGTTCCCATATTTCTTCTCCACTCAACCTTCATGGAGGTTGATCTTTTTCAATCCAATTTTGGTAGAATGCATCCTTATTTCTTCTTAGTACATGAACAATAGGCAAAAATTATCGACGGCAATCAAACCAAGAATTATTTCAATCATGTTTCAAAGTGAATGCCTTTGATCAGTCCATACAATATGGACACACCAATTTCCTAGCTGTACTCCATCCGGACAGCATTCTATATGCAAGAAAGTCATTGATGGTCAACATCAATGCAGCCCTCATCATAAAATTTTTCTTTCTTGCAATATCATATGTTAGGGCACCCTCCTCCAACAAATATTTCAACTGATCTATCAAAGGCTATAGACACATATCTATCCTGCTCTTTGGATTATGTGGACATGGAATAATTATCGTCAAGAATATATAAGGAATGGTCATGCACAATTCAGGTGGCATATTATAGGGAGTAACAATTACTGGTCAACAAGAATATGGGGTTGATGATTGACTGTAAGGAGTAAAACTATCAGCACATAACCCTAGCCTGACATTGCGTGGTTTAGTTGCAAAATCAGGATAGCATCGATCAAAATGTTTTCAGGCTTCTCCATCTAATGGATGACACAATAGTCCTGGCTCACACCTATTCTCATAATGCCATGTCATGTGTGGTGCAAAACACATTAAAGCATACAATCTTTTTTAATCTAGAAATTAAAGGTAAATAATGCATTCTCTTCATCGGCACCTCTTTATGTTGATTGTCTGCATGGGACTGAGGTTTATATCTACCAGCCTCATAAAATTTGCATTGCTTATCTTCAGATTGTTCACCATAATACAGCATGCAACCATTAATACAACAATCAATCTTTATAGCAGTAAGGCCAAGTTTGGACACCAACTTTTTTGTGCTATAAAATCTTGAGGTATAGTATTATCGGTTAGAAGTGTCTCTTTCATAAGACTCGCTATTTGATCAAAAGAACGTTGCAAAATATTACCTTTAGATTTGATGCTAAGCAACCGTACAGCTACTGATAACTCAGAATGATCAGTACATCCCGACAATAATGGTTTTTGGACTGAATGCAACAAGTCATAGAATTTTTGATCATCCAAACTCAATGTCTCCTCTACATTAGACGAATAGTCAAGTACAGACTCTGTTTCGAAGGTATCGAATATCATGCGTCGATATGTGTTCTGTGGATCATTATCCATTTGTGCAATAGCTGAATCAGTTGCATGCAAATCAGGTGCCCCACCCACACGAGGATCACTCTCTTAATGAGATATCCAATACCAGTAATTAAGTACAAATCCTGTTTTGTAATGATAAAGCTTCACTTCATCAATAGTTAAGTACTTTTGATTTTTGCCCTATAACAAGGACATCTAAATTTTCCTTCATTTTGAAAGTAATGTTGCTGACACCCAAAGAGTATAAAATCTTCCACGCCTTTTAAAAATTTTTTGGCATATCCTTTTCGATCCGGTAAAAGTCTATTATACATCCAACTACGAAGATGAAAGATATCCATATTCTGTATCATATCAAAAGATGAGGATACAGAAAATTATCTTTTCTTGTAAATATTGATACAAATTATAATGTGAAAAATTAAATAAGGCTGTACTAAGCATTGTTAAAGAACATGGATGCATCAAAAATATGATCATACTATAGTTTTGCTTACATAGTTTCATTTTATTAAAATACTTTTATCAAACTAATCAATATACTAGATTGAATAGTGATTCAAAAGTTGAGTATTTATATTCCCAGAAAATTCTGCTTTTATGAATTTAAAAAAAGGGCCAAGAATCTAGCATATCAAATTGTGCATCAAAATATGAAAAGGAAGAAGATGTCTTACATCACCAATCTATACTCCGATAGCGATGAAAGAATACGTTTAACTGTAACTGGTGTTCCATGCCAATAAGCTTTTAAATTTTTACCAAATGAACCTTGCAATCATGATCTATTATCACTAAAAGAAAACAAGGAGCAATACTATAAACATAGACTCAAAAATTACAAATAAAAGTCCTGAAAACTAGTTTTGATTTGATATAACTTAAAAGACCTGTTGCTTAATAGATGTATCTTAAGAGGAAAAATAAGATTCATATTGGATCATATGAATTATATTTAGATAACATAATATGACAAAGTTCATTGAAGGGTGATCGTAAAAAACTTAAAAGTAGAAACAATTCAGCAAAAATTGTTTCTGATTTCTAAAATGTACTTCAATTAAACATGGCAGCCATAAGGTCTACACCACATAAGATTATATATGCAGGAAAATACAATCAGATAGCATTGTTAAGATGCATTCAACAGGAACACATGATTTTTGTTTTGTGCATTCAAGTGCAATTATTCTTTTCAGTAATATCTAGGCAGAGGAATATTGATTTCACTGACTGATAGTGCATATGAGAAAATGTAATGCAATAAAAACTATATTTGTTGCTAAGTTTAGATTTATTATTGTTTTCTTACGAGTTGAACCTGATCTTTCAGAATCTGCAGTAGGTCGAATACCCTATTCAAAAACCGTGAGAAAGCAGGTGAATATTATTAACTGCTTGGGCATAAAAAGAAATTTCATTTTTTGGCTTATGTTTGGACATCATGATAGAGATTCCAAGAAGAAACACATAAAGAACCTGATAGGGCATTACTCCATTTGCACCAGCTCTAGCAAAAAGACTTCGGGATTTAGAACTTTTTTCAGATGCCTGTAGCTTATCAGAATGTACCCCATCCTTGATCCACAACATACAAATGAACACCAAAGTTAGCAATAGCCAATTGGAAAGGTAATCTTAAAAGCATTAGCTTGTCTGGGTGGAAGAAGGGATTAAGAGAACAAATTAAGCCATCAAGGAACAAGATCAATTCAAGAGAAACTAAATAGCAGGTCATGTTTATTTTTTCTTACTATCATAAACAGTAAGTAAAAACAATTCAAATGGCAGTAACATTGTCACTATGTTGAATGTAACAATAATACAACATAATGTACAGAACTTAGAAAAGATATTAGCTAAAGCAGTTCTTCTCTCATTTGAACCAAACAGGCACATGAATATATAAAACATGATCAGTAGTTTGTCACTTTAAGAAAAACAGAAATATACCTTAAATTTAGGCATAAGGCTACAGCTATATAATGGAATAACAGAACTGGCATAAGGCTACAGCTACGTATGCCTACTCATTATAGTAAAAATATTTTCAGCAATGCACATATCCAAAACCATGTTTAAAGAAGTAGATTGACACTCCATCCATATCTTACCACATCTGCGTAAATTGAAAACAAGAAAACATAAACCACCAAGAAGGTAGCATAATCCTGTTGATACTGTTCAATATCCTAGATAAAAGTACCAGATTGGGTGGTTGCCACTTAAAGTATAAATTAAAAAGTATTTAGGTTCCTGAGCTTCACTTCATTACAGTTAAGCAACCAACTGATATCACACCATAGTTAAGGGTATTCTTTTGCTTCTCTTCCGCATTGATTGCTACTTCCAAACAGAATTAAAAGGCATGGCTGATTAGTATTAATTCAAAAAAAATACTAGCATAAAAATTATGCAGCTTCATGATGATTATAGCTATGTATTCATATAACAAACAAACCAACATCTAACTCGATTTGTTGTGGCACTGTGGTAGGAGCTCGGGGCTCGAATCCGGGAAGACAAAGCCGTAAAGATCCGAATTATATCGGACAGGGACAGTGGCAGCCGGCGGCTTAGGCGGGGGAAGATGCTTGGTGGCAGTGGCAGCTAGCGAAAAAGGGGCAATGGCAGCTGGCGGACAGTGGGGATGATAGTCGATGTTGGTGGCCGATGGTACTAGGATCTAAGAATGATGTCAAGCAGCAGCGGGCGTCGGTCATCGAGGTCTGCGGTACACCGTCTGGGGGTGAGCAACAATGTAGACTGTAGAGGGCTTAACCGTCGGGGTGGGGGGAGTCATTGGCTGTCCGGGGGAGGCACCGACTGTGGAGGGCTCGGTCGTCGAGGGAGGCGTCGGCTATGGGTGTGGAGGCAGAGCACTGATATCGAGGGCTCAAGGCTCAGTTCGCTTATAGGCAGTGTAGAGGGGCTTGAACAGTCAGCTGTCGGGGGAGGAGGCGGCGTTGGCCGTCGGGGGAGGCGTCGGCCATGGCATGGAGGCGAAGCACCGATGTTGAGGGTAGCGTAGAGGGCTGATTGCTCGAACAGTCGACCGTCGGGGGGAGGGCCGGAGGTAGCGTTGGCCGTCTGAGGCGAGGCGTCGGCCATGGGCATGGAGGCGGAGCACCGGAGGGGAACGGGGATTTGCTAGCCGCTGGCGGCTGGGCGCTGGAAGGGAGAAGGGCCAAAGGGAGGCTAAGGCACGATTCGATGAGAGGCAGAATTAAATAAATTGTTGCAAACGATTCTTCAGTTATAAGAATAAAAAATTAATATATTTTAAAATTAAATTCGCTACTGGAAATTTTCAAAAAAATTTAAAAAAAAATCATTTTTTCGCAACCGAATTTTCAGTTGCAAAATTCTAAAGAAAATTAAAATTTATTTTAAATGAAATTTTGCAACCAAAATTCGATTGTAAATTAAGAAATAAATTTTAAAAAATATTTTAAATGATCATTTTTTGTAACCGAATTTTCGCTTGCAAATTAAAAGAAAATAAAATTTTATTTAAATAAAATTTTGCAACCAAACTTTGGTTGCAAAATTAAAAAATAAACTTTAAAAAATATTTTTAAATGATCATTTTTTTTTGCAACCAAATTTTCGGTTGCAAAATTCTAAAGAAAATTAAATTTTTCTTTAAATAAAGTTTTGCAACCAAAATTCGGTTGCAAAATCAAAAAATAACTTAAAAAATATTTTTAAATGGTCATTATTTTGCAACCGAGTTTTCGGTTGCAAATTAAAAAATAAACTTAAAAAGTATTTTTAAATGATTTTTTTAATAACCAATTTTTGGTTGCACAATTCTAAAGAAAATTAAATTAATTTTAAATAAAATTTTGCAACTGAAAATTTGGTTGCAAAATTAACTAATAAACTTCAAAAAATATTTTTTAAAAAAAATCATTTTGTTGCAACCGAATTTTCGGTTGCAAAATTCTAAAGAAAATCAAATTAATTTTAAATAAAATTTTGCAACTGAAAATTTGGTTGCAAAATTAAGAAATAAACTTCAAAAAATTTTTTTAAAAAAAATCATTTTTTTTGCAACCAGATTTTCGATTGCAAATTTCATTTAAAATTAATTTTGATTTTCTTTAAAATTTTGTAACTGAAAATTCGGTTGCAAAATTAAGAAATAAACTTAAAAATATATTGTTAAATGAATTTCGGTTTCGGTTGCAAAATCGGTTGAAAAATGGGAATCTTGCAACTAAATCTGTAATTGATTTTAATAGATTGCTAATTATAAAAAAAAGATCAGTTACAAAATCGATTGCAAAATAAGTCACAAATATAACCACAAAATATCGTTTACAAAATCGGTTGCTAAAACACTATTTTTTTGTAGTGCGAGTAGTGGAAGGTAGTGTCAGGAATGGCACGAAAAAGAAAATTATAAAAAATAAGATAATAAATAATAAATATTTTTATAAAGGAAATAAATATATAAAAAATAAGATAGTGATGTAATATTTTAAATATTTTTTATAATAAAATATTATAAAGGAGCATCTAACAAAATCTACTTTAAAAAAAATTGTCGCATGGATTCTGCTCTTTTAATGATGCAATTGATGAATTTTCGTTTTCTTTTCATGTTTTTTTTCATGAGAAAATTGTGGGCTGAAATTTGAAGGATTTGATTAAAAAGAGATTTTGTTGAAGTAATAAGCTCAGCTTTCTGGAAGTTCCACGGATTGGTGGTTAATATTCGCACTACCAAGTCACGTAATTTGGTAATCGCAGTAGCGGTTCCGTGATTTTTGGATTTAAATATAGAGACCGATCGGCTAGCTCATGAGAGAATTTCCGAAGGAAGCCAAGTACGAGTTCTTTAAACAAAACCTTGTAGGGTTTGCAGCACCTCTTTGTCTTAAGGAGGACATCCAAGAAGGCATGGATCTTTCTCCATTACTTCAGTCCAGCATTGAAAAGAAAAAAATATGCAAACGTGAGTGCAAGCTAATCATGGTAGAAACATTTTCATGTTTATTTATAACGTGAGAATACCCAGGAATAACATGATCAAAACAAACCCTAACGAAAAGCAGCAATAAGAGAAGTCCGGCTAGATTTATCGTCACCAAGAAAAGGACATTTTATCCAAAATAAAAAAAAAAAATCAGCAAAGGACTCGAAAACTCTAGCACCAGCAGTAGCAGTAGAGATGCATCTTCAGTTGAAGGGGAAGTAGCAGGGGTCAACCCATGGATTGCTTTGGTCTTTGTAGGGCTGCATCATCTCCAGGCCGCCACCATACATCAAGTTAACATTAGCGTTCACCACATCCGCGAACCAATTCGGCATCTGGAGAGCCTCCATCGCCGCCTCCATCGGAGTCTTCTCCTTCATCACCGGCATCGGTCCCTGCACCAGCGGCGCCGCCGGCATCGGCACCACTTGGCTCGACGTCATGGCCATCTGCGACCTCTCCATCTCCATCACTGGCATCGGCGCCGCTAGCGGCACCACTTGGCTCGACGTGCCGGCTATCTGGGACCTCACCATCTCCATCACCGGCATCGGCGCCGCCAGCGGCACCACTTGGCTCGACGTCCGGCGATCTGCGACTTCACCATCTCAATCACCGGCGACGCCTCGGCCATCTGCGCCATCACCATCTCCATCACCGGCATCGGCCCCTCTCCCGTCGCCGCCGCCGTCACTAATTGGCTTAACCCCTGGGCCATCTTCTCCCTCGCCATCTCGATCCGGTGCTGAACCATCTTCATCCTCATCTCCACCATCCATGCAAGGCTGTTCACGTCCTGCACGCCGACGTTGTGCAGGCTCCGCCCGGCGAGGCCGTCGTACATGAGCAGCGTGGTCTCGATCTCGCGATTTTCGCGCTCATGCTTGCGCAGCTGGTCCTGCAGCTTGGCTAGGCGCTGGCCGAGGAATCCTTCCTGGTTCATCATCTTCTTGGACTGCTCCATCTCCGGCATGCTCCGGAAGCGGGCGATGACTCGCGTCGCCTCGTGGATGGACGGCCACACCGCCGGAAGGGACTCCTCAGGACTGTAGACGACGAGGCAAGCTTTGACGTCGCAGAGCGTGGAGAGCTCGCTCACCTTCTTCACCAAGCCATTTTTCCTCTTCTTGAAGGTGGCCTTCCGGCTGGAGTCGTTGGCGATCCATGCCAGATTCACCTTCTTCCTAGCCATGGCAGCGTGTGATAGTTTGTGGTGGGGTATGGGAACGATTGCATGGTACTTATAGAGTAATAGATGGAAAGAAGGAGGAAATCAAGAGATTTGCTGCAATTTAGATTCGACTGGCGTTGTGACTCATGGGTTGAATTAAGGTAAGCAATCATTGGGAGGATCCGGTGGTATTATTAGGAAAGGTTTTAACCATGGAATCTTGATTGATTATTGGGGTATCTTGCGGCGAATAATGAACTAATAATCTTTTAAATGATATGATTAAGTGGGTTTAAGACTTCATTGATGTATATATTGCCTTAAATCGAGAGAAATTTCCGACCTTGTACCGGAGAATCCCGTTATGAATTGAGTCCGTCTAAAGTGTGTCTTCTTTTAGTGGAAAGATCGGTAATGCTGTGGGTCTCCAAAGTAATGCGAAACAATTTACCAACGGCGGACCGGTTGGGCACATGATAAACGGCGGAAGAATTATGTACAATTATGTGGGGCCCGGCATGGATGGATTGCAGGATTGTCCTAATCGGAAGATATCATGGTTCGTGGAAGGTTTTTTTATTCTCCGATTAATAATCTCGGATGGTTGTAAAGGGCCCGGTCAGCAGTAAAAAAGCCCAAAGCGAATGTGTAATATTTAAGAACTGAAAGAACTCGATGGATAATCTTAGGTGATATCTGGCTTGATCTATGTAATGTCTTTGTTTTCAGAATTCATACAGCTAGCGGTTTGCACATTTTTCTTGTTGTTCGTGACCGGCAAGGCTGAAAATGGACTTGAGTCGAAGTGCAAATTATGCCCGAACAAAATCAGATCAAATTTGGGTTGAGATATAAAATTCAATTTTCTTTTCGGACCAGACTCTGATATATTATTAGCTCGAGCTGGGCTTTTTCCAGACTCGAGCCCAACTTTTCTTAGACCTGAGCCCAACTGTAAGCCCAATCACCAGTCCGAAATTGTAGGTCCAACCATAATAGAAGTGAAAATATTAGTCCTTTACCAGTAAGGAAAAAAGATTCTTGATGTGGGATTTAACCTCTCCCTCGGTATCTTAAAGCTTTGTAGGTCGAACCTCACCTCCGACAACCAACACCCGTCATTTCTTTTTGCAAAGCAAAGTCATACTTTGTATCTCTCGACTTGACCAACCTTCGGCCTTGATAAAAAGCTTGGATCGATCCTGGGCCCTTGTGCCTGGTCATTGTGGGAGAAGACTCAAGTAGTGCTCCCTCGGATAGTCCGAAGGATGCTCCGATCGATGGTCATCCCTATATGCGATTGCATGATGAAAAGGCCATATCATATCCTATAATCAAGAGTAAATCCTAATAATTAAAGAGTACGATTGATTCCATATTGTTGTCAACATCACAATTAGAGGGCATAGCTATTTTTGTATGAAAGATAAAGATTCAATTTAAAGGAAGGTAAACATTCTTTTTGAAGTGGAATGATCTTAAGACAGTCCCGTGCAATCGAACTTCCGCCCTCTCACTTCTCACTAACCCCTAGTGGTGGCCTTTTCATCTTGAAAATATTCTTGGGGTTTCATCTGCAAAATGGAGTTCCCTGGGAGCTCCCAAGGTAAGAGGATAATGCATCTCTCTCTCAGTTCCACTCCCTCTTTCTTCCTTATGTTCCCGATTTCTGGCTTAATCGTCAGAGGGTCCATGCTAGAGGCACCTCCAGTTGGAGATTTTTTTGTAGGTACAGTTCGTAAGCATCATCTCTCTAGTAGTCTCTAACATGCTGTTAAAACTAGCAGTAACATATTAGTACAAGAGGAAGGGCCTAGCCCATTTTCTAGAAGAAACAAAGAGCGGAGTTGCTATGTTGTCTAAAGGCATATCCACTCGATACTCCACCACCACATCTAGCTTGGCTGATTCCCCTGTCGACAATCACGCCATTGAGTTTCAGTCGGTGCTATCCAGCAAGAGGTTCGGTCAAAGCCCAATCAGTTTGACTAACTTTTTTAATAGATCTAGGCCTTGGTGATTGTGATGTAGATGATTCAATGCCAGGACCAGGCCTCATCGAGGGCCCCACTACCATAAGCAATCTGGGCGATGCGACACCATAGTCAAGTAGCACCTAGGATGTTGTAGCCAGAGCAGCCACGACTTCCCCTCCAATGAAGCCTAGGTTGGAGGGAAAATACTTGCCAAAGCAGTCTCAAGAGCCCCAGGTGATGAGAGATGTGATTCTAACATGATGCAGGATGATATGAAAGGGATGAACATGAGAAAAATCTGATTAAAGCAAATAATATTTTTAGATTTTCTTTTTTACGGTTTGATTCCCAAAACTAGTCTAGATTAGGTTAGGGTTATCCTATATCAGTTAGCTTCCTACCCACATGCTAGATCAATCAAAGAGAAGAAAACGAGGATCCTAGGACTAAGAAGGCCTATTAGGAGCATGTTCAACTTCAAGAAATCAGACAAAGAGAGTTGGAAATTGATTTGAACATACTAGGCAATGATGTCTTGATGTTGTAGATGAGATCGCTCCGCTTAGATCGGTGCCTGGATGATCCGGTCACTTTCCCGCGGATCAGCCAGCTTTTTATCAGCTTTGTTCGAGGGCAAAGAAGACTTCATTCGAGGATGGTTTTATCGAAGGGATCCAGCACACGTCAGGAGTTAGTAATGTAGAATATGAGAAAATACTAAACTGGAAGGAAAAAGAAGATCGGGTAGAAGAGAGGCTGCTGGGGCTGACGGCCTTGTATGCAGTCTGGGAGTCTGGATCTAGAGAGGGGTGGCCTGGAGTGGAGAGATGTGAGGGCGGCTAAGGTTTAGTGGGATGAAAACTAGCTACTAATAACTAGGGCCTCACACTCCTCGATGTTTCGAAGAACAAAGCAAACGGGTCTCGCACCCACTCCACTAAAGGAAACAAAGCAATGTAGAAAAAACTCTTAATTTCATTCATGAAAAATTATTTATACAAGAGGGGAGGGGGTGGGTATTTATAGAGTTACCTAGTTCCCTTTCGTTGTCAAAGTTGGAGTACAGGCTTGTATCAAAGTGGGAGTACAAAATTAAATTAAATTAAAAAATTGATCTCCTTGCAGAATTTTGCTAGCTGACTCCTTGTTGGACTTGGAAGCTTTGACTTTTCTCTATGGGCTTGGGCTGGTAAGAAATTCTTACTGGGCTTCGACTAGGCTTGGACTGGTTGACTTCTTGCTGGGCTGGGATGACAACCACTTAGACTAGGTCAAGTTTTGGGCATCTTGGACTAGATCAAAGCTTGGGCACCAATTATGAATGGACCTGGGAGGGGCGCCAACTGCTATGGGCCTTGGACTGGGGTGCCAAGGCTAGGGATCTGGGGCGCCCCTTCTTTATGAGATCTTGTGGGCTTGAGGTGCCTAAGGCCTAGTATGCTGGGGCGCCAATCCTTCATGGGTCTGGGTGGCATGAAGGAGTCTAGATGCTTGGCTGGGTGACTTGAGTGGTGGTCCACTGGCTCTCCTCTTGAACGTGACATGAATGAACGCAAATACAGGATTCAAAGGGCCTAACTGACAAGACTTAAAGTAGGCCGAATAAAATAAATGGACTCAATTGATAGACTTCATTACAGGACTTAATTTATCCTGATGGACTCAACTTACAAATGACTGATTACCCAATACATGATTAGAAATTGGAACCTTGAAATCCTGGTTTGCATAATGAAAGAATGGGTCACTCATCTTAGGGAAGTGATCGTCAATGGAAACTATAGGAGGGTGTTCTTCCTGAGGGTATTGGTTTAAAGAGATTAGGTCTTTAATAAATTCTTTTGGTTCTTGAATCTTAGGACTGGGCTCTTTAATTGGGCTCTCTTCTAAAGTCTCCTCAGGTATGATTCTAACAATAGGGTTGGGTTCCTTATGGTCTTCTTCCTTTAACTGTACTTCCACTACAACTTCAGTTTGGGTGTGGTCAGGGTCAACTAATCCTGGGTTGGCTTCAGTCTGGGTAGGGTCAGGGTCAATTAATTCTAGGTTGCCTTCAGTTTGGGTATAGTCAGGGTCAACTAACTTTGGATTGGTTTCAATATGGGTATGGTCAGGATCAATTAATTCTAAGTCTTTTATAGGTATCTCTTCTTCTTCTTTCTCATACTCATCCATTAAGTTCACATCAGCTTCATATATCTCATCTTCAATGATAGCCTTATGAACCAATGGGATGGTAGGAGGTGGTTGGCTAAGAGAAAATTGACTAATACTAGGCTCATATCTAGGAGTACTAATCCTATGGGATTCAGGTCAACTAAGAAAAAACTAGGCTATACCCAGAGGTATTAATCCTATCAGATTCAGGTTGGCTAAGGGGAACTGGCCTAGTACTGGACTCATATCTAGGGGTACTATTCCTATTAGATTCGGGTCGACTAAGGGAAACTTGATTGGCACTAGGCTGATAGCTAAGGGTACTAACCCTATTGGGCTCATAGGATGTGGGCTCAGATCTATAGGTTGTGAACCTCTTGGGCTCATAGGACTTGGGTTTAGTTCTATGGGTTATGGGTCTTCTAGGCTCACGGAATACGGGCTCATTGGATTGGGGTTCATAGAATCTGGATTCATAGGATCTAGGTGCATAGGATATGGGTAGGTACCTTTCCCTAAGTTTGCTTTTCATAGCTTACTAGGTAGTTATGGGTATTTCTCCTTTTAGTTTAACCATTTTCTCAAACTTATTCTAGTCTACCTTAGCCTGGCGAACTAACTTAGCTTCAGCAAACTTGAACTGATCTCTTTCAGAATAGAAATCCATATGGCGTTGAAAGTACAGGTCCATATTTCTTTCTCAATTAAGATAATTCTTAAACTCAGGATCACCACTAAATTTAGGTACAATTCCCCTAACGTTCCTAGCGGGTCTCTCATCCTGGTCTGTGAAATCATGATTGGGTTTCGTTGTACTACAATCCCAGATTGGTTCAGGGTCTGGGGCTCTCCTAGGGTTGGGAGGTGGGGGACATGGGGTCCTAAAGTTAGGCTCTAGTTTAGGTCTGGTATGGGTCTTAGGGATTTTCCTTAGATTTTTTAATTGGTCATCTATCTGGTCATTTACTCGGTCCACCCTATGGGTCATTTGGTCAAACTTATGGTTCATTTGGTTCATCTAGGTGGTCAATTGGGCAAACTGGTCATTCATGGCCTTTATGAAAGTCTCAAAATTAGGCTCCATGGTTGAACTAGGTTGGGGTTTAGACTGGTGGTACTGGACTCCTGACCTAGTGTCATGCACTCAATCTAACATGGGATTATGATGCAGTCAAGCATACAAGGGTTAACACGTTCCAGAGTTTGCTAGACCTAGAGCCAAAGTTGAATGGGTCAACTCAACTTACACCCAACTCAACAACTAGTCCTTCCACTAGCTAGGTAAGAGGGGTGGTGGTGGGAGGCTCCCCCAACTAGTCACAGGGTCCTAATTAAAAATCACAAGTCCACTTAGGACGTTTGCCTCTAGACCTCCAGCCTTAGACACCAGTTTCTAATAATAGTTGGAGGATTGAGTGCACTAGTGTACCCACAAAACTTGGACCCGACCTGTTGGTGTCCCTAAATCAGTTAAGTTGCTAGTTGATTTTATTAGGCTTAGGCTCAAATGCAGGTTAGTTATTTTCGACCTAGGACAGGTGATGAAATCCTGCCCTGATCTGATAGAAGAGAGTGCCCTTAAGATTGAGTTAATGCGAATGATGAACACATGATGAAACCTGAGGCAATCTAAAATCAAAAAGAAAAGAATAAATTTTTTTTTTGTCCTGTTATGATGTGGCTGACTTAAATTTAAGTTGGTTAAGTGATCAATCAAAGGTGGCTTGGGTTGGGTGGGGTTTGGTAGTTGATTAGGTTTAGTCAAGTCAGGTATGCAGAATTAGCAGAAATTGGAATTTTTTTGTTCTGTTTTGATGCAGGGATTAGCATGGATTTTAGAATAAAAAAATTATATAAAATCTTCATAATAGAGGGTTATGTGTGAGTATCATTCTTACTAAATTTCATGTAAAACAAAAATAGTTTGATGATGCAAAACCTAGGATTTCTAACTAGCTACAGAAAAAACTGATCTTTGGTTAAGGTTTTTGTTTTGCTGATTTTTTTATTTTTCTATATTATGTAGAATCTGAGAAAAATAACATTAAAACAGAGAACAACTCAGGGAATAATCAGTGCAAAAATCACAAAAAAATAGTGTGCCTAAGATGAACAACTAGACCAATTTTTGGACCCCTAGAGCAAAAACAGCATGCAGATTATATGTTAGGGTTTTGTTTTTACCATTTTTTGTTTATTTTAAGATCTGAAAAAATTCACAAAAATAACAGAAAAACAAAGGACTAAACAGAGGATAATTATCATGAAAATAAGAAAAAAATAGAAACATTTGATGGGGGAAACAGTCCTATGTTTTTACTAGGTATGTAGGTTTTAGGATGCAGAAAACCTAAACTATGATGCAAGAACATGCCCTAATCCTGTTCTGATACCAAAATTAATGAAGGGACAGGATTCTAACATGATGCAAGATGATATGCAAGGGATGAACATGAGGAAAACCTGATTAAAGCAAACACATATTTTTAGATTTTTTTTTACGGTTTGATTCCCGAAACTACTGGTAGATTAGGTTAGGGTTATCCTGTATCAGTTAGCATCCTACCCACATGTTAGATCAATCAAAGAGAAAAGAAAACTAGGATCCTAGGACTAAGAAGGCCTATTAGGAGCATGTTCAACTTCAAGAAATCAGACAAAGAGAGTTGAAAATTGGTCTAAACTTATCAGGCAATGATGTCTTGATGCCGTAGATGAGATCGCTCCGCTTAGATCGGTGCCTGGATGATCCGGTCACTTTCCCGTGGATCCACTAACTTTTTATCAACTTTGTTCAAGGGAAAAGAAGACTTCATCTGAGGATAGTTTCAATGGAGAGATCCTACACATGTCAGGGGTTAGTGATGTAGAATATGAGAAAAATACTAAACAGGAAGGAAAGAAGATCATGCAGAATAGAGGCTGTAGGGGCTGGCAGCCTTGGATGCAGCCTAGGCATCTGGATCTAGAGAGGGGTGGCCTAGAGTGGAGAGATGTGGAGGGTGTCTAGGGTTTAGCGGGATGAAAACTAGCTACTGATAACTAGGGCCTCACACCCTTTGATGTTCTGAAGAACAAAGGCAAAATGGGTCTCAAACCCACTCCACTTGGAGGAAATAAAGCAATGTAGAAAAAACTCTTAATTTCATTCATGAAAAATTATTCACACAAGAGGGGAGGGGGTGGATATTTATAGAGTTACCTGGGGCCCTTTCCTTGTCAAAGTTGGAGTACAAGTTTGTATCAAAGTGGGAGTACAAAAGTGAATAAAATTAAAAAATTGATCTCCTTATAGAATTGTGCTAGCTGCCTCCTTGTTGGACTTGGAAGCTTTGACTTTTCTCCATGGGCTTGGGCTGATAAGAAATTCTTGCTGGGCTTGGACTGAGCTTGGACTGGTTGACTCCTTGCTGGGCTAGGATGACAACCACTTGGACTGGGTCAAGCCTTAGGCATCTTGGACTGGGTCAAAGCTTGGGCGCCAATTATGAATGGGCCTAGGAGGGGCACCAACTGCTATGGGGCTTGGACTGGGGTGCCGAGGCTAAAGATCTGGGATGCCACTTCTTCATGAGATCTTGTGGGCTTAAGGTGCCTAAGGCCTGGTATGTTGGGGCGCCAATCCTTCAGGGGTCTGGGCAGCATGAATAGAGTCTAGATGCTTGGCTGGGTGACCGAGTGGTGGTCCATTAGCTCTCCTCTTGAAATGACTTGAATGAAAGCAAATATAGGACTCAAAGGGCCTAACTGACAAGACTCAAAGTAGGCCAAATAAAACAAATGGACTCAATTGGCAGACTTCATTATAGGACTCAATTTACCCTGATGGACTCAACTTCAAATGACTGATTATCCAACCTATTAATTAGAAATAGCATTATACTACAAATTACTCACCTGGTGATTAAACAAATGCTCCTGATGTTCCTACATCACCAGGTGGGTAAGGGAATATTTCCTCTTTCCTCGATCGAACGAGTGATCGACACTTGCTCAATCACCACCTCAACCCTCTGAGGTCCATACTACAAGAGATGCAGAGATGGACCATAAACTCCAAGAGCTGAACCTACATATTGAAGCCCTATGAGGTTTGGCTCTAAACAAAGATGAAGGACTGGGCTTTAGCATTGACCCACCTCTAGATGCCCACATCATTCAAGAGCCGTTGCTAAGGCAATTTGAGATGCTAGAATTGAAAACCTATGATGAGTCAATCGATCTAATTATCATTGAGGAATTTCAAGGTCTTGATGCTCCTCCATGGAACCATTGATAGAGTTCTATGTCAAGCATTTCCTTCTACTTAGGATGGTGGCTAGATACCGGTATTCAAGTCTAAAGCCAAACTCCATACATTCTTTCAACAAATTGAGTTATTTATTTGCCATATATTTTGCTAGTAGTAGGAGGCTATGCTAGGGTTCCGATTTCCTAGTCAGCATCAAGTAGGGGGAATAGGAATCCCTTAAATCATATATGAGCCGATTTAATGCAATGACTATGGAGGTATATAATCTGGATCACACAGTCACTATGACCACTATAAAAAGTGGACTACAAAATTGTTCTTTCCTTTTCCCATTGGAGAAGAGAGAGTAGATGGATTTCTCTAAAATGCTAGGCAAGATGGAAAAGTATGCACGCATCGAAGAAACATACGAAGTGCATGGCTCACCTTCTAGCCCACTAGTTAGAGAGTGACCTTTGGTCCAATAGTTCCAACCGAAGAAAGAAGATCAAGGATGAGGAAGGCAAAGCCGATTGCCCCTATAGCATTGGAGAACTCTTCTTTGGTCCAAACCACAAAAGCCACCAAAACCAGTAGGATATTCTACCATCAAGAAGGTTTGATGAATACATCCCTCTAAATGCTCCACGTATTTAAATTTTGATACAAGTTAGGAAGCAACTACTAAAAACAAGGAAGTTGCAGATGAGATTGGACAAGCATAATCCATACAAGTACTACCTCTTCCACCATAATCATGGTGATGATATTGGGGATTGCATTCAACTTCAGGATGAGATTGAGAAATTCATCCATCATAGCTGATCGAAAAGGTTCCTCCAAAATCGAGAGAAGAGGCATGCCACTCAACCCTGCTATGCTTGCTAGAACCATAAAGGATGGAGGAGCTGACTGATCATGCCATTATAGGAAATGTTAACACCATCATCAGTAGGCTGACAAAAGAAGTTGTCTCGCATAAAAGGTAGAGGATCGATGAAGCCATCACCTTCACTGGGGCCAATGCTGAGGGAATGCAGTACCCACACAATGATGCTATGGTTATAATCCTGAATATAGTATACTATAATATACACCATGTGCTAGTTGGTAATAGAAGCTCGATGGATGTCTTGTTTTATGATGTCCTTTTAAAGATGGATGTTCCCCGGAGCAACTGGAAAGGATAGATGCACTAATAACAGGATTCTCCGAGGAGCTAGTTCCTGTTGAGGGAATCGTAGCACTATCTATAATAGCAAGACGATCCCCCCAATGATCCCTAGTGCACCTAGCCTTCACGGTAATAAAAATTTCCTAGTCATATAATGTCATCCTCGACTAACCCGAATTAAAATGTCCTTCATGCTATAGTTTCTACCTATTATTTGCTCATGAGGTCCCAACTATGTGTGGGGTTGGAGAGGTCCACAGGAACTAGACTTTAGTAAGGTAGTGATACTTGGTATCCTGCCAAGTTAAACCTCTGAGCACCTTTCTAGTTGAAGGGCTGGATACTAAAGATGAACTGGCCAAGAAACAAGGAGAGCCTATGAAGGACCTCCTAATCATTCCCTTATATAACAGGAATCCCCAACACATCGTTTGGATTGGCTCAAGACTAGATGAGACCACCAAGTAATAACAAGTGAATTTTTTATAGAAAAATACTAATATTTTTGCTTGATCTACTGTAGACATGCCTGACATTAAGCCAAAAATGATGGTACACTACCTAAATATGGATCCTACTCATTGAAGAGTAAAGCAGAAAAAGAGAAGCTTCACTCTCAAGTGATAGAAGGCCATCATCGAGGAGGTGAACAAACTTACTAATGCCAGATTTATTAGGAAAGTAAACTTTTCGAATGGCTGGCCAATGTCATGCTAGTGAAGAAAGCTAATGGAAAGTAGCAAATTTGTATTAACTTCACCAATATGAACAAAGCATGTTTGAAGGATAGAAATTCACTTCCTTGGATTGACCAGCTGGTAGATGCAACTGTAGGACATGAACTCCTTATATTCATAGATGCATTCTTGGGATATAATAAAATCTATATGGTACCCGAGGATAAAGAAAAAAATAGCTTTTATTACTGATCATGGTCTATTCTATTATAGGATAATGCCATTCGGTCAAAAAAATATGAGAGCAACCTACCAGTAGCTAGTGAACAAGGTCTTCGAGGATCAAATTTGATGCAATATATATGAAAGTCTACATGGATGACATGCTAGTCAGGAGCTACTCTTCAGAAAACCATGTAGATGACTTGGAGGGGACCTTCACCACTCTATACAAGTACCAGATGAAGCTAAATCCAACAAAATCTTCGGGGTGATGTCTAGTAAGTTCCTTGTATTCACGGTATCACACATAAGGAACAAGGCCAATCCTAAAAAAAACTCAAGTTGTAAAGAAAATGGGTGCCCTAAGTATGATAAAAGAGGTGTGGTGACTTACTGGGATGTCCCTACCCTTAAAGAAGCAAAAGGACTTTCAATGGACTGATTAGTGCCAGAAGGTGTTCCAAGAACTCAAGAGCTATCTCAGTACTCCACTACTTCTCAATAAGCTAGAGATGGGCGAAGAGTTATACTTGTTCTTAGCAGTTTTCCCTTCCTCCATTAGCTTCATCCTTGTCTGGGAAGAGGATCGAGTGCAAAGGCTAGTTACTACATTAATAGAGTTTTACATAATGCTAAAATCAGGTATACTCAGCTTAAGAAAACTAATCAATCTTTTCTCTTGTAACCGCAGCTAGGAAGCTTAGTCCTTATTTCAATTTTTATACCATGGTTATCCTCATGGATTAGCTGCTTAAGGTGGCCCTATATAGACTAGACACATCAGGTTGAGTGACAAAGTGAGCCCTCGAGCTTTCCAAATTTGACCTTGTGTTTAAAAGCATAGGTGCTGGCCGACTTTGTGACTAAATGTACCATTTCAAAGGAAGAGCCAATGGAGAACAACTTTGAGAATAACTTGGTGCAGGCACCAGGATTAGACAAAGGCTCCTCAATCCTCTGTGGATCTCTGATTAGGGTTTTAATCTGGTGGATCCTGTAATAAGGCTTCAAGCCTGAGCAATTTACTTTTGAGTCATGTACTTGGTTTCAATTTTTGTTTTGGTCATGTATCTTGGCCAATTTGGTTAATGGGTCCTGTAATTAGCTGAACTGGTTCACAAGCTCAAGTCAACCTAAAGTTGGGCTCAAGCTTGTTTGAAGTTGGGTCCACAAGCGAGCATTCAAGTCAAGCCCAATTGTGGACAGGTCAAGCCCTCTCTGGATGCCAAGTAAGAGCACCACTTCAGCTCATGGAGTGCCACCTCATCAGTACCACTTGGAATGATGAAGTGCCACATCACCAACCACTTGGATGGCCAAGAGAAGATGGAAGCTTCAAAGTCAACACCATGTGGATGCCACATCAAACCTCTCCTTGATCCAAGCCAACAACATCCCCACCCCACTCCCCACATCAAGCCCCTTTCCAAAGAAGCATGGGCAGCCAAGGAAGGTCAAAGGAGCATCCCTTGATTCTTGAAGACAACATCTCCATCCCACTCCCACTATCAAGCCTTTTTCCAAAGAACCATGGACGACCAAGGAAGGTCAAAAGAGCATCTTTTGATTCTTGAAAACAAGTGCACACAACACTCTCCAAATCAAGCTACCAAGATCAAGCTCATGGTCGGCCAAAGGCTCATGAAAGGAGTTCAAAATTTGAATGGGGACAACCTTCTCTCATCCCTCCCCGAATCATGCTTTCCACCAAATCAAGGCCAGCCAAAGGAGGATTTCAAGAGCTCAAAATCAAATTTTAGGCACCCCTTGATGAAGATGTGTAACCTCATTTTTCATTTGAGTTTTGAATTGGGCTTAGGAGCTTATATAAAGGGCCCTACTCCTCTTATAAAAATAATTTTTGATGAATGAGAAAGTAAGAAGTTCTTCTTCCATTAGCCCTTGTCTTCTTAGACTAGGAAATCTGTGAGAGAGTACCTTTGTCCTTCGGGACATCGAGGGGTGAGAGGCCCTGAGTTACTATCCTTCTTTGCAAGCCACCATTCCATCTTCAAGCTGGGAAGCCACCTGGAAGATCCACCAAGATGCCCAATGAGAAGAGCCCTCCTCGACCACCATCTTCGACTCCTTTCCTAACACTTCGTACATTCTTATACCCCTACTTGCTATTTTCTAATTATTTACTTGGTTGCTTGCAGGTCCTCCAGGTGCCATGGACAAAGGATTCGGTCTCCCTTGCCTTCGAGACCATTGGATGAAAAGTCGGCAAATCTGCAGGATCGAAGGCTTGATCTTCCAGGTCGCATCCACGAGTGTGAGCAAACTCGGCATCGGGCGCATCAGAATCTTCAAGGTTTGCATTCCCTAGTCTCCTAAGTAGGTATTGATTTAGAGCTAAGTCCTATGGGGTTTCTCAATCCCAAGGTCCTCTCTTCATCATTATTTAGGGGCTAAGCTTGCATGCTAGAAGATTTTTGTGCTTATAGAACCTCTAGATCTAATCTTTGCTGACTTCAGGAATCAGAAAATCTCTTAAAACCTAAATCACAAAAGAAAAAATTCATTTGCATATCCATCTCATCATTAGTATAGTCTCACATCATCTTAGTCCCGCATCAATTTCTGGTATCAGGGCATGGTTAGGACTTAGTTCTCTTTAAGTACTCGAATCAGGTGCTTCACAATGGCCGTCCGGTCATAGAAAAAAGTAGGGCTGCAAGACCCTCACATCCCATTCAAAGGAGATTTCTATGGCATGTAGGGGTGCTGATGTGATTGACCCTTGTAGGAGAAAACAAAGAGATAGATTTTAGATCCTAAAGAAAGTTTTGCATCATTAGATTTCTACATCTTTAAAATTTATGCATTTTCTTAACCCAGTATATAGTCTACTATTTTAGTTGTTTTTGCCTATAAAGATTTTTGATTTACCTGATTTTTATTTTGCTAGATTCCACATAATTAATAGTATTTTTAAAATTTTCTCAAATTTTATTTCAATCTGTAAAGTTTCTACATGCCCGAATACTCCCTGAGAACAAATCTGCTCTGAAATTCTAGCAAGTGCATTTCATCATACTTTCATTTCCATATAGTTTAATTTTGCACTTTAGGTTCATATTATTTAATTTCAGTATCTTATATTTCTGCTAATATACATCAAAACATAAAAAAGAAACTTAAATACATTTCATTAGGTCATGTGTATGCCATCATCTACATAATTGACTTAAGTGCAACAATATCACAAGATAAGGGAAGGAGGTCATTACCTTTCCTTGGCCCAAAAATCACCAACTTGCATTTCGATCCTAAGCCAAACTTAAAATCTAGTAGCAACCTAATAGCTTAGGGATATCAACGAGTCGGGTTTAACCATTATGGGGAAGCTAGTGCATGCAACCCTTCAATTAGTACCGAGAAGCCGGTGTCTAAGGCAAGAGGTTTAGCGTCAAACGACCAAAGCGGTATTGTAGTTCCTTAATTAGGTCCTTGTGAAAGTATAGGGGCCTCCCACACTCCCATCTCTTACCTGGCCGGTGAAAGGGCTAGTTGTTATGCTGTGTGTAGTCTAAGTTAAACCATTCTATTTAAACTCAAAGGTCTAGCATAACCATAGTACCTTTATTTGTGTGCTGCATGTCAACTAGGTCCGGAGTCCAATATCAGCCACATCACTCTCAGTCAGGTGAACCCATGGATAACCTCGAAAATCAAATTAGGATCCTCACTGAGCTGATTGTCAAGATGAACCAAAGATTTGATGGACTTGAAACAAGGATAGGAACTTTGGAGAGGACCCGGGAGACACACACTAAACCAGAGTTTGAGTCACCTCCCCACCCTAGGAGATTCCCTTAATGTGATTCCCCCTTAGAGTCTGACCTATCTTTTGAGAGTGAACCCGACCTAGAGTGTCCACCTCAAATTTTACCAGAGAGAGGAGAATGGATCGAGCATGTCCTGGATGATCAAGCTATCACCACCCAGGACAAAGGCTTCCAGCGTTACTTGGTGGCTGACTGGAGTCCGATGATTCATGGATTACTCGAGAGGACCTGCAGCACCTCGAACTTGACCTTCTTGAGAAATACCAATGCCAAGTCAACCCATACTCGATAGGGTCGAATTCCTCCAACCCCGGGAGAATTGGTACGGGTACCAGGATTAAATAGAGGCTCCTCAATCCTCTATGGATCTCTGATTAGGGTTTTAATCTATTTGGTCCTATAATAAGGCTTCAAGCCTGAGCAATTTACTTTTGAATCATGTACATGGTTTCAATTTTTGTTTTGGTCATGTATCTTGGCCAATTTGGTCAATGGATCCTGTAATTAGCTGAACTGGTTCACAAGCTCAACTCAACCTAAATTTAGGCTCAAGCTTGTTTAAAGTTGGGTCCACAAGTAGGCATTCAAGTCAAGCCCAATTGTGGACAGGTCAAGCCCTCTCTGCACGCCAAGTAAGAGCGCCACTTCAGCTCATGGAGTGCCACCTCGTCAGTACCACTTGGCATGATGAAGTGCCACATCACCAAGCCACTTGGGTGGCCAAGAGAAGATGGAAGCTTCAAAGTTAATGCCATGTGGATGCCCTATCAAGCCTCTCCTTGATCCAAGCCAACAACATCCCCACCCTGTTGACTTTGTCTTGATTTTGATGATTGACAAAATGTTTAAGTATATATGAGTAATAATTATATTTTAAGTGTATTTTTCAGATCTTAGTACTCAACCATGTTGGATAAACAAATGCTTGTATTTCAGTTGAAAAAGTCCTTAAATTAATGGAAAATCAAGTATATGGACTTTGGAATTAATATGGAAGAACTTGAAGAGGTTAAAGTTTCAATTTGAAGATGTTTCAGCAATGGCACAGGCAAGTGTCGAAACCTGAAAATGAAGTGTCGACACTTGAGATCAAGTGTCGACACTTGAAGAGTGAAGTGTCGACTCAAGACCTGAGACAAATAGAAAACTTTAGAAAGCACTTTCAGTCAAGTGTCGACACCTGGAGCTGAAATGTCGATACTTGGAAGTGAAGTGTCGATACCTGAAAAATGAAGTGTCGACACTTGAAACTAAAGTGTCGATACCTAGAGGTGAAGTGTCGACACTTGAACAGTAACAGCTAGTTTTCTAGGCTGCAGAACTTCTCCAACTTGGCTCCAACAGCCATATTTTCCTCCCTAATGGCTAAAATGATCATTTAAGTGTTGGGAGGCTATATAAACATCAAGAATCAAATAGGAAAGTAATGCTTTGGTGAGTTTCTTAAATATTCTTAAAGGATTCAATAGTTGAGTGATTAAAAGCCTTCAAGCTTCCAAGTTTCAAAGAGAGCAATCAAAGTCTACATCCACAAGTATCAATTAAAGGCTTCATCAACTTGAAGACAAGATCTTCATCAACAATCAAGGACTTCTAAGAGATATTTGCTTTATTTTAGAAGGCTTTTATTGTATTCATTTAAACTTGCTCTTACATTGTCTTACTTAAGGTTTTTGGTGAGCCTTGGAAAACCAAAGAGATTTTTGGTAAGCCTTTGAAAACCAAAGTAGTTGTTGGTGAGCCTTGAAATCAATTAGGGTTTTACTTGTGAGCCCAAAGCCAAAACAAGTTGTTTAGGTTCTTGGTTATCCTGTAAAACCAAGGGTGGTTGTTGGTAAGCCTTGAAACCAACTAGGGTTTGACTTATGAGCCTGAAGACAAAACAAGTTGTAAAGGTTGTTGGTGAGCCTAAGTTATAAAACCAAACTTAGTGAAATTTCCAAGGGATTCTTGGGGAGTGGATGTAGGTGCTTGGTTGGCACCGAACCACTATAAATCTTTATGTTTGTGTGATTGTTCTCCTTGTACTTTTATTTTTTATTTTCGCTGCATTTATTTGAAATACACAAGCACTTGAATTGCATTAGCACATACTTGCTTTAGTTCATAGATATTTTAAATAGTACAAAAGTTTTATAAAATCCAATTCACCCCCCTCTTGGGTTGCCTACCTGAGCCTACAATTGGTATCAAAGCAGGTGCTCTGTTTGAAAATCTAATGATTTTGAGCTAAAGTTCATGGCAATCCTTGTAGGTATTAATGTTAGACCACCATTTTTCAATGGCACAAATTACACATTTTGGAAAACTCGCATGCGCATCCATATTCAATCTATTTAGTTATCATCTTTGGAAAATTATTATTAGTGGTCATCATATTCCTTCCATTTTGGTTAATGGCATTTCCATTCCAAAGCTCGAAGAGGATTGGAATGAATATGACATTAAACAAACTGAAATCAATGCTAAAGCAATGAACTTGCTTTATTATGCATTGGATTTGAATGAATTTAATAGAATCCCTACATGCACTTCGGCGAAGAAAATATGGGACACACTTGAAGTTACTCATGACGGTACTCTTCAAGTGAAGAACACTAAAATTAATTTTCTTGTACATTCTTTTAAAATTTTTGAAATGATGTAGTATGAATCTATATCTAATATATTTTCTAGATTTATGACTATTATTAATGAATTAAAAAGTCTTGGCAAAATCTATACTAATGCTGATTTGGTAAACAAAATTCTTAGATCCTTGCCAAAATCATGGGATCCAAAGGTGACGACGATCCAAGAAGCTAAAGATGTAGAAACCTTACCTTTGGAGGAGCTTATCAGTTCACTCATGACCTATGAGTTGAACTTATAAAAAAGGATAGTGGAAGCTGATACAGAAAAGAAGATAATGACTTTCAAAGCCAAAAAGAAATTCAAGGCAATGATGGCAACTTGGAGCGATAGCGAAGATTCAAGTACGGATGATGAAGTTATCCATTTTTGCTTCATGACAAATGAGAAAAAGGTATGTGCTAAAAATAATTATGATTTTACCTTTAAAGAATCACATGATGTATCTAATGATCTTGTGCATGAATATAGATTGCTAAAAATTGAGCACAAGAAATTAAATAGGCATGTAGATTCATTTTCTCTTGACAACACCAATCTTGCTAATAAAAATGATGATTTAAATGCCAAGATTGATATTTTGAAAAATAAAAAGAATAATTTTTTTAAAGAAAAAGAAGTTTTAGAAAAAGAAAATGCTATTTTGAAAGATTTATGTGATAAAAATATTTTGGTTGAGGAAAAGAAGCAAAAACTTTTAAAAAATTTCTCTATTTCTGCTTCTTTCAATTTATCTTCTAAATGTGATTTTAATGCTTATCCTTCTAGATTAAAAAAAGTTTGGGTTCCAAAAGGAACCATAATTACTAATCATAAAGGACCCAAGAAAGTTTGGGTACCAAAAATATCCACTTAATTTATTTTACAGGAATGTCTTGCAACCCAACATGAAGAAAGGAAGTTCTTGAAAAGAGGTTGTACAAAACAATTTAAAGAAGTGGACAAGCTACATTTTGAACTAAATGGTAAAAGGAAGGACTTTGTATATTGATAAATTCTAAACATCTCCTTCCATAATTAAAAATGTAGATTTTTTTATTGCATCAATTACTTTGAAAAATTATTTTAAATAGTTAATTAGAATCAAGTTTGGACTTATCATCATTGGCTGTGATCATGAACTTTTTGGTGTTGATGAATTTCATGCTATCATGATTAAACTTATGATTGTAAGACCTTCACTTGATTTTGATTAATGTATTTCATGAAAAATACTTTTAAAAATGCATATTGATTTGAAAAATATTTTAATTGATTAATTAGAATCAAGCTTAGACTAATAATCATTAGTTGTGATCGTGACTATTTTGATGTAAATGGATTTCATGCTCCTATGATTTCAACTTATGATTATTAGACTTTCACTTGATTTTGATTAATACAGTTTTTGAATTATTTCAAGTGAAATGTTACGATTTATGTGCTTTCATTGTTGGCATCTATTCTTAAGTTAGAATTGATTTGAATCAAGTATAGAACTGGTAGTTAAGGATTACATTTAAGAAGAAGGTATGTATATTGATAAACCCTTGCTTTAGTAGCTAGACTTGATATCATATTACTTCTAGCATTTGTATGGATATCAAATCATCTTAAAATGAATTTGAAATCATGCTAAAAGTTTTTAAGTGATATAAATGCTTTGTATTTTGAAAATCATGAATATCTTGAAAAATTTCAAATCTTGATGCATGATCTTTCATGTTTTATTCCTTAAATAAATGCATATTTTCAAAGAAGGAATAACATTCAGAGAGAGCATCCAAAGATTTGTTATCATATTTGATGTTTTGAATATTTTGCTTTATATCATGCTGTACTTTTATTGCTCTGATACTCTTTCTCCTTGTTTTCAAATCTAATTTTTTAAGAGGAGTTACATTCAAATGGTATCATATTTCAATTGGTATTATGTTCAATTTGTATCATAATTATTTATATTTATGCATTGATTTTGATGACCTACTTACTATTCTTTCCGACTTCATTCCCACTTTGTATTGCCTTTCACCCTTTTTCATGATGTCAAATTGGGGGAGAAAATTATTAAGTATGAAAAGGGGAAGATTGGATAAACATGAAAAATCATTTGAGAAATGAAAGAAAGTGCAAAAGGGGGAGAAGAATGTAAAATATTTTTATTTAAAGGGAAGAATTAGTAAGAAGAAGAAATTTTAAAATTTAAAAATTTTGCATATTTTGAAAAATATTTTTGAAGATTTTTTTTGGATCATATATTGAGGGGGAGCTTGGTGCTTATTGATTTTGAGCTTTCATGTTTATACTATTATTAATCTTTTAAGCTTACCCTTTTTATATACTTAAAGGTTTTGTCATCATCAAAAAGGGGAAGATTGTTGACTCTATCTTGATTTTGATGATTGACAAAATGTTTAAGTATATATGAGTACTAATTATATTTTAAGTATATTTTTTAGATCTTAGTACTCAACCATGTTTGATGAAGAAATGCTTTATTTCAGTTGAAAAAGTCCTTAAATTAATGGAAAATCAAGTATATGGACTTTGGAATTAATATGGAAGAACTTGAAGAGGTTAAAGTTTCAATTTGAAGATGTTTCAACAATGGCACAGGCAAGTGTCGACACCTGGAAATGAAGTGTCGACACCTGAGGATCAAGTGTCGATACTTGATGAGTGAAGTGTCGACTCAAGGCGTGAGATAAACAGAAAACTTTAGAAAGCACTTTCAGTCAAGTGTCGACACCTGGAGCTGAAGTGTTGACACTTGGAAGTGAAGTGTTGACACTTGGAAAATGAAGTGTCGATACTTGAAACTGAAGTGTTGACACCTGGAGGTGAAGTGTCGACACTTGAACAGTAATGGCTAGTTTTCTGTGCTGCGGAACTTCTCCAACTTGGCTCCAACGATCATATTTTCCTCCCTAACGGCTATAAACGGTCATTTAAGTGTTGGGAGGCTATATAAACATCAAGAATCAAATGGGAAAGTAATCCTTTGGTAAGTTTCTTGAATATTCTTAAAGGATTCAATAGTTGAGTGATTCAAAGCCTTCAAGCTTCCAAGTTTCAAAGAGAGCAATCAAAGTCTACATCCACAAGCATTAATCAAAGGCTTGATCAACTTGAAGACAAGATCTTCATCAACATTCAAGGGCTTCAAAGAGATATTTGCTTTATTTTAGAAAGCTTTTATTGTATTCATTTAAACTTGCTCTTACATTGTTTTACTTAAGGTTTTTGGTGAGCCTTGGAAAACTAAAGAGATTTTTGGTAAGCCTTTGAAAACCAAAGTGATTGTTGGTGAGCCTTGAAACCAACTAGGGTTTTACTTGTAAGCTCGAAGCCAAAACAAGTTGTTTAGGTTCTTGGTTATCCCGTAAAACCAAGGGTGGTTGTTGGTAAGCCTTGAAACAAACAAGGATTTGACTTGTGAGCCCGAAGACAAAACAAGTTGTAAAGGTTGTTAGTGAGCCTATGTTATAAAACCAAACTTAGTGAAATTTTCAAGGGATTCTTAGGGAGTGGATGTAGGTGCTTGGTTGGCATCGAACCACTATAAATCTTTGTGTTTGTGTGATTGTTCTCCTTGTGCTTTTATTTCTTTATTTCCACTGCATTTATTTGAAATACACAAGCACTTGAATTGCATTATCACATACTTGCTTTAGTTCAAAGATATTTTAAATAGCACAAAAGTTTTATAAAATCTAATCACCCCCCCTCTTGGGTTGCCTACCTGAGCCTACACACCCCACTCCCCATATCAAGCCCTTTTCCAAAGAAGCATGGGTGGCCAAGGAAGGTCAAAGGAGCATCCCTTGATTCTTGAAGACAATATCCCCATCCCACTCCCCCTATCAAGCCTTTTTCAAAGAACCATGGACGACCAAGGAAGGTCAAAGAGCATCCCTATATTCTTGAAGACAAGTCCACACAATACTCCCAAAATCAAGCTACTAAGATCAAGCTCATGGTCGGCCAAAGGCTCATGAAAGGAGTTCAAAATTTGAATGGGGACAACCTCCTCTCTTCACTCCCTGAATCAAGCTTTCCACCAAATCAAGGCCAGCCAAAGGATGATTTTAAGAGCTCAAAATCAAATTTTAGGCACCCCTTGATGAAGATGTGTAACCTCATTTTTCATTAGAATTTTGAATGGGACTTAGGAGCTTATATAAAGGGCCCTACTCCTTTTGTAAAAATAATCTTTGATGAATAAAAAAGTGAGAAGTTCTTTTTCCTTTAGCCCTTGTCTTCTTAGACTAGGAACTCTGTGAGAGAGTGCCTTTGTCCTTCGGGACATCGAGGGATGAGAGACCCAGTGTTACCATCCTCCTTCGCAAGCCAGCATTCCATCTTCAAGCTGGGATGCCACCTAGAAGATCCACCTAGATGCCCAACGAGAATAGCCCTCCTCGACCACCATCTTTGACTCCTTTCCCAACACTTCTTACTTTCTTATACCCCTACTTGCTATTGTCTAATCCTTTACTTGGTTGCTCGTAGGTCCTCCAGGTGCCACGGACAAAGGATTCGGTCTCTCTTGCCTTCGAGACCATCGGATGAAAAGCCGACGAATCCGCGGGGTCGAAGGCTTGATCTTCCAGGCCGCATCCATGAGTGTGAGTGAACTCGACATCGGGCACATCAGAATCTTCAAGGTTTGCACTCCCTAGTCTCCTAAATAGGTATTGATTTAGAGCTAAGTTTTATAGGGTTTTTCAATCCCGGGATCCTCTCTTCATCATTGTTTAGGGGCTAAGCTTGCATACTATAAGTTTTTTGTGCATATAGAACCTCTAGATCTAATCTTTGCTTACTTCGAAAATCAGAAAATCTCTTAAAACCTAAATCACAAAAGAAAAAAACTCATTTGCATATCATCTCATCATTAGTATAGTCTCGTATCATCTTAGTCCCACATCATAACTCAACAAGGAAACATCCAAAGAACCAATGGGTGATACATGTGGATGGCTCCTTAAGTGCCAACAAGTCAAGAGCAAGGTTAATTCTTTCCAGTCATAAGCGAGTAATCATTCAATACACTTTGCTTTAAGTGCCCCTCTGTAATTAATGAGACCGAATATGAGGTTCTGATGGCTAGCCTCTGGATATCTAAGGAATTGAGAGTGCAACACATGAAGGCCTATAGTGACTCATAATTTATTATTAGCCATGTGTTGAAGGAATATGAGGAGAGGGAGGAAAATATAAAGAAATATTTATAGAAGGTGAAGGATTTGATCTAAGTCTTCCATAGTTTTGACATTCAATAATTCCTCATGATGGAGAATGTTCAGGCCAATACCTTGTCAAAGCTTTGCAATATTTGCATCGCATGACATATGCATGTAGGTTTTCTTTGAAGTGATAGAGGAACTTAGCATCAAGGAGTCCTTGTGATGTGACTTGATGTAGAGCCCTGTTGGATTCATTAGCTAGCTCAATCCTCTATGATGGGACTTTCCTCGATGATCGAGAGGAATCCTAAAAAATATGGCACTAGGCCCTCGGTACATCCTTTATGAAGATAAGCTCTATAAGAGGTCTTTTTCTCTGCCATTACTGAAATGCCTGCAATCCTCAAAGATGTAGTACACTCTATGAGAAGTTCATGAAGGGATCTATGGAAACCACTTAGAGGGCAAAGCCTTGCCTTATAAGATTTTGTGACAAAGATACTATTACTCTACTATATAGTAGAATCTAGAGGCTCGCAAGCCCTTCTTCATAGAATACATTGCCACATATTCATTGAGATCTGGTATCTTCAATATGGTAGAATTAAACCTCTTGATGTAATCTCTTAGAGATTCCCCTTTAGACTGCTGAATAAAGAATAAGCTGTCAGAGTTTCTAGGCATTTTTCTGCTTGTTTTAAAGTGGGAGACGAACAACTTTTCTAGCTAACTGAATGAATGAATAGTATCTAGCTACAGACTTGAGTACCATATTCTTGCTGACTTCTTCAAGGTCACAGGGAATGCAAGATAATGCAATGCATCTGATGCCCCTTGGATCAGCATATGGGCTTTAAGGCTACCAAAATGATCCAAAGGGATAGACGACCCATCATACAGTTCGATTTGCTGAACTTTGAAGTGATGTGAGATTCTTTCTTCCATAACCTTCTTAGAAAAAGGAGATAAGATACTGCAGCTCGGTGTTGTGTCCTCTGCTTTCCTCTGTTCAAAATCCTTGGTGATTTGCAAGTCCAGCTTTTTAAATTTTCTATCAAAATTGCTTGCTCTTGCAGGGTGTCAAACTTGAGTACTGTCAGGGGTTGATTATCCAGATGACGTTGAACGGGATCATGGATGCTTCCCATTTTTCCGCTTCTTGGTGTGATGGTGAGATTGGTGATGATGCCTCAACGAGGACTGTTGACCTGAAGAACATTGATAAGATGAATGCCTTCTTGGGATAAGATGTTTACTTTCCTGAAGGGAAGGTTGCCGGCTAGTTCTTGATGCGGTAGGTCACATTGATTTTCTCACAGCAATTTCTTGAAGGTTCTGCATCGCTGCAGTGAGCACCTCTACTTTGTCGAATAGAGTATTCAACTTTTCTTGATCAAAGTATCTCATGGGAAGAGCTTCCACCCTCTTGCCAAGAACAGGATCATTCTCCTTTTCACCAAGAACAGGATCATTCCCCTTTTTGCCAAGAATAGGGTCATTCCTTTTTTCACCATGAACACGATCATTCCTCTTGTTTCTAAGAACAAGATCGTTCCCTTTTGAAGAACGAAAAATATCTTCTGCTTGCAGATTCTTCTTCCTACCTTTCACCATGCTTCCTTCCAGATTATTAGAAACTCCTTCACTGAGTTTCCCTACCTGGCACGCTAATCTGTTGCATTCAAATAAATTACAACGAGCTTGAATCAAAGAAAAGTGGATTGAGCTATTTTAATCTAGCTCTCTGCGGTCTTCTTAGAGGATCTAGGTGTTGATGTAGCTCTTAAGCTTGTTAATGGCATATGGACTGGAACAGATATGATTTGAAGGAAAACTAGGTAAAGAATGGCACAGAAAAGAAGAAGTAGCCAAAGTCCCCTCACCATCGCACTCGAAGGTATTTATAGGCTACGAACTTAATCGCTTACAGCTGGCATCTAGCTATTAGATGGTTAACCCAGAACCGTGAGCACGTGCGGTGAAAGTCATCTATAATTGATCAGCCCTTCATCCATAGTTGATCGGCCCTTCATTCATAGTTGATCGGCACTTCATCCATAGTTGATCGGCTCTTCATCCATAGTTGATCGGCTCTTCATCCATAGTCGAATGATCTCTGCATTATTTGAATATTGATAAGCTTTACCTTTCATAAAAGTTAGCCAATTACCTAGAAGTTAGTTAATCTTATGCTTGTTGAGCATTGATCAGCTTTATGCCTGTTTAGCTTTATGCCTTTTGAATATTGATCATACTTATGCCTATTGGGCATTGATCATATTTATGCCTACTAGGCATTGATTATACTTGTGCCTATTGGGCATCGATCATACTTGTGCCTATTGGGCATCGATCATACTTGTGCCTTTTGGGCATCGATCATACTTGTGCCTATTGGGCATCGATCATACTTGTGCCTATTGGGCATTGATCATATTTTTGCCTATTAGGCATTGATCAGCTTTATATCTCTTAGACGTTGATCAGCCAGCTTCAAGCTTTCAATAGATCAGCATAAACATTCCAAACTTATCATATCCCAATACTACCAAAAACTCTTAATACCTTACATAAGTTTACCCAGACTCAAAGGTTGTTCTCATGCCCTTTGTATAAGTAGAAGATTTCCCATTAGATAGTAGATGAAATGGGCCATTGGGATATTAATAGCTTTAAGTAAATTGGTTAAGTGCAAACTCCTTATTTCTCTAAATAATTCTTAACCAACTCCTACTGTTATTTCCGTAATCCTCTACTCCCATGGAGTGATGAGATATCATTTTAGTGCAAGGATGTTCCTCTTATTCTTTCACTTTTCTTTCACTTTTTTTTTTTGATATAGATCATGCAATGTCTTAATCTCTTAAGCTTTCTATCTGACCCTTATAACAGGTTTTCAACCAATGTCTCACATACCAGTTGGCTTTAGGGCACTAGGTGTAGAACACCCCTCAAGCTGACTGGCTTGAGTTAGAAAGGCTACAAATCAAATTGGTTGTATAGCAAATTTTCTCACATCTTCACTTTTTGATGCGAGACTCAACTGTTTACTTAGACGAAGAGACCCGGTTACTCGGTGGAACAATGTTTAGAACTTGCTTTATTCTCTATCTTTTTTTCTTTTCTTTTTTCACTAATAAAGGAACTTTTCATTAACAACAACCCATACACATCCAAGAGGTAGATTCTTTTTCGATGCGAATAGGAGGGTTAGAATTATCTAGAAACTTGATTTCATTCTTACCTACCATGTTTACTTGAGTCAATTAATATTTTATCCCTCAATATTTCAAAAATTATTTAGACTGTTCAATCAATTACTTATAAAAAGTGTATGATTTAGCCTAAGTCTAAGATCAACAAGTGTAAGATAATAAGGTGAAGGTAGCTCTAAATATATACTTATTCAGCTTATTATTTCCCCATTAATAAAAATTGATTCTAAATATATGCATGATATGGTATAAAAGGAAACGAAGATACCTGAGGAATTTTCTTGAGCTCTCTCCTCAACTTAGCCAATGGAGCCTATTTGAGTTAGGATCTACTAAACCTAAACATGCTAAAAAGAAAATTATTAGAAAGAAAGAAGCTGGGTTGCCTCCCAAGAGCACAAAGTTTAAATTCTTCAGCTAGACCAAGTGGATATTTTAGATTGTGTCGGTTGATACATCCACTAAATTATCATATATACCTAGCCACGACGGATGGTTGGACGAAGTTCAATCAGTAATGTCCCATATGATATCTTTGTTATAGTAGGTATCCAGAGATGGCTTGGTTGATGATTTATCTATTTCCATGAGTGTTTCAGTAGGATGCCCCATCTCTGGCTAATCTTATCATCATCAAGTATTTTATCACTATTCTCATATTCTTGTGTTGGCTAGATACTATTCTCAACATCGACTTCCTCTTTGCTAATGTCTATGGATTCATAAATTTCATCTTGGATTATACTCATGTTAGCAAGATTGGTAGATTCTTGTTCCAAATTAAATATATTCAGCTCAATAGTCATGTTCCCAAAAGATAGTTTCATAAACCCATTCTGATAATTAATTTCAGCATTAGCAGTAGCTAGGAATGGTCTTCCTAAAATAACTGGGATATGACCTTTAGGATTCGATACTGGTTTAGTCTCCAAAACGATAAAATCAACAGGGAAGATAAAATTTCTAACCTTGATCAAAACATCCTCTACCATTCTTTTAGGGATTCTAAAAGATCGATCTGCTAATTGTAAAGTTATCCCTATTGGCTGTAGTTTTCCTAATCCCAATTGCTCAAAAACTGAATATGGAAGAATATTTACACTAGCCCCTAAAATAAGTAACTCCTTCTTAATTTGGGTTTCTCCTATAACACATGAAACTGTTGGAGATCCTAGATCCTTATACTTTATAGGCATGTGACTTAACAAGTATGAACTCACACTTGTTTCTAAGAAAGCTCTCTTTGGTACATTGGTAGTCCTTTTCTTGGTACAAAGGTCTTTTAAGAATTTGGCATAAGTTGGAACTTGTTGGATCATGTCTAGTAGAGGGATGTTTACTTGAACTTGCTTAAACACCTCTAACATTTTGTCTAAATATTTCAATTATTTATTAGACCTTAATCGATTTGGAAAAGGAGCTTTAGAAATTATGGGTTCCTGATTTGGTGGATTATTAGTGGTTCAACAGCTTGAGTTTGAAAGGTAGGTTGTTCATTAGATGGCTCAGTTGACTTAGTAACTAAGTCTTTTCTAATGTCAGATGTATCAACCTTATTATCCACTTACTTCCCTAATCTTAAAGTGTGAATTGCATTTACTTAATTGACTTAATTTTCTTGGGGTGGATGATCATTTTGGTTCCTTAGGTTGGGCTCAGGTTGACTAGGTAGCCTACCTCGTTCACGTTCACTAATGGTAGATGCTAGCTGACCCACCTGCATTTCCAAGCAGGCTATGGCCTGAGAGTTTGAATTCAGAAGTTGGCTCGTGGTTTGCATAAAATTACTTAGTGTAGCACTGGTGTCAACATTGGATTTGGCTAAGGCTTCTAGGCTTTTCTCTAAAGAACTAATTTTCCTATCATTGTTATTATTAATGCCTGGTGGTGGTAAGTTGTTCATCATAGGATTAGGCCTTGGATTTTGTTGATTGAAGATAGGACCATCTATATTTGGATTCTATGACCATAAGAAATTTGGATGATTCCTCCATCCTGGGTTATATGTGGGTGCATAGGGATTATTCATTGGTCTTTGATAGGTAGCATTCACCTGTGCACATCCATTCTCTATTGGGTTCATCAAGAGTGGACATTCCTCCGGGACATATTCTGGTGCATTGCATCCATAACATATTGGTACAGTCACTTGGTTCATAATAGATGGTCTCTGAAGTTCTAAGGTCTCTAACCTACGTGTCAAGGTTGCAATTTTAGCTTCTGCAGCCAGGAAGTCTACATTTGATGCATTCCACCCCTTGAAGGTGTGGATCTTTCTGGTTCTCTAGTTGTTTCCCATTGTAGATTATTGACCCCATAAGTGATTTTGATGATAACCAAACAATGGTACAAGCATTTGTTTCACAAACAACTCTTCAAGTTGTTTACAAGTTTTTGTAGGATGAATTCATTGCCCAAATCTTAACTCCTACATTTTCATTTTTTGTTTAGAGTTGTGTTGTAATTGTATATTGTAAAAAAGAATCCAAAGAAAAAAGTTAAGAAAGATCATAAAATTGGGTTACTTTTAAATGTGTTTCAAGCTTTATATTTCTTATAAATATGTTGAGTTTGAAGACATCTTGAAGCTTGAAGACTTGCTGAATGAATTCTGGAGAAAGACTAAGAAAATAATTGAAACATTCATCCAAGCCGACTTGAAGAGAAGAGAGTCGACTTTGGCACATGGCACGCATGAGGATTCTGGCATGCAGATATCCGAGCCAACTCTAAGGGACCCGAGCCAACTCATCCAGTGTACTACTTCCTAAATTAGATAGGCGAGCCGACCCAAAGGGAGTCCGAGCTGACTCTATTATATAGTCAGACATCCGAGCCGACTCTTTAGAAGATCGAGCCGACTCCTTTAGAGTCCAGAAAATACATTCTGAGAACAACAGCTAACCGAGTCGACTAAAATGGAAGTTAGCTGACTCATCCAGACTGATATGTTGAAGGCTTGTGGATCCAAGTTGACTCAAACCAAGGCAAGCCGACTCTTGCAGAGTTAGAAATCAGGACACTGTGCAAGCGAGCCAATAGGATTGAATAGAGTCGACTCAACCATAACAACTCTGAGGATCCGAGCCGACTTGAGTAATCTGAGCCAACTCAAATAACAATTGCAGGCATATAATGGCTAGTTCTAGAACTTGGATTTTGAATCCAAAAGTGGTCCAACAGTTAAATGTCACATCCCAACGGTCTACAATGACTGAAACTACCTGAGAAAGGTACAGGATTATATATTTGAGGGATTTGAACTATTTGAACAAGGCTTTTGAGAGAGTTAATGGATTATTGAATATCCGACCAAGTCAACAAGTAAGAGAGCACTAAAAGCATTCAAGATAGCCTTCAAGCCTTCACCAACTCTTATCTGATGCTTGAAGCACTTAGTAAAGAATCTATAGAAGCCATTAAAGTGCATTGAAGTGCATTCAAGTGGGCTTCTCTCGAGCTGCATTGGTAACCATTCGACAAAAAATTGTTTGTTATTCTGTTGCTTTTCTTTTCAATTCATTTTTGAATTATTGGGTTATTGGTGAGCCCGGTTGAAAAATCAAATAGGTTCTTAGTTAGCCTTTGTTTAAAACCAAGTGTTGGGTTCTTGGTGATCCTATTTAAACCAAGTTGGATTTTTTTGGTAATCCAGAAAAATTAAAGTGTAGAGGTTTGGATTGTGAGCCTATGAAAACAATCCGACTGTATTTCGGTGGAGGATATAGTAGAAATCCCAAGTGATAATCTTGGATAGTGGACGTAGGAGTTGGGTTGCTCCGAACAACTATAATTGTTGTGTGTTTGTGTTGTGCTTTTCTAATTTAATTTTGCTTCTGCAGTTAATTACTTAATTACAACACTTAACACTTTAAAAGGGATTTCAAAGAGCACATTATTGCTTAATATTTTTAATTCCCAATTCACCCCCCTCTTGTGAAAGCCACCTGGGCAACAAGTGGTATCAGTGCAGTATCTATGAATACATTTAGAATAAAGATTGATGGCTCATCCCATGAGTACATCCTTGGCCGAAGGCCAATCTACTAATAGACCTCCACTCTTCACTGGCATAAATTATTCTTACTAGAAAGCTAGAATGAAAATCTATATACAAGCTATCGATTTTCAATTATGGAAGGTCATTCTAAAAGCGCCACAAATTCCCATAATTAAAATTAATGGCATGGATGTCCCTATGCCTGAAGAGGACTGGGATGAACATGACATGAAGTTGGGGGAATTAAATGCCAAAGCAATGAATCTATTATACTGTGCTTTGGATGCCAACGAGTTTAATTGAATTTGCACTTGCTCTTCAACAAAGGAAATTTAGGACAAACTCAAAGTGACCCACGAAGGAACTTCCCAAGTGAAGACTTTGAAAATAAATCTTCTTGTACATAGTTATGAACTATTTAAAATAGATTCTACTAAAACTATCTCTGCCATGTTTACTCGATTTACATATATTATTAATGGTTTGAAAAGTCTTGGCAGGGTTTACTCAAATGCTAACTTAGTACAGAAGATCTTAAGATCACTTCCAGACAAATGGGACCCCAAAGTGACTGCCATCCAAGAAGCGAAACATCTAAACACCTTATCTCTGGATGAATTGATGGGTTCACTCATCACTCATGAATTGGCCATGTAACTGATGATGATCAAAAGAAGAAGATAATTTCCTTCAAAGCTGCATTGGACTCAAAGAAAGATGAGGAATTGAAAGTTGACTCCACCTCCTTCGAAGATGGTCTAGAAGACAAAGATACCACAATGGTCGTGAAGTGATTTAGAAGGTTTATGGGAAAGAAGAAAGGGAGATTTAATAGAAAATTTCATAAACGAGGAGAGCACTCCAAGGACAAGGACAAAGATAAAGAAAAAGATAAAGATCAAGTGCCCACATGCTACGAATGTAAGAAGCCGGGGCACTTCGTCCAGCTTGTCCACTACTAAAGAAATTCTTCAAGAAAAAGAAGAAGGAGGTGATGGTTGCCACATGGAGCAATGGCGAGGAATCCACCTTAACTGAAGAGGAAGAGACCATGAAAATAGCTAATTTATGTCTAATGGGTCTCGAAGACGAGGTAACATCCCCTAATGCTCAAATTGAATTTATATTTGATGAATTAAATTATGCTTTTCATGATTTATTATCTGAATTTAAAAAGGCTGGAGTAAAGATTAGATTCTTAAAGAATATCAATAGTTCTTTACTAAAAGAAAATGAAGAGATTTCATAAAAGAATAACTTACTGCAAAAGAATTACATGTCTTTTCTGAAAAATATAAAGCTTTGAAAATTGAGAATGGTGCATGTCTAGAAAAAAACAAAGCTTTGACAAATGAAAATATTAATTTAAAAATGGAGGTTGAAAAACTCAAGCCACTCGTTGAAAAAGTTACATTATCTTCTAACAAGCTTGAGTTGATTTTAAAATATCAAAGAATTTCTGGAAACAAAGCTAGAATCGGTTTTAATTCTTCAAATTCAAATAGAATTTCATCTACTACTCTTGTGATACCAAAAGGTTTTGCACTGAATGCTTCTACTTCTGCTTCTACTTCTATAACTACATTGTATGTTTCTAAGAGCTCAAATAGAAAATCTTTTATATCTGCATCTCATGCATCAACATCAACTTCAAAATCTGCATCTTTTCAAAATTCTAGAGTCGAATGTTTTGTATGCAAAGGGTTAGGATATAAAGCTTTTGAATGCAATATCTTTAGAAATGTCAAAAGTAATGTAAAGAAGATTTGGGTTCCCAAAGGAACCTCCTCTGCTAACCTGCAAGGAACCAAGTTAGCTTGGGTACCTAAAAAAGCTTTTTGATTATCTTGCAAAAATGTCTTGCAACCCAAAAATTGAAGAAAAGATGATGTCTCGATAGTGGCTGTTCAAGGCATATGACGGGTGATAAAGATCAATTTATCATTCTAGAGAAAGAAGATGGAGGTATGGTTACTTTGAAGTTAATGGCAAGGGTAAAATAATCAAAATCAGTAAGATCAAGATAACCCCCTGTACTTTTATTAAAAATATATTGATAGTAGATAAATTGAAGCATAATTTGTTAAGCATTAGTCAATTATGTGATAAAGGCTTCAAGGTTATCTTTGAATCATCTATGTGTATTGTAACAAACTCTCTTGATTCTAGCAATAAGTTCATTGGACATAGACTTGGAAACATCTACATGATAGACCTTAATGATCTAGCCATGACAAGTAGTTCCAGTCTAGTTACAATGAATGCTAAGACCAAGGGTTTTGCTTACTTTGGGATAGACGATTAGGTCATGCTAGCATGCATACAATTGCCAAGTTAATTTCCAAAAACCTAGTTAGAGGCATGCCTAAGTTTAAAGTAGACTTTGATCATGTTTGTGATGCATGGCAAATGGGTAAACAAATTAGAGAGAGTTTTAAACTTAAAAATATGATTTCAACTACTAGACCTTTAGAGCTACTTCACATGGACTTATTTGGACCAACTAGGACCACAAGCCTAGGAGGTATGGAATATGTCCTTGTGATTGTAGATGATTTCTCTAGATTTATATGGGTTTTATTTATTGCTCATAAAGATGAAACCTTTAAAGTATTTCAAAAATTTCACAAAAAGGTTTCAAATTAGAAAAATCTTTCAATAATTTCAATTAGGAGTGATCATGGCACCGAATTTAAAAATCATTTTTTGATGATTATTGCATACAAAACGACATTGATCACAACTTCTCCGCTCCTTGAACACCACAACAAAATGGTGTTGTAGAGAGGAAAAATAGGACTTTGGAAAAGATGGCCCGAACAATGTTATTTGAAGGCAATCTTCCAAGGTACTTTTGGGCAGAAGTGGTGAACACTGTTTGTTACATTTTAAACCTCGTTTTGATCCATCCTATTTTGAAGAAAACCCCTTATGAGCTTTGGAATGAAATGAAACCCAATATTAATTATTTTCATGTTTTTGGATGTAAATGCTTTGTGCTTAACAATGGTAAAGATAATCTAAAAAAATTTGATTCTAAATCTGATGAAGTGATTTTCCTTGGTTATTCATTACATAGCAAAGCATATAGAGTATTTAATAAAAAACTATTACTGTAGAAGAATCCATGCATGTTATTTTTAATGAAACTAACCCCTCACCTTCTAAGAAAGAAGAGTGCATAAACAATGATGCAGGTACAATTCAAAAGGAAATGGAAGACATGAACTTACAAGAAAGACCAATTGAAGAAGGAGAAGAAATGGTAAGTAAGGATCATGCAGATCTACCAAGAGAATGGAGGTATGTAACTTCTCATCCAAAAGAATTAATCATTGGTTATCCTTCACAAGGCATTAGGACTAGGTCATCACATAGAGATGCACATGATTACCTAGCCTTTGTATCACAAATAAAACCTTATACCTTAGAAGAAGCTAAAAATGACTCAAACTGGAAGATGGCCATGTATGAGGATATAAACCAGTTTGAAAGAAATAAGGTATGGACATTAGTTGATAGACCTTCAGACCATTCAATCATAGGAACCAAATGGGTCTATAGAAACAAGTTAGATAAACAAGGAAATATTGTAAGAAACAAAGCTAGATTAGTGGCTAAGGGATATAACCAAAAAGAGGGCATTGATTTTGATAAAACATATGCACCTGTAGCAAGACTAGAAGCTATTAGATTACTTTTTACATTTGCTTGCTATATGAATTTTAAACTTTTTAAATAGATGTGAAAAGTGCTTTTTAAATGGTTTTATTTCTGAATAAGTTTTGTAGAACAACCACCAGGTTTTGAAGATCTTGTTTTTCCAAACCATGTGTTTAAATTGAATAAAGCTTTAAATAGTTTGAAACAAGCACCTAGAGCCTGATATGATAGACTTAGCACTTTCTTGATTGAAAATAATTTTTCAAGAGGAAATGTTGATAAAACTCTTTTCATCAAGAAGAAAAATAACGATATTTTAGTTGTACAGATTTATGTTGATGATATTATATTTGGGGCAACTAATGAAGCTCTGTATAGAGAATTTGCTAAGTTAATGCAGGGAGAGTTTGAAATAAGCCTAATGGGTGAACTTAATTACTTCCTTGGACTTCAAGTAAAACAAACAAAGGAAGGAATCTTCATCAACCAGGCCAAGTAGACCAAGGAAATAATCAAAAAGTTTGGTATGGAGTCAAGCAAACAAATGAATACACCCATGAGCCTATCTTACAGATTGGATAAAGATGAAATTGGATCCAACATTGACCAAAAGCTCTATAGAGGTATGATCGGATGCTTGTTATATTTAACTGCAAGTAGACCTGATATCTTGTATAGCATATGTGTACGTGCTAGATCCCAATCTAATCATAAAGAATTACATATGCTTGCTGTTAAAAGGATTATCAAATATTTGAAAGGTACAAGTAATTTAGGTCATTGGTTTTTAAAACATTCTTCATTAAATTTAATTAGATTTTTTGATGCTGATTATGCTGGTTGTAGAATTGATAGAAAAAGTACTAGCGGTACATGCCAAATCTAGGGTTGAATTTAATCTCATGGCACTGCAAGAAACAAAACTCGATAGCACTTTCTACTGATGAGGCAGAGTATGTTGCTGCAGGGACTTGTTGTGTACAAGTATTATGGATTAAACAACAACTAGAAGACTTTGATGTTTCACAATCTAAAACTCCATTTAAATGTGATAACACAAGTGCTACAAATTTGACAAAAATCCCAATTCATCATTATAGAACTAAGCATATAGAGATTAGATACCATTTTATTAGAGATCATGTTTTGAATGGTGACATTGGACTAGAATTTATCCCAACTGAAAACCAATTAGCTGACATTTTCACTATGCCACTGAATCAGGATAGATTTGAAATGATTAGAGAAAAATTAGGTCATTGTGATCCTTTCTAGATTTTTCTAACCTAATTCTTTCAAAATTAAGAAAAGATTATCTAGAAAACCTCCTACAACTATTCAAGATATTTGAACAACTTTCCTTGAGATTTTATTAAATTAATTTCAATTTCTGAATCATTTAAACTTTTGTGGAAAGTTTCTATTTGAGTCGACTTGAGAAATTTTGCTTTTATCGAGCCAGCTCGAATCTCTATTATTTCTGCTCTTGCTCTAGACGAGCCGACTAGGTCAATTTAGGGTTTGCCTAACCGACTCGATTTCCTGTCTCTTCTAAGTATGCTCTGGATGAGCCGACTCGGATAATTTTAGGGCTAACCGAGCCGACTCAGATGTCGGATTTACGGTTTTTCAGTAGAGTCGAGTAACTTTTTCTAACCTTTTATGCTTGTCATTTTCTCTCCAAACCCTAACACTCTTCTTGAAACTATCTTCAATCCTCCTAAATCCTTTTCCCAAAGCCTCAATTTCTTCTTTCTTCCCATGTGTGTGCAATGGCTCCCTGAAGATCTGCACAAAAGCGCTCTCACATAATTAAATCAAGTACTCACAGTGTAAATCAGAGGAAGAAGAGAGAAAAGAAAATAAAGCCCAATCCAAGGCAAAATGAAGAAGAAGAACCTTCTCCAACAAGGCAAATCACTTCAATGGCCAATCGATCGGTCACTTGTGGCAGAAGAATTGATTTCACATTCTTGGAAGATCTAGGTATGAAGATCTGAAACTGGATTGAGAACCAATGATGGACATTTTTCTGCTCATTGGACATTCCGACTTATCCTTCCTTGGTAAGAACATTCTTTGAAAATCTAATTCTTAAGGAATATCATTTGGAATCCATTGTCAAAGGAGTAAAGGTTGTTATGGATGAAGAAAAGCTGAGCAATCTACTACAAATGCCCACTAACTGTGCAACTGAACTAACCCTAAAAGACAAAGAACAGGCCCTGAGGCTAATTTTGGAAAAATCAGATGTAAGTTCAATCAAATATATTCAAGCTAACATGCTTTCCATGGAAATGCGGCTACTCCACAACATGATCAGTTGAATTTTTCTTCCCCGAATCGGTCATTTTGACTAGGTAAGTGAACGAGATATGATCTTCATGGAACATCTCATTGAGGGAGAAGCCCTCAACCTTCCATATATTATGATGATACAGATAAGGGAGGCAGCAAGAAAAATCAAGGTATGCTTGCCCTATGGCATGGTATTTACATTGTTATTCGAAGATGCTGGAATTGATCTGACATATGAAATCAGCAAGCCACTTCACCACTCAGACATCTACTCAATTAAATCTCTTAGGAGAATGGGATATCACTTGCAAGAAGGAGTCTGGTTGAAGAAAATATCTGGACAAATGACTGCCACATTATCTAATGATGACAATGATGAACCTCCTGTTGATGACCCAAATGAAGCTGCATCTGAAGACAGTGATGAAGACACTTCTGGATCTTCAATGAAAACTTCATCAAAACTTAAAGAATTTATATCTCAACAGATGGAAACAATTTCTGAATCTCTTACAAGACACATCAACTCAGTGTTTAGCAAATTACGCCAATCAACTGATGTCAGCTTGCAAGAAATCAAGGCAGAGCAGAAGTTGCATAAGGAGAAAATGCAAAGAGAGCTAGACAATTTCAAGGAAGAAATTCAAAGTATCCTACTGCACCCACAAAAGAAAACCTTCACTACTAAGGATGCTTCCATATAGACATGCAAAGAGTCACCAACACCTCCTGCTCAACCATTTCTTATGCCTTCAGATTTTCCTTCATTTGATCCTCCATCATCTAAAGCTGAACCTGCTCTACCCAAGAAGAAACCAAAAACAAAGAAAACTAGAACACCTGTAGCCCCTGTTAGAACCAGATTTAAGGATCTTAGGTTCAAGCCTCTTAAGACCAAAACTTCAGATAGGGTTATAGGGGTTGCTTCTTCTTCTAGTGAGGAAGAACAGTAGGATGTTTAGTTATACTTTTGGTTATAATATTGTACTTCTGACTATGTTTATACTTTTAATAGTGTTTGCTTTATGCTTTGCTTCTTATCTTTTGTAATCAAGAAACTTTATGAATGAGAAGAAAGCAATTTTATCTTACTGAATGATTAATTGTACTTCCTTTAATGTTTTATAACTTGTATTAAACAGTTTAAATGAAATGAAAGTTATTTTGGTATCTACTAGCACTGTCTTGAATTATTTTGAGCTTATGCAATGTTTACAATGCTAATGTGATGAATTTTAATTAGAATATCAAAATGAATTTGAGAAAGTGAAATTATCTCAAACAAATATTAAAAACTTTCTCATTCTATTTCAAAAATTGAGCTTTATTGTTATACCTTTTTGATTTTTTGACAAAAAGGGGGAGAACTTTGAGTTGACATGAAAAATTTGAGAGCTAACATAAAAAATTTGAGCTGACAGGAGAACTTTGAGCTTACTTGAAAAATATCTACACCTGGTTTCATGCATTGGAAAATATTCAAAAAGGGGGAGAATGCTCATAAGTGCATGAAAAGAATGAAAAAGGGGGAGTGTATAAATGATTGTGTTTAAAATGAGCTTAAATGTTTCATAATTTAAGAACCTATAAAAAAGGGGGAGAAATTTTTTTTTTTTGAAAACAAATGGCTTTAGCTTAAAACCTATATTTTGCTCTAATTGCTCTAAATTTTAGCTCTAAAACTAGCTCTAATTCTTTCAAATTTTGAGCTCTGATATCCATATTTGTGCTATTTCTGATATTTTGAAGCATACAAGTTTTAATACTCTGATACACACAAAAGCACTAACATTGATACTGTATAGTTTCTTCTTAAGAGCTCTGAAACTTATTTGCAAATATAATTAGCTCTGATATATGTGCATACTTACTTTCAAATACTATTATACATATAATTGTAAAGAATTTTTCATGCCTAATATTTTGTCATCATCAAAAACGGAGAGATTGTTGACCCCATAAGTGATTTGATGATAACCAAACATTGGTGCATGCATTTGTTTTACTGATAACTCTTCAAGTGGTTTAGAAGTTTTTGTAGGATGAATTCATTTCTCAAATTTCAACTCCTACATTTTCATTTCTTGTTTTGAGTTGTGTTGTAATTGTATATTATAAAGAAGAACCCAAAAAAAAAAGTTAAGAAAGATCATAAAATTGGGTTGCTTCTAAATGTGTTCTAAGCTTTATATTTCTTGGAAATATGTTGAGTTTGAAAACATCTTGAAGCTTGAAGACTTGCTGAATGAATTATGGAGAAGACTAAGAAAATAATTGAAACATTCATCCAAGCCGACTTGAAGAGAAGAGAGCCGACTCTGGCACATGGCACGCATGAGGATTCTGGCATGCAGATATCCGAGCCAACTCTAAGGGACCCGAGCCAACTCATCCAGTGTACTACTTCCTAAATTAGATAGGCGAGCCGACCCAAAGGGAGTCCAAGCTGACTCTATTATATAGTCAGACATTCGAGCCGACTCTTTAGAAGATCGAGCCGACTCCTCTAGAATCCAGAAAATACATTCTGAGAACAACAGCTAACCGAGTCGACTAGAATGGAAGTTAGCTGACTCGTCCAGATTGACATGTTGAAAGCTTGTGGATCCAAGTTGACTCAAACCAAGGCGAGCCGACTCTTGCAAAGTTAGAAATCAGGACACTATGCAAGCAAGCCGACTGGATTGAATAGAGTCGACTCAACCAGAACAACTCTGAGGATCCGAGCCGACTCGAGTAATCTGAGCCAACTTGAATAATAATTACAGGCATATAACGGCTAATTCTAGAACTTGGAATTTGAATCCAAAAAGTGCTCCAATAGTTAAATGTCACATCCCAACGGTCTACAACGACTGAAACTACCTGAGAAAGGTACAGGATTATATATTTGAGTGATTTGAACTATTTGAACAAGGCTTTTGAGAGAGTTAATGGATTATTGAATATCCGATCAAGTCAACAAGCAAGAGAGCACTAAAAGCATTCAAGATAGCCTTCAAGCCTTCACCAACTCTTATCTGATGCTTGAAGCACTTAGTAAAGAATCTATAGAAGCCATTAAAGTGCATTGAAGTGCATTCAAGTGGGCTTCTCTCAAGCTGCATTGGTAACCATTCGACAAAAATTTGTTTGTCATTCTGTTGCTTTTCTTTTCAATTCATTTTTGAATTATTGGGTTATTGGTGAGCCCGGTTGAAAAATCAAATAGGTTCTTAGTTAGCCTTTGTTTAAAACCAAGTGTTGGGTTCTTGGTGATCCTATTTAAACCAAGTGGATTTTTTTGGTAATCCCGAAAAAATTAAAGTGTAGAGGTTAGGATTGTGAGCCTATGAAAATAATCCGACTGTATTTCGGTGGAGGATATAGTAGAAATCCCAAGTGATAATCTTGGATAGTGGACATAGGAGCTGGGTTGCTCCGAACCACTATAATTGTTATGTGTTTGTGTGGTGCTTTTCTGATTTAATTTTGCTTCTGCAGTTAATTACTTAATTACAGTACTTAACACTTTAAAAGGGATTTCAAAGAGCACATTATTGCTTAAGATTTTTAATTCCCAATTCACCCCCCTCTTGTGAAAGCCACCTGGGCAATAAGTGGTATCAGTGTAGTATCTATAAATACATTTAGAGTAAACATTGATGGCTCATCCCATGAGTACATCCTTGGCCGAAGGCCAATCTACTAATAGACCTCCATTCTTCACTGACACAAATTATTCTTACTAGAAAGCTAGAATGAAATCTATATACAGGATATCAATTTCATTTATGGAAGGTCATTCTAAAGGGGCCACAATTGGCCAGGTAAGTATAAGATTGGTGGGGGTCCCCCGTTGCTTTCCTTAGACACCAATTGGATTGGTCATGTTAGTGAGCAAAATCAATTAAGTAAACGCCTTTCTTCGGAACTTAATCCCTAAACCACTTTTCTAGACACCAATTCAATGATTGAATCTAGCTTGGTATAACTGTTGGCTCCACCTAGTGATTTTGATGAATAACAAAATGCTGAGTACATATTTTTTACTATTATTTATTTCTAGTTATGAGTTTTCAGGAATCAAGCACCTCAAATTCTTAAAATTAAAGTATCGTGGCATGCTGTGGCACGAAGCATATTTCACGATTTGAGAAGTCTTCTCCATGCAAAAAGGGCTTAAAAGAGTTCATTTATTGTTTATTTACATTGGATTTAGTTTTATATTCAACACTTGTGTTTTTGTCTTAAACCGCACTTAATTGTGAATTTTTCAGAACCAAGTATCGACACCGGGAAGTCAAGTGTCGATACTTCAGCTCTTGGCATGCAGAAAAACTCCTTGTCATGCCAAGTGTCGACACCCAGAATTCAAGTGTCGACACCTGAAACTCAAGTGTCGACACTTAAGTTCCCAAGTGTCGACTCAAGGCCTGAGACTTTTTGAAAAACCAGAATATGGCCATTGGAGTATTTTTGTGTCAAGTGTTGACACCTGCGAATCAAGTGTCGACACTTGAATGTTCAAGTGTCGACACCTGGAAGTCAAGTGTCGACACCTGATAGCCAAGTATCGACACTCGAGTTTTGACAGGCCTAACAAATCTATTTTTCTGAGTTGCAGAAGTGTCTTTTCAAGCTCCCAACGGCTAGATTCGAAGCTCAAATGATCACAATCCATTTTCTGGAAGTTTTTGAAGTATTTAAGCTTCACCAAACTTATTCTTGAAGGCATTGAAGTCCATTGAAAGCTAAAAAGTCAAGATTCTCTAAAGAACTTCACTTCAAGAGCCATTTAAAGTGTGATTCCCTGAAAAAGCTTACAAGCCCATCCTTTCATCTTTCCAAAAAGAGAGCTTGAAGAATATTCCATGGAGAAGAAGACAAGAGAAGCATCAATTAGAGCCTCAAAGCTTCCATTCTACTCTTGAAGAGAGTTTGTTTTATTTATTTTAAATTGTATATCTAAAATTCTCTTTTGATTTGACCTTGCTTTCAAGGGTGTTTTGAAAGAAGGTTGTTGTGGTTTGTTGGTGAGCCAAGATGATAACACCAACTAGGGTTAACTTGTGAGCCCGAAGACAAAACAAGTGTAAAGGTTTGTTGGTGAACCTAGGTGATAAAACCAATATAGATTTTGACTTGTGAGCCTTTGGAAAAATAAGTCGGTTGTAAATTTGGAGAGATTATAGTAGAATTTCCAAGGGTGGCTTGGGGAGTGGATGTAGGTACTAGGTTTGCACCGAGCTATTATAAACTTTGTGTTTGTATCTTTTATCTCTTCCTCTTTATTTATTGCACTCTATTTATTGCTTTTCGTTGCATATATTTTAGTATATTAATTTCATAACTCACAAACACCACAAGGCCTTCACATTATTGCTTTAAATTTTTAAAAGATCTAATTTACCCCCACTCTAGGGCTCCATTTCTGGACAACAAGTGATATCAGAGCACTGGTACTCTATTGTAGGTCCAAGGATCTTGAGTAAAAGATCATGGCAGCCCTAATTGGAATGGGTGTTGTTAAAGGTCAAGTTTCAAACCGTCCCCCACTATTTAGTGGCACGAATTACACTTATTGGGAAACTCGCATGCGCATATTCATTCAAGCCATGGATTATAATCTTTGGAGGACAATTATAAAAGGTCCTCATCAGCCTACTATGTTGGTTAATGGCATTCTCACTCCAAAAATGGAAGATGATTGGGATGAGAATGACATTAAGCAAATAGAGCTTAATGCGAAGGCTATGAATCTATTGTATTGCTCTCTTGATTCGAGTGAATTCAATAAAATATCTAATTATCTCTCCGCTAAGGAGATATGGGACACACTTGAGGTTACCCATGAGGGTACACACCAATTGAAAACTACTAAGGTTAACATGCTCATTCACACATATGAAATGTTCAAGATAGAACCTACTGAGTCTATTAGTGAGATGTATACTAGGTTCACAAATATTATGAATAGCATGAGAAGCTTGGGAAAGATTATATCTAATGGTGAACATGTAAATAAACTTCTTAGGTCTCTTCCGGCTTCATGGGATGCCAAGGTGACGGCCATAGAGGAAGCCGAGGATGTCAACACTCTACTCCTCAAGCAACTATTAGGCTCATTGATGACTTATGAGCTTTCCTTAAAACAAAAGAACGTGGATGTAGAAAAGAAGAAGAAAGTCAACGCTTTCAAATCCACCGTAAGAGAAGACTCAAGTAATGAAATCGTAGAAGAAGATGAAGATGATAAGATAGCTTTAATGGCAAGAAAGTTCAGAAGGTTCATGAGGAAGAAGAAATACAACTTCAAGAAGAAATCTCTGAAAGGTGAGCCAAGCAAGGAGAAAGAAAAGGAGAAAGACAAGGAGCAGCCTACATTCTTTGAATGTAAGAAACCGGGCCACTTTAAGATAGACTGCCCCTTAAGAAAAGCAGGAGAAAACTAAGAAAGAAGGCCATAATGGCAACCTGGAGTGACAGCAAAGACTCCAGCTCCGAAGAAGAACAGCAAGAAGTCACAAACTTCTGTTTGATGGCAGATCATGATGAGGTACTATCTGTAACTGAAAATGAATTTATACTTGATGAACTGCATGAAATTTTTGATGAGTTAGTTATAGAATTTCAAAAACTAAAATCAAAACATAAAGAACTAAAAAGGCAAAATCTAGTTTTAGTCAAAGCTGATGCCAAGTCTTCAAATGATAATGATTGCCTACTTCTTCAAAAAAAAAAGTTAAATGATAAGATTACTGTTCTCGAAAAAGAAAAGGAAGTTTTGAAAAAGAACATTTCTATGTCAAATAAAAATTTTTCAAATCAGAACAAGAAAATTTTGGATGAAAATAAAAATATAAAGAAGAAATTGATAAGTTAAAACCTTTTGTTGATAAATTTATATACAGTTCTGAAAAATTAAATATGCTTTTAAATAATCAAAGAGCTATTTTTGATACCGGTTTAGGTTTTAGAACTTAAAAGAAATAAAAGTTTTTCAAAAATCTCTTTGTGCCTGCATCATCATCCATTACTTGTTATGCTTGTGGTATTATATGGCAAAAATCTTATTTGTGCAATAAGAGAAGATTGAGTAATGTTAAGAAAATCTGGGTTCCAAAAGGAACCATTACCACTAACTTGAAAGGACCCAAGATGACTTGGGTACCTAAAGTCTTCACCTGATTTTTATTGTAGGTATGCTTTGCAACCAATAAGAAAAGAATGTGATATCTCGATAGTGGTTGCTCAAGGCATATGACCGGAGATGTGGAGTAGTTCTCATCACTCGAATATCAAAATGGTGGTAATGTGACATTTGGTGATAATGATAAGGGCAAAATTGTTGGAATTGGTAAAGTACATAACACCCGTTCTACTTATATTGATAATGTTTTGTATGTAGATGATTTGAAACATAACTTGCTTAGCATTAGTCAGTTTTGTAACAAGTATATCAAAGTTACTTTCGAATCTTCTTTGTACATTGTTTCTAGTTTAGATGACAATGGTATCAAGTTCATTGGTCACAGAAATGTCAATATTTATATGGTTGATCTTGATGATCTTTCTGTTCAAAATGGTCAATGCCTAGTGGCAATGGAAGCCAAGATCAATGAAACTAGTTGGCTTTGGCATCATAAACTAGGACATGCTAGCATGCATTTGATTTCAAAACTTAGTAAAAAGAATTTGATAAAAGATTTGCCTAAACTCAGTTTTGAAAAAGACAAGATTTGTAGTGCATGCCAGCTTGGAAAACAAACCAAATCTTCTTTAAACCAAAAGGAGTAATCTCTACATCTAGACCCTTAGAGTTGCTTCATATGGACCTCTTTGGGCTGACTAGAACATCAAGTTTGGGAGGTAAGAAGTACGGTCTAGTCATTGTAGATGATTTCTCATGTTTTACTTGAGTCATGTTTTTAGCACACAAAGATGAAATATTTTCTGAATTCATTATATTTCATAAAAGAGTTTCAAATAAAAAAGGTGTTTCAATTGTATCTTTGAGAAGTGACCATGGAACCGAATTTAAAAATTTGATTTTGATAAATTTTGTATTGAAAATGGCATTCAACATAATTTTTCAGCACCTAGGACACCTTAACAAAGAGGGGTGGTAGAAATGAAAAATAGAACCCTTGAAGAAATGGCACGCGCCATGCTTTGTGAAAATGACATACCTAGATATTTTTGGGCGGAAGCCATAAACACTGCATGCTATGTTTTAAACCATGTTTTAATTCGATCGATTTTAAAGAAAAAACCGTATGAGCTTTGGAAGGGTAGAAAACCTTTAATTCGATATTTTCATGTTTTTGGATACCATTGTTTCATCTTAAACAATAGTAAAGACAATTTGAGCAAATTTGATGCCAAGTCAGATGAGGATGTCTTTCTAGGCTACTCTACATCTAGCAAGGCATACACTGTGATGCGGGACTAATATGCATGTAATTCTTTTTTTGTATGTTTTATATGTGGGGTGAGTGACTAATTCCAGAATTTCAGATTAAAATAAGTTATAGGGAATTTTGTATGAATTTTAGAAGATCAGCATGCAGATTAGGACCTAGAAAAGTAGCAAAGAAGGATCGCCGGGGCTGAGAAGCCTCGGTTAGGGCATGTTCTCCTACAATAAAACTACTGGAGGCAGAGGGGTGTACTTGACAATGTCTGTGAAGATCGCAGCGAAGGGGTCTCTCGTTCCTCGATGGATGCAGCCTGGAAAACCGAGCCAATGACCCGCGGATACCCGGCTTTCTGCTCGGTGGTCCGATTGAGGCTTAGCTAGAGTCGTTGGATTCGTAGGAACTCAGGGACCTGCAAACGACCTGTCAGGGGTTAGAAAACTCATAAAGGAACAAAAAAACAAAAGAAAAACAGCAAGGGAAGGCTTCTTTTGGAGTGGGCGTCCAGGGATCTGGAGGGTTTGTTGGCAGCAGGAAGATGATTGCAAACACCGGGAAGAAAAACTCTCACAAACCCCTTTATGCACACAGCAGGGCATCACACAACTCAATAGAAGAACTCAAGGTTTTAATTCATATCAAAATGTGAGTTTCATACAAGAGGCTAGGGTCCCTTAAATAGACCCTTAACCTTGGGCTCCAAGTAAGGGCACTTTAGACTTTACATAGGACTCCTTTTCCTTTTCAAACTCTAATTGGAATGCAAGGCAAATAGGTAGAAAACTTCAACTCAAACACTCTCCTCTTGTCCTTCTCTTGGTCGGCCAAGGTGGTGACCATAAGTGGCCGACCAAGAGGGGAGGTGACCCTAGGGAGGGGCACCCTAAATTCTACCTGGGCCTGGGCTGGCCCAAATTCCTTCTGGCTGGTCCCGGATTTCGAATTTGTTCCTAATTTTGTCTTCTCTTCCTGGACTCTTCAAGTCTTCAAGCTGGGCTGGACTTGGGCTTAACTTTTATGTCTTCAATTAGGTTGAACTTGGTCTTCACTTGTATGATGTGGTCTTGAGTCTTCAATCTGATTGGACAGGACTCAAAAATTGAAATTAGCTCAACATGAGCTGACTAGTACAGAACTGAACTAGCTCAACAAGAGCTGGACTAATTACAGGACTCAAATGTAGCTGGACTAAGCTTTATTACAGGGGACTCAAATATTAACTAAGTGATCCACAGAGGGTTGAGAAGCCTCTGCCTTATTCCGGTGCCTCTGGTGTCCGCACCAATTAATTGAAGACATAAAAGTTAAGCCCAAGTCCAACCTAGCTTGAAGACTTGAAGAGTCCAGGAAGAGAAGACAAAATCAGGAACAAATTCGAAACCCTGGACCAGTCGGAAGGAATTTGGGCCAGCCCAGGCCTAGGTAGAATTTAGGGTGCCCCTCCCTAGGGTCACCTCCCCTCTTGGTCGGCCACTTATGGTCACCACCTTGGCCGACCAAGAGAAGGACAAGAGGAGAGTGTTTGAGTTGAAGTTTTCTACCTATTTGCCTTGTATTGCAATTAGAGTTTGAAAAGGAAAAGGAGTCCTATGTAAAGTCTAAAGTTCCCTTACTTGGAGCCCAAGGTTAAGGATCTATTTAAGGGACCCTAGCCTCTTGTATGAAACTCACTTTTTGATATGAATTAAAACCTTGAGTTCTTCTATTGAGTTGTGTGATACCCTGCTGTGTGCATAAAGGGGTTTGTGAGAATTTTTCTTCTCGGTGTTTGCAATCATCTTCCTGCTGCCAACAAACCCTCCAGATCCCTAGACGCCCACTCCAAAAGAAGCCTTCCCTTGCTATTTTTCCTTTGTTTTCTTGTTCCTTTATGAGTTTTCTAACCCCTGACAGGTCGTTTTGATGCAGAACAAAAAAGATGAGGCGATGCGGAAGTAAATTGAGACTAATTCTTTCTTTCTTTTTTTTGTTTATATTTTTAGAAGTCGGCTTTGACTCAAAGAAAAGTTAAACTAAATTGAAAGAAACTAGGTAATAACTGAAAGAACAATTTAAAAGAAACTAGGTTATCAGAGTAGTTCAGAAGTAAAGGATCGCTGGGGGTTGAGAAACTCCCAGACCTAGGGTTTCGCTCTGAACTTTCAACAGGATAGAAGTAAAGAGAAGAGAAGGGTTACAGACCAGGCAATGATCTTCACAGATTGTTGGATCCCGGATTCAGGTATCTTCGCAATGGATCCTCCAATACTGATCCTTTGGCAGAGTTGGCTTCTCCTGAACTCAAGATCTGGGAAAGAAGAAGAACAATTTATGGAACCAGATACTCAAGGAAGGATTTACCGGATTGAAGAACTTGAAAGCTGATGTTGCTGAAATCCGGATTCTCCTGGAGGCTGATCTAACTTCCTTTGGGAATTGCTCCGAATCTGAAGTATCCGGACTGGACCTGGATGTTGGTGGTTGGCCTTGACTTGGAGAGAGTGGCCGTAAGAGGTGGGGTAGGCTAGGGTTTGGTGGATTGAAGAGGATGATGGGCGGCTAGGGTTTGGAAGTGAAGTGGCTAACCTAGGGTTTTGGGGTTGGAGATCTCACACCTCCTCAAGGTTCCTGGGGAATCCGGATTTACTCCCTCACAGAGCTCAACACCTGGATGCAAGTGCGGAAGAGAGAAACACAAAGTTTGCTCACACATAAATTGGATTCATTCATCAGATGACTTTAAAATTTACAAGAGGGGTTTAATTTATAGGACTTTACAAGAGAGTAGGGTTTTACATCTTCCCATGTGGGACTAATGGGGTGGATCTTCAAATAAGGTTTGTAGAATCAATTCCCACACATATGGCCGGCCAAGAGGTTCCAAAAATGTTGATTGGTGGCTTCAAAAGGTAAGTAGGTGGCGCCTCCTTGCCTTGTTCTTCAAGAGAAAATTTCTTTCCTTCCATGGCTCAACTCTTTTGGACACCTCCTTTTCTTTCTCCCAAAGTCATAATTCTTCCCATCTTTGCTTTGGGCGTTTTTGGCATGGATTGGGCGCCCCCTTGAAGTGCTCCCCAAGAAGAGCTTCTTTCTTTACATAGCTTGGCTCTTATGGAATGTTTTGGGCCGCCCCCTTGAATTGTGGATCCCAGATTATTTTCTCCTCAAGTGGCGCATGAGAGAAGGGACCTGCTATCTTGTGGTGTGGGGACCAGAGGATACTTGATGGAGATGTGGCACCCCCTGGACTCAGGCGTGTGGCTGGGAGTGTGGCTGGGAGTGTGGCGCCCACTTGCTTGGCCTTGGGAGAAAATGTGACACCCTGGAGAAGTCCTAGACCACTACTGAGTCAACATGACTCAACAAAATTAAATTGCAGGGAAATATAGACTCAAGCTAAAATTGAGTTGATCAAGTCAACCCTTATTACAAACCAGAAAATCCTAATTCTTCGGGCAAGGTCAATCAGAGATCCAGATGGAGCCCTGAAGTCTTCTTCTGAGTCTGGTGCCCGCACCAATTCTCCCGGGGTGGGAGGAACTCGACCCTGTCGAGTATGGATCAAGATGGCTCTGGTATCTCTCCAAGAGGTCTGGGTCCAATTCTTGTAATTCTTCTCGGGAGATCTAAGAGTCATCAGAATCTTGCCTTCCTTACCAGCGGACCAGGTTTCTTTGGTATCCTCGATTACGAGTAGAGATAACCTGATCATCCAGGATCTTTTCAATCTGCTCTTTCCTCACAGGCCAGTTTGTTGGTGGACACACAGGGTTGGGTTCACTCTCAAGAGCAGGATTAGGCTCAAAAGGCTCACTGGGAATCACAGCTGGCTCTCTATACTCTACTAGGTCTGTAATGTTGAAAGTAGAGCTAATGCCTAGTTCTGGAGGCAACTCGAGCACATAGGCATTGGATCCTACTCTCTTCACCCCTCTAAATGGTCCAGCTCCTCTAGCATGTAACTTTCTAACAGTTTCAGGAGGAAACCGTTCAGGCCTTAACCTAATCATTATATAGTCTCCCTCATCAAAAGTTTTGACTCGCCTTTAAGAATCAGCCAACTTCTTATAAGTTTCATTACTTAAGTTTATTTTGGCATGAATTTCTTTATGCAAGTCTTTTATATGCTGTGCAAAAACTTCGGCAGACTCGGAGACTCGTGTGTGGACTGGTAAAGGAGCTAGGTCAAGAGGTGTGTGAGGTTTGTAACCATGCACAATTTCAAATGGACTCTTACCTGTAGACCTATTGACTGAGTCATTGTATGCAAATTCAGCTCTAGGTAAGTACAAATCCCAGTTCCTAATATTTTCACCAACAAGACACCTTAACAGATTGCCTAAACTACGGTTCACTACTTCGGTTTGGCCATCAGTTTGGGGATGATAGGCAGTTGAAAACTTATGTTTTGTCCCTAACTTATGCCAAAGGGTTTTCCAGAAATAGCTGGTGAACCGGACATCCCTATCTGAAATAATGGTCTTAGGTAGGCCATGGAGTCGAACTATCTCATTAAAGAACATGGTGGCTACCTTAGACGCATCAAATGTTTGGGAACAAGGCAAGAAATGGGCCATCTTGGAAAATCGGTCGACTACAACAGAGATAGAGTCATGCCTCCACTGGGTCTTAGGCAAACCTAACACAAAGTCCATGCTCACATCTTGCCAAGGTCGATCTGGGACAGGGAGTGGGGTATAAAGGTCGGTGTTCTGTTTTCGCTGTTTGGCAACAGCGCAGGTCTGACACCTAGCCACAATGTGTGCTACATCTCTTTTTAAGCTAGGCCAAAAAAAGTGGTCTTCAATAGCCTGGGTGGTCTTGTCTTTTCCGAAATGGCCAGCTAAACCTTCAGCATGAATTTCCCAAATCAAAAATTCCCTAAGAGAAGTTCTAGGGATGCAAAGCCTATTCTTAAAGAACAGAAAGCCATCTAAAAGGGTATAATCCTTATGTTCACTAGATGGTCCTTGAGTTAGATCCTGGTACACAGTCTTAAAATCCGGACATGACTCATATTCCTCTTTGATCTGCTCAAACCCTATGACTTCAGCCCTAACAGAATTCAATAACAAAGATCGACGACTAAGGGCATCAGCTACCTTATTTTCAGTTCCAGCCTTATGTTTCAAAACAAAAGTATAGGACTGGATATACTCTACCCACTTAGCATGCCTAGGGTTAAGCTTCTTCTGGGAATTCAAGAATCTAAGAGCCTCATGGTCCGAAAACAGCACAAATTCTTGCGGTAGCAAATAATGTCTCCAGTAATGCAAAGCTTGCACTACCGCATAAAATTCCTTATCATAGGTAGAATACCTAAGCTTAGCATCATTAAGTTTTTCACTAAAGAATGCTACGGGATGGTTCTCTTGGCTTAGGACTCCACCTATACCTACTTCTGAAGCATCACAGGCAATCTCAAATACTTTTGAAAAGTCGGGTAACCTCAAAATGGGTGCCTGGGTCATCCTATTCTTAAGATCTAGGAAGGCTTTATGGGCTACTTTAGTCCACTGAAATTCTCCCTTCCTAATACAGTCTGTGATAGGAGCAACTACAGTACTAAACCCCTTGATGAATCGCCTATAGAAGGTAGCCAAGCCGTGGAAACTTCTGACTTCATGCACACTGGTCGGCTCTGGCCATTCTACTATGGACCTAATCTTTTCTGGGTCGGCAGCCATGCCGTCAGGGGTTACTACAAAACCAAGGAAGATAATTCTACTGGTCATGAATTCACACTTTTTGAGATTACCGTAGAGACTATCATTCCTCAAAACTTGGCAGACTTGTCTAAGGTGGCCTAGGTGATCTGCAGGGGTCTTACTATAGATCAGGATGTCATCAAAATAGACCACTACAGACCTTCCTATGAAAGCTCTAAGCACCTAGGTCATAATCCTCATGAAAGTACTAGGGGAATTGGACAACCCAAAAGGCATAACAACCCATTCATAGAGACCATCCTTAGTTTTGAAAGCGGTTTTCCACTCATCCCCTGGTCTAATCCTAACCTGATGATAGCCGCTCTTGAGATCAATTTTAGAAAAAACCATTGCACTGGCCATCATATCTAGCATGTCATCTAGTCTAGGGATGGGGAACCTATACTTGATTATGATTTTGTTGATGGCACGACTATCAACACACATCCTCCACGTGCCATCTTTCTTTAGGGTCAAAAGTGCAGGGAATGCAAAAGGGCTAAGACTCTCTCTAATGAACCCTTTCCTCAACAATTCACCAACCTGCTTTTGCAGTTCCTTATGCTCAGATGGATTCATCCTATAATGGGGCAAGTTGGGTAAAGTAGCTCCTGGGACTAAATCTATGGAATGCTGGATATCCCTAAGAGGTGGAAGATGGTCCGGTAGATCCTCAGGAAAAATATCCTCAAATTCTTCTAACAAAGGTTTAACTTCCTGAGGAGGCTCTGAGGGTGTAGGAGTCCTAAGTTCCTTAGCAGTCAACATCCAAATAGGAGAACCACTATGAATTTCTTGTTCTAGATCCTTAGCACTAATTAGGTTCACTCCAGTCTTCATCTCTCTAACCTTATTGGGTCCTTTAGCTACCTTGTCCTTAGGAGGGACTGAATTGATTATGATTTTCTTCCTATTAAAACTAAAGACACAGGTGTTGGATTTTTCTAAGAGGGTGGCATCATGATCATATAACCAAGGTCTTCCAAGAAATATACTGCTCACCACCATGGGAAAGACATCACACCAAATCTTCTCTTGATAGGATTGCATTTGGATTTGGACCTGACATCTAGATTGGATGGGTATAGAGGTAGAGTCTACCCAAGAAACTTTATAGGGGTTGGGGTGGGGGACTGGGATTAAGCCTAACATTTTGACAGTGCTGGCAGAAATGGCATTCACACAGCTCCCACTATCTATGATGATCTTACATACCTTATCCCCTAGTTTAAGGAAAGTCTGTAGGATGTTAGTCCTACGCCAATCTTCCTGAACTCTATTCTGGGACAGGATGCATCTCACAACCCCTAATTGGTCAGACTCTGTGGATTCCTCCTCTCCTTCATACTCATCGACCAAATTCATTCCGGCCTCATAAACTTCTTTTTCAAACTCCTCATTGGGCCCGGAATTCTCTTCTTCTCCTTCTTCTATGTAAAGGGATCTACAAGGGCACTGGCTAGAAACATGACCTACCTTATGGCACTTAAAACAAGCTATGGCTGTGCACTGGTTAGAGATATGACCGGGCTTCTGGCACTTAAAATAGATGATACTAGGGGTTCTCTGGGTGTCAGGTGCCTTACCTTTGTCCATGGGCCTAGGGGTGGGAATACCCTGATTAGGCTTGCTAGGGGTAACTTGGCTAGGTCCATTTCTTGGGATTGGGGCACTAACCCTAGAAGGCATGGGTCCTCTTTGAAACTTCTCAGTGTTCAGTGCAATCTGATAGGCTTGGTCTAGGTCTGTAACCTCTCTCAGAAACAACTCCCTCTTTATGTCTTCCATAAGTCCAGCCCTAAACCTAGACAAAGTGACCTCATGGGCTTCACTCACATCACATCTCATCAGGTATTCATCAAAGGTGGTTATGTAGTCTGATACAGATCGGTTCCATTGTTTCAAAGTCTGCCATTGGTCTAACAGATTCTGCTGGTATGAAATGGGTAGGTACTTATCTCTAAGTTTCTCTTTCATACCCTGCCAAGTGGTTATGGGCTCTACATTTTGTCTTGTAGTGGTTAGCTCAATGTTCCCCCAGTATAACCTAGCTTGGTGTACTAACTTCATCTTGGCAAACTTGAACTTCCTTTCTTCAGACATGGCATACCACTCAAAGTACTGGTCCATCTCACCCTCCCAATCAGAATACACCTTAGGGTTTAAGCTACCATCAAAAGTGGGTGTATCTAATTTGATGTTTCGAATGAACCTATCATCTCTATCTTCAGGTTCTGGGTCAGGCCTCCTATGATTAGGTTCAGGATCTCTGTATAAAGTCTTCTAGGCTCTTGGTGTGGGTGAGGTTGAGGCACATTAAAATCTGGGTCAGGAGTCCAATTCTGATGCCTAGGTTCCTCAAGTACTTGGACTCGATCCCTAAGCTGGGCAAAATTCTCATGGACCTGTTCTTTAAACTGGGCAACAGTAGTAGTCACATCTTGACTCAATTTGTTGATACTCTCAGTAAGAGCTCTAACCATGGCCTCTAAATCAGGTTGGGTTTGACCAGGTTGGTAGGGTACTCCATTCCGGGTAGACATGATGATGTGAGCAAACACACCAAATGAGACTCAACTGAAACAACTACGGGCTAACTAGACCTAGAGCCCAAACTAGATGCCCAATCAGAGTGGCAAGCTAGCCTGTATTAACTCGGGACTCAGCCAGGCAGGTGTAAGGGGAGTGTTAGGTCCCTAGATGCCAATCCTAGACACCAATCAGTGATTGGCCAGGTAGGCGGACCAGCACACAAGCCCTTCGGGATAGAATCCCTGAACCACCGTTCTAGACACTGAGTACAAAGCACACACAGAGTAACTAGACAAACTGACTCAACACTAGCCTTGACCAGACTTGTTGATGTCCCTAGCCCACTAGGGCAAATTAAGTCTAATAAATTTTAAAATTAGGCTTAGGATCGGATGAATGGGTGGTGGTTTTGGGCTAAGGAGAGGTTATCAACTCCTCCCCTTATCTTAGATGCTCAATTTCCCTTAAGATGAATTAGGAGATGATCACTCAAAATAATTGAATTGCAGAAACACAGAAATAGAGTTGCTGTAATTTAACTCTCAGAAATTTCACGGAAACCAATAAATCATAGGAAAATTATGTAAAGTAGTTTTAATTATATTGGTTCCAGAAAAATAAAAATCATGCAATTTGGAGTTACCTGTAATGAGAAACAATTCTAGTAACAAGATAGTTACAGACTGAAAATAGAGTGCTTCCCCCGTTTACAATTCCTGCTACGAAGTTGTAACCCAGTGGATCCCCTACACGCCCTAGGAACACCCCATGGAATGGGAAGAGGAGGTTTGCACCTCGCTTCATTCCTAGGACCGAACATCCTGGGGAGTCTACTTCGAGCAGACAAAGTAAAAAAGAGAGAGACTCAAAATAAGCAAGCAAAACAGAAACCCTAGACAGGGCTCTGATACCAAAAATGATGCAGAACAAAAAAGAGGAGATGATGCGGAAGTAAATTGAGACTATTTCTTTTCTTTTTTTTGTTTATATTTTCAGAAGTCGGCTTTGACTCAAAGGAAAGTTAAACTAAATTGAAAGAAACTAGGTAATAACTGAAAGCATAATTTAAAAGAAACTAGGTTATCAGAGTAGTTCAAAAGTAAAGGATCGCTGGGGGTTGAGAAACTCCCAGACCTAGGGTTTCGCTCTGAACTTTCAACAAGACAGAAGTAAAGAGAAGAGAAGGGCTACAGACCAGGCAATGATCTTCACGGAGTTTAGTGGAAGGACTCTCTTGAGCAGATTGTTGGATCCCCGGATTCAGGTATCTTCACAATGGATCCTCCAATACTGATCCTTTGGCAGAGTTGGCTTCTCCTGAACTCAAGATCTGGGAAAGAAGAACAACAATTTATGGAAGCAGATACTCAAGGAAGGATTTACCGGATTGAAGAACTTGAAAGCTGATGTTGCTGAAATCCAGATTCTCCTGGAGGCTGATCTGACTTCCTATGGGAATTGCTCTGAATCTGAAGTATCCGGACTGGACCTGGATGCTGGTGGTCGGCCTTGACCTGGAGAGAGTGGCCGTGAGAGGTGGGGTAGGCTAGGGTTTGGTGGATTGAAGAGGATGATGGGCGGCTAGGGTTTGGAAGTGAAGTGGCTAACCTAGGGTTTTGGGGTTGGAGATCTCACACCTCCTCAAGGTTCCTGGGGAACTCGGATTTACTCCCTCACGGAGCTCAACACCTGGATGCAAGTGCAGAAGAGAGAAACACAAAGTTTGCTCACACATAAATTGGATTCATTCATCAGATGACTTTAAAATTTACAAGAGGGGTTTAATTTATAGGACTTTACAAGAGAGCAGGTTTTACATCTTCCCATGTGGAACTAATGGGGTGGATCTTCAAATTAGGTTTGTAGAATCAATTCCCACACATATGGCCGGCCAAGAGGTTCCAAAAATGTTGATTGGTGGCTTCAAAAGGTAAGTAGGTGGTGCCTCCTAGCCTTGTTCTTCAAGAGAATATTTCTTTCCTTCCATGGCTCAACTCTTTTGGACACCTCCTTTTCTTTCTCCCTAAGTCATGGTTCTTCCCATCTTTGCTTTGGGCATTTTTGGCATGGATTGGGCGCCCCCTTGATGTGCTCCCCAAGAAGAGCTTCTTTCTTTACATAGCTTGGCTCTTATGGAATGTTTTGGGCCGCCCCCTTGAATTGTGGATCCCAGATTATTTTCTCCTCAAGTGGCGCATGAGAGAAGGGACCTGCTATCTTGTGGTGTGGGGACCAGAGCATACTGGATGGAGATGTGGCACCCCCTGGACTCAGGCGTGTGGCTGGGAGTGTGGCGCCCACTTGCTTGGCCTTGGGAGAAAATGTGACACCCTAGAGAAGTCCTAGACCACTACCGAGTCAACATGACTCAACAAAATTAAATTACAGGGAAATACAGACTCAAGCTAATATTGAGTTGATCAAGTCAACCCTTATTACAAACCAGAAAACCCTAATTCTTCGGGCAAGGTCAATCAGAGATCTAGATGGAGCCCTGAAGTCTTCTTCTTAGTCTGGTGCCCGCACCACGTTTGCAGGTCCCCAAGTTCCTACGAATCCAACGACTCCAGCCAAGCCTCAATCAGACCACTGAGCAGAAAGCCGGGTATCCGCGGGTCATTGGCTCGATTTTCCAGGCCGCATTCGTCGAGGAACGAGAGACCCCTTCGCTGCGATCTTCACAGACATTGTCAGGTAAAACCCTCTACCTCTAGTATTTTTATTGTAGGAGAACTTGCCCTAACCGAGGCTTCTCAGCCCTGGCGATCTTTTTTGCTACTTTTCTAGGTCCTAATCTGCATGCTGATCTTCTAAAATTCATACAAAATTCCCTATAACTTATTTTAATCTAAAATTTGGGAATTAGTCACTCACCCCACATATAAAACATACAAAAAAGAATTGCATGCATATTAGTCTCGCATCCCAGGGTCTTCAATAGAAGACTCTTATTGTTGAAGAATCCATAGATATAGTATTTGATGAGTCTGACCAGAAATCTTCTAGAAAAGAAGATGTGCTTCCTGATAAAATAGGTACTAAAAGAACTGAAGAAGTTAACAACAATGAAGAGACTGCCAAGGAATAAGAAATTGATCTAAACAATGAAGGAGATCAAGCACAAGGTGATGAAAACACATCTATAGTTGATTCTCTACCCAAGGAATGGAGGTATGCTCATGGTCACCCCAAAGAACTTATCATTGGTGATCCAGCTAAAGGAGTAAGTACTCGTTCATCCCTTAGAAATATTTGTGATTACTTAGTATTTATTTCTCAGATTGAACCAAAGACTATTGAAGAAGCTAAAAATGATAGTAATTGGATAAATGCTATGCAAGATGAACTTAATTAATTTAAAAGAAACAATGTTTGGACTTTAGTAGATAGGCCTTCAAATGTTTCAATTATTGGCACTAAATGGGTTTTTAGAAACAAACTTGATGAAAATGGTATTGTTACAAGAAATAAGGTTAGACTAGTTACCAAAGGATACAATCAGGAGGAAGGGATTGATTTTGATGAAACCTTTGCTCCTATGGCTAGACTTGAGGCAATTAGGCTATTGTTGGCTTTTGCTTGTTTTATGGATTTTAAATTATTTCAAATGGATGTTAAAAGTGCATTTTTGAATAGTTTTATCGAAGAAGAGGTTTATATTGAACAACTGCCTGGTTTTGAAAATTTTGAATTTCCAAACCATGTTTTCAAACTTCATAAAGCTTTGTATGGTTTGAAACAATATCCTAGAGCTTTGTATGATCGTTTAAATTCTTTCTTGCTCAAAAATGATTTTACTAGAGATAATGTTGACAAAACTTTATTTTTGAAGAAAAAAATGATGATCTCTTAGTATTACAAATATATGTAGATGATATCATATTCGGTGCTACTAACGAATCTCTTTGTCAAGAGTTTGCAAGATTAATGCAAGGTGAGTTCGAGATGAGCATGATGGAAGAACTGAACTTCTTCCTCGGACTCCAAACAAAGCAAACCAAAGAGGGGATCTTTATCAACCAAGCTAAGTACATAAAAGAAATACTCAAGAAGTTTGGGATAGAGAGCACCAAGCCATTAGGTACCCCTATGAGCTCCTCTTGTAGACTTGACAAGGATGAATCAGGTAAATCTGTAGACCAAAAATTATATCATGGCATGATTGGTTCATTATTATAACTTATTGCTAGTAGGCCAGATATCATGTTTAGTGTTTGTATACGTGCTAGATATCAATCTAATCCTAAAGAGTCTCATCTTTTGGCTGTTAAATGCATACTCAGATATCTATCTGGCTCAATTGAAATTGGTCTTTGGTACTCTAGAGATTCTTCATTTGAATTGATTGCTTATTTTGATGCTGACTTTACTAGGTGTAAACTTGATCATAAAAGTACTAGTGGAACTTGTCAGTTTGTTGGAGTAAATTTGATCTCATGGAGCAGCAAGAAACAAAATTCATTTGCTCTATCTATGGTGGAAGTCGAATATATAGCAGCTGGAAGCTGTTGTGCTCAACTCCTATGGATCAAACAACAGCTCGAAGACTTTGGCATTAAACTAATTAAGACACCCATAAGATGTGACAATACTAGTGCAAACAATCTAACAAATAATCTTGTGCAACATTCAAGAAGTAAACACATTGAAATAAGACATCATTTCATAAGAGATCATGTACGAAACTCTAATGTAGTACTTGAATTTGTATGTACTGATGATCAATTAGCTGATGTGTTACTAAACCATTGAGTGAAGAGAGATTTTGTCTGATTATAAGAGAGTTAGGTATCATTGATCCATTCTCCTAGAACTCTCTCAAATTTCATCTTACCCAAGTTGTTTTTGCTCAAAAATCCTTGTGTTAAGTCCTAAAAGTCTTTTAAAAACATCATTGAATTTTTGAGAATTTTTACATTTTTTTTTGGGATTTTCTTGGCCAAGTGTCGACACTTGGATTTTGCAAAGTGTCGACACTTGACCAAGTGTCGACACTTGAGAAATCCCAAGTGTCGACACTCATGGGAAAAATCTATCTTTTTAGGACAAATCGAAACTTTTGTAAATTGTTTTCCCCCATTTTCTCTCAAGCTCAAGTGGTCCCCCAAGCTCCCCTACCTTCCAAATCAGCATCCCCCCCTCATTGGTCAACTAAAATCAGGTATTTTCCTCTCTTTTTCACTTTTTAGAAATCGTGTCACCTATTTTTTTCATTTTCCATCCGTTTAAATGTATTTAAACCAGATTTTTCAAGGATTTGAATTGTTTGGAGGAATCCATTTTGTGGAAATAATGTTTGAGCTTATTTATCTTGGATTTTCAATGGATTTTGGCCGATTTCTCATGTTTTCTATCCATTTTTGTGAATATTACTGTTACATTGGATTTTTGGCCGAAATGCTCAAATATTTTAGGTTTAAATTCAGTTTTCCTAGCTACTTATTACTAGTTCTTGAATTTTATTCTTATGGGAAGAGAATTTGTGTTGATTTCCATGCTTTTTACATCTCTTTTCACTAATTTTGTTGGTTGATTTCTTGGTTTTAACCTAAAACCCAAATGAATCTTGTTTTTAAACCATAGGTTTATATTATATATTACTAATTTTGTAAACTTAAAAATGTGTTTTAACAAAACTATATTTGATGGGATTAGTTTTATAACCCAAAAATGTCCTTATAACCCTCGATTTCTTGTATTTAAAGATATTTTACCCTCGATTTCTTGTATTTTACAACTCAAATTTGTTTAATCCCAGTTTTCAAAACATATTCTAGCCCTTAAAAGCCAGTATCCCTCTTTTAGGAAGACATAGTCTCTTTTAGCCTAATTTGATTAAAACCTATACTCTCCTAGGTTATTTATCTTCTTCCTTTCTTGTTCAGTTTGATTGTGATGGGTCCAAGAAAGAGATTAGCTGTTAGGAGACCTAGTCAGGGATCGGAGAGGAGGACCAAGACTAGACATGATACAGGAGAGGCCAGTAGTTCAGCTGCCCCAGGATCCCATATAGAGAGAATGGCAGGGAAGGCTGTAGCTTCAGGACGTCGGATAGACCTTGAGTTCTTCGACAGACAACATTTCCAGATCCAGCGGACATTCACAAGTATCGGTTTAGTACCCTTTTGCACTATGCATGAGAGGTACTATCCCCATCTTGTGAGGGAGTTTTATGGCACCATGGACTGCCATCGATTACTGTGGAGGACTTCTATCCTAGGAGTAGAGATATCTTTGACTAAGGAGCTTCTGAGCAGAGTATGGGAGATTCCTCATCATGGCATCAGTGTGTTCTCTATGGAGGATAGAGAGGATGCTTTCAGGTGCATCCTTGAGCATGAGGATGTTCGTGGAGTGACTGTGGTCACCGCGAACCAGCTTTCAGTGGAAATGCGCCTTTTGCACCATATTACTGCTCGGATATTACTTCCGAAGACTGGGCGCTTTGACTTCTTCATCGAGAGAGAGATGAAGCTTATGGTATGTCTGACTCAGAGGACTCACATTGATATACCATCCTTGATGCTAGTTCAGATGAGAGATGCTTTGACACAACGACGACACTGTTTAGCATACGGTATGGCGTTGACCAGATTATTTAGAGCTTGTAGAGTATCCTTGGAGGGGGAGATCCCTAAGGAGATTCTGCATATGGACATCTACGACGAGAGGCCGCTACACCGCATGTGATATCGATTAGTCGCAGGTCAGTGGGTTCGGAGAGAGTTTGGCCAGGATCCAGATGGGGAGGACGAGATTCGAGAGGCAGAGGCAGGGCCATCAGGGCTAGTTAGTTCACCTGCTCAGGCTAATCCTGCATCAGAGGCAGAGCCGATGACCTCGACAGCTACATCTTCGGGTCCTTCTCCACCTTCTATGGACATATCTTTTAAGGAGCATGCGAGATAGCAGTTCACAGATCTCAGGAGTGAGATGATTGGATTGGGTGTCCGCACGACCCAGTTACACATTGAGATTGAGAGTCTTCGAGCACACACTACCATGGAGCATGCTGAGATTCGTCGGAATATGGAGGAGGGTTTTGCTCGTATTGAGGACTTACTGAGATCCCTTCTACCTCCAGCAGCACTTGTAGCTCCACCTCCTGATGCTGGTGATGATGATGATGACGATGACCACCAGGATGTACATGATGACACTATTGTTGGTGGTCACCGTGCTGATGGGATTGAGGACAGATATACTGTTGCCCAGGTGGCTACCTTAGAGGGGGTGAATTAGGACTTTTAAAAAATTTAAGTAATGTGAAATTTCAAAATCCTTTGCAAGTGGTAGGTATTGTGATAAAGTTATAGAATGCAGAAGCTAAAAATCAAGAGAGCACAACACAAACACACCAATTTATAGTGGTTCGGAGCAACCCAATTCCTACGTCCACTACCCAAGATACCACTTGGGATTTCCACTATATTCACACTCGAATATAGTAGGATTGTTTTACAGGATCATAATCCAAAATCTCTACACTTGTGGTTTTACAGGATCACCAAAAAAACCCAACACCCTTTGATTTTAAACAGGCTTACCAAAGAAACCCAACACCCTTTGGTTTTAAACAGGCTCACTAAAGAAACCCAACTTGATTTTCACAGGAGCACCAAGAACCTATTTGGTTTTTTAATCGGGCTCACCAATAACCCAATAATTCAAAGATTGAATTGAAAATAAATGCAACAAGAAATGACAAACTCAAGTTATCGGATAGTTGCCGGTGCAGCTCATTGGAAGTCCACTTGAATGCACTTGAATAAGCTTTAATGTTTTCAGTGGCTTCTTCTAAAAGTTGCTTCAAGCTTTAGATCATAGTTGGTGAAGACTTGAAGACTGACTTTAATGCTCTTGTGCTCTTTTCTGTTGGTTAGTAGAATATTCAATGGATGCCTCTTTTCTTTGAAGAACTCTCTTATTGATTGCTTCAAGAAGGTTCAAATCCTTCAAATTTAAAGTCTTCCATCATCCCAAGCCAGTTCTAGCCATTGTAGACCATTGGGGAATGATTTTTGACCGTTGGAGCACCTTTGAGCATTCAAAAACAAATTCTGGAACTAGCCGTTAAATACTTGGAAGTGACATTCTAGTCAGCTCGAATTCCTTCAAATCGGCTGAGATCCTTCGAGTCGATGGGTCGAGTCACCAAATCCTCAATGTAGTCGGCTCTGTGTCTCAGGGCGCAAAACAAAACTCTAGACGAGTCGGCTCTTTTCAGCTTGGGTCGGCTCGAACTTGAATCTTGAACTTGAAGAGTCGGCTCTCTTCAGCTTGGGTCGGCTCTTCTTCTCAAGTTCGAAAAATCTTACTCTGGAAGAGTCGGCTCGAAGCAGTTCAGGTCGGCTCACTTTCTTAGGCAGTCAGAATTAGGTCTGGCAGAGTCGGCTCTTTCTGGTTTGGGTCGGCTTGCCTGGCTGTTCTTAGAAAGCTTCAGAAAATGGACTCTAGAGGAGTCAGCTCGGACAGATTCCAGTCGACTCGGATTCCCTGGAGTAGGCTCACTTTCCATCGAGTCGGCTCGGATTGCTGCGTTCCAGAATCCTTGCTACGTGCCAGTAAGCAGAGTCGGCTCTTCTTCTCTTGGGGTCGGCTCGAGTGTCTTCTTCACGATTTTTACAATTTGAACTTAAACAAAACTCTCACCAACTCTTTTACGATTTCACATAAACCAACTCAAAACAAAATCTAAGGCACACACGCTTATAGAAGTAACCCTTTTAGTTGAATTTTCTTAGCATTTTTGATTGGGTTCTTCTTTACAATAACACTTACAACACAACTCAAGAAAGAAAATATGAGAGTAGAAGTTGAATTTTGAACATGAAATTCACCCTACAAAAACTTGTCAAACACTTGAAGAGTTGTCAGAAATAAAAGTACATGCTCCAATGTTTGGTTATCATCAAAATCACTTATGGGGTCAACAATCTCCCCCTTTTTGATGATGACAAAACACCGGGCATGAAAAATTAGTAAGACACTTTACATTTACTTGTGTAATAGTATTTGCAAGAGTATATGAACAATTAAAATTAATTGACTTCAAATAGTACGAAACAATGAAAGGAGAATTAGGGAAATGAGAAACAATCTCCCCCTCAATGAAATACTCCATGTTTTGGCTTTTTTTATGCAATTTTTAAATTTCAGATTTTCAAAGCTCAAGAATTTTGTGTATCAAAGCTTAGCTAATAAAAATTACAGAGCTTTGTGTATCAGAGCATAAAAAAAAACTTAACGTATTAAACATTCTTTTCAAGTGCCAGAGTTACTTGCATGAAGAATGAGCTTTAGCTTTCTATATATCATAGCAAATAATATCAGTAATGTCAGAGCAAGTACACTGCTGAACCTGGCAAAGACATTGCAAAGACATTTCAAATACATTTTATTCTTTTCATGCAACATCATACCATTCTCCCCTTTTTGTCAATCAATCAAAAAGGTGATTTTAAATAAAGCTCTTATTTAAAATAGATTGAGAAAGTCTTTAATATTTGTTTGAGATAATTTCACTTTCTCAAACTTATCTTGAAATCTTAATTAAAATATCAGTCATTGTCATAATAGAATAGAGTGTACTTTTTCACAACAGAATTGAGGTAAGCATTTATTTTCATAACAGAATAAAATAATTCAGTGAACCAAAAGAGTGTACTTTTCATTTGCTTGAAGATATTCAATACATGGTATAAAAGGGTAGTACACTTAGTCACTATCTATATCTATTTTAGATCTTGAAGGGTGAGAAGGAATTTGAATTCCTGCAAGCATTGACCTAATGGGATCAGGAACTAAGACAGGTCCTTGTGCCCTGAAGTGGGGAGCAGGTTGCCTAGGATGAAAAGATTGAGGTGTAGGTCCAGGAGTAGGATCAGGTGCACTCCTTGCAGCTTGAAGATCTTCAATCTTTGCCATCAACTTCCACAGAAAACTGTTCATAGATTTTAATTCAGCTTCAAACTTCTTTACACTTCTGGAAGCAGCTAAGTCTTCTATTCCATCTTTGATCTATGCTACTTCCTTTTGTAGAGAGAGCATTTCTGAAGCTTGAACATTAGCAAAATCTTCGGCTGAACCTCTTAACCTTCCAAATTCACTTCTGATTATACCTATGCCCTTGGTATAATCTTCCTCCATCTTTTTCCCTTCTTCAAAGGATCCCATTCTGATCCTCAAGTTATCCATTTCTATTCTATATGCTTCGAGGATTTGAGTGACTGAATTTTTGGTTGAATCAGAACTAGATGCTATTAATTGGAGTATTGGTTGGATATCAGTTTCATTTATAACAGATGCAATTTTGGAGCTTTCAAGAGTATCAATTCTTCCTTTTATAATATCTATTTGTTCTCCAAACTGGTTTAGTTTATTATTAACAGATCTTTAAAACACTTCAAACATTTCACTCATTGAAGACTTCATGGATTCAGTCATACTATTCATCTGTTATGCCAAGAAGTCTTGTATCATTGAAGCATCCAAAGTAGGGGCAGTAGTAGCTTGACTTTGACTTGGAATGTCAGTAGCCTGATCAAATGTGGGTGTGCTGTAGGGTATATCAGGCAAACCAGAGATAAAATATCTGGGAAGGAAGTATCAAACTCCATCTGAACTGGAAAGTCTTGCTGTGGCTGTGGCTCAAGGATGTGTGAAGTAGTGCCTTCACCAGCCTTTTCTTCTCTCTATTTTTGGACTTCTTCAGTTTCTTCAATTGTAGGAGGGTTAGACTTCTTCTTCCAGGTACCATCAGTCAGTAAGTACCCCATTCTCTGAAAGGTTTTCGCTGTGTAGGTGTCAGTGTGAAGTAATACCCTGTTATCTTCTCCTGTCAACTCAACATTGGCTCTTTGAAAAAAGATTGTGACAACCATTCCATATGGCAGGTAGGCTTTGACTTTCCTAATTGCCTCTTTCATCTGGCTAATCATAATTGCAGGTAAATTGACTTTCTCACCAATGATTAGGAGTTCCATGAAGCACAAATCTCTTTCACTCACCTAGTCAAATTGACCTTTTCCAGGTAAGAAAATATGACTAATGAAGTTGTGTAGGACCCTCATCTCAATTAATAGCATACTTGCTATAAGAATCCCAATATCATCAACTTCAGTTCTTTCCAAAATAGTTTGCAAAGCCTTGGATCTATCCTTCAGTACAATGATGCAGGATGACTCTAGAACAGCTAAAAATGCATGAAAAATAGTAAAATAATTTTTTTGTTATTTTTATAATTTTAATTATAGGCTAGTTTCCAAAATAAAGTAAAAACTAGCAGAAGGACTAGCAGTGCAAAGAATCATCGGGTCGCAGGCATACTCATGCAAACCAATGAAATATCTAGGACCCGAGAGTTGAGAAACTCCCGGTTTATGATAGTTTATCTTCATCAAATCAGATAATAAGAGAAGGGAATGTTTCTTACCTGTCAAAGATTGAGATTTAGAAGTAGAAGGGATCACTCACAACTCTGATCAGAGCCTGGAAGAAGAAGCCTTGTTTCCCTTGAATCTGATGGCTGATCTGGACGGTCTGAAGGCAAAGAAGGCCTCCTCTGGGGAGGTGAAACACCTCGAGGATCCTGCAAGCATCAAGGGTCAATCAAAATGGTAAATAAAAAATAGAAAAAGAACTAGGTTTAGAAGGAATCAGGTTAGGAATTAAAAGCTGGGCTGTTTGAAGCTTGTTGAAGATCTCCTTGCTTAGTGGCCTAGGGCACTCCTCCTTGGATGTGTGAAGGCTTGGATGGTAGTGATTTAGGGTGTGGAAGGATGCTAGGGCAGTAAAGAATTCATCCAAACACAAGAACACCAACCAAAGAACCAAAACAAAACACCAGCATAAGGTAATAACTCAAAATTTCATCAAGTTGTATTCATAAGAAAGAGATGCTTACAAGAGGGGGAGGGGTGGGGTATTTATATAGTTCCCATACCCTCACTAATCATGGATACACTTGGGTTACAAGTCTTCTTCAAAATTGGAATACAAGTCCTTTCCTAGCAATGTTAGAATTACAAAGTTTTAAAAGGACTTGAAATCCCAACTAGGTTAGAATTTTGACCTAGTCTTCTCTTCTTTCCTCTCCCCACTTGGCTTGGACTTGGTCAAACTCCTCAAATTCATTTTTAGACCTTGGGGAAGCAGCAAGGATGCCTCCTTCATGGGCTTGGACAATAATTTGAGGGGTCCAGGTGGGCTTCCAGGGGTTGGGCGCATGGGCTGGCATATTCCAGGGAATCTAGCTAGAATCTTGCTTCTTAAGGGCTTAGGCTTGGTGCCTGGGCTTGATTTTAAGGCCTGGAGTGCTGGAATAACCTGGAAAACATGGGCTCCTGGCATATGGAATATCCTGAAAGCATCTGGAGGGAATTTGGCATCTGAAATGGCACCTGAGGAAAATTAGGGCATAATCAGGGCACCTGGGGGATTGAGCTCCCCTAAGCTGATGTAATTGCTTCTGGCTTTAGAATGAGATATGGTGGAACACCAAAATAGCAAAGCCTCCTCTCTTGTACAAGAAGTGAACTCACACTAGACTCATACTGGTATACAGGACTTAATGTACTGGACTAGGTTGAGGGTTGAGACAAATCAACTAACCTCAACTTATTACAGGACTCAATTCTAGTTGTTTACAAAATTTGACACATGGCTAGGTAAACCAAATAAGGTCCAGTAATCTGTTTCTGATCCTGGTGCCTAATCAATTCTCCCGGGGTGGGAGGAACTCGACCCCATCGAGTGTGGGATAACTTGGCTCTTAAAGTGCTCGAGTAGGTTTGGGTTGAGGCACTACAGATCCTCATGGGTGATCCATGAGTCCTCAGATTCTGGCCGACCTTGCCATCGGGCAAAGTACCTTTGATAGCCATGATTCCAGGTACATATGGCTTGATCATCCAAGATTCTCTCGATCTTTTCCTCACTATTTGGCCAATTGTATGTGGACACTCTGGGGTGGGTTCTCTCTCAAAAGGGAGTGTTAGGCTCAAGGTGCTCGCTAGGTATCGCTGCTGGCTCCCTAGACTCTATAAGATCTAAGATGATGAAGGTGGAGCTAATACCTAAATTAGGTTGTGTCTCACTCACATAGGCATTGGGTCCATTACTCTTCATTATTTTGGATGGGCCAGCTTCGCGAGCATAAAATTCTTTACAACAACAAAATCCCTTGCAAAATTCTTTCTCTCTCTTTGGGAATTAGCCAAGTTGTTATTTATTTCATTAGTTATGTTCAGCTTTTGACTAATTTTCATATGCATATACTACGCAGAGGGTAGTGCTGGTGTAGATATGTAATTTAGGACTATGAATTTTATTAGACTCAACTAATACCTATTAGACTCGACTAAACTTTCCTATCGAAGGTAATCTTATTGGACCTTTTAGGGTCTAAGCTAACACACTATAGACACTCTAGGTTTAACCCTAACATGGCATGCACATGAGAATTTACTATGTATGCCTACTAAACGCCAAAGGGTATGCAAGAAGTAAGATGCAAACTTAACATGTGCAAGAAATGAATGTAAAATGCAAACCTCTACATGATGTAGGTAAATGGTTAAAGAAAAATAAGAAAACTCAAGAAAAGACAAAAAATATAAGGTGAATTCGGGGTTAGTCTGGTTGGGTGGAAAGTAAGAAAAGGGTTCGGGGTTAATTGGATAGACTAAGATGTAAGAAGGGGTGTCGGTAATTAATCCTAGACTAATGAGGTTTACCTTGTGGGTTTGATGTCTATCTAAAGGGTCTACATAATGGAAGAAAGGGTTGTTGATTTCAGGGAAAAGATCAAGTGGTGTCAAAGAGGTGAGTTCATCTTGAGGGCATTGATCTAAAGAGATTAAGTCCTTAATAAACTCTTCCGGTTTATAAATTAAAGGACTGTGCTCTCTAATTGGGCTTTTTTCTAGTGGCTCCTCAAGTAAAGCTCTAATAATAGGACTAGATTCCTCATGGTCTTCTTCCTTTAAGGGTTCTTCCACTATAGGTTGGGTGTGGTTAAAGTCAGCTAACTTTAGGGTGGCTTCTACCCGGGTATCTACTACATCAACTAACATTGGATTGGCTTCTACCTGGGTTTCTACTAGATCAACTAATTCTAGGTTGACTCCTAACTCTAGGTCACCTATAGGTATCTCTTCTTCTAAATCTTCAATGGACTCATTATCCTCATACTCCTCTACCAAACTTGGGTCAGCCTCATATATTTCATCTTCTAAGTCATCTTGGTGAGCCAATGGGGTGGTAAGAGGGTTCTGGCTAATCGAAAAATTGACTAAAGAAGGATCGCCGGGACTGAGAAGCCTCGGTTAGTGCAAGTTCTCCTACAATATAAAGAATGGAGGTAGAGGGGGTGTACCTGACAATATCTGAAGCGCCAGGTGAAGATCGCAGCGAAGGGATCTCTCGTTCCTTGATGGATATGGCCTGGAAAACCGAGCCAAAGACACGCGGATACCCGGCTTTCTGTTCGGTGGCCCGAGTGAGGCTTGGCTGGAGTCGTTGGATTCATAGGAACTCGGGGACCTACAAACGACCTGTCAGGGGTTAGAAAACTCAGAGGAAATCAAGAAAACAAAGAAAAACAGCAAAGGAAAGAAAGTTTTAGAGGGGGCTGGAAGGATGGTTGGCAGCAGGAAGATGGTTGCAGACACCGGGAAGAAGAACTCCCAAACCCCTTTATGCACACAGCAGGGTAATCACACAAAATAATATAAGAACTCAAGGTTTATTTCATATCAAAAATCAAGTTTCATACAAGAGGCTAGGGTCCCTTAAATAGACACTTAACCTTGGGCCCCAAGTAAGGGTACTTTAGACTTTACATAGGACTTCTCCCTTTCAAACACTAACTAGGAATACAAGGCAACCTAGGTAGAAATCCCTAAAACACATGGACTCCCTCTCCTTGTCTTGGTCAGCCAAGGGGGTGACCATAAGTGGTCGACCAAGAGGAGGGTAATCCTAAGAGGTGGCGCCCTAATTCCTCTTCCTGGGCCTGGGCTGGCCAAATTTGCTTCTGGCTAGAACAGGGCTCCAGATTTGTTCCTGTTTTCATTTTCTCCTCCTGGGATCTTCAAGTCTTCATGTTGGGTTGGATTTGGGCTCAACTTACATGTCTTCAATTAGGTTGGACTTGGTCTTCACATGTATGAAGTGGTCTTGAGTCTTCGATATGCTTGGATAGGACTCAAAAAAAATAAAATTAGCTCGACATGAGCTGACTAATACTGAACTGAACTAGCTCAACTTGAGCTGACTAATTACAGGAATCAAATAAAATAGCTAAGCTTTATTACAGTGGACTTGAATGTCAATTAAGTGATCCACAGAGGGTTGAGAAGCCTCTGCCTTATTCTGGTGCCTTTGGTGTCCGCACCAATTCTCCCGGGGTGGGAGGAACTCGACCCTATCGAGTGAAGATCAGACTGGCTCACATATCTCTCGAGAAGGTCTGGGTTGAGGCATTGCAAGTCCTCTCGAGAAATCCATAAATCGTCCAACTCTGGCCAGCCTTGCCATCGAACCAGGAAGCGTTGATAGCCACGGCCTCGGGTCGTGATGGCTTGATCATCCAGGATATGCTCGATCCATTCTCCTCTCTCAGGTTAATTTATTAGTGGAAACTCTGGGTTAGGGTCACTCACAATGAAAAGGAATAGGTCCAAAGGCCTCACTAGGTATCGCTGCCTGTTCCCTATACTCAACCAGGTCTGTAATATTTAAGGTAGAACTAATGCCCATATCCGAAGGCAAGTCTAACACATAGGCATTTTATACAATCCTTCTCTATCACTTTAAAAGGTCTGGCTCTGCGAGCATGAAGCTTCTTTTAGGCCTAAGCCTAACCAAGATAGAATCCACTGCATCAAATTCTTTGACCCTTCTTCGGGAATTAGCCAGTTGTTTTAAGATTAGTGCAGGTGGTGAACATGCTAGGCACATGCAGACTCCTAACAAATGATGAAAAGGACTCATACTGACACCTAACATACTCGACTATGCATTCCTATCGAAGGAAATTTTATTGAACTCTTTGGATCTAAACCTAACAGATTATAGGTTCTCTAGGTTTGATCCTAGCTTGACATGCATATGAAAATTTATAATGAACTCCTAGCAAATTCCAAAGAGTATGCTAGAAGTAAGATGCAAACCTAACATGCATGATGAATGCATGCAGTATGCTAATCTCAGCTAAATACAATCTAATGATCCTAGAAATGTTGGAGGTGTCTGGAAAGGGTAGAAAATAGGAAGTGGATTCAAAATTAGTCTGGTAGGGTAGGGAAAAAGGTTCAAGGTTAGTTGGATAAAGTAGGATAAAAGAAGGGGCATCAGGGACTAATCCTAGACTAATGAGGCTAATCTTACGGGATTGTGGAATATCTATGGGCAAGAAAAGGTCCATGCTATGGAAGGATGGGTCAACAATTTCTGGGAAGAGATTTTCAATAGGAATGGCAGGAAGGGATTCATCCTGAGGGCAATGGGTTAAGTAAGCCAAATCCTGAATAAAGTCTTCTTGTTCATGGAATTTAGGAATAGGCTCTACACTTAGATCCTTTTCTAGTGTTTCCTCAGGTAAAATCCTAGTATCAGAGTTCTCTTCCTCTAATTGTTCTTCCACTATAGCTTTAGGTTGGATGTGGTCAAGGTCAACTAGCTCTGGGTTGGTTACCTGGATATCTACTGGGTCAGCTAATTCGAGGTCTACTAAAGGTGTCTCCTCTTCTCCCTCATACTCATCCATTAGGCTCACATCAGCTTCATACACTTCCATGTTAATGTAAGCCTTGTGAATCTCAGGAATGGTTGGAGAAGGTCGGCTAGCGAGAAATTGGTTAGGTTCTGGTCTCTGATTATGGGTACTACTCCTAGTAGGTTCAGGTTGTATAAGGGGTAGTGGCTCACTACTAGGTTCATATTTAGGGATACTAATCCTATGGGGTTCAAGTTGACTAGGGGAAGCATGACAAGTACTAGATTTATACCTAGAGGTTATGGGCTCCCTAGGCTCATAGGACAAGGGTGCAGATTTATGGGTCACGGGATTATAAGATCTGGGGTCATAGGATTTGGGTTCAGCACTATGGGTCTTGTGTCTACTGTACTCATGGGATATGGGTTCGTAGATTCTAGAGTCAGAGGATTTGGAGGCATAAGATCTATAGGTTGTGGGTATACTAGGCTTATAGTATACCCACTATGGGTCTTCAAGTCTTGGCTTGAATTGGGCTTTGAAGAGGTGGCATTCCATCATGCTTTGATCTTGAGTCGACCCATGAAAAATTATCTTCTTTCATGTGTTGGCTCATGAGTATGCTTCCAGAAAATTTAGGACTTGTTTCATGGCTCAAGATTTTATTAACTATAGCTGCAAAAACAAAGTTAGTTAATTAAAGTATATATTCTTATTATTGATATCTCTATTAGACCTGAACCTAAGCCCCAATAAATATTAAGTCTTAGGTCTTCCATCATTATAGGTGTGTGGGTGACCTACTGGGGTTGATTATTCTTGGCTGGTTACGGTGTTCTAGTTGCATCAGGAAGACACAACTATCCTATTAAGCATGAGATGTTGCTAGCCACATTTAGGGTTGGGCCCAATAAACGGGCATGTTGAGGGACTCAATGATGGCTTTGTCTAGCAGGAATGGTGGGTCTGACCTAATTAATGATTGGACCAATAAATAAGCACATTGAGGTTATATGATTTAGAGACCAAGATGCTACAATTTATATTAGATACATTAGACAAGAGTTGGCCACTTATTGGTATAGCGTGTTACTAATAACCGGGCATGGTGAGGTGTCGCACATCAATGGGACCTTAGCACCCACTAGAAACCTAGAGTTGCAGATCCGAGAAAATAGTGGGAGTTCTAAAATTATTTTTAAAGACCCTAAAATAATTGTATAATTAAGTATAAACATCTAATTTGAATCTTCTACTCTTGCAGTTAACCATGTCTACTTCAAATCCCTTAGCCCATATTTTAGAGACAAACCAACTCGTAGGCCCTAATTTCAAAGATTAGTTGAGAAATATCAAAATTGTTTTGAGTTCTGAGAAGTTGGGCTATGTGCTTGACCAGGACCCCCCCTGTCTTACCCGACCATCCAAATGCTCGTCAGATGACTACATATGAAGAATGGATGGAAGATGATAATAAAGTTAAGTGTTACATGTTGGCCTCAATGTCAAATGAATTGCAGAGCCAACATAAGGATATGCCAACTACTAAATCGATTCTGATTCACCTGCAAAAGTTATATGGTGAACAAAGTTGGATTGCACGCTTCGAGTTATCAAAAAGGCTTTTCAATAACAAGATGCATGAAGGGCAGTCAATCCAAGATCATTGTTTGTCAATGATTAAGGGCATCGAATAGCTTGAGAAGCTAGGCATTCCTATTCACACGGAGCTTCAGGTGGATTTGATCCTCCAGTCCTTGACTAGTTCATATGCTCAGTTTGTTATGAACTATAATATGAACAAGTTGAATTACACCTTACCTGAATTATTGAACATGTTGCTAAGCAATGAGGGGACCTTGAAGAGTTCAATGGGCTCTGTTTTCTCTATGGAGCAGTCTTCCTCCAAAGAATGTCTACTTGGAAGAAGAAGAAACCTGCAAAGAAGTAGAAGAAGGAAAACAAACAGAAAGCCAAGGTTAGCAAAGAAAAATGTTTCCAATGTAATACAGATGGCCATTGAAAAAGAAATTGTCCTTTCTACTTGGAAAGCTTAATGAAACAGAAGGATGATGCACCTTCTAAAGGTAAATCCATACTCGTTATTGAATCTAACATAACGATTTCATCTACTTCCAGTTGGGTTTTAGACTTCAGCTCTAGTGATCATATATGCATTTCAATGAAGTATCTGGAAAGAAGTAGAATACTGAGAGAAGGTGAGATGGTCATACGTGTTGGAAATGAAGCAAAAGTTGCTGCACAAGCCGTTGGGTCATATTCTCTAGTATTACCTTTAGGGTTTAGATTAGTACTTAGTGACTGTTATTTTGTACCTGGAGCTAGTAGAAATTTAATTTTGTCTCTGTGCTAGCATAGGAAAGATTTGAATTTACATTCAATAAAGTCTTTCATAATATTTATTTAAGAAATAAATTGGTTGTAAAAGCTATTTTAATTGACAGTATCTATCATTTGCATGTCAATGCATCTTTGAATATTAACAAAAAATTAAAGTGAATGCCATAGGACATAAACGTGCTAGAGATGACCTAAATGATAAATACATGTGGCATCTAAAGCTTGATCATATAGGTGAAGACAGAATTAACAAACTGGAAAGGGATGGGGTCCTAGATTCAGTTAATTTTGAATCATATCCACCTTGTGAGTCATGTCTTCAAGGAAAAATGACCAAGTTACCCTTTGTAGGACATGGGGAGAGGGCAACAGAATTACTTGCTCTAGTACACACTGATGTGTGTGGTCCATTTGATGTGCAGTCCAGGGACGGTTTTTGCTACTGCATAACCTTTACTGATGATTGTTCACGGTATGGTTATGTGTTTCTTATGAGACACAAATATGAAGCATTTGAAAATTTCAAGGAATTCAGACATGATGTAGAAAAACAAATGGCTAAAATCCTTAAGGTTCTTTGATCAGATCGGGAAGGTGAATATCTTAGTAGGAAATTCTTAGGTTATCTTAAGGATAATGGCATAGTCTCACAATGGACTCCACCTGGTACGCCTCTGCTCAACGGGGTGTCTAAGAGGAGAAATAAGACATTATTAGATATGGTTCGATCCATTATGAACTTCAATGACTTGCCTTTATTTTTTTTGAATATATCCTAAATACTTCAATTTATATTCTAAATAGAGTTCCATCTAAATCTGTTCCTACCACACCATATGAGATTTGGCATGGTAAGAAACCAAGTCTTGCTCATATAAAGATTTAGGGATATCCAGCCTATGTCAAAAGACTAATGATGGATACGTTGGAATCTAAATCTGTGAAAGCTCGGTTTATAGGATATTCTAAAGAAACTTTAGGGTATTGCTTTTACCTTCCAGAAGATCATAATGTAATTATGAGCAGACATGTCATATTTCTTGAAAAATAGTTTATTCAGGAAGGTGGTATTGGGAGGTTAATTGAGCTCGATGAGAAATCTCTAAAGAGCAGCTAGCTATAGATCAGATTGAACCCAATTAACCAATTCACATAAATACTCTTCCACCTCGTAGGTCTATTAGAGTCTCCAAACCTCCTGAAAGGTACTTGGGTATGCTTATAGAGGATATAAAGGAAATATTTCTTGTTAGGCACAAGGATCAATTGATTGATCCTAAGACTTATGATTAGGTCATGTCTGACATTGACTACAAGAAATGGTTGAATGCTATGAAGTCAGAAATTGAATCAATGCATTCTAACCATGATGGTCCTTAGTGGATGCACCAGAGGGTATTGTACCTATTGGTTGTAAATGGATCTACAAAAGGAAAATAGGTGCAAATGGTAAGGTAGAGACCTTTAAGCTAGGTAAGTGGTGAAAGGGTATGGTCAACATGAAGGCATTAACTATCTGACACCTTTTCACCAGTAGCTATGCTAAAATGCATCCGTATATTGCTTGCAATTATAGCATGTCATGATTGTGAGATATGGTAGATGGATGTGAAAACTATATTCCTGAATGGATATCTTATGGAAGATATCTATATGGAGCAGCCTTTGGGTTTTACTTACAATGATGAAGATCAAAAGGTTTGCAAGCTGCATAGATCAATCTACAGGTTGAAGCAAGCTTCCCGGAGTTGGAATACTCGTTTTGATAATGCAATCAAATTGTTTGATTTTATCAAGAATGAGGATGAGCCATGTGTTTACAAGAGGGCCAATGGGAGGGCGGTGACATTCCTCGTATTGTATGTGGATGACATCCTCCTTATTGGGAATGATATTCCCATGTTGACTTCGGTCAAAAGTTGGTTATCTAAGAAATTCTCTATTAAAAGACTTAGGTGAAGCATCTTATATTTTGGGATTAAGGTCTATAGAGATAGATCTAATCGGATGCTTGGCCTTTCACAAAAATTGTACATAGAGGAAGTGCTGAAAAGATTCAACATGGAGAATTCTAAAAGAGGATTGTTACCTCTTCGACATGGTATTAATCTTTCCAAGAAATATATTGTAACACACCTGAAGAGATTCAGTGCATGAGCAAGATTCCATAGCTTAAGTAATCGGAACCCTTATGTATGTCATGTTGTGTACTCGACCTGATACAGCTCTTGCTATGAGTGTCACGAGCAGATATCAGTCGAATCCAGGTGAAGAACATTGGATAGCTATGAAAAACATTCTTAAGCACTTGAGAAGGACTAAAGATTTGTTCTTAGTTTTTGGAGGGAGTTCAGAATTAGGGATAAAGGGATATATAGACTCAGACTTCATGTCTAATCCTGATAATAGAAAGTCTACACAGGGTCTGTATTTTTGTGCAGTGGTGGGGTAACTAGTTGGAAAAGTTCTAAGCTACCCATCATAGCAGTTCAATAATGGAAGCAGAGTACATCGCTGCCTCTGAAGCTGTAAAAGAATCCTTTAGGTATAAAAAGTTTGTTATGGAGCTTAGAGTGATGCCATCTGATGCCATCCCTATATATTATGATAATAATGGTGCAATAGCTCTTGCTAAAGAATCCATGTCTCACTAGAAGTCTAAGCATATTGAGCAGCGGTTTCATATCATATGCAACTATCTCAACAAGAAGTATGTTAAGGTGTGAAAAGTAAACTCCACGGACAATGTGACTGACCCACTAACTAAGACTCTAAGCCAGTAGAAGGCTAAAGTCCATCTTGAGAAGATGGGACTTAGATATGTAGCCAATTGGCTTTAGTGCAATGGAAAATTGTTAGATTTATGCACTGAAAGCCAAGTTGGCTTAACATATTCTAATTTTTATGGCATGAATTTTGTATTTAATTTTTCTTATAAATAAAAGGGCATTAGTTTTATTCATATTGAAGTATCTATGAATCATCCATGGAGTTAATGGATAATGACACATTCTCAAGAGTTGAGAATTTGAGACATGTGTCTTAAAGATTAACTCCTAAAAGCTCCTGATTGTTGGAATATCACGAGGATAGTGATTGATCCATTAAAATTGATGCACAGATCACTTCCCTTTATGGGTAGATGAGTCTCTGACCTACAGTATGGTGACACTGGAGTGAGAGTGCTGGTAGTTGATAGAAATCAATGCTACTGAGCATGACCAAGTACAGGAAGTTATATGGATGACTACTCTCTCGTCAATAACTTCCTATTGCTTTAGTTATGTGAATAGTTCTTTGACCTAGAGTGTCTCATCTACTCATAATAAGGGTGCTATAGTTTGACAGCACAAACACATGGTTCCTATCCATTTGGGACCTTACGGTGTTTGTTGGCTGTAGTAAGTTTATTGTAGAAGTAGGGTGTTCACTTGTAGGGATCTATCAACCTTATTAGTAAGGTATAATCCTATGCAGCTTAATGTGACTAAGTCCAGAAGTCTATGTCCATAGCAGGGTGATAATGAAAAGGTGTTTTCATTAGTATCACTATTGGACTTGAGTCGATTAAGTTAAGCATATGACTGATGGGTTTGATGAGTTTCCGTAATCAACATCATGTCAGGATTTTTTATAAAGAAACTGAATCACATGGTAACTACACCTAGAAGTTCCAATCTTATTTTGCTGGGTTGTCACTACATACTGCTAAGTGTCGCTGGTGGATTGTGAGAGCCCATTAGGATCATTCTTGGATCGATGATCCTAATTAGGGTTGAGCAAAAATTATTTTTGTCCATCAAAAGGAGTTTCGATGATGTATAATAAAGATTATAGCATCTCTCATTACCAGACATGATAGGACCTGAGGCGTCACACATATTAGGAGCTTAAGTAACCAATTAGCAAAATAAAATGTTACTAAAATTGGCAATTTTAGTACATTTGGACCTAATTATAAATATTACAATTAATAAATTATGGATTAATTATTAATCAAATTAAATTAGATTTAATTTAATTGAGTTAGACTTAGTTAATTAATCCTAATTGAGTTGGGTCAATAGCCTTTTCGAAATAGTTCGATCGGGTTAAAATTGGCTTCAATTTGATTGTCAAATCAATTAATTTGGACTATCTCTTAGAGTCTAGTTGGACTGGGACTCTCTCTCCTTGTCTCCCCTTGTCTCCACATGCCAACAAGTGGGCCCCAAGCATTTTATGCGACAAAAGAGATGGGCATGAATAGAGGAGGGTGTAAAAGGTGTTTTGGCATGAAGAGAAAGAGGGGAGGAGTCCTCTTTTACTCCTCTTAATTTTCAACCAGTTGAAATTAAACATCGATCTTTTGGCTTTGTGGGATGGGAGAATTAAATTATAAAAGGAGAGAGGGGTTAGCTAACCAATTGACTGCTGCTTTTGGCATGAATATTTCTCTTGGGCATGAATATTTCTCTTGGGCATCAATAGCAGATAATCTCTCTCCTAGGGTGCCAAGTTCTCCTCTTGCTTTTATTTTTTTTCTCCTTCCTTATGTGAGATCTAGAGAGATATTCTACAAGAGAAAGAAAAAAGAAAGAGGTCCTACATCTTGCAAATCTTAGTTTGCAAGATACAAGCCAATTTAGGAAAAGCCGGTCTAGATTCGGATCGGCATAATTTTTAAAGTGACTGATTTGCTGAAAGGGGAGAGGGCTGTAAGGATCTAGCAGTCCAGTGCTTTCTATGACTTGGTTATGTGAGCTTTGTGTGGATACCAGCAGAGGCCAGGTGATTACGTGGCTTTGATAAAATCTAGGTTTCAAAAGCAGATCGGCACGTTTTTCATAGCAGGCCAGGATAGCGATCTAGGTAATTTTATGTTCAAAAAAATTTATTTTCAGATCTAATATTTTTTTTATATATTACAACATGTTAAAAATTTATGATGAATAAATTATATTGATTTATAAATTGCATCATTAGATATAAAATAGTTTTTATATCTACTTCCATTGCATTAGGTTTTTGATGCATGATCGATTGCAATATAATGTTCTTGGAAGAAATCCAACAGGTGCATCCATAGCTGATCACATCAATGAATTTAGTTTGATCACTAGTTAGCTAAGTTCAGTTGACATAGGCTTCGAGAATGAAGTCCATGCCCTATCCTGTTGTCCTCTTTGCCCAAGAGTTGGGGTGCAACTGTGATGGTAGTGAGTAGTTCATGTGGCTCGAGCAAGCTGAAATTTGAAGAGGTTCGAAACCTAATTCTCAATGAAGACATCAAGAGGAAAGAAATCAAAGGGAGCTCTGGTTCTTCCTTAGTGACTTAAGAAGGTAGAGGAAGAACTACACAGCATAGCAAATGCCGTGGGAGATCCAAGTCCAAGCAAAGGAGCCAATCAAGATCGAAGTGTGATGGCTGTTGGCACTACAAACAAGAAGGAGCACATCAGAAAGAACTGCTGGACAAAGAAGACAAGGGACAGAATGAAGAGCTAGTCAATGCAGCGATTGAGATGATTGAAGATGCATTGGTTCTCAGCATGGACAGTCCGATGGAGTCTTGGATTCTAGACTATAGAGCTTCGTTTTACTCTACCGCACAAAAGGCATCTATGCGAAACTACATTGCTGGGGACTTTGAAAAGTTCCATCTTGCAGATGAAGAGCCTTTGGATATTGTGGAAAAGGGTGATGTACACATCAAGATGCCAGATCAGTCAGTTTGGAAGCTTAAGAATGTTAGACATGTCCCTGGATTGAAGAGAAACCTGATATCAGTCAAGCAATTGGACTCAGAGGGGTACATTACAACTTTTGTTTTTGGCTCTTGGAAGATCACCAAAGGTGTGATGGTAATAGCATGAGGAAGTAAGTTGGGTACCCTATATATACTAGTAACTCCAGAGATGCAGTGGCACTGGCATAGGCAGACTCAGATTTGTGAAACTACAGGCTGGGTCACATAAGCGAGAAAGGAATGCAAGTACTTTTGAAGAGGGACAAGCTACCGGGTTTGAAGATAATAGATATTGGTTTCTATGAGAATTATATTCTTGGAAAGCATAAGAGAGTCAACTTCTCCAAGATTGGTAGGACACCAAGATCAACAAAGCTGGAACTTGTGCACACCAACATATGGGGTCCCTCCCTGATTGCATCCTTTGGAGCTTCGCAATATTATGTGGCCTTTATCGATGACTCCACCATAAAGGTATGTGTTTTTTTTATAGAATAAATTTGATGTATTTGATACTTTCAAGAAGTGGAAAAGCCTAGTGAAGAATGAGTCTAGATAGAAGATAAAGTACTTGAGATCGGACAATGGAGGTGAGTACGACAGCACTGAGTTAAAGGAGTTCTGCACAACCAATGAAATCAAGATGGAGAAAATGATTCCAAGTATGCTACAATAGAATAGGGTAGCTAAGCGCATGAACAGGACCTTGAATGAGAGAGCCAGGAGCATAAGGCTCCATGCTAGATTGCCCAATGTGTTTTGGGCTGAGGAAGTTAGCACTGCTGCCTATTTGATCAACAAGAGCCCCTCAATCCCCCTTGAATACAAGCTACCAGAAGAAGAGTGGATAGGGATGTCAGCAAGTTTATCTCACCTGAAGGTCTTCGGCTATGTCTCCTACATACACATCAATGCAGAGAAGAAGTCAGAGAGGTGCTTCTTTATTGGGTATGGCACTGATAAGTCTGGTTACAAGCTCTGGAGTGAGAAGGATAAGAAGATCATTAGGAGCAAGGACATGGTGTTCAATGAAAGAATCTTGTACAAGGACCAGAGTGTTCCAGACAGAGCAAGACAAGTAGATAAGGAGAAAGAACAAGTAGAGTTGGAAGAGATCACAGAAGAAAACATTATCGAGGGAGCAAGAGATCCTGAACCTGAGCTAGAGATACCTCAATTAAGAAGATCTACAAGGACCCCAAAACCACATGTAAGGTATTCACCCTCATTGTATTATTTTCTATTGACAGATGAAGGGGAGCTAGAGTGCTTTGATGAAGCCATGGAGAGTAAAGATTCATTCAATTGGGAGCAGGTGATGAATGACAAGATGTAGTCCTTGATAAAGAACCAAATATGGGAGCTCAGCCACTACTGAAAGGAAAGAAAGCACCGCATAACAAGTAGGTCTATAAGATCAAGGAAGATCACAATGGTAGCAAGAGGTACAAGACAAGGTTAGCTATGAAAGGCTTCCAATAGAAAGAAGATCTAGGTGGTGATGCTGACACTAGGAGGAGCATGACTAGGTACATGTATACCATCAGCGGGACAGCAATGAGCTGGGTCTCGCAGTTGCAGAAGATCATGGCTCTTTCTACCACCGAGGTGGATATGTTGACATAGACAGTCATTACAGAGAAATTGGGGCCATGCATGGCCTCAATTGGCCTCCGAAGCTTGTTCATTTGAGGCACTACACAGGATACTGACTTGTTTTTTATCTTTTCTTTGAAAGCTTTTTTTTTGATGTTTCAGGTGGATGCAAGATTGGGTGTCTAAGTCTCCAAGTGGGAGAGTTGTTGGGTGTGGAGCCATATCCACCCAAGACCCAAGTTCCCAGAAGCCCAAAAGCCTAGAAGCCTAGTAGAAAAACCAAAAAAGAAAGAAAAAGAAAAAAGAGGGAGCAGGTCAAAGTCTTTAGTGACTCTTAATTGATATTGGGATAGGTTCATAGAGAAATTGACACCAAAGCCACCGCCATGGAAATGTATTTTCATCGGATAAGGGAAACATCCCAACCTTCCTTTCCTTTGAAATTATGCAGATCTCCTAGATAGAGAATGCCTAGGTGGACTTGCTATCAAGGCTGGCCACCTTTGATTATGTGGATATTCCAAAGACTATATACCTGGGGAACCTTAAGAAGCTAAGTATCGAGGAAGAGCTGGCCCGAATCAGCAAGCCAAAAGCCTTGTTGGATGGATCCCTTGATCCTCTATCTACAGGAAGGAATGCTGCCAAAAGATGTGGCTGAGGTCAGTCCACCTTGTTTGTGCTAATTGACAAAATGCTGTACAAACAAGCCTACATTTTATAGGGCCTCCACTACCTTTACCCCTCAGAAGTGGACTTTACCCTTTAGGAGGTCCATAAAAGGATATGTAGTAGCCATGTTGGAGGTTATGCCTTGGCTTACAAGATCCTAAGGCAAGGATTCTACTAGTCGAGCATCCTCAAGGATACCTTTGACTATGTACAGCTTGATAGAAAAGTGCCATAAGAGCCAATTATTATGAGGGCCTTTCTGTAAACTTTCAGCTTATGTATGACATACTTTCATATTAAAAAATGTATTTAAGTCATCATATATTGCTGTGTCATGTTTTTATTGAAAATGATGAACCCCATAGAGTAGGACAATGGAATTAGGGTTATGATGGAGTTCATAACAGTGAGACCTAATTTTCTATAAACCCTAATCTAGAATGTTTTTAGTCGTTGGACCATCGATTCGGGGATTGATGGATCCAGAAAGACTAGCTTATCCAATATATGTTGAGTTGATGAGGGTGGTTGATCTCACAACCACATGTGTAGAGACACTAATACTAGGATAAGGGTGCTCATCAGGGTATGAGTACACTGGACTGATCCACACCCGGATTATCTTATGGAAGTCTTACTACTTGTCAAAAGATAGATCCTAGAGTAGAAGTTGTGCATGTGATCTTTAGACATGAGGTCACCATGGTTCCTTGTGCACACTAAGCCATACTTTGGTTTATACTCATTCATACCATTGCAACATCTACGGGGTGTTCTGGGTATGTTGGAAGGTGTACGAAGATGTGAGTGGACCAACAATGAATCGATCATTCCTAGTAAGAGGAATTGTTATCCCATGCAATCTCTTCGATGAGTGACTCAAGGAGCCTTTGATCAAAATAGGATGAGATTAGTGGAATCTAATCAGTCATCAGCTGAGTCCTCATGATCGAGCTGAGATTCGATATGATTAAGCATTAGGGTTTGACATCTATCCATTCCTATCACTTAATCGGGATAATGGGAGATCGAAAGATTGAATTGCACGGTAACTTACTAATGAAGGGTATTTTGGTATTTTTCAATAAATTCCTCATCTTCCAGGTAGGCATGATACATTGCTAGATGTCAATCTTGTCTTATAGGTTTTCATAAACCAATTGATTTGCTTTCATTAGTCAATTCATTGTGTGATTCGAATTAGACAATTAGATGAGCCAATTTGACCTAATTAGGTCAATCGAGTTCGATCGAATTGAATCGGCTCAAACCTAAAACTACTGCTGGCTAGATGTGGAACCCAATGGGTCACACATAATAAAGCCTTGGCCAAGGAAGTCATTCATGATTTAATTAGGGTCATAGGATCTTAATTGGTTAGCCGAATTACATACTAGCATATATAGGCTAACCTAATTCCTAACCCAATTGGATTTGATTTGGTTGCTAGCTAATTGGGCTAACCTAATTATGGGAAACCTAAATTAGGTTGAGTCCTAAGTGGGGCTAGCCAAAACAGTGCTTAATCTGATTTTAATTTGGACTTAAGGGCATTTTAGGCGCCATATATGAAGAGTCCCAATGGCATGGGACTCTTGGTACCTAAATGATACCTTAACTTCAAAAGGGCACAAAAGGGCCTACAGATCTCTGATCTAAAAATAAATGAAATGGTTAGAAAGCTTATTTGATTCCCTTTTCAATGACACCCATATTTCATATGTTTGACCAAGTCAATTTGATGCTTTGGGCGGACTAAATGGAAAGGGAAAGACTATTGGCACCTTTTGGCGCACCCGGGAGAATAAGTGGCACGTAGAAGGACTAAGAGTCCTTCTACAGATGAGACTCTAAGAGTTTCATCAGGAAGTCACCTCTTCAATCCCCATGGTCTTAAAAAGTCTAATAGCTGCTTTAAAGTTTAAAGGGACGGCTTGAAGAGGTGTGAAAGGTTGCGCGCACATGAAGAGTTGCGCCTCTTCATATGCATGCATACAATAGAGGGTAGAGTCCTTCTGCCTTTGAAACTCTTCAAGCCTCGCATTGCTTTAGATTAGAAGAGGCATCTCCCTATCTCAGAAATGGGTATTTGATACATGGTGCAATGGGGATTGATCTGGTAAGTGAAAGAACATTGATATGACTCTCCATTCCTAAAGAGTCTTATCAGATATGATGTTTTATATCTGATAAGTGTTGTCGGGATGCATTTCACGCCCCATCTGAGATTATAAATAGGGGTACGATGAAATGAGAAATATGAACTTTGGTCTTCTAAGAGTCTGAGTATTTTATTTTCCAGAGAGTCAGAGTGTTCTTCCACTTTCTACCTCCCTCCTTCTTGTTTTAGGACAAGACTTGTCTTGTTAAGACAAGTTCTTCTACACTAGGACAAGGCTTGGTTTTAGGATATAAGCCTATAGGCTCCTAGAGGAGGGTAGTTCTAGATCCTACAGTAGTTTAGGACAGTGTCTTGAGTCCTTCAGTAGGATAGGGTGTCCTATAGTGGTCAATAGACCAAAGGCTGTCGAAAGAGTTCCACTTCTCTAAGCAACTTGAAGAAAGAGTTCTTCCTTGGTCCGAGTTTCGAGTGGATCACCGTTGGAAGGCTTGCGCTTGTGAGCCTTGTGAAAAAGTTGGATTTCAGTGATCTAGGTATTTTTCTTGACTTTATTTGATGATTCATTAGTTGTAATTGCCCAAGGGTTCCTGGGAATTAGGGTTTTCTATACATGTTATACATGTTAGGGTATCATTCTATGAAATTTTATTTTAAAAGTCAATTCTACATGCTGCATGATCCCTGGCATCCTGGAAGAATTCTCATCAGTGGTATTAGAGCCATCCTTGTGGCATTCCAATTATGAATCATTTTGGAGTTTGATTAAATTCCACTACCGAGCCGACCCGAACCTTATCGAGTCGACTCGACTATGTTCATATGTATGATATTATGTCAGTATGAAATTTAATGCATATTGATATGCATTGTGTTTATATTTGTTATAAACTTGGTTATCATGTTTATATTTATACTTGCAATAATAAACACTATTATCATGATAGTTTTAGAATGGTTTTGAGACCATCAAAGCCCTCATCAAAAATCATATTTAGTCATAGTATAAAACTTAGTCATGAAGCAAAACCAGTCAGGGTTTGACCAGCCAATTGGTGTCTAGGCAAGTGGTTCTGGGAAGGTAAAGGGAATGAGATTTTTAATTGGTTTCGTTATCTGACCTGGCCAATCTAATTGGTGTCTAAGGAAAGCAATGGGGGAACCCCTCACCCCTCCCACTTACCTGGCCAATTTGGTCATATCAAAATCTTAATTTGGTAATGCTAATTGGTTAAGTATACTATAATTTGCCTTCCTTCATGCTAAGCCAAATTTATATCAAAACTATAGTAGGTTTGTTGTGTACACACAAGGCCTACTCTAGGAATTGATATAAGATTTGTCTTGGTGCACTTAGTGCTTTATAGCATGTTTGGATATATTGCTTTGTTGTGTACACACAAGGGCAACATTATTTAATCATGGCTATATGAAATGAAGGGTCCGACTAAACTAAGACATTATGGTTTGTTGTGTACACACAAGGCCATAAGGGTCCTTGAGGCAAAGATAATTGTTGAGAATTGCACGGGTTGCAATTGGAAAGGTTGTCCTACCTTTGAACTCATGTGTTTTTGTTGTGTACACACAAGGCACTCATGAGGAATAAGGATCTCAACCCCACTAAGGAAACCAGTAAGGTTTCTCGCTTACCATAGTTGAGGATTATGGTATTTGAAGAAAATTATGGGAGACATAATTAGATATAAAGTGCTTATCTAATTATGAATGTCATAATTGAGTGGTCTACTAATATTGTTCTTTAATTAAATGTCGGACATTTAAATAATGGCTTCAAACTTATCACTGAGGGGCATATTGGATGCCAACAAGTTAACTGGTCCAAATTATGTGGACTGGTTGAAGAACCTGAGAATTGTATTAACTTAGGAGAAGCTTTCATATATACTTGATTCTCTGGATCTACTATTGATCGAAGAGGATCATCAGAGGAGGATATTACTACATATAGGATGTGGCAAAATGACAGTACAACTGTCAGATGCATCATGTTGGCCTCAATGAGCAACGAGCTCCAGAGGCAACATGAAGGCATGGAACCTCAGTCCATATTGCTCAATTTAAAGGAGCTATATGGAGAGCAAAGTAGGGCTGCTCGATACGAGATATCGAAGCAATTGTTCCATGAACAAATGAGTGAGGGTTCACCTGTGCAAACCCATGTGCTAAAAATGATTGAATTGATCACTCGATTGGGTCAATTATGGTTTGTCATGGATGGTGAACTCAATCAGGAATTGATCCTGCAATCACTCCCAGATTCCTTCTCTCAGTTTATTCTCAACTACCATATAAACAAACTGAACATTTCATTGCTAGAGCTGCTTAACATGCTTAAGACAGCTGAGAGCCACTCTAAAGGAGATAAGGCTCACGTGCTTCTTGTTGATAGAAAGAGGCATGCAATGAAGAAGGGTATGAAGAGAAAATTAAACCCTAGGAAAAGTATCTAGAAGAAGAACAAGAAAGCTAAGAAGGCTAATGGAGCTTGTTTTCATTGCAGCAAGACTGGGCATTGGAAGAAGAACTGCAAGGTTTACCTTGCAAGTGTGAAGCAAGATGCAAGTGGAAAATCTAAAGGTTTGTACATGATACAAACTAATTTATCATTGAGTGCTTCCACTTCTAATTCATGGGTATTGGATACCGCATGTGGATCTCATATATGCAATTCATTGCATGGACTCCACAAAATTAGAAGATTGAAGAAGGGTGACTTTAAGCTACATGGGGCAAGTGGTGAAGCCATACATGCTAAAGCTGTGGGTACCTATCTTCTTTTTTACCTTCGGGTGATGTAATAAAGTTAGAAGAATGTTTCTATGTACCATATATTATTAGAAATATTATTTCTATACCCTTGTTATTACAACAGGGATATGAAATAAGTGTAAAGAGCAGTGGCTGCTCTATTCTTCATAATAATAAAATATTTGGACATGGATCTTTTGTAAATGGTCTTCTAACTTTGCAACTCAATGATAATATTTTTTTTATTGATAATAAGAAGAGAAAAAGAGATAATGACAATGTCACATATCTCTGGCATTGCCGATTGGGTCATATCAGTAAGTCAAGAATAAACAAGTTGGTCAAAGATAATTACTTTGACTCTAATGATTTCTAATCATTAGGAACTTGTGAATCTTGTCTCAAAGGAAAAATGACCAAGTCTCCATTCACTGGACATGGAGAAAGGGCATCTGAATTGTTAGGTCTAGTGCATACTGATGTATGTGGACCTATGTCAACTCAGGCCAAAAGAGGACATTCTTATTTCATCACTTTTATTGATGATTTATCAAGGTACGGTCATGTGTATCTTATAAAACTCAAGTTTGAAGCCTTTAATAAGTTTAAAGAATATCAGAGTATGGTTGAAAAATAAACTGGACTTAGTATTAAAGCTCTTCATCTGATCAAGAAGGAAAATACTTATCTAGTGAGTTCCTAAACCATGTAAAAGATAAAGGCATTATTTCTGAATGGACTCCTCCTTAAACACCCCAGTTAAATGGAGTGGCAGAAAGGAGAAATTGCACCTTATTGGATATGGTGAAATCCATGATGAGCTTCACAGATCTTTCCATTTCCTTTTGGGGATATGCCTTGGAGACTGCAGCACATATATTAAACAGGGTTCCATCTAAGTTAGTAAGTAGCACTCCATATGAGTTATGGAATGGAAAAAGGCCAAGTCTTAAGTATTTGAAGATTTGGGGTTGTCATGCTTATGTCAAAAATAACTTTGGACATAAGTTAAGTGCTAGAGCTGACAAGTGTAGATTTGTTGGTTACCCAAAACTAGGTATGGGATACATCTTTTATAATGCTACTGAACAAAAGATAATTGTTATTAGGCATGCTACATTCTTGGAACAAGAGTTTATCCAAGAAGGATGTAGTGGTTCTTCACTTGAGTTATGTGAAGAACAGAACCAACAAACCAATGAGCCTTCAAGTGAAGTTCCAAAACCAAAGGTTCTTATAGATTAAGAGCAACCATAATACACACCTCCTCTTCAAAGGTCAGAGAGGGTGCAGGGAGCACCTTTCAGATATGGCTTTGTCATCAGGGATGACAATGAAGCCAGTATCATACAGAATGATGATCCTGTGATCTATCCGGAAGCTATCAAGGGTAAAGACTTAGATAAATGGCTTGGTGCTATGAAATTTGAAATGGACTCTGTGTATTCCAATCAGGTTATGGACTCTAGTAGATCCACCTGAAAGAATTAGCCCAAATAGGTATAAATGGGTCTTCAAGAAGAAGATTGGAGCAGATGGTCAAGTTGAGACCTACAAGGCTAGATTGGTAGCAAAAGGTTTCAGACAAAAATATGGTATAGACTATGATAAAACATTTTCTCCAGTAGCCATGCTCAAGTCCATTCGGATATTGCTTGCAATAGTAGCATGCCATGACTATGAGATCTGGTAAATTGATGTAAAGACTGCTTTCTTCAATGGAAACCTTGAGAAAGAAGTCTACATGTCATAGCTAGAAGGTTTTGTCTCATATGGGAGACCAAACCAAGTATGCAAATTAAAGAAGTCCATTTATGGACTTAAGCAATCATCGAGGAGTTGGAACATCCATTTTGATGAAACAATCAAAGGATTTGGTTTTATCAAAAATATAAATGAACTATGTGTGTACAAGAAGACAAGTGGGAGTGCACTTGTTTTCTTGGTTTTATATATGGATGACATACTTATCATTGGGAATGATATCCTAATGTTACAGTCAGTTAAAACTTGGCTATCATCAAAATTTTCCATGAAGGATTTGGGTGAAGCATCCTATATACTGGGAATAAAGATCTATAGAGATAGATCCAAAAGGATGCTAGGCTTATCCCAATCCAGGTACATTGACTTAGTGTTGAAGAGATTCAACATGGATGGAAGTAAAAAAGGTTACTTACCTATAAGTCAAGGCATACATCTCTCTAAGAAAATGTCTCCTAAGACATCAGAAGAAAGAGAAAGGATAGCTATGATTCCTTATGCTTCAGCTGTAGGATCGATAATGTATGCCATGTTATGTACCAGACCTGATGTTGCTATGCCTTGGGCATAGTGAGCAGGTCTCAGGTAGATCTAGGAGAGGATCGTTCGAGAGCTGTAAAAAATATTCTTAAGTACCTAAGAAGGACTAAAGATATTTTTCTAGTATATGGAGGATCTGAGTTAAAACTAGAAGGATATACAGATTCTAGTTTTCAATCAGATCCAGATGATAGCAAATCCACATCGGGGTATGTCTTCACCCTGAATGGTGGTACAGTGAGTTGGAAAAGTACAAAGCAGCCAACAGTAGTTGACTCAGTCACTGAGGCAGAGTACATAGCTACTAATGAAGCCACAAAGGAAGCTGTCTGGATGAAGAAATTCATCATGGAATTGGGCATGGTTCCAGTTATACAATAGCCAGTACCATTATACTGTGATAACACTGAGGTTGTTGCACAAGCTAAGGAACTGAGGTCTCATCACATGTCCAAACACATTCTAAGACGATTCCACCTCATTCGAGACATTATTGAAAGACAAGATGTCGTCATTGAATAAGTTGACACAAAGAATAATATAGCAGACCCATTCACTAAAACTTTAGCCAAGTAGTAGTTAGATTGTCACTTAGATTGTATGGGCATAAAATACAAGGACGACTAGCTTTAGTGCAAGTGGAGTTTGATAGAAAAGTTTTCTAAGAGCCAATCATTATGAGGGCCTTTTTGTAAACTTCCAGCTCATGTATGACATACTTTCATATTAATAAAGGCATTTGATTCATCATATATTGCTGTGTCATGTTTTTATTGATTATGATGAACCCCATAAAGTAGGGCAAAGGAATTAGGGTTATGATGGAGTTCATAACAGTGAGACCTAATTTCCTATAAACCCTAATATAGAATGTTCCTAGTCGTTGGACCATCGATTCGAGGATCGATGAATCCAGAAAAACTAGCTTATCCTATGTATGCTGAGTTGATGAGGGTGGTTGATCTCACAACCACTTGTATAGAGACACTAATACTAGGATAAGGGTGCTCATCAAGGTATGAGTACACTGAACTGATCCACACCGGGATTATCTTATGGAAGTCTTACTACTTGTCAAAAGATAGATCCCAGAGTAGAAGTTGTGCATGTGATCTTTAGACCTGAGGTCACCATGGTTCCTTATGCACACTAAGCCATACTTTGGTTCATACTCATTCATGCCATTACGATATATACGGGGTGTTTTGGGTATGGTGGAAGGTGTACGAAGGATGTGAGTTTACCAACAATGAATCGATCATTCCTAGTAAGAGGAATTGTTATCCCATGCAATCTCTTCGATGAGTGACTCAAGGAGCCTTTGATCAAAGCAGGATGAGATTAGTGGAATCTGATTAGTCATCAGCTGAGTCCTCATGATTGAGCTAAGATTCGATATGATTAAGTGTTAGGGTTTGACATCTATCCATACCTATCACTTAATCAGGATAATGGGAGATCGAAAGATTGAATTACACGGTAACTTACTACTGAAGGGTATTTTGGTATTTTCTACCAAATTTCTCATCTTCTGGGTAGGCATGACATGTTGCTAGACATCAATCTTGTCTTATAGGTTTTCATGAACCAATTGATTTGGTTTCATGAGTCAATTTGATGTGTGATTTGAATTGGACAATTAGGTGAGCCAATTTGATCTAATTAAGTTAATCGAGTTCGATCGGATCGAATCGGCTCAAACCTAAACCTACTGCTAGCTAGATGTGGAACCCAATGGGTCACACATAATAGAAACTTGGCCAAGGAAGTCATTCATGATTTAATTAGGGTCATAGGATCCTAATTGGTTAGCTGGATTACATACTAGCATATATAGACTAACCTAATTCCTAACCCAATTGGATTTGATTTGGTTGCTTGCTAATTGGGCTAACCTAATTATGGGAAACCTAAATTAGGTTGAGTCCTAAGTGGGGCTAGCCAAAACAGTGCTTAATCTGATTTTAATTTGGACTTAAGGGCATTTTAGGCGCCATATATGAAGAGTCCCAAAGGCATGGGATACTTGGTACCTAAATAATACCTTAACTTCAAAAGAGCACAGAAGGGCCTACAGACCTCTGATCTGAAAATAAATGATATGGTCAGAAAGCTTATTTGATTCCCTTTCCAATGACACCCATATTTCATATGTTTGACAAAGTCAATTTGATGCTTTGGGTGGACTAAATGGAAAGGGAAAGACTATTGGCACCTTTTGGCGCACCCAGGAGAATAAGTGGCGCACAGAATGACTAAAAGTCCTTCTACAGATGAGACTATAAGAGTTTCATCAGGATGGTGCCTCTTCATTTTATCCCCATGGTCTTAAGAAGTCTAATAGGTGCCTCTTCATTTTATCCCCACAGTCTTAAGAAGTCTAATAGCTAGTTTAAAGTTTAAAGGGATGGCTTGAAGAGGTGTGAAAGGTGGCGCGCACATGAAGAGTCACGCCTCTTCATATGCACGCACACAACAAAGGGCAGAGTCCTTCTGCCTCTAAAACTCTTCAAGCCTCGCATTACTTCAGATTAAAAGAGGCATCTCCCTATCTCAGAAACAGGTATTTGACACATGGCACGATGGGGATTGATCTGGTAAGTGAAAGAACACAGATATGACTCTCCATTCCCGAAGAGTCTTATCAGATATGATGTTTTATATCTGATAAGTATTGTGGGGATGCATTTCACACCCCATCTGAGATTATAAATAGGGGTACGGTGAAATGAGAAATATGGACTTCGATCTTCTGAGAGTCTGAGTGTTTTATTTTCCTGAGAGTTAGAGTGTTATTCCACTTTCTCCCTCCCTCCTTGTTTTAGGACAAGACTTGTCTTGTTAAGACAAGTTCTTCTACACTAGGACAAGGCTTGGTTTTAGGATATAAGCCTGTAGGGTCCTAGAGGAGGGTAGTCCTAGATCCTACAGTGGTTTAGGATAGTGTCTTTAGTGCCTTTCAGTAGGATAGGGTGTCCTACAGTGGTCAATAGACCAAAGGCTACCGAAAGAGTTCCACTTCTCCAAGCAACTTGAAGAAGGAGTTCTTCCTTGGTCCGAGTTTCGTGTGGATCACCGTTGGAGGGCTTGCGCTTGTGAGCCTTGTGAAAAAAGTTGGATTTCAGCAATCCAGGTATTTTTCTTGATTTATTTGATGATTTATTAGTTGTAATTGCCCAAGGGATTCCAGGGAATTGGGTTTTTTATACATGTTATACATGTTAGGGTATCATGCTATGAAATTTTATTTTAAAAGTCAATTCCACATGCTGTATGATCCCTGGCACCCTGGGAGAATTCCCATCACAGCTTTGTGATTGTAGCCAAAGGTATGCCAACATCTATTATCAACCTGCTATACCTCTTGGCTCTCTGAGCTCTTCTCAGCCTTTTGATCAATGGGGGATAGATATCCTTGACCCCTTTCCATCAGTTGCTGCTTAGAAGAAGTTCCTAATTGTCACATCGACTACTTTACCATGTGGGTTAAGACAGAACCCCTAGCCGGAATCATTGAGCACGAAGCATAAAAATGTATCTAGAAGTCGATAATTTACCACTTCGAGGTCCCTCGTGTCATCATCATCGATAATGGTGGATAGTTTGACAATGCATCCTTCGACAAGTTCTACAAGGAAATGCAGATCAGTCAGTGATTTACTTCAATCACACACCCATATATAATTGGAAAAGCTAAAGTCACCAACTGGATGATCCTCCAAGGGTTGAAGTCCCGAGTGGATAAAATTGGAGGGCTCTAGGAGGAAGAACTACATAGTGTCCTCTAGGCCTATCGCACCATCCATTGGCTCCTAACAAGTGAGTTGCCATTCAACCTTACCTTTGGGATCCAGGTTGTCATCTCTTTGGAGTTGGGCCTACCATCACCCTAGGTCAAAGCTTATGATGAGTGACAAAACTAGAAGCCCTCAAGGCAAATCTTGACCTTCTAGAAGATGTCTAAGATAGAGCCCGAGTCTGAATGGTTGCGTACCAATAATGCACTACCCTTCTACTTCAACATCCATGTGAAGGTGAAGCAATTTCAACTAGGAAAACTTGTCCCCTATTAAGTAGCGGTCAGCCAACCTATAGAGTATGAGAAGCTCTCTCCTAATTAAAATGGATCCTATCATGTCATCAAGATGGTCTGGCCTGGTACACATTAGCCAGAGCAACCAGACAGCACACACATTGCCAGAACTTGAAATTTTGATTATCTCTAGCCATACTACCAATGAGATGTACCCATAGGGCTCGATCTCAATCAACTCCCTTGGAGTGCTAGCTTCTTAGGATCCTTGAGACCGATCTTTTCCTTACTTGGACCTGCAAGACTTTCTTGAAGCCACCAGAAAATCTGGTTAGGGAACAATGAGGAGAAGTAGAAGTGGAACCCTTCCCAACTAACTCTTTCTTCCAAAACCCTAGCTTGATTGCTAGGTAGGCTCACACCCAAAACCCAAATCCTCTCAACCCCACTCTAAGGATACCTTCCCTCCCTCTCTTAGAAAAGCCCAGCAAAAGTCAACCTCAACTAATTCTGCTGCCCTACAAAGATACCTATTTATAGTAGCAGCAAAGAGGGAGAGAGATATGGAAGGATGAGTGATTGGGGGAGAGGGTTAAGGGTTGAACCAAATTAGCTCTTGGTTTATATGAGAGAAAATTTGCATTCCAAATAATGCATTCCATAAAAAACCTTAGAGCAAATTTCAGCCAAGATTTGAAACTTGAATTCAAAATTCAAATTTGAGTCTTTTAAAGGAAAGAGAGCATGACAAATCAAATCTAATTTGATCCTAAGCCAAATCACATTTGGCTTGACCCATTAGATTGCAATCATATTGCAAATAAGTCTTCAAAAATTTACTAATCAAATTAGTGAGAAATTCTCGTCACAGTCAAGTGTCGACTTATGGAAGTGTCGACATTTGGGTCATGGTCAATCATATTGACCCCATAGTGATGCTAAACGATTCTCAGTCATCGATCAACCCTTAGTTCAGGTAGAAACTCTTATGGTGTGTGATCCCATAGATTCGAATACAAAGCTGGTAGCAATGGAATGTTTCCAGTACCAATCAAAGTCATCATCTAGCAATGATACCCGATGTCCGGATAGGTCGAAGATGCAGAACAACTCTTTAGAACCTCTAGCATATGGTTATCACATAATTCATCTCTTTGACCTCATAATGCTCAAGATGACCTAGGATTTGAATGCCAACTTTAATTTAGTATATCCAGATCGTATTTCAACCTTACAAGTTCTGTGATTCCTTACAAGAACTATCGTGACCAAGGTTTTGTTAAATTGAAACATAGTGATTCATTCATTCCAAACCATTTGAAGGGGTCAATCGCATCTTGATTCACCACTGCTCCACAAGTACTTGACTGTACCCAGAAACCTTCTATCACTAGATTAGAAATTCAGGTAGTCCGGTACCAAAGTATAGTGAGTTGTTTGCAAGCTACCATGGTAACCTCAGGTCTAAGAGACACATATACCCATATCCCCTCATGAGAAATCCTTTGGCAGAAGGGAGCTCCATAGATGGTCACGTTCAGTAAGACATCATACATTTCACCTATATGTCATATCTGTATCTCTACACTCCTTGGTTGAGAGGACATACAACAACCTATGCTTGATACATCATTGTCTTATATCCTTTGGTTATGAACCAGTTTAAGAACTACTCGATACATCCTCTCTGTATCAAATATAATATAGTTCTAAGGACTCCATCATACAAGAGTTCATTTTAGGAAAATACACATGTGATCAATAGCCAAAAGAATAACTTTTATTCATTTAAAAAATTCATATACAATTACAAAATAGCACAACCATCTACACTCTAGACGATTGGCTTTGGGACACTATTCCCAACAGGATGTGCTAGTCTTTTCGGATTCAATGATCTCCGAATCGATTATCCAATGAATAGGAATATTTTACATGAGAGTTTATAGGAACTTAGGTCTCACCATTATGATCTCCATCATAACCCTAATTCTATTATCCTAACCTATGGGGTTCATCATAATCTTTATAAGGTGCATCAGTATGATGAATCAAATACCATTTATTAATAAATAATATAATACATGAGCTGGAAGATCATAGAAATTCCCATATAAAGATTGGCTTTTAGGGCACCATTCTTTCAAATACACTTGTCAGACCTAGGTCAGAGTTTGTCTATTTTTAAACATTTAACATAAGCCGGGCACCCCAGACCCTTAGGTGTGAGAGCATTGGTTTACGCTATGTCTATATCTCATATGATTTTATCAACAGACTTGCTCAAAACCTTATTTAATAAGTATCAAGCTAACTCAAGAGCATATCCTTAAAAAAAGATTGATAGAAGAGCAAAGCCCATCAAGGACCAAATCATGTCTAATAAAGTTTGATTCCTTCTTTCAGACATTCCATTTAATTAAGGTGTCCTTGGAGGTTTCTCTTGAGAAGAATCATATTCTTCTCTAGATAATTCAGAAACTCACTGGTAAGGTATTCTCCTCCTTAATCTGATCAAAGGATTTTAACATATATTTCAGTTTATTTCTCTACCTCATTATAGTATTATCTGAATATTTTAAATAATTCAAATTTATTTCTTATAAGATAGACATAACTAAACCTTGAAAGGTCATCTATAAATATAATAAAATATAAATATCCATCTCTAGCACTGACATTCATTGGTCTACATATATAAGTATGTACTAGATCAAAAATCTCAATGGCTCTTTCATCTTTTTCAGTAAAAGATAACTTGGTCATCTTCCTAAGAAGGCAAGATTCATAGGTTAATAGAGATTCATAATCATTGACCTCGAGTTAAGGAGACCTTGTCTCAACCTATTTTTTCTATTCTTGTTAATATGACCTAGTCTATAGTGCCAAAAATAAGTATCACTGACATTATCTATCTTGGAGTGTTTACTCAATATGTACACTACATTAACAGGCTGTGATAAAATATAAATATTAATTTTTAATTATCCACGTATTATAGTGGCACCATTTAGAATGATATCATAATAATCACTTTTAGAGATAAATGAAATTTGCTTTTAGCTAAAAGACCTATAAAAATAACATTCATCATAAAACTAGGACAATAATGACAATCATCTAAAATAATAATATTTTTATTGAATACAAGCTTGACAATTCCTAAGGCCAGAATTAGAACTATTCTATTTCCAACATTCAGGAATCTCTTGCCATCTTCTAATCTTCTACTAACTTGAAGTCCCTACAACATATTACAAATATTAATAGAGCCTCTGATATCTAATACCCAAGCAGTACTATCAAAAATAAAAAAATTATAAAGTGTTATCATATACTTAACTAACAACTACTTGATGATTCTTATTCGTTCTTGATCTGTTCGGGCCTAGCAAGGTAATGTAAAGAGAACAATTCCTCTTCTAGTATCCATGCTTCTTATAGAAGCACTCTATCTTGCTCTAGTCAACTTGTTTTTCTTGGTCTGGCTCAATTGAGTACATTAACCTTCTTATTATTTTTCTTCTTCCCTTTCTTGGTATTGAGTATGGCACAAGATATTTTGTACCTTTCAACATCATCGGGAGTGCGAAGAGATTCTTTCAATACTTTAAGTATATCTTTTAGCTGAGTATCTCGAATATGTGACTGAACTCGTCATTCATGGATGCTTGCATAATGCATCAAATAATGATTTGGTCATTGAACCACTTTTGGTAAGTATCTCTGATAGGGAACATAGGGCATGCAAGTGATCATCATAAAGAAGAGAACAATTTCATATTAATATGAACAAGATTTCAAACTTTATGATACTTCTATTCCTGAAAATGAGTTAAGGAACATGCAAGATTAACCTATAATGATACTTCTATTCCATAATGTTTAACCCTCAAAGAAAAAAAGAAAGCAGGATCACAAGGATTAAGATACCCTAACTAAAACTTGCTCAATCTACTCTTCAACAAAACAAAGCTAGTAGAAGGGAAGGGTTTGGAATACCTGGCAATGAATATCTCCTCCATTGAAAGCAGCGGGATCACACAATCTCTCGAAGGATGTGCCTGGATTAAGAGGCTAGGTTTCTCTTGAACTCTTGGCTCCTGGCTGGTGGTTCAGTTGTCAATGAAGACCTCCTCTACACAGCATGGTACCCAAGGGGTCCTGCAAACACTAAGAGAAAGAGATCCTTCGATTAGAGAAAGCAAAGGTATGCAACAATAGACACTGGAAGATAAGAGAGAAGATGGAGAAGGCTTGAAGATGAAGCCACGGCTTGGTGTAGATCCTGGTGTCCTTGAGGATGCCTAGACTCCTAGCTAGAAGGGAGATGCCTATGTTGTCTTGGACTGGAGGAGGACCTGGCAGCCTAGGGTTTTGGTGGAAGGATGGTTGGCAGCCTAGGGTTTTGGATGGAAGGAAGGGGTGGCCAAGTTGGATGATGGATGGGATGGCTAGGGCTTGAAGATGGATGGGCATCTAGGGCTTGAAGAAGAAAGATAGTGGTTGGTTTGGGCCTCTCACCCTTTCCCTCATGGAGTGTCAGTACTCAAGAGCACAGGAAACTAGAAGAAGAACTCTTTCATTCATTAATTATCAATAATTTCTTTACAAGAGGGAGGAGGGGTATTTGTAATTCACCCAGGCCTCTTAGATTCCTTGTCAATGTTGGAGTATATACATGAAAAAAAAGAGGGCGCCCACTTGTTTAAGTGGGATAATGAAGCTTGATTCCTTGTTAGACTGGGAGGCTTGATTCCTTGTTGGATTGGGAGGCTTGATTCCTTATTGGACTAGGAAGCTTGACTTTTTGTTAGGCTGGGAGGCACCAATTCCTTGTAGGCTTGGGAGGCGCCAACTCCTTATTGGCTTGGGCAGCTCCAATTACTTGTGGGCTTGGGCTGCACAAATTACTTGTAGGCTTGGGTGGCTTGAGTGAGGCCCAAGGGCATGAAGTCTTCATTCCCTACTTTAGTGGGGTTTGGTGACTCTTCTCTTAGACTTAACCTGAATGAAAGAAATCAAAATTACAGGACTCAAATGAACAAATGGACTCAATTGACTTAATGGACTCAATTGATTTAATGAACTCAATTGACTTAATGGACTCGATTGACTCACTTTATTACAGGACTCAATCTTTTTTACAAGACTCAAGTGACTCAAGATTGATGGACTTAAAGGTGACATACTCCCAATACATCAATCAGAGATCCAAATGGAGCCCTACAATCTTTGTCTGATCCTAGTGCCTTCACCAATTCTTCCAGGATGGGAAGAACTCGGCCATGTCGAGTAAAGGTCAATCTGGCTCTAGTACTTTTCTAATAGATCCAGGTTAATATGCTGTAGGTCCTCTCGGGTGATCCATGAGTCCTTAGATTTCAGTCAACCTTGCCAAGGAACCAGGTATAGCTGGTAACCTTTATTTCTGGTAGTAATAGCTTGGTCATCTAGAATAGCTCGATCCTTTCTCCTCTCTCAGGCCAATTTGTTGATGGATACTCTGGGATAGGTTCACTCTCAAGAATGGGGTCAGGTCCAAATGGCTCACTACGTATCATTGCCTACTCCCTATACTCAACCAGGTTTGAGATGTTGAAGGTTGAGTTAATACCTAATTTAGGTGGTAACTCGAGCACATAGGCATTGGGTTGACTTTTTTAATCACCTTAAAGGGTCTAGCTCCACGAGCATGTAATTTTTTCACGGTCCCTGGGGAAATCGCTAAGGTCTAAGCCTAATCATCACAAAATCCCCCTCAGTAAATTCTTTAGTTCACTTTTAGGAATTAGCCATTTATTTATAAGTATCATTGCTCAATTTAATCTTACTACTAATTTCCTTATGCAGATCCCTAACATGTTGTGTAAATGATTCTGTGGACTTAGAGACTCGTGCATGTATGGGCAAAGAGATTAGGTCTATGGGTCTGTTAGGTTTATAACCATGGACAATCTCAAATAGACTCTTGCTTGTGGACCTATTAACTAAACTGTTGTAGGCGAATTCAGCTCTAGGTAACAAAAGGTCCCAATTTCTAGTGTTTTCACCTACAAGACATCTCAAAAAATTTTCAAAGCTTCGGTTCACTACTTCAGTCTGGCTATTGGTTTGTATGTGATAGGAGATAGAAAATTTGAGCTTAGTTCCTAACATATGCCAGAGAGTCTTCCAAAAGTAACTCATGAATCGAACATCCCTATCAGACATAATGATTTTAGGAAGGCCATGTAACCTAACCACGTTATCAAAAAATGTTTGGCTACCTTGGAGGCATCAAAAGTTTGGAAATAAGGTACGAAGTGTGCCATCTTAGAAAATGTTGACTCTGGTCTTAATTTTGATGATTGACAAAATACTTAAGTATATTTGAGTACTAATTACATGTTTTAGTATGTCCATCAGATCTTAGTACTCATCCATGTTGAATGAAGAAATACATATTCTTCAATTGAAGAATGTCCTTAAATTAATGAAAAATCAAGTTATAAGGACTTTGAAACATAAGGAAGACTTGGAAGAACTTAAAGTTTTATTTTGAAGAAGTTTTAGCAAGTTTCAGCACTGGCATAGCAAGTGTCGACACCTACAAACCAAGTATCGACTCAAGGTCTAAGACTTTTGAAAATACAGAACTATGCATTTTGAAGGTTTTTGTGTCAAGTGTCGATACCTGCAAACCAAATATCGACACCTGCAAATTCAAGTATCGACTCACCAGTCTCAAGTGTTGATACTTGGAGTAACGGCTAGTTTTCCAAAAGCTCCAGAACTTCTCCAACTTGCTTCAAATGGCCATATTTTCATTTCCAACAGTCATAAATGGTCATTTATGATTTGGAGAGCTATATAAACATCAAAAATCAAATGGGGAAGCAATCCTTTGGTGAGATCATTGAATATCCTTCAAGGATTCAAGAGTTGAGTGGTTCAAGCCTTCAAGCTTCAAAGTTTCAAAGAGAGCATCCAAAGTTCACATCATCAAGCTACAATCAAAGGCTTCAACAACTTGAAGACAAGATCTTCATCAACATTCATAGAGCTTCAAAGAGATATTTGCTTTGTTTAAGAAAGCTTTTCTTGTATTCTTTTCATATTGTTCTTACATTGTTTACTTGAGGTTTTTGGTGAGCCTTGGAATACCAAAGAGGTTTTTGGTGAGCCTTGGAAAACCAAAGAGGTTTGTTGGTGAGCCTTGTGTAAAAAATAACAAGGTTGTTGGTAATCCTAAGTTATAAAACCAACTAGGTTGTTGGTAAGCCCGTAAAACTATCAGAGATTGTTGGTTAGCCTAAGTTAGAAAACCAAAGGGTTTTGACTTGTGAGCCTGGGAAAATATATTGGGTTTTGATTAGTGAGCCTGGAAAACTAATCAACTGTAATCTTGGTGATTATAGTATAATTCCCAAGGGATTCTTGGGGAGTGGATGTAGGTGCCTTGTAGTGCACTGAACCACTATATATTCTTGCATTTATGCTTGCTTCTTTATTGCTTATTTACTCTTGTGCATTTACTTAATTAATTCCGTTGCATATTATTTTGAAGCACACAAAAACTTTGGCAAAACACATACTTGTTTTAGTTCATAATTGAAGTAGTTCAAAAAGTATTATAAAACCTAATTCACCCCCCTCGTGGATTGCATCTTCACCAGGCAACAAGTGGTTCAGAGCCCGGAACCTAAAACCATTGATATCTAGACTTGGTGTTTTGTAATGAATCCAACGATTTTGAGTTAAAAGATCATGGCAACCCTTGTAGGTATTAGTGTTAGACCACCATTTTTCAATGGTGCTAATTACATTTTTTGGAAAACTTGCATGCGCATCTATATTCAATCTATTAGTTACTATCTTTAGAAAATTATAGTGAATGGTCCTCATATTCCTTCCATTTTGGTTAATGGCATTTTTATTCCAAAGCTCGAAGAGGATTGGAATGAATATGATATTAAGCAATTTGAAATTAATGCTAAAGCAATGAAGTTGCTTTATTATGCATTGGACTTTAATGAATTTAATAGGATCTCCATATGCACATCGATGAAGGAAATATGGGACATACTTGAGGTTACTCATGAGGGTACTCTTTAAGTGAAGAATACTAAAATTAATTTGCTTGTACATTCTTTTGAAATTTTTTGAAATGATGCACTATAAATCTATATTTGATATATATACTAGATTTATGACTATTATTAATGAATTGAAAAGTCTTGGCAAAGTCTATACTAATGCTGATTTGGTTAATAAAATTCTTAGATCTTTTTCAATATCATGGGATTTAAAGGTAATGGCGATCCAAGAAGCTAAAGATGTAGAAACCTTACCTTTAGAGGAGATTATTGGTTCACTCATAACCTATGAGTTGAATTTATGGAAAAAAGAAGTAGTTGATGATCAAGAGAAGAAGAAGATAATAGCTCTCAAGATCGAAAAGAAATTTAAGGCAATGATGGCAACTTGGAGCGATAGCGAAGATTCAAGTTCGAATGATGAACAAGAAGTTGCCCATCTTTGCTTCATGGCAAATGAGGAAGAGGTATGTTCTAAAAATAATTATGATTTTATCTTTGATGAATTACATGATGCATTTAATGATCTTGTGCATGAATACAAAATATTAAAAATTAAGCACAAGAAATTTAAAAGACATGTAGATTCTTTTTCTCTTGAGAACACCAATCTTTCTAATAAAAATGATGATTTAAATGACAAGATTAATATTTTGGAAAATGAATAGAATAAATTTTCTAAAGAAAAATAATTTTTAGAAAAAGAAAATGATGTTTTGAAAGTTGTATGTAATAAATTTTTGAATGAGAAAAATATTTTGATTGAAGAAAAGAAGCAAAAATTTTGAAGAATTTCCTTATTCTTGCTCCTTCCAATTTGACTTGTTATAAATCTAGACATAATGCATATCCTTGTAAAATAAGAAAAAATTGGTTTCCAAAAGGAACCATAATCACTAATCCGAAAGGACCCAAGAAAATTTGGGTACCAAAATTGTCCACCTAGTTTTGCAGGAATGTCTTGCAGCCCAACATGAAAAAAGAAAGTTTTTGAAAAGTGGGTGTATAAGACAACATGAAGAGTGGACAAGCTACATTTTTGACTAAATGGTAGAGGAAGGATTATATATATTGGCAAATTCTAAACATTTCCTTTCATAATTGAAAATGTAGTTGAATATTTGTTATAAATATTATATCAATTAATTTGAAAAATTATTTTAAATATTTAATTAGAATCAAGTTTAGATTTATAGTCATTGGTTGTGATCATGAACATTTTGATATTGATGGATTTCATGCTCTCATGATAAACTTGTGATTATTAGACTTTCACTTGATTTTGATTAATATTTTTAAACTACCTCAAGTGAAATGTTTTGATTTATGTGTTTCCATTTTTTGGCATCTATGCTTAAGCTAGAAATGATTTGGATCAAGTATAGAATTGGTAGTTAAGGGTTATATTTAAGAAGAAGGTATACATATTGATAAACCCTTGCTCTAGTAGCTAGACTTGGTATCACATTATTTCTAGCATTTGTATGGATATCAAATCATTTCAAATGGATTTAAATTATGCTAAAAGTTTTTAAATGATCAATCTCTTGTATTTGAAGATCTTGCATATCTTGAAAATCCAAATCTTTCATTTTAGACTTAGAATTTATGTTCATATCTCAAATTATCTGAAATTATGATGCATATGCTTTCATGTTTTATTCCTCAAATGAATGCATATTTTTAAGAGAGAATAACATTTAGGGGGAGCATCCAAAGATTTGTTATCATGCTTTAAATATTTTCTTGATATCATGCTTTACTTGCTCTAATACTCCTTCTCCTTATTGTCAAATCTAATCCTTTGAGAAAAGTTACATTCAATTGGTATCAAAATTTATTATTAAAAAAATAAAAGAAGAGCTCCTAATAACTGCTTCGGATTGGGTTATTCACCATGGCCGTCCGGTTATAAGAGCTAAGCAGGGTTTAAAGACCCTCTCTTCCCATTCACTAGGGTCTCTTATGACATGTTGGGGTACCGCTGTGGCTTTATCCCATGAACAAGTGAGGTGAATGGATAATATACATATTAGAGCTAATATCATTGAATTATTTTCTGCATGTGCATCTCATTTTGTGATATCATGTTCAATTAGTATCATATTTAATCGGTACCATGATTAATTGATTTCATGTATTGATTTTGATGATCTACTTGCTATTCTTCCCACATTCATTCCCATTTTGTATTGCCTTTTATCCTTTTTCACGATGACAAAATGGGAGAGAAAAATGTTAAGTATGAAAAGGGAAAAGATATGATAAACATAAAAAATCATATGAGAAATGAAAGAAAGTGCAAAAGGGGGAAAAGAAAGCAAAATGTTATAATCTTAAGGGAAGAATTAGTAAGAGAGAGAAAATTTGAAAATTTTGCACATTTTGAAAAATATTTTTTGGATCAAATTTTGAGAGGGAGTTTAATGCTTATTGATATCGAGCTTACATGTTTATCTTATTGTTAATCTTTTTAAGCTTACCATTTTTATATACATGAAGATTTTGTCATCATCAACAAGGGGGAGATTATTGACTCTGGTCTTGATTTTGATGATTGACAAAACACTTAAGTATATATGAGTACTAATTATTATTTTATTATGTCCATCAGATCGTAGTACTCATCCATGTTGAATGAAGAAATACATGTTCTTCGGTTGAATAATATCTTTAAATTAATGGAAAATCAAATTATAAGGATTTTGCAATATAAGGAAGACTTTGAATGACATAAAGTTTGATTTTGAAGAAGTTTCAGCAAGTTTCAACACTGGCACAAGCAAGTGTTGACACCTGGGAACCAAGCATCGACTCTTGAAGATCAAGTGTCGACACCTGAAGATCAAGTGTCGATACCTGCAAACCAAATGTCGACTCAAGGCTAGAGACTTTTTAAAATACAGAACTATGCATTTTAAAGGTTTTTGTGTCAAGTGTCGATACCTGCAAACCAAGTATCGACACCAGCAGACTCAAGTGTCGACTCACTAGTCTCAAGTGTCGACACTTGGAGTAATGGCTAGTTTTTCAAATGCTACAGAACTTCTCCAACATGCTTCAAATAGCCATATTTTCATCCCCAATGGTCATCTATTGTTTGGAGAGCTATATAAACATCAAAAATCAAATGGAAAAGCAATCCTTTAGTGAGATCATCGAATATCCTTCAAGGATTCAAGAGTTGAGTGGTTCAATCCTTCAAGCTTCCAAGTTTCAAAGAGAGCATATAGAGTTCACATCATCAAGCTGCAGTCAAAGTCTTCAACAACTTGAAGACAAGATCTTCATCAACATTCAAAGAGCTTTAAAGAGATATTTGCTTTGTTTAAGAAAGCTTTTCTTGTATTCTTTCCATATTGTTCTTACATTGTTTACTTGAGGTTTTTGGTGAGCCTTGGAAAACCAAAGAGGTTTGTTGGTGAGCCTTGTATAAAAACCAACAAGGTTGTCGGTAGTCCTAAATTATAAAACCAACTAGGTTGTTGGTAAACCCATAAAACCATCGAAGGTTGTAGGTTAGCCTAAGCTAGAAAACCAACAAGGGGTTTTGACTTGTAAGCTCGGGAAAATAAGTTGTGTTTTAATTAGTGAGCCCGGAAAACTAATCAACTGTAATCTTGGTGATTATAGTGGAATTCCTAAGGGGTTCTTAGGGAGTGGACGTAGGTGCTTTGGAGTGCACCAACCACTATATATTCTTATGTTTGTACTTGCTTTTTTATTGCTTATTTACTCTTGTGCATTTACTTTATTAATTTCGTTGCATATTATTTTGAAGCACAAAAACACTTTAGCAAAACACAAGCACTTGAATTGAATTAGCACATACTTATTTTAGTTCATAATTGAAGTAGTTCAAAAAGTTTTATAAAACCCAATTCATCCCCCTCTTGGGTTTCATCTTCACTGGGCAACAGAAAACCTATCGACCACAACATAGATAGAATCATGTCTCCTTTTGGTCTTGTGCAATCCTAACACAAAATCTATACTAAGGTCTTGCCAAGGATAGTTGGGTAGAGGTAAAGGGGTATAAAAACCAGTGTTTTGCTTTTGCTGTTTGGCAACAGCACAAGTTCGACACCTAACGATAATTTGGGCAACATCCCTTTTTAGACTTAGCCAATAGAACTGTTCTTCAATAGCTAGAATGGTCTTGTTCCTACCAAAGTGACCAGCTAGACCTTCTGCATGGGTTTCCCAAACTTGAAATTCTCTAAAGGAGGTTCTGGGAATACACTTGTCCTTAAAGAGGTAGCCATCCTGAAGGGTATTCTCACTATGCAAACTAGATGGTCCTTATCTCATAGATTGGTAGATCTTATTAAAGTCGGGATAGGTCTCATATTTTTTTTCAGTCTATCAAATTCTATGACTTCAGTACTAATAGAGTTTAGGAGCATGGATCGATGGCTAAAGGCATCAGCAACCTTATTCTCGGTACTAGCACGATGTTTCAAAACAAAGGTATAGGCTTGAATGTACTCTACCCACTTAGCATGCCTAGGATTCAACCTCTTCTGGGAACTAAGAAATTGGAGTGCCTCATTTTCCTAGTATAGAACAAATTCCTACAGCAGCAGATAATGTCTCCAATATCTCAGGGCTTGCACTACCACATAAAAGTCCTTATCATAGGTTGAGTACCTAAGTTTAGCCTCATTTAATTTCTCACTAAAGAAAGCTACAGGGTGGCTCTCTTGACTGAGTACTTCTCTTACACCAACTCCAGAGGCATCACAAGCAACATCAAAAACTTTAGAGAAGTCGGGTAACCTCAAAATGGGTGCTTGGGTCATCTTTTCATTAATGTCTAGGAAGGCTTTATCTACACCTTTGGTCCACTCGAAGTTTTTCTTCCTAATGCAATCAGTGATGGGTGCAACTAGTGAGCTAAATCCCTGAATAAATCATCTATAAAAGGTAGCAAGGCCATGGAAGCTATGCACGTCATATACACTAGTAGGTATTGGCCACTCAACTATGGACTTAATCTTTTCAGAATCAGCTGATACTCCTTCGAGGGTCACTACAAATCCTAGGAAGATGACTCTATGGGTCAAGAACTCGCATTTCTTCAAATTGGCATGGAGGCTATCTTTCTTAAGGGCTTGACAGACTTGTTAGATATGGCTTAGGTGGTCTTCCTTAGTCCTACTATAGATCAAAATATTATCAAAATAAACCATAACAAGTTTTTCAATGAACATTCTTTGGACTTGGGCCATGATCCTTATGAAAGTGCTAGGTGCGTTGGACAACCCAAAAGACATCACTACCCACTCATAAAAACCATCCTTAGTCTTAAAGGCTATTTTTTATTCATCCCCGGGTCTGATCCTAACCTGGTGATAGCCACTCTTAAGGTCAATCATAGAAAAAATGGTTGCTCCAGCCATCATGTCTAGCATGTCATCCAAATGGGGAATGGAGAATCTATACTTAACCTTTACCTTGTTTATGGCATGACTATCAACACACATTCTCCAAGTGCCATCTTTCTTGGGGGTTAAAAGGGCAGGTCTGCACATGGACTTAGACTCTCTCTAATAAATCCTTTTCTTAGGAGTTCTCCAACTAGTTTATGTAATTTTAAGTGCTCAGTAGGATTCATCCTATAATGTGAGAGATTAGGCAAAGTGGCTTCTAGGACTAGATCTATGTTATGTTGTATGTCCCTTAAAGGTGGTAGGTGGTCAGGAAGATCTTTCGGAAACTCATCTTGAAATTCCTTCTAAAACTTCATAATTTCCTAAGGGTGCTCCTCCTGGGGGTGGTCACTATTGCCCAAGTGGCTTCCCAAGAGGGGGGTGAATTGGAATTAAAATTTTTGCAAGTATGTGGACTTTGAAATTCTTTTAGTGTAGAGGTAAAGGGTTCAAAGCGAAAGTAAATAAATTAAAGTGATCAAGCAATGAAAGCACAATCACAAACACTAAGAAATAGAGTGGATCGGAGCAACCGGCTCCTACATCCACTACCCAAGGACCACTTGGGATTCCCACTATATACCACAACTGGAATACAGTCGGATTATTTTACAAGGCTCAAAATCCAAACCTATATACTTGGTTTTACCGGGATCACCAAAGAAACCCAAACTCCATTTGGTTTTACACGGGATCACCAAAGAAAATCCAAACACTTGGTTTTAAACCGGGAAAACCAAGAAATCAAACTTAGGTTTTACAAGGTTCACCTAAAATCCTTCAACTCTCTCTCTAGATACAGCCCCTTGCTGTTCTAAGAGAGTAAACCAAGATAAAGAATGTAAAATAAGTAACTACAATAAACCAAGTTTATTTTGATGTTGCCGATGAAGATCAAAATCAAGTCAAGCCTTAAGTGCTCTTCAATGCTCTTCAATGATGCTTCTTCCCTTCTTCAATGAGTGGATTCAATGATAGAGTGGAGTTGGTGAAGCTTTGAATCTCACTTGAATGCTCTTTGAGGTAGGTAGAGGAATAGCTTTGAAACTCTTTGTTCTTTCAAGAATATTCAGCAATAAATCTCCATTAATTGATTAATCCTTCAAAAATGATCACCTTTATAGTTTTTTATGTGATATGGCCGTTGTAGGGCCTTGGGATTCATGAAATGTCCGTTGAAGGTGATTTGGCATTCAAATTTCAATTTCTATAGCTAGTCGTTGCAGTGCAGACAACGGCTCTACGAGCCGGCTCAAGGTCCAGGAGTCAGCTCGAAATCTCAGACATGCCAAAAACAAACTTCTGTAGGAGCCGGCTCTTGGACTAGGAGTCGGCTCTTGCCTTCAAGCTTTCAGTCTTGACAAACATGCATACCTGGAGTCTGCTCTTAATCTGGGAGTTGGCTCTAATTCTCAGAACTTCAAAAACTATACTTCTGTAAGAGTCGGCTCTTAAGCTGGGAGTCTGTTCTTAGTTCTGAAACTCTGAACTTTCCTCCGTTCCGTGCCATTTTGAGTCAGCTCTTACAAGTCTTTAAAATTTGCTTCAAGCTTCCCAAAACTTCATCATTGAAATAACTAGAAACTAATTTACATACTTTATCAAATTATTTACACTTTTAAGCCCATTTTTCATGATTACAACATTCATAACTTAGGGCCTTTACAAACTCAATTGAAATTCCTTAAGTGAATTTGAATACCATTTTAAAACCAAGGTAATTAATTCTTGCAAAAACTTCTTAAACATTTGTAAAGAGTTAGTATCAAATACATGCTCCAATGTTTTGTGATCATCAAAATCATTCTATGGGTCAACAATCTCCCCCTTTTTTATGATGACAAAACAGTGGGCATGATCAAAAAATTGAAATCACTTTATAATTGCAACATTTTCAAGTCTATACGTATCATATAGGTTAGGTATCAGTGTATCAATACAATGTGCCATAATGTATCAAATATATATTACTGAATGCCAAATATTATGTATCAAGTGTATCGAAACATGAACTTTCATATGTATCATAACATGATGTATCGATACATGTTGTATCAAAGATATTAACTATACAAAGCAAATCGAAACATATAGAATTTTCAAGCTTTTGAAGCAAACATTAAGTTTCATCAAATTTTCATGAATCAACCATTCATTTCATCAAAGTTTTATAACATTCAATTATCCATATAGCATTTGTAAACAATTTAGAGCAATTTTCATGAATCAACATAATTTCCTTTCATGAATCAATATAGCATAGATTTATTAATATAGCTTTTTCTTTTTCATGCCAACCACAGTCTCCATTCTCCCCCTTTTTGTCATCAACAAAATGTATATGAGAATTGGACAAACATTCACAACATATATTCATAACAAATAAGAAATATTGATTCAATCATAACATTAAGTGAAGTGAATATGTAGCATAACAAGTAAAGTATATATATATATATGAGAAATAAGTCAATACATAGTATATGTGATACTTTACAAACATGCCACGGCATAACAAAATAGTATCACATAACCAAAATAAAACAACAAAAAGTCTCAAAAAGATAAAACCTAAACATCAGAAAGAAGTGCTAGGATCACTATCAGGTTCTTCCTCATCAGAGGAGGAACCAACCTCTAGAATACCTGGACTAGGCTTGAACTTGGGGAATCTAGGGCGGAGATCCCTAATTCTAGTCCTAGTGGGTGTGGAAGTCCTAGTAACTTTAGATTTAGGTTTTGGTTTGGTTTTTGATTTAGATGAAATAAAGATGGGTGTAGGTGTGGCAGTAGGTGGATCAAGAGATAGGGCCAATGTGTTGGTGGATGAAAGCATCTGAGTGGCAGGAGTCACTCCAACATCAGCAGATCCAGCAGCCTCCATAGTATCCTGAGGCTCACCAATAGCAGGTGTGGCATGATAAGGTGCATCAATACAATGTGTCTCCTGTCCCTGCTCAGCATGTGTACCAGTACCAGTCTCAGTACCTGTGCTAGTCGCTGTGCTAGTAGTTGTGCCAGTAGAAGGTGCATGCTGGCTGGCCATGGATAACTGCCTCAATATAACCATAATGTCATGAAAGCCTGCTACATCTCGGACTGTAAAGAAGTAATCCTCCTGTCAGTGTCAGTCCTGAGACAAGAAATCTCCTGTAAAACTCTGCAGAGTCTATCATCAGTATCAGCTCTAGCAGTAGTAGGAGTCCTGACTGGTGAATGTGGTGAAGCAGGAGCTGGCTCGGATGGCCCAGTCTCATCAATATGTCCCTCAATCTGCTCACCATGACCCTGTGTAGCCTGAATGTCATTATTTGAGTCCTCTGAGTGTGCAACAGGAACTCCTGAATTCTTTCTGATCCAGTTTCCATCAACCTTGATAAATCCCATCCTAGTCAGGGATTTCACTATATACTTGTCGGTGTGCAGCAACAACCGACAGTCCTCTCCAGTAAGATCTATGTCAGCATCCTAGAACAACAAAGTGAACACCATCTCTTAGGGAAAACAGGCTCGTGCCCTACGTACAGCCTCTCTCATCTGTGAGATCATAATGAATGGAAGGTTGAGGGGCTCCCCCTCAATCAGTCACCTCATGAATACAAGATCTCTCTCACTAACCCAATCGAATCTGCCAGTCCTGGGTAGGAAAATCTAGCTAATGATGTTGTGCAGCAGTCTCATTACCAATGAGAGCTGATTTGTACTAACATGAATGACTCCTTTCACATTGGATCTTACCAAGATAAGTCTAAGAGTCTTCACCCTTTCCTTCATAACCAAATAACAGTCCCCTTCTTTAGGAATATTGATGCAGAACAAAAGAGAGATGATGCGATGCGGAAGTAAATTAAGACTAATTATTTTTTTTTGTTTTTATTTTTTTTTAAAAAAAATATTTTCAGTAGTCGGCTTTGACTCAAAGGAAAGTTAAACTAAATTGAAACAAAGTAGGTAATAATTGAAAGCACAATTTAAATAAAACTGGGTTATCATAGTAGTTCAGAAGTAACGGATCGCTGGGGGTTGAGAAACTCCCAGACCTAGGGTTTCGCTCTGAACTTTTAACAGGATAGAAATAAAGAGAAGAGATGGGTTACCGACCAGACAGAGATCTTCACAAAGTTTGGTGGAAGAACTCTCTCGAGCAGATTGTTGGATCCTCGGATTCGGATATCTTCGCAATGGATCCTCCAACACTGGTCCTGTGGTTGAGTCGGCTTCTCCTGAACTCAAGATCTGGAAAAGAAGAAGAACAAGTGATGGAATCAGATACTCAAGGAAGGACTTACCAGATTGAAGAACTTGAAAGCTGATGTTGCTGAAATCCAGATTCTCCTGGAGGCTAATATGACTTCCTCTGGGAATTGCTCTGGATCTGAAGTATCCGGACTGGACCTGGATGCTGGGGTCGGCCTTGACTTGAAGAGAGTGGCCGTGAGAGGTGGGGTAGGCTAGGGTTTGGTGGAAAGAAGAGGATGATGGGCGGCTAGGGTTTGGGAGTGAAGTGGCTAACCTAGGGTTTGGGGTTTGGAGATCTCACACCTCCTCAAGGTTCCTGGGGAACCCAGATTTACTCCCTCATGGAGCTCAACACCTGGATGCAAGTGCGGAAGAGAGAAAACACAGAGTTTTCTCACACAAAAATTTGAATTCATTCATCAGATTACTTTAAAATTTACAAGAGGGTTTTAATTTATAGGACTTTACAAGAGAGTAGGGTTTTACATCTTCCCATGTGGGACTAAAGGAGGGAATCTTCAAATTAGGTTTGTAGGATCAATCCATACACATATGGCCGGCCAAAGGTTCCAAAAAAGTGGATTGGAGGTTTTAAAAGGAAGGTAAGTGGCGCCTCCTAGCCTTGTTCTTCAAGAGAGAATTTCATTCCTTCCATGGCTCAACTCTTTTGGACTCCTCCTTTTCTTTCTCCCTAAGTCATGGTTCTTCCCATCTTCGCTTTGGACATTTTGGCATGGAATGGGCGCACCCTTGAAGTACTCTCCAAGAAGAGTTTCTTTCTTTTCATAGCTTGGCTCTTATGGAATATTGTGGGCCGCCCCCTTGAATTGTGGATCCCAGATTGCTTTCTCCTCAAATGGCGCATGAGAGAAGGGACTTGCTATCTTGTGGTGTGGGGACCAGAGCATACTGGATGGAGATGTGGCACCCCCTGGACTCAAGCGTGTGGCTGGGAGTGTGGCGCCTACTTGCTTGGCCTTGGGAGAAAATGTGACACCCCAGGTTGAAGTCCTAGACCACTACTGAGTCAACATGACTTAACAAAAATAAATTGCAGGGAATACAGACTCAAGCTAAAATTGAGTTGATCAAGTCAACCCTTATTACAAACCAGAAAACCCTAATTCTTCGGGCAAGGTCAATTAGAGATCCAGATGGAGCTCTAAAGTCTTCTTCTGAGTCTGGTGCCTGCACCAAATATTCAACATATTTGATAATTTTTGATCATTTATCTCAATCAGTTTTCCTTTTACTGTTCCCTCAATATGAAAAGCTCCTAGGGACATATTCTCAAAGAATTGTCTAACCAAATTTGGGTAAGTTGGAATATTTAATTGACAAAACTCTTTCCAACCCTGTCTTTCAAGCCACATTCCAATATTCAACTGTTCTTGTTCAATAAAATTGAAATCTATGCACCTACCGGGGGTCACATGTCGATTTCTCATAGGAATGATCTGTCGAGGTGCTGGAACAACTTCTTCTTGCTCCGGCCACTGCTCTTCCTCCAGAAATGAAGTATCCAAATGCCTCTTGCTCCTCCTTTCCTCAGCTGCAATCCAAACAACCCGTGTTGCCTTCTTTGCCACAGCCTTGCGAGGCCCCATTCTCCAAAGATCAAGGATTTGAGTAGGTAGAAAGGGTTTTGGAGTGGTTTCTAGTAAGGAGTGAAGAGTTGGCTAGAGATAAATGGTCAAAATTTAGAAAGAGTGATGAATAGGGAAAGTGGAAACCCCATATAAAAGTCTCGATCGGACCTGCGAGTCTGCTCGCCCAGAGTACTGAGAGTTCGAGTCGGCTCAAGCTAAAATCTATTCTAAAAGTCAAAAAGGGTCAAACTCAATTTCTATGGGTTTCTAGAGTCTAGACTAGGTTGCTCTATTCTCTAAAGAGAATTTTGAAATTTCTAGATAATTTTTCCTTAATTTTCAAAAGTTAGGTCAGATAGGTTTAAAATGGGTCACATAACCCTAATTCTCCTCTAATTTTCTCAAATCTATCTTGATTTAATGGTTTAGTGAAAATGTCCGCTAGTTGGTCTTCAGTAGGTATAAATTCAAGTTCAATAATATTATTCAAAACATGATCACGAAAAAAATGATGTCTAATTTTAATGTGCTTAGTTCGTGAGTGCTGAATTGGATTTTTTGATAAATTAATAGCACTAGTACTATCACATTTGATAGGAATTTTAGATTGGACAATACCATAATCTTCTAGTTATTGCTTGATCCATAACACTTGAGCACAACAGCTCCTAACAGCTACGTATTCTGCTTCAGCAGTAGATAAAGCTACAGAGTTCTGTTTGCGACAGTGCTAAGAGATCAAGTTAATACCTAGAAATTGACAGGTGCCACTTATGCTCTTTCTATCTATTTTACATCCTCCATAATCAGCATCAGAATAGCTAATTAGTTTTAGTGATGTGTGCTTAGAATACCACAAACCTACATTACAAGTGCCTTTCAGTTATTTAATAATTCTCTTAATAGCTATGATGTGTGATTCTTTAGGATTAGATTGAAAACGTGCACACATACAAACACTAAATAATATATCAGGTCTACTAGCTGTTAAATAAAGTAATGATCCGATCATACCTCGATACAGCTTTTGATCAACATTTGTGCCATTCTCATCTCTGTCAAGTCTACATGCAGGACTCATTGGTGTTCCAATTACCTTGATTGATTCCATGCCAAATTTCTTGATTATTTCTTTAATATACTTGGCTTGGTTGATCAGAATACCTTCTTTAGTTTGTTTAATTTGAAGTCCAAGGAAGTAACTTAATTCACCCATCAAGTTCATTTTGAATTCTTCTTGCATTAGCTTAGCAAAGTCTTGACACAAAGATTCATCAGTAGATCCAAAGATAATGTCATCAATATAATTTGAACAACCAAAATATCATTTTTCTTTTTTTGAATAAACAGTGTGGTGTCAACACTACCTTTAACAAATTCATTTGTAATTAAAAATTTACTCAGTCTATCATACCAGGCTCTAGGTGCCTGTTTCAGATCGTATAAAGCTTTATTCAGTTTAAAAATATGATTTGGAAAAATATGATCGATAAAACCAGGAGGTTGCTCAACAAAAGCTTCTTCAGATAAAAGACCATTCAAAAATGCACTCTTTACATCCATTTGAAATAACTTGAAGTTCATAAAACATGAATAAGCTAGTAACAGTCTAATGGCTTCTAATCTAGCTACTGGTAAATAGGTTTCATCAAAATCTATTCCTTCTTCTTGATTATATCCTTGTGCAACCAATCTAGCCTTATTTCTAATTACATTTCCATTTTCATCTAGTTTATTTCTGTAAACCCACTTAGTGCCTATAACAGGATGATCATTGGGTTTTTCAACTAAGGTCCAAACGTTATTTCTCCTAAATTGGTTTAATTCATCATGCATTGCTAACATCCAATTAGGATCAGTTTCGGCTTCTTCTATATTATGAGATTCTACATGAGAAACAAAAGCAATTAAATCATGTGCATCTCTATGTGCAGATCTAGTTTTAACACCTTGAGATGGGTCTCCTATAATTAATTCTTTAGGGCGTGAATGTACATACCTCCATTCTTTAGGTATATCATCATGCTTTTTACTCACCTCTTCTTCATGTGGTTCACTTGATTATTTGTCTTTAAGAGTCAAGTCTTTCATTCCATGCTCTAGTGTACCTGCATCATCATCAGCAAAATCTTCCTTTCTCGAAGATGTAATGTCAGATTCATTGAAAACAACATACGCAGATTCTTCAATAGTTAAAGTTCTTTTATTGAAAACTCGATAGGCTTTACTGTTTAAAGAATATCCAAGAAAAATAGCCTCATCAGATTTTGCATCAAATTTACCAAGATTGTCTTTTCTATTATTGAGAACAAAACATTTACATCCGAAAACATGAAAATATTTGATATTTGGTTTTCTATTGTTCCAGAGCTCATAGGTGGTTTTTCTGATAATAGGTCTAATTAAAACTCTGTTTAAAATATAGCATGCGGTATTAACAGCTTCTATCCAAAAGTATTTTTGAAGATTTCCTTCATAAAGCATTGTTCTGGACATCTCTTCCAAAGTACAATTATTTCTTTCTACAACACCATTTTGCTGTGGTGTTCTAGGTGCAGAAATTTATGATCAATACAATGCTTTGTGCAAAAATGATCAAAATATTGGTTTTCAAATTCAGTGGCATGATCACTACGAATTGAAATAACAGATAAGTTTTTCAAATTTGTAACTCTTTTGTAAAACTTTTTGAATACATTAAAAGTATCATCCTTATGTGCAATAAACAAAATCCATGTGTATTTGAAAAATCATCTACAATCACAAGTCCATATTTCATACCACCTAAGCTGGGAGTCCTAGTAGGTCCAAATAGATCCATGTGAAGTAGCTCTAAGGGTCTAGATGTTGAAACTATGTTTTTAGATTTAAAACTCCCCCTCACTTGTTTTCCTAATTGACATGCATCACAAACATAATCAAAATTAACTTTAAACTTTGGTAAACCTTTAACTAAGTCTTTTGAAATCAATTTAGCTATAGTGTCCATACTAGCATGACCAAGTTGTCTACGCCATAATAAACTTGATTCCTTGCTCTTGTCATTCATTGCTACAAGACTTGTATTACTTGACATAGCTAGATCATTAAGATCTACCACATAAATATTACCAAGTTTGTGTCCAATGAACTTAGTACTAGAGTCAAGTGGATCAACTACTATACACATTGATGACTTGAAGAGTACATTATAACCAATGTCACATAGCTGACTAATACTCAAAAGATTATGCTTTAATTTTTCAATAAGTAATACATTTTTAATAAATGTAGAAGGAGTAATTTTGATGTTACCAATTCTGATTATCCTTCCTTTTCTATTATCACCAAATGTTACCATTCCACCATCCTTCTGTTCTAGGGTGAAGAATTGATCAGCATCACCCGTCATGTGTCTTGAACAACTGCTATCCAAATACCATCTTTTCTTTATGCTTGTGGCTACAAGACATCCCTACAAAATAATCATTTAATAGATTTAGGTACCCAAGCTTTCTTGGGTCCTTACAAGTTAGTGGAAATGGTTTCTTTTGAAATCCAAACTTTCTTAATTTTTCTTTTGTCATTGTGTTTCAAATGACATTCAAAAGCTTTATGACCAATGTTATTACATGCATAGCATACAATCCTTAAATTTAAATAATAACTACGAGATGATGCAAATTTAGGTCTAACATATTTAGAACTAATAAATTTAGGAGCATATGAAGTAGAAGTAGAAAAAGTATTTGAAATAGAGCTTTTATAACCAATTCCAAATCTATTATATGTCTCTTTTTGATCTTTTAAAATTAACTCAAGTTTGTTAGAACTTAGGGTTAATTTTTCAACTAAAGGTTCCAATTTTTGAACTTCTTTCTTTAGGTCATCATTTTCATTTTTCAAATCCTTATTTTTATCAAAAAGCTCTTCTTTTTCAATTTGAACAATCTTAAGTCTTTCACAAACCAAATTTAGTTCTCTTTGTAAGATTTTGTTTCTTTCACAAGATTCATTTTTGTCATTTTCAAATACATCACATTTACTTTTTAAATCTCTAATTTTCAAACCAACTTTTTTATATTCTATAAATAGTTCACAAAAAGCATTATGCAATTCATCATAAGTGAATTCTAAGTTAGGTTCAAAAGTACTTATCTCATCCTCCAAACCCATAAGATAAATTTGCGCTATTTTTGTTGTCTCTTCGTCCTCTTCAGTAGATGCAGTTTCATCACTGTCACTCCAAGCAGCTAGCATTGTTTTCTTCTTCTTTCTAGGGAATATCTTCTTCTTTCTTCAGGGAAATCAGGGTGGATGTGTCTTGGTTTCCTACATCCATAGCAGATAGGTACTTGATCTTTATCTTTCTCTTTCTCTTTTTCTTTATCTCTTTCCTTTTTTTTTCCAAAGTCACCTTTTCTGTAATGCTTTCTCCATCTATTCATTTTCTTCTGCCCATAAACCTTTTGAATTTCCTCATAACTAGGGCAATTTCATCACCTCCAAGATCATCATCATCTGATGAATCAGATTCTTCATTCTTATCTTCCTCAGTTGCTTTAAATGCAATGGCTTTCTTCTTTTTAATATCTTCTTCAGTCCTTTGTTGCATAGCCAGTTCATGAGTGATTAAGGATCCAAGCGGCTAATCCAGTGGCAGTGTATTCAGGTCTTTTGCTTCTTAAATTGCTATCACTTTGGCTTCCCACTTATCTAGCAAAGATCTTAATACTTTTTGAATAAGGTCAGCATTAGAATATGTTCTACCTAGACTTTTGAGACCATTTATGATATCATTAAAATGAGAATACGTGGCAGATATAGTCTCACTAGGATCCATCTTAAACAACTCATAATTATGTACAAGCAATTTGATTTTTGATGTCTTAACTTGAGAGGTGCCTTCGTGTGTGATTTCTAATTTGTCCCAAATTTCTTTAGCAGAATTGCAGGTTGAAATTCTGTTAAACTCATTTGGATCCAAAGCACAGTACAATAGATTCTTCGCTTTGGCATTTAACTCAACTAATATCACATCATTCTCGTCCCAATCCTATTTTGGCTTGGAAACCTCTACATCATTAACTTTAATTATGGGTGTGTGAGGTCCTTTCATGATAATTTTCCATTGGTGAAAGTCTACGGCTTGAATGTATATCTTCATTCTGGCCTTCCAATAAGTGTAATTAATTCCAGTGAAAAGTGGTGGTCTATTTATGGATTGACCATCGGCCAATGAAGTGCTCATGGGATGTGCCATATGTCTTTACTCTAAGTAACATTCAGAGACTCTGCTCTGATACCACTTGTCGCCCAAATGGCTTCCCAAGAGGGTGGTGAATTGGGATTAAAAACTTTTTCAAGTATGTGCACTTTGAAATTCTTTTAGTGTAGATGTGAAGTGTGCAAAGCAAAAGTAAATAAATTAAAGTAATCAAGCAATGAAAGCACAATCACAAACACTAAGAAATAGAGTGGTTCGAAGTAACCGGCTCCTACATCTACTACCCAAGGACCACTTGGGATTTCCACTATATCCCCCAACTGGAATACAGTCGGATAGTTTTACAAGGCTCACAATCCAAACCTATACACTTTAGTTTTATCGAGATCACCAAAGAAATCCAAACTCCCTTTGGTTTTACACAGGATCACCAAAGAAAACCCAAATACTTGATTTTAAATCGGGAAAACCAAGAAACCAAACTTAGGTTTTACAAGGTTCACCTAAAAACCTTAAACTCTATCTCTAGATACAGCCCCTTGCTGTTCTAAGAGAGCAATCCAAGTTAAAGAATGTAAAATAAGCAACTACAACAAACCAAGTTTATTTTGATGTTGCCGATGAAGATCAAAATGAAGTCAAGCCTTAAGTGGTCTTCAATGCTCTTCAATGTTTCTTCTTCCCTTTTATAATGAGTGGATTCAATGATAGAGTGGAGTTGGTGAAGCTTTGAATCTCACTTGAATGCTCTTTGAGGTAGGTAGAGGAATAGCTTTGCAACTCATTGTTCTTTCAAGAATATTCAGCAATAAATCTCCATTAATTGATTAATCCTTCAAAAATGATCCCCTTTATAGTTTTTCATGTGATATGGCCGTTGTAGGGCCTTAGGATTCATGAAATGGTCGTTGGAGGTGATATGGCATTCAAATTTTAATTTTTATAGCTAGTCATTGAAGTGCAGACAACAGCTCTGCGAGCCGGCTTGAGCTCCAGGAGTCGGCTCGAAATCTCAGACTTACCAAAAACAAACTTTTGTAGGAGCCGACTCTTAGACTAGGGGTCGGCTCTTGCCTTCAAGCTTTCAGTCTTGACGAACATGCATACCTGGAGTTTGCTCTTGATCTGGGAGTCGGCTCTAATTCTCAGAACTTCAAAAACTATACTTCTGTAAGAGTCGGCTCTTGAGCTGGGAGTCGGCTCTTAGTTCTGAAACTCTGAATCTTCCTCTGTGCCGTGCCATTTTGAGTCAGCTCATACAAGTCATTAAAAATTTGCTTCAAGCTTCCCAAAAACTTCATCATTGAAACAACTAGAAGCTAATTTACATACTTTATCAAATTATTTACACTTTGAAGCCCGTTTATCATGATTACAACATTCATAACTTAGAGCCTTTACAAACTCAATTGAATTTCCTTAAGTGAATTTGAATACCATTTTAAAACCAAGGTAATCAATTCCTGCAAAAACTTCTTAAACATTTGTAAAGAGTTAGTATCAAATACATGCTCCAATATTTTGTGATCATCAAAATCATTCCAGGGATCAACAGTCACGAACTTCTTAGTGGTCAAAATCCAAACTAGTGAACCCTTAGTGATCTCACATTCCAATTCTTTAGTATTTATCAGATTTAAGCCTGGTTTCTTATCTTTCAGGTTGCTAGATCCCCTCTTCATATTATCCTTAGGTGGGGTTGGGTCTATCACGATCTTCTTCACATGGTTGTTAAAAGAATAGGAATTGGATCGGTCATATAGGGTAGAATCATGGTCATATAGCCAAGGTCATCCTAAGATGATACTACTAACTTCCATATGAAGGATATCACACCATACTTTTTCTTGATAGGATTGAAGTTGGATCATGACTTGGCATCAGTTGGCGTGGAGTCCCTAGATTGGTTGGTCGGAGCCACAGCTTCACAGGACCGCTCCCTGGTTCACCTGCAAAATAGGTCCCTTGCCAGAGTTGTTCTGGCAGAGGACACTCCGATGCCTAAGTCAGTGACGGATTCCAGCCACAGAATGGGGAAGATGTCGAGAGTGGAAGAGAAAAAGAGTTCTTGGAGATTGAAAGTGTATGTGTGCGAGATTATTCACGCGTACCTCTCGAGCCATCCTTCTTACCCATATTTAAAAGATGGCCTCCGGTCTGTGGCCTGCACTTTTCCTAAAGATCATGGGGAGCCAATCTCTCCCATGATTGACGATCGTGGGTTATCGATGAGCGGTTCCGGCCAGATCGGAGGTGTGGCTACAGGAATTACGTACCATGATCATGGCATGATGAGTGTCGATTGTGACCATTGGTTACAGTTTCCTTTTTGGAACAGATTGTGGTTCGAGCTTCGGGTTTCTCCTTGCATGGGCCAAAGGCTTGGTATTTCCCAAGGCTGAAGATCATGTCTACGGCAGGGACTGAAGTTCATGTCTTCGAAAGTTGATGAGTAGTTCAGACTTTGGTTGGGGTCGAAGGTGCTACCCGAAGGACTGGCCTTCGGATGTTGTAGTTTGGTATGAAGCCTTGAGTTGCTTGCAGCTGGCCTTCGCTTAGTCCGAATTCCATAGTCCGTAGAACCAGGGCTTCGATAAGTCAAACCGGAGCTTGGTTCGTAGCTGTACCAGGATATCCCAATAGTTGCCCCCTACTCTCAGTTGTCGAAGTGAAGATCTGCCTCGAGAAGTGAGAGTATTATGGCCTTGTCGCTTTCTTCCTGAGAGATGGTGTAGTGAATGATTACGGGAACTCTATTGGGCTGTCCATCACAATCTGAGAATCAGATGGTGGACAGGTGTCATTCCCGGATAGGGAAAAAGTAGGTGGCCTTGAGGCTATCTCTTCTCGTCCTGTTGCAAAGTGGTTGAGGCAATCTTTTGGTTGCGATTTGGATAGTTGTGGTGGCTATTCTCCACCTGTTGGATGAAGGATAGATCTTCTCCTGGAGGTCAGTCGCATGTGGGTTACCTCCCAGGGTAACCTTGAGTCAAAGTAACCCTCGGTGGGGGTCCAGAGACCCCTACTTTTCTTTTAGGGAAGGGTGAAGGTCTGGGCAAGGAAGCTTCTTCAATCTCATCTTGTTCTCTGCCCAAACCGTTCTGGACTACCAGTCTATTCTTCAGGTAGAATCCTCTTTCCGCTCCTTTTCTTCATTCCTTTGTCATGGAAGAGACTGTAGAGTCAGGGGAAGCAGTTTGGGCCCTTGGGGGCCGGAGATGTAGTAGGTCCAGAGCGGTCCCCAGCTCGGTTTCTCAGAGCAAGGCAACCCTTCTTTGGGAACGCTATCACATTCCTGAAGAATTTCCCTTTATCCTCCCCGCGCCCGAGGAGTGGGCAAACAAAGCTCCCCCTGGGTGCCTAGCTGTATACAAAGATCACCTGAAGGCTGGTCTTCGGTTTCCCTTGCACCCCTTCTTTGTTAAGATTTTTTGCTTGTACCAAGTGGTGCCAGCGCAGTTGACCCCAAACAGCATCAGGAACATCTGCGGGTTCCTGGTTATGTGCAGCATCGCCAACGTAGAGCCTAGGACCAACTTGTTCTCAGCCCTTTTCATCCTCAAAAGGGACTTCCACAGCAACGGATGGTGGGTGATCAACCCCAGATTGGGCCGTAGGGTGATTAAGGACATGCCCACGCCATCCATGGGTGGAAACCTGTCTTCGTATTTGTATTGTCTTTCGACCCATTGGGCTTCGACACTGTGTAGAAGAAGCCTCGCCTGACTGCCAATGATGGAAAGAAAGTCTTAGCGGCCGATCAGTTGGATTATGATCTTCTGACCAACTCAGAAGTTGCCCCTGTTCGGGAGTTGTTGGAGGAGAGGAACCTCCATCGAGCAGGAATCAGTAAATTCCCCTCACTGGGTACAGTAGTGAAAATTTTTGCTCCTCTTCTTCAGGTTTTATTGTAGTTCATTTAACTGAGGTGATCCCCTTTGCTTGCAGGTGGTGGGATGAAGCGCAATATGAGCTGGCTTCGCTAGACTTCGGAGAGGAGGGTTGCACAGGCCCCTTCCACCAGGTTTGCAGCTCGGAAGAAAGCTTGGAGAGATGGTCCCGAAGGGGACCAAAGCACTTCGTCCTCCCGAGGCGCCTTGGGGGAAGATGCAGCAGCTACGGAAGGGGTTCCAGCGAGACCCTATCCAGTTGAGACTCCATCGGTGGTCGCCTCCCCAGTCGACATAATGAGGGGCCCGCCTCAAGGGGTGGATGTGCCACCAGTTTGCCCCTCTGCTGCCTATAGGGGCAAAGCACGGCAAGTCGAAGGAGAATCCGTAAATGGGGCTTCTTCAGCCGGAGGCCGTTCAACGAACCCTTCGGAGCTCCCGCCTATGGGAGAGCTGCTGGTTCTGGAGGAAGCCAGGAAGGCATTGAAAGGTACGACACAGCCCCACAACCTGGCAATTCTCTATAACTGGAGCTTTCTCAAGGTGTCTGATTCCGGCTTCGCCGCCCTGCAACAGGTATGACTATCACCGCCTCCTTTGCCTTGAGAGTTATTTGACCCTCGATTCTTCTTTTTTGATGTAGTTGGCCTATGACTTCACCTTCATGGAGGAAGGCCTGGGGAACATGGACAGCCTCATCTACGACCTCAAGGAGGAGCTTCAGACCGTTAGGGCTGCCAGGGAAGTAGTCAAAGAGCTGAAGCAATCCATGAAGGATTGTCTTGTCTGGGTAACTGAGGAAGTTTGTGACATGAAGGGTGAACTGAAGAGCACCCACTCAAGGATAGCCGGACAAGAGGCAGGGTGGAACAGGAGCAGGAAACAAGTTGAATCCCTGGAGCGGACTACCAGTGAGGATCAGGAGAGGATGGAGAACCTGTCCAATGTGGCGGAGGAGGCTTCTAGGAGGGCCGAAGAGGTGATCCTGGAATTCAAAGCTGCTAAGAGGGAGGCCAAAGCCACCAAGAGGGAGTCCGAAGCTTTGAGGAAGCGAATAGATAATGCCCTGGCTGACTTCAAGATGTCTTCACAATTTTAGACAGAGATTGATGAAGCATCATTGTATGCCTACCAGCATGGCTTCAACGACGGGATCTTAAAGGTAAAGGAGACCCTCCCTCACCTCGACCTTTCGATGATCCCCTCCTACAATATAATTGGAGAGGAAGGAGAAGAAGCGGAGGAGGCCGAAGCCGCAGGGGAGGTCGAGGATTTGCCATGTCCGGTGGAGGAGGCTGCTACCCCAATCAAAAATCCGGAGGTGATCCCAGCTCTGATCTCGGCCCAGGAGGCGACTCAGGCTGTTGGAGTCTAGGCTGAAGGTTCTCCCGTCCCGGCCCAGATTGATGAGATCCTCTCCGAGCAAGTTGACAAGTTGCTCCAGTCCTGTGGTGTGGAGCCTTCTCCCGCTGATGTTGAGTGACCTGGATCACTCTGAATGTATTTTTTCTTCCTTTCTTACTTGTATTTCCAATGAACTTTGTATTACAATTTTCCCAGATTTTGGAATGAATTCTCCTTTCTTTGCATATGCATTGTTGCGCCTCATGTGTAGCCTGAAACGGCTCTATCATTTCTCCTTTTGCCTAGTCGAACAATAGCCTCCGAAGGCTGTTCAGTCGATAAGAACTAGTTTTACCGTTCTTTTTTCTGCTTGGTTGAATAGTCATGGCCGAAGGCCATTCAGTCGGTGAGGAAGAACCATTTAACAGACCAAAACTCTGTTGCATTACCTTTCTTCGGATGTTGAGCTTCTCCGTTGGGGCAGACAGGAGTCATCTCCCTATCAATCAATAATTAGGGGGATTTGATTAGGATCATCATTGTCCATGTGGCATGTCGAAATTTGTACAGTCATAATCTCTTGCACCTTATGAGCTGTCGAGCCTCTTTTTCCCAAAAAGAGACCATTAATGATGCCGTCGCACGATGAGGATTTCTCCAGATTCGAAGCGATGGCGGTTGCGGTCCTCGGGATGGCTTTTGAGAGACTTTCTGGTTCTCGAAGCATCACCAGGACAAGTGGCACCTTCTCATATTGCCAGGAAGGACGTGGGATGCGCCTCCCCGCAGTCGGTCATGAATGCAGGGTTTTTATAAATAGGACCCTGCCCCCCTGCTGTCGAAGGCCATCATTCCCGTTGGTGTCTTCCCTCAATTAGCCATGAGGTTCAGCACTTCTGAGCTCCGTCGTGCAGCGAAGAGGAGGGCTATTGACCCCAAGAGGAAGCGAAGTCCAGAGTCATCTAGGCCTGTAGGCGAAGAGGAGGAGCCTTTGATGGACCGTCTCGAGAGAAAGGTCCGCCTTCTGGAGGCTCAGTTGAGGGAGGCCTGGGCCCAAGTCATGGTGGCGACCACGGCGATGGAGAAGGTGAAGAAGGAGGTGACGTATGCCGTTGCAAACTTCAGAGCTTCTGTCGCATTCAAGGATGAGCTCACCGGGGTGGCCCTGGACTCTTTCCACCAGGGTTTTAAGAGTGTCGGAGGAAAGCCTCTAAGTTTTATGACTTGAAGGGCTTGGATAATATCAAATCCTCCGTTCCCTTCCCCGGCCACGAATTCAATTCTGACTCCGATGAGGGGTCGGACTCGAGTTCGGACGGGAACCCCGGGGGCCCTTCATTGTCCCATCTGGTCTCTCCCCAACAGTATGGAAAAAATCCGTCGGGGAGTTAATGCAATTTCCAACCTTGCAGTTGCTAATACTGCTCTTTTTTTTCTTTTTCTTTTTTTTTTATATATCTCTCTTTAGGAGAGTTTCTTTTCTTTTTCTTACTCTCTTTTTAGGAGAGTTTCTTTCTTTCTTTTTCTTTCTTTTGTTTTTGTAAAAATTTGAATGAAATAAAAGATCTTTTCTTTTACCTCTTCCTGTGTATTTTCTGCGATGGGTTGCATCATGATTTGTCCATAATGTAGACTCCGTAGACTACTTGCAGTCTGTAGGAAAGAAGTAGGGTCCGTTTGACCGTTCTGAGAGTGTTTGTTATTGATAGAGAGGATAATAGTGGTCATTTTAGGCACGTGTTCGGATTTTCTGTAGGGTAGGGTGTTTACACCTTTCCTGTACACTTTTTATTGTGATTAAGGTAGGCTGTTCAGGCCCACCTTGGCGCGTGTTCGGATTCACCGTAGGGTAGGTTCCAAAAACCATCCCTGCACCTTTAATCTTTTTGGTGGCCTAGTTAGGCCATCCATTATGCTCGTCGGGCATACCGATAAGGTGAGTGGATCAGACTCTCCGTGCAGTTGATCGATTTTTTAGATCGGGTCATTCGGGCTGTTGTCATTCAATCAATGCAACTAGCCATTCTGAGTTGAGTAGGGTTGAGGAGTTTTGCACAGGAGTTTTTTGAAACTTTTTCATTGATAGTATTTGCGAAGGTTTTGTATATTCCATGGCTGGGATAAGGTCTTCCCCTCCAGGGTCTTGAGTTGATATGTCCCTGGTCAAATGACTTCTTCATCTTGATATGGGCCTTCCCAGTTGGGGGAGAGTTTACCCTGTTTCGTTGGCCTGGACACCTCTGTTCTTCGCAATACCATGTCCCTCGTGCATAAAGTTTGCTCCTTCTCCCTTGCATTGTAGTACTTGGCGACCTTTTGCTGGTATGCTGCCATTCTTATCTGGGCCTGTAGCCTGGTGCTTGATAGCAAATCCAGATCAATCCTTCAACGATTGAAATTCTCAGGCTCTTCATAGTTGTCAATTCTTAGGGACTGTAAGGAGACTTCGATAGGTAGCACGGCTTCGGTACCGTAGGCTAGGTTGATTCACCGGTGGCTGTTCTTGGGATAGTTCGGTATGCCCAAAGAATAGAGGTTAGTTCCATGGCCTAAAGCCCTTTGGCAGCATTCAACCTTGTCTTCAGACCATGGAGGATGGTCCGGTTGCTGACTTCGACTTCTCCGTTGGACTATGGATGAGCAACGGATGTTAGCCGATGCTGGATATAGTACTGAGCACAGAAGTCCTTAAACTTCGGATTATCGAATTGTCTCCCGTTGTCCGTGATGATGACATGTGGGATGCCGAACCTGAAGATGACAGAATTTTTCATAAAACTTTCCACCTTGCCCTCTATGATTTGGGCCAATGGTTCAGCTTCCAGCCACTTCGTGAAATAGTCGATGGCCACTAGGAGAAACTTCCTTTGCCCAGATGCTGGTGGGAATGGGCTAAGAATGTCCATCCCCCACTGGGCAAAGGGCCATGAGGCTGCCAACTGAGTCAGGTGACTCGCAGGTTGTTTCTGCACATTGGCATACCTCTGGCATTGGTCGTACTTCTGCACGAAATCAACTGAGTCCTTCTGGATGGAGGGCCAGTAAAACCCTTGTCGAATAATCTTGTATGCTAGAGATCTGCCTCCTATATGATCCCTGCATATGCCCTCGTGGACCTCTCTCAATGCAAAATCTGCATCGGTGGGTCCAAGGCATTTCAGTAGTGGTTGGGAGAACGATCTCTTGTAGAGGGTTCCATCTAAGATGACGTATTGAGATGCCATCCAATGGATCTTCTTGGCCTCTGCCTTATCTTCAGGCAGTTCTCCTTCATTCAGGAATCTGATGAAGGGATCCATCCAGCTTGGCTCAGTATCAATCTGGCGCACCTTTGTAGCCTCTTCGGCAATGCTTGGAGTTTCAAGATGTACAGCAAAGGTGCGCCCAAGAGACTTCGGTGGTGTAGTTGACAGTTGAGACAGTGCATCCACCCGGGAGTTCTCTGATCGGGGATCATGAATAATTTCAAAATGTTCCAGTTGGGAGGATAAAGCCTGAACTTCTCTAGGTATTGCACCATGGTTGGGTCTTTGGCTGCGTACTCACCATTGACTTGATTCACAACCAGTTGAGAATCGGAGAAGGTTCGGAGTTGCTGGACTCCCAGATCTTTGGCGATCCAAAATCTGGCGAGTAGGGCCTCATATTCGGCCTGATTATTGGAGGCATGGAAGGAGAAGCGGAGTGCATACTGTATGATCTGGCCGTCAGGTTCGACCAACATGAGTCCAGCCCCGCACCCGATAGCATTGGAAGCTCCATCCATATGAAGCACCCAAACAGACTTCATCTCCTTCGGGGTTTCTTCTTCTTCCGAAGAGGCTTTATCTTCGGACTTCCAGGTGCACTCGGCCAGAAAATCAGAGAGCACCTGGGCCTTCATAGCAGCTCGGGACTGGAAGCTAATGTCAAATTCGCTTAGCTTCACAGCCCACTAGGCTATCCTTCCAGAAGTGTCCGAAGATCAGAGAATGGCCTTGAGAGGTTGATCAGTTAGCACCATGATAGTGTGGGCCTGGAAGTATGGCCGTAGTCGCTTTGCCACAATCACTAAAGAGTAGATCAGCTTCTACATCCTTGCATATCGTGTTTCTACATCATGCAGGATCTTGCTGATGTAGTAAATCGGCTTGTGGGACTCGTCTTCTTCCTTGCAGACAAGAACCGAACTCACTGCTTCGTCTAAAGCAGAGAGGTACAGGTATAGGACCTCACCTTCTTTTGGCTTGGAGAGTAATGGCGGGGTCTCCAAATACTTCTTCAACTCCTCAAAGGCAACGCGACAGTCTTCGGACCATTCAAAGCCCTTTGATTACCGAAGTACCTTGAAGAACGGAAGACATTTCTTGGCTAACCGATAGATAAATCTACTTAGAGAGGCAATCCTCCCTGTCAACTGTTGGATTTCCTTTTTATAGGAGAGATGTCTCATATCCTTCAAGGCCTGGATCTTCTTGAGGTTGGCCTCAATCCCTCGTTTGGTGACAAGGAAGCCAAGGAATTTACCCGACGTGACCCCGAAGGCACACTTCGCCAGGTTTAACTTCATGTGGTAGCGTCGGAGAGCGCTGAATGACTCTTCCAAGTCGCAGATGTGGTCTCTCCGGTAGAGACTCTTGACGATCATGTCATCAACATAGGCCTCCATATTTCTTCCTAGTTGCTTTTTGAACACCTTATTGATGAGTCTTTGAAATGTTGCTCCGGCGTTCTTGAGGCCGAACGACATCATCTTGTAGCAGTAGAGACCTTTGTCAGTGATGAATGACGTCTTCTCCTCATCTTGCGGATCCATTATGATCTGGTTGTAGCCGGAGAAGGCGTCCATAAAGCTCAGCAACTGGTGGCCGGTGGTAGTGTCGACCAGTTGATCAATCTTTAGGAGAGGGAAGCTATCTTTTGGACAAGCCTTGTTGAGGTCTATATAGTCGATGCAAATCCTCCACTTGCCGCTAGCTTTCTTCACCATTACCGCATTGGCCAGCCACTCAGGGTAGCGGGCCTCTCTGATGAACCCTGCCTTGAGGAGCTTGCCAACCTCTTCATCAACAGCTTGCTGTCTTTCGGGGGCGAAGCTCCTCTTCTTCTGTCGCACCAGCTTGTACCCAGGGGTTACTTCCAGTCGATGAGTAATCACTTCGACCGGAATCCCGGGCATGTCCGAAGCCAACTAGGAGAAGACATCGGCGTTGTCCCTGAGGAAACATATCAGCTTCATTCAGATTTTCTTATCAAGGGCGCTCCCGATCTGCACAACTCTGGAGGGAACTTCCTCTTTCATAGGTATCAGGATGGTCCTCTCCATGGGTTCACCAAGGTTTGTGGTCGAATCCCTCGGATCCAGCTGATCCGGAGTAGTCGAATCCTTGAAATGCCTGTCTTCAATCATTAGACATTGCCGTGCCGTCCTCTGGTTCCCTCTAACTTCTCCAACACCATTGCTGGTGGGGAAGCGTACCAAGAGGTAGTGAAAGGAGATCACGGTCCGGAACCTGTTCAAGACGGGCCTCCAGAGAATAATGTTGTATGCTGAGGGGATCTGGACCACCGTGAAGTTGATCGACAATGTCTTTTATCGAGGCTCGGAGCCGAGGGTTACAGGCAACACTATCTCCCATTCAGCATAAACTTGGTTGCCCCCGAAACCAGAGAGTGGTATGGGGGATCTTTGCAGTTGATGTCTAGGCAAACACATTTTATAGAATGCATCATACATCAAGACATCAGTCAAACTTCCATTATCAATAAGAACTCTTTGTACATCATAATTAGCCACTTTGGCCGAAATTACAAGAGGGTCATCGTGCGGGTGCCGAACTCCCGCAAGGTCATCGTCAGAGAAGAGGATGGAGTTGTTATCTTACAGTCGCTTTGAAGCTTCATCTTTATCCCTTCCCGAGTTGGTGTGCCGGTGTATCATCCCTACACCTCCGTTGGTGGGCCTTTGATTTGGCAATTTGGCCTCTTCGGGAGGTGGCTGGGGAACAGTTGCTTTCGACCGGGGTCCTTGGTGACCGATGTACCGTCCCATGTATCCTTTCTTGATGAGATCCTTGATCGCATCCCTCAGCTGGAAGCATTCTTCTGTGTTGTGGCCGTGGTCCCGGTGGAATCGGCATAATTTGTTCCTATTCCTTGTGAAAGAGCAGGCCTTCATGGGACAGGGCCGTTGGAGATAGTTTTATTTTTCTATCTCCATGAGGATCTTCTCTCGAGGGAGGTTGAGGGGGGTGTAGGAGTCAAATCTTCCTCCCAATGCTCTGGGCTTGGGAGGGCATCTCCGGTGGTCTGCATATCTTCCATCGTTGTTATTGGAAGTTTGGGGGACTTGCCTTATATTATTCTTCTTCTTTGAAGGGGGTTTCTCTTCAATCAAACATCGATTCACCGCCTATTCTTTAGCATCGGCATATTTCTGAGCCCTTGATAGGAGCTCAGCATAGCTTTTAGGGAACTTCTTATCCAGGGAAAAAGTAAGCCTGGAGATTCGAAGCCCCTTCTTCAGTGCTGACATGGCCACGTGCTCGTTGAGATCTGGGATCTCAAGTGTGGCCGCATTGAACCTGGAGATGTAATCTCTCAGGCTCTCTCCTTCATTCTGGTGAAGGAGGAAGAGTGTGTTCGTATTCTGAGAAGTCTTGCGGTAGGTCCTGAAATGCAAGACAAACAATTTTCTAACTCGAAAAATGAATCGATGGTACCTGGGCGAAGGCTCGAGTACCACATCCAAGCAAACTTCTTCAAGGTAGCTGGGAACATGAAATAGTACATTACGTCCGAAGCTACTTGGATCATCATATGGGCTTTGAAGCTGCCCAAATGGTCGAGGGGGTCGGAGGTGCCGTCGCAGGGTTCCATTTGGGAAACCCTGAAGTGCCGAGGAATGTCCTCAACCATGATGCGGTCGGTGTAGGGTGGGCGTAGATCACCCATAATCAATTCATCGAGATCTCTTTGATCCCGCATTCTTTGTTCTCGCGCCCTTGCCATCTCTGATTTGATGGCTCTAAACCTCCCGTCATAATCGGGAGTCTGCTTGGGTGCTCTCTCCACCGGAGTGGAGTCTTCAGAGAAGGAGGAGAAAGTTTGCCTAGGCCTTTTCCCTTTTTATGTAGAATCGGCAGACCTAGGCAATCTCGAAGTTGGACCTTCGGGAGAGGACCGAGAACGGGGGGAGGGATGCGCTGAATCCTCCCGTGGTGCTCTCCTTCTTCGGGATCGAGAGCTATGTCTAGAAACAGCCGGTGGGTTTACCACCGGAAAGGCTCTATCTTGGAACTCTTGAACCATGGCCGTCAGGTTGGAGACCTGGTTCATAAGAGCTTCGAATTGCTGTGCTCCCACAACAACTATGGGAGGTGGAACATCGTTCTCCTCTGGGGGTGCACCCCTTAAGATGGAGCACGACTCTGGCTTGTAGAAGCATTTTGAGCTTTTTCTCTTGCCATCAAAAACTTCATTGTTTCTTCCTTGTCTGGGAGGGAGCTTAACAAATGTTAAAAATATGCTCCCCCTACTTGGCGTGCCAATCTGTTGGCATGGAGTCCCTGGATCGGCCGGTCGGAGCCGCTGCGTCGCAGGACCGCTCCCTGGTTCACCTGTAAAACAGGTCCCTTGCCGGAGTTGTTCCGGCAGAGGACACTCCGATGCCTAAGTCAATGGTGGATTCCAGCCACAGAATGGGGAAGATGTCGAGAGTGGAAGAGAAAAAGAGTTCTTGGAGATTGAAAGTGTATATGTGCGAGATTATTCACGCGTACCTCTCGAGCCATCCTTCTTACCCATATTTAAAGACGGCCTCTGGTCTATGGCCCGCTCTTTTCCCGGAGATCATGGGGAGCCAATCTCTCCCATGATTGGCAATCGTGGGTTGTCGATGAGCTGTTCTGGCCAGATCGGAGGCGTGGCTGCAGGAATTACGCGCCATGATCATGGCATGATGAGTGTCGATTGTAACTGTTGGTTACAGTTTCCTTTTTGGAACAGATTTTGGTTCAAGCTTCGGGTTTCCCCTTGCGTGGGCTGAAGGCTTGGTATTTCCCTGAGGCCAGAGATCATGTCTATGGCGGGGACCGAAGTTCGTGTCTTCGAAAGTCGATGAGTAGTTCAGACTTCGGCCGGGGCCGAAGGTGCTAACCGAAGGAATGGCCTTTGGATGTTGTAGTTCGGTGTGAAGCCTTGAGTTGCTTGTGGTTGGCCTTCGCTTAGTCCGGAGTTCGTAGTCCAGATAACCGGGCTTCGATAAGTCGAACCAGAGCTTGGTTCGTAGCTGAACCAGGATATCTCAACAGCATCTAAGTTTGATGGGGATGGAAGTTGAGTCTATCCAGGACACCTTAAAGGGATTGGGATGGGGAACTGGGGATAAACCTAGGTTTTGACAACACTGGTTCAGATGGCATTCATGCAGCTCCCACTATCTATGATGATCTTACATACCTTTTTTCCTAATTTGACAAAGGTTTGTAGGATGTTGGTCCAACGCCAATCCTCTTGTTCCTTAGTTTGGTCTAAGATACACCTAACGACTCCAAAGAGATCAGATGACTCAAAGATTTCCTCATCTCCTTCATATTTATCTACCAAGTGTACTCCAGCTTCATACACTTCCTCTTCAAACTCATCAGTGGGTTCAGGATCTTCTTCCTCTAGCTCTCCTATGTGTAGGGATCAGGTTAGGCATTGACTAGCATGTGTTCCAATTTATGACATCTAAAACAAGCAGTATTAGGATGGGGATTAAGATTTCTCTGAACTTCAGGTGCCTTACCCTTATCATCCTTATGGGTCAATGGGGTGCTAGGGTTGGGTCAGCCTGGATGTACTTGGCTAGATCTTGGTTTTTGATTAGGGATACTAATCCTAGTGGGTTCAGGTCGATGAATTATAGGTCCCTTCTGGAATTTCTCATAGTCTCTAGCTATCTGAAAAGCTTGCTCAGGATCATGGACCTTTCTCAAAAATAATTCTCTCTGAATGTCCTCACGTAGTCCAGCCCTAAACCTAGATGTGGTCACAGCTTCAGACTATCTATACTACACCTTATGACAAATTCATCAAATTTAGCTATGTACTCGGATACAGTCCTATTTCCCTGACTTGGCCAATGCCATTGATTTAAAAGTCTCTGGTGATAAGATATGGAGAGGTACTTTTCCCTAAGCTTAAGTTTCATGGCTTTCGAGGTAGCTATGGGTATATCTCCTCTTTGTCTCGTCATCCTTTCAACATTCCCACAGTATAGTCTAGCTTGGTGAACTAACCTAAGTTTAGCAAACTTAAACTTCCTTTCTTCAGACATCTTATACCACTCAAAGTATTGGTCCATATCTCCTTCCTAATCAATGTATACCTTAGGGTTAAGGCTGCCATCAAATGTAGGTGCCACTAACCTAATGTTCTTAATGGCTCTCTCATCTTGGTCAATGAAATCATGACTGGGTCTCCTCTAATGAAGCTCCAAGACTGGGTCATGGCGTGGGGCTCTCCTATGATTGGGAGGTGTGGAAAATGGTGTCTCAAGTTCAGGCTCAGTATGGGTCTCATGGGCTCTCTCTAGGTTTTCAACAAGTTCCTCCATCTAATTAAACCTATTGTTCATTTGGGCATTCATTGGGCAAATTGTTCAGTCATGGTCCTCAGCAAGATTTCAAAGTTAGGCTCCATGGTTCGACTGGGTTGGGTTTTAGACTTGGTATTAGACTCCTGATCTAGTGGTCATGCAGCAAGTACACAAATCATTCTTGGATTTTGCTAGGCCTAGTAGCTCAAGTAGAATGAGTCAGCTCAACTTACAACCAATTCAACAGTTATCCTTTCCACTGGCCAGGTAAGAGGTGGGAGTGTGGGAGGCTCCCTCTACTCTCATAGGGTCCTAATTGAGTAACCATAGGTCCGCTTAGGGCATTTGCCTCTAGACCCCTAGCCTAAACACCAGTTTCAAGAGATAAGTGATGAGTTGAGTGCACTAGCTTTCTCACAATACCATGAACTGGACTTGTTTGTGTCCCTAACTCAATTAGGTTTCTACTCAATTTTAATTAGGCTTGGGTTCATGATGAGGGTGGTTGTTTTGGACTAAGGAAAGGTGATAAAATCCTTTCCTTATCTGACAGAGTGAAATTACCCTTAGGTAAATTCAATTATGCATGTACACACATGAAACCCTAAAGTAAAGAATGTAGATTTTTTTTTGTATTTTCAAATATGAAATTAAGAAAAAAAATCCAGATTTAATGGGGACTAATTAGATGAATGATGGATGCAAGGATAAGTGATAAATAAAGGATTTTAATGAGACATAAGTCCAAGGTTTAGACTACTATGCAGAAATTTCATTAATGCAGATTTAGGTTTTTATGCATGAACATGTCCTAACTAGCTCTGTACCAATGATGGTGGGGAACATAGGGCATGCTAGTGATTATCATAAAGAAGAGAGCAATTTCAGATTATATGAACAAGATTTTAGATTTTATGATGCTTCTATTCCTGAAAACGAGTTAAGGAACATGCAAGATTATCCTTATGATGATCATGTCACAATCCCCACAAAGTTTAACCCTCAAAGAAAAAAATAAAGCAGGATCGCAAGGATTAAGAAATCCTAACTAGAACATGCTCGATCAACTCTTCAACAAAATAGAGCTAGGAGAAGGGAAGGGTTTGGAATACCTGGCAATGAATATCTCCTCTCTTGAAAGCAGCGGGATCACACAATCTCTCGAAGGATGCGCCTGGATGAAGAGGCTAGGTTTTCCTTGAACTCTTGGCTCTGGCTGGTGGTTCAGTTATCAAAGTAGACCTCCTCTGTAGGGCATGGTACGTGAGGGATCCTGCATACACCAAGGGAAAGAGATCCTTTGATTAGAGAAAGCAAAGGTGTGCAACAAAAGACACTGGAAGATAGGAGAGAAGATGGAGAAGGCTTGAAGATGAAGCCACGGCTTGGTGTAGATCCTGGTGTGCTTGAGGACGCCTGGACTCCTGACTGGAAGCGAGATGCCTGCGTTGTCTTGGACTAGAGGAGGACCTGGCGGCCTAGGGTTTTGGTGGAAGGATGGTTGGCGGCCTAGAGTTTTGGATGGAAGAATGGTTGGCGACCTAGGGTTTTGGATGGAAGGGGTGGCCAAGTGGGATGATGTATGGGACGGCTAGGGATTTAAGATGGATGGGCATCTAGGGCTTGAAGATGGAAGATAGTGGTTGGTTTGGGCCTCTCACCCTCTCGCTCATGGAGTGTCAGTACTCAAGAGCATAGGAAACTAGAAGAAGAAGAACTCTTTCATTCATTAATCATCAATAATTTCTTTACAAGAGGGAGGAGGTATTTATAATTCACCCAGGTCTCTTAGACTCCCTATCAAAGTTGGAGTATATACATGAAAAAAAGGGGATGCCCACTTGTTTGAGTGGGATAAGGAGGCTTGTTTCCTTGTTGGACTATGAGGCTTCACTCCTTGTTGAGCTGGGAGGTGCCAATTCCTTTTGGGCTTGGGAGGTGCCAACTCCTTGTGGGCTTGGGCGGCTCCAATTACTTGTGGGCTTGGATGGCTCCAATTACTTATGGGCTTGGGCGGCTTAAGTGAAGCCCATTCACAAGAAGTCTTCATTCCCTAGTTCAGTGAGGTCTGGTGACTCTCCTCTTAGACTTAACTTGAATGAAAGGAATCAAAATTACAGGACTCAAATGCATAAATGGACTCAACTGACTCAATGGACTCAATTGACTTAATGGACTCAATTGACTTAATGGACTCAATTGACTCACTTTATTACAAGACTCAATCTTTATTACAGGACTCAAGTGACTCAGGACTGATGGGCTCAAAGGTGACATACTTCTAATACATCAATCAGAGATCCTAATGGAGCCCTGCACTTTGTCTGATCCTGGTGCTCGACAGTTCTGACTGGACCTAGGGCATTCAAAGTAGTCCTCGGGCACTAGATCTGTCAGCATGTACAGATCCATTCATGCTTCAAGACTATTTCATCTTTTGATACTAATTATTAAAAATGGAATCCCATCAGGTTTTCATTATCTAACAATGAATAGGGTGATAATGTATTAACCATGTTTAAAGTAAAAAAGAAAAAAGAACAAGACCTATAGTACATGAATTATTTAATCCTAAATACTTGGACTTCAGTCTAAAGGTCCTTCCATATTTTGTTCAAATTGATAGCATCTACCTCCAATCCTAGGAATTACATTAATTTCCTAATGAATACTAGAATTATATAGACTGCATATGAGCCCGAGTATAGCTCGACACATCCATATGGATCTAAAGGTAGGTTCTTAACCAATTATTTCTTCAAACAACTTCTAGTATTCAATTTGCCCTAGGCTCCTTTTTAGCAGATATGTGGCTCCTCCATTGAAAACCCTGGTTAGGTTTAACATGATCGACTTAGTGCTTCTAACTAATAAATGACCAAGCTTGAGTGTGGCTCGGTCCACCTGGTCACCGTTAAGAGAGTCACAATTGAATCATATAAAATGTATGATAATTCTAATAGCATAAGCACCAAGTTTTGGATCTCCAATGATCATCTTAATTATAAACCCATTACCATCCTCTTAATGGGAGGCTATAACTCAGTTATCCCCATAATTTTATCATTTTGAGGATCTAATAATTTTAGAGATTTTTATTAATGGTTAAAAAAAGAAAAGAAGATATGGACTAATCCTTCCACTGACTTCACAAAGTTTATGATGAGGGTCAAAGAAATAATTAGTCCAAGGGCACCTAGATAAGTCAAGCTGATCATCCTTACTGGCATGGGTTAACTCAAATCAATGAGCTATCTGATCAATTATGATTGACCACATTGGCAAGGTAAGTGAAATCAATGGAAGGGTTTTACCATTAACTCTTTTCTTAGATACCAAACTAGTTAGCTATGCAAGAAGCAGCTCCAATTAATGACCATGATCAAAATGCCAAACTTATCTTAGATACCAAATGATTATTAGATTCGATCAGACTAGTCTAAAGACCCGAGTTTGACCATTAAGCCATAATCAGGTTCATTTGATATAATATAGAATTCATCAAACTATTACTATAGATTTGGTCTAGAGAAAACTTGATCAATCCTATTCAATTTTTGGTTAGATTAAATCCAATTTTCTATTAGGTCTATGTTATTCTAAATTCTAACCCTAGGTCTAACCTGATTATTTGACCTAATTCAAGCTAACCCAAAGCCCATGATTATGAAATATGGTTTGATCTTTAATTTATAATTCTAGATTTAATCTTAAACCTCTTAATTCTAGCAATTAATCAAGATTAGTTTTTTAAATTTTAGATCTAAATAATCTACATGCATCACAAATACATTAAATACTTTTAGATCTCAACTATACAATATAGTCTTATACTAAAATTTTTTATGTTTCATGTTCTAATATAAAAACAAACCCTAATCCATTAATTTCATATCAAAAATAGCAAATTAATGAGGATTAAATTGCTAAAAAATAGATCTAATTGTTGAGACAATTTTAATGATTTTCCTTTCACCTTACTTGTTCATGGAATAACCATAAGCAGCATCCCTACACGTCATAGGATCCCATAGAATGAAAAAAAAGGGCCTTTAAATCCTACTTTTCTCTTATGATCCGATGGCCTTGGTGATCAACCCAATCCAAAGCAGTTACTTATATTAAGATTACATCTAACATTTAAGATTTTACATTTCATATCATGTTATAAAAACCAATCACTCTAATACCACTGTTGGAGTTCTTCTAGGATTTCTTGCATGATTTTATAATTTATAGAAAAAGTATATCTATTTTAAGATTATTTTAAATAAAAAATATATATTTAGAATAATTCTAATAAATCCTAATCAAGATCATAACATAATATACAATTTAGAAAAAAAAATCAGTATGCATCGATCTACTTGATGCATTATATAGATCTAATCTACAAATAATATAAAATTTAATTTCATACCTAATTGCAAGTTGATGATTGTTGCTATGATGGATGTGGTAAGGGCTCTCCACATCATTTCATAGCTACATAGGGTATCCAGCCTCTATGAATCATAGACAAGAAGCCCTGACATGATCAACTTCCCAAGATTGCTAGATCTCTTAAAGGCTACTAAATGGATGAAAATAATTTATTCTTGGACTTTCTTGAGTCTTCCAAGAAATCCAAGAAGAGGATAAAGAGGTCTAGATCAAGAAAGAAGAAAACAAAATTCAAGAAGAAACACTTCTCCATTATTTTATTCTTCATTTTTCTCTCCCTTCAACCCTAGTGCCTCAAAGAAACTCTCATGCCAATCTAGAATTCACAACCCATTTTTCTCTTATTTTCATGGTAATTTCACTTTAGATTTTTAGAATAATTGGACTCTTAATATTGCATATATGACAAAAAACTAAAGTGAAATTTCATTGATTAGAAAAGGAATTAGATTAGGATAAGGTGATACTATTTGAATAGGACTAGGTATTCTATTCCCAATAGATTTTCTCTAATTAAATTCAAATAAATTATGATTTAATTCAAAGCAATCCTAATCTAAATAAAAATGAGAGAGAATGAAAAAAACTGATTTTTTTCATGAAGAATTCATGAAAAATCTAGAAAGGCATGACGAACTTTTAGGGAAGAAAATAAGTTGGACTAGGTTAGGATTTGATCCAAACTAGTTAGGAATCAAAACTAATTTGATGATAACTAATTTAACCAACTTAAACCTAATCTAATTATGTCCCAATTAGTTTTAATTAAATTTAAAATTAACTGAGTCCAAGTATAAATCAAATCGAAATTAGAAATCCTCATGACTAGGTCATCGAATAATCTAATTAGGTGAAACCTAATTGAACCATTTTCAATTAGACTTGACCTAAACCTTTTTACTCAATCAAATTAAGATAATTAGAAATTAATTATTAATTAATCCTCTTATAATTAATAATATGTATTTTATACTATTTGTATAAGATTAATTATTAATTATATTCATAATTTTGCCATTGAATGATTTTTAATCATTAATCAGCTATCATGATTTGTCAAAAACTTTTTATGTATATGACATCATATGTTCGAACACTAAGCAGGTAGCTCAGGAACCATTTTTGAACTAATCGATGCAACCATCTAGTAATGTTGGCTGATATTTGGATAAGTCGAATATTCGCAAAGTAACATCTAAGAATCCAAGCATATGGTTTTCGTATAATTCATCCATTTGATCTGATACTTAGGATAATGTCATAGTCAACTACCAACTCCTGTATAATGCATCGAGATATGTCTCAACCTAAAAAATCATGTAACTCCTTACAAGAATTGCTTTGGCCAAGGTCTTGTTAAAATTGAAATACAGTAGAGCATTTTCTCCAATACCTTGGAGTGGTCAATCTCATCTTGACTCTACTTACTTAACAAGTACTTGACTGTACCTAGTAACCTTTCTTTTTTGGATTAAGAATCCAAGTAGTCTAGCATCTAAATACAATGAGTTGCTTGCAAGTCACTGTATTGATATTAAGTTGGAGGGTACTTATACATATATCCTTCTGTAAGATACTCTTGATAGCATAGTACTCATATAGTTGGTTATGTTCAGTACAGTATATATCTATACTCATCTAAATGTCATACCAGTATCTCCACACTTCTTGGTCATGAGGACAACCAAACCATACAACATACAATGATCTATGCTTGATAAATATTGTCGTCCTAGATAACAATATATCATTTAGTCATGAACTTATTTAAAAACTACTCGATAAATTTTTCTTTATTGAATTAAAGTAGTTCTAAGGATTTCATCTCAAAAGAGTTCAAATGAAGATACAAAAAAAGATAAATTTCTAAAAATAACTTTGTTCATTAATGATTCATATACAAATTATAAAGAGCTAACCATCTATAACCTAGACGATTGGCTATAGGACACATTTTCTAACAAAACCCAACAGATCAAATACTTTGGGATTAATCTTGAACTTTAATTAATTAGATTTATTAGAAATCTAATTGGGTTATATACTCATGCTAGCATATGAGCTAATCCAGTTTTTCTAAATCCTAATCCATTGAATCCTAACCTATTTGTATTTTGACCAACTCGGGCCTCTTAATTAATATAAAAAAAATTATCCCATGTGACACTCCTATTTATTCTCCATGCCAAGGAAGATAGATAAGGTTTAATTTTATTCAAATGAGAAGAGTTGTCATTTATAAACGAAGCATTTATAGAGCCACCTATCCCACCTTGCTATACATCTAAGAGTTCCATGAGAAATCTCTCATAGAATTCTAAGAGGTGCACTTAGAAGGAAGAGTCTACTAGATCACTCCTTTACCTATAAATAAGAAGAGTTTTCATTTAAGATGGAAGAATCATTTAAGATATCATATGTATTAAATACCTTATATAGATAATGTTTAATGTTTTAATACCTTATTAAATGAGATGAGTTTTCACTTAAATGAAAAGCATTTTATGGCATTGGATGGGGAGAGGAAAGTTTCTCTTCCATTAATATTCTCTCCTCCAATGCACTTCATTTATTGCACCTTCCTTTTTATTTGGCATGTTGGTGGAATGTGGGGAGAGAAAGAGTCCTCTCCCTTGGAATTCTCTTTCCTAAATACCAAGAGTTGCATACAATAAATGATATTGGTGGAACCTTATTTCTCTTCTTATGTGTGAAGGAGTTTCATGCAAAACAAAGATCGGTGGTGTGCCTCTTGGGTTTTTGGCTTCCCACCTTATGTCCCTTCTAGTACTATAAATAGAAGGTGTTCAAAGGTGGAAAGCAAGAGAGACAAGTTGGAACTCAAAAAAATTCTAAGAGTTAGATAATTCTTCTCTTGAGTTCTACGTGCCAAATTTAGGAGGTATGAGGCTTTTGAGGGAGGATAACTTGTGACCTTTTAGGAAAGGGTCATGAGGAAATACTAGAAAGGGTTATCTTGATCAAATGAGAATCATAGGATGAGTTCTCTTGATCAAAGGACATCCACTAGATAGGTTATCTAGATTAAAAAATAATCATTAGATGGACTTTTCTTGAACAATGGTTAACCTTGATAAGATACTATTGATTAAGGATAACCATTAGATGGGTTTCCTTGATCAATAGATTAACCTATTTGACTTTTGGTGTGGAGTTAGATTTGGATTAGATTTACGAGATTAAGTTAATTAATTATTGGTCCTCTTGATCAAATTGGTTAACTAGTCCAGGAGGCTATTGAGAGTGATCAATTTAGGTTAAATGGATTCTAACCAAACAAGATTTTAGGCACCTAATATTTAAGCCCAAATATCTTATAGGTGATCCAAATTGTTGAGACACTTTAGGGCATCATGTCCTAAGAGATTTTATGAATTGAGAAATTGTTCTCATACTTAATGAAATTCCTACCTATTAGGATTTTTTGAATGAAGAGATAAAGTCCTAGTTCCTGGTTATGGGTTCATGCCAAAGATAGATTATTGATGATTTTTAAATCATTCAGGTTTCAGGAAAGAAGTCAGTCCTTCCCGTATGGACTAGCATTGGAGGGCATTCACTTGGATATCTTGTGATATTTGAAAAAAACTTTAGAGGGTTACGAAATGATTTGTAGTTATTGTAGCTTTAGATGAATCAAGAAGATTTCCATGTATATCAATAACAATGAATTTCTACATGTGCAAAGTTATTGCTCCTTATATTTAATTGTAATTATAAAGGTGATCCTGTTAGCTTTAGGATTTATTAACTAGATTGTTTTTTAGGACATACATCTAACATGCCTTTGATAAGCTTAACGAACTTGACTGAGGTAGCTGGATCATATCTATCGGGATCCTTATTATTAGTACTTTTCTGTTATAGTATCAGGATCTATTAGGATTTGCTCTGCCATGAATTATGCTAAGATAGCTGTATTTAGCTAGGCTGCTAGCTACTCGGACATCATGTATACTAGATAGAATGGACTTAGCTATGTGTCTGGCTATACTGAATTGGTTCGTTCGATTAGCTAATCAACATTGAGTATGAGGCCGATAGATGTACATGTAGGAATGCCATGCTAGGCGAACTCAATAAGCTGTTGCTACTCAGTTAGGAGGCAGTTTGTTGGTCTAGAACAAGTCAGCTAGTTAATGGGCCCCATCGCTAATCCTTCTGATACGAGCGGCTAGCCAATGATGATGTCCCTATCCTAGTCGGTGACATGGTTGCTCGAGTCAAAGATTTAAGTCCACCACAATCGGGTAGCCATTTCGAGCATGCATCCCTTCTCCAAATTTTTGGTCATCGATGGTTGTCCTTAAATTCAAGTGTCATTTTGCCACAGTTTGTGAGGAGATCGATAGGAATACCTGTTGGTGGACGTATATGAACAATGGCTACATAATTGACAAGATTGAGTCTAGAGTTACACTCTATGTCCTTAAGATAATTTCGTCCCGTAATGGTGCTTATGGTTTTATAATGATTGTCTCCCAGGATACAACGGTCTTCTTCTGGTGAAAGCATCACTACAATTCACTAGAAATTTGAACCAGGAATGCTTTTCTCTCTTTGTATGCACTATAGCTATACTCTATTTTCAGAGTATACAAATGCCTAAGAGACTTACAATGCACTATAGCTATACTCTATTATTCAGAGTATGCAAATGCCTAAGAGAAGGAAGGAAAAACTGGATTGAATGGATGAAATGAATGAGAAAGGGGACCTATTTATAGCCTTAAGGTGCCCCTTGAAAGCAACCTTATGATTTCATCGGAGGGAGTTTCCGATATCTTTTCGTAGTGAGATATGCCTTTACGCGATCAATACGTTTCTTCAATCATGATCAGATGCCATGATACGCTGATTCGTATCGTGATCTCTAGATCACATGATCAGCATGCTTCTCAATGCATCGTTTCATGATCTTATGGCATCCTTGATCTTAGAAGAAACGTTGATCCGTTAACGGATGCGTGATCCGTTATTTCACAATTCTGAAATCCCATTATCTGAGTTGACTCCTTGCTACAGAAAGCACCCTGGTCGAGTCGGCTCGATTCCCTCGAGTCGACTCCTCTAGCCCGCATGATACCGTTCTATGGATCCGAGCCAGATCGAACCACTCGGGTCGACTAAGCCAGACCATGTATTACTGTTTTATGGATCCGAGTCGACTCGTAGTCATCCGAGTCGACTTGCCTCAGAATCGAATTGGCTCGAACCACTCGAGTCGACACTCCTCCTTGCAACCTTGATGTGGTGCCAATCAATCTTGACCGTCTCATCTGTTTGATCATGAAAAATTTAAAGGCTTCTCATGATGATGCGTACGTGCGAAGTGTAAAGTGCCCTTGTCGCCCGTCATACATGCACGTGCGCGTGTGGGTGATGCTATGCATCACCCTCAAGATCTTCACCTATGGTGAGCATCAAAGAAAGAGCATAGATTCGAACACTAAGCTGGTAGCACTGGAATACTTCCAGTACAAGTCAAAGTCATCATCTAGCAATGATACCTGATATCCGGATAGGTCGAAGATTGTAGAGCAACTTTCTAGAACCTCTGGCATATGGTTACCACATAATTCATCTCTTTGATGTCAAAATGCTTAAGATAACCTAAGGTTTGATTGCCAATCCTAACCTGGTACATCCAGATCGTGTCTCAACCTTACAAGTTCTGTGACTTCTCACAAGAACTACCCTGGAAAAGATTTTGCTAAATTAAGACATAGTAAGTCATTCACTCCAAACCATTTGGAGAGGTCAATCCCATCTTGATCTACTACCGCTTCATAGTACTTGACTGTACCTAGAAGCCTTTCATCACTGGATTAGAAATCTAGGTAGTCTAGCATCAAAGCACAGTGAGTTGCATGCAAGCTACTATAGTGACCTCCGGTCTGAGGGACACATATACCCATATCCCTTCATGAGAAACCCTTTGGTAGTAGGGAGCTCCGCAGTTGCTCATGTTCAGTGAGATGTCATACATTTCACCTGTATGTCATCAATGTCTCTACACTCCTTGGTTAAGAGGATAACCAACAAATGTGACATACAACAATCTACACTTGATACATTGCCGTCCTATAATAGTGTATCCTTTGGTTGTGAACTAGTTTAAGAACTACTTGATATATCCTCTCTGTATCAAATATAACATAGTTCTAAGGACTCCATCACACAAGAGTTATTTTAAGAAAAATGCATATGTGATGAATAGCCAAAATAATAACTTTTGTTCATTAAGAAATTCATATATAATTACAAAATAGCACAACCATCTACAGTTTATATGATTGGCTTTGGGACAATTCCCAACATCCACCACACGAGTCGATCGGATATGCGGGTTGACTCGCATGAGTTGACTCATCTAGATGAGTCAGCTGGAATGCAGTTTTGATAATCTCTTGTCAAACAAGTCTGAAACTGTTACAGCCGTGACACTGACGTAGCCAGGCTCAGGTATCGTGGAATACGAGCGAGCCACGTGTATGTTTCCCCGGCCTAGTCAGCGCCACATCCTCAAAGTCAGGATCGGCAAGACTACACTGCACGACGACTGCCTAAGGCGAACCGCCCTCGCCGAGGTCGAGCTCGGCTCGGAGTTCCTCTACCATCTCATTGGCGCCCGGGCCCGGAGGGGTCCGCTTAAGTGAGGTCGGCCAAGGTCGGGCGACCTCCTGCCACCTCGCCAGGTGTCCATCCAGGAGGGGTTCACCTAAGCCGAGGTCGGCTGGTCCTTCGCCCTTCACCAGGTGGCCACCCGGAGACGGGCCCACCTCGGTCGAAGCCAGGCGACCTCCTGCCACCTCGCCAGGGTCCACCCAGGAGGGGTCCACCTAAGCCGAGGTCGGCTGATCCTTCGCCCTTCACCAGGTGGCCACCCGGAGACGGGCCCACCTTGGTCGAAGCCAGACGACCTCCTGCCACCTCGCCAGGTGTCCACCCAGGAGGGGTCCACCTAAGCCGAGGTCGGCTGATCCTTCGCCCTTCGCCAGGTGGCCGCCCGGAGACGGGCCCACCTCGACCGAAGCCAGGCGACCTCCTGCCACCTCGCCAGGTGTCCACCCAGGAGGGGTCCACCTAAGCCGAGGTCGGCTGATCCTTCGCCCTTCACCAGGTGGCCACCCGGAGACGGGCCCACCTCGGCCGAAGCCAGGCGACCTCCTGCCACCTCGCCAGGTGTCCACCCAGGAGGGGTCCACCTAAGCCGAGGTCGGCTGATCCTTCGCCCTTCACCAGGTGGCCGCCCGGAGACGGGCCCGCCTCGGCCGAAGCCAGGCGACCTCCTGCCACCTCGCCAGGTGTCCACCCAGGAGGGTCCACCTAAGCCGAGGTCGGCTGATCCTTTGCCCTTCGCCAGGTGGCCCCCAGAGACGGGCCCAACTCAGCCGAGGTCAGACCGATCGTACGACGAGGGCCCTGGGGAGAGAGACGAGCCCCGAGGCCATCCCTCGGGCCGTACGAATCCCAGACGGCGTCCTGTACGGAGGGCGGCGGCACGCGGAACATCACTAGCATCGGCCTGACAGGTCCCGCAGCCGAGAGACGCAACCCTGACGACACAGGCCCCATAGATAGATGGCGCCCACGCTTAGGGAAGAGGGCGCTCTCACCGGGCCCGAGGCCTGACCGGCCGTCCTGCCAGCGCCGCCCTCCCCTCTTTCTCTTCTGTCCTTGCCTTTCCCATGCTGGGCCCGGCGGACGAGGTCGGAAAGCCGCTTGGCACCCTTCACCAAAAAGGGAAAAAGAGAAGTGTACGGGGGAGGGGAGTTTTCGAGGCGGAAAAAGACAAATGCGCGATGGAAGGGGATAAAGAAGGAAGAATCTGGGGACGACAAGTAAGCCAGCCATTAGCCTGGGGACAAGGAGGAAGCACCGGCACAAGGCCTTGCATCGAGAGAGAAGCCAGAAATCCCGAGAGGGGAAGACTGGGCGCGAGCTCGGCAAGGAGGCCCAGCCGAAATTCTGGTCCCCAGAGCGTTTCCTTCACCAGTTAACTCTCTAAGTCTGGAACCCTTTAGAGGGTCCGGTTGGAGAGTCTGTTCCTTCTCGTCGTCTACTGACTTGACCGTCGGAGCTCCCTCGCCGGGATCCCCAGCCAGGGTCCTCTAACCCCTTTGTTGCAGGTTTTCCGCAGGAAGGGAGGCTCCCTCGCCAGGCGGTCAGGAAGGATCGGCCGATCCGCGACACGGGCACGGCGGTGAGAGCGGCAACAGATTGGCGCGCTAGGTAGGGGGGCAGGACACTAATCCCTAGTGGGAACCGGCTTTCTGCAGGTGTCACGCTCTCCAGCAATGGTGGTCACTCGTGGTCGCGAGGCGTCCACCAGCCGCGTCGGGGATGTCCACTCTCCTCTGGGGGGCCACAGCCCCGAAAGGGAGCTTCCGGCTCCCCCTCCTCTTCCACAGCAGCCTGCCCCGGTGGATGGATCCCTCACGGCCATCGTCCAGCAGCTGCAGACCTTGACCTCAGCGGTCCGACAGCTTCAGCATCAGCAACGGTCCCTGGCCACTCAGCCGCAGCCAGGGACCCCCGCGGCCCGAGCCGCGGGGCAGCGTGGGAGCCTGCGCTCCATCCAGGGCAGGCCATCCCATCCAAGGGCCATCTCCAACCCCGGGGGAGCCACCAAGCTCCCGCAAAGAGAAACTATTCCGTTTGGAGGATCACGAGAGTCGATCCCCGGCCGACGGGGCCGAAACGGCACATCGCAACAAGCGACGCCGAGGCCAGACCTCGCGCCGAGACCGATCGGCGCTCCTTTCACCGCAGCCTCGGTGGAAGACTCCACCGATGAAGCCATCAGGCGCCAGGCCGAGAGGCGCCTGGAGGAGCATGAGCGCAAACTGGCGGAGTTCGCTCGCCGATTCGCCGACCTGCAGAACTCGTCGGTGGACCCGGCGGGCTATGACTCCCGCCCCCCTTTCTCTGAAGAAATCCAGGCGGAACCAATCCCGAAACGGTTCCGCATGCCGCAGGTGGATCCCTACGACGGAACCACCGACCCCCTGGATCATTTGGAGAGCTATAAGGCTCTTATGAGGGTCCAGGGGGCCACCGACGACCTTCTATGCATCACCTTCCCGGCAACCCTTCGGAAGGCCGCTCGAGTCTGGTTCGCCCGCCTCGAGCCCGGGTCCATTTGCTCCTTCCATCAATTGGAAGGAAAGTTTGTGGCGCATTTCGGCGCTTGTCGAAAGGTGCCAAGAGAGGTGGACAGCCTCTTTTCCATCCGCCAGCAGGACCAGGAGCTGCTCCGGGACTACATCACCCGGTTTAAGACCGCAGCACTGGAGATCTACAGCTTGGACGAGCCCGTCGCCATGCTGGCCTTGAAGCGCGGACTCAAGACGTCCCGCCTAACCTATTCCCTGGACAAGAAGCCGCCCAGGATGTATTCCGAGCTCCTCCTCCGCGCCCACAAGTACATCCGAGCGGAGGAGGCCGACCGAACCCGTCGAGAGCTGGACGGGAAGACTCCAAAGAAGCCACTCCCGAGGGACACCCCGGGAGCTCGGAGGCCCGGGCCATCTGCCGACCTCCGCCCAAATCCAAAGCCGAGGGGCGAAGCCACTCCAGAGCGGAGGTACACCCCTCTCCTCGCACCTCGAACGAAGATCCTCATGGAAATCGAGGGCGAGCGCTACCTCCGCCGACCTCCTCCTCAGAACCCGAGAGCCGCCGAGACAAATCAAAGTACTGCCAGTTCCATCGCGAACACGGGCATGACACGGAGAGTGTCACCATCTGAAGTGGGAGATTGAGGAGCTGATCAGCAGGGGTTATCTCAGGAAGTTCGTCAAGAGCGAGGCCCCCTCTGAAGGGCAGCCGCTCACGGCCCAACCGCCTGTCCCTGCGATCGACAACCGTCCAACGGAGAAGCCCGTGGGCATGATCTCGCGCGGGCCCGGCCGAGCAATGAAGAGAGCCCGGGAAGTCTCGGAGAATGTAATCCCTCCCAAAGGAGGGAAAATTAATGATAATGTAAACAACGATGCCGTGGTGGTCGAGATGACCATCGCAAAGCATCCTGTACATCGAATCATGGTGGATAGTGGAAGCTCGACTGACATACTTTTTTACGATGCATTCTCTCGGATGAATTTGTCCCCCGAACAGCTGAAGCCAGTGCACACCCCCCTGGTAGGTTTTACAGGGGACTCAGTGAGGGTCGAGGGGGAAATCACTCTCCCGGTCACTGCCGGATCCCCGCCCCGGCAAGCGACCGTTCTAATAACATTCACCGTCATCAGGCTCCCTTCGCCTTACAACGCCATTCTCGGGCGTCCCGGACTCAACCAACTGGACGCCACCATCTCCCCGAGGAGGCTGTTGGTGCAGTTCCCCACGCCTTTCGGGCTCGGAGAGATGAAGGGGACGATCCAGCCAGTCCCGCTCTGCCTCCAGACGGTCCCAGGCGCTGGGGGCGCGGAGCTCGCCCATGATATCGACGACCTCGATCTGAGAGAGAAGGAACCCAGGGGAGGACCCGTAGAGCGCCTGCTGACTTTTCCCCTCGGTTCGGATCCCCTGAAGACGGTGCAAGTCGGGGCCCAGCTCCCCGAGGAAGAGCGAACCCGCTTGCTGGGGTTCCTCCGCGCCAATGCTGACGTGTTCGCCTGGTCAGCAGCCGACATGCCGGGCATCCCGCCCGAGGTTATTATGCACAGGTTGAACGTGGATCCAAGTTGCCGCCTGGTCCGCCAGAAGAAGAGAAGCTTCGCCATGGAGAGGCAGAAGGCGATCAACGAGGAAGTAGAAAAGCTCCTCGCCGCCGGTTTCGTCCGAGAGGTCCAATACCCTAGCTGGCTGGCAAACGTGGTCATGGTAAAAAAGAGTAGCGATAAGTGGAGGATCTGTGTGGACTACACCGACCTCAACCGAGCTTGCCCGAAGGACAGTTTCCCTCTTCCAAAGATTGACCAACTGGTCGACACCACCTCGGGGCATCGCCTTTTGTCGTTCATGGACGCCTTCTCCGGATACAACCAGATCCGGATGAACCCGGAGGATGAAGAGCACACTGCCTTCATAACTGACCGCGGGACTTTTTGCTACAGGATGATGCCTTTCGGCCTCAAGAATGCGGGTGCGACGTATCAACGTCTGGTCAGTAAAATCTTCAAAGACCAGATAGGCCGCAACATGCAGGTGTACGTGGACGACATGCTGGTGATGAGAAAACTTGATTCGGACCACGTGGCTGACCTGACGGAGACGTTCGGCAACCTCCGGCGCCATCAGATGAAGCTGAACCCGGCGAAGTGAGCTTTCGGCATCTCCGCCGGTAAGTTCTTAGGGTTTATGGTGACTCAAAGAGGGATCGAGGCCAACCCGGAGAAGGTCCAGGCCATCCTGGACATGGAGCAGCCCGCTTCCAAGAAGCAGGTGCAACGACTGACCGGTCGAGTCGCGGCCCTCAGCCATTTTATTTCCAGGTCGGCGGACCGCTGCCGTCCCTTCTTCAAGGTGCTGAGGAAGATGAATGGCTTTGCTTGGACCGAGGAATGTCAGCGGACCTTCGAGGAGCTGAAGAAGATGCTCGCATCGCCACCTTTACTGTCCAGGCCCGAGGAGGGGGAGGAGCTTGCCCTCTACTTGGCGGTTACCCGGAGGCCGTCAGCTCTGTCTTGGTCCGAACCGACGACCAGGGGCCCCAGCGGCCGGTGTACTATACCAGTAAACTTCTCCGAGACGCGGAGCTCAGGTATTCCCGGCCCGAGAAACTTGTTTTTGCACTAATAGTGTCTGCCCAGCGTCTCAGGCCCTATTTCCAAGCGCACCCCATCGCCGTCTTGACGGACCAACCGCTGAAAGCGGTGCTCAGCCGACCTGATACTTCGGGACGACTGGCCAAGTGGGCACTGAAACTCAGCGAGTTCGACATTGCGTACAGGCCAAGGTCGGCCATGAAGGCACAGGTGCTGGCCGATTTTTTGGTCGAGTGTGCAGGCTTGGGCAAGGAGCCCGAGGAAGATCCCCCGGCCCAGCCGATGGAGGTTGGCGCCAATGAGCCCGAAGAGGACGCCTGGATCCTCCATGTGGACGGAGCCTCGAACTCCGGCGGGAGCGGAGCTGGGCTCATCCTTGCCAACAGCGACGGGGTCGTCGCCGAGTGCGCACTCCGTTTCCAGTTCCCCATAACAAACAACCAGGCGGAGTACGAGGCACTTCTTGCCGGACTGAGAGTCTCCCGCGAGCTGGGCGTGACCAACCTCAGAGCTTTCACCGACTCCCAGCTCGTAGCGGGGCAGGTGTCCGGAGAGTACGTCGCGCACGACCCCCAAATGGCGAAGTACTCGGAGCTCGTCAAGGCATGCGCGTCCAAATTCCGCCGCTTCAACATCTTCCACATCCATCGCAGGGAGAACGCCCGTGCGGACGCCCTCTCCCGGCTGGCGACCTTGCCGGACGCGATGCTGGGACGCGCTCATGTGGAGCGCCTTGAGGTCCCAAGCCTCGAAGCACCGGTGGAGGTCCATCAGGTCAGCCAAGAGCCCAGCTGGATGGACAAGTATGCTGCCTACATCGCCAGCGGCACCCTGCCGGAGGACCGATAGGCGGCTCGCCTCATCAGGATGAAGGCCGTGCGGTTTGTCCTGATGGACGGGCAGCTGTATCGAAGATCCTACTCTTATCCCCTCGTCAAGTGCGTAGGACCCACAGAAGCCAAGCTTGTGCTCCAGGAGATTCACGAAGGCATCTGCGGGAACCACGTGGGGGGCAGGGCATTGGCGTACAAGGCCCTCCGTCAGGGCTACTTCTGGGAAATAATGAAGGAAGACGCCGCCGACTTCGTGAAGAAATGCGACCGGTGCCAGCGTCACGCCACGGTGCAGCGGCAACCCTCCAACCCAATCTCTCAGCTCTCAGCCCCCTGGCCGTTCGCCCAGTGGGGGATGGGCCTTCTGGGCCCATTCCCGCCGGCGTCGGGCCAGCGAAAGTTCTTGATAGTGGCTATCGACTACTTCACGAAGTGGGTCGAGGCCGAACCCTTAGCAAGGATCACCGAAGCAAACGTCGCCAAGTTCTTCTGGAAGTCCATCGTCTGCCGCTTCGGCCTCCCCCACACTGTGGTCACCGACAACGGACGCCAGTTCGACTACCGGGAATTCGAAGAATTCTGCAGCGACCTCGGCATCAGGCATCGCTTTACCTCGGTGGTGCACCCTCAGACCAACGGGGAGGCCGAAGTCACGAACAGGACCATTCTTCAGGGCCTCCGCACGCGGCTGGACCAGGCCAAGGGCAGGTGGGCCGATGAGCTTCCCATCATCCTTTGGGCATACCACACAACCCCAAGGACGGCTACCGACGAAACTCCATTCAACCTCGTCTTCGAAGCCGAGGCAGTCATCCCGATCGAGCTCAGCCTACCTGTTGACTCTAGTCTTGATTTTGATGATTGACAAAATGTTTAAGTATATATGAGTACTAATTGTGTTTTAAGTATATTTCTTAGATCTTAGTACTCAACCATGTTGAATGAAGAAATGCTTGTATTTCAGTTGAAAAAGTCCTTAAATTAATGGAAAATCAAATATATGGACTTTGGAATTAATATGAAAGGATTTGAAGATGGTTCAGCAAAGCCGGCACGGCAAAATTTCAGTGGCACGCTCCAGAGGTCGACCACCAGAGGTCAACACCTGTCCAGAGGTCGACACCAGAGGTCGACTCATAGCCTGAGAATTCAAAATGGGCAGAACTATGGTACTCTGAACTTTTGCCTAAAATATACTGGAGGTCGACTCATGAGGTCGACGATTGATCCAGAGGTCGACTCATGAGGTCGACTCATGGCATAACGGCTAGTTTTTCTGAACTTCTGATTTGATTTCTAATGGCCATAAACAGCCATATTTTTGAATCTAACGGTCTTGTGGAGTTGTTTCAGCATGAATGAGGTATTTAACCTCCACCAAACTTCAAAAAAGACATGGAGACAAGGTGAAAAGGATTAGAGTGAAAGTAAAAAGCCTTCAATCAATTCCAAGCCAAAAAGAGTGAGAAATCCAAGAGATTCCTTAGCCAAGAGCTTTCCATCTTTGAGGAATCCAACTTTCAAGAGTTTGGCATTTGGTGAGGTCCAAGATTCCAAGAGAAAGGCTTGAAGAGTCTCCATCAAGAGCTACATCGAATTACCTTTTGCTCAAAAAGGAGTTTGTATTGTTTTTTATTCATTGTATTCAAATTCTATTTGTGGTAGGCTAGTTTCAAGGGAATTTGAAACTAGTGTGAGGTTTGTTGGTGAGCCAATTGATAAAACCAACTAGGGTTGCTTGTAAGCCCGAAGCCAAAACAAGTGAGTGAGGTTTGTTGGTGAGCCAATTGATAAAACAACAAGGGTTGCTTGTAAGCCCGAAGCCAAAACAAGTGTGTAAGGTTTTGACTTGTGAGCCTGGTAAAACAAGTCGGCTGTAATCTAAAGATTATAGTGGAAATTCCCAAGTGGAGCTTGGGGAGTGGATGTAGGTGCTAGGTGCACCGAACCACTATACTTCTTGTGTGTTTGCATTGCTCTTCTTTTTGCTCTTTAATTGTTGATTTATTTCATTGCTTCCGTTGCACAATTATTTGAGCACTATCACTCTTCACCTTAAAACTTGATAGCACATATATTGCTTTAATTTTTTAAATACCCAATTCACCCCCCCTCTTGGGCACCATATCTGGGCAACAAGTGGTATCAGAGCTCGGTGCTCTGATTGAAAATCTAACGATTTTGAGCTAAAGATTATGGTAACCCTTGTAGGTATTAGTGTTAGACCACCATTTTTCAATGGCATAAATTATATATTTTGGAAAACTCGCATGCGCATCCATATTCAATCTATTAGTTATCATCTTTGGAAAACCATTATTAGTGGTCCTCATATTCCTTCCATTTTGGTTAATGGCATTTCCATTCCAAAGCTCGAAGACGATTGGAATGAATATGACATTAAACAAATTGAACTCATTGCTAAAGCAATGAACTTGCTTTATTGTGCATTGGACTTAAATGAATTTAATAGAGTTTCTACATGCACATCAGCGAAGGAAATATGGGACACACTTGAAGTTACTCATGAGGGTACTCTTCAAGTGAAGAACACTAAAATTAATTTGCTTATACATTCTTTTGAAACTTTTGAAATGATGCATTATGAATCTATATCTGATATATTTTTAAGATTTATGACTATTATTAATGAATTAAAAAGTCTTGGCAAAATCTATACTAATGCTGATTTGGTGAACAAAATTCTTAGATCCTTGCCAAAATCATGGGATCCAAAGGTGACGGCGATCCAAGAAGCTGAAGATGTAGAAACCTTACCTTTGGAGGAGCTTATCGGTTCACTCATGATCTATGAGTTGAACTTATGGCAAAGGATAGTGGAAGCTGATACAGAAAAGAAAATAATAGCTCTCAAGGCCAAAAGGAAATTCAAGGCAATGATGGCAACTTGGAGCGATAGCGAAGACTCAAGTACGGATGATGAAGTTGCCCATCTTTGTTTCATGGCTAATGAGAAAAAGGTATGTGCTAAAAATAATTATGATTTTACCTTTAAAGAATCACATGATGCATCTAATGATCTTGTGCATGAATACAGTTTGCTAAAAATTGAGCACAAGAAATTAAATAGGCATGTAGATTCATTTTCTCTTGACAACACCAATCTTGCAAATAAAATGATGATTTAAATGCCAAGATTGATATTTTGAAAAATGAAAAGAATAATTTTTTTAAAGAAAAAGAATTTTTAGAAAAAGAAAATGTTATTTCAAAAGATTTATGTAAAAATGTTTTTAATGAGAAAAAATTTTGATTGAGGAAAAGAAGCAAAAACTCTTGAAGAACTTCAATTTTCCTGCTTCTTTCAATTCTTCTTATAAATGTGGTTTCAATGCTTATCCTTCTAGAAAAGTTTGGGTTCCAAAAGGAACCATAATTACTAATCATAAAGGACCCAAGAAAGTTTGGGTACCAAAAATGTCCACTTAATTTGTTTTGCAGGAATGTCTTGCAACCCAACATGTAGAAAGGGAGTTCTTGAAAAGAGGTTGTACAAGACAATTTAAAGAAGTGGACAAGCTATATTTTTGGACTAAATGGTAAAAGGAAGGATTATGTATATTGGTAAATTCTAAACATCTCCTTCCATAATTAAAATTGTAGATTAATTTTTATTGCATCAATTACTTTGAAAAATTGTTTTAAATAGATAATTAGAATCAAGTTTGGACTTATCATCATTGGCTATGATCATGAACTTTTTGGTGCTGATGAATTTCATGCTATCATGATTAAATCTATGATTGTAAGACCTTCACTTGATTTTGATTAATGTATTTCATGAAAAATACTTTTAAAGATGCATATTGATTTGAAAAATGTTTTAATTGATTGATTAGAATCAAGCTTAGACTAATAATCATTTGTTGTGATCATGACCATTTTGATGTTGATGGATTTCAAGCTCTCATGGATTTCACTTGATTTTGATTAATATAATTTCTAAATGATTTCAAGTGAAATGCTATGATTTTATATGTTTTTATTTTGGCATCTATGCATAATCTAGAAATGATTTGGATCAAGTATAGAACTAGTAGTTAAGGGTTACTTTTAAGAAGAAGGTATGCTTATTGACAAACCCTTGCTCTAATAGCTAGACTTGATATCATATTACTTCTAGCATTTGTATGGATATCAAATCATCTTAAATGAATTTGAAATAATGCTAAACATTTTTATGCGATATAAATGTTTTGTATTTTGAAAATCATGAATATCTTGAAAATTTTCAATCTTGATGCATAAGCTTTCATGTTTTATTCTTGAAATAAATGCATATTTTTAAAGAAGGAATAACTTCAGGGGGAGCATCCAAAGATTTGTTATCATATTTGATGCTTTGAATATCTTGTTGATATCATGCTTTGCTTATATTGCTCTAGTACTCTTCTTGTTTTCAATTTAATTCTTTGGAGGAGTTACATTCAAATGGTATCATATTCTATTGGCATCAAAATTTTTTTTAAGAATTCCTAGTAACTGCTTCGGATGGGTTAGTCACCATGGCCGTCCGTTCATAGGAGATAAGTAGGGCTTAAAGACCCTCTCTTCCATTCAACGGGCTCTCTTATGACGTGTAGGGGTGCCGCTGTGACCTTATCCCATGAACAAGTAAGGTGAATGGATAATATACATCAAATATTTCTTGCATGTGCTTACATTCTTTGGTATCTTGTTCAATTTATATCATATTCAATTGATATCATAAATATTTGATTTCATGCAGTGATTTTGATGACCTACTTGCTATTCTTTCCAACTTCATTTCCACTTTGTATTGCCTTTCACCCTTTTTCATGATGTCAAAAAGGGGGAGAAAATTGTTAAGTATCAAAAGGGAAGATTGGATAAACATAAAAAATCTTTTGAGAAATGAAAGAAAGTGCAAAAGGGAGAAGAATGTAAAATATTTTATCTAAAGGAAAAATTAGTAAGATGAAGAAATTTTGAAAATTTTAAAATTTTCTTTTGCATATTTTAAAAAATATTTTTGAAGATTTTTGGATCATATTTTGAGGGGGAGCTTGGTGCTTATTGTTTGAGCTTACATGTTTATCTTATTGTTAATCTTTTTAAGCTTACCCTATTCATATACTTAAAGGTTTTGTCATCATCAAAAAGGGGGAGATTGTTGACTCTAGTCTTGATTTTGATGATTGACAAAATGTTTAAGTAATATGAGTACTAATTATGTTTTAAGTATATTTCTTAGATCTTAGTACTCAACCATGTTGAATGAAGAAATGCTTGTATTTCAGTTGAAAAAGTCCTTAAATAAATGGAAAATCAAATATATGGACTTTGGAATTAATATGAAAGGATTTGAAGATGGTTCAGCAAAGCCGGCACGGCAAAATTTCAGTGGCACGCTCCAGAGGTCGACCACCAGAGGTCAACACCTGTCCAGAGGTCGACACCAGAGGTCGACTCATAGCCTGAGATTCAAAATGGGCAGAACTATGGTACTCTGAACTTTTGCCTAAAATATACTGGAGGTCGACTCATGAGGTCGACACTTGATCCAGAGGTCGACTCATGAGGTCGACTCATGGCATAACGGCTAGTTTTTCTGAACTTCTGATTTGATTTCTAACGGCCATAAACGGCCATATTTTTGAATCTAACGGTCTTGTGGAGTTGTTTCAGCATGAATGAGGTATTTAACCTCCACCAACTTCAAAAAAGACATGGAGACAAGGTTAAAAGGATTAGAGTGAAAGTAAAAAGCCTTCAATCAATTCCAAGCCAAAAAGAGTGAGAAATCCAAGAGATTCCTTAGCCAAGAGCTTTCCATCTTTGAGGAATCCAACTTTCAAGAGTTTGGCATTTGGTGAGGTCCAAGATTCTAAGAGAAAGGCTTGAAGAGTCTCCATCAAGAGCTATATCGAATTACCTTTTGCTCAAAAAGGAGTTTGTATTATTTTTTATTCATTGTATTCAAATTCTATTTGTGGTAGGCTAGTTTCAAGGGAATTTGAAACTAGTGTGAGGTTTGTTGGTGAGCCAATTGATAAAACCAACTAGGTTGCTTGTAAGCCCGAAGCCAAAACAAGTGAGTGAGGTTTGTTGGTGAGCCAATTGATAAAACCAACTAGGGTTGCTTGTAAGCCCGAAGCCAAACAAGTGTGTAAGGTTTTGACTTGTGAGCCTGGTAAAACAAGTCGGCTGTAATCTAAAGATTATAGTGGAAATTCCCAAGTGGAGCTTGGGGAGTGGATGTAGGTGCTAGGTGCACCGAACCACTATACTTCTTGTGTGTTTGCATTGCTCTTCTTTTTGCTCTTTAATTGTTGATTTTTTTCATTGCTTCCGTTGCACAATTATTTGAGCACTATCACTCTTCACCTTAAAACTTGATAGCACATATATTGCTTTAATTTTTTAAATACCCAATTCACCCCCCCTCTTGGGCACCATATCTGGGCAACAAGTGGTATCAGAGCTCGGTGCTCTGATTGAAAATCTAACAATTTTGAGCTAAAGATTATGGTAACCCTTGTAGGTATTAGTGTTAGACCACCATTTTTCAATGGCATAAATTACATATTTTGGAAAACTCGCATGCGCATCCATATTCAATCTATTAGTTATCATCTTTGGAAAACCATTATTAGTGGTCCTCATATTCCTTCCATTTTGGTTAATGGCATTTCCATTCCAAAGCTCGAAGATGATTGGAATGAATATGACATTAAACAAATTGAACTCAATGCTAAAGCAATGAACTTGCTTTATTATGCATTGGACTTAAATGAATTTAATAGAGTTTCTACATGCACATCAGCGAAGGAAATATGGGACACACTTGAAGTTACTCATGAGGGTACTCTTCAAGTGAAGAACACTAAAATTAATTTGCTTATACATTCTTTTGAAACTTTTGAAATGATGCATTATGAATCTATATCTGATATGTTTTTAAGATTTATGACTATTATTAATGAATTAAAAAGTCTTGGCAAAATCTATACTAATGCTGATTTGGTGAACAAAATTCTTAGATCCTTGCCAAAATCATGGGATCCAAAGGTGACGGCGATCCAAGAAGCTAAAGATGTAGAAACCTTACCTTTGGAGGAGCTTATCGGTTCACTCATGACCTATGAGTTGAACTTATGGCAAAGGATAGTGGAAGCTGTTACAGAAAAGAAAATAATAGCTCTCAAGGCCAAAAGGAAATTCAAGGCAATGATGGCAACTTGGAGCGATAGCGAAGACTCAAGTACGGATGATGAAGTTGCCCATCTTTGTTTCATGGCTAATGAGAAAAAGGTATGTGCTGAAAATAATTATGATTTTACCTTTAAAGAATCACATGATGCATCTAATGATCTTGTGCATGAATACAGTTTGCTAAAAATTGAGCACAAAAATTAAATAGGCATGTAGATTCATTTTCTCTTGACAACACCAATCTTGCAAACAAAAATGATGATTTAAATGCCAAGATTGATATTTTGAAAAATGAAAAGAATAATTTTTCTAAAGAAAAAGAATTTTTAGAAAAAGAAAATGTTATTTCAAAAGATTTATGTAAAAAAGTTTTTAATGAGAAAATATTTTGATTGAGGAAAAGAAGCAAAAACTCTTGAAGAACTTCAATTTCCTGCTTCTTTCATTCTTCTTATAAATGTAATTTCAATGCTTATCCTTCTAGAAAAGTTTGGGTTCCAAAGGAACCATAATTACTAATCATAAAGGACCCAAGAAAGTTTGGGTACCAAAATGTCCACTTAATTTGTTTTGCAGGAATGTCTTGCAACCCAACATGTAGAAAGGGAGTTCTTGAAAAGAGGTGTTCAAGACAATTTAAAGAAGTGGACAAGCTATATTTTGGACTAAATGGTAAAGGAAGGATTATGTATATTGGTAAATTCTAAACATCTCCTTCCATAATTAAATTGTAGATTAATTTTTATTGCATCAATTACTTTGAAAAATTATTTTAAATAGTTAATTAGAATCAAGTTTGGACTTATCATCATTGGCTATGATCATGAACTTTTTGGTGCTGATGAATTTCATGCTATCATGATTAAATCTATGATTGTAAGACCTTCACTTGATTTTGATTAATGTATTTCATGAAAAATACTTTTAAAGATGCATATTGATTTGAAAAATGTTTTAATTGATTGATTAGAATCAAGCTTAGACTAATAATCATTTGTTGTGATCATGACCATTTTGATGTTGATGGATTTCAAGCTCTCATGGTCAAACTTGTGATTATTAGATCTTCACTTGATTTAATTAATATAATTTCTAAATTATTTCAAGTGAAATGCTATGATTTATATGTTTTTATTTTTGGCATCTATGCATAATCTAGAAATGATTTGGATCAAGTATAGAACTAGTAGTTAAGGATTACTTTTAAGAAGAAGTATGCTTATTGACAAACCCTTGCTCTAATAGCTAGACTTGATATCATATTACTTCTAGCATTTGTATGGATATCAAATCATCTTAAAATGAATTTGAAATAATGCTAAACATTTTTATGCGATATAAATGTTTTGTATTTTGAAAATCATGAATATCTTGAAAATTTTCAAATCTTGATGCATAAGCTTTCATGTTTTATTCTTGAAATAAATGCATATTTTTAAAGAAGGAATAACATTCAGGGGGAGCATCCAAAGATTTGTTATCATATTTGATGCTTTGAATATCTTGTTGATATCATGCTTTGCTTATATTGCTCTAGTACTCTTCTTGTTTTCAAATTTAATTCTTTGGAGGAGTTACATTCAAATGGTATCATATTCTATTGGCATCAAAATTTTTTAAGAATTCCTAGTAACTGCTTCGGATTGGGTTAGTCACCATGGCCATCCGGTCATAGGAGATAAGTAGGGCTTAAAGACCCTCTCTTCCCATTCAACGGGCTCTCTTATGATATGTAGGGGTGCCGCTGTGACCTTATCCCATGAACAAGTAAGGCGAATGGATATATACATCAAATCATTTCTTGCATGTGCTTACATTCTTTGGTATCTTGTTCAATTTATATCATATTCAATTGATATCAAAATATTTGATTTCATGCATTGATTTTGATGACCTACTTGCTATTCTTTCCAACTTCATTTCCACTTTGTATTGCCTTTCACCCTTTTTCATGATGTCAAAAAGGGGAGAAAATTGTTAAGTATCAAAAGGGGAAGATTGGATAAACATAAAAATCTTTTGAGAAATGAAAGAAAGTGCAAAAGGGGGAGAAGAATGTAAAATGTTTTTATCTAAAAGAAAGAATTAGTAAGATGAAGAATTTTGAAAATTTTAAATTTTTCTTTTGCATATTTTAAAAATATTTTTGAAGATTTTTTGGATCATATTTTGAGGGGGAGCTTGGTGCTTATTATTTTGAGCTTACATGTTTATCTTATTGTTAATCTTTTTAAGCTTACCCTATTCAATACTTAAAGATTTTGTCATCATCAAAAAGGGAGAGATTGTTGACTCTAGTCTTGATTTTGATGATTGACAAAATGTTTAAGTATATATGAGTACTAATTGTGTTTTAAGTATATTTCTTAGATCTTAGTACTCAACCATGTTGAATGAAGAAATGCTTGTATTTCAGTTGAAAAAGTCCTTAAATTAATGAAAATCAAATATATGGACTTTGGAATTAATATGAAAGGATTTGAAGATGGTTCAGCAAAGCCGGCACGGCAAAATTTTAGTGGCACGTTCCAGAGGTCGACCACCAGAGGTCAACACCTGTCCAGAGGTCGACACCAGAGGTCGACTCATAGCTTGAGAATTCAAAATGGGCAGAACTATGGTACTCTGAACTTTTGCCTAAAATATACTGGAGGTCGACTCATGAGGTCGACACTTGATCCAGAGGTCGACTCATGAGGTCGACTCATGGCATAACGGCTAGTTTTTCTGAACTTTTGATTTGATTTCTAACGGCCATAAACGGCCATATTTTTGAATCTAACGGTCTTGTGGAGTTGTTTCAGCATGAATGAGGTATTTAACCTCCACCAAACTTCAAAAAAGACATGGAGACAAGGTGAAAAGGATTAGAGTGAAAGTAAAAAGCCTTCAATCAATTCCAAGCCAAAAAGAGTGAGAAATCCAAGAGATTCCTTAGCCAAGAGCTTTCCATCTTTAAGGAATCCAACTTTCAAGAGTTTGGCATTTGGTGAGGTCCAAGATTCCAAGAGAAAGGCTTGAAGAGTCTCCATCAAGAGCTACATCGAATTACCTTTTGCTCAAAAAGGAGTTTGTATTGTTTTTTATTCATTGTATTCAAATTCTATTTGTGGTAGGCTAGTTTCAAGGGAATTTGAAACTAGTGTGAGGTTTGTTGGTGAGCCAATTGATAAAACCAACTAGGGTTGCTTGTAAGCCCGAAGCCAAAACAAGTGAGTGAGGTTTGTTGGTGAGCCAATTAATAAAACCAACTAGGGTTGCTTGTAAGCCCGAAGCCAAAACAAGTGTGTAAGGTTTTGACTTGTGAGCCTGGTAAAACAAGTCGGCTGTAATCTAAAGATTAGAGTGGAAATTCCCAAGTGGAGCTTGGGAGTGGATGTAGGTGCTAGGTGCACCGAACCACTATACTTCTTGTGTGTTTGCATTGCTCTTCTTTTTGCTCTTTAATTGTTGATTTATTTCATTGCTTCCGTTGCACAATTATTTGAGCACTATCACTCTTCACCTTAAAACTTGATAGCATATATATTGCTTTAATTTTTTAAATACCCAATTCACCCCCCCTCTTGGGCAACATATCTGGGCAACACTACCCACGCTGCGCGTGGAGCAATACGACGAGACAGAAAACCCGGCCAGGATGATGCTCAACCTAGACCTTCTCGAGGAAACAAGGGACAGGGCCCGAATCCGAATGGCGGCGTACCGGCAACATGTAGCCAGATATTACAACTCCGGGTGTGGCCTAAGACTTTTCGTCCCGGAGACTTGGTCCTCCGGCACGCCGAAGCATCCCACCCCCGGAATGCGGCAAGCTATCGCCCAACTGGGAAGGCCCGTATCGGGTGGCAGAAGCCCTCCTCATGGAGCATATTACTTGGAAGAATTGGGAGGTGCCAGGTTCCCCCGGACAAGGAAATCCTCGAACCTGAGAATGTACTACCAGTGATGTAAGGCTCCCAGTTTCTGTAACAAAGCTTCCCCACTTCAAACACTCCCTTCTAACTTCAACAAGAAGGCCTGCAGCATCGAGCTCAGTCCGGAGATCTGGGCTTCGGCCTGAAAGGTGGCGCCGAACCAGTTCGCCCACGCAAGCCCGGAGCATAGCTCAGCAAGCGCGCAAGGCTTGAGAAAGCCTGCGGTATCGAGCTCAGTCCGGAAGATCCTGGGCTTCGACCTGGAGGTGGCGCCGAACCCAGTTCGCCCACGCAAGCCCGGAGCACAGCTCAGCAAGCCACGCAGGCTTGAGAAAGCCTGCGGCATCGAGCTCAGTCCCGGAAGATCCTGGGCTTCGGCCTGGAAGGTTGGCGCCGAACCCAGTTCGCCCGCGCAAGCCCGGAGCACAGCTCAGCAAGCCGCGCAAGGCTTGAGAAGGCCTGCGGCATCGAGCTCAGTCGGAAGATCCTGGGCTTCGGCCTGGAAGGTGGCGCCGAACCCAGTTCGCCCACGCGAGCCCGGAGCACAGCTCAACAAGCCGCGCAAGGCTTGAGAAGGCCGTGCATCGAGCTCAGTCCGGAGATCCTGGGCTTCGGCCTGGAAGGTGGCGCCGAACCCAGTTCGCCCATGCGAGCCCAGAGCACAGCTCAGCAAGCCGCGCAAGGCTTGAGAAGGCCTGCGGCATCGAGCTCAGTCCGGAAGATCCTGGGCTTGGCCTGGAAGGTGGCGCCGAACCCAGTTCGCCCACGCGAGCCTGGAGCACAGCTCAACAAGCCGCGCAAGGCTTGAGAAGGCCTGTGGCACGAGCTCAGTCCGGAAGATCCTGGGCTTCGGCCTACTGGAAGGTGGCGCCGAACCCAGTTCGCCCATGCGAGCCCAGAGCACAGCTCAGCAAGCCGCGCAAGGTTGAGAAGGCCTGCGGCATCGAGCTCAGTCCGGAAGATCCTGGGCTTCGGCCTGGAAGGTGGCGTCGAATCCAGTTCGCCCACGCGAGCCCGGAGCACAGCTCAGAGAGCCGCGCAAGGCTTGAGAAAGCCTGCGGCCCCGAGCTCCGTCCGGAGATCCCGGGCTTCGGCCTGGAAGACGGTGCAGAAACCATGTTGTCTGCGCAAGCATGAAGGCAACCCAAAGTCGGGCCCGCCTAAGGCTTGCCCTGCTGCGACGCGACTCAGCAGGCCCCATCCTTCGATTTGAGCAATGGGAGGACCAGGCCTGCGGTTATTTCAAGTATTCCAGATCGACATCTCAGAAAGAAAAGAATAGAAAAGTAAGACGAAACAATGAACAAGGTTTCGATAAAGCTTAGATCTTCATTAACATAAGTAGTCGGTACAAGCTGGGAGCCCCGACAGGCCGGGACTCCCCAAAAAACAAAAACAACAGAAATAAAGCAAAAAGACAGTGCCGGGATCACTGGGGTGGGGTTCGGAGCCATCTGCCGGAGGCGCGGTTGCTGCGTCTTCGACTTCTACAGCGGCCGGCTCCTGGGGCTGCTCCGGTGCCGTGGCATCGCTGGTCGACGGTGCCACAGGTGTCGCTTCGGCCGTGCCGGAAGCCCTGCTCTCACCTCCTGGCCTCCTGCCACCGACTACGACTCGCTCAGGTCCAGCTGGGGAAGAAGGCCCCCACCTTCTCCCGGCACATCCGGAACCTTCAGAAGGAGTCTACGGTGGCCTCCCGGACCTCCGACGTATACTCGTCGGAGGCCCGGAACTTGGGGACGGCCTCTTGCGCTTCCTGCTTGGCCGCCTCCAGGAGCCCGTTGACGTAGGTGCTCCGGTCCTTCGCCGCGGCAGCGTCTCGCCGGGCCTCCTCCAGCTGGCGCTCCAGCCATTGGGAGTGGGCCTGCAGGCGGGCCTTCTCCGCCGCCTCCTCTTCAGTTCGGCGATGGTTAGAGGTCCGCTCCTCCGACAAGGAGGCCTCCAACTCCTTGTTCCGCTCCTCGGACGCGCCAGGTCGGACTGGAGGCTTGCTTCTCGGCTCGCAGCTCGGCGCCCTTCTCCATTAAATCCTTGACGGCAGCCGCAAGCTTGCCGAGCTTCTGCTCCCGCTTGGAGTCCCGCTTGGCGTTCCCTACAAGGAAATTCCTCAGTAGGAGGACGTCGTTCCCGATCTGCAATGGCAAAGCGACACAGGTCAGAGCAAAGGCAGGTAAGTCTCGAGATAGGAAAAAGGAAAAGGAGAAGCTCGGGCTTACCGTGAAGACTGCGGAAGGATGACGCATGTGGTCCGCGTAGTCCCCGCCGCCCCGAGCTCGGTGGTCCCCGGCGGTGGAGGCGTACTCCATCATTTTCTCCGCCAGCCCCCTGTCGAGGATGACCGAGTCCCGGTGGGTGATCACCGGCACCGGGGCCTTCGGGCCGCCCCTGCGGCAGCTGCCCCCTCAGCCGAAGCCGCAACCGACGGGCCGGCGATCGCCACAGGCGGTGCTGTCGGGCTGGCAGCAATAACGCCCGGCGATGGGTGGAGCGGCAGGCGCTGGAGCTCTCTCTACAGCGCCACCAGGTCGCGCGACCGAAGTATCATGGCCCCGCCCTGAGGTGGCCGGGGCGGGGAGATGACGGCAACCAGGCCGGGCACGGTCGCCGCCACGACCTCCCGCTCGTCTCCGTGCGAGCCCTCTTCCTGCGGGCTCGTCTACCTCCACGACGTCCCTCTGGGCCGCCCCCTCCAAGAGGTCTCCAGTGAAAACTTCATCCCTGCAAGACAAAAGACAGAAAGTCAGCTGGCTCAGTTATGAAGAGAGGGGGGGGCAGAGATCAATGCGGGGCCGAATCTCACCAGTCTCACGGATGGGACTGATACCGGCCTCAAAAAGATTCTGCAGAAAGCAGAACCTCGAGCGCCGGGACCTCGTCCCCAGGAGCTGGGTATAGGACTCCTGGTCCGCCGGCTCGACTCGGGAATTTCGGTTCGGGGACCGGTCCGCTCACTCAGGCCCAGTCGACATCGTCGACCGAGGCGAAGAAAACCGGCTCTTCCATCCCTTGACCGAGGAAGGGAGGTCGAACCGAGACACCTAGGCCGGTGAAAATGTACCACCAGCCGTCATCGGTGGAGCACTTCTTCAGGGTGAACAAGGCCCTGAAGAGAGAAAAATGGGCAACGACCCGTGGAAGTGGCAGAAGACAATGAAGGAGAAGATGACCCGGATGGCATTAGGAGCCAGCTGGGCCGGACGAGCCAAAAGTGGCTGAGGAAGGAAAGAAAGAAAGGATGCAAAGGAAACCGAAGACCCCAAGGAGGAAGTCTTCGTAGAAAGCTATGCGGCCGGGCCACTCATGGTGACGCGCTCCCCGGACCGCGGAGCAAACAGACGAATAGACCCGGGATGCCGTAGGCATCCCGGAGCAGAGAAAGATCTCTTCGGTCATGGTAGAAGCATGACCGGAGGGCCGGCGGGAAGAGACGGCAGAGCAGGAAGAGAAGGCAAAGCAGGAAGGAACGGAGGGGCACGGCAGGTGCAACCGGAGGGGACCGGATCCCCCGGGATGCCAACGGTGACACCCCCGGGTTGCAAGCGCCGGCGGACCTCCTCCGGAATTACCTCCTCATCCGAGGAGGAAGAAGATGGAGTCCTCGACCGGGATGGACCGGCCTCGTCCGTTTGGAAGAGACATGGCGACGGCGCGCCATAGAAAGAAAAGGACAGGAAGATCGGAAAGGAAATGAGAAGGAAGGAGGGGGGGGCTAGAGAAGAAGGAGGCACTCACCGAAAATACACAGACGAGCGCGAGCAGCAGGAGTTGTTAGCCTGCAGCAAACCGCCCACGAAGCAAGGGAAAAGGCCTCATTCTGGAAAGTCCCCTCCCTTTCAACTCAGCCGACAGCAGCCATACCGTTCATTCCTCCTCAGGCCACTGGATGGTCGCCACGTGGCGCACGCCCGACACCGACGCCTCGTTAGCAGAGTAACGGCCTCTGCCTCGAAGCGACGCATTGATTATGGGCAAGTGGGCGACGCGTGGCGGCTCCCCGTAGGTCTTTAGCCGCATCGAGCCACGGCGACGAGGATCGTGGCAATTATGATGCAAGATCTTCGCCTCTCCACGTCATGTCCGCATTTAATCCCGACGTTCCGTTCTACGATGCCCCGACGGAACGGCGGGCTGGGGGGCAACTGTTACAGCCATGACAGTGACATAGCCAGGCTCAGGTATCGTGGAATACGAGCGAGCCACGTGTATGTTTCCCCGGCCTAGTCAGCGCCACATCCTCAAAGTCAGGATCGGCAAGACTACACTGCTCGACGACTGCCTAAGGCGAACCGCCCTTGCCGAGTCGAGCTCGGCTCGGAGTTCCTCTACCACCTCATTGGCGCCCGGCCCGGAGGGGTCCGCTTAAGTGAGGTCGGCCAAGGTCGGGCGACCTCCTGCCACCTCGCCAGTGTCCACCCAGGAGGGTTCACCTAAGCCGAGGTCGGCTGGTCCTTCGCCCTTCACAGGTGGCCACCCGGAGACGGGCCCACCGCGGCCCGAAGCCAGGCGACCTCCTGCCACCTCGCCAGGTGTCCACCAGGAGGGGTCCACCTAAGCCGAGGTCGGCTGATCCTTCGCCCTTCACCAGGTGGCCACCCGGAGACGGGCCCACCTCGGCCGAAGCCAGGCGACCTCCTGCCACCTCGCCAGGTGTCCACCCAGGAGGGGTCCACCTAAGCCGAGGTCGGCTGATCCTTCGCCCTTCGCCAGGTGGCCGCCCGGAGATGGGCCCACCTCGGCCGAAGCCAGGCGACCTCCTGCCACTCGCCACCTCGCCAGTGTCCACCCAGGAGGGGTCCACCTAAGCCGAGGTCGGCTGATCCTTCGCCCTTCACCAGGTGGCCACCCGGAGACGGCCCACCTCGGTCGAAGCCAGGCGACCTCCTGCACCTCGCCAGGTGTCCACCCAGGAGGGGTCCACCTAAGCCGAGGTCGGCTGATCCTTCGCCCTTCGCCAGGTGGCCGCCCGGAGACGGGCCCGCCTCGGCCGAAGCCAGGAGACCTCCTGCCACCTCGCCAGGTGTCCACCCAGGAGGGGTCCACCTAAGCCGAGGTCGGCTGATCCTTTGCCCTTCGCCAGGTGGCCCCAGAGATGGGCCCACTCAGCCGAGGTCAGACCGATCGTACGACGAGGGCCCTGGGGAGAGAGACGGGCCCCGAGGCTATCCCGGCCGTACGAATCCCAGACGGCGTCCTGTACGGAGGGCGGCGGCACGTGGAACATCACTAGCATCGGCCCGACAGGTCCCGCAGCCGAGAGACGCAACCCTGACGACACAGGCCCCATAGATAGATGGCGCCCACGCTTGGGGAAGAGGGCGCTCTCACCGGGCCCGAGGCCTGACCGGCCGCCTGCCAGCGCCGCCCTCCCCTCTTCTCTTCTGTCCTTGCCTTTCCCATGTTGGGCCCGGCGGACGTGGTCGGAAAGCCGCCTGGCACCCTTCACCGAAAAGGGAAAAAGAGAAGTGGACGGGGGAGGGGAGTTTCCGAGGCTGAAAAAGATAAATGCGCGATGGAAGGGGATAAAGAAGGAAGAATCTGGGGATGACAAGGTAAGCCAATTAGCCTGGGGACAAGGAGGAAGCACCGGCACAAGGTCTTGCGTCGAGAGAGAAGCCAGAAATCCCGAGAGGGAAGACTGGGCGCGAGCTCGGCAAGGAGGCCCAGCCGAGATTCTGGTCCCCAGAGCGTTTCCTTCACCAGTTAACTCTCTAAGTCTGGAACCTTTAGAGGTTCCGGCTGGAGAGTCTGGTCCTTCTCGTCGTCTACTGACTTGACCGTCGGAGCTCCCTCGCCGGGATCCCCGCCAGGGTCCTCTAACCCCTTTGTTGCAGGTTTTCCGCGGGAAGGGAGGCTCCCTCGCCAGGCGGTCAGGAAGGATCGGTCGATCCGTGGCACGTGCGCGGCGGCAAGAGCGGCAACAGAAACGATTTCCAATCATTGCCAAGCTAATAAATTAAGAAGAAATCTCACAGTGTGTGACCCCATAGGTTCAAACAGTAAGCTGGTAGCATAGGAACGTTTCCAATACCAGCCAAAGTCACCATCTAGCATGACACCCAGTGTCTCGATAGGTCAAAGGTTGTAGAGCAACAAGAATCTGTCGATATGAATTACCACTGAATTTTTTCCGTTAACCTTCTAATGCTCCAGATGGCTTAGGGTTAAACTGCCTAACCCTAATCAGTCCATCTCAATATGTCTCAAACAAAGAATCCCTATAACTCCTTACAAGGAATGCCCTGGTCAAGGTCTTTCTCAATTAAGGCATATTAAGCATTCAATTCAAACCATTTGTAGAGGTCAATCCTATCTTGATCCTACTACCGCTATATAAGTACTTGACTGTACCCAACAACCTTCTATCATCAGATTAAAAATTTTGATAGTCCGACTCCTATGCACAGTGAGTTGCTTGCAAGCTACCATAGTGATCTCAAATCAGAGGAATAATTTATGTCCACATTCTAATACAAAACTTCTCTTCGACAAAAAGAGAATCTCGCATGAGAGTCACGCTCAGTGAAGTACCGAACACAATACCTGATGTCATACCAACATCTCCATGCTACTTGGTCAAGAGAACAACCAACAAACATGACATCAATGACCTACTCTCGATGCACCATCATCCTAAAATAGCATATCCTTTGGTCGCAAAGTAGTTTATGAACTATACGACGCATCCGCTTTACATCGCATACAAGGTAGCTCAAAGGATATCATCATACAAGAGTTCAATTAAGAAGATGACATGTGATGAACAACCAGAATAAACTTTTATTCAATTTAACAATTCATATACATGAGTCATACAATAGTCTACAACCTAGATGATTGGCTTTGGGACACACATTTTCCAATAACTCCCACCTGGACTAATGCCAATCGAAATGGAATCTGATTCTCATCTTCCATTTGTAGCCGTCGAACTCTTGCACTCCAGTGACTTTAGTGAAAGGGTCAGCCAGATTCTCCTTACCATCAATATTTAGAAGTTTGATGTCACCTCATTCAATAATCTCCCAGACAAGGTGATAACGACGTAGAATATGCTTGGTCCGCTGATATTATTTTGGCTCTTTTGCTTGAGCTATGGCTCCAGTACTGTCATAATACATGAGAATAGGACCATCTAAGGAAGGTGCCACTCCCAGCTCGCCAAAGAACTTCCACAACCACATAGCCTCCTTTGCTGCATCCGATGCTGTAATATACTCCATCTCGTAAATAGAATCAACCACTATATGCTGCTTGGAACATTTCCAATAGACTGCTTCTCCATTAAGAGTAAACAAAAAACCAGACACACTCTTACTATCATCACTATTTGATTAAAAACTGGAGTCAGTGTACTCCACAAGTTTTAGGTCAGAATCTTCATAAATAAGCCATTGGTCCTTAGTATTTCTCAAATACTTAAGGATGTTTTTAACAACTTTTCAATGAGCTTCACCCGGGTCAGACTGTTATCTACTCACTACCCCTAGTGTGTATGCCATGTTAGGTCAGTACATAACATAGCGTACATAATATAACACACTACCGAAGCATATAGAATCCTACTTATACGCTCTCTTTTCTCAGGAGTTGTCGCACAATCCTTCTTGGAAATAGTAATTCCATGACCTATCGGAAGATGGCCCTTTTTGAAATTCTCCATGCGAACCACTTCAGCACAGTGTCTATGTATGTAGATTAAGACAGTTCCAGAAGCCTCTTAGATCTACCTCTATAGATCTTCACACCCAGTATGTATAAGGCTTCACCCAAGTATTTCATAGAAAATTGAGATGAAAGTCAGACCTTTATTCCTTATAATGCTAGAATGTCCTTCCCGATTAAGAAAATGTCATCCACATACAAAACAAGAAATACAACTATAGAACTTTTACCCATTTATATATACAAGGTTCTTCTTCATTCCTAACGAAGCCATACATCTTGATACACTCATCAAAGTGCATGTTCCAACTCATAGAAGCATATTTCAGTCCATAAATGGATCTCTAAAGCTTGCACACTTTAGACACTTCTATGGATGTGAACCCTTCAGGTTGTATCATATACACCTCATCTTCCAGCTCATCATTTAGGAAAGCTGTTTGGACATTCATTTGCCAGATTTTATAATCTAAATGTGCTGCCATAGCAAGCATAATCCAAATGGACTTGAGCATTACCATAGGAGAAATTATCTCGTCATAGTCAATAACATAATGTTGACGATACCCCTTGGCAACTAGATGGGCTTTATAGTTCTCCACCTGCCCATCTACATCCCACCTCCTCTTGAAGATCCACTTACACCTAGTGGGTTTTATCCCTTCAGGTGGATCAATCAATATCAATAGATTGTTGATTTCCCTGGACTCCACTTTAGATTTCATAGCTCCTAGCCATGACTCAGAATCAGACCTTGACATTGCATCAATATAGGTGATCGGATCATCGTTGTTCTGATCGAATTCAATAGGATCACTATCTCGGACCAAGAAATTGTAGTATCTATTCGGTTGATGTGGTACATTACTAGATCTCCTTAATGGTTGCACCATGGGCTCTGGATCTGATCTAATCAAATATGGTTCCATAGTGGCCTTAGAGTGAGAAGGTTTTTCTATCTGTTGAACTTCTTTAAGTTCAACCTCAGTAGCTTGAGTGCCTTCACCATGGTACTCCCTTTCTAAAAAGGTTGCCCAAAGACTGACGAACAACTTTTGTTCCTCAGGTAGATGAAATAATATCCATTATATTCTTTGGGATAATCAATAAAAAGACACCTATCAGACTTAGGTCCTAGCTTATCCATCTCCAAACATCTGACATAAACCGGACACCCCCAAACCCGAAGGTGAGAGAGAGTTGGCTTACGTCCAGTCCATATCTCATATGGTGTTTTATTGATGGACTTACTTGGAACTCTATTCAGAAGGTAAGATGCTGATTGAAGAGTATATCCCCAAAAGGATTTAGGCAGACTTGCTAAGCCCATCATGGATCAAAGCATGTCCAACAAAGTTCGATTCCACCTTTCAGACATACCTTTTAATTGAGGTATCCCCATTGAGAGAGAATCTCATTCTCCTCAAGATAAGTCAGAAACTCACTAGATTGATACTCACCACCTTGATTTGATCGAAGGGTTTTAATAAACTTTCCAGTTTATTTTTCAACTTCATTACGATAATGTTTGAACATTTTAAATAAATCAGATTTATGCCTCATCAGGTAGACATAACTGTACCTCGAAAGGTCATTTATAATATAATGAAATAATTATACCCACCTCTTGCACTGATATTCATAAGTACACATACATCAGTATGTACTTGACTTAGAATATCACTGGCTCTTTCACCTTTTCTAGTAAAAGATGACTTGGTCATTTTCCCACAAAGACAAGATTCATAAGTTGGCAAAGATTTACTCTCAGTGATATCTAGGAGACCTTCTCCCACCAACTTATTTATCCTATTCTTGTTTATATGACCTAGTCTATAGTGCCAAAGATAAGTATCACTGATTTTATCTGATCTAGGGCATTTATTAACAGTATACAATATAGTAACAAGCTATGACGGTACATATATGCCATTCTCCACTTGTCCAAACATCACATTAGAACCATTCAACGTGATTTTGCAAATATCATTCTTTATAGATAATTCATAACCATCTTTGGCCATCAGGCCTATGAAAATGATATTCACTAAAAAGGAAGGACAAAAATGATAATCATTGAGAATGACAGTACAAGACTTGAAATACAAAAAAATAGTTTCCAACACCAGAACTGGAGCTTGACTTCCATTCCCAATGTTCAAAAACCTTTCACCGCTTTCAAATCTCCTACTAACACGAAGCCCCTGCAAAGAATTGCAAACATGGTAAGGACTTTTGGTATCCAATACCCAGCTAGTAATATCACAAATAGAGAAACTACAAGGATTTATCATATAAATACCTTGACCAGTAATAGTTTGCTGCTTTCTGTTCCTTTGCAGGTTTGGGTCTAGGGTAGCAAGGTAAGCTGAACATTTTCACTTCCAGTGACCTGACTTCTTGTAGAAGAAGCACTTTGCCTGACTCTGGTCAACCTTCACCCTCCTAGTCTGACTATCTCCAGCACTTTGCACCTTCTTATTTTTTTTATTCTTTTTTTCTTCCCTTTCCAAAGGGACGACGCCCTGCTTTAGAACCTCCCACCAAATTCACCAACCCTTTGTTGAGGTTGTTGATGGGGGATATGGGATAGGATCGTTGGTGAGCCTAGAAGTCACCAAAATTAGGGTATCATATGTTTTTGGATTTTTTTTCTATGAGTGGTGAAGGAACAATGGGGATGGAAGACTTAGGGTTTGGAACTCATGGACTTTGAGACTCATACTAATCAATAGACCCCTCACATCTAGGGCATTACACCCTCCTCGATACTTGGAGGCGTTAGGGTGAATCTCAAAGATAATGAAGGGATAAAGAAAATGGAATGGGAAGGGGGATAACTAGGGCCTCACACCCCTCGATGCCCGAAGGTGAAGGCAAGAAGAATCACTCTTCTAAAAACTCATAATTATTCTCCAAAACTATTTTTTTACAAAGGACCGAGGGTGGTATTTATAGACCTGTCCAATCCTCATTTGAATTTGAATACAAGATAAAAAGATAGGGATTATTCAAATTCAAATACAAGATAGGGTAAGATAAGCCTATTCATATCTCAATCCTAACCAACCAAATCCTAATTCAAATTTCAAACAAAAGATAAATTCATAAATTTATTCTGGATATGCTCCAAGATTCATGCTTGCTCTAAGATCCGTGCTGGTGATATCCCCATCATTCCCCTGAGGTGGAAAGAACTCGACTCTGTCGAGTTAGGCTTGATGCTATTCTGAAGATCTTGGACAATTCCAGATATCCTCGGGCTCCAGCTTATTCATCAATGAACCCTAATAGCCATGCTCACCTGATCTGTTTTGAATTTCTAACAATGATTTGGCCTTGAGCCCTGAAGCAGGTTTCCAAGCTCGATGACTTGAAGTTGTCTGTGTATTGAAGGTCAATGTTCCTTCTCCCTGTTTAGCTTCCAATGATTCATTGGCTAAAATATTTTTTCAAAGATGAATGCTGAGATCTTTGAGAATCCAAAGGTTCGTTGGTAGATATGACAGTGCTTTCTCTTCCTGTTCCTTAGCTTCTTCTCAGGATCCCTGTAGAAAAATAGATCGACCATCACTTCCCATTTGTACCCAAGAGTAATAGTGCCATGCATCTGAGAACCATCCAAGCCAACAACCAGTAGAGGCAGCTAATGCTAGATTTCCCTTTGTTGTTTGAAGGAATTCCAATATCAACATATCACATTGGAGAATCAGTGTCATAAAAGGCAATGGTTGGAATATTTCCTAGAGTAGATTCCTTAATAGGCTGATGATCGGTTCTAGGATCATTGAGGATTAGAAGACGTGGCTCACAAAAGGATGTCTGAAACTGATTAGTGAAGGTTCCAGGGGTGTGCCTCCCAGCAATGGCATGTGCACCTGTGTACTGAGCAAACTTTAGAATAGCTCTCTGACCATATGTGATGCGGGACGAAAATCGATGTAACCTGGGTTATTTGAGAAAGGGAAACAACCTAAGTAAACTAGGATTGTGGGAGGGCTAAGAATCCTCCCGGGACTAGGGCGACTCAAACTAAAATCTTAAATAGCTTATCTCTTTTGGTTTTCAATTTTCTTGGTAGAGGTGGCAAAGGAAGGATGGAGATGGGAGACTGGGAACTGGAACTCACGGCCCTGAGACTCACTCTAATGTGGAGATGCACACAGAAAGTCAGGGGTCAAAGCATAAAGCTACCCTCCTGAGGGATCAAAGCACATAGCTACCCTCCCGAGGGATCAAAGCACCAGCTACCCTGAACTCTCATCGAACCCATCATCCACATAGTAGGGCTCTCATAAAGGCCGCTAGGTTGACTCTCAAAGGACACGAGGGAAAAAAGAAGATGAGATAGGGGATAACTAGGGTGCTCGAATCCATCATCCATAAAGTAGGACTCTCACACCCCCCAACGAACCCATTATCCATATAGTAGGGAACGAAGGCAAACGGGCCTCAGCCCAGAACCAGAACCGAAACCAATGGAGAACCAAAAATCTATATGAACTCATCTGATTATTACAGGGGGAGAGGGGGCCTTTATATAGAAAAACCAAAGCCCTCAGTTTCTTAGCCTTTAAGAAAACTAAAAAAGGAAAATAAATTACATCAAAATTCATGTTGCATCAAAAGTGGTGCTGATCTGCTTTGAGAAGCGTGTTGGCTTGATGATCTGCTCCAGAAAGTGTACTGCTCTGAAAATGGGACTACTCTGAAATCCATGCAAACACATCTCAAAGCCGTGTAAGAAAGGGAACCAACTACGGCGGGGCACCAGCGGATGGCCGGGAAGCGGGCGGCGAACGGGGCCAGCGGACTGCGAGCGGCGGATGGCTGGCGGCGGGCTACAAGCAAGGGGGTGGCACGGGAATGGCACGGCATGCCAAACATGTCGTTTGGTCTCCCACGGCCGTGGGAGAACTCCTGGGTGCCAGCGTGGCCTTCGGCGGCCAAGCGGGCAGCGGACCGACAGCCGGCGGCGGTAGGCGGGCGGAAGCGCAGTGTGGCACGGCATGCAAGGCCATGCTACTTGGGCTTCCCATGGGCGTGGGTCCTCAAGTGCCAGCGAGGGATCTCTGGCGGCCGGGCGAGGATCGGCGGGCGGCGGGCGGGTGACCGGTCGCAGGCAAGCGACGACGGTGGCCGTGGGCCATGGCGGGCAGACGCCTCCATGTTTGTTCGTCTTCCCATGGTGTTGGGTGGCGGCGGCGGCTTCTCTAGTGAGGGTAGGGGCTGACGAGCATTGGCAGCAGTCCGGCTGGGGCGGCCGGGGTTCGGGCGGCCCGGATCTAGGGACGGAGTGGGCGGAGGCTAGGGTTTGGGCATTTAAAATAATCACGGGAGAAAATGGAATTGTGTAGGAATAAATCTGGAATAAAATTGGTATTAAGGTGGAATAGCAGGAATAGGTGGAATAGCGGGAATATAAAAAAATAAAAAAATCTGAGAATATAATAAAAATAGAAAAAAATACATGGACCTGTCCTGGATCCCCATCATTCTCATCAACCGCGAAGAACTCAACTCCGTCGAGTTCGACAAATGGAGCACACCCTAATCCACAACTCGCTCTGATACCCAAATTGATGCGAGACGAAAATCGATGTAACCTGGGTTATTTGGGAAAGGAAAACAACCTAAGTAAACTAGGACCGTGGGAGGGCTAAGAAGCCTCCCAGGACTAGGGCGACTCAAACTAAAATCCTAAAATAGCTTATCTCTTTTGGTTTTCAATTTTCTTGGTGGAGGTGGCGAAGGAAGGAAGGAGAAGGGAGACTGGAAACTGGAACTCATGGCCTTGAGACTCACTCTAACAGGGAGACTCACACAGAAAGCCAGGGGTCAAAGCATAAAGCTACCCTCTCGAGGGATCAAAGAACATAGCTACCCTCCCGAGGTATCAAAGCACCAGCTACCCTGAATTCTCATCGAACCCATCATCCACATGGTAGGGCTCTCATAAAGGCCGCTAGGGTGACTCTCAAAGGACACGAGGGAAAAAAGAAGACTAGATAAGGGATAACTAAGGTGCTCGAACCCATCATCTACAAAGTAGTACTCTCACACCCCCTAACAAACCCATTATCCACACAGTAGAGAACGAAGGCAAACGGGCCTCAGCCCGGAACCAGAACTGGAACCAATGGAGAACCAAAAATCTATATCAACTCATCTGATTATTACTGTGGGAGAGGGGGCCTTTATATAGAAAAACCAAAACCCTCAGCTTCTTAGCTTGTAAGAAAACTAAAAAAGAAAAATAAATTACATCAAAATTCGTGTTGCATCAAAAGTGGTGCTGATCTGCTTTGAGAAGCATGTCAGCTTGATGATCTGCTCCAGAAAGCATGCTGCTCTGAAAATGGGACTGCTCTGAAATCCATGCAAACACATCTCACGATCGTAGAAGAGGGAACCAACTCCGGCGGGGCACCAGCGGACGGTCGTGAAGCGGGCGGCAGACGGTGAGCGGCGGATGGCTGGCGGCGGGCTACAGGCGAGGTGGTGGCACGGGAACGGCATGACACGCCTAGCATGCCGTTTGGTCTCCCACGGCCAAGGGAGACCTCCTGGTCACCCGCGTGGCCTCTAGCAGCCAAGCGGGGGTGGACCGGTGGCGGGCGATGGCAGGCGCGCGACGGCGCAGGCGGGTGGCGGCACAGTGGTGGCACGGCATGCACGATCGTCCCGCTTGGGCTTCCCACAGGCGTGGGGCCCCAGGCGCCGGAGGGGATCTCAGGCGACTGGGCGAGGGCTGACGGGCGGCGGTCGGGTGGCCGGCCGCAGGCGGGAGGTGGCAGGCAGCGGCGGCGGCCGTGTGCCATAGTGGGCGGACTCCTCCAAGTTCGTTCGTCTTCCCACGGTGTTTGGCAGCGGCGGCGGCTTCTCTGGCGAGGGCGGGGGCCGGCGAGTGTCGGCGGCAGTCCGGCGGTGGTGGCCAGCCCAGATATGTGGCCGGAGGGTGCGGAGGCTAGGGTTTGGGCATTTAAAAAAAATCCTGGGAGAAGATGGAATTGTGTAGGAATAAATCGGGAATAAAATTGTGATAAAGGTGGAATAACAGGAATAGGTGGAATAGCGGGAATAGAAAAAATTTAGAAAAATCTGAGAAAATAAGAAAAAATAGAAAAAGAACCTTGACATGTCCTGGATCCCCATCATTCTCCTCGATCATGAAGAACTCGACTCCGTCAAGTTCGACAAATGGAGCACACCCAAATCCATAACTCGCTCTGATACCAAAATTGATGCGGGACGAAAATCGTTGTAACCTGGGTTATTTTGGAAAGGGAAAAAACCTAAGTAAACTAGGACCGTGGGAGGGCTAAGAAGCCTCCCGGGACTAGGGCTACTCAAACTAAAATCCTAAAATAGCTGATCTCTTTTGGTTTTCAATTTTCTTGGTGCAGGTGGCGAAGGAAGGATGGAGATGGGATACTGGGAACTGGAACTCATGACCCTGAGACTCACTCTAATGGGGAGACGCACACAGAAAGTCAAGGGTCAAAGCATGAAGTTACCCTCCCGAGGGATCAAAGCACATAGCTACCCTCCCGAGGGATCAATGCACCAACTACCTTGAACTCTCATCGAACCCATCATCCACATAGTAGGGCTCTCAAAAAGGCCGCTAGGGTGTTTCTCAAAGGATACGAGGGGAAAAAGAAGACGAGATAGGGGATAACTAGGATGCTCAAACCCATCATCCACAAAGTAGGACTCTCACACCCTCCAACGAACCCATTATCCACACTATAGGGGACGAAGGCAAACGGGCCTCAGCCCAGAACCAGAACCGGAATCAATGGAGAACCAAAAATCTATATCAACTCATCTGATTATTACAGGGAGAGAGGGGGCCTTTATATAGAAAAACCTAAACCCTTAGTTTCTTAGCCTCTAAGAAAACTAAAAAAGGAAAATAAATTATATCAAAATTTGTGTTGCATCAAAAGTGGTGATGATCTGCTCTGAGAAGCATGTCGGCTTGATGATATGCTCCAAAAACATGCTGCTCTGAAAATGGGACTCCTCTGAAATCCATGGAAACACATCTTACGGTCGTGGAAGGGAGGGAACCAACTCCGACGAGGCACCAGCGGATGGCCGGAAGTGGGCGGCGGGTGGGGCCGGCGGACGGCGAGCGGCGGACGGGGCCGGCGGACGGCGAGCGATAGACGGTGAGCAGCGGGCTGCAGGCGAGGCGGTGGCACGGGAATGGCATGGCACGCCCAGCATGTCGTTTGGTCTCCCACAGCCGTGGGACACCTCCTGGGCATCGGCGTGGCCTCTGGCGTCCAAGCAGGCGGCAGACCGGCGGCGGGCGGCGACGGGCGGGCGATGCGCGGCGAGCGGCGGTGCAGTGGTGGCACGGCACACACGACCATGCCACTTGGGCTTCCCACGGGCATGGAGCCCTAGGCACTGGCGGGGGATCTCTGCCGGCTGGGTGAGGGGGCCGGGCGGCGGTCGGGCGGCCGCCACAGGCGGGCGGTGGCAAGTGGCGATGGTGGCCATTGTCCATGGCTGGCGGACACCTCCACGTCCGTTCATCTTCCCACGGTGTTGGGAGGCGGTGGCAGCTTCTCCGGCGAGGGCGGGGGTCGACGAGCATCGGCGGTGGTCCGACGGGGCGGCCGGGGGTCGGGCGGCTCGGATCTGGGGCCGGAGGGGGCGGAGCCTAGGGTTTGGGCATTTAAAAAAAATCACGGGAGAAGATGGAATAGTGTAGGAATAAATCATGAATAAAATTGGGATAAAGGTGGAATAGCAGGAATCGGAGGAATAACGGGAATAGAAAAAATAAAAAAAATCTGAGAAAATAAGAAAAAATAGAAAAAAGAACCTGGACCTGTCCTGGATCCCCATCAATATGTCCTTGCAGATTGGACAATAATGTCTTGAGGATTTTCAATGGCAAAGATGACCCTAGCTGGTAGCTGAAGTTTCTCCCAAGCTTTACCAAGGTTGATTGTGAAGATACCGTCGGATCGTCACTTGAAGATGTAGCGCTCCATCTGGAAGTCGCAGTTCTTGGTGTCGAGATGGACTTCGGTGGCAAGCATCATCTGGATGTCCTGCTCCTTCAGAGAGAGCACCCGCATCATCTTTATGGCTGGAAGAGTCCCCTGGAGGTCAAGCTCAAGGGCTAGGGCTTTCGATTAGAGGGAGAAGAGGATCCCAAAACCTGGCCTCGCTATTTATTTATTTTTTCTTTTTTTAATCCACAGGCGATGATGGAGGAGGTGGTGCGATAGCAGGGGCACCGATGGTAGATGGTGGGCGTAGGGACAACGATGGTGGTTGTAGGGTCAACGATGGTGGTAATTCTCCTCACAGGCGAAGGAGGGTCGGGTGGATCCGGAGAGGATGGGCGACCGGAGGAGTCCTTCAATGGGGGGTGGGGGATAAGATGGCGGTGATGTTGGAGAGCTACTGGATCTCCTCATCATGGGTGAGGAGGGAGATGAGGGAACGAGCATGGCTAGCGACGGGGATGGAGGAATTGCCAAAGGCACGGACCCAAACCCGGGAGATGCAGCTGTGGACACGGTGGTCGTTGGTCTTGAAGCGGCGGTGAGCTTGAAGGAGGGAAGGACGGTGATCGCAAGCTGCACGGGCTTTGCTATTTGGTTGCAGGTGGTGGAGACGATAGGGTGTTTCTCTCCATCCTACGATGGCTGCGCGGATGGAGGGTTGGGCAGAGACTCGACCACAGTGGATCCGGTGCTAAAATCGGTGCCAGGAGTTTGTTGACTGATGGAAGTTCCGATGGAGGCGCCGATTTAAGGAACTTCGACCATAAAAAAAGGTGGTGGCTGTGGGCAGTGGAGCAAGAACAGGGAAGATGGAGAACTGCAGAACCGATGGGGTGGGGGGGGGATTGTAGGATTGGGAAAGAAACGTACCCTAACCTGACCTATAGCTCTGATACCAAAAATTGATGGGGGACAGGGGGTAGGATCGTTGGCGAGCCTAGAAGTCACCAAAATTAGGATATCATTTTTTTTAGATTTTTTTCTAGGGATGGTGAAAGAATAATGGGGATGGAAGACATAGTGTTTGGAACTCATGGACTTTTGGACTCACACTAATGAAGAGACCTCTCATCTCTAAGGCATTCCACCCTCCTCGATACTTGGAGGCATTAGGGAGAATCTCAAAGGTCATGAGGGGATAAAGAAAATGGAATGGGAAGGGGGATAACTAGGGCCTCACGCCCCTCGATGCATGAAGGTGAAGACAAGAAGAATTAGACTTCTAAAAACTCATAATTATTCTCCAAAACTATTTTTTTATAAAGGACTGAGGATGGTATTTATAGACTTGTCCAACCCTCATTTGAATTTGAATACAAGATAAAAAGATGGGGATGATTCAAATTCAAATACAAGATAGGATAAGATAAGCCTATCCATATCTCAATCTTAACCAACCAAATCCTATTTCAAATTTCAAACAAAAGATAAATTCATAAATTTATTCTGGATATGCTCCAAGATTTGTGCAGCTTCAAGATTTATGCTTGCTCTGAGATCTGTGCTGGCCATATCCCCATCAGTTGTGGTCTCTCATATAACTCTGTAGTAACCATAACATCTCATGGTAGTTTACTATAGGCCATTTCATTTTGAAATTGTCAAGAAAGATCTGATAGGAAGGGGGCAGAGAATTCAGTATCGCATCCTTGTCGAGCTGCTCGTGCAAAGGACATTCAAGTTTTTCCAAACACTCAAATAACTCGATCATGTGCATTACATGATCAGTTACTGGAGTTTTGGTGTGGACACCAAGACCAAGACCAAGACTCAAGGACCCATCTAGATCACAGAACAAAAAGAATAGCTCCTGTATCTTGACCACCAAGCCAACTCAAGACACAGTCAAACAGAATTCCAGGTGCCAGAAAATTTCTAGAATTTTCGAGAATTTTCTTGCTTCATTTTTGCAATTTTAAATATGGGAAATCCTTGAAAATCCGTTGTAACAAATTCCCTGCCACTTCTTAGCATTAGTTATATTTACAACTAATCCTTGGATTAGTTAGTGGTTAGTTGAGTTTGTAACTAATCATTAGATTAGTTATGTTGTAAACCCGTTCTAGAACCCTCTGTCCGAATCCTATAAATAAGGCTATAGTTTGTAAGAAAAAGAGATAGAGAGAATATAATACAAATGAATGGTTCTTCTTTTTCGATTGATGTTTTTCGATTGCCTTGATTACTGTTGTAACGTCGAGGAGCGCGAGGCTCTGCCACTGCCTTCATCACCGCCGATGACATCGAGGGGTGCTAGGCCCCAGCTATCCCACGGTTCTTCTGTTTCACGCCATCTCCATCTTCCCAAAAGTGCCAAGCCGTCCCTCTACACTGTTCGCAAAGGAGAAGAGCTCCCGTTCGTAAGCACGTTCCCCCAAACTTCTCTGATCTGAACTCTTAGCCCTGAGATCTCATCGCCGAACTTCTCTCCCATTGGTCCGATACCATTGCAAGCCCAACCGCCATCATCATTGCTTCTTTCTCTTCAACGACCGATTGCATCTTCCTTCCACCATTGCTTCTTCTTCCCACAATCATCTTCTTAATCTCCATCGAGTCTTCCTTCCACAACCTTCCCAGTATCCGTCGATTGACTGCGCCATCTATGTCTTCCCCGAGCATTGCTCCGTTATCACCAAGAAGCCCCTGTTCACAAGTCCAAAGAAGCTCCTGGTCCTCTCGGTGTTCTTCTAGACGACCCCGAGCCACCTGACTTCCCCCCCTCTGGCCCATCCATCATCGGACCTCCTTCCTCCGGTCTGCCCTGACGCCATCTTCACCTCCAAGCCTCTACCCCACAAAGCTTCAAGCTCACTACCCTGTTCCACGAAGTGTTCAGCTTTTGCTATGAAGAAGACTCGTCGAGCTACTGTTGAAAGAAGACAAGAATAGCTATTCCAGCTATTCCTTCTATTCTGCACTTATCCCATATTTATTACAGATTAGAATAAGCCCTGTTTACTTTAGTTTGGGTTGTGTTTTTGGCTTTAATTGTCTCACTTAGACTAATCCGAGGTTAATTATGTCAGGTCCTTTCCGGTACTGAGCCTTGAAGGGATCCTAGCCATCAACCCGTGCTCCTGATTCCTGTCGTTGGATGATTGATTGTTGATCACCCAGACTGCATCTTCCAAGGTTAAGTGATCTCATCACAGAAAAATAGCTATTGTTGTCGTAAGGTCCCACCTCTCTTTACTTGCTTTAGATATGAAGTATTGAAATGCGTGCATGTCCTTGATCAGAGATTTCTTAATCTTTGAGTCCTGGTTCTTTGTTATTTTATTGAGTCTATCATGAGGGAATGCATGATCTATGATCTACCCTATTTGAATGTTCTCCAAAATATATTTATTATAAGCATCGGTACTCGTCTGGATTCTTAGGGTAATTTTCATTCATGCTGTCCCCCATCATCCTTTCTTTGGTATCAGAGCATAGTTCTTCATCAAGCTCCATCATGCATATGTGTGTTATAGATGGCAGAAGAGATCCGGCATCTCTCTGTATCATCTGGAGTGATAAAAGACACCTTCAACCTTGAAGGATCTCCTCTGGTTGGGCCTCTTCAAATTTGCGATTGAACTTATCGTTCATCATAGCCAACATAATGCAATGCACCGTGGTCCACTTTTGATAAGTGTCCCTGACAGTGCCACGAGCATTAGGGGCTGGGATCTCAGGTTATGGATCCATTATCATATAAAGGATTCGCTCGTGCTCCAGGACTATCCTGAGTCTTCGATACCAGCTATCAAAGTTGGGTCTAGAAAGTTTGTCATTATCCAATAATGAGAAGAGCGACAAAGTGGTCGACATTATCTGAAAGAGAACAAGACCTATCAGTATATGAATCATTTAAACATCCTAAAGACATGGATTTTAGTCTAAAGGTTTCTCCCACTATTTTATTCAGATTGGTAGCCTTTCCACTTAAATCTGAAGAATAATATTTATCCTTTAGTGGCTATTAGGACCCAATAGACTATACATGAGCCTGACTTTGGTCGGCCCAACTGACCACATGTTAAGATAGTCGCACTGAGCCATCATATGTTGAATGATAATTCCACTCACCTGATGACCACCCATTCTTTGGAACTACCGATGATCACCCAACTTATGGGTTCACCAATCCAGCGTTTTGGGAGGATAAGACTTAGGCTATCACATAACTTAGTCCTTTTCATGGACCTAAAAATGTAGAGGATTTAAATTTTGTGACATTTGAAAAGAAGGCATGGACCTTGATCAAGAAAACTCCCACTTAACTCTTAGAGGGTTTCAAGATCAAATAGGTCCATGGGCACCTTAAACCAGTCAGACTGATTAACCTTAGTTGACATGGGTCAACTTGAACAATAGATAATCTAAATAGATCTGATTCATCACATAAGCCAGGTAAGTAAGATCAAGGGATGGATTATGCCAGGTAAGCCTCTTATCTTAGTCACCAACCATAAGTTGGCTATGTAAGAGTTAGCCCCAAAGAACCTTGATCACTAATGTCAAACTTACCTTAGACACCAAGTGGTTTACCAGACTCAATCAGTCTAACCAAAGACCCGGGCTCACCACGAAGCCATCAATCAAGTCCATTTAGATGTATGGACTGATCTAACTAACTATTAGAGAGATCTATAAAGGAGAGACCTAATTCAACCTTTGATTAGTCTTTTCTCTAATTAATCGATTCATCTAAACCTAGGTCTAACCCATTTAAGGACACAATTCTAGCTAACCCAATCAACCCATGGTTTATCAATCATGACTTAAGATTAGAATCATATCCTAAATCTTAAAAGGTTTCAAAATATAACTTAATTCTCAATTAAGTATAACATGCTAATTGAAACATTTTCAATTAACCCAAATTTGAAACAATTTCAAAAATAAGTGAAATAATTTCACAAAAATTATTAGCTTTAAATTTACTATTACAAGGTTTTCTGGTCAAGACAGCTCATGCAGGAAGCAAGTTGGCTTGTTCAGAAAACATTTCCTTATTCTCAGAACCGAGTCGACTCGTACAGAGATGAGTCAGCTCGGGCATAACACAAAATAGACAGACTGTTCTATCTACAGGAAATGAGTTGGCTGGTGTGCCTGGGCTAAAAATAGTGACTTTAAAATTCATCCCCTTTCACTTGAACTTTTCAAGATTCTAGATCATGCACCTTTTAGATCTAATTCAACATAGTTATGATATGCAAACATAGATTAAAACTTTTTTAACCTATCAAATCCCATACTTTCTTCTTCATAAGGTCGTGATGCAGCGGCACCCCTACACATCATAGGAGAACCCCGCCGAATGGAAAGAGATGGTTTTTAAACCATAATTCTCTACTATGACCGGATGGTCATGGTGAATACACCTTAATCCAAGTATATGTGAAGGATGTCAAACCGATTTCATACAAAGCATTAAACTAAACATGCATTCAACCTAGATGCTCTGATACCACTGTTGGTGTGCCGAGGTAGGGCCGATACATGCAATTTAAAAACTCTTTTCTAAATAACATGACGTAGTAGAAGAAGAAAAACATTTTTATCTAAATATGTTAATCTAATTAATACTAGCCCTACACAAATCTTTATGCATATAGAATAAAACATGTATGAAATCAAGCATGCAAAGTATGTAACTCATAGAACATTTCTTTGAATCACATGAAATGGTACTGAGGAACGTTTCATCATACCCACAAGAAAGGAATACAAGCCTTACCTGCGAGGTGACGATCACCAGGAAGGGAAGTACTCTAAGGAAGAAGACTAGTCATGCAAGCAGCACAAATGTCCTCCCTCTATAGGTAGTTCACACTGGGGTAAGGGGATTCTCCTCCTTCCTTCGAGGTGCTAGCCTTTCTGGAAACTATGTGGCAGCGGTAGACTCCTTCAATATCTTGAAGAACCAGTTGCTAAACTAAGATGGAACAAAGCACCCAAGAACCTTTCCCAAAACACTTTGTCCCAAACCTTCAACAGAAGATATGCACACAGTAATCCAAAAACCCAAAACCTCACTCAATCTTGTTAGAACCCTTCTAACAAAATAAGATCAACTCTCATAATCTCCCAAAGGTCAAGACTTCTGGCCAGGAAGAAAAATGGCAGAGTCTCGACCTTTGGGATGAATGAACCAATCCTGTTTTCAGCCCACCCAAAATAGGCTTTAAATAAAACCATAAAGTGGAGGTAATGAGAGATTAATTAGGGGTTTTAGAGACTCTTGGAATTCAAGTGTGTTACAAATCCTTGGACTTCAGCAACTGATGTGATTAAAATCCCGAAAAGTGAAACATTAAGTGCCATAATAGTTACAACCATTAATGAAGCATTCTCGGATTTTTCAGCAGAATTTGCCAAACGAGTCGACTCGGATATGCGAGTCGACTCGCATGAGTCGACTCGAATGTAGTTTTGATAACCTCTTGTCAAATGAGTTCGGAACGATTCTCAATCATTACCAAGCCAATAAATCAAGAAGAAACCCCATGGTGTGTGACCCTGTAGGTTCAAACACTAAACCAGTAGCATAGGAACGTTTCCAGTACCAGCCAAAGTCGCCATCTAGAAATGACACCCGATGTTCGGATAGGTTAAAGGTTGCAGAGCAATAAGAACCTGTCGAATATGGAATACCACTAAATTTTTTTCTTTAACCTTCTAATGCTCTAGATGGCTCGGGTTTAAACTGCCCAACCCTAATCAGTTCATCTCAATATGTCTCAAACAAAGAATCACTGTAACTCCTTACAAGGAATGCGCTGGCCAAGTTTTTTCTCAATTAAGGCATATTAAGCATTTAATCCAAACCATTTAGGGAGGTCAATCCTATCTTGATCATACTACCGCTATATAAGTACTTGACTATATCCAACAACCTTCCATCATCGGATTAGAAATTCAGGAAGTCCATCACCTAAGCACAGTGAGTTGCTTGCAAGCTACCAAGTGATCTCAAGTCGAAGAAATAATTCATGTCCATGTTCTAATGCAAAACTTCTCTTTGGTAGAAAGAGAATCTCGCATGAGAGCCACGCTCATTGAAGTATCGAACACAACACCTGATATCATACTAGCATCTCCATGCTACTTGGTCAAGAGGACAACCAATAGACATGACATCAATGACCTACTCTCGATACACCATCATCCCAAAATAGCATATCCTTTGGTCACGAACCAGTTTATGAACTACATGATGCATCCTCTCTACATCACACAAGAGTTTAATTAGGAAGATGATATGTGATGAACAACTAGAATAAACTTTTATTCAATTCAATAATTCAAATACATGAGTCGTACAACCGTCTATAACCTAGACGATTGGCTTTGAGACATATTTTCCAACATTTCGGGGTCAGGCTCTCGAGTTAGAGCTCCCTCTATCCTGTTCAAGGTGAGCCCTTGGTCAAGGTTAGCTCCAACCCAGGTTCAAGCTCCCAGCCGAGGTCGAGCTCCTGAGATAAAGCTCCCCCCATCTAGCCAAGGCCAAAGTTCTTGTTAGAAACAAAAGAGACAGAAGATCAGTAGAGGTTCAGATCATGCCATGGAAGCTCCCAGCTATCTATAACCTCCGAGAGGTGGTGCACACCCTACCAGAGATTCAAACTCTGCAAATGTGCCACCCACATGTTTTGTGAAATGCTTGGTCTACCAGGCTCTAGGCTCTATAGCAAGCTACCATGTCCATACCATGCAATCAGGGGGCTCCAACTATCGTCACATGGAACCTGTACCTCCTCCAAGAGGAGTATTCCATTAAGACTCCAGACTCTATGACACTTTGACAATCCCTCCTGGAATAGAAATGCCACATCATGGCCGAGGCTCAGCAGCACGGCACCAACCCCTCCCACGAGAAATTACACCACCAGAGGGACAAGATTTGTATTATACTGGCGAACTCCTCCAATAGAAGGATCTCCATTCGAGGACTGGTCCGATAGGGGGGAGGCCATGGATAAAGAAAATCCCTCCCGAAAGGGATATCAGGAAAGGGACATCTCTATGAAGCCCTAGACTTGGTCTAGGCCATCATTTTCATATAAAATAGAAGAAAGGATCCCCGAGGGGGAAAGAGGTAATTGATAAGACTCAGAGAACAAGCAGGCAAGGAACCAACCGAGAAAATCTCCTAGCTCTCTGATCTTCACTCGACCCTGACTTTCCATTTCTTACATCTCATCTTTCATCCTCTATGTAGAAAGATCCCAAGCTCTCCTCTATAGAGGTTCTGTTCTCCTTGATCATCCCAACTAACTTGATCATCAGAATGTCCCCACCAGAATCCCCGGCCCGAGTCTCCTCGCTTTTGCTGGTCATGCCAGCTTTGGAGCTGACCGGAGAAGAGGACCAAGCACCCATCGGGAGCCTGACGAGTCCATGACACATTAGAGTAATAGGCCATGACGATCTAGGCGATAACAATTTTCATAAAAAATCTTTTTCAATATCACACTACTGTGGCCATAGATTTAAGGACTTAGCTAATTATGTCACATAGGATTATACCTTAACTACTAAGACTGATAGATTTCATATAAGTATACTCTCTATTCCTATAATGAAGCTACTACAACCAATAAACACCACAAGGTTCTAACAACTAGGGACCATGTTCATGTGCTATCAAACAATAGCAACCTCATTATGAGTATTTGAGACATCGCATGTCAAGAAATTTCTCGCACAACTAAAATATTTGAAAAGTCACTAATGAGTGAGTAGACATCCATGTGACTTCTCATTCTTTGGTCATACTCAGTACTATTTTCACTAACAACCACTTGCACTCTCGTTCATGTGTCCCTATACTATAGACTCGAGACTCGTCTACCCAAAAAAAATGATTTATACACCAATCTTGATGAATCAATCACCATCCTATGATGTTCTGATGATTGAGAGCATTTAGGAGTTAACCTATAATAACACATATCTCAAATTCTCAACTCTTGAGAATATGTATCATTGTCCATTAACTCCATAGACGGTTCATAGAGATACATAAATATGAATGAAAAATATCTAATTTTATTGATAAAGAATTTATTAAGTACAATATGATGTCCAATAAATTATAATATGTTAGCTAACATGGCTTATAGGATATACACATCTAACAATCTTCTACCTGTACTAAAGCTAATTGGCCATTACCTAAGTCCCATCTTCTCAAGATGGGATTCGGTCTCCTGCTGGCTCAACTGCTTCATCAATTGGTATGTCATATTATCCATGGAGTTTACTCTTTGTACTTTGACATATTTTTTCTTGAGGTAGTCATGTATGATATGAAACTATTGCTCGATATGCTTTGACTTCTAATGAGACTTAGGCTTTTTAGAAAAGGCTATGGAGCCATTATTATCACAGTATAAGGGGATAGCATCTGATGGCATCACTTTGAGCTCCGTAACAAATTTCTTGTACCAAAATGCTTTCTTTGTAGCTTCCGAGGTAGCTATATTCTTAGCTTCTATTATTGAATCTGCAATGATGGGCTACTTGGAACTCTTCCAACTAGTTGAACTACCATCACAAAGAAATACACAACTTGATGTAAACTTTTTATCATTAGGATTAGATATAAAGTCTTCTCAAGTACTTAAGGATGTTCTTCAATCGAGGTCGAGCTTCCATCTGAGGTAAGCTCCAAGTCGAGGTTGATCTCTTATCTAAGGTGATCTCCCTGCCAAGGATGAGCTCCCAGCCATGGTTGAGCCCCCGTTCGGATAAAGTCCTTGAAGGTGATGAGATGCATCCCCAACCATAGCCGGGAAGATGGCAGGAAGTGAGACAAGACTCCCGGAGGACAAAGACAAAGGAGATCTGGATTGCGACATGGAGGTGCAACGTTATCATCCCCAATGGACCAACCATGACCCTCGTAGAGGTGCATACTCCACCGGGGCTCCAGACCTTATAGTACGCCACCTGCACGTTCTGTATGTTACATGCTCATCGGGGTTCCAGGTCTTGTAGCACGCCATCCATACCCTTTGCAAGGCACATGCTTCACCAGGGCTCTAGTCCTTTTAGCACGCTGCCTGCATCTCCTACAAGAAGAGTGCTCTACCAGGGCCCTAGGCCCTATGGCATGCCATCTATACCCCTTGAAAGTGGAAGTGCTCAACCATGGTTCTAGACCCTGTAGCATGCTACCCTCACCCTCTACAGGAGATCACTCTACCAGGGGTCAAGCTCTGTAGCATGTCGATTGTGCCCCCTGTAAGAGGACCTTCTCCCACGAATTGGTCTGGTGGGGGCTCTAACAAAATTGTATCCCTCCCACGAGGGACACCCAAGGAGGAGCAACTAGCCGAGGCTCCGAGCTCAGTTTGGTAGATGAATTCCTATATAACGATAAGAGGGACCTCCACGATGGGGGTGGCAAACCAAGAGAGATGGTAAGAGAGCAAAGATAAAGGGCCAAATAGTGAGCAACCCCCTAAACTCTAGTTTTCCTATTCCCTTCTATTATTTTTACCTCTATATGGTGGCATCCCAAGCCTCTACCATAATAGATTTGTTTCCCCTGGTCGCCTTACTGACTTGACCATCAAAGTATCCCCACCGGGATCCCCGAGCTTGGTCTCCTCCTTTTTGCAAGACCAATCGGCTAGAAGGTGCAAGGACAAATAACCCGATGCTCCTACGGAGGCCAACTCATCCGGGCCATGTCAGAGCTACAGGCAATGGTAATCTAGGCAGTAATAGATTGGCGTGCTAGGTAAAGGGCTGAGAGCACTGTTGCACAGCTAAAGCAATCCAAGAGTGGAGGTTAATTGGATTTCTAAAAATGTTTCAATGAATTAAGATTTAGGTGCTAGTGTGTTTTTAAAATATTTGTGTACTCAATAATAATACGCTATAGAAGTAATAAATTAAATACAGAAAAAATAATAAATAATCACAAACACAGAAATTTATAGTGGTTCGGTATATCTCAAAACACCTACATCACTCTCCAAGCTTCCCTTAAGAATTTTACTATAACCGAACCTTGATTATAGCATATTAGTTTTTCAGGCTCACTAATCAAATTCCTTGATTTTTACTCAAGGCTAACCAAAAACCTCAGATTAGTTTTCCGGGCTCACTTATCAAAACCCCTTAGTTTTTACTCAAGGCTAACCAGAAACCTAGTGGTTTTTCATTTTAGCCTCACCAACAACCTTGTTGGTTTTCACACAGGACTAACCAATAACCTCAGTACTAGTTTCAATCCCCTTGAAAATAGTAACAACAAAATAATACAAGTACAATATAAGAATATAATAAGCTTTCTCAAAAAGCAAATAAACTTGATGAAGCTCTTGAATGTGGCTGAAAAGCTTTGTTTTCAAGTTGTTGAAGCCTTAATCAATGCTTAAAGATGTGGGCTTGGAAGCTTTTTTTGAATCAATATGCTTGAAGGCTCAAATCTCTCAAATTGTTAGATGCTTGAAGGTTTTCAATGGTTGCTCTCATTAGTTCTCTCGAATCTCTTATTTTCTCTTGTGTTTGGTGGTGTTTTAATACCTTTTCAATCCCTAAAAATCAGATTATAGCTATTGGAGAGGAGAAACTACCTGTTAAATATTAAATAAGAAAGTCCTATGCTTCAAAAACTAGCCATTACTGTGCTGTCCGATCCGTACGTGTCGACACTTCAGACCATGAGTCGACACATGAGTCGACACTAGATCAAGATATCTTCTGAAGCTTTTTGGAATGCATTGGTGCATCGACACTTTTTGTGGTGAGTCATCACTTAAGTCGACAATTCATCTCCATGAGTCAACACTTAACCAAACTCCTGAAATCACCATGTTATGTATCTTGTTTGGTCTCAGGCCTTAAGTCGACACATGAGTTGACACTTGAGTCGACACTAGGCTGTTCATGAGTCGACACTTCTACATGTCGGTTGAAATTTTTTTGCATATCAGCTCAAGCTTCTGTAAGTCGATACCTAAGTCGATACTTGTTCTCCATGAGTTGATACCTAACTGAAACAGTGCTGAAACTTCTACAAACTGAAATTTTGAGCTCTCCAAAGTTTTTCTAATGTTCCAAAGTCCATGTAGCTTGAAAATATGTGATATTGAGTGACTTCTTTAACTGAATGATGAGCGTTTTGATCTTACAACATAAACTGATCTTGATGAGTACTTAAATAAGATAAACATACTTTTAACACATAATTAGTACTTATATGTACTTAAGTATTTTGTTATTCATCAAAATCAAGACAGGAGTCAACAATCTCTCCCTTTTTAATGATGACAAAATCTTTAAGTATATAAACATGATAAGCTCAAAAGATTAGTAATAAGTATCAGAGCAATTGGCTATAAGTATCAGAGTAATGTTGTAATGACTATCATAGAGCAAAGTGTCATCATTTAGCATATAACTTAAATGAATTCAATTCATATATCAGAGCAAATGTAATAGTAATAAAACATAGAGCAAATGTAATGATGTATCAAAATTTTATAGAGTTGATTGAATAATTGTTTTACTCAAAACAAGATAGATAATAATCATACATGGTCAAAGCAAATTTGTTTTGAGAAAAGCATGTATCAAAGCTAAAATAGATTTGAAAGAATGAATATCAGAGCAAGATCAGGTTTGAAATGAGATGTGAGTATGAGAGTAAAATCGTTAAGGAATAAGAGTATCGGAGCAAATATGATAAAGATAGAGCTCCCCCTCAACATATGATCTGAAAGCATTTTTCAAAAAAATATCTTCAAAATGTTTAGAAATTTTCTTCTTTAATACTTTTAACCCTTATTTTTCTTCTATGTTTATTACTTATTACTTTCTTCTCTCCCTTTTTGTATTTTCTTCTCCACCTTTTTGTCATCATGAAAAGGTGAAAGACAATACAAAGTAGAAAAATAAGTAACAAACCTCCCCTTCAAGGTAGGGATAAAGTAAAAAAATAGTAAGAAAAGTGTCAAAAGCAATACAAATAAAGAATGAAGCATGAACACATAAGTGAAGACACTGAAAGCATCATATATATATATATATATATATATAACTCCAAAGAATCTTGTGTTACAAGAGAGTATGTATACAGTAATACACTGATACAAACATACATACTAAGTATCATACACTGATACAGACTCACCATACATACAAAATACATGTACAACTAACTCATATACTGACCACTCCTAGTGGGCTCAGTCCTCATCAGAGGAAGATCCAATCTCTAATACAATAGGTCCAGTAGTCCTAGAAGGACGAGGTCATGGCCATATGTGCCAAAGATCTACCAATCTAGTATGAACCACTCTACGAGTGTCTGTACATCCTCGACCTCTATCTCTGGCCCATGCTCTCCCTCTAGCTCGTGCTGGAGGAGAAACAGTGTTAGGAATAGGGTTAGGAATAGAGATAGGGTTAGGAATTGGATCAGAGTCAGCAATAATATGATCAGTGTCAGAAGGTGTATGATCAAAATATGGTAAATCCAATGGAGTATCAAATGGTGTGGAAATGATATGAAATCTAGGAAAATAAAAACCTAACTCTCTGGATAAGGAAGAAATTGGTAAAGAAGCAGAATATACAAAGGATGTCCTATTAGAAAATGTAGGGGGAACAAAAATAGATTGTGTAGGTAAAGGATTAGATGGATCAGGTAAAGTGATGGTAGTGGCAATTGAGTAGCATCAATGGAAGTAACAAAATGATCCAAAGGCTGAACGGATGTGGATATGATGGATGTTCCTAAAGGAACAGAGTCAGAATGGCTAGAGATGACAGCTATATTGGATAAGATAGGGCTCAGAAGGGCTAGACTCGATGGATCTGGAATAGCCTCAAGAGTCAGCAAGTCATCAACAGTAGCAGGCTCAATTGAATCCATGTCCTGATCAGCCCCCGTCTCTAGTTCAGGCTCCACTATAAGATCATCAATATCAAAATGTCCTAAATGATCATCTCGATCTGCTCCCATCTCTGGATCATCTGCTGGTGGTATTGTGACGCTGGTGGAGAATCTGGCAATGGTGGAGGGGAAGATGGTCTGCCAGGTGTTAGTCTCTATAGAGTAGCCATCACGGTAGTGAACTGCTCTCTCATCTCAAGAAAACTAGACCTCATCTCCATGTGAATCTGATCAACTTGCAGTCTTAAGGTCTGCATCTCTATCTCTAGGTGAGTGATCCTATCCATGGAAACATCTGCTGGAGGTGGCACCTTAGTGTGTGTCGGGATAGAAGGCTCGGCCTGCAACCATTATGAATCTTGAGGTGGCTCAGACAGCCTGGCCTCATCTCTTTGTGTCTCCTCCTCCTCAGCAGCAGCATCCTCATCCTCATCCAAGTCAAGCGCCTATCTAGAACCTTTGCACCTCCAGTGACCTCAATATATGTGGTACCCCATCCGATGCAAGGACCTCTCATCATATGTATCAGTATGTAGAAGATATCTGTACTGCTCACCGATAAGATCAACTCCATAAGCTCAGAATAGTCTGGTGAGCCCCTTGCCATAAGGCAAGCAGAGTCACCTGCTGGTTGCCACTTGATGGGTTTCTATAGAGTCTTATAGCATAATAGAACATTGGATTTCAAAATTTTATACTTGAAAACCCTAATCGGCTAGAAACCCTAAGCCCGTGATCCCCTTATTGACTACAATCAATAAGTTACTAAATTAGGGTTATGAAGAATACTTGGAATGCTGATCCTCACTTTTTTCCACTAGGCTAACAAGTGCAAGCCCTCCAATGGTGATCCACACGGGAATTGGCCCAAGGAAGAACTTCTATTACAGTTGCTTACTTGATTGGAACACTTTCTGACAGCCTTTTGGACTTTCTCCTTTGCTGGATGCCCTACCCTCCTATAGGGCACTCTAAGCACTCTTTAAATCCTCTCTTGGAACTAGGTTGCCCCTCCAATGTCTCACACTAGGCTCTTGTCTTAAAAACAAGGCTAGTCTTAGAAGAGAAAAACCTTGTCTTAAAAAGACAAGCTTTGTCTTAAAGGGAAGGGAGAGAGAAACTCAGACAGTATTTCATCTAACAGAAAAAGCCATTGTGAAACATCAGAATACTGTGCCTATTTATAGAGTAAGGAAGGGCATGTGATATGCCCATTCATTAACTTATCAGATAAAATTTTTAAAGAATGAAGGGAAGACATTCGGTTGAATTATCTTATCTTGATAAGTCCCTTCATGAGCCTAGGCACATATCTGTGTCCCTTCTGCAATCCAGACAAACTTCCCATTTGCCACATGGCAAGTACCGGTCATTAGGAGGCCAAGAGGCATCTCTTCAACTTGCAGAAGTCGGAAGAACTGAAGCTACATAGATTTGTTGCAAATGTCTCATCAACATAGATTTGTACCACTAGGAGGTCATAAGCTTTTCTCTTAGAAACAAAGTAGTATTGACATGTCTCCTTGTAAAGCTATTATTAGTTAGAAATTTGCTTAATCTTTATACCAAGCACATGGGAACTATTTTAAACACCAAACTCTTTATGGTTTAAAAACACTTTATGCAATTTGAAAACATGATCAAGATATAGATGATTTTCAAAACTAGGAGGTTGTTTTACATATACCTCTTATGCTATGTATCCATTTAAAAATACAGTTTTAACATCCATTTGAAATAATTTAAAATCTATAAAACATGCAAATACAAGTAAAAGTCTAATTGCTTCAAGTCTAGCAACAAGAGCAAAGGTTTCATTAAAATCAATACCTTTCTCTTGATTGTAGCATTTAGTAACAAGTCTAGCCTTATTCCTACTTACAATATCATTTCTAGCTCAAGCATAGATAGCACACAATACAAAATTGAGTAGAATTCAATGAAATCATATGATTTTGGCATAAACATAAAGAAGACAGTCTATAAGTAGAAATCATCACATTCACTTGAAATAGCTTAAAACATATCAACCAAAAGCAAGTGAAAGTCTTATAACTACAAGTCTAATCATGTGTACATAAGATTCATCAAAATGAATCTCTTGTTTATGATCACATCCATTGGCTATAAGTTCTGATTTGATTCTAATTAAGCAATTAAGATAATTGTCCAAGCTACTAGTGACACATAGAGAATACTTAGATGTAACCTTGAAACATTTATCATAAAATGACTAATTCTCAATAAGTTTTGTTTCAACTAATACTTTTTCAATAAATATGGAAAGAGATATTTAGATTTCACTACTATAGATAGTCCTTCCTTTATCATTATGTCAAAAATATAGCTGGTCCACTTTTTATATGTCTTGTACAGCCACTAGTCAAGCACCATCTTTCTTTCTTCTTGTTGGACTGCAAGATATTCCTGCAAAATATATCAAGTGGATAGTTTTGGTACCCAATCATTCTTGGATCCCTTTGGATTAGTGTTCATGGTTCCTTTTGGAACCCAAATCCTGTTGGAAGTATTCAATTTTCTTTTGTTACACATATATGCTTTATGTCCTGATTTTCCATAACAATAGCATGTAATACTAGAAGATGCAAGAACGAAGAAGTTTTTGAAATACTTTTATTATTTTTGAGATTTATATCCCAAACTGGCTTTGTTGAAAACTGCACGTTGACTATTTAACAATAGATTCAGTTTTTCAGAACTAAACATGAATTTTTCATCAAAAGGCTTGACTCCATCAAGCTCTTCTTTAAACATCTTGTTCTCCAACTCAAGGTCTTTGTTCTTCTTCATAAACTCATCATTTGAAACAAAAATCTTGGATCTTTTTATAATTTCTATCTCTTTTGAGAGATCATTCTTTTTCCTTTCCAAAATAGCAACCTTGATGGTGAGGACACCAGAGCAAAGAAGAGACATCAAACCCCTCCAAGCTTGTTGTGGATCACCAATGAGTAGTCTATCTTCTTTCAGTCATAAGTAATTGAGTCCTTGTAAATAATTAAGTCCTGTAATTAAAATTAGTCTACTTTGATTGTAAATTGGTCAAGTTAGGTTTGCTTGGATCGAGTCCTGTAATTGTGCTTGATTTAGTCAAGGGGGTTCATAAGTTTGCCATGGTTCAAGCCCAATTGTTGAAGCCATGTCATCATGCCACATCATCACTTCATGGATCCTTGTCACCTGCCACTTAGTGTAGTATGCCATGCCACATCACCTTGGTTGGTCAACCAATGTCAAAAGAAGGTTGTCTCTCATTTACATCAAGAAATCGAGACATCAAGACATCTTTAAAATTTAAAATCAAGATTGGAAGCCATCTCATTTTTTAGTGCCCATTAATTTCAAGAATTACCGCCATCCACTCTTTGTCGCTCACATCCAAGGAGCACCTCATTTCATCCTTCCTTTTGTCACCCAACAAGGAGAAATTCTAATGTAAGGGGACACCTTTCTATTCAAAGGAATTTATCCCATGGAGTCCATCCAAATCCAAAAACAAGGAGTCCCATTCCAAGACAAGATATAGGTTATCCTTATCTATTTTCAAATGCAAGGAGATCAAGTTGAAATCCAAGAAAGACTGACACCAAGATGGAGGAAAATTGGTTGCCATCTTCTCATAAATTGTCGCCTACTCATATTTGAATTTAAGAAGACCGAAATCAAGAAAAGAAGGATGCCATCCCATTCTTTTGTCGCCCAATATTTCATGTAGCGCCTCTTCTTATTTTGTCACCCATCTCATTCTTGTCGCCCATCACAAGGAGTCCAAGTGCAAAGGAAGAACCTATCCAATTTAAATTTCAAGGAGTTTTCATCCAAGTGAAGAAGGAGATTAGAGTCCAATGTTATCTACATTTATCTTATAGAAATTCACTCTTATCATTCTACCTTGGATCTAGGGTCTATAAATACCACTCCATCCCTCCTTGTAACTAGTTTATGCTTTGTTAATGAAACTCTATTATTTTCTCCAATTGCTCTGCTAGGTAAGCATTGTATTTGTGAGAGTACTCTGCTGGGTAAGCATTGTATTCATGAGAATGGGGTTCTGAAGCCCTTAGGGTATGAAGCCCTTAGGGTCTGAAGCCCTAGTTATCATCCAACTCCCAGGTTCCAAGTTCCAAGTTCCAAGTTCCAAGATCCAAGATCCAAGACACCTTCCACCCTCCTCTTTTCTTTTTCCATTCATTCCAACAATTTCTCTGCCCTCCAAGTTCTGATTGCTATTCTTTTTCAGGATTCCTAGTGTTCCAGATCTGAAGAGGAGGTTTTCCTTGCCATACAACCATCTATAGGAAGATCTGCTTCAAAGGAACTGAAGTTTGTAATCCTATCACAAGATCTTGAGAGTTGAATCTAGATCTGCTACAAAGGAGGGAAAAATCATTATTGGTAAGTAAACTAATCTGAACCTCATAGATCTGATTAGTTGAAGCAAGGAAGTCCTAGTTTCAATGGTTTCTTAATCATCGGATCCAGGGTTCTTTATGTGATTGCATGCAAATATATTGCGGGTAGCTATTAGTAAACTTCTTGTCTATATTTCTTAGATTTTTTGATAGCTTTACTTAAGTTTGCTACCATTGCTCATTAAAATTAAAATTCTAATTCTTATTCATTACATTAGTCTTGCATCCATCCTGCATCATCTTTGGTATCAGAGCCAAAGGTTAGACTAGGACATATAATTACTTGCTAAAATTTTTGCATCATTCTAGCGTTAGATCTGGAAAGCTCATTTATAGCTCTTCAAATCTTAGTCTCTTTGCATTAATGTTGACCCCATAAATGATTTTGATGATAACCAAACATTGGAGCATGTATATTTATTTCTGACAACTCTTCAAGTGTTTTACAAGTTTTTGTATGATGGATTAAATGTTCAAACTTCAACTCCTACACCTCTGTTTTATTGTTTGAGTTGTGTTGTAATGTATTTTTGTAAAGAAGAATACAATGAAAAAGCTAAGAAAAAATCATGTGAAAAGGCTTACTTCTGTGTGTGTGTGCACCTTGAAATTAGTTTTGAGTTGGTATGCTTGAAAATATAAAAAGTTGGTAAGTGTTTTATTTTAAGTTCAAATGTAAAAATACTGAAGAAGATACTCGAGCCGACCCAACTTGTTGAAGAGCCGACTTCACTTACTAGCATGCAGCAAGGATTTTGGAACACAGCAATCCAAGCTGACTCGAAAGTAACCGAGCTAACTCCAATGAATCAGAGTTGACTGGAATAAGTCCGAGCCGACTCCTCCAGAGTCCCATTTTTGAAGATTTCTGATAATAGCCAGGCGAGCTGACCCGAACCAGAAAGAGCCAACTCTGCCATACCTAATTTTGAAGATCTAAGAAAGTGAGCCGACCCGAACTGCATCGAGCCGACTCTTCCAGAGGGAGATTTTCCGAACCTGAGAAGAAGAACCGACCCAAGCTGAAAAGAACTAACTCCTCGAGTTCAAGTTTTTCAAAGATTCAAGTTCGAGCTATCTCAAGCTATCAGAGCCGACTCATCCAGAGTGATGTTTTGCACCCTGAGACAAAGAGCCGACTGCACTAAAGATTTGGCAACTCGACCTATTGACTCGAAGGATCTGAGCTAATTCAAAGGAATCCGAGCCCACTTGAATGTCATTTCTAGGTAACTAATGACTAGTTCAAGAATTTGTTTTTGAATGCCAAAAAGGGCTCCAACGGTCACAAGTCACATCCCAATGGTCAAAAATATCTCTAACTGCCTTGGAGTGATGAAAGACCTTATATTTGAAAGATTTGAACATCTAAAAGATAATGCTTGATAAGTTTTTGAAAAGTTCTTCAAAGTTAAAAAAGCTTCATTGAATATTCTACCTACCAATAGCAAAAGAGCACAAGAGCATTCAATCTAGTCTTCAAGTCTTCACCAACTTTGATTTGATGCTTGAAGCAACTTTGGGAAGAAGCCACTGAAGCTATTAAAGCCTATTCAAGTGCATTCAAGTGGACTTCCATCAACCTGCACCGGCAACTATCCGACAATTTGAGTTTGTCATTTTTATTTGCATTTATTTCAATTCAATTTTTGAATTGTTGGGTTATTGGTGAGCCCAGATGAAAAACCAAATAGGTTCTTGGTGAGCCTTCATAAAAACCAAGTGTTGGGTACTTGGTGATCCTGGTAAAACCAAGTTAGGTTTCTTTGGTGAGCTTGTTAAAACCAAAGGGTGTTGGGTTTTCTTTGGTGATCCCGTAAAACCAAAGTGTAGAGGTTTTGGATTGTGATCTTGTAAAATAATTGTTGACTCTGGTCTTGATTTTGATGATTGACAAAATTATTAAGTATATATGAGTACTAATTATGTTTTAAGTGTATTTCTCAGATCTTAGTACTCAACCATGTTGAATGAAGAAATGCTTGTATTTCAGTTGAAAAAGTCCTTAAATTAATGGAAAATCAAATATATGGACTTTGGAATTAATATGAAAGGATTTGAAGATGGTTCAGCAAGGCCGGCATGGCAAAATTTCAGTGGCACGCTTCAGAGGTCGACACCTGAGGTCAACACCTGTCCAGAGGTCGACACCTGAGGTCAACACCTGTCCAGAGGTCGACACCTGAGGTCGACACCTATCCAGAGGTCGACACCTGAGGTCGACACTTGATCCAGAGGTCGACACCAGAGGTCAACACCTGTTCAGAGGTCGACACCTGAGGTCAACACCTGTTTAGAGGTCGACACCTGAGGTCAACACCTGTCCAGAGGTCGACACCTGAGGTCGACACCTGAGGTCGACACTTGATCCAGAGGTCGACTCATGGCATAACGGCTAGTTTTTCTGAACTTCTTATTTGATTTCTAACGGCCATAAACGGCCATATTTTTGATTCTAACGGTCTTGTGGAGTTGTTTCAGCATGAATGAGGTATTTAACCTCCACCAAACTTCAAAAAAGACATAGAGACAAGGTGAAAAGGATTAGAGTGAAAGTAAAAAGCCTTCAAGCAATTCCAAGCCAAAAAGAGTGAGAAATCCAAGAGATTCCTTAGCCAAAAGCTTTCCATCTTTGAGGAATCCAACTTTCAAGAGTTTGGCATTTAGTGAGGTCAAAGATTCCAAGGGAAAAGGCTTGAAGAGTCTCCATCAAGAGCTTCAACGAATTTCTTATTGCTCAAAAGGAGTTTGTATTATTTTAATTCATTGTTTTCATATTCTTTTATCTTTGGCTAGCTTCAAGGGAATTTGAAACTAGTGTGAGGTTTGTTGGTGAGCCAATTGATAAAACCAACTAGGGTTGCTTGTAAGCCCGAAGCCAAAACAAGTGTGTGAGGTTTGTTGGTGAGCCAATTGATAAAACCAACTAGGGTTGCTTGTAAGCCCGAAGCCAAAACAAGTGAGTGAGGTTTGTTGGTGAGCCAATTGATAAAACCAACTAGGGTTGCTTGTAAGCCCGAAGCCAAAACAAGTGAGTGAGGTTTGTTGGTGAGCCAATTGATAAAACCAACTAGGGTTGCTTGTAAGCCCGAAGCCAAAACAAGTGTGTAAGGTTTTGACTTGTGAGCCTGGTAAAACAAGTCGGCTGTAATCTAAAGATTATAGTGGAAATTCCCAAGTGGAGCTTGGGGAGTGGATGTAGGTGCTAGGTGCACCGAACCACTATACTTCTTGTGTGTTTGCATTGCTTTACTCTTTATCTTCTTTTGCTCTTTAATTGTTGTTTTATTTCATTGCTTCCGTTGCACAATTACTTGAGCACTATCACTCTTCACCTTTGAACTGGATAGCACATATATTGCTTTAATTTTTAAAATACCCAATTCACCCCCCCTCTTGGGCACCATATCTGGGCAACAAGTGGTATCAGAGCTCGGTGCTCTGATTGAAAATCTAACGATTTTGAGCTAAAGATTATGGTAACCCTTGTAGGTATTAGTGTTAGACCACCTTTTTTCAATGGCATAAATTACATATTTTGGAAAACTCGCATGCGCATCCATATTCAATCTATTAGTTATCATCTTTGGAAAACCATTATTAGTGGTCCTCATATTCCTTCCATTTTGGTTAATGGCATTTCCATTCCAAAGCTTGAAGAGGATTGGAATGAATATGACATTAAACAATTTGAACTCAATGCTAAAGCAATGAACTTGCTTTATTGTGCATTGGACTTAAATGAATTTAATAGAGTTTCTACATGCACATCAGCGAAGGAAATATGGGACACACTTGAAGTTACTCATGAGGGTACTCTTCAAGTGAAGAACACTAAAATTAATTTGCTTATACATTCTTTTGAAACTTTTGAAATGATGCATTATGAATCTATATCTAATATGTTTTCAAGATTTATGACTATTATTAATGAATTAAAAAGTCTTGGCAAAATCTATACTAATGTTGATTTGGTGAACAAAATTCTTAGATCCTTGCCAAAATCATGGGATCCAAAGGTGACGGCGATCCAAGAAGCTAAAGATGTAGAAACCTTACCTTTGGAGGAGCTTATCGGTTCACTCATGACCTATGAGTTGAACTTATGGCAAAGGATAGTGGAAGCTGATACAGAAAAGAAAATAATAGCTCTCAAGGCCAAAAGGAAACTCAAGGCAATGATGGCAACTTGGAGCGATAGCGAAGACTCAAGTACGGATGATGAAGTTGCCCATCTTTGTTTCATGGCTAATGAGAAAAAGGTATGTGCTAAAAATAATTATGATTTTACCTTTAAAGAATCACATGATGCATCTAATGATCTTGTGCATGAATACAGTTTGCTAAAAAATGAGCACAAGAAATTAAATAGGCATGTAGATTCATTTTCTCTTGACAACACCAATCTTGCAAATAAAAAAGATGATTTAAATGCCAAGATTGATATTTTGAAAAATGAAAAGAATAATTTTTCTAAAGAAAAAGAATTTTTAGAAAAAGAAAATGTTATTTCAAAAGATTTATGTAAAAAAGTTTTTAATGAGAAAAATATTTTGATTGAGGAAAAGAAGCAAAAACTCTTGAAGAACTTCAATTTTCCTGCTTCTTTCAATTCTTCTTATAAATGTGGTTTCAATGCTTATCCTTCTAGAAAAGTTTGGGTTCCAAAAGGAACCATAATTACTAATCATAAAGGACCCAAGAAAGTTTGGGTACCAAAAGTGTCCACTTAATTTGTTTTGCAGGAATGTCTTGCAACCCAACATGAAGAAAGGAAGTTCTTGAAAAGAGGTTGTACAAGACAATTTAAAGAAGTGGACAAGCTATTTTTTGGACTAAATGGTAAAAGGAAGGATTATGTATATTGGTAAATTCTAAACATCTCCTTCCATAATTAAAATTGTAGATTAATTTTTATTGCATCAATTACTTTGAAAAATTGTTTTAAATAGTTAATTAGAATCAAGTTCGGACTTATCATCATTGGCTATGATCATGAACTTTTTGGTGCTGATGAATTTCATGCTATCATGATTAAATCTATAATTGTAAGACCTTCACTTGATTTTGATTAATGTATTTCATGAAAAATACTTTTAAAGATGCATATTGATTTGAAAAATGTTTTAATTGATTGATTAGAATCAAGCTTAGACTAATAATCATTTGTTGTGATCATGACCATTTTGATATTGATGGATTTCAAGCTCTCATGGTTAAACTTGTGATTATTAGATCTTCACTTGATTTTGATTAATATAGTTTCTAAATTATTTCAAGTGAAATGCTATGATTTATATGTTTTTATTTTTGGCATCTATGCATAATCTAGAAATGATTTGGATCAAGTATAGAACTAGTAGTTAAGGGTTACTTTTAAGAAGAAGGTATGCTTATTGACAAACCCTTACTCTAATAGCTAGACTTGATATCATATTACTTCTAGCATTTGTATGGATATCAAATCATCTTAAAATGAGTTTGAAATAATGCTAAACGTTTTTATACGATATAAATGCTTTGTATTTTGTAAATCATGAATATCTTGAAAATTTTCAAATCTTGATGCATAAGCCTTCATGTTTTATTCCTGAAATAAATGCATATTTTTAAAGGAGGAATAACATTCAGGGGGAGCATCCAAAGATTTGTTATCATATTTGATGCTTTGAATATCTTGTTGATATCATGCTTTGCTTATATTGCTCCGGTACTCCTTCTTGTTTTCAAATCTAATTCTTTGGGGGAGTTACATTCAAATGGTATCATATTCTATTAGCATCAAAAAAAATTTTTATAAGAATTCCTAGTAACCGCTTCGGATTGCGTTAGTCACCATGGCCGTCCGGTCATAGGAGATAAGTAGGGCTTAAAGACCCTCTCTTCCCATTCAACGGGCTCTCTTATGACGTGTAGGGGTGCCGCTGTGACCTTATCCCATGAACAAGTAAGGCGAATGGATAATATACATCAAATCATTTCTTGCATGTGCTTACATTCTTTGGTATCTTGTTCAATTTATATCATATTCAATTGCCTACTTGAATTCATGCATTGATTTTGATGACCTACTTGCTATTCTTTCCAACTTCATTCCCACTTTGTATTGCCTTTCACCCTTTTTCATGATGTCAAAAAGGGGGAGAAAATTATTAAGTATGAAAAGGGGAAGATTGGATAAACATGAAAAATCTTTTGAGAAATGAAAGAAAATGCAAAAGGGGGAGAAGAATGTTTTTAACTAAAGGAAAGAATTAGTAAGAAGAAATTTGAAAATTTTGCATATTTTGAAAAATATTTTTTTAAGATTTTTTGGATCATATTTTGAGGGGGAGCTTGGTGCTTATTGTTTTGAGCTTACATGTTTATCTTATTGTTAATCTTTTTAAGCTTACCCTATTCATATACTTAAAGGTTTTGTCATCATCAAAAAGGGAGAGATTGTTGACTCTGGTCTTGATTTTGATGATTGACAAAATGTTTAAGTATATATGAGTACTAATTATGTTTTAAGTGTATTTCTCAGATCTTAGTACTCAACCATGTTGAATGAAGAAATGCTTGTATTTTAGTTGAAAAAGTCCTTAAATTAATGGAAAATCAAATATATGGACTTTGGAATTAATATGAAAGGATTTGAAGATGGTTCAGCAAGGCCGGCACGGCAAAATTTCAGTGGCACGCTTCAGAGGTCGACACCTGAGGTCAACACCTGTCCAGAGGTCGACACCTGAGGTTAACACCTGTCCAGAGGTCGACACCTGAGGTCGACAATTGATCCAGAGGTCGACACCAGAGGTCAACACCTGTTCAGAGGTCGACACCTAAGGTCAACACCTGTTCAGAGATCGATACCTGAGGTCAACACCTGTCCAGAGGTCGACACCTGAGGTCGACACCTGAGGTCGACACCTGATCCAGAGGTCGACTCATGGCATAACGGCTAGTTTTTCTGAACTTCTGATTTGATTTCTAACGGCCATAAACGACCATATTTTTGATTCTAACGGTCTTGTGGAGTTGTTTCAGCATGAATGAGGTATTTAACCTCCACCAAACTTCAAAAAAGACATAGAGACAAGGTGAAAAGGATTAGAGTGAAAGTAAAAAGCCTTCAAGCAATTCCAAGCCAAAAAGAGTGAGAAATCCAAGAGATTCCTTAGCCAAAAGCTTTCCATCTTTGAGGAATCCAACTTTCAAGAGTTTGGCATTTAGTGAGGTCAAAGATTCCAAGGGAAAAGGCTTGAAGAGTCTCCATCAAGAGCTTCAACGAATTTCTTATTGCTCAAAAGGAGTTTGTATTATTTTAATTCATTGTTTTCATATTCTTTTGTCTTTGGCTATTTTCAAGGGAATTTGAAACTAGTGTGAGGTTTGTTGGTGAGCCAATTGATAAAACCAACTAGGGTTGCTTGTAAGCCCGAAGCCAAAACAAGTGTGTGAGGTTTGTTGGTGAGCCAATTGATAAAACCAACTAGGGTTGCTTGTAAGCCCGAAGCCAAAACAAGTGAGTGAGGTTTGTTGGTGAGCCAATTGATAAAACCAACTAGGGTTGCTTGTAAGCCCGAAGCCAAAACAAGTGAGTGAGGTTTGTTGGTGAGCCAATTGATAAAACCAACTAGGGTTGCTTGTAAGCCCGAAGCCAAAACAAGTGTGTAAGGTTTTGACTTGTGAGCCTGGTAAAACAAGTCGGCTGTAATCTAAAGATTATAGTGGAAATTCCCAAGTGGAGCTTGGGGAGTGGATGTAGGTGCTAGGTGCACCGAACCACTATACTTCTTGTGTGTTTGCATTGCTTTACTCTTTATCTTCTTTTGCTCTTTAATTATTGTTTTATTTCATTGCTTCCGTTGCACAATTACTTGAGTACTATCACTCTTCACCTTTGAACTGGATAGCACATATATTGCTTTAATTTTTAAAATACCCAATTCACCCCCCCCTCTTGGGCACCATATCTGGGCAACAATAATCTTACTGTATTCGGGTATGAATATAATGAAAATCCTAAGTGGTATCTTCGGTAGTGGATGTAGGAGCTGGGTTACTTCGAACCACTATAAATTTGGTGTGTTTGTGTTGTGCTTCTTTACTCCTTTTTAGTTTCTGCAACTTATAACTCTGTCATAGCACCAACACCTTCCAAGGGATTTTTAATTGCACATTACTTGCTTTAAATTTTTAAATTCCTAATTCACCCTCCTCTTGGGTAGCCACCTGGGCAACAATTATGTTTAGTGATTTTGCAAGATTAAAACTAGATCTATAATCTTCTCTCATAAATTTTAGATCTGATTTTTTTTTAAAAAAATTGCATTATTTTTCTTAGTATTTTCTGGTGGAAGGAAATCACGTCTCTTGAGTAGGTATACAAAAGTATACTGTCACGATCTATGAAAGTTATGAGCTACGGTTGGACGTGATGACCCGATATCAGAAATTAGTTGTGTTTAGTGTATGCATATTTGAATTGTTAATTACTTGAAAGATTGCATGTTAATCTTCTAAGCACAACTTAGGATAAGATTATGGTACATTTAGAATTCTAAAATTATCCAACCTAATCTCCAAAAAAATTAAAATTAAAATTTCACAATTTAACATCTGAAATCTGAACATTAAAAATTTAAAATTCAAATTTAAATCTGAAATCCAATCTTGAAATTTAAAGTTTAAATTTTGAGTTCCAAGATTTATCTTTATCTTATCTTGTTAGCTAGTTTGTTTGGTTGTGCATTCAACTTTTCTGAAATCACTTAAGGGCACGCTATCGTAAGATATTGGAAGGATTTCATCACCTTTCCTTGGTCCAAAAACAACCAACCTCATCATGCATTGTCCTAGCCCTAATCTAAAACTGAGTAGCAACCTAATACAGCTTAGGAACACCAATAGGTCGGGTCGAGTCTTGTAAGAAACTAGTGTACTCAATCCTCCAATTATTACTAGAAGCTGGTATCTGAGGTTAGAGGTCCAGAGGAAAACGTCCTAAACGAACTGGTGGTTTTTAATTAGGACCCTGCGACAAGCAGGGGGAGCCTTCCACCACCCCACCTCTTTCCTAGCCAGTGGAAGGACTAATTGTTGAGTTGGGTGTAAATTGAGTTGACTCCTTCTACTTGAGCTCTGGGTCTAGAAGCCCTAGAAGCTAGGATTGTATTGCATGACCACTAGAGCAGGAACTCTATATCAACAACCCCAAACCAAACCAGTACCACCATGGAACCAAATCTAGAAGCCTTGATGCGAACTATGACTGAACAATTTGTCCAACTGGATAATAGGTTTGACCGACTGGATGAGCAATTTGAAAACCTAGAGAGAATTCGTAGGACTCATACAAACCTTGGTTCACCTAAACCAACTACCCTTGGCCTTAGAACCCATCGACCTAAACCCACTAGGATCAGTGCACCAAGTCAAGACCCCGAAATCGGTCAATCTTTCCTTAGCCGACCCATTCCTACTACCCCAATGGTTCATAAGGATGACATTAAAGGGGAAACACATGTAGCCAACCCAAAGTTAGTTGACCATGAAAACACTGAATCCATATAGGAAGGACAAATGGACAAAAAAAACCATGAGGAGCCTAACCCTACTATTAGAGCTCTACCTGAGGGAACACTAGAAGATATCCAAGCCATAAAGCCTAGTTCTGAGATTCAACAACCCAAAGTAATTAGTGAGGACTTGATTTTCTCAATCCAGCACCCTTAGGAGGAATTCACTCCATTAGTCCTAGTTGAAGATCTCTTTCCTGAAATCATTGACTCATCCTTCCATAGAGCAGACCTTTTGTTGCCTGTTGATTTAACCCTATGTCCGAACCTTAGTGTCATCCCCATCCATCAAGGACCATTTCATGAATCCACTTCTTATTTCCTACCCTATCCCAAGGTCTACAATACTTCTAGAACCATTCAATTCCACTTTGTTGAAGTTAGCAGGTTCCATCAATTCTCTGAGCCCGTTAGATTTGCTACCTACTTTCGGAAGACACTTTGGCACTTGCTAGGAACCAAGAACAAATTTTCTACATCCTACCACCCAAAAGCCGATGGCCAAACTAGAATAGCGAACCAAAATCTTGGAAATTTGTTAGGATGTCTGGTAGTCAAAATCATTGGAAATTGGGACCTCCTAATAAAGGATTTCGCCTACTATAAGACCACTAGAAAAAATCCTTTTGAAATTGTTCATGGGTATAAACCTCGAAAGCCTTTAGATCTTATTCCCTTGCCCATGCATGCATGCATTTACAAGTCTGTAGAGTCATATGCATAGCATAATAAGGAATTGCATAAGGAAATAAGTAACAAAATTAAAACAAGCAATGAATTATATAAGCATATGGCTAACTCACATAAAAGATTTAAAGAGTTTAATGAAGGTGACTTTGTCATGATCAGGCTTCAACCTAAATTGTTCCCACTTGGAACCATGTAGAAACTACATGCCCGTAGTGCAAGACCATACAAGATCATAAAGAAATTTGGGTCTAATGCCTATATGTTAGAGTTACCACCTGAATTAGGTACTAGTCCAACCTTTAATGTATCAGATCTTGTTGAGTATAAGGAGCCAATAGCGATACCTAGTGAGCCATTTGGACCTGATTTCATTTTTGAGAGTGACTCTACCCCTGAGTGTCACCGCTAATTTACCAGAATGAAGAGATAAGATTAAGCAGATTTTGGATGACAAAACTATCACTACTAGGAGTAAAGATTATCAACGTTACCTGGTTAGATGGCAAGGTAGACTGGAATCTGATGATTCATGGATCACTTGAGAAGATCTGCAAAGAATCAACTCAGACTTGTTAAAACACTACCAGAGTAGAGTTGACCCATACTCGACAGAGTCGAGTTTCTCCCATCCTGAGAGAATTGGTGAGGAAACAAGAGCTAAGAAGAAACATTAGACCCCTCCAAGCTTGTTGTGGATCACCAATGAGTAGTATGTCTTATTTCAGTCATGAGTAATTGAGTCCTTGTAAATAATTGAGTCTTGTAATTAAAATTAGTCTACTTTGATTGCAAATTGGTCAAGTTAGGTTTGCTTGGACTGAGTCCTATAATTAGTGCTTGATTTAGTCAAGGGGTTTCGTAAGTTAGCCAAGGTTCAAGCCCAATTGTTGAAGCCATGTCATCATGCCACATCATCACTTCATGGAGCCTTGTCACCTGCCACTTGGTGTAGTATGCCATGCCACATCACCTTGGTTGGTCAACTCAATGTCAAAAGAAGTTTGTATATCAAGACATCAAGACATCAAGACATCAAGAGATCAAGAGATCAAGACATCAAGACATCAAGACATCAAGACATCATGACATCTTTTGAAATTTAAAATCAAGATTGGAAGCCATCTCATTTTTCAGTGCCCATAATTTCAAGAATTATAGCCATCCACTCTTTATCGCCCACATCTAAGGAGTGCCTCATTTCATCCTTCCTTTTGTCACCCAACAAGGAGGAATTCTAATGTAAGGGGATGCCTATCTATTCAAAGGAATTTTTCCCATGGAGTCCATCCAAATCCAAAAACAAAAACAAGGAGTCCCATTCCAAGACAAGATGGAGGTTATCCTTATCTATTTTCAAATGTAAGGAGATCAAGTTGAAATCTAAGAAAGATTGACACCAAGATGGAGGAAAATTAGATGCCATCTTCTCATAAATTATCACCCACTCACATTTGAATTTAAGAAGACTGAAATCAAGAAAATAAGAATGCCATCTCATTCTTTTGTCACCCAATATTTCATGTAGCGCCTCTTCTTATTTTGTTGCCCATCTTATTCTTGTCGCCCATCACAATGAGGAGTCCAAGTGCAAAGAGAGCACCTATCCAATTTAAATTTCAAGGAGCTTTCATCCAAGTCAAGAAGGATATTAGAGTCCAATGTTATCATTTATCTTATAGAAATTCACTCTTATCATTCTACCTTGGATGGAGGGTCTATAAATACCACTCCATCCCCCCCTTTTAACTAGTTTATGCTTTGTTAATGAAACTCTGTTATTTTCTCCAATTGCTCTGCTGGGTAAGTATTGTATTTATGAGAGTACTCTGCTGGGTAAGCATTGTATTCATGAGAGTGGGGTGCTGAAGCCCTTAGGGTGTGAAGCCCTAGTTATCATCCAAGTCCCAGGTTCCATGTTCCAGGTTCCAAGTTCCAAGTTCCAAGATCCATGATTCAAGATGCCTTCAACCCTCTTTCCTTTTTCCATTCTTTTCAACGATTTCTCCTCCCACCAAGTTTTGATTGCTATTCTTTTATAGGATCCCCGGTGTTCCAGAATCAAATAGGAGGTCTTCCTTACCATACAACCATCTACAAGAAGATCTGCTCTGAAAGAACTGAAGTTTGAAATCCTACCGCAAGATCTTGAGAGTTGAATCCAGATCTACTACAAAGGAGGGAAAAATCATTATTGGTAAGTTAACCAATTCAAATCTCATTAGATCTGATTAGTTGAAGCAAGAAAGTTCTAGTTTTGGTGTTTTCTTAATCATCGGATCCAGGGTTCTTTATGTGATTGCATGTGAATACATTACGGGTAGCTATTAGTAATCTTCTTGTTTATCTTTCTTAGATTCTTTGATAGCTTTACTTGAGTTTGCTGCCATTGCTCATTAAAATTAAAATTCTAATTCTTATTCATTACATTAGTCTTGCATCCCTCCTGTATCACTTGGCTTTTAATTCTTTGTTTACATTTCCAAGATTATTATTTTCAAAAAAAAATAATCAGCTTGCTTCTTAAATTTCTTGTGCTCAATTTTTAATATTGTATATTCATGCACAAGATCTTCAAAAGCATCTCTTACTTCATTAAAGGTAAAGTCAAGTTCAAAATTTACCTCTTCCTCATTTGCCATGAGACAAAGATTGGCTATTTTTTGTGCTTGCTCCTCTTTGGAGCTTGAATCCTTACTCTCACTTCAAGTTACCATCATTGCCTTCTTCTTGAACTTCTTTTTGGCCTTCTTTCTCATGAATGTCCTGAATTTTCTAGCTACAAGAGCTTTCTTGTCTTCTTCTTCTCCCTCTTCTGAATCCTCACTTGATTATTTTTTAGATGTTTAGGCCTTGAGGGCAATTATTTTCTTTTTCTTCTCATCAACATTCGCTTCCTTTTGCTTTAGGTTCAACTCATAGTCATGAGAGAACCGATGAGTTGCTCCAAAGGTAGGGTTTCAACATCTTTCACTTCTTGAATGGCCGTCACCTTTTGATCCTAAAAATATGGCAAAGACCTAAGAATTTTATTGAAAAGGTCAGCGTTAGACATAAGTTTGCCAAGACTTCTTATACTATTTTTAATGTTAGTAAATCTTGTATACATATCTGTTATGGATTCATTTGGATCCATTCTAAACATTTCATATATATGCACAAGCATATTTATTTTTATATTTTTTACTTGATGGGTACCCTCATGTGTAATTTCAAGTGTGTCCCATATTTCCTTTGTCGATGCACATATGGAAATCCTATTGAATTCGCTAGGATCCAATGCATAATAAAGCAAGCTCATTGCCTTGGCATTAAGCTCAGATTGTTTAATGTCATTTTGATCCCAATCTTCTTCAAGCTTTGTAATGGAAATCATTAACCATAATTGAAGGAACATGTGGACCTCTAACTACCACATTTCAAAGATTATAGTCAATAGAATTCATGTAAATGCGCATGAATGTTTTTCAATATGTGTAGTTTGTGCCATTAAAAAATGGTGATCTATATGAGGCTTGACCCTTAATAATACTAGTACCTATTGCAGCTACCATAGATCTTTTACTCAAGGCTTTTAGACCTACTTAGCTGAGTAGCAAGCTTTGATACCACTCGTTGCCCAGCTAAAGCAATCCAATAGGGGGGGTGAATTGGGTTTTTAAAATTTTTTTAATGAATTAAAACTCAGGTACTAGTATGTTTCTAAAATGTTTGTGTGCTCAATAATAATATGTAGTAGAAGTAATAATGTAAATACAGAAAGAATAATAAGCAATCACAAACACAAAAATTTATAATGGTTCAATGTATCTCAAAATACCTACGTCCACTTTCCAAGCTCCCCTTGGAAATTTCACTATAATCCACCTTGATAACAGTATATTAGTTTTCTAGGCTCATTAATCAAAACCCCTTGGTTTTTACTTAAAGCTAACCAAAAATCTTAGATTAGTTTTCTGAGCTCACTAATCAAAATCCCTTGGTTTTACTCAAGGCAAATGAAAAACCTAGTTAGTTTCTCACTCTAGGCTCGCTAACAACCTTGTTGGTTTTCACACAGGGCTAACCAACAGCCTCAGTACTAGTTTCAATCCCCTTAAAACTAGTAACAAAAAAATAACACAAGTACAATATAAGAATATAATAAGCTTTCTCAAAAAGAAAATAAACTCGATGAAGCTCTTGAATGTGGCTGAAAAGCTTTGTCTTCAAGTTGTTGAAGCCTCAATCAATGCTTGAAGATGTGGGCTTGAAAACTTTTTCTGAATCAGTATGCTTGAAGGCTCAAATCTCTCAAAGTATTGGATACTTGAAGGTTTTCAATGGTTGCTCTCATTAGTTCTCTCAAATCTCTTTTTTCTCCCTTGTGTTTGGTAGTATTTTAATACCTTTCCAATCCCTAAAAAATAGATTATAGCCATTGGAGAGGAGAAACTAGTCGTTAGACATGAAATAGGAAAGTTTCGTGCTTCAAAAACTAGTTGTTATTGTGCTGTCCGATCCGCATGTATCGATACATCAGACCATAAGTCGACACATGAGTCAACACAAGAACAAGTATGTCTTCTAAAGCTTTCTGGAATGCACTAGTGCATCGACACTTCTTTTGGTGAGTAGATACTTGAGTCGATACTTCATCTCCATGAGTCGACACTTGACCAAACTCCAGAAATCATCATGTTTTGTATCATGTTTGGTCTCAGGCCTTGAGTCGACACATGAGTCGACACTTGGTTGTTCATGAGTTAACACTTCTGCATGCCGGCTAAAATTTTTTTGCATATTAGCTCAAGCTTCTGTGAATCAACACTTGAGTCAATACTTATTCTCCATGAGTTGAGACATGACTAAAATAGTGTTGAAACTTGTCCAAACTAAAATTTTGAGCTCCCCAAAGTCTTTCTCATGTTTCAAAGTCCATGTAGCTTGAGAATTTATGATCTTGAATGACTTCTTCAACTGAATAATGAGTGTTTCGATCTTACAATATAAACTAACCTTGATGAGTACCTAAATCTAATAAACACACTTTTAACATATAATTTGTACTTATATATACTTAAGTATTTTGTTATTCATTAAAATCAAGATGGGAGTCAACAAGCATTGATGCCATTTGCTCTAATTAAGAAGCATCAAATAACCTCCAATGATCTTATGGGATGACCCATGCATGGGAAGTCTCTACTAGTCGCATGGGAGACCAATCCCATCACGGCAACCGACATAGCTAGGAGGTGGAGCTCCCTCTTCCTCCACCTCTACCTCTAGCTGATCAATCTATGTATATCACAGCACTTGCACAGCAGGTCCAGTCCCTGACTATGGTAGTGCACCAGCTACACCATCACCACTGGTCCCTGGTGACATAATAGTAGCCGGGGATGCCTACAACCCATTATGCCGATTCCTATGCCAGACTATGGTCCTTCTGAGAAGGGCCATCTCGTGCACAAGCAATCTCATATCCGCGAGGGAGCTTACAGGTGAATGGGAGAGGCACTGGAATGATTTGGTTGGCTAGGAAAGGCACTTCCCAGTCTTGGACCGTGGTGCAGTGTCACACCGGTGATGCCGACATGGCAAGCAATTGAAGCACGAGTTCCTCTAATCGATACCCTCTTCTCTCCTAATGCCCTCCACGAAGGGGTCAACAGATGAGGCCATTCACCACCGAGCAAAGAAGTTCCTTGAGGAGAAAGAGTGCAGACTGGCTAATCTAGCCTGCTAGTTTATCTAGATTCAAGTCTCCTCGCATGAGCCCATGAGCTATGATGCTCACCCAATTTCTCTCATAAAATATAAGAGGAACCGATCCCTAGCCAGTTCAGAATGCTCCAAGTGGATCCTTATGATGGGACCACAGATCCCCTTGATCACCTTGAGAGTTATAAGGCCCTCATGCAGGTCCAAGGGACCATTAATGCCCTCCTTTACATTGCCTTCCCACCTATGCTCTGCAAGGTGGCCCGAGTTTGGTACTCCACCTTGAGCCAAGAATCATTGACTACTTTGAGCAGCTAGAGAAAATGTTTGTGGAACACTTCAATGCTTGCCAGAAAGTGCCACGTGAGGCTGATAGCCCTTTTTCATCCGACAGCGGGACCATAAGTCACTTCGGGATTACATGTCTCAGTTCAAGATAGCTACCCCGGGGATCTACAACCTTGATGAGCCCATCGCCATGCTAGCACTGAAGAGAGGACTCAGGACCTCTTGCTTCACCTACTCCCTCGACAAGAAGTCCCCAAAGTCCTACTCGGAGCTCCTCCTCTATGCTCATAAGGACATCCATGCAGACGAGGCTGACCGCACTAGGGGGAGTTGGATGGGAGGCCCAGGGGGAGGGGAGCGATCAGTTTGTGCCCAAGGCCATCTCGACCCCTCGAACGGGTCCCAATCCGAGGGATGGTCCTACTAAGGATAAGAAGTACACACCTCTCCTCACCCCAAGGGCCAAGATCCTAATGGAGATTAAGGATGAGTGCCACTTGTAGCGCCCTCCCCCACAGAAGTCATCTAGTAGATGCAAGAAGTCCTGGTATTGTCAGTTCCACCATGACCATGGCCATGACACCCATGAATACTAGCACGTGAAGAGGGAGATCAAAGACCTGATCAGGAGAGGCTACCTCAAGAAGTTCATGAAAGGAAGTGCTCTGCCCAGGACCTAGAGGGAGAGACCCGACATCCCACCATCGATAACCAGCCCATGGAGAAGCCAATGGGGATGATCTCCTGGAGGGCAGGATAGGGGCCAAAGAGAGCTAGGGGGAGGGAGAGGACTAATGATGTACTCACCTGCATAGAAGAAGGCTAGCTAGGGTGGATAACCCAAATAATGATACTGTTGTTATGGAAACAATAATAGCTAAGCATCCTATAAAGAGAATAATGGTTAATAGTGGAAGCTCCACCGACATCCTTTTTTATGATGCCTTTGCAAGGATGAACTTGTCCCCTGATCTAATAAAGCCGATTGATGTGGCACCTCTACTGACATGGAGCCCACTGGCAGCTTCACTGGTGAATAGTCCTCCACCTGGGCGTGGTGGTCGATGTGGTACATTTGCTGACATGGAGCCTTACTGGTGGCCATGTTGGCAAGTGCCCCGCCACCTGGGCATGGTGGCTAAGTAAGGAGCCAAGGCGAGCCCTCCTACCGAGATCAGCTCCCAGCCGGGATCGTGCTCATAAGGCGAGCCCTTCACTTGTGGTCAGCTCCCAGTCGGGATCATGCTAATGCTACCAAGGTGAGCCCTCTTGCCAAGGTCATGCTCATAAGGCGAGCCCTTCTCCTGAGGTCAGCCCTCGACCGGGATCATGCTCATGCTGCCAAGGCGAGCCCTCCTACTGAGGTCAGCTCCCAGCCAGGGTCGTTCTTATAAGGCGAGCCCTCCCGGTCGGGGTCATGCTCATGCTGCCAAGGTGAGCCCTCCTGCCTAGGCCAACTCCCGGTCAGGATTATGCTCATGCTACCAAGACGAGCCCTCCGCCTGAGGTCAGCTCTCGGCCGGGGTCATGCTTATGCTGCCAAGGGTGGGCCTCCTGAAGGGAGATCCCTCCCTACCATTTGAAGGTCAGAATTCTCACTAGCGATAAAGGAAGGAAAGATCAACAGTAATTCAAACCACGGCACGGGGTCCTTGTCCATCTATAGTCCCCGGGAGGTGGCACACGCCTTGCCATTAATCTAGGTTCTGCAACATGCCGCCCGTATGCTCTGAGTGAGGTAAGTCCCATCAGCCTGAGGCCCTATAATGTACCGCCATGTCCACCACCGTATGACCGCAGGATGTTAAACCATATAGTGCGAGACCCAGAGTTCCCCCCAAGAAGAGGATCCTACCGAGGCCCCTAGGCCCTACAACACATTGATGGCCCCTCCTAAAATAGAAGCACCACACCTTCAAAGGGACACTAGGACAAAACCCCCATGGGGAGAGAGACCACCACAGAGGGACAAGGGAGAAAAAAGAAAAAGACAAGAAAGGTAAGAGGAGACTAAGCAAGTGGAGCGGGAAGAGAGAGGCAAGCAAGCAACTGAAAGCTCAGTGGCCAAGCGACCGGCCAGAGAACCATCCTGCTCCCTGCTCTCCATTCTTTCTTTCTTTTTGCTATTTGAACATCACTATCTTGTCACCCCCTGAGTCGAGGGAGTCCCCCAAGCTCTCCTCCTTAGGGATTCTATTTCCTTCGATCATTCCACTAACTTGATCATCGGAGTATCCTTGCTAAAATCCCCAGCCAGGGTCTCCTCCATTTTCTAGGCCAGCGAATCCAGGAGCTGATCGAGAGAGGGAAGGACCTAGCCCCCGACAACGGGGGCCCGCCTAATGCATCGGAGCTGCAAGCCATGGCAATCTTGGTGGCAACATCGGTGTTCACACCCCTTGTTGGCTTCCCCGTAGATTCGGTTGGGATGGAGGGAGAGATATCCTCCCGATCACTACCGGGATGCCATCCCGGCAAAGTACCATAATGGTGACCTTCACCGTCATAAGGCTCTCCTCGACCTACAACATGAAAGAATGGTGTCCTAAAAGCCAATCAATGTAAGGGCATTTTCATGATCTTCCAAATCATCTATGATATTATTTATCAATAAAAGGTATCTATTGATTCATCATACTACTGCATCTTATCAAGATTATGATGAACCCCATAGATTAGGAAAATGGAATTACCGTTATGATGGAGATCATAATGGTAAGACCCAGGTTCCTATAAACCCTAATCTAAAATGTTCCTAGTCATTGGATAATCGATTCAGGGATCGATGAATCCAGAAAGACTAGCACATCTTATGTATGCTCGATGGAAAGGGTGGTTGGTCTCACAACCACTTATGTTGAGACACTACTACAAGGATGTGGGTGCTCATTAGGTTATGAGTTCACTAAACTGATCTGACAAGAGAACATCAAATGGAAGTCTTACTTACTTGTCAAAAGAATGTTCTCTTAGTGGGAATTGTGCATGTGATCCTTAAACCTGAGACTACCAAAGTATCTTATGCACATGAACCCATGTTTTGGTGCATACTCACTCATCATAATTAAGTCATGTATGGGATGTTTTTGGATATGGTGGATTGTGTATGAAGGCAATGAGTAAGTCAACATGGAATCGATTACTTTTAGTAAGAGGAGAAGTTATTCCGTGTGATCTCTTCGAATGATGACTCAGGAAGTCTTTGATCAAAGCAGGATGAGATTAGATAGGGTTTCTAGTCTTTCATCGATCGAGTCTTCATTATCAAATTGAGATTCAAAATGATTAAGTGCTAGGGTTTGACATTTATCCATGCTCATCACTTAATCGGGATATAGGGAGATCGAATGATTGAATTGCATGATAACATTCCACTGAAGGATATTTTGATACTTTTTACCAAATTCCTCATCTTCTGGGTAGGCATGATACATTGCTAGATGTCAATCATTCTTGTGGGTTTTCATGAATCAATTGGATTGAATTCATGTGTCAATTTGAAAGCTAGTTCAAATTGGTAACTTAGGTCAGCTCAATTTGACCTCATTAGGTCAAATCGGATTTGATTGGATCGAATTAGCTTGGACCTAGACCTACTGCTAGCTAGATATGGAACCCAAAAGATCACACACATTAGGAAATTGATCGAGAAAGTCAATTGGCATTTTATTAGGGTCATGGGATCCTATTTGGTTAGCTAGATTACACACTAGCATGTGTATGCTAACCTAACTCCTAACCCAATTGAATTGGGTCTAAAAGGTTGCTAAATGGACTAACCAATTTATGAGAGACCTAAATTGGGTTGTGTCCTAAGTGGGACAAAATTATCAGATTTTATCTGATAATTTTTGGACATTTTATACGCCATATACCAAGAGTCCTAAGGGCATGGAACTCTTGGTGCCAAAAGAAATGGTCGGCAATCAAAGGGGCGTAGAATAACCAAGAGTCCTACTTGTTGATCACTTGTAAGGTGATAAACTACACCTTATCCCCTTTCATATGACACCCATATTGCATGGTCTTTGATTGGTCAAAGATGGGAAATGGCATGGAGAAAGGTGGCGCACAAGTGAAGAGTAGCGACTCTTCACAATTGGCACGCAGAAAAAGACCTAGAGTCCTTCTGCTTTGGGACTTTTTTTCCAAATGAAGCAGGGCACTCCATAGCCTCATCTTCATGCCAATTGAATGCTTATGACTAGTTAAAACAAAAGGAAGTTCGGTGGAAGTGACTTGGCACAAATGAAGAGTTGCGACTCTTCATTTGGCACAAAAGCATAAGCAGAATCCTTCTGCTTCAAGGAGTTACAAATCACCAATATTTTCCTATGAAAAGCCATTTCCCTTGGCCCTTTTAAAACTAGTATTTGACATGTGTCTAGTGGAGAAGTCGGTTGAATTCATGAAGGGACTTGAATGAGGTTGTTGGTGCATGAAAATAGTTGACCTTTCATTTATAAGACTCTTTCTATATGAAGAGTCTTATTTGATATTTTGAAAGGCTTATCAAAGGATGATGAGAAGGCTTATCTGGCACCTTTCCCTCTCCTATAAATAGCCCTTGGTGTTTAGGCCGAAGGGTATCAGAATTCTCTTCTTTCTTACACTCTTACATTGTCACTCTATCTTCCCACTCTCTTCCTTCCCTTGTTAGAGGATAAGCATTGTCTTAAGACAAGCTCACCATTTTAAGACAAGGGTTAAGGAAGTAAATTATGAAGTGAAAGAAAAGAGTGAAGAGAGTTTTGGAAAGGGCTCAGAGAGCTCTACTGGAGGGCAAGGGTCTGAGCATGAAAGGAGAGGCTACCAAAGGAAGAAAGGCCATCAAAAGAGTCCCAATGATTTAAGCAACCTACTAAGGAGTGCTTCCTAGGTTCCATTCTTGTGTGGATCATCTCTAGAGGGCATGCACTTATGTGCCTAGTGGAAAGAAGAAGAAATTAGCATTCCAGGTATTTTTTCAAACCCTAATTGCATGACTTGTTAATTGTAATGAATAAGGGATCTTGGGCTTAGGGTTTCAAGTTGTTTGGAGTTTCAAGAAAGAAATTTTTTGAAATCCATTATTCTGCTATGCCATCGTAACCCTAGAAACTTAACACAATATATTCCTAAGGTGTCGCAAGTTCAACTTGCTTGATGCAACCATATCGACCAAGTAGCTCCTCATCCAGTTCATGACTCCATATGGGGTTTGGGAGATGAGAGGGTCTCGATAGCTAGTCCCACACTGCATGCAAACTATCCCTTGAGCCAAAGATAATGAGGAGGGCCCCACAATCGATGCATTAGGCTTGAGGGAGCTAGAGCCAAAGGGAGGGCCGGTGGAGTGCTTGCTATGCTCCCCCATGGTGAAGATCTCCTAAAGATGGTGCAAGTAGGAGCTCTCCTAGCTAAAGAAGAGAGAGCTTGCCTGATGAGCTTCTTGCAGGCGAATGCCGATGTCTTCACCTAGACTGTAGCAAATATGTCCAGAATTCCTCCCGAGGTGATCACTCACAAGCTGAACATTGACCCCAATTATCATCCGGTCCATAGAAGAAGAGAAACTTCACCCTAGAGAGGCAAAGGGTGATAGATGAGGAAGTCGAAAAGCTCCTCATTGCAGGCCTCATCTGGGAGGTGTAGTACCCTAATTGGCTAGCAAATATTGTCATGGTCAAGAAAGCTGGTGAGCGCACCAGAATTAGACAAAAGATTACAAGGCTCCATTTGGATCTCTAATTGATGTATTGGAAGTATGTCACCTTTGATTCTATCAATCCTGAGTCACTTGAGTCCCATGATAAGGATCGAGTCCTGTAATAAAGAAAGTCAATTGAGTCCATCAAGTCAATTGAGTCCATTAAGTCCATTAAGTCAAGTGAGTCCATCTATTCATTTGAGTCCTGTAATTTTGATTTCTTTCATTCAAGTTAAGTCCAATAGTAGAGTCACCAGACCCCACTGAAGCAGGGAATGAAGACTTCAAGTACTTGGGCCTCACTCAAGTCGCCCAAGCCCACAAGTAATTGGAGCCAACCCGAGCCCACAAGGAGTTGGCGCCTCAACAGGAGTTGGCACCCAAACCCACAAGGAGTTGGCACCTCCTAAGCCCACAAGTAATTGGCACCTCCCAGCCCAACAAGGAGTCAAGCTTCCCAATCCAACAAGGAATCAAGCCTCCCAGTCCAACAAGGATCAAGCATCCTTATCCCACCCAAACAAGTAGGCGCCCCCTTTTTTCCATGTATATACTCCAACTTTGACAGAGAGTCTAAGAGGCCTGGGTGAATTATAAATACCCCTCCTCCCTCTTGTAAAAGAAAAATGAATGATTAATGAATGAAAGAGTTCTTTTTTCTTCTAGTTTCCTTTGCCTTGAGCATTGACACTCCGTGAGGGAGAGGGTGAGAGGCCCAAACCAACCAATCACTATCTTCCATCTTCATGCCTTATACGCCCATCCATCTTCAAGCCCTAGCCATCCCCTCCATCATCCCACTTGGTCGCTCCTTCCTTCCATCCAAAACACTTGGCCGCCCCATCCTTCCATCCAAAATCCTAGGCCGCCAACCATCCTTCCATCCAAAACCCTAGGCCGCCAACCATCCTTCCACCAAAACCTTAGGCCACCAGATCCTCCTCCAGTCCAAGACAACACAGACTTCTCCCTTCTAGCCAGGAGTCTAGGCATCCACAAGCACTCCAGGCCCTACATCATGCGATGCCTTCATCTTTAAGCCTTCTCCATTTTCTCCTACCTTCTAGTGTCTTTTTGTTGCACACCTTTGCTTTCTCTAATCGAAGGATCTCTTTTCCTTGGTGTTTGCAGGATCCCTCAGGTACCATGCCTTGTAGAGGAGGTCCTCTTTGATAATTAAACCGCAATCCAGGATCTAAGAGTTCAGGAGAACCTAGCCTCTTCATCCAGTCGCATCCTTCGAGAGATTGTATGATCCCGCTGCTTTCAAGAGAAGGAATAATCATTGCCAGGTATTCCAAACCCTTCCCTTCTCCTAGATCTGATTTGTTGAAGGGTAGATCGAGCATGTTCTAGTTAGGGTTTCTTAATCCATGTGATCCTACTTTCTTATTTTTCTTGAAGGTTAAACTTAGTGGGGATTGTAACATTAATCATCATAGGTTAACTTGCATATTTTTTAGCTCATTTTCGGGAATAGAAGCATCATAAAACCTGAGATCATACTTATATTAATCTGAAATTGCTTTCTTCTTTTTATGATGATCACTTGCATGCCTTATATTCCCCATCATCTTTGGTATCAGAGCATGGTTAGGACATGTTCATGCATAGTAATTAGAAAACTCTGCATGCTAAAATTTCTGCATAGTACCCTAGACCTAGGACTTGTTTCTCATTAAAACACTTTTGTTTATCACCAATCTTTGCATCCATCAATCACATAGTTAATCTTCTTTAATTCTAAAATTTTATTTTAATTTTCAGATTTGAAAATACAAAAAAAAATCTACATGAAACCCCAAGTCTACATTGCTGAAGTTTATGCATAACTAGATTAGGGCTGAATTTTGTTTACAATGAAACCTTCAAAAAAAAATTTTCTTTGGACTTAATTAACTATTATTAGTCTTTGTTAAATCTTCCATTTGCATAAAAAAATAGAAAAATAATTTATTTTTGCATATTTTTCTGATTTTAGTTTCATTTTGCATATTTCATGTGTGTGCATGCATAATTGAATTTACTTAAGGACAATTTCACTATGTCATATAAGGGAAGGATTTCATCACCTTTCTTTAGTCCAAAACAACCATCCTCATCTTGATCCCAAGGCTAATTAAAATCAAGTAGAAACGTAAAGCAGCTAGGGACACCAACAAGTCCAGTTCGTGGTATTGTGAGAAAGCTAGTTGGTGCGGGAACCAGGATTAGACAGAGGCTCATCAACCCTCTATGGATCTCTGATTAGGATTCTAAGTCTTTTTTGGGTCCTGTAATAAGCTTAAGACATTTAAGCCTGAGTAATTTGCATTCGAGTCATGTAATTAATATCTAGTTGGTTTCAATTTCGGTTTAGCCTTGTAATTTGGCCAGAGTGAGTTAATTTGGTCAAGTTAGGGTCAATGGGTCCTAAAATTAGCCTAGTAGTGATGCAGGACAAAAGGGAGGGGGCTAGGAGGATCGTTGGAGAGCTGAGAAGTCTCCTATGATTAGGGTCAAGAAGGCGAAAAAAATATGTAGGGGCAAGAAGATGGATACTCTATGGACTTGAGACTTACCTTCATGGAGAGACGTCACACCTCTAGGGCATCTCACCCATCCCACTACATGTAGTCTAGGGGATCCCACCCATCTCACTACATGCAGAGCTTAGGGCATCCCACCCAAATCGCTACTTGGGGCCGTGAAGGAGAAGCTCCAAGATCATAAAGGGGACTTAGCTAGGGAGAAGATAACTAGAGCCTCACACACCTCGATGCTCGAAAGCGAAGGAACTGGGGTTTCACACCCCTCGACACCCGCAGGTGAAGGAAAGATGGGCCTCATGCCCGGAGGCAGAACCAAGAACACTTTTTCTCAAAAACTCAAATTCATCATCATCTCAGATCTTATAGAGTCTAGGGAGCCAGCAGTGACACCTAGCAAGCACCTTGAGCCTATCCCTTCCTTTTGAGAGAGACCCACCCCAGAGTGTCCATAGACAATTTGGCCTTTTGGTGAGGAAAGATTAAGAGAATCCTAGATGATCAAGCTATTGGTACCCGGAATAGAGTCTATCAGAGGTATTTGGTCCAGTGGCAAGGTTAGCCAGAATCAGAGGACTCGTGGATCACCTGTGAGGATCTGCAGCACCTCAACCCAGACCTACTCGAGCACTAAAAGAGCCAAGTTATCCCATACTCGATGGGGTCAAGTTCCTCCCACCCCGGGAAAATTTGTGGGGGCACCAGGACCAGACACAGATTACTGGGTCCTATTTGTTTACCTAGCCATGTGTCAAATTTTGTAATCAACTAGAATTGAGTACTATAATAAGTTGAGGGTAGTTGATTTGTTTCAACCTTCAACATAGTCCAGTACATTGAGTCCAGTATACCAATATAAGTTCAGTGTGAGTTCACTTCTTATACAAGAGAGGAGGCTATGCTATTTTAGAGTTCCACCATACCTCATTCTAAAGCCAGAAGTAGTTACACTAGCATAGGGGAGCTCAATCGACACCCAGGTACCCTGATTGTGCCTTGATTTTTCCCGGATGCCATTTCAGATGCCAAATTCCCTCCAGATGCTTCCAGAATATTCTAGATGATAGGAGCTTATGTTTACCAGGCTATCCCAGCACTCCAGGCCTCCAAATTCAAGCCCAGGAAGTAAACACAAAACAAGAGAACTAAGATTCCCTTTTGATATCGGGAATATGCCAGCCCAGGGAACCAGACACCCCAGCTTTCAGGGGGCCCAAGCCCAAGCTCTCCAAGCCCATGGCCAACCTCCCCCTTGCTGCCCTAAAGCCCACACACCCAAAGGAGGGGCGTCCATGGAGTTTGACTAGGTCCAAGTTGAATAAAAGTGGGAGAAGACAAAGCCTTTTCCTAACCTAGTTGGGATTTCTAATCCTTTTAAACTTTGTAATTCTAACCTAGCTAGGAGAGGACTTGTATTCCAATTTGGAATAGGATTTGTAACCCAAGTGTAATCATGGTTAGTGAGGGCATGGAAACTCTATAAATACCCCACCCCTCCCCCTCTTGTAAGCATCTATTTCTTATGAATACAACTTGCTGAAATTTTGTGATATTGCCTTATATTTGGTGTTCTAGTGTTGGTTCTCTTGTTTTTGTGTGCTCTCTTTGTGTTCCTGGATTGAAACCCTGCTGCCCTAGCTTCCAACTGCATCTTTGGAGATTAGCCACACCTAGAAGAAGATGCCCTAGCTGCTGCTCCAATCAAGCAACTGCTTCTTCCCCGGGACATCCGCACATAAATCTAGTTCTTTCAATTCAAAACCCTAGACCTTTTCTATTTTTTATTTGCTATTTTGATTGACCCCTGATGCTTGCAGGATCTTCGATGTGTTTCCCCTCCCCTGATGAGGATTTCTTTGCCTTCAGACCAGGTCCAGATCAGCCATCTGATTCAAGGAACTGAAGCTTCTTCATCCAAGCTCCGATCAGAGTGTTAGTGATCCCTTCTGTTGTTGAGTTTTAATCTCTGACTGGTATGAACCATCCCTTCTCTTATTATATGATTTTGATGAAGATATACTATCCTAAACCGAGAGTTTCTCAACTATCGGGTCCTGGATATTTTGTTGGTTTCATGAGTATGCCTGCGATCCGATGATTCTTTGCACTACTAGTCTTTACGCTTGTTTTTACTTTATTTTGGGAATCTAGCCTGCACATAAATTATAAAATTATAAAAAAATTTTTACTATTTTCCATGCATGTTTAGTAGTCTTAGAGTCATCCCGCATCAATTAGGATTACAAATTCAAGTCAATTTGAAGATGGGTTTAAGCAAATTTGAAGATGGGTCCATAAGTGAGCAAATAAGTCCAGCTTGATCAAGCCACTTCTCCACGCCAAGTTAGGACTGCTAACTAATCTTCAAAGCCATGGAGGATGCCACATCAACAATGCCACATGTCATGAGAGCACCACATCACCAATGCCACATGTCATGAGAGGTGCCACATCACCAAAGCCATGTCAAACACCTTGGATGGCCATGTTTATGATAAAATTTCAAATTCAAACTCCAAGATGGGCACCCTATAACCCCCCTTGATCCAAGCAGGCATCATCCTCACTCCACTCCACAAATGAAGCCACATCACCAAGATCAAGCCAAGCATCTTGGTCAGCCAAGCTTCATGAAAGAAATTCAAAATTCAAAGCTAAGCGCTCATTGATTCATGAAGACAACAATCCCCATTCCACTCCTTAAATCAAGGTTGTAACCCCCTTTTCAATTGTATTCAAATGAGGACTTGAGAGCTTATAAATGTGGCCCTAACCCTCTTGTAATGGGACAATGATGAATGTTGAATCAAATGAAATTTTGAAATTTTTCTAGCCCTTGTCTTTGTGACTTGAAACTCTGTGAGAGAGTGAGCCTTCATTTTCGAGTGTCGAGGGGTGTGAGGCCCAAGATATCCTCTTCCTACACAAGCCACCAACCCACCTCCCAAGTTTGGATGCCCCTCTGGAAGCTCCTCTTGGATGCCCAACAAGAAGAATCACTTCTTGACCGCCACCCTTAACTTCACCCCTCTTCATTTCTTTGCTATCTTACTCCTTTTTATTTTCTAACTCGGTTCTAGGTTGCTTGTAGATCCTTTAGGTGCCACGGACAAAGGAGTCAGCCTACCTTGCCTCAAGACCATTTGATGGAAAGCCGGTGAACCCGTAGGGTCGAGGGCTTGATCTTCCAGGCCGCATCCATAAGTGTAAGCAAACTCAGCATCAGGCGCTTCAGAGTTTCAAAAGGTTTGCACTTCCTAATCTTCTGAGTAGGGTTATTGATTTAGAGCTAAGTTTTATCGAGGTTTTCAATCCCGTAGTCTTACTTTATCATTGTTTTGGATCTATTTTTACATGCTAGGGTTTCTTGATCACTATGCGAGTCTCCCGATCTCTTCTTAGTTTGATTTCAAGAGTTTGCCAACTCATTAAACATAAATCATAAAACAATCACTTGCATGCATCTTAGTCCCACATCATCTTGGTATCAGAGCCTGGTCGGGGCTTAGTTTTCTTTAAGTACTCGAATCGGGTGCTTCACAATGGCCGTCTGGTCATAGGAGAAAAGTAAGGCTGTAAGACCCTTTCATCCCTTTGAAGAGATCTCCTATGTCATGTAGGGGTGCCACTATGATTGACCCTTGAAGAACAAAACAAAGAGATAGGCATCTTTAGGATTATTTTCTGCATCACGTCCATCCCAACACATGGTCTATTATTTTTTTTTCTACATGTAGAAAGATTTGAAAATTTTGATTCTTGATTTGCTAGATTTTATACATTTGATTTTATTTTTGAAATTTTTTTTAGGATTTAATTCAGTTTGTGGAATTTATGTATGCTGATTACTACCTGAGAACAGTTCTGCCCTAGAATTTCAGTATATAGTTATTTCAGCCTCTTTAATTCTAGCATAGTTTAATTTCTGCACTTTAGGTTCATATCATTTAATTTCCAACAATTTATTTTTCTACCAAAATACATCAATACACAAAAAAAAAACTTAATTGCACATCATTAGATTTCATATGTATGCCATCATATGCATAACTTACTTTAAGGGCAATAATATCATAAGATAAGGAAATGAGGTCATTACCTTTTGATGGGGAGATCAAAACCCATCAGGGTTTTTTTTCTTTTTCTCCCATATTTTTTTATTTTATTTTGTATTTTTTTATTCTAGCTATTCCATATATCCCCGCTATTCCCATTTTATTCCATACTTATCCCTGACTTATCCATAGCTATTACTATCATCTTCTCCACCTTTTCACTCAGATCCAAGCCCCCCTGCCCTCCATTCCCAGCCGACGCCACCGCTGGATCGCCTCCCTTCCCTATGCCGGCCGCCTAACCCGTCATCTCCGGTCATCTCCGCCCGTGCCATCGCCTACCTCTCGCCGATGCCCTGCTGCCATGGTGATCGCCTCCCCTCACCATGAAGACTCCACCGTCCATTTCGCCATCTCCGCCCTGTGCCATCACCGGCATGACCCCTCCGATTAGCATTTCCACAGCCACCGCCCATGGCCATTCCCCGGGATCCACTGGCCCATCCACCCTCCACCTCGCCCGCGAGCACCGCCTCCCCCAAATCCTCGTGATCGGTGTAAAAATGGTAGATCAAAGATCATCATTCCCCAAATTGCTCGGACAGTGATTGCAATCGCAAATGTCTGCAGGATTGCTCAAACGGAAAAGGAGGCTTTTGCAAGATAACTCGAGGATTACATAATTGCCATTGTTATTGCTGATGTAGCTGGTTTAAATCAGTCATCAATAATGAAATGGCTCTGAATAAGATGGGACACTATCCACGGGTAGACCTTTGTCTAAAGGTTCTCTTTCTTCTTCAAAAAAAAAAAAAAAACAAAGAAAAAAAAATTCCATGTATATCCTTAATTGGTTCCTTAGTCTTGTAAGCCTATAAAAGGGCATCCCCTCTTGTATTTGGTTTTTGGTGAAGAATAAAATGAGTTCTTAGAAGATTGTTTTTTTTGGTTCGGCCCCGCATGGGGAGGGTGAGAGGCCCAATAGTGTTGCCTTCATTCATTAAGAACATCGACCTCCATGAGGGAGTGGGTGTGAGGCCCGTTATTGCCTTCGTCTTTAGGCATCAAGGGGTGTGAGACCCTATGCCTTCGCCTTTGGGCGTCGAAGGGTGTGAGACCCTATGCCTTCGCTTTCGATCATCGAGGGACGTGAGGACCTAGTTTGCCTTTGTCCTTCGAGACATCGAGGGGTGTGAGGCCCTGGTTATCCCCTTCTTGACCCTAATTCTAGGAGACTTCTCAGCTCTCCAACGATCCTCCTAGCCTATTCCCACATTAATTTGGTATCAGAGCGGGAGAGGATTAGGGTTTAAAAAAAAAAAAATTTGCATCGAGCCTAACTCGACGGAGTCGAGTTTTTCCCATCCTAGGGAAATGATGAGGACATCAAACCCATCAAGATTTTTTTTTCTTTTTCTCCCATATTTTATTATTTTATTTTATATTTTTTTTATTCCAGCTATTCCATCTATCCCCGCTATTCCCATTTTATTCCATACTTATCCCCAACTTATCCCTAGCTATTCCTGTCATCTTCTCCACCTTTCCGCCCAAATCCAAGCCCCCCTCCCATCCGTTCCCAATCAACACCACCACCGGATAGCCTCCCTTCCCTACGCCAGCCGCCCAACCTGTCATCACCGATCATCTCCACCAGTGCCATCGCCCACCTCCCACCGATGCCCTGCTGCCATGGTGATCGCCTCCCCTCGCCTAAAGACTCTGCCATCCATTCTTCCATCTTCACCTAGCACTGCCACCGACGTGACCCCTCCGATCGGCATTTCCACACAGCAACCGCCCACGGTCGTTCCCTAGGATCCACCGCTCGTCCGCCCTCCAACTCGCCCACGAGCACTGCCTCTCCCAAATCCTCACGATTATGGAAAAAATGGCAGATCAATGATCATCATTCCCCAAATTGCTCGGACAATGATTGCAATCGCAAATGTCTACAAGATTGCTCAAATGGAAAATTTGGCTTTTGCAAGATAACTCGAGGATTACATAATTGCCATTGTTGTTGTTGATGTACCTGGTTTAAATCATTCATCAATAATGAAATGGCTCTGAATAAAATGGGACACTACACATGGGGAGACCTTTGTTTAAAGGTTCTCTTTCTTCTTCAAAAAAAAAAAAAACAAAGAAAAAAAAAATTCCATGTATATCCTTACTTGGTTCCTAAGTCTTATAAGCCTATAAAAGGGCATCTCCTCTTGTATTTGGTTTTTGGTGAAGAATAAAATGAGTTCTTAGAAGATTTTTTTTTTTTTTGGTTTGCCCCCGCATGGGGAGGGTGAGAGGCCCAATAGTGTTGCCCCCGCATGGGGAGGGTGAGAGGCCCAACAATGTTGCTTTCGTTCTTTGAGAACGTTGACCTCCGCGAGGGAGTGGGTGTGAGGCCTGTTAATGCCTTCGTCTTTGGGCGTTGAGGGTTGTGAGACCCTATGCCTTCACCTTTGGGCGTCGAGGGGTATGAGACCCTATGCCTTCGCTTTCGAGCATCAAGGGGCGTGAGGCTCTAGTTTGCCTTGTCCTTCGAGACATCAAGGGGTTTGAGGCCCTGGTTATCCCCTTCTTGACCCTAATCCCAGGAGACTTCTCAGCTCTCCAACGATCCTCCTAGCCTAGTACCATATCACCTTTCCTTGGCTCAAGAACAACCCCCTTTGCATTCAAACATAAGTCTAACGTAAAATCTATTAGCAACCTAATAGCATAAGGACATCAACAAGTCGGGTTCAACCATTATGGAAAACTAGTGCACACAACCATTCAATTAGTATTGGAAAGCTGGTGTCTAAGGTAAGAGGTCTAGTGTTAAACAACCTAAGCGGTGTAGTGGTTCCTTAATTGGGTCCCTGCGAATAGCAGGGGGCCCACACTCCCACCTCTTACTTGGCCGGTGAAAGGGCTGGTTGTTGTGTTGTGTGTAATCTAAGTCAACTCATTCTGTTTGAACTCATAGGTCTAGCAACCTGTAGTACCTTCCATTATGTGTTGCATGTCAACCAGGTCAAGAGTCCAATATCACCCACATCACACTCAATCAGGTGAACCCATGGGTAACAACCTGGAAAATCAAATTAGGGCCCTCATTGAGCAAATTGTCCAGTTGACCCAAAGTTTTGATAGAGTTGAAACCATGCTAGGAACTCTGGAGGGGGTCCAGGAGCCTCACACTGAACCAGAGTTTGAGTCACCTCCCCACCCCAGGAGATTCCCATGACAAGATCCCTCCTTAGAGGCTAAGCCCAGAAGAGTCCCAATCCCTAACCCAGCCTAAGAGGTTCACCCTAGGAGACTCAATTAGGAGTTTATGGACCAGGAAGAGAGAGCCATTAGGAACATCAAGCTAGAGGCAACTACCTTCGATGGCAATTTAGATCCTAAAGTTTATATTGATTTGAAGGAGAGAATAGATCAGTATTTTGTGTACACTAAGATGTCGGAGTTAGAAAAAGTTAGATTGGCCACACATAGGTTAACCCGACATGCTAAGTGGTATTGGGAAGTTATTGAGGATGAATGTTATTTGGGAATAGATCAGATAAGTACTTGGAAAGCCATGAGAAGTAAGTTGAAAGAAAAGTACCTAGGTAGATTCTATGAGCAATGACTTTTAGATCGATGGTACAGATTGAGACAGGATGATAGACTAGTATCTAAGTATATTGAGGAATTCAATGTGTTTGTCAAAAGATGTAACACAACCGAATCTGAGACCATGACCATATCTAGATTTCGAGGCGGCTTATGTAAGGACACCCAGTGGTGATTATTTTAATGGGAAATTCATACTCTAAAGGAAGCTTATCAGATTGCTAAGGAATTCAAGTCTTATTAAAGGGAACTCATGAGCAGCCAACCTAAGCCTAGCATGATTAGCACCTCTAGGCCAATTCTTAGGCAGATTCCTTCAAACCAGCCTAAGACTCCTATCCCATTAGTTTGCAAGGAAAAGACCCTTGAACCCATTAGTGAGCATGAGGAAGAAGTATATGAGGCTGAATCGAGTTTAATTAATGAATATGAAGGGATGAGGAAGAACCTTTTGAATAATTTAAGGGAGAAAAGGTTGAACCCACTGAGAATTTAAATGAAGAAACTCATGAGCCCTGATGGGGAACTAATATGCATGCAATTTTTTTTGTATATTTTACATGTTGAGTTAGGTGATTAATTCCCAATTTCAGATCAAAATTATTTGTAGAGAATTTTGTATGAATTTTTGAATATCAGCATGCAGATAAGGACCTAGAAAAGTAGCAAAGAAGGACCGCCGGGGCTGAGAAGCCTCGGTTAGGGCAAGTTCTCCTACAATAAAACTACTGGAGGTAGAGGGGTGTACCTGACAACGTCTGTGAAGATCGCAGCGAAGGGGTCTCTCGTTCCTCGATGGATGCGGCCTGGAAAACCGAGCCAATGACCCGCGGATACCCGGCTTTCTGCTTGGTGATCCGATTGAGGCTTGGCTGGAGTCGTTGGATTCGTAGGAACTCAGGGACCTACAAACGACCTGTCAGGGGTTAGAAAGCTCACAAAGGAACAAGAAAACAAAGTAAAAATAGCAAGGGAAGGCTTCTTTTGGAGTCGACGTCCAGGGATCTGGAGGGTTTGTTGGCAGCAGGAAGATGATTGCAAACACCGGGAAGAACTCTCACAAACCCCTTTATGCACACAGCAGGGTATCACACCACTCAATAGAAGAACTCAAGGTTTTCATTCATCAAGAATTATCCTCATACAAGAGGCTAGGGTCCCTTAAATACCCTTAACCTTGGGCTCCAAGTAAGGGTACATAAGTCTTTACATAAGAATCCTTTTCCCTCTCAAACCCTAGCTAGAAAATAAGGAAATAATAGGTAGAAAAATCCCTAAAAATTTTCTTGACTTGGTCAAGACTCCAAGACACTAGGGGGGCGTGTTGGGCTTCTAGGAGCAGAAAAAGGCCGGCCCAAAGGGCTCGGGTGCATGGGTTTGGGCCTCTGGAAGCTGGGGTGGCCTGGTAGCCAGGTAGCAGGAATATTCCCTGGTATCTTGCTTCTTAGGGGCTTGGGCTTGGCACCTAGGCTTGATTTCTTTGAGCTAGGATGCAGATGGACCTCTGGAGTCATGGATGCCCTTATCTATGAATATACTTTGGCATCTGGAAGGGAATCTGGGCATCTGGAGGGCATCTGCAAGAAATCAGGGTTTTCTGAATTTTCCTCATGGGGTCTTCAAATCTTCAAGCTGGGTTGGACTTGTGCTATACTTCCATATCTTCAATCTAGTTGGACTTGGTCTTCACTTGTATGATATAGTCTTGAGTCTTCAGTATGCTTGGACAGGACTCAAAAAAATAAAATTAGCTCAACATGAGCTGACTAGCATTGGACTGAACTAGCTCAACATGAGCTGACTAGTACAGAACTGAAATAACAACTAAAAATACTCAAATAACAACTAAAATGGACTCAGATGAGCTAAGCCCTTATTATAGATGGACTCATAAATTATTGATCAATTTACAAGGTTTGAAAAAGCCTCTATCTTATTCTGGTGCCTCAGGTGTCCCCACCATTCTCCCGGGGTGGGAGGAACTCGACCCTGTCGAGTGAAGGTTAGACTGGCTCACATATCTCTCGAGAAGGTCTGGGTTGAGGCGTTGCAAGTCCTCTCGAGAAATCCACGAATCATCCGACTCTGGCCGGCCTTGCCATCTGACCAGGAAGCGTTGATAGTCATGGCCCTGGGTCGTGATGGCTTGATTGTCCAGGATACGCTCGATCCGTTCTCCTCTCTCAGGCCAAATTTGTTTGTGGACACTCTAGGTTAGGGTCACTCACAATGAAAAGGAATAGGTCCAAAGGCCTCACTAGGTAGCACTGCCGTTCCCTATACTCAACCAGGTCTGTAATATTGAAGGTAGAACTAATGCCCAAATTCGAAGGCAAGTCTAACACCTAGGCATTTGATCCAACCTTCTCTATCACTTTAAAAGGTCCGGCTCTGCGAGCATGAAGCTTCTTTTAGGCCTAAGCCTAACCAAGATAAAATCCACTACATCAAATTTTTTGATCCATCTTCGGGAATTAGCCAGTTGTTTTAACATTAGTGCGGGTGGTAAACATGCTAGGCACATGCAGACTCCTAACAAGATGATGCAAAGGACTCAAACCTACACCTAACAGACTCGACTAAAGAGGTTTATTAGGTCTTAACTACCACTTGGGCATGAGGGCATGAGTCGTGGTTGATGGATGACATGCAGAAGAAAATTTGCTAGTAACTCCTAATAAGTGCCAGAGGGTCTGCCAAAAGTAGGTAGCAAATGGGATGGGCTCTATGGATCCTTGCAACCTAGTAACCTCAACAAAATGTAACCTAATAGTTCTAGACACATGAGAAAACTCAGAAAAGGGTAGAAAATAGGAAGTGGGTTCAGAATTACTCTGGTAGGGTGGAGAAAAAGGTTCTGGGTTAGTTGGATAAAGTAGAATCAAAGAAGGCATGTCAGGGACTAATCCTAGACTAATGAGGTTAACCTTATGGGTTGCGATATATCTACGGGGTTTGTATAATGGAAGGATGGGTTATTAATCTCAGGAAAGAGGTCCTTAATGGAAACTATAGGAGGAGACTCATCCTGAGGGTACTGATTCAAAGAGATCAGGTCCTTAATAAATTCTTCTGGTTCTTATATTTTAGGACTAGACTTTATAATTTGGCTCTCCTCTATAGTTTCCTCAGGTAAGGCTCTAGTAGCAGTACCTAGGTTCTCTTCCTCTATTTGTTCTTCCATTATAGCTTTAGGTTGGATATGGTCAAGGTCAACTAGCTCTGGGTTGGTTTCTACCTGGGTATCTACTGGGTCAGCTAATTCTAGGTCTACTAAAGGTGTCTCCTCTTCTCCCTCATACTCATCCACTAGGCTCACATCAGCTTCATACACTTCCATGTTAATGTAAGCCTTGTCAATCTCAGGAATGGTTGGAGAAGGTCGGCTAGGGAAAAACTGGCTAGGTCCAGTTTTCTGATTATGGACACTAATCCTAGTAGGTTCAGGTTGCCTAAGGGGTAGTGGCTCACTACTGGGCTCATATTTAGGGGTGCTAATCCTATGGGGTTCAAATTGACTAAGGGAAACCTGACTAGTACTAGGCTGATACTTAGGGGTTATGGGTTCTTTGGGCTCATAGGACAAGGGTGCAGATCTATGGGTCATGGGATTATAGGATCTGGGTTCATAGGAATTTGGGTCAGTTCTATGGTCAGGTTCTAAGGATGGATCATGGTATGGAGTCCTCTTAAGGTTGGGCTCTCTATATGGGTCAGGATATTGGGTCCTCCTAGGGTTGGACTCCCTATATGGGTCAGAATACTGGGTTCTCCTAGGGTTGGACTCCCTGTATGGGTCAGAATATGGGTTCTCCTAGGGTTGGACTCCATATATGGGTCAGAATATTGGGTGTTGGTTCTACTAGGCTCATAGGGTGTGGGTGCATAGGATCTTTGATCATGGGATCTAGAGTCATAGGATCTAGGTTCATAGGTTACGGATTCATAGGTTCTAGGTTCATAGGATTTGGAGTCATAAGATCTATAGGTTGTAGGTACACTAGGCTTATAGGGAGAGGGTAAATAGGATCTATCTTCCTGGTCTATAAAATCCTGATTGGGTCTTCTAGGACTAACCTTAGGGATTGGGTCATGACGATGGGCTCTCCTAGGTTCAGCCTCAAGGTATGGATCAGGGTTGGGGTCCTCCTAAGTTGAGGAGAATTAGGATTTGGCTCAGACCGTGACCCATGGTTTTTTTCTGGGGTTCCTACCCGGACTTTTAACTGATCAAACCTATTGGAAAGATGGTCAATTCTATCATTAGTTTGAATACGAGACTGAGTTAACTGGGTCATCTGGGTAGTCATCTGGGTAGTTATCTGGGTAGCCATCTGGGCCATTTGATCAGCTAGGGCTTTTATTTGGGCTTGTAAATTTTCCATGGGTTCAGACATTTGTGAAGGAGGTGGGTGATATGAAACTCCTAATCTAGTGCTCATGCAAGACTCGATTAGATCGATTATAGCTGACTAGACCTAGAGTCCAAACTAGATGCTCAATCAGGGTGGCAAACTAGCCTATAGTAACCCTGTACTCAGCCAGGCAGGTGTAAGGGGAGTGTTAGGTCCCTGATTGCCAATCCTAGACACCAATCAGAGATTGGCCAGGTAGGCGGACCAGCACACAAGCCCTTCGGGATTGAATCCCAAAACTATCGTTCTAGACACTGAGCATAAGGCACACACAGGTTAACTTGACACAGTGATCTAACACTAGCCCGGACCCGACCAGTTGGTGTCCCTAGCCCACTAGGGCAAATTAAGTCTAGTTAATTTTAGGTTAAGGCTTGGGACCAAATGCAAGAGATGTGGTTTTGGGCTAAGGAGAGGTTATCAACTCCTCTCCCCATCTGATATAGCAAGAGTGCCCTTAAAAGTAAATTATGCAATGATAGCAGGTAGATGAGGATGCAAATTAGGGTTTAAATGTTTTTGGTATTTTTGGAGAATATGTAATTAATTTTTCTTTTTGTGGTGTTTTCTTAAATAGAAGAAAACTTGCAAATCATGGCCTAATATGCTGGAAATATACTAAAATTAAAAGATATGTAAAAGATGCTAAACAAAACCTAAAACTTCCAAACTTGCCTTGCTGAAAAAACAGAGCCGAAAATTTGCAGGATCTATTTCGGCTTTCAGAAAATTCACAGGACATAATAAAATCTATAAAAAGTTTTCAAAATACTTTGAATTATTATTAATCCAGGAAAATAAATCTCATAATTTTTAGAGTTTTTAACAGGAAGAAATAATTAAAAAAACAGAGTATATACGGACTGAAAAATTGCAGAAAATAAGCCCTAATCTAAGCTCTGATACCAAATGATGGGGAACTAATATGCATGCAATTTTTTTGTATGTTTTACATGTTGAGTTAGGTGATTAATTCCCAAATTTAAGATCAAAATTATTTGTAAGGAATTTTGTATGAATTCTTGAATATCAGCATGCAGATTAGGACCTAGAAAAGTAGCAAAGAAGGACCGCCAGGGCTGAGAAGCCTCGGTTAGGGCAAGTTCTCCTACAATAAAACTACTGGAGGTAGAGGGGTGTACCTGACAACGTCTGTGAAGATCACAGCGAAGGGGTCTCTCGTTCCTCGACGGATGCGGCCTGGAAAATCGAGCCAAAGACCCGCGGATACCCGGCTTTCTGCTCGGTGATCCGATTGAGGCTTGGCTGGAGTCGTTGGATTCGTAGGAACTCAGGGACCTACAAACGACATGTCAGGGGTTAGAAAGCTCATAAAGGAACAAGAAAACAAAGTAAAAACAGCAAGGGAAGGCTTCTTTTGGAGTGGGCGTCTAGGGATCTAGAGGGTTTGTTGGCAGCAGGAAGATGATTGCAAACACGGGAAGAACTCTCACAAACCCCTTTATGCACACAGCAGGGTATCACACCACTCAATAGAAGAACTCAAGGTTTTCATTCATCAAAAATTATCCTCATACAAGAGGCTAGGGTCCCTTAAATAGACCCTTAACCTTGGGCTCCAAGTAAGGGTACATAAGTCTTTACATAAGAATCCTTTTCCCTCTTAAACCATAGCTAGAAAATAAGGAAATAATAGGTAGAAAATCCCTAAAAACATTCTTGACTTGGTCAAGACTCCAAGGACGCCTAGAGGGGCGTGTTGGGCTTCTAGGAGCAGCAAAAGGCCAGCCCAAAGGGGCTCGGGTGCATGGGTTTGGACCTCTGGAAGCTGGGGTGGCCTGGTAGCCAGGTAGCAGGAATATTCCCTGGTATCTTGCTTCTTAGGGGCTTGGGCTTGGCACCTGGGCTTGATTTCTTTGGGCTAGGATGCAGATGGACCTCTGGAATCATGGATGCCCTTATCTATGAATATACTTTGGCATCTGGAAGGGAATCTGGACATCTGGAGGGCATCTGCAAGAAATCAGGGTTTTCTGAATTTCCTCCTGGGGTCTTCAAATCTTCAAGCTGGGTTGGACTTGTGCTATACTTCCATGTCTTCAATCTAGTTGGACTTGGTCTTCACTTGTATGATATAGTCTTGAGTCTTCAGTATGCTTGGACAGGACTCAAAAAAATAAAATTAGCTCAACATGAGCTGACTAGCATTGGACTGAACTAGCTCAACATGAGCTGACTAGTACAGAACTGAAATAACAACTAAAAATACTCAAATAACAACTAAAATGGACTCAGATGAGCTAAGCCCTTATTACAGATGGACTCATAAATTATTGATCAATTTACAGAGGGTTGAAAAAGCCTATGTCTTATTCTGGTGCCTCAGGTGTCCCCACCAAGCCCATTGAAGAATCCAAAGAAGACATCTATAAATCAAGTCTAATAGAGTATGATGAAGATGGACCCAAGGTTGAAATCATTGAGGAACTAATAGAGAAAGATCCTAAAGCTACTATAAAATTTGAAGGAGTGACTGAGCTAGGATCAAACATAATAGATGAAAGTGGGGGTTCACAAGAGTTGTCCATAGAGGAGGTCCAGGAATAAGTCCTTAAGGAATAACCCTAGGAAGTAGACATTATTTTAGAAGACTTTCAAGATAAACCTCCCAAAGACCTTCCTGATGACCTTCCACCATCTAAAAACATCCAGCCTACCCTAGATCTTACACCTATAGATCCTCCTAGTACTAATCATGAGGTTAGGATAAGTACACGAATGATTGTTCTTAAGCATAGAAGTTTATTGAACCATATCTACCCTAAGGCTTCCAATGTTCCCCAAACATTTCAATTAGACTTTGTTAAGATTGTTTAGTTGCACCAGTTTTTTGAGTATGTTAGGTTTGCGACCTACTTTTGGAAGACCTTATAGCATTTTCTAGGAGTCCATTATAAATTTTCATGTGCATGCCAAACCAGGGTCAAACCTAGAGAGTCTATAGTTTGTTAGGTTTAGGCCCAAAGAGTCCAATAAAATTTCTCTCAATAGGAATGCATAATTGAGTCTACACTTTCTTAGGTGTCTGTATGAGTCTCAGAGTCCACAGAATCATTCGCATAGCATATTAGGGACATGCACAAGGAAATTAGCCAAAAAATTATATAAGTAATAATATATACAAGAGATTGGCTAATTCCCGAAAGCGAGCCAAAGAATTTGAAATAGGGGATTCTATAATGATTAGGCTTTGGCCTGAATGGTTACCACCAGGGACTGTTAAGAAGCTGGATGCTCACAGAGCTGGACCCTTTAGAGTGATTAAGAAAGTAGGACCTAATGCCTATGTGCTGGATTTGCCTCCAAACTTAGGCATTAGCTCGACTTTCATTATCTCTGACTTAGTCGAGTATAAGGAGCCAACAATGATACCCAGCGAGCCATTTGGGCTTGACCTATCCTTGAGAGTGAACCCGACCCTGAGTGTTGATGTGGGACTAAGACGCTACGATGCATGCTAATGATTCTTCTTTTGTTATTTTAAGTTCTTAATGGATTTAAAGATTCCCGAAAACAAGCAAAGAGCAGATTTAGAGATTCTATAAAGATAAGAACTTTATAGCATGCAAGATAGCCCCTAAACAAAGATAAAAAGAAGATCCCAGGATTGAGAAACCCCGTAGGACTTAGCTCTAGCTCAATATCTACTTAGGAGATTAGGGATGGAAACCTTGAAAGAACTTTGATGTGCTCGATGCCGAGTTCACTCACTCTCGTGGATGAGATATGGAGGATAAGCCTTCAACCCTGCAAATTCATCGGCTTTCCATCCGATGGTCGCGAAGGCAAGGGAGACTGGCTCCATTGTCCATGGCACCTGGAAGACCTACAAGCACCCCAATGAAGGGTTAGAAGTCATTAAGAAACAAGTAGAAAAGGATGGAACAAAAGTTGAGAATAGTGGTCGAGGAGGTTCTTCTTGCAAGGCATCCAGGTGGACTTCCCGATGGCATCCAAACTTGAAGGTGGGAAGGTAGCTTGGGCAGAAGGATAGTAACTCAAGGCCTCTAACCCCTCGATGTCCCGAAGGACAAAGGTGCTCCCTCTCGAAGTTCCAAGTCTAGAAGACAAGGGCTAGAAGAATAACTTCTCAAACTTTTTTTTTTCATTTCATCAACATTAAAAATTCTTAGAAGAGGGTTAGAGTCCTTTTATAAGCAACCAATTCTACATTCAAAATTTGAAAAGGGAACTTACAAAGCTTGATTGGGGAGGAGAAAAAGGTGTGTTGTCTTCATGAATCAAGGGACGCCTATTTGAATTTTGAATTCCTCCTTCATGGAACTTGGCATCTAACTTTTGAATTTTGAATCTTTTCATGAAGCTTGATCATGGTAGCTTGATTTGTGGAGTGGAGTGAGGATGTTGTTGGCTTGGATCAAGGGGAGGCTTGATATGGGGAGGGTTGTGTGGATATTGTCTACTTGGATCAAGGGGAGATTAATTGGAGTCAAACATGAATTTGAATTTTTCAGCTTGACTTGGCCACCCAAAGGAGCATGTGATGTGGTGCCTCCCCATGCCATGTGAAACTAATGATGTGGCACACCTCATGAGCTGAAGTGGCGCCTCCCATGCCATATGGCACTAATGATGTGGCACTCCAGTTGGCTGCCTAAAAGAGCTTGGTGAAGTGGGCCTCCCCATGCCATGTGGCACTGATGATATGGCACTCCTCATGAGCTGAAGTGGTGCCTTCTATGCCATGTGGCACTCCAGTTGGAACACCTACTTGGTGTGGAGGAGAGGTGGCTTGACTCTTCTCTTGTTGGGCTTGACTTGATTGCCCACTTGTGAACCCATCTTCAAACTAGCTTGAGCTTATTTTCAAATTGACTTAAGCTAGTGAACCAACTTGGCTAATTACAGGACCAATTGATCATAACTTGGCCAAATTGTTTAAGGTACATTATCAAAACAAAAATTGAAACTAGATACATGACTCAAAAATAAAATGCTCTGGCTTGAAGCCTTATTACAGGACCTAACAAATTAAAACCCTGATCTAAGATCCATAAAGGGTTGAGAAGCCTCTATCTGATCCTGGTGCCCACACCAATTCTCCTGGGATTGGAGGAACTCGACGCTGTCGAGTACAGGTTGATTTTTTTTTGATATTTTTTTAGAAGGTTGGGGTCGAGGCACTGCAAGTCCTCTCGGATAATCAATGAATCATCGACTCTGGTCGGCCTTGCCATCCGACAAAGTAATGCTGATAGCCTTTGCCCCAGGTGGTGATAGCTTGATCATCCAAGACACGCTCGATCTGCTCTCCTTTATCATGTGAAATTAGAGATGGACACTCTGGGTCGAGTTCACTCTCATATGAAAGGTCAGGCCCAAATGGCTCGCTGGGTATGTTTGTTGGTTCCCTATACTCGACTAAGTCTGAGATATTAAAAGTCGAGCTAATGCCATAATCCAGGGGTAGCTCAAGCACATAGGCATTAGGGCCAACTCTCTTTATCACTCTAAAGGGGCCATCTCCACGAACATGAAGTTTCTTAATGGTTCCTGGTGGAAACCGTTCAGGCCTAAGCCTAATCATTACAGAATCTTTATATTAAATTCTTTGGCTTGCTTTTAGGAATCAGCCAATTTCTTGTATGTATTATTACTTATGATGATTTTTGGCTAATCTCCTTATGCATGCTTCTAATATGCTATACAAAAGATTTTGTGGACTCTGGTACTCATACAGACACTTGATTAAAAGCAGACTCAACTATGTACTCCTATTGAGAGAAATTTTATTGGACTCTCGAGCCGAAACCTAACAGACTATAGACTCTCCAGGTTTGACCCTGGTTTGGTATGCACATGAGAATTTATCATGAACTTCTAGTAAATGCCAGAGGGTCTTCCGGAAGTAGGTAGCAAATGGGATGGGCTCTAAGGATTCATACAGTTTGGTAATCTCAACGAAATGTAATCTAATGGTTCTAGACACGTGAGAAGAATCAGGGAAGGGTAGCAAATAGGAAGGAGACTCAGGGACTGGTTCAAAGCTAAAGAGACTGACCTTAATGTATGAACATTGATCTATATCTTTGGGCAAGAAAAGGCCTATGCTATGGAAGGATGGGCCAATAATTTCTGGGTAGAGATCTTGAACTGGGATTGAAGGGATGAGCTCCTCCTAAGGGTACCGAACTAAATAGTCCATATCCTTAATAACTTCCTCTTGGATTTTAGGACTAGGATTGATAATTGGATTCTCTTCTACAGTCTCCTCATCTAAAATCATTGTAGTATCAGTGTCATAGCTTTCTCCCTTTAACTGTTCTTCATATTTGTTCTTTAAGTGTGCTTCAGCTTCATATACTTCTACTTCAGGCTCACTAGTGGGTTCAGGACTTTCTAAGGGTCCTTCCAATATAGCTTTCGCTTGGGTGTGTCCTGGGTCAACCAATCCTAGGTCTGCAATATACTCCTCTTTAATGTCACCCTGGTGAACACATGGGGTAGCAGGGGTGGGTCAACTTGGGTTAGGATTGGGTCGACTCAGGTCGGGTCGATTTGGATTGGCTTGACTATCCCCTTGGCTAGATCCTGGGGTTCAGCTAGGGTTCTTAAAAGGTTCAAGCCTACGATTGGTGGGTGTCCTTTGGAAGCACTCACAATACTTTGTAGTTTGGTAAGCCTGCTCCAAGTCATCGACCTCTCTAAAATAAAGCTCCCTTTGGATATCTGGATGTAGTCCAGCTCGAAACCTCGATATGATCATAGCCTCAGACTCAACTCTGCTACATCTCCTAATAAACCCATTAAACTCTTTAATATATTCAAACATTGGTCTATCACCCTGTCTTAGTTTGTACCATTGGTCTAAAATCCTTTGCTCATAAAATCTACCTAGGTACTTTTCTCTTAGCCTAGTTCTCATGGTTCTCCAACTACGTATTCTATCTCCTCTTTGATAACATCCATCCTCAATAGCTTCCCAATGCCACTTAGCATATCGGGTTAACCTACGTATGGCCAATCTAAATTTTTCTAACTTTGACATCCAAGTGTACTCAAAATAGTGATCCATGCTCTCCTCCAAATCGATATACACCTCTTGTCTCCATCAAAAGTGGGTGCATAAGGTTGGGTGCTCCAAATGGGTCTCTCCTCGGAGTCATCCAAGTGTGGGTATGGGCTTCTAGGGCTAGACTCAAGGGCATGATCATGATCATTGGCTCTTGGATCAAGAGAATTGGGCCTAGAGGAGTTGAATTTAGCATGGGCCTTGCAGGCTTCTGCCCGTGCCTCTGCCTAGGCCATCTTTTGGTTTAATCTAGCAAGATGTTTAGTGATGATCTTCATTGGATCCTCATGGTCATTCTCCATGGATTCACTTGACTGGGAGTGATGTGGGTGATATAGGACTCCTGACCTAGTCGACATGCAACACACAATGAATGGTGCTACAAGTTTGCAAGACTTAGGAGTTCAATCAGAATAGATTAGCGTAGAAAATACAAAGCCAACAACTAGCCTTTTCACCAGCCAGGTAAAAGGTGGGAGTGTGGGAGGCCCCCCTTGATTTTTCAAGGATCCAATTAAAGAACCACAACACCGCTTAGATCGTTTGACACTAGACCTCTTGCTTTAGACACCAGCTTCCCGATACTAATTGAAGGGTTGCATGCACTAGCTTTGCCAAAATGGTTAAACCCGACTCGTGGGTGTCTCTAAACTATTAGGTTGCTACTTAATTATAGATTAGGCTTAGGTTCATAATGCAAGGGTGGTGATTTTGGGCTAAGGAAAGATAATTACCTCCTTCCCTTATCTTGTGATATTGATGCCCTTAAGTTAATTATGAAAATGATGGCATACACATGACCTAATGAAATGTATCTAAGTTTTATTTTTGGATTTTGATATATGTTAGCAGAAATAAGATACTAGAAATAAAAAAATATGAACCTAAATGCAAACTTAAACTATATGGAAATGAAAGTGTGATGAAATGCACTTGCTAGAATTTCATAATAGAATTGTTCTCCGGTAGTATTCCAGCATGTAGAAATTCTACAGACTGTAATAAAATATAAAAAAATTCTAAAAATTACTTTCAAATATATGAAATACAGCAAAATAAAAATCACTAAAATAGAAGTCCCTATAGGCAGAAATAACTAAAATAGCAAACCATATACTGAGTTGAAAAAAATGCAAAAATTTTAAAGATGCTGAATTCTAATGATGCAAAACTTTTATTTAGGGTATAAAACCTATCTCCCTGTATTCCCCTTCAATGGTCAATCATATCGGTACCCCTACACACCATAAAAAATCTCTTTTGAATGGGATGTGAGGGTCTTGCAGCCCTACTTTTTTCTATGACCCGACGGCCATGGTGAAGCACCCAATTTAAGTACTTAAGAAGAACTAAGTCCTAACCATGCTCTGATACCAGACTTGATGTGGGACTAAGATGCTAAGATGCATGCTAATGATTCTTCTTTTGTTATTTTAAGTTTTTAATGGATTTAAATATTCTCAAAAAAGCAAAGAGTAGATCCAAAGATTCTATAAAGATAAGAACTTTCTAGCATGAAAGATAGCCCTTAAACAAAGATAAGGAGAGGACCGCGGGATTGAGAAACCCCATAGGACTTAGCTCTAGGTCAATATCTACTTAGGAGATTAGGGATGCAAACCTTGAAAGAACTCTGATGCGCCCGATGCCTAGTTCACTCACTCTCGTAGATGCGACCAGGATGATCAAGCCTTCTGATGCAGAACGAAAGCTCTGATACCAAAATTGATGCAGAACGAAAGCTCTGATACCAAAATTGATGCAGAACAAAAATGTGGAATGCGGAAGGAAATTAAAATTAATGTATTTTTTTTATTTATTTATTTTCAGAAGTCGGCTTTGACTCAAAGGAAAGATAAACTAATGTTGAAAGAAACTAAGAAATGACAGAAAGCACAATTAAAAGGAGTGGATTATCAGAGTAACTCAGAAGTAGGATCACTGGGGATTGAGAAACCCCCAAACCTAGGGTTTACTCCTCTTTCAAGAAATAGACGAAGAGAGAAGAGAAGGTTTTATACCTGACTGTGATATCTCTCGTTGCTTCAATTGAAGGACACTCTCGAGTAGACTGAGGATCCTTGGAGACGGGGTATCTTCGCAATCGATCCTCGGATTGTAGTCCTATGGCAAGGTTGGCCTTCTTCTCGAACTTAGGATCTGGAAGAAGAAGAACAAAAAAAAAAAGAACCAGAAACTCAAAGAAAGACACTGACCTGAGGACTTAATGAAGATTGTTGGATGTAGAAGTTCCGGAGATCTTGATACTGATCTGACTCTTCGTTGAACTTGCTCTGTAGTTGAAATAGTTGATCTGAACCTGGATGCTGATGGCCGACCTCTATGTGGAAGAGAGGGGCTGTGGGATGTAGATGGAAAATTAGGGTTTGGTGGTGGTGGAGTAGAGATGGGTGGACTAAGCTAGGGTTTTGGGGTTGGAGATCTCACACCTCCTCAAGGTTCCTAGGGAACCCGGATTTACTCCCTCACGGAGCTCAACACTTGAATACAAGTGCGGAAGAGAGAAACACAAAGTTGCTCACAAAGAAATTGATTTCATTCATCATTTTGTTTTTAAAACTTACAAGAGGGGTTTATTTTATAGGTCTTTACAAGAGGTCAGGGTTTTACATCTTCCCATGTGGGACTAATAGGATGGATCTTCAAATTAGGCTTGTAGAATCAAGTCCTTCTCATATGGCCGGCCAAGAGCTTCCATAAGTGTTGATTGGTGGCTCCAAATGGTAAGTAGGTGGCGCCTCCTAGCCTTGTTCTTCAAGAAATTTTTTTTCCTTCCATGGCTCAACTCTTTTGGACACCTCCTTTTCTTTCTCCCCAAGTCATGGCTCTTCCCAACTTTGCTTTGGTCTTTTTAGGCATGGATTGGGCGCCCCCTTGATGTGCTCCCCAAGAAATGCCTCTTTCCTCCTTTAGCTTGGCCTTTTAAGGTATGTATGGGGCGCCTCCTTGATTTTGGCTTCAAGAAAAATTCTTGCTCCCTTGGGTGTGTGGACCAAGACACTGGGATGGAGATGTGGCACCTCCTGGACTCTGGCGTGTGGCTGGGAGTGTGGTGCCCACTTGCTTGGGCTTGGGAGAAAATGTGGCACCCTGGAGAAGACCTAGACCACTTACTAGGACTTGTACTGAGTCAACATGACTCAACAAAATTTAAATTACAGGGAAATACAGACTCAAAAAATTGAGTTGACCAAGTCAACCCTTATTACAAAACCAGAAAACCCTAATTCTTCGGGCAAGGTCAATCAGAGATCCAGATGGAGCCCTGAAGTCTTCTTTTGAGTCTGGTGCCCGCACCACCTTCAACCCTGCGGATTCACTGGCTTTCCTTCCGATGGTCGCGAAGGCAAGGAAAACAGATTTTGTTGTCCATGGCACCTGGAGGACCTACGAGAACCCAAGTGAAGGTTTAGAAGTCATCAAGAAACAAGTAGAAAGTTGAGAATGGTGGTCGAGGAGGTTCTTCTTGCTAGGCTCCAGGTGGATCTTCCCGATGGCATACAAACTTGAAGGTGGGAAGGTTGCTTAGGCAGAAGGATAGTAACTCAGGGCCTCTCACTCCTCGATGTCCCGAAGGACAAAGGCGCTCCCTCTCAGAGTTCCAAGTCTAGAAGACAAGGGCTAGAAGAATAACTTCTCAAACTTTTTTTTTCATTTCATCAACATTAAAAAATCTTAGAAGAGGGTTAGGGTCCTTTTATAAGCACCCAAGTCTACATTCAAAATTTGAAAAGGGGAGTTACATAGCTTGATTTGGGGAGGAGAAAAATGTGGGTTGTCTTCATGAATCAAGGGGTGCCCATTTGAATTTTGAATTCCACCTTCATGAAAATTGGCATCTAACTTTTGAATTTTGAATCTTTTCATGAAGCTTGATCTTGGTAGCTTGATTTGTGGAGTGGAGTGAGGATGTTGTTGTCTTGGATCAAGGGGAGGCTTGATATGGGGAGTGTTGTGTGGATATTGTCTACTTGGATCAAGGGGAGATTAATGGGAGTCAACATGAATTTGAATATGAATTTTCATCTTGACTTGGCCACCCAAAGGAGCTTGGTGAAGTGGCACCTCCCCATGCCATATGGCACTGATGATGTCGCGGTCCTCATGAGTTGAAGTGGCACCTCCCATGCCATGTGGCACTAATGATGTATAGCACTCCAGTTGGCCGCCCAAAGGAGCTTGGTGAAGTGGCCTCCCAATGCATGTGGCACTGATGATGTGGCACTCCTCATGAGCTGAAGTGGTGCCTTCCACGCCATGTGGCACTAATGATGTGGCATTCTAGTTGGCACTCCTACTTGGTGTGGAGGAGAGGTGGCTTGACTCTTCTTTAATTGGGCTTGACTTGATTGCCCACTTGGAACCCATCTTCAAACTAGCTTGAGCCCATTTTTAAATTGACTTGAGCTGGTGAACCAACTTGGCTAATTACAGGACCAATTAACCCTAACTTGACCAAATTGGCCAAAGTACATGACCAAAATAAAAATTAAAACAAGATATATGACTTAAAAATAAAACGCTCAGGCTTGAAGCCATATTACAGGACCTAACAAATTAAAACCCTAATTCGAGATCCACAGAGTGTTGAGAAGCCTTTATTTGATCCTGATGTCCACACCAAGTATCCATCTCCAATTTTATATGAGAGAGGAGAACAGATCGAGCATGTCCTAGATGATCAAGCTATCATAACCCTGGGTAAAGGCTATCAACGTTACCTGGTCCGTTGGCATGGCCGACCGGAATTCGATGATTTGTGGATTACCCGAGAGGACTTGCAGCACCTCGACCTCGATCTTCTTGAGAAATACCAAAGCCAGATCAACCCTTACTCGATAGGGTCGAGTCCTCCCACCTCGAGAGAATTGGTGCAGGCACCATAATTAGAAAGAGGCTCCTTAACCCTCTATGCATCTCTGATTAGGGTTTTAAGTCTTTTTTGGGTCCTGTAATAAGGCTTAAGATATTTAAGCCTGAGTAATTTGCATTCGAGTCATGTAATTAGTATCTAGTTGGTTTCAATTTTGGTTTAGTCTTGTAATTTGGCCAGAGTGAGTTAATTTGGTCAAGTTAGGGTCAATGGGTCCTATAATTAGCCAAGTAGGTTCATAAATTCAAGTTAATTTGAAGATGGGTTCAAGCTAATTTGAATATGGGTCCACAAGTGACTTTCAATCTGGTGACCCGAAAGCTGGTTAGATGGAATCCTTGGATTTGTAAACTCTGAGGGACCTGCAAATCACCTATCAAAGGTTAGAAAACAAAGAAGAAGAAGGTTAAATCACTGAAAGAAGAAGAAGGGGAAGAGGTTTGAGGAAGGCAACCAAGAGATGAAGAAGGCCGATGACTTGGAGGCAGGGTGCAGGGATCATATAGATTCCCGGAGGGATCACACAGATATCCTTAATCACACAGAAATTCACTAAGAATTTTAAGAAAAACTCAAGAGAAGTTAATTCATAACAATTCATAATAATTGATCATTAGTTATAAGAGGATGGAGGGGTAGGGTATTTATAGATGTTCCCATGCCCTTTCTTAGTTAGGATAGGAATACAAAATTGATAAGGAGAAGGATTACAAAGTTTCTAAGAATTAGGAGTACATAATTTGAGTAGAAATAAAACTTAATCTCCTAATTAGAAGTGGACTCTTCTCCTTCTTTGACTTGGTCAAGGGCTTCTTATGGGCTTGGGCTGGGATAAAATTCTCTTGGGTTGCTTTGACTTTTCCACACCCTACTAGGCTTGGACTTGGGCACCAACCTTGTTGGACTGGGCTTGGAGGGGTGCCAAAGGTAAGAATAGGCCTAAGGGCATCATGGCCTAATGGAATAAGGATGCCAGGGACTTGGACTTGGGCCTGGGGTGCCACTTCATGAATTCTTGTGGGCTGGTATGTTGGGGTGCTTCTCCTGGAGGACTTGGACAGCATGAAGGAAGTCCAGATGCTGGGCTGGTGACTTTAGTGCGGGTCTAATGGTCCTTCTCTTGAATATGACTTAAATGAAAGTAATTAAAGGACTCAAAGGGGCCTAATTGGCAAGACTCAAAGTAGGCCGAATGATACAAATGAACTCAATTGAACTCAGGACTCAAAGGACTTAGTGAATCTAATCGACTCACATTACAGGACTCAAATTGATACAAAACCTCAAAATGACAAACACTCATAATGAACTGACTCAACCAACATAGTTCAATTGAGTCGAACATAACCAAAAACTTGACTCATAAATCCTAATGGTGTGAGTCGAATCTAAATACAGGAATCAAGTGTAACAAGGCCTGAAAACAAAACTCAAGGCCCAAATACAGGACTCAAATGGCTAACACAGCCAGATTATTGGACAAAAAGATAAAATTTGAATCAAGGCTATGGGACTCAAACTCAGGGACCCATAGTGAACTAGGGTTGATAATGAGGACATTAGAAAGAGGAAGAAATTACAAACTAATGATCTTTGGTTGTAGTCCCATTTTTGTTTTTGAGGTTCCAACAAAATCATGAAGCATCTTTTGAAGACCCCAATTTTATGAAGCAAATTGAAGACCCCTTCTCCAAGCCCATGGGCTGACCAAGCCTTGAAGAAATTCTCTACCATGAAATCCTACTTGGAGACCAAATTTTAAAGACCATGTGGAAGGATGAGATAAAGCCAAGTGTTGCAAGGAAATCATGTCACATGGTGTTTCTAGAATTCTGTTGTTAGGATTAGTTGTTAGGATTAGTTGCTAGAAAAACTAATCTTGTAATTAGCCACCAACTAAGCATAGGTTAGTTGGTTCCCTAATCCATGTTCTTGTCACCCAAAGGAGCTGGCCTTGACCTATAAATAGGGACCAAGGCCCCCCCTCTTGTAAGCATGAAGTAATTTGAATGAATGAAATTTCCTTGTTTGAGTTCTCTTCCATCTTGCCTAGTTCTCTTGAGTTCTTCCTAGAATTTTGAGTGCTCTCTTTGATTTTCTTTGAAGTGTTGTGTTTGATCCTAAATTGGAATGAGTGTTTTGAGTTTTGGAGTGCCATAGTTCTATTCCTATGTTCTTCTACACAAGATCCAAATAGTCCAAGAAGAGGAGGAAGTGCTATCCAAAATTCCAGCAATTCTCTTCACTTCTCTTATTAATTCCTTCATTTTTCCCTCCATTTCTTTGTATTTTGACCTCACCTTGACTCATTGCAGGTTCCTCTTGGTGATTTGAAGACAAAGATGAAGGCTCCATGCCAAGGATCCAAGCTCCAATGGTGAATCCAAGAAGGTAGTGGAGATCTTGCCTCTAGCCTTCAATTTTTTGAGTGGTGAGTGAATCCCTTCCACTTGAGCTTAATTTCTCTTCATTGTTGGGAAGAAAACCTCTTGATCCTTAGATTTGAGGTCATTAAAGGCTGCTTAGCCTAGTTGAGGGTTTCTATGCCCTTGGATCCTATCTTTTATTTTTTTTGAAAGGAAGCTTGCACAAGGGTGTCAGATTTTCTGCTCACCTAGTCTCTAGCTCGAAATTCTTCATCCCTTCCACCCATGAATTCGTCCATATTTTGAGCTCTAATGCTGATATATTGTTGCTAGGTAAGTAGATCATATCCCCACACACCCATTTCATCAAATTTGTCCCCCATCAATTTTTTGGTATCAGAGCATTGGTTCTAGGTTAAGCATTGCAAGCTGCTGGAAATTCTGTCTCACAATCTTCTGAGTTTCAGTGATTTTTTTTATTTTCTAAATTGATCAAAAAAATCGAAAAAAAACTTTTATTAGTATAATTTTGTATTATGTCTCGATATATAAAATTAAAAAAATATATTTTCTATATTTGTTGACTTAAAAATATAAGTTCCTAGGTCGTTTCTGCAGTTCTATCCAGAATTCTGTTTTTGCCTTCTATTTTCTTTAATTTTCAAAAAAATTCAAAACTATTTTTTTTTTATTTTTTAATTTTATATCTGATATCCAGACCTCGAGTTTTATTATTTTATACCAAATTTTTGAATTTTAGAGAGGTTTATAGCTCAGAATTTTAAATTTGAATTTAGGTTGTTAAGAGTTAGCTGAACTGATAGAATCTTCTAGTAACTGTTTTAAAAAACCTTTTGAACCAAGAATTCGAATTAATTTGAAGTTGAGATTTAAAATCCGAGATCCCATATCTGAGAGCTAACCAAATCAATTTTATTTTGAATTTTGTGGATTTAAAAATTATAGATTTCAAATTTTAAAATTCAGGTTAGCTGGAGGTTAGTTGGAAGTTGAAATTTACATTTAAACTACTTTACTTCCAAAGATGAATTTTTTAATCAAATTTCGAAATTTAAAATTTTAAATTTGGTTACTATGATTTAGACTTCAAGATTTGAACTAACTGATTTAAATTTGGAATTTTTGAAATTTCAACATTGGGTTAAAAATTCATGCATTTGTGCTAGGTATAGTGATTGTACTCATTGTTATGCTGAAATTGTTTGTATCCATTTTTTTAAAATATCCTAAGGGCATTCAATATTATATAAGGGAAGGAGTGTAAGGGTTTTGGTGACCAGGGTGGAAGCGTGGATTTCAAAAATTTATTATGAAACCACTACCAAACCCTTAACCCAAGACCTCCTTACTAGGAATTAAAACATACAAACATGCATATATAATATAAACTAGAGTTTAGGCACCAACCTGAACCGCTAGTATCCAATCCGATGAAGAAAACCCTGATTCAGCCTTCTTCTCTACCAGGCACCTAAACGTTCGCCCTCCAACGGTGATCCACACGAAACTCGGACCAAGGAAGAACTCCTTCATGTTGCTTGGAGAAGTGGAACTCTTTCGGCAGCCTTTGGTCTATTGATCACTGTAGGACACCTTGTCCTACTGTAGGGCACTAAAGACACTCTCCTAAACCACTCTTGGTTTTAGAACAACCCTCCTCTAGGACCCCTTAGGCTTATGTCCTAAAACAAAGCCTTGTCTTATTAGAAAATACCTTGTCTTAACAAGACAAGTCTTGTCTTAAAGAAAGAAGGAGGGAGATAGAGACACTCAGAATAATACTTCGGTGGAATTCTTCATTTTTTTTTTATCAGACTCATTTCACCACCCCCTATTTATAGATACAAGAGGGGCATGTGATATGTCCTCCCATCAACTTATCAGATATGATTTTTCAAGACCAAAGAGAAGTTATCTGGCTTGAAAAATCATATCTAATAAGCCCATTCATGCACCGAAGGCCTTATTCACATCCCTTCTTTTATCTGGACGAATTCTCACTTGACACATGTCAATTACTGGTCCCTAAAAAGCCAAGAGGCACCTCTTCAATCTCAGATTATGAAGAGTCCTGATAGTAGAAGGACTCTCTATCAGAACCGCGCGCCACATGAAGAGTTGCGACTCTTCATGCACCACGTGCGCCATCCTTCTTCCATGCAAATTTCAAAAAATGTTAACCAGTCAAAACATAAGCAATATGGGTGTCATTGGAAATAGCATAAAACTTCCTTTCTGACCATATAACTTATATTCAAATCAGAGATCTATAGCTCATTCTGTCCCATTTTGAAGTTAAGGTATCATTTAGGTACCAAGAGTCTCATGCCATTGGGACTCTTCATGTATGGCGCCTAAAATGTCCTTAAATCCAATTTAAAATCAGATTTTGTTGCCCAGATATGGTGCCCTAGAGGGGGGGTGAATTGGGTATTTAAAAAATTAAAGCAATATATGTGCTATCAAGTTTTAAGGTGAAGAGTGATAGTGCTCAAATAATTGTGCAACGGAAGCAATGAAATAAATCAATAATTAAAGAGCAAAAGAAGAGCAATGCAAACACACAAGAAGTATAGTGGTTCGGTGCACCTAGCACCTACATCCACTCCCCAAGCTCCACTTGGGAATTTCCACTATAATCTTTAGATTACAGCCGACTTGTTTTACCAGGCTCACAAGTCAAAACCTTACACACTTGTTTTGGCTTCGGGCTTACAAGCAACCCTAGTTGGTTTTATCAATTGGCTCACCAACAAACCTCACACACTTGTTTTGGCTTCGGGCTTACAAGCAACCCTAGTTGGTTTATCAATTGGCTCACCAACAAACCTCACTCACTTGTTTTGGCTTCGGGCTTACAAGCAACCCTAGTTGGTTTTATCAATTGGCTCACCAACAAACCTCACACTAGTTTCAAATTCCCTTGAAACTAGCCAAAGACAAAAGAGTATGAAACAATGAATTAAAACTAAACAAACTCCTTTTTGAGCAAAAGGTAATTCGATGTAGCTCTTGATGGAGACTCTTCAAGCCTTTCTCTTGGAATCTTGGACCTCACCAAATGCCAAACTCTTGAAAGTTGGATTCCTCAAAGATGGAAAGCTCTTGGCTAAGGAATCTCTTGGATTTCTCACTCTTTTTGGCTTGGAATTGATTGAAGGCTTTTTACTTTCACTCTAATCCTTTTCACCTTGTCTCCATGTCTTTTTGAAGTTTGGTGGAGGTTAAATACCTCATTCATGCTGAAACAACTCCACAAGACCGTTAGAATCAAAAATATGGCCGTTTATGGCCGTTAGAAATCAAATCAGAAGTTCAGAAAAACTAGCCGTTATGCCATGAGTCGACCTCATGAGTCGACCTCTGGATCAAGTGTCGACCTCATGAGTCGACCTCTGGATCAAGTGTCGACCTCATGAGTCGACCTCCAGTTTATCTTAGGCAAAAATCCAGAAAACCATAGTTCTGCCCAGTTTGAATTCTCAGGCTATGAGTCGACCTCTGGTGTCGACCTCTGGACAGGTGTTGACCTCAGGTGTCGACCTCTGGACAGGTGTCGACCTCTGGTGTCGACCTCTGAAGCGTGCCACTGAAATTTTGCCGTGCCGGCTTTGCTGAACCATCTTCAAATCCTTTCATATTAATTCCAAAGTCCATATATTTGATTTTCCATTAATTTAAGGGCTTTTTCAACTGAAATACAAGCATTTCTTCATTCAACATGGTTGAGTACTAAGATCTAAGAAATACACTTAAAACATAATTAGTACTCATATATACTTAAACATTTTGTCAATCATCAAAATCAAGACTAGAGTCAACAGATTTAGCTCTGATTAGGCTAGCCCCACTTAGGAGTCAACCTAATTTAGATTTTCCATAATTAGGTTAGCCCAATTAGCAAGCAACCGGACCCAATCCAATTGGGTTAGGAATTTGGTTAGCCTATATATACTAGTATGTAATCTGGCTAACCAATTAGGATCCTATGATCCTAATTAAATCATGAATGACTTCCTTGGCCAAGTCTCTATTGTGTGTGGCCCATTTGGGTTCTACATCTAGCCAGCAGTAGGTTTAGGTTTGAGCCGATTCGATCCGATCAAACCCAATTAACCTAATTAGGTCAAATTGGCTCACCTAATTGTCCAATTCGAATCACACATCGAATTGACTCATGAAACCAAATCAATTGGTTCATGAAGATATACAAGACAAGATTAACGTCTAGCAATGTGTCATGCCCACCCGGAAGATGAGGAATTTTGATGGATTTACCAAAATACCCTTCAGTGGTGAGTTATCGGACAATTCAGTCCTTCGATCTACTTGCACCATAAATATGACTATGGATATGGATACTTGTCAAATACAATTTCATATTCATTCCTTACTCAATCTAATAATGATGATTCATTAATGAACCATTATAAACTATTTCTAATGTTTATACTTTGATCAAAGATTTCCCGAATCTTCATTTGATTGAAATCATCTTGATGCGCTTCCCTCTTACTAGGGTTGATCGATTCCTTTTTGACCTACTCACAACCTCCATATGCAATCCACCATACCCAGTATCACCCCATGCATGACTCAATGCCATGATTGAGTGTGAACCAAAGTATGGATTCATGTATACAAGGTACCATGGCAGTCTCAGGTCAAAGAACCACATGCACAGCTTCTACTATGAGAACTATCTATTGACAAATAGATAAGGTTCCATTAGATGTTCTCAAGCTGGATCTATTCAGTGAACTCATTCTCTAATGAGCACCCACATCCTAGTATTAGTGTCAAACACAAGTGACTGTGAGATTAGTCACCCTCTTCACCAAGCATATATAGGATGTGCTGGTCTTACCAGAAACATTGATCCCCTACTCAATATCCCATCGACCAGGAATATTTTAGATTAGGGTTTTAAGGCTTTAGGTCTCACTGGTATGATCTCATCATAACCCTAGAACCATAGTCCTATTCTATAGGGTTCATCATATCTTAATAATATTAATAAGACACAGCTTATGATGAAAATAAAATGCCTTTATTAATTGATAATGTCAATACACTGGTTTGGGATACAAAAGAAAATCCCATCAAAATACAATATTTCGATTGGCCTTTAGGGCATAATCCTTTCAAGGAGGTCATTACCTTTACTTAGCCCAAAACAATCATCCATATTTGCATTGACCTAAACCCTAAAGTAAAATCAAGTAGGAACCTAAACTAGGGACACCCACGAGTCGGGTTTAAGTGCAGGGTAAGACAAAGCATTATTTGAGTTTGTACTTATTCCTTGAAATTGGTGTCTAAGGCAAGAGGATAAATGGCAAACGCCTTAAGCGGACTTGTGGTTTTTAATTAGAACCTCGCAAAAGTGAGGGGAGCCTCCTGCAACCCCACCTCTTACCTGGCCAGGGGATAGGATAATTACATTCTTAAGTAGTGCCTAGTTAAGTCTTGTATTCTTAAACTCTAGGTCTAGGAACCCTAGCATTAGGTCTTGCTTGCTTGTCCGTTGAGTTGATTATCCTTGTACTGTGTCCTATAAGCTCTATCCACCCTCAGTCTATTTTTTACACATGGACCTTAATCTTGAATTCTTTTTGAAAACCCTGACTAAAAAGTTTGATACCATAAATGGGAAATTATGGCAAATGAGAAAGGAATTAGGTCAAGTGAAGGACCATTTTGGGACACTTGAAGAGAGCACAATGACCCCCATCAAACCTGAGTCACTTAGGTCAATTCCTCAAGGTCCAAGAGTCCATCATCATGAGTTCACTACTGAATACAATTCAAGATGACTTCACCATGACTTCATAGAAGAAGCCCATAGGATCCATGTTGAGCTTGAATCACCGAGTCCACCTCCCCTTGGTCCAAGAGCCCAATGTCATGATCTCACCCCTGAGTATAACCCTAAATACCCCTACCAAGATATTGTAGATCAGGAGGAGAGAGTCTTTAAAAACAATCGACCCTATGCACCCACTTTTGATGGAAACCCTGAGGTGTATGTCGTTTGGGAAGAGAAAATGGATCAATACTTTGAAATTGATGAAATGTCGAAAGTAACAAAGTGTCAATTTGCCAAATCAAAGTTAATCCGACATGCTAAAGCATATTGGGGAGAAGTTGAGCGACAAAGTTATTATAGTGGGGATAAAATAAATACTTGGAGAGAAATGAAGAGTAAATTGAGGGAAAAGTACTTAGGCAAACCTCATAAGCAAAATCTTCCAAACCAATGGTACAAATTGAGACAAGATGATAAAACTATGCATAAATATATTGTTGAATTCAATGAGTACGAGAGAGATGAAGAAGACACTAAATCCATGAAAGAATTAGAGAAAAAATCTCCTGAACCTCTTGAAGTACTCAAGGAAGAAATAGAATCTAAATCTTGTCCAACTAAGGAATTAAAGAAAGAATCCCCTGAACATGATGAAGAATTTAAGGAAGAAGTCTATGAAGCTGGGTTTGATTTAGTGGATGAATATAAACAAGAACAATTGCTTGAGGATAAATAACTACCCAGCCTAAGGAAATCAATAATGGGAATAATCAACTTAAAGAAGATGAAATCCAGGGACAAAACCATGAAGAGCAATCCAAGGAGATGATAAAGGACCTGGAATTAATCAATGTTGAGGATTTAGATCTAGAAATTAATGAAGGATCACCTTATGGGGTGTTGACCATCAGAGAAAACCTAGAATAAATCCCTACGGATCAGCTCCAAGAATTTGGAAAGCCTTTGAAAAACCTTCAATATGTTTTCCCTAACCGTTTCTCTGTCTTTAATCCACCATCCTTGTACATCCACCTTTCTGATTCACCATTACATAACATGCACTCTCCTATTCCACCAAGCTGGGACATCTACCATACCATTGATCTGGTCCCAGTGATATTCAATAGTTACTTTCTTAAGACTCTATGGCATATGTTGAGAACCAAATTAAGATTTACTGCCACTTACCTGAAGATATGTGCAAGAGTCTTAGAAGCCTTTAAGGTAAATATTGGAAATTAGGAGTTTTTGTTTCTTAGCCAATGATAAAGTTTAGTCATTAGTTAATAAAGTCCATTTGAGCTTGTCTTTTTAGTATCATTTGAGTTAGTTTTGTTATTTGGTGTCATCCATGCATAAGTCTACTAAATCATATGCACAATATCTTAGGGATTTGCACAAAGAGGTTAGAAAAAAAATCCAAATAAGCAATGAGAGCTACAAGCATATGGCTGATTCTCATAGAAGGGCCAAAGAATTTCAAGTAGAGGAATTTGTGATGATCAGGCTAAAACCTGAACAGTTTTCACCGGGAACTATGAAGAAACTCCACGCCCGTGGTGCAGGTCATTTCAAAAAAATAAAAAGAATAGGACCTAATGCTTATGTGCTAGACCTACCCTCTAACTTTGGCATTAGCCTTACTTTTAATATCTCATATCTGGTAGGTTACAAGAAGCCCACAATGATTTCCAGTGAGTTCCTATAACCTGATCCATCCCTTGAGAGTGAACCAATCCCAGAGTATCCACCAGCCACACTACCAAAGCGGGGAGAAAAATTTGAAAGGGTCATAGATGACAAGATTGTCACTACCCGGAATAAGGATTACCAATGATACTTGGTCCATCGGCATGGCAGACCTGATTCTGAAGATTCATGGATCACTCAAGAAGAACTACAAAGGATCAATCCAGATTGCTTGAATACTACCAAAGCCTAAATAATCCATACTCGTCAGGGCCGAGTTCTTTTCACTCGGGAAGAATTAATGAGGACATTAGCAAGAGGAAGAAATTACAAACAAATGATCTTTGATTGTAGTACCATTTCTATTTTTCAGGTTCCCACAAAATCATGAAGCATCTTTTGAAGACCCCAATTTTATGAAGCAAATTGAAGACCCCTTCTCCAAGCCCATGGGCCGAACAAGCCTTGAAGAAATTCTCTACCATGAAAGCCTACTTGGAGACCAAATTTTAAAGACCATGTGGAATGATGAGATAAATCCAAGTGTTGCAAGGAAATAATGCCACATGGAATTTCTAGAATTCTCTTGTTAGGATTAGTTGTTAGGATTAGTTGCTAGAAAAACTAATCTTGTAATTAGCCACCAACTAAGCATAAGTTAGTTGGTTCACTTAATCCTCTTCCTTGGCCTATAAATAGGGACCAAGGCCCCCCTCTTGTAAGCATTGAATGAATTGAGTTGAATGAATGAAAGTTCTCTTGTTTGAGTTCTCTTCCATTTTGCCTAGTTCTCTTAAGTTCTTCCTAAAATTTTGAGTGCTTTCATTGATTTTCTTTGGAGTGTTGAGTTTGATCCTAAATTGGAGTGAGTGCTTTGAGTTTTGGAGTGCCATAGTTCCATTTCCAAGTTCTTCTACACAAGATCCAAATAGCCCAAGAAGAGAAGGAAGTGCTGCCAAAAAAATTCCAGCAATTCTCTTCACTTCTTTTATTAATTCCTTCATTTTCCCCTCCATTTCTTTGAATTTTGACCTCACCTTGACTATTTGCAGGTTCTTCTTGGTGATTTGAAGACAAAGATGAAGGCTCCATGCAACGGATCCAAGCTCCAATGGTGAATCCAAAAAGGGAGTGGAGATCTTGCCTTTAGCTTTCAATTTTTTGAGTGGTGAGTGTTTCCCTTCCACTTGAGCTTAATTTCTCTTCATTGTTAGGAAGAAAACCTCTTGATTTTTATATCTAAGGTCATTAAAGGTTGCTTAGCCTAGTTGAGGGTTTCTATGCCCTTAGATCCTATTTTTTAATTTTTTTGAAAGGAAGCTTGCACAAGGGTGTCAGATTTTTTGCTCACCTAGTCTCTAGCTCGAATTTCTTCATCCCTTCCACCCATTAATTCGGCCATATTTGGAGCTCAAATGCTGATATATTGTTGCTAGGTAAGTAGATCACATCCCCACACACCCATTTCATCAAACTCGTCCCCCATCAGTTGACCTGATGTCCCCATCACTTATTGCATTTGCTAGGAGTCCATTGTAAATTTTCATGTGCATTCCAATTCAGGGTCAAACCTGGAGAGCCTATAGTCTATTAGGTTTAGGCCCAAAGAGTCCAATAAAATTTCTCTTAATAGGAATGCATAATTGAGTCTGCACTTTGTTTTGTGTTAGTACGAGTCTAAGAGTCCACAGAATCATTCGCACAGCATATTAGGGACATGCATAAGGAGATTAGCCAAAAAAATTAATCTATGTAATAATACATACAAGAGATTGGCTGATTCCTGAAAGCGAGCCAAAGAATTTGAAATAGGGGATTCTGTAATGATTAGGCTTAGGCCTGAATGGTTCCCACCAGGGATCGCTAAGAAGCTCCATGCTTGTGGAGCTGGACCCTTTAGAGTGATCAAAAAAGTAGGACCTAATGCCTATGTGCTATATTTGGCCCTGGATTTTGGCATTAGCTCGACTTTCAATATCTTTGACTTAGTCGAGTATAATGAGCTATCAACGATACCCAGCAAGCCATTTAGGCATGACCTATCCTTTGAGAGTGAACACGACCCTGAGTGTCCATCTTCAATTTTACCTGAGAGAGGAGAACAGATTGAGCATGTCCTGGATGATCAAGCTATCACAACACAGGGCAAAGGCTATCAACATTACCTGGTCCGTTGGTAAGGTAGACCAGAATTCAATGATTTATGGATTACCCGAGAGGACTTACAGCACATCGACCCCGATCATCTTGAGAAATATAAGAGCCAGATCAAACCTTACTCGACAGGGTCAATTCCTCCAACCCAGGAAGAATTGGTTTGGGCACCAGGATTAGACAGAGGCTCCTCAACCCTCCGTGGATCTCTGATTAGGGTTCTAAGTCTTTTTTGGGTCCTGTAATAAGGCTTAAGACATTTAAGCCTAAGTAATTTGCATTCAGGTCATGTAATTAGTATCTAGTTGGTTTCAATTTTGGTTTAGTCTTATAATTTAGCTAGAGTGAGTTAATTTGGTCAAGTTAGGATTAATGGGTCCTATAATTAGCCAAGTAGGTTCACAAGTTTAAGTCAATTTGAAGATGGGTTCAAGCTAATTTGAAGATGGGTCCACAAGTGAGCAAACAAGTCCAGCCTGATCAAGCCACTTCTCCTCCATGCCAAGTTAGGACTACCAAGTCATCTTCTAAGCCATGGAGGATGCCACATCACCAATGCCACATATCATGAGAGTGCCATATCACCAATGCCACATGTCATGAGACGTGCCACATCACCAAAGCCATGTCAAACACCTTGGGCGACCAAGTCTATGATGAGATTTCAAATTCAAACTCCAAGATGGGCACCCTCTAACCCCCCTTGATCCAAGTAGACAACATCCTCACTTCACTCCACAAATCAAGCCACATCACCAAGATCAAGCCAAGCATCTTGGTCGTCCAAGCTTCATGAAAGAAATTCAAAATTCAAAGATAGGTGCCTTTTGATTCATGAAGACAGCAATCCCCATTTCACTCCCCAAATCAAGTTTGTAACCCCCTTTTCAATTTGAATTCAAATGAGGACTTGGGAGCTTATAAATGTGGCCCTAACCCTCTTGTAATGGGATAATGATGAATGTTGAATCAAATGAAATTCTAAAATTTTTCTAGCCCTTGTCTTTGTTGTTGAGTCTCAGGTGGTGCATTCATGGCTAGTTAGGTCAATGTACATGAGTTGATCTGGTCTATCATGGTTTTTTATGATGTATCTAGGGCTAGGGTTGAGTCCGGTATGAGTCCTAGGTGTTTAGGCTCAGTTTTCATCAATCTGGGTCTTCGGGTCACTCTTCTATTGTAAGAGTCGACTCTGTTGGTTGGCACATCTCAGAACAGGGGATTATGGACTAGACGGGTCAGCTCGGATGGATTCGAGTCAGCTCGGATGCAAAGTCAGAAAATCTGTAGTCTGGATGGGTATGCTCGAATGGATTCGGGTCGGCTCGGATGCACAGTCAGGAAATCTGTTGTCTGGACGGGTCGGCTCGGATGGATTAGAGTCGACTCGGATGCAAGGCCTAGTCGACTCTAATGTTTCGGGTCAGCTCGAATGACGGGTGAACTATTTTTTTAACAGTGCCAGTAGGGAGAGTTTTTCGAATCTCGGGCATGTGTGACCGAGGTATATATATATTATATTTTCATAAGAGGATGTGTGTGGTGTAACGAACTTCTTGGAAGTGAAATCCCTTTCTCCCGTGAAAATTTCTCTATTTTCTTTTTCTTCTCTCTTCTCCCGTTCATGGTGTTCTTGATTTTCATAGACTTGAATCCTACCGTGATCTTCAATGAATATTGCTGGCATATGGTCATCCACAACCTGGTGATACACTTTCGTGATTGCCTTGTTGATCTAGGCTTTCGTTCTTGATCAGGAATAAGGCTATTCTTGAGGATTTTGTTTGTCAAATCTGGTTGGATTTGTAGCAGAATTCTTAACATTTGGTATCAGAGCTTGGTTCATGGAAGGAATATCTCAGAGGGTTGGAAGTAAAACTTCTTGCAGGTATGGTTTTCATATCTCTTAAATTCTTGATTGTGGTAATAGCATCAAGTGGGTTCAAAGTAGATTTTGAGAAGTATGATGGCAAGGAAAACTTTACTTTATGGCAGCAAAGGGTTAAAGATTTGCTAGTTCAATAGAGAATCTACAAGGTCTTGGTTAAAGAAAAATCGAAAAAGATTAGTGTTGAAGAATAGGAAGAGTTAGAAGAGATTACTTTCAGCACTATAAGGATATGTTTGGCTGATCAGGTTTTACCTGAGGTGTATTCAAAAACTACTGCAAAAGTTCTTTGGAGAAGACTGGAGAACACACACATGGGAAAGAACATGACAAACAAGCTATGGCTCAAGAAGCAATTATATAGCTTGAGAATGCTTGAAGGAGGAGACCTTGTTGCACATATTCAGAATTTCAATCAGGTTTGTTCTGAGATAATGAGTCTCGATGTGAAGATAGACGAGGAGGATCGGGCATTGTTGCTATTGTGTTCACTCCCTGGATCGTATGATGGTCTCATAACAACTTTGGTTTATGGGAAGGAAACCCTAAACTATGAAGAAGTTATTGGTGTGCTCAGATCCAATGAGCAAAGGAAAAAGATCTGCAAAGGTAATCCTAATTCAGAGGTTCTTGTATGAATGAGAGGCAAGGAAGATCCAAGGAAAGAACTAGGGAAAAGTCCAAGGGCAGATCTCAGTCTCAGAACCATAAGAGCTTGAAATGCTACAAGTGTCATCAGCTTGGGCATATCAGGAAGAATTGTCCTCTTTGGAAGATAGAAAAGGGGAGAGCCAACACTAGTGGTGCTAATGCTTTGGAAAGTAATGGAGAAGGAGTACTGGTTGTATCAGATGGATCAATGGATTGTGAGAATACCTGGATTTTGGATTCTACATGCTCATACCACTATACCTCATATCGGGATTGGTTTTACAACTATGACAGGTTAAATGGAGGTAGTGTAAGTCTTGGTGATGATTATCCTTGTATGGTAGCTGGAGTAGGCACTATTAGGGTGATGATGTATGATGGAGTGATAAGGACTCTATCTAACGTCAAACATGTACCAGAATTAAAAAAGAATTTAATTTCTTTGGGCTACTTGGAAGAGCAAGGATATGCTTTTGGTTGCCAATCTGGTAGTGGATGTTTGAGAATTACCAAGGGAGCTTTGGTGGTAATGAGAGAAGAAGACTGAGAAATAATCTATATAGGATGGAAGGCTCAGTGATAAGTGATAGTGCTGAAGTGCTTGCAGCTGCATAGGAGGAACAGTTGAAATATAAACTGTGGCACTATCGAATGGGTCATATGAGTGACCGAGGGCTCATAGAATTAAGCAGAAGAGGAAACATCCTAGCTTTGAAAAAGGATGGAAATGACCTGTGTGAGCCGTGTATCTTTGGTAAATAGCATAGAGTTAAATTTGCTGTTTGTACCAAGCCAAGTGAAGGAGTGCTGGATTTGGTGCACTCAGATATATGGGGACCAGCACCTGTTTTATCCAGAGGTGGAGCAAGGTATTTTGTTACCTTTATTGATGACTTATCAAGGAAACTGTGGGTGTATCTGATGAGGGAAAAATCAGATGTGTTTGTCTGGTTTAAAGCTTGGAAAGCTGAGGTAGAGAAGGAGACAGAAAGACATGTAAAGTTCCTTTGGACTAATAATGGTGAGGAGTACTCTAGTACAGAGTTTAAATGTTACCGTGAGGAAAATGGTATCAAATGCCATTACATAGTAAGGATGACTCCACAGCAGAATGGTGTCACAGAAAGGCTGAACCGGACACTATTAGAGAGGGCAAGGAGTATGAGGCTGTAGTCATCACTGCCAAAAACTTTTTGGGGTGATGCTATTACTTAGGCATGTTTTCTCATAAACAGGTCCCCTCACTTCAAGTTGGATGGTGGACTTCCAAAAGAAGCTTGGAGTGGGAAGAAGGTGGAGCTTGGCCACCTGAAAGTTTTTGGTTGCCCGGTTTATGTTCATGTGGAGACAACTGAAAGAAGCAAGCTGGATCCTAAGTCAAAAAAAATGATCTTTATAGGGTATCCACAAGGAGTCAAAGGTTACCTACTGTGGGATCCATAGTCTCAAAAGGTGGTGATCAATTGGGATGTCATTTTTATGAAAGGAGCATCTTGGTGTAACCGGGGACTGCAACTGGAAATGCGGTCAATAAGATGAACAGCAGTGAGAGCCCGTCACAGTTGGAGGATAAGTCTTCAACATCAGCAGAAAATGGAGTTTCTGTTAAGGTGGAGTTTGACGGGAAAGATTCTCTAGGAGTGAAGGAGAGGTAAGAAGAATCAGCTGTTCAAAGGGAAGTGCAGGAGGAGCCACAAGCAGAAGACTTGCAGGACAGTGCAAGGGGAGTGGCATTGCATAAGCCTCAACACACAATCCGAAAGCCGGTTAGATATGGCATGGATGAAGCAATTTCATATGCTTTTATATATGTGAATGGAGATCCTGAAAGTTTTGTAGAGGCCATGAAAAGTCCTAATAAAGAATCATGGATGCAAGGCATGATGGAAGAGATGGAATCTCTCAGGAGGAGTCAGACATGGCAGCTAGTGGATCTACCTAGAGATGCTCACGCTATTGGCTCCAAATGGGTGTTCACTAAGAAATCATTACCTTCAGAGCAAGGTAGAGTAAGATACATGGCAAGATTGGTAGCAAAGGGGTACTCACAGAGAGAAGGAGTTGACTACACAGAAGTGGTTTCTCCTGTGGTATGCCATACTTCAATTCGGGTGTTCTTGTCTTTGGTGGCAAAACATAATTTGGAATTGGAGCAGATGGATGTGAAAAGATAGCCTTTCTACATGGAAGACTAGAAGAAAAAATCTATATGAAGCAACCTGATGGCTTCATTGAGATTGGATAGGAGAACAAGGTATGTTTACTTCAGAGGTCATTGTATGGAACAAAACAATCACCTCATCAGTGGTATCATAGATTTGATACATTTTTCTTGAGCCTTGGATTTCTTAGATGTGAACATGATCATTGTGTCTATGTGAAGGATGTGGATACTAAGGATGCTCTATATTTACTTTTGTATGTGGATGATATGTTGATAGCCAGCAGAAGTATGACAGCTGTGAAAGGGTTGAAGAGAGCATTATCTCAGGAATTTGAGATGAAGGACTTGGGATCAGCTCAGAAAATCCTTGGAGTGGAGATTTGCAGAGATAGGTGCAAAGGAATACTCCATTTGTCACAAGGTGGGTACATTAAAAAGGTACTCGAGAGGTTTGGGATGGATAAGGCCAAACCTGTGGAAACACCATTACCAGGGCATTTTTCTCTCTCGAAAAACAGTGACCCCAAATAGAGGAGGAGAGAGAGTACATGGAAAGAGTTCCATATGCTAATGCAGTGGGCAGTTTGATGTATACTATGGTTTGTTGCAGGCCGGACATAGCATATGCTATAAGCCAGGTGAGTAGGTACATGGCTAATCCTGGGAAGGAACACTGGAAGACATTGAAGTGGATTTTGAGATATTTGTAAGGGACTCAAAGACATGGACTGGTATTTGGTGGGCAGCTTGAAGGATATGGATGGAATTCCATAGAATTATGTGAGAATTCAGGTCCTTTAGAAGGGTTTGTTGATGCAAGCTATGTAGATGATCTTGATACAAGGTCTACAACAGTTTATCTCTGGTGGACCGATTTCTTGGAGATCAACCGTTCAACCTATTACAGCTTTGTCTATAATAGAAGTGGAGTATATAGGGATTACTGAAGCTGCAAAGGAAGCACTATGACTGAGAAGGCTAGTGTCTAAAATGGGGGTGAAACAATGTATGGTGGTCCTGCACAGTGATAGCCAGAGTGCCATACACTTGACACAGAATCCAGTCTATCATGCTAGGACCAAGCATATAGATGTGAGGTACCACAGTGTTAGGGAGCTGGTGGAGGAAGGAGAAGTGGCGCTGGTGAAGGTCCATACAATGGAGAACCAGGCGGATGCACTTATAAAGGTTCTACCAAGAGATAGCTTCTACTCTTGTATGTGGTTAATGGGTTTGAGGATTCTGGCATATGTAGCCTTGAAGCACCAAGGTGAAGATTGTTGAGTCTCAGGTGGTGCATTCATGGCTAGTCAGGTCAATGTACATGAGTTGATATGGTCTATCATGGTTTTCTATGATGTGTCTAGGGCTAGGGTTGAGTCCGGTATGAGTCCTAGATGTTTAGGCTCAGTTTTTGTCAATCTGGGTCTTCAGGTCGGCTCTTCTATTGTAAGAGTCGACTCTGTTGGTTGGCTTGTCTCAGAACAGGTGATTATGGACTGGACGGGTTAGCTCGGATGGATTCGAGTCAGCTCGGATGCACAGTTAGAAAATCTGCAGTTTGGACGGGTCGGCTCGGATGGATTCGGGTCGGCTCGAATGCACAATTAGGAAACCTGTTGTTTGGACGGGTCGGCTCGGATGGATTAGAGTCGACTCAGATGCAAGGCCTAGTCGACTCTAATGTTTCGGGTCAGCTCGAATGATGGGTGAAATGTTTTTGAACGGTGCTAGCAGGGGGAGTTTTTGGGATCTCGGGCATGTGTGACTGAGGTATATATATATTGTATTCTAGTAAGAGGATGTGTGTGTATGACGAACTTCTTGGAAGTGAAATCCCTTTCTCCCATGAAAATTTTTCTGTTTTCTTTTTCTTCTATCTTCTCCCATTTGAGGTGTTCTTAATCTTCATAGACATGATTCCTACCGTGATCTTCAATCGAGATTGCTGGTAGATGGTCATCCACAACCTGGTGATACGCTTCCGCGATTGCCTTGTTGATCTACGTGTTCATTCTTGATCAGGAACAAGGCTATTCTTGAGGATTTGGTTTGTCAAATCTGATTGGATTTGTAGAAGAATTCTCAACATTTGTGACTTGGAACTCTGTGAGAGAGTGAGCCTTCACTTTCAAGCATCGAGGGGTGTGAGGCCCTAGATATCCTCTTCCTACACAAGCCACCAACCCACCTCCCATGTTTGGGCACACCTCTGGAAGCTCCTCCTGGATGCCCAACAAGAAGAATCACCTCTTGACCACCACCCTCAACTTCACCGCTCTTCATTTCTTTGATATCTTATTCCTTCTTATTTTCTAACTCGTTTCTAGGTTGCTCGTAGGTCCTTTAGGTGCCACGGACAAAGAAGTTGGCCTACCTTGCCTTCAGGACCATCTGACGGAAAGCAGGTGAACCTGCAGGGTCGTGGGCTTGATCTTCTAAGCTACATCCATAAGTGTGAGCGAACTCGGCATCGGGCGCTTCAAAGTTTTGAAAGGTTTGCACTCCCTAATCTTTTAAGTAGGGTTATTGATTTAGAGCTAAGTCCTACCAGGGTTTCTCAATCCTGGGGTCTTACTTTATCACTGTTTAGGGTCTATTTTTGCATGCTAGAGTTTCTTAATCAATATGCGAGTCTCCATATCTCTTCTTAGTTTGATTTTGGGAATTTGCCAACTCATTAAAACATAAATCACAAAACAATCACTTGCATGCATCTTAGTCCCGCATCATTAGTGCACTCAATTCATCACTTATCTCTTGAAATTGGTGTCTAGGCTGGAGGTCCAGAGGCAAACGCCCTAAGCAAAACTGTGGTTACTTAATTAGGACCCTGTGAAAGCAGGGGGAGCCTACCACATTCCCATCTCTTATCTAGTCAATGGAAAGGATAACTGTTGACTTGGTTGTAAGTTGGTGCTAGGTCTAGCAAAATCTTAGAATGATTTGTGTGCTTGTTGCATGACCACTAAATCAGGATTTCAATTACAGTGGTCTCAAACCTAACCCAATTTGACCATGGAACCCAACTTTGAAACCTTATGGAGGACCATGACTGAACAATTTGCCTAATTGAATAATTGGTTTGATCAGATGGAGGAACATATTGGAAACCTAGAGAGAACTCGTGAGACCCATACTAAACCTGAACTTGAGACACCTCTTCCCACACATCCCACCCTAGGAGAGCCCCACGCCATGACCCAATCTTGGAGCTTAATAAGAGGAGACCCAATTATGATTTCATTGACCATGATAAGAGAGCCATTAGGAACATTAGGTTAGAGGCACCTACATTTGATGGCAGCCTTGACCCTAAGGTATACACTGATTAGGAAAGAGATATGGACCAATACTTTGAGTGGTATGAGATGACTGAAGAAAAGAAGTGTAAGTTTGCCAAACTCAGGTTAGTCTACCAGGCTAGGCTATATTGGAAAAATGTTAAATGCATAATGAGATAAAGAGGAGACATACCCATAGCCACCTGGAGAGCCATGAAGATCAAACATAAGGAAAAGTACCTACCCATGTCCTATGAGCAGAGGGGACCCATAACCCATCGACCCGAACCTAATAGGATTAGTACCCCTGGATATAAGTTGAGTACTAGTCAAGTTCCCCTTTGTTGGAGCAAGATCGCTCTGCAGAACACTCAGGATCCTCCTTGATGCTACCATGGCAGAAAGGGAATGCTTCATCAGGGATGGGATGGGGCATGCTGTCTGCTCCCATCGCAGAGGCGTGCCCCCATGGGGTTGAACACACAAGAGAGAACCAAAGAGAGGAGATGAAGAATGATGGCTAGGGAGAAAGAGCCCCGTATTTTCGTCTCATTCCATTAAATAAACCCTAATACATGTATATATACCCATACAAGAATAAGTCAAACCCTGCTCAGAAAACTCCCTCAGGCCAACTCACAGAAGTCTGAATCTTGTCAGATGAGTCGACTCGTCCAGGTCACGAGTCGACTCGTCGACATCCTAGTCGACTCGCAGACTTGAGAGTCGACTCATCCAGAACACCCTCTTACTATCGACCTGCAGGAGTCGGCTCCTATAGAGCCCGAGCCAACTCCAACCCTCAAGTCCCCAAACCTAGATCTTGAGTCCGTGGAGTGCCGAACTCCACCCTAGGACCAAACCCATCCTAGACCTAGGACCAAACCCATCCTAGACCTAGGACCCAAACCTGTCCTAGACATCCATGATTACATCATGAGCCCCCTGGAACACCTCTAGGACCTGTGTGACTCCTCTCAAGACTTGGAGCACCACATTTTTCCCAACAATCTCCACCTTGGTGCTATAAGTCTTGACAAGCTCCGTGTGATCATCTGCACCCTTGCTGCTATCTCCAGAGCTGACATCTTCCCATCGAAGCCGCCTCGCCTCCCTAGCTAGAACATAAACCCATGCTCTACAGCTCCTAAGACTTGTGCTACACTACACTCCTGACCTTGAGCTGATGTCTTCCTGCTCTGTCCCCATGACTGCAACACCAACCTATGCTTCCACAATGCACCAAATAGCTATACCTGCTCCATAGCACCAACTTGAGATCTTTGTTGTAGACTCCCTTCTGCTAAGCAGCTGCATCACTCACCTTGGACTACCTGGAAAGACCCGCAAAAATCCTGAACCGGTACTCGCTGCACCCAGAGCTCCACTTGACATAGTCTCCACAGAGCTATGCAAATCTTTGCACACTCTGCTCCACTTGGCTAAGTGCACCCCTAGCGCTCGTGCTAGGATATGGCCAATATCCCTGTACCTCCCGCTCTAAACTAGTGCCAAAGCTCTCTCTCTCCAGCTATGAAGACACCTCAAACCAGTGCTCCACCTGAAACCAAAGTCTACTTGATGCCACAGAAGTCCCATCGAGATCAACCTCCCAATGCTACATTGTTGGGATATGTCCCCGCACCTTGATACATCATCACTGCCTCCTCGGACCCTTCACATCTTTGTGAACCCCTTCGAGACCATTTCGGATACTCTACAACCCCGCAGAAACCTTCGAAACCTAGGAGCTCATCTCAAGTCCTCTAACCCAGTGACTAAACATAGCAACCCACTCCCAGCTGCTCCATCATGTCCTAGCCTATCCCAAGGTAAATCTCGCCATACCAGGACCCTCCTAGCTACATGATGACCCTGGTGCTCCCTGAGACCTATCCCCGGTCTCCATAAGCTGCCCTCTTCATTAGCTCCAGTCTTTTTCCCTAGGCAAAAGCCACCATACCGGGACACTCCCAACTGTCCGATACCCTCGGCACTCCCTGAGACTATCCCCTATCTCCTTGAGCTATCTCTGGCATCGCCTCTACTGATGTACTCTGGTCTTCCTGAGATATCCATCTCTCGAGACTTATCTCCAACCAAGTGGGATACCACACCCATGTACATCTCCATCACGATCAAGGTAGTTGGAGTACTACCAATCGCTCTCCTCCATAATGACCAAGAGCCTGGTCCACTATTGATGGAGCTACCACTCATGCTCTGAAAGATCTCTGGAATGTTATGCTCTACCTGTGCTAAACAACATATCACCCGACCTGTCATTACTCCACATCAAAGGACCCACAGCTCTACACCACCATCGCAAGCTCTTGCACCACCATATCCATCATCTTCGACGAGATCCGCTCCACTAGCAGACCTCCGCACTGCTCCCGATAGCTCGAACCTCTGTCCACTTGGAAAGCCAAAGATTGAATAATCCTTCTCATGTTGCCCGCATGCATGACCGCTGTGCCACGATCTCCACATACACATCACCTGTGATCTAACTCCATCACCAGACCCATCCTAGCTCAACATGAAGAGCTCAAAAAATTGAATCCAATGGCATAGACGGGGCTCAAATCATAGTTTAATTAAGCCCAAAATCACTGAAAAATAGTCAACACACATTTCAAAGCAAAGTCACTTGAGATGCCAGTCCACCATGAACCGATCTAACGGTTCACGCATGCCAAGCCGGTCCATAGCTGCCATTGTTGTCGGTCCAAGGTAGAGAACCGTGGATCACAGACTCTCCTGGTCATCACCGTTGCCACTAGCCACTGTGTCGCACCTCCGGCGACTGCACGCCACCTTGCCACACCTCCAGTGGCTGCCACACCCGATCTTCTCTGATCGAGACTGTGCATTGCCTCCGGTGACTTCCCATCGCCAAGCCTCACCTCCAATGAACCGCCCATCACCTTGACTGGCACCGATCTAATCTGATCAGGCCACCACCGCTTTCGCTATGCCAAGCACCGTCGCACGGTCGAGCCTGAGCCACCTTTGCTGAGTTCGAGCCCTGTGATGCCCTGCACAGCCATGCGACCGGCGAGCAACCGCCTCCCGCTCAAGAGGCCTCCATGTCCGAATTAAACCATGAGAAGACCTCACGGTCTTCCTCTCCTCATGGTGATCAAGCCCCCAAGGGGGCGATCCTTCATGGACTTTTTCCTTCTCCATAATGAGGACCGCATCGTCATCACGACACTGTCAGGACCGACGAGAGTGATGCTCTCAAGTCTTCTCCGCTGGTACTCTGCCCAGACCAGTGCCACCGACGGACGGATTCTTCTATCTCTGTTTTCGAGGAGAGCAGTAGGCCCTCACCTCCAGATCTTGGCACCAGAGATCTGCACCACCATCGTGATGTCCTCTTCTCTTCTTCCTTCATACCACCACATCAAGGTTGGCTCTGATACCAAATGTTGGAGCAAGACTACTCCGCTGAATGCCCAGGATCCTCCTTGATGCCACCATTGCAGAAAGGGAACGCTTCATTAGGGAAGGGATGGGGTACGCCGTCCGCTCCCATCGCAGAGGCGTTCCCCTATGGGGTTGAATGCACGAGAGAGAACCAAAGAGAAAAGAGGAAGAATGATGGCTAGGAAGAAATAGCCCTATATTTTCTTCTCATTCCATTGAATAAACCTTAATACATGTATAATACCCATATAAGAATAGGTCAAATCCTGCTCGGAAAACTCCCCCCAGGCCAACTCATAGAAGTCTAAATCCTATCAGATGAGTCAACTCGTCCAGGTCATGAGCCGACTCATTGACATTTGAGTCGACTTGCAGACCTGGGAGTCAACTTGTCCAGAACACCCTTTTACTTTCTTCCTGCAGGAGTCGGCTCTTATAGAGCCCAAGCTGACTCCAAACCTCAATATCCCCAACCCGGTTCTCGAGCCCGCGGAGTGCCGAACTCCATCCTAGGACCAAACCCATCCTAGACCTAGGACACAAACCTGTCCTAGACATCCATGATTACATCATGAACCCCCTAGAACACCTCCAAGACTTGTATGACTCCTCTCAAGACTTGGAGCACCACATTTCCCCAACACCCTTAGCCGACCAACCCCTACTACCCTTTTTGTTCACAAGGATGACATTAAAGAGGAAATACACATGGCAGACCCAAAACTTGTTAACCAAGAAAATACTTAGATTGAAGCTGTATCGAAAGGACAATTAGGAGAAGAAAACTATGAGGAGAATAATACTGCTACTACGAGGGCTTTACCTGAGGAAATACTGAAGAGAATCAAATTATAGAGCCTAGTCCTCAAATTCAAGTACATGAGAAAATTAGTGAGGACATGGTTTTTTCAATTCAGTACTCTCAGGAGGAATTCACTCCTTTAGTCCCAATTAAAGATTTCTTTCCTGAAATTGTTGACTCATCCTTTTATAAAGTGGACCTTTTATTGCCTGTAGATATAAATCAATGTCCAAACCTTGAGGTCATCCCCATTAATCAAAGACATTTCCACGAATCCTCTTCTTATTTCCTACCCTATCCTAAGGCTTCTAATGCTTCTAAAACCACTCATTACACTTTGTTGAGGTTAACAGGTTGCATAAATCCTTTGAGTATATTAGATTTGCTACCTATTTTTGAAAGTCATTATGACATTATTAGGAGTCCATGTAAAATTTTCATCTGCATGTCACCCACCAACCAAGGGTCAAGCACAAAGTTGTAGTTAAAGATTTAATAATTTTTTTTTGATAGGAATGCATAGTCGAACCAGTAATTTATGAGGTATTGGTACAAGTCATTTGCACAGCATGTTAGGGATCTGCATAACGAAATTTGTAGTAAGATTAAATTAAGCAATGATACTTATAAATAAATGGCTAATTCCTGAAAATGAACTAAAGAATTTATTGAGGGAGATTTTGTGATGATTAGGATTAGACCTGAGTGGTTTCCCTCGGGAACTGTGAAAAAGTTACATGCCTATGGAGCTGGACCCTTTAAGATGATTAAGAAAGTTGGACCCAATGCCTATGTGCTCGAGTTACCACCCGAATTAGGCATTAGCTCAACCTTCAACATCTCAAACCTAGTTGAGTATAGGGAGCCGGCAATGATACCTAGTAAGCCATTTAGACCTGACCCCATTCTTGAGAGAGAACCCATCCTAAAGTGTCCACCAATAAATTGGCCTGAGAGAGGAGAAAGGATTGAGCATATTCTAGATGACCAGACGATTACTACCCGAAGCAAAGATTACCAGCGATACCTGGTTCATTGGCAAGGTCGATCGAAATCTGAGGACTCATGGATCACCCGAGAGGACCTGTGTGCATTGACCTGGATATATTAAAAAAGTACCATAGCTAGATTGACCTTTACTCAACAGGGTCAAGTTCTTCCCACCCTGGGAGAATTGGTAAGGGCACTAGGATCAGACAATGATTGTAGGGCTCCATTTGGAACTTTGATTGATGTATTTAGAGTATGTCACTTTTGAGTCCATCAATCCTGAGTCACTTGAGTCCTGTAATAAAGTGAGTCAATTGAGTTCATTAAGTCAATTGAGTCCTTTAAGACAATTGAGTCTATTAAGTCAATTGAGTCCATTAAGTACATTAAGTCAAGTGAGTCTATTTGTTCATTTGAGTCCTATAATTTTGATTTCTTTCATTCATGTTAAGTCCAAAAGGAGAGTCACCATACCCCATTGAAGCAGGGAATGAAGACTTCATGCGCTTGGGCCTCACTCAAGCCACCCAAGCCCACAAGTAATTGGAGCCTCCCCAAGCCCACAAGGAGTTGGCACCCCAAGAGGAGTTGACACCCAAGCCTGCAAGGAGTTGGCGCCTCCGAAGCCTACAAGGAATTGGCACCTTCCAAGTCCACAAGGAATCAAGCCTCCCAGTCTAACAACGAATCAAGCCTCCCAGTCCAACAAGAAATCATGCTTCCTTATCCCACTCAAACAAGTGGACGCCCCCTTTTTTCATTTATATACTCCAACTTTGATAGGGAGTCTAAGAGGCCTTGGTGAATTATAAATACCCCTCCTCCCTCTTGTAAAAGAAAAATGAATGATTAATGAATGAAAGAGTTTTTTTTTCTTCTAGTTTCCTTTGTCTTGACAATTGACACTCCATGAGGGAGAGGGTGAGAGGCCCAAACCAACCAACCACTATCTTCCATCTTCAAGCCCTAGATGCCCATCCATCTTCAAGCCCTAGCCATCCCCTCCATCATCCCACTTGGCCGACCCTTCCTTCCATCCAAAACACTTGGTCGCCACATCCTTCCATCCAAAATCCTAGGCCACCAACCATCCTTCCATCCAAAACCCTAGGCCGCCAACCATCCTTCCACCAGAACCCTAGGCCGCCAGATCCTCCTCCAGTCCAAGACAATGCAGGCTTCTCCCTTCTAGCCAGGAGTCTAGGCATCCCCAAGCACTCCAGGCCCTACATCATGCCATGGCTTCATCTTCATGCCTTCTCCATCTTCTCTCCTATCTTCTAGTGTCTTTTTGTTGCATACCTTTGCTTTCTCTAATCGAAGGATCTCTTTTCTTTTGTGTTTGCAGGATCTCTCAGGTTCCACGCCCTACAGAGGAGGTCCTCTTTAATAATTGAACCGCCATCCAGGAGCCAAGTGTTTAGGAAAACCTAGCCTCTTCAACCAGGCACATCCTTCGAGAGATTGTGTGATCCCGCTACTTTCAAGAGAAGGAATAATCATTGCCAGGTATTCCAAACCCTTCCCTTCTCCTAGATTTGATTTGTTGAAGGGTAGATCAAGCATGTACTAGTTAGGGTTTCTTAATCTTTACGATCCTACTTTCTTTTTTTCTTGAGGGTTAAACTTAGTGGGGATTGTAACTTTGATCATCATAGGTTAACTTGCATGTTTCTTAGCTCATTTCCGGGAATAGAAGCATCATAAAACCTGAGATCATACTCATATTAATATGAAATTGCTTTCTTCTTTATGATGATCACTTGCATGCCCTATATTCCCCATCAAAAGCCAACAGGAGGTGAAGGATCTGTGTGGACTACCCCGACCTTTCTAAGCATGCCCAAAGGATAGCTTTCCATTGCCCAAGAATGATTAGCTTGTGGATGCAACATCGGGGCATAAGCTACTTAGCTTCATGGATGCATTCTTCATGTATAATTAAATCTGCATGCACCAGAAGGATGTGAAGCACACGACATTCATGACTAACAGTGGGACATTCTGCTATAAGGTGATGTCGTGTAGCCTCAAGAACATTGGGGTGACATACCAACACCTAGTCAGTAACGTCTTCAAGGACTAGATAGGTCGCAACATGTATGTCTATGTGGACGACATGCTCGTCATGAGCGGTCAGCAGTCGGACCACCTCAATGACCTGGTGGAAGCCTTCAACAACCTCCATCTCTACTGTATGAAGCTAAACTCGGCCAAGTGTGCATTTGGCATTGCGGCGGGGAAGTTCCTGGGCATCATGGTCACCCTATGAGGAATCGAGGCCAACCTATAGAAGATCCATGGGATCACGGACATGAGGCATCCCATACCTAAGAAGGAGGTCCAGTACCTGACTGTCATGTTGCCGCCCTCGGCCAGTTCATCTTGTGCTCCACCAAGCACTGCCAACCATTTTTCAATGCCCTACGAAGATGCATGACTTCGCCTAGATGGAGGATTGATGGGAGGCATTCGAGCGGTTAAAGAAGCTCCTCACCTCCCCCAATTGCTGTTCAGGCTGGAGGTTGGAGAGGAGCTCTTCCTATACCTGGCGATCTCCCCAGGAGTAATTAGCTCGATGCTGGTCCACATTGATAAGGATGATCTTCAAAGGCTAGTCTACTACACTAGCAAGCTGCTTTGTGATGTGGAAACCAGGTACGTTTGATCTAAAAAGATTATTTTTGCACTTATTATATCTGCTCAGTGTCTTAGGCCCTTCTTCCAAGCTTATCCAATTGTGGTTCTCACTGACCAACCCTTGAGGTGTTGGAATTCTCCTAGGAACAATATATTGCAATCGATCATGCATCAAAAGTCTGATGCAGCAGAAGTAGATATTAAAATATTTTATATCTAATAATGTAATTTATAAATAAATCTAATTTTATTCATCATAAGTTTCTGATATGCTGTAATATATGAGAAAAATATCATATCTAAAAAATAAAATTACTTTAAGCATAAAATACTGACCTAGATTGCTATCTTGGCTTGCTCTGAAAAGCATGCTGATCCGCTTCTAAAACCGGGATTCTATTGGAGCCGCGCAATCACCCAACCTCTGCTAGTATCCATATAGAGCTCTCATAACCGAGTCATAGAGAGCACCGAACTGCTAGATCCTTGCAGCCCTCTCCTTTTTCAGCAAATCAACAGCTTTAAAAACTATGCCGATCCATAACTGGACCGGCTTCTGGCTTTTATCTTGCAAATCAGACTATGTAAGACCTTTGGACTTCTTACTTTCTTCTCCCTCTTTTTAAGAAGACCTCTTAACACTCTTGAAGAGGACTCAAACCTCATACAAGAAAGAGAGAGAATCTCTAAGCCTCATTAGCAAGAAGTACCTCACACTCCCAAAAGGAAAATTAGTCTTGGATGCCCACCCCTTCTCCTCCTTTTATAGATTAGTTCTCCTATCCCTTGAAGGCAAAAGACCAGAGTCCAATCTAACCCAAAACCCAAAGGGTAGAGTCCAAACAAAACTAGCTAGAAGGGAGTAAAAGAGGACATCTCCCTCTCTTATTTTCTCATGCCAAAACACTTTTGCGCCTCCTTTTTGTCACACAAAAATTCTCCACGTTAAAAAGGATTAGCCCTCTTGGTTTTTCAACCAACATAGGATTATGTGGAAGTTTCCAATTCCAAAATTAAAATAAAAAAATAAGTACTTCTCCTTCTCATATTCTTCCATGCCTAAATAAAGATTAGCGCAATCTTAATTTCATGCCATCTCTTCTTTGTCGCCCAATTGCTTGGGCCCCACATGGTTGGCATCTAGAGAAGAGGAGAGAGAGAGGAAGAGATAGGGAGATAGAGTACCAGTCTAACTAGACTCTGACTCATGGTCTAAACAAAATTAATTTGATACTCAAATTGAAGACAGATTAAACCCAATTGAACCCATTTCAAAAAGGTTATTGACCCAACTGGATTAGACTCAATTAAAATCAAATGAAATATAATTTAACTCAATTAACAACTAATCCATAATTAATTAGGTCAAATCTTAATTCTAACACGTATAATTAGGTCTAAATTGATTTGCTGATTGGTTACTTGAGCTCCTAATGTGTGTGACCCCTCAGGTCATATCCTATCTGGTAGTGAGACATGTTATAATCTCCATTATATATTATCGAAACTCCTTTCGATGGATATAAATAATTTTTGCTCAACCCTAATTAAGATCATCGATCTGAGAACGATCCTAATAGACTCTCACAATCCACCAGTGACACCTAGCAGTATGTAGTGGCAACCTAGCAGAATAAGATTGGAACCCCTAGGTATAGTTACCATGTGATTCGGTTCCTCTATTAAAAATCTCGACATGATGTTGGTTACTGATACTCATCAAACCCATCAGTCATATGCCTAACTTAATCGACTCAAGTCCAATTATGATACTAATAAAAATACCTTTTCATTATCACCTTGCTATGGCCATAGACTCTAGACTTAGTCACATTAAGCTGCATACAATTATACCTTACTACTAAGGCTGATAGATCCCTACATGGTGGGGACACTAGGAGGTTACCCTATTTTGGAGTTTCATCAGGCCTCATCTAGGAGTCAGAGGCAGCTACATTAGCTTATTGAATTTTGTTTGATACCCCAGAGCCCTAGATACCCTTTAGATGCTCTTCAGATGCCCTGATTCCCTTCAGATGCCATTCCAGATGCCAGATTCCCTCCAAATGCTCCGGAATATGCCAGATGCCAGGTGCCCCATGATTCCAGGAATATGCCAGCACCCCAGGCTAAGAGATTCCAAGTCCAGGAATTAAGCCTATGAGTCCCAGAACCAAGATTCAAAGGAATATGCTGATACCAGGATTCCCCGGCTTCCAGGGCCCAAAGCCCATGCACCAATCCAAAGGAGGATGCCTTTTGCTGCCCTAAAGCCAAGCCCAACTCAATATTGGCACCCAAGCCCAAAGAGTGCCCTTGGACCAAGTCAAATGAGGAGAGAAATCCAAGTAGAATAAGGAGAACTAGTTTTATTTTCATTCAAAGTGTATTCTCCGAGTCTTAAGCAAACTTGTAATCCCTCTCCCTCTCAACTTTGTAATCCTATCCCAACTAGGAGAGAACTTGGGAAATATCTATAAATACCCCACCCCTTCGCCTCTTGTCAGCAATCTTTATTCATGAATTAAACCCTGCTGAAATTTTGAGTTAAGTTCTTGTGTTCTTATGTTCTTGTGTTTGAGGTGTGTGAGTTATTTTGTGTGCCCTAGTTCTTCCAAGCCTTGGCCAACCAAGCACCATCATTCAAGTCCTAAGATGCCCAAGGAGAAGCAGCCATCAGCTGTCCAAAGCAAAGAGCCTTCTTCCCCCTCCATCCGCCAGCAAACAGAATCCTAATTCCTTTCTTTCAAACCCTAGTTACTTTCCCTTTATTTATTTGCTGTTTTGATTGGCCTCTGATGCTTGCAGGATCCCCGAGGTGTTTCATCTCCCCAGAGGAGGCTTTCCTTGCCTCCAGGATCGCCCAAATCAGCCATCTAATCCAAGGGAACCGAAGCTTCTCCATCCAGGCTCCAATCAGAGTGTGAGTGATCTCTTCAATTGCAGATTCTTCAATGTTTGACTGGTAACATCCTCCCCTTCTCTTGATTTCTAATTTGATGAAGATTAGCTATCCTAAGCCATGAATTTCTCAATTCTCGGGTCCTGGCTTATTATTATTCTGCATGAGTTATCTTGAGGGTATGTTAGTTTCTAGCATTACCAGTCTTTCTGCTGATTCTTTCTTATTTTTGCATCTTTAGCCACTAAATTAATGTCTAAAAAAATACAAAAAAATTAGATTTACTATTTTTCATCGGTCCTAGGTTCGTCCTGTATCACTACAAGTGAACACCCAACTCTTACAATAAATTTACTGTAACCAACGAACACCGTAAGGTCCTGAATGGATAGGAACTATGTGATTGTGCTGTCGAACTACAGCAATCTTAATGTGAGTAGCCGAGACACTCTAGGTCAAAGAACTATTTACATGACTACAGCATCAAGAAATTATTGATGAGTGGGTAGTCATCCGTATAACTTCCTGTACTTGGTCATGCTTAGTACCATTGATCTCTATTAACTACCTGCACTCTCACTCCAATGTTACCACACTGTAGGTCAAAGACTAATCTACCCAGAAAGGGAAGAGATATGTGTACCGATTTTAACGGATCAATCACCGTCCTAATGATGTTCCAACAATCGAGAGCTTTTAGGAGTTAATCTATAAAGACACATGCCTCGGATTCTCAACTCTTGAGAATATATGTTGTTGCCCATTAACTCCCTGGACGATTCATAGACACATCAATATGAATGAAACTAATTCCCTTTTATTAATAAGAAAATTAGGTATAAAGTTCATGCCCTCAAAATTAAAATGCGTCAAGCCAACTTGGCTTTCAGGGCATACATCTAACATGAGGGCCATCCTGAGTCACCTGGACACCTCGAGATACCTAACCAAGTGGGCGGTGAAGCATAGCAACTTTGACATCTCCTACTGCTTGAGGCCATTCTAAAAATTCTAGGTCTTGGCCGATTTCAAAGTGGAATGACTTGGATGGATGAGGACTCGGAGGAATCTCCTGTAGAGCCCAAGCAGGGCCCAGCAACAGAAGAGATGATATGGGTCCTCCATGTCAATGGTGCATCAAACTCTGGAGGGAGTGGAGCCGGACTCATCCTCACCAACTCTGATGGGGTGGTCACCGAGTATGCACTGCATTTCCTCTCCAAAGCCACGAACAACCAGGTCAAATATGAAGCACTCCTTATAGGACAAAGGTGTCCCATGAGCTGGACATTACTTGCCTGAAGGTCTTCATGGATTCGTAGCTCATTACAGGCCAAGTCTCTGGTGAGTACGAAGCCCTGCATCCCATGATGGTAGGGTACTTGGACCAGATACACTCGTATACGACGAGTTTTCAGTACTTCAGCATCTTCCACATCTCTCATAGAAAGAATGCCTGCACTGATGCCCTCTCCAGGATGGGTACCTTGCCAGACACATTGTTGGGCACACCTTTATTGAATACCTGGAGGTCCCCAACTTTGAGGTCATAGGCAAGGTTTAGTTGGCCACCCATGAGATGAGCTAGATGGATCCTTACATCAGGTACATAACTACCGGCACCCTACATGAAGATCGCATGGAAGCCAGCCTCCTGAAAGAAAAAACCACCCGCTTTGTGCTGATGATGAGCAGCTCTATCAAAGGTCCTACTCCTATTCCCTATTGAAGTGCCTGAGGTCTTCGAAGGCTACTTACATCCTCCAGGAAATACATGAAGGAATTTATGGAAACCATGTGGGGGGCAGGACATTGGCTTATAAAGCCTTCAAATAGGGCTACTATTGGGAGGCCATGTGGGAAGACAACTGCGTTCATGCAGAAGTGTGATCGTTACCAGCGGCATGCCCATGTCCAATGCCAGCTAGACTCCCCTTTATCACAGCTCACCTCTTCCTAGCCATTCACCCAGTGGGGGATGGACATCCTGTGGCCATTCCCCCAGGTGTCTAGTCAGCAGAAATACTTGATTGTCACCATTGACTACTTTACCAAGTGGGTGGAGGCCGAGCCTTTAGCCCGGATTACCGAGGGTAAGGCAAGGTTATTTTTCTAGAAGTCAGTCATCTACCATTTCAGGCTTCCTCATTCCATCATCATGGATAACGGACAATAGTTTGACAATTAGGCATTCGAGGAATTCTATGTCAACCTGAACATCTATCATCGCTTCATGTCGGTAGCTCATCCATAGACCAACAAAGAAGCCGAGGTAATGAACCAGACCATCCTCCAAGGGCTCCATACCAGGTTTGATGAGGCAAAAGGCCACTGGGCTGATTAGCTACCTAGTGTGCTGTGGGCCTACCACACGACACCCTGAAAGGTGATGGGCAAGACACCATTTAGTTTGGTCTTAGGTATAGAATCCGTGATCCCGGTCGAGATGGGCTTGCCTATGTTGTGGGTGCAGTAGTATGATGAAGCAAGCAATCTGATGCACCTCCTCCTCAACCTCGACCTACTAGATGAGACAAGGGACAAGGCATGGCTTCGCATGGCGGCGTACTGGCAGTGAGTTGCCCACTATTATCATTCTCGCATGAGGCCCAAAGCCTTCTACCTGGGTGACCTCATCTTGAGATGTGTAGAAGTTTCCCAGCTATGCCAATTGGCAGGCTATCCCCGAACTAGAAAGGCCCTGATAGGGTGGTCGAAGCCTTGTCTCAGAGAGCCTACCAAATTGCCAAACTAGATGGTGCCCAGTTTCCTTGGATGTGGAATGCTATGAACCAGAGGATGTACTATCAGTAATGTAAGCCCTCCACTCAAGGATGAAATGAAATGCTCCTTTGGTGGCATGGTTTATATCAATCTCTCCAAAGAAAACGTGTTTGTCGAATCCTAGGTCCAGCAAAGAAAGCTGGGAGCCTAAGTGCCATACACTTATCTATCGAACCCTAGGTTCGGTGAAGAAAGTTAGGAGCCTCAGCACCTCGCACTAAAGCTGGGAGCCTCAACATCTCACACTTATCCATCGAACCCCAGGTCTGGTGAAGAAAGCTGGGAGCCTCAGTGACCCATACTTATCCATCAGACCCCAGGTCTAGTGAAGAAAGTCGGGAGCCCAAAAATCCCACACTTAAGCCGGGAACCTCAGCACCCCACACTCAAGCCGAGAGACTCTGCACCCCATACTTATCCATCATCCCCACATCCGGTGAAGAAAGTCAATGGCTCTAAAGCCCCGCCTTCATCCACTAGCACCAGGTCTGGCGAAGCAAGGAAGAAATACTTCACAACACCACCCTCGCTGGTGACTGATTCAGCAACACTAGCATCTGCCTGTCCAATTCAAGGCTAATCTCCATCAATTACTAGGTAGAAAGGGTACGGCTGAACTCTACAAGCACCACCACCTCTGATGATCCGCCCAACTCCCTCGGTGTCTGGCTAATGGACTAGGCTACGGGCATACACAAACAATAAAAAAAAATAGTAGAGAAGAGAAAAAAAAGAAGGTCGAGTCTGATATGGCGACATCCACTAACATGGACCAGAGCGGCGATATCCACTGATGTGGAGCCTATGGATGGCCATGGCAGTAGAGAAACCCACCACCTAGACAAGGCTACATGACAAAAAGCCAAAAGGACCACCCTACCGAGGTCAGCTCCCAATCGAGGCAGGGCTAATCAGGCGAGCACCCCCCATCAGAGGTCAGCTCCCGGTTGGGGTCAGGTTTGCCTCACCAAAAAGGACCACCTTGCTGAGGTTAACTCCCAGTCGAGGTAGGGCTCATTAGGCGAGCACCCCATTTTAGGTCAGCTCTCGGTCGAGGTTGAGTCTGCCTCTCCGAAGCAGGCCCTCCTACCAAGAGCATGGTTTCCCGCCAAAGCTGTAAAGAGGGAGAAGCCAAAGTTCAAAGCAAAGAGAGCGAAGTACGTGGCCACCCTAACCCTCTGAGAGGTGGCCATACCCTACCATGGGTACAGGCACCCCCTTGCGGCACGTTGTGCACACGATCTGCATGATCTGGACAACTTTAGGCCCCCAGCCTTACGGCATGCTGACATGTCGACAACCGCATGACTGGAAGATAATAGCTTCCATGACAAGATGCTTGGACCTTCCAGAGAGGGGCATCCCCCTATGGCCTTATGCCCTGCAGCACCCAAATGGCATCCACCAAAGTGGCAGCATGCCATTATGGCTAGAGGCACAGGCATAGAACCAGCCCGATAGAGAGGCGCCAACAGGCAACGGAGAGCCTCCCTCGAAGGAGAGAGCCGGGAACCCTCTTGAAAGCCTCTAGTATATAAAAAACCCACAGAAAATAGCAAGTGAAGGTAAGTGAAAAAAAGAAGTAAAAAAAGGAGAAGCAAAGACTCCCCCATTTTTTCCATTTTCTCATTCTAGTGTAGCTATTATCTTTTCCTCTATTACCCTTTAAAAGTAAAGATTCCCCCAAGCTCTCCGTCCTAGAGGTATCTATTCTCCTCGATCTTCCCACTGACTTGATCGTCGAAGTGCCTTCACCAGAATCCCCGGCCCAAGGTTTTTTTCCTATCTTGCAGGACCACCCTCGAGCAGGCTAGTGAGCCTGACATGAGACAATAGCAGAGGATCTGGAGGGAGCCCGATGCGTCAGATCTGCAGGCTACGATGATCTGGATGATAATAGATTGGTGTGCTAGGAAGGGGGGAGACCAGTAAGAAGAAAGCATCACTCCCCCAACTACAAGGAAGACCTCGCAGGTGTCCATAGTTCAATGGTGACTACGCGAGCCTGTGGAGCCCTTACCAGCCAGGCGGACAACCCCCCTCATCGTGGCAACCAACCTCAGGATGGGGATTGTCCTGCTCAATCGCAGCCGCCATCGATGGACCCCCAATACACCACACTCACCAACCAGGTCCGGCTCCTAGCCATGGCAGTGTGCCAGCTCTATCAGAGACAGCACTCCCTAGAAACCCCATAACAGCTGGGGACTCTGGTGGCTCATGCAGTCGATCCTCACAACAGCCTACGATCTTTTCGAGAGGGGCTGTTGCACGAGGAATTACACCCTCGAGATGCCCATCAGGCGAATGGCAAGCAGCCACAGGGTGATCCAGCCAGCCGGGAGAGTCACTCCTCGATCATGGACCACTGCGCACCCTCATGCCAGCAGCACCGGTGTGGCTAGGAACTCAAGTGCGAGTCCGCCCGCTTCGGTCCACCCTCATCCCCACCATCCTCCACCAAGGGGTCCACTGACGAGGCCATCCGCTATTGAGTGGAAAGTTGCCTCGAAGAGCATGAACACATGCTGGCGGATCTGGCTTGCCAGTTTGTGAAAGTGCAGGGATCACCTAGTGAGCCCACGGGTTATGACACCCGTCCACCCTTTTCGAAGAAGATCCAAGAGGAACTGATCCCTAGCTAGTTTCGTATGCCGCAGGTTGATTCCTACGATGGGACAACCGATCCCTTGGACCACCTGGAAAGTTACAAGGCCCTCATGAGGATCCAAAGGGCCACCGACGCTCTTCTTTACATCACCTTCCTCGCCACTCTATGAAAGGCCGCTCGAGTCTGGTTTTACTAGGCTCGAACATGAAAGCATAGACTCTTACCCCCAGCTAGAGAGGAAGTTCGCAGTGCACTTTGATGCCTGTAAGAAGGCACCTTGCGAGGCTGATAGCCTCTTCTCGATCTGATAGCAGGACCGAGAACTCCTCTTTGACTATGTGTCTCGGTTCAAAATCGCCACCCTAGAGATCTACAACCTCGATGAGCCTATCGCCATGCTAGCTCTGAAGAGGGGACTACGGACCTCCCACTTCACATACTCCATCGATAAGAAGCCCCCAAACATGTACTCAAAGTTCCTTCTTCAGGCATAGAAGTACATCCGCACTGAGGAGGCAGATCGTGCCAGGAGGGAGCTGCATGGGAAACCCCTGAAGAGGCAGGCCATCGGGGAGACTTCCGATTATCTGAACCAGAAGATGTTGCGGGCCCCGTGATCGAAGCCTAGGCCCAGGGCCATCCCCATCTATGAAGGGTCTTTTACTCCTCTTTTCGCCCATAGGGCAAAGATCTTGATGGAAATCAAGGGTGAGCACTTCGTATGCCGACCCCTTCCACTGAAGCCATCTACTGGGTGGGACAAATCATGCTACTACCATTTCCACCGGGACTACGGTCACGACACTGAGGAATGCCATCACCTGAAGAGGGAGATCGAAGAGCAGATCAAGCATGGCTACCTCGGCACGTATGTTGAGGGAGGAGCGCCCCCTGCAGCCTAAACTAAAGGGCCTCGGCCCTCGCCATTGACAACTGTCCCACCGAGAAGCCAATAGGGATGATATCCTAGAGGGCAGGAAAGGCCCCGAAGAAGGCTAAGGGGAGAGAGGAGAGTGATAGTGTACTCCCCTGTATGGGAGAAGGGTCAACTAGGATAGATAACCCGAATAATGATGCTGTCATCGCTGAAATGATGATAGTTAAGCACCCTGTAAAAAGAATAATAGTAGATAGTAGAAGCTCCTCAGACATCCCTTTTTACGATGCCTTTGTAAGGATGAACTTGTCCACTGACCAAGTACGACCTGTATTCACGCCCCTGGTAGGCTTCACCGGAGACTCAATCAGAGTCAAAGGAGAAATTACACTCCTAATAACCGCTGGGACACCACCCCAGCAAAGAACTGTGCTGGTGACCTTCATCATTATGAAGCTTCCCTCACCCTATAATGCCATCTTGGGGAGCCCTGGACTTAACCTGCTTGATGCCACCATCTTTACGAAATGCCTCTTGGTCTAGTTCCAGACACCATGGGGGATTGAAGAAATGAGGGGATCCCTGTGCTGATGCAGCACTGCTGGCAAACCATCCCAGGTCTAAGAGGAGCATATCTCAACCCTGCCGTAGACCAGCCTGATCCGGCAACATTGGAACCAAAGAGCAGGCTGGTCGAACCCCTGTTGTCCTTCCATTCGGGGATGATCCCTCGAAAATGGTACAGATCGGGGCTGTGCTGGTTGAAGAAGAGAGATCCCATCTCCTCAGCTTCCTATGTGCCAATGCAGATGTCTTCACCTAGACAGTCGCTGACATGCCCGGTGTCCACCGGAGGTAATAACCCACCTGGTGCGTACACCAGAGGCACAAGAATAAGATAGAGGCTTCTCAACCCTCTATGGATATCTTAGTTGAGTCCAGTTTGTAATAAGGGCTTAGCTTATTTGAGTCCACACTTTGGCCCCTAAGTCCAGTTCTTTTTGGGCACTTTATTATTCATGTCCTGTATCAGTTTGGATATGGTCAGTCTAGTCAACTCATGTTGAGCTAGTCATATTCTGATTCCTATAATGTGTCTAATCCACTTTTTGTAAGTAGAAGACTCAATACAAGTGAAGACCCAGCCAGCTTGAAGTAATGGAACCACACTTGAAGATCATGAAAGATCCAACAAGAAAAGTTGAAGGCCTTGGAACCTTGGAATGCAGCCTGGAACCCTGGACCACAGCTGGAGCATATTGGGTCACCCAAGGCCCAAGAGGAGCATCATATGGCACCACACTACCTTATGATCACCTCCTCTTGGTCGGCCACTTAGGGTCACCTCCCTTGGCCGACCAAGGCAAGTGAGAGAGGGAGAGTTTGAGGGAAAGAGGGAGAGTGGGATACCATGTATTCTAGCTAGGGTTTGGGTAGTTTTCAAATTCCTATGAATTGTCTTGTATACCCTTACTTGGGGGACAAGTTTGTGAGCCTATTTAAGAGGCCCTCCTCTCATGTATTCACATCTTTTTCATGAAATATATTGAGTTTTCAATCCATTGTTGTGTGCTTGCTGTGTGCTAAGGAAAATCTATGTGAACCCCTTCCTCTTCCTAGCCTCCTACGCCCTGCATCCAAGTCTCCATCAAAACCCTAGAAGCAGCTTTCTTCAACACAAATCACTCTCTTTCCTTCTTATTTTCAATTTTTTACATCATCCCTACATTGTTTTCTAACCCCTGATAGGCAATTTGCAGGTCCCTCAGAGTCTTCGAATCCAACGATTCCAGTCAGACAGCTTTCAGGTCATTGGGTTGAAAGCCGCAGATCTGTAGGATCTTCAGCTTGATCTTCCAGGCCATATCCGGGAGTGTCGAGAGAACTCTTCGAGGATTTATCATCAAATTCCTGTCAGGTACACCCCCTCGACTCACTAGTATCAGTTTTAGGGTCTACTTTGCATGCATCTACTTCTGGAATTTCTGTAAAATTTTCTACTTTAGATCTTGGATCTATTTTTGGGATATTATCACCTAACTCAACACTTAATAACCAAAAAATACTTTGCATGCATCTTTAGTCCTGTATTATTTGGTATCAAAGCCTGTTTGGGCTTAGTTTCTCTTTGAATATTTGGATTGGGTGCTTCACCATGGTCATCCGGTCATAGGAGAGAAGTAGGGCTATAAGGCACTCTCTTCCCAATCAAAGGGATCTCCTATGACATGTAGGGGTGCTACTATGATTGAACCCTGAAGAAGAAAACAAAGAGCATCCTTAGTTAATTTTTGTATCTCGGCCATCACAGTACATAGTATGTTGTTTTAATGGTTTCTACATGTAGCTAACTTAAAAAATTCTGATTTTTATTTTGCTGGATTCTTTGTAATTGATAGTATTTTTTAGAATCTTCTCATGAATTATCTCAATCTATAGAATTTCTGCATGCCAGAATACTACCTGGGAACAATTCTACCCTGATTTTGCAGCAAGGCTAATTTTAGCAAGTTTAGGGTTTTTTTTAGCATAATTTTGCATATCTTAATTTTTTGCATATTTCATGCATATCATGTAATTTGCTACATATTTCCTACATATTAGATAATTTTCAGCATATTATATCTCTTCCAAATATAAAACAAAAAAAATAAAATCAAAAAATACCAAAAAAAAACTTAGAAACCCTAATTTGCATTTTCATATGTTTTCCATCATGGGCATAAAATACATTAAGGGAAACAACTCTACTATATCAGATGGGGAGGATTTGATCACCTTTCCTCAGCCCAAAACCACAATCCTTGCATTTGAACCCAGCCCTAATTAAAATCAAGTAGACCTAATTTGCTCTTGTGAAATAGGGACATCAATAGGTTGGGTTCAACCTTTGTGGGAAGACTAGTGCACCCAATACCTCTCCTATTACTGGAAGCTAGTGTCTAGGCTAGAGGTCCAAAGGCAAATGCCCTAAGAGGATCGGTGGTTCCTTAATTGTGTCCCTGCAAAAGCAGGGGGGGCTCCTACCATCCCACCTCTTACTTGGCCAGTGGAAGGACTAGGGGTTGCATTGTGTGTAAGTTGAGTCGACCCATTCTGTTTGGTCTCTAGGTCTTGGAAGCCTTAGTCAATTTATCTTATGTATGTTGCATGTCCACTAGATTAGAAGCCCATTAGCCCATCAGCCCATGTTCGTTAGGCTATCAGCCCATGTCCAATCTATACTAGGAACCCAATACCAGTAGCCTTAACCCAACCACACCTAGTGTGACCATGGAGCCCAACCCTAGGAGAACCCCACACCATTACCCATACTTGATGGACCCAGAGGAACGATCCTTTAGACACACACAGCCTTATGCACCCACTTTTGATGGAAGTTCAGATCCTGAGGTGTATATTGATTGGGAGGAGAGAAAGGATTAGTATTTTGAGTACACTAAGATGTCGGAGTTAGAAAAAGTTAGATTGGCCACACGTAGGTTAACCTGACATGCTAAGTGGCATTGGGAAGTTATTGAGGATGAATGTTATTTGAGAGGAGATTAGACAAGTACCTAGAAAGCTATGAGGAGTAAGTTGAGAGAAGAGTACCTAGGTAGATTTTATGAGCACAAACTCTTAGACCAATAGTACAAATTGAGACAGGGTGACAAAACTGTGTCAGAAAACATTGACCAATTTAATGAATTTATCAGGAGATGAACATAGTTGAGTCTGAGGCTATGATCATTTGAGGTTTCGAGCTAGCCTATGTAAGGACATCCAGTGGGAGCTGTGTCATTGGCAGATTCAGGACCTAGAGGAAGCCTATCACTTAGCTTGGGAATTCGAGTCATATCAGAGGGAACTCATGGTCAGGTCAATCTAAGTTTAATAAGTTTAATTGTCCTGAACCCATTAAAGAGCCTAAGGTAAAAGGGTATAAGGCTGACATGAGTTTAGTAGATGAATACGAAGGAGAAGACTTTGTGGACTATAATGAAGATGGACCCAAGGTTGAAATCACTGAGGAACTAATAGAAAAAGATCCTGAACCCACTATAGAATTCGAAGGAGTGCCTCAGCCAGGATCAAACATAGTAGATGAAAGTGAGGGTTCACCAGAGTTATCAATAGAAAAAGTCCAGGAACAAGTCCCTAAGGAATAATCCCAGGAAGTAGACATTATTTTAGAAGACTTTCAAGATAAGCTTCCCAAAGACGTTCTTGATGACCTTCCACCAGTAATAGATCCCCATCCTACTATAGAACTAGTTTCAGCCTAGGACCTCATTCAGTATTCTCATCAAGAGTTCATTCCTCTAACCCCAGTCGATGACCTTTTTCTTTAACTGACTAAGCCATCCTTTCTTAAAGACCTTGCACTTGCAATGACCAAATTCTCCGTCCTTCAAGTGGACCTTATGTCACCCATAAATTAATGTTCAAATCTTAAGGTCAACCGTAGTAACCAAAGTCTATTGCATGCCTCCAATGGATTATCCCAAGACTCCGATTCTTATTTCCTGCCATACCTAAAGGCTTCCAATGTTCCCCAAACTTTTTCATTATACATTGTTAAGGTCGTTCGGTTGTACCAGTTCTTTGAGTATGTTAGGTTTACATCTTACTTTTGGAAGACCTTATGGCATTTGTTTGGAGTTCATTATAAATTTTCATGTGCATGCCAAACCAGGGTCAAACCTAGAAAGTCTATAGTCTATTAGGTTTAGGCCCAAAGAGTCCAATAAAGTTTCTCTCAATAGGAATGCATAGTTGAGTCTATATTTTTGTTAGGTGTCAGTACAAGTTAGGTGCATCATCTGCATTAAGCATTAATTTTGAAACAAACTAGCTAATTCCTGGAAAAGAGACAAGAAATTTAATGTTGGAGATTCTGTTATGATTTGGCTTAGGCCTGAGCGGTTCCCACCCGGGACCGTTAAGAAGCTTCATGCACACAGAGCTAGACCATTTAGAGTGATAGAGAAGGTCAAACCCAATGCCTATGTGCTAGATTTGCCCATGGATTTTGAATTAGCTCTACCTTCAATATCGCGGACTTGGTTGAGTATAGGGAATCGACTTTACTAGTGAGGCCTTTGGACCTACTCCATCCTTTGAGAGTGAATCTAATCCAGAGTGTCGACCTATAAATTGGCCTGAGAGAGAAAAATGGATCCAACGTATCCTGGACGATCAAGTCATCATGACCCAGGGCCACGGCTATCAACGCTACCAGGACCGATGGAAAGGCCAGCAAGAATCCAACGATTCATGGATTACTCGAGAGGACTTGTAGTGCCTCAACCCAAACCTTCTTGAGAGATACCTGAGCTAAAGTGAGCCTTATTCGATAGGGTCGAGGATGTGGCGATGGCGGACACGAAGAAACCTGGGGTTATTTGGAAATGGGAAAACCTAAAGCATACCAAGGATCGTGGGAGGGCTAAGAAGCCTCCCGGGACTAGGATAGGACGACCCCGAAAATCCTAAAACAGCCAGACTCTTTTGATTTTCATTTTTCTTGGCGGAGGTGGTGAAGGAAGGATGGGGATGGGAGACATGGGACTGGAACTCATGGACCTTGGGGCTCATCCTAACGAAGAGACCTCTCACCTCTAAGGCATTACGCCCTCCTCGATACATGGAGGTGCTAGGATGAATCTCAAGGTCACGAGGGGAACAGGAAGATACATGAAGATGGGAGAAAAGAATGGGATACCTGGGGCCTCACACCCCTCGACGTCCCGAAGGACGAAGGCAAGTTGGGGCCTCACACCCCTCGACATCCCGAAGGACGAAGGCAAGTTGGGGCCTCACACCCCTCGACGTCCAGAAGGACGAAGGCAAGTTGGGGCCTCACACCCCTCAACGTCCCGAAGGACGAAGGCAAGTTGGGGCCTCACACCCCTCGACCTCCCGAAGGACGAAGGCAAACGAGCCTCAGCCCAAAACCACACACAATTGGAAAAAAAACACTCTAAAAATTCATTTTCATCAACTGCTTTATTACAAGAGGAGTATGGTTATTTATAGATGCCCAAATTCCTTTTGAAATTCAAAATAAAATCCCCTGAAATCCTCCCTTGATTTTGAATTCAAATTCAAAATCAAAAATCCCAAATTTCCCAAATTACATTCATTAAAAAAAATTACCCAATATATCCCGCTTATTCGAATTTGAAATCCCTTCCCGCTCTGAAAGTCATGCCACTCCAAAATCGTACAGCCTCCTTCCAGTTGCTTTGAGAAGCATGCAGAGGCTTCTTGGGATGCTTTGAGAGGCATGCAAGTCCTTCTTGGCCAAGCAACAAGGAGGGAAAAAATCGAACTCCGGTCGGCCCGGGGGGCGGCTGGCGGGCGGCGGGCGGCAGCACGGCCTGCGGGCGGTGGCTGCGGGGCGGCTGCCAGGTGCGGACGGTGGCACAGGAGTGGAACGGCCGCACGGCATGCACGAGCGTCCGTTCGTCTTCCACGGGCGTGGGCGGCGACGGATCCCACCGGCAGCCGGGCGGGGGCCGGCGGGTGACGGGGATGGCGGTGGGCAGCAGGTTGGCGGTGGGCTGCAGGCCGGTGGCGGTGCAGGGTGGCACGGCGCTGGCGTCACGCGGGCGCACGGGACAGACGGACGCCTCTCGTGTCCGTTCGTCTTCCCACGGGCGTGGGCGGCGACGGACCGGGCTGGCGGCTGGGCGAGGGCCAGCGGGCGGTGAGCAACCGGCCGGTGGCGGCGCAGGGTGGCACGGCAGTGGTGTCACGCGGGCGCATAGGATGGACGGATGCCTCCCGCGTCCATTCATCTTCCCACGGGCATGGGCAGCGACGGACCAGGCCGGCGGCCGGTCGCAGGCCGGCGGCCGGTCGCGGGCCGGCGGGCGGCTGGGATGACGGTAGGCAGCAAGCAAGTGGCGGTGCAGGGCGGCACGGCGGTGGCGTCACGCGGGCGCACGGGACGGACGGACTCCAGCCGCATCCGTTCGTCATCCCACGGGCGTGGGAGGCGGTGCCAGTTTCTCTAGTGAGGGCGGGGGCCGGCGGGTGTCGGCGGCGGACAGGCGGGGGCGGCTGGGGGTCGGACAGTTCGGATTGTGGGGGGGAAGGGGGTGGCGGCTAGGTTTTAGAAAAGAATACGAACGGGTGGGAGGAGGTTGATGATGGAATAAGCTGTGAATAAAACGGGGATAAACTTGGAATAAAATGGGAATAAAAGGGATAGTTGGAATTGCAGGGATAAAAAAAATAAGAAAAACTAGAAAAAATTAAAAGAAAATCCAGATGGGTTTCGGGTCCCCCATCATTCTCATGCAGCGCGAAGAACTCGACTCCGTCGAATTTGTCGATGAAGCAAATCCTAGTCCACTGCTGGCTCTGATACCAATTTGATGTGGCGATGGTGGACATGAAGAAACCTGGGGTTATTTGGAAATGGGAAAACCTAAAGCATACCAAGGATCGTGGGAGGGCTAAGAAGCCACCCGGGACTAGGATAGGACGACCCCGAAAATCCTAAAACAGCCAGACTCTTTTGATTTTCAGTTTTCTTGGCGGAGGTGGCGAAGGAAGGATGGGGATGGGAGACAGGGGACTGGAACTCATGGACCTTGCGGCTCATCCTAACGAAGAGACCTCTCACCTATAAGGCATTACGCCCTCCTCGATACTTGGAGGCGCTAAGATGAATCTCAAGGTCACGAGGGGAACAGGAAGAGACATGAAGATGGGAGAAAAGAATGGGATACATGGGGCCTCACACCCCACGACGTCCCGAAGGACGAAGGCAAGTTGGGGCCTCACACCCCTCGACGTCCCGAAGGACGAAGGCAAGTTGGGGCCTCACAACCCTCGACTTCCCGAAGGACGAAGGCAAGTTGGGGCCTCACACCCCTCGACGTCCCGAAGGACGAAGCCAAACGGCCTCAGCCCAAACCACACACAAGTGGAAAAAAAATACTCTAAAAATTCATTTTCATCAACTGTTTTGTTACAAGAGGAGTATGGTTATTTATAGATGCCCAAATCCCTTTTGAAATTCAAAAATAAAATCCCCTGAAATCCTCCCTTGATTTTGAATTCAAATTCAAAATCAAAAATCCCAAATTTCCCAAATTACATTCATTAAAAAAAATTACCAATATATCCCGTTTATTCGAAATTTGAAATCCCTCCCCGCTCTAAAAGTCATGCCACTCCAAAAATCATACAGCCTCCTTCCAGTTGCTTTGAGAAGCATGTAGATACTTCTTGGGATGCTATGAGAGGCGTGCAGGTCCTTCTCGGCCGAGCAACAGGGAGGGAAAAAATTGAACTCTGGTCGGCCGAGGGGGGGGAAGGTGGGCGGCAGTACGGCCGGCGGGCGGTGGCGACGGGGCGGCGGATAGGTGCGGACGGCGGTGCAGGAGTAGGACGGCCGCACGGAATGCACGAGCGTCTGTTCGTCTTCCCATGGGCGTGGGCGGCGACAGACCCAATAGGCGGCTATGCGAGGGCTGGCTGGCGGTGGGGAAGGCGGTGGTTAGCAGGCCAGTGGCGGCGCAGGGCGGCACGGCAGTGGCGTCACGCGGGCGCACGGGACGGACGGACGCCTCCCGCATCCGTTCATCTTCCCACGGGCGTGGGCGGCGACGGACCGGGCCGGCGGGGATGGCGGCGGGCAGCAGGCCATTGGCGGTGCAGGGCGGCACGTCGGTGGCGTCACGCGGGTGCACGGGACAGATGGACACCTCCCGCGTCCGTTCGTCTTCTCACGGGTGTGGGCGGCGATGGACCGGGCCGGCGGTCATGCAAGGGCCGGCGGTCATGCAAGGGCCGGCGGGCAGCGGGGACGGCGGTGAGCAACAGCTTGGTGGCAGCGCAGGGCAGCACGGCGATGCCATCACGCGGGCGCACGGGACGGACGGATGCCACCCGCGTCCGTTCGTCTTCCCACGGTCTTGGGCGGCGGCGGCAGTTTCTCCGGTGAGGGCGAGGGCCGGCGGGTGTCGGCGGCGGACATGCGGGGCTGGGGGTCGGACAGCCCAGATGGGGGGGGGGGAAGAGGGTGGCGGCTAGGTTTTAGAAAAGAATACAAACGGGTGGGAGGAGGTTGATGATGGAATAAGCTAGGAATAAAACAGGGATAAACTTGGAATAAAACGGGAATAAAAGGGATAGTTAGAATAGCATGGATAAGAAAAATAAGAAAAACTAGAAAAAATTAAAAGAAAATCTATATGGGTTTTGGGTCCCCGATCAGTCGAGTTCCTCCCACCCCGGGAGAAATGGTGCGGACACCAGAAGCACCAAAATAAGATTGAGGCTTCTCAGCCCTCTGTGGATAGCTTAGTTGAGTGTAGTTTGTAATAAGGGCTTAGCCTATTTGAGTCTACACTTTGGCCTCTGAGTCCTGTTCTTTTCAGGCCCTTTATTATTCGAGTCTTGTATCAATTTGGATATGGTCAATCTAGTCAGCTCATGTTGAGCTAGTCATATTCTAAGTCCTATAGTGAGTTCAGTCCACTTTTTGTAAGCAGAAGACTCAATAAAATTGAAACCCAGCCAGCTTGAAGTCATGGAACAATACTTGAAGTCATGGAACAATACTTGAAGATCATGGAAGACCTAACAAGAAAAGTTGAAGGCCCTGGAACCCTAGAACGTAGCATGAAACCCTGGACCGCAGCTTGGATCATACTGGGCCGCCCAAGGCCCAAGAGGAGCATCATATGGCACCACACTACCTTTTGATCACCTCCTCTTGGTTGGTCACTTAGGGTCACCTCCCTTGGCCGACCAAGGCAAGTGAGAGAGGGAGAGTTTGAGGGAAAGAGGGAGAGTGTGATACCATGTATTCTAGCTAGGGTTTAGGTGGGATTCAAATTTCTATGAATTGTCTTGTATATCCTTACTTGGGGGACAAGTTTATGAGCCTATTTAAGAGGCCCCCCTCTCATGTATTCACATCTTTTTTATGAAATATATTGAGTTTTCAATCCATTGCTGTGTACTTACTGTGTGCTAAGGGGAATCTGTGTGAACCCCTTCCTCTCCCTAGCCTCTTGTGCCCTGCCTCCAAGCCTCCATCAAATCCCTAGAAGCAGCTTTCTTCAACCTTGGCCACCTAACACAAATCACTCTCTTCCCTTCCTGTTTTTAGTTTTTTATATCATCCCTACATCATTTTCTAACCCCTTATAGGCAATTTGTAGGTCCCTCGGAGTCTACGAATCCAACGATTCCAGCCGGACAGCTTTCAGGTCATCGGGTTGAAAGCCACTGATCCGTGGGGTCTTGGGCTTGATCTTCCAGGCTGCATCCTAGAGCATCGAGAGAACTCTTCGCGGATTCATCGTCAAATTCCTGTTAGGTATACCCCCTCGACTTGCTAGTAGCAGTATTGTAGGAGAGCTAGCCTAACCAGTGCTTCTTAGCCTCGGTGGTCCTCTTTTCTATCAGTTTTAGAGCCTACTTTGCATGCATCTGCTTTTGAAATTTCTGTAGAATTCCCTGCTTTAGATCTTGGCTCTATTTATAGGATAATCACATAACTCAACACTAAACAACAAAAAAATACTTTGCATGCATCCTTAGTCACGCATTACCACCGGTTGAACATCGACCCCAACCATCGCCCAGTCCGGTAGAAGAAAAGGAGCTTCACCCCGATGCGGTAGAAGGCTATCAACAAGGAGGTCAAAAATCTCCTAATGATGGGCTTCATTCAAGAGGTATGATATCCTGACTGGCTTGCTAATATGGTGATGGTCAGGAAAGCCTCTGAAAAGTGGAGGATCTATGTGGACTACACCGATCTCAACAAGGCATGCCCAAAGGATAGCTTTCCCCTCCCAAAAATCGACCAGCTGGTGGACGTGACCTCGGGCCACAAGTGCCTCAGCTTATTGGATGCATCCTCCGGATACAACCAGATCCGCATTCATCCAAGAGATGAAGTGTGCACATCATTGGTGACCGATCGAGGTATGTATTGCTACAAGATGATGCCCTTTGGTCTAAAAAATGTAGGGGCCACCTACCAGCACTTGGTCAACACAGTCTTCAAGAACCAGATCAGTCACAACAAGCAAGTGTACGTGGATGACATGCTTGTCATAAGCGACCTAGAGGAGGACCATATTGTCGACTGACAGATGCTTTTGAGAACCTCTATCATTACCAGATGAAGTTTAATCCCGCAAAATGCGCCTTCGACATTACAGCAGGAAAGTTCCTAGGGTTCATGGTGACCCAATGGATGATAGAGACCAACCTCAAGAAGATCCAGGCCATCGTCGACATGCGGCATCCCGCCTCCAAGAAGGAGGTCCAGCGCCTGACTGGGCGCATAGCGGCTTTAAGACACTTCATTTCACGCTCCGTCGAGCATTGCCAATCATTCTTCAAGGTCATTCAAAAGATGAATGACTTCACCTGGACAGAAGAATGCCAAGAAGCATTCAAGGGACTGAAGAAACTCCTCGCCTCATCACCATTGCTATCCAGGCTAGAGCCGGAGAGGATTTCTTATTGTACCTAGCGATCTCACCAAAGATGGTCAGCTCCGTGCTGGTTCGTGCTGATAGAGACGGCTCTTAGCGGCTAGTCTAATACACTAGCAAGTTACTCCGTGACATCGAATCTAGGTACACCCGGCTGGAAAATATTATTTTTGTACTAATAACATCTGCACAACATCTCAGGCCTTATTTCCAAGTGCATCCAATTTCCATGCTCACTAATCAACCCCTGAGGGCTATCTTGAGTCATCCCGACACCTTCGAGGGCTTGGCCAAGTGGGAGCTGAAGCTCAGCAAATTCGACATCACATATCATCCACGGCAGGTGCAGAAGGCCCAAGTTCTAGTCGATTTCATGGTAGAATGCACCTGGGCTGAAGGAGGTCCAGAGGAGGTGGATCGATCGCCCGAGCATGGGCTAGATCTAACCCGAGAAGAAGAAACATGGATACTCCACAAAGATGGCATGTCCAACATGGGCAAAAGCGAAGCAGGCCTCATCCTTGCCAGTCCTGCCGAAGTCATTGCAAAATATGCACTACGATTCCTCTTCAAGGTGACCAATTACCAGGCAGAGTATGAAGCACTCCTTGCAGGGCTGAAGGTGTCCCAGGAACTGGGTGTCAGGAGGCTGAAGGTCTTTACAGACTCAGTTGGCACTGGGCCAAGTCTCCGACGAGTATGAAGCACACGATCCCATGATGGTGAAGTACCTGGATCGGGCGTGCTCTCATACGTCAACCCTATAGCACTTCAGCATCTCTCACATCTCATGGGCAGAGAACGCCTAGGCCGACATCCTTTCCAGGCTTGCCACCTTGCCAGAGACTTCGTTGGGGTGCACCTTCAATGAGTATCTTGAGGCCCCCAACTGTGAGGCAATAGCCGAGACCTAGTAGGTCTCCCATGAGTCTAGCTGGATGGACCCCTATGTCAGAAACATTACCACCGGCACCTTGCTAGAGGACCGAAAGGAGGTCGACCTTCTTAAGAAGAAGGCCGCATGCTACGTGATCCTGAATGGGCAACTCTCCCGGAGATCCTATTCATACCCGCTGCTGAAGTGCCTAAAACCCTCGGAGGCCACCTACGTGCTCCAGGAGATACACGAGGGTACCAGCGGCAATCACGTGGGGGGCAGGGCCTTAGCCCATAAGGTGATCTGGAAAGGATACTTCTAGGAGACCATGCAGGAGAACGCAGCTAATTTCATAAAGAAATGTGACAAGTGCCAGTGCCACGCATGCATTCAGTGATAGCCAGTAGCCCTTATTTCCCAGCTATAAGTCCCATGGCCATTTGCTTAATGGAGGATGGACATCCTAGGCCCTTTTCCTATGGCATCTGGCCAATGAAGGTTTCTGATCATGGCCATCGACTACTTCACCAATTGGGTCGAGGCCGACCCCTTAGCATGAATAATGGTGATGAAGGTCCAATCTTTCTTTTGGAAATCTATAATTTGTAGATATGGCCTCCTGAACACAATCATCACTGATAACGGGAAGCAGTTTGACAACCGGGCCTTCAAAGAATTCTACTCCGATCTTGGCATTCGCCATCGCTTCACTTCCGTGGCTTACCCTCAAACAAATGGTGAAGCTGAGGTAACCAACCACACCATCTTGCAAGGGCTCCGCACAAGGCTGGATGAAGTCAAAGACCGGTGGGTGCATGAACTGCCAAGCATGTTGTGGGCCTATCATACCACCCCCTGCACGGCAACCAGCAAGACACCCTTTAACCTCATCTTCAGGACTGAGACAATAATCTCAGTGGAACTCAGCCTGTCCATGCTCTAGGTCGAGCAATACAATGAAGGTTAGAACCCCGCACGTCTCCTCAACCTAGATTTGTTGGATGAGATAAAAGACAAAGCCCGATTCTGGATGGCAACCTACCAACAGCAAATCGCGCACTATTACAACTCTCACGTGCGGCCCAAGGTGTTTTGCCCAAGAAACCTCATGCTCAGGAGAGTGGAAGCATCCTAATTAAGAGAATGCGGGAAACTCTTCCCGAATTGGGAGGTCCTTACCAGGTGATCGAAGCCTTACCGAGCAGGGCCTACTACCTCGTCAGGCTTAACGTCGTCCGCTTCATGCAAACCTGAAACACCAATAACCTGAGGATGTACCACCAAAAATGTAAGGCTCTTTCATAGTAAATTCAAGTTCCTTTTTGGTGCAATCTTGTTTTTCACCTATGCAAGAACTCGTCTGCCCTACTTAAAGCCGGGAGCCACCAGCGCCCCGCACCTAATCCCGGAATCTTTTGAAGGCCAGCGCTCTAAGTCGGGATGTAGCACCCAACCGGGTGCCACTAGCACCCTGCATCTAAGCCCGAAAACTTTCGAAGCCTGGCACTGTAAGCCAGAAACTCTTGAAGCCCGGCACCTAAGCCCGAAAACTCCTGAAGCCTGGCACTCTAAGCCCGAAAACTTTCAAAGCCCGACACTCTAAGTCAGGATGTAGCACCCTGCCGGGAGCCACCAGCGCACCGCATCTAAGCCCGAAAACTTTTGAAGCCCGACACTCTAAGCCTGGAAACTCCAAAAGCCCAACACTCTAAGCTCTAAAACTTTCAAAGCCCGACACTCTAAGTCAGGATGTATCACCATGCCGGGAGCCACCAGCACCCCGCATCAAAGTCAGGAAACTTTTGAAGCCCCTCACTCAAGCTAGGAACTGTAGTGCTCCACATTCAAGATCAGAGACTCCTAAAGCCCGACATTCAAACCTGGGAGCACATGAAGCCCAACACCAAAGACAAGTAATTCAATTGCCCAGCACACAGTCTGGAGATGTCAACCGGTAACACCAAGCAGATCCCGCCATTTACCATCTAGCCCATAACTGGGCAACACAAAAAGAAAAGAAATAAAGTAGCAACCATCAAAGGGAAGATGCTTCATTGATGTAAACATTCTATACATCCCCTGTAGGGCACCCCTAACAAATCGGAGGCCCCATTTTTGAAAAATAAAAGAGAGAAAAGAAAACGGGGAGAGAAAGATTATCGAAGGAAGATCTAAACACCAGTCGCCGGCCCCTTCCCAAGTCGACGAATGGCACCAGTTCCCTGCGAGGCACTCGACGAGGCTCCAGGCTCCGTCCTAACCTCCTCAGACTCTGACTCCTCAAAGCAGGGCTCATCCTCCTCCTCGGGGAATGGGATGGAGGGCCTGATGTTGTCAAAACTATTCAAGTTGTAGAAGAGAAAGGCCTTGCTCTTGTTCTCTTGGAATCCCTGGTGGTAGGAGTCCAGGACAGCCTCGACGACTTCGTCCCTAAAAGCCTGGGATGCCATTAATTTGGGGATGGCCTTCGCCACCTCCTTCTTGGCCATCTCCACCCATACGATAGCCGCTGCTGCCCTCTCAACCACTGTCGAGGTCCGAGCCTTCTCCTCCTCTAGTTGAGCCTAGAGGGTTCACACCCTCCCCTCTAAAGGGCCACTTCCTTGGCCCAGAGGGAGTCGTCATCGCCCTCTCGAACATTCACACTAGACTCCCCCTCGGGCACCATGGAAGCATCCCTCTTCCAGGACATCTCTTGAAGGTCTTTGAGGTTGAACTTCATCACTGTGATATGAGAAAGGCAGAAGGAAGGAGGCTTAGCTTCTCAGGGCTTCACCCAAGAAGGAGGAAAGTGATTCTGGAGTGAACGTCTCGTTCTCCCTCTGCCTGGAGAACCACCAAAGACTGAGAAGATGGATCCTATTTAATAACTTTGGGCCCTGTCGCTTCATGCCCGTAGAAGGCGTGTGCCATGTCTCACATCAATCCAACCAAGAGATGCCACGTATCGAAGCAACGCTTCGATCCTGGAGTGGTACCCTTGAAGCTAATGCAGCATTGATATCTATTTTTTGGAAGAGAAGACACGACGATGCCTGAACGGCACGGAAGCATAATCGCCTAAATGCCAGTGCTTTTGGCATTGAAAGCAAAAGGGACACGCTCTCTCCATGCCAGCATAATCATTACTCCCTTCACCTCGAACAGGAGCTTCAATCTCCAGGCTTGGGAGTGGGGGGCAACTGATATGGAGACATCCACTGACATGGACCAGAGCGATGAAATCCGCTAACATGGAGCTTGTAGATGGCCACGGAGGTAGAGAAGTCCACCACCTAGATAAGGCCACATGATAAAAAGACAAAGGGACCTCCCTATCTAGGTCAGCTCCAAGTCAAGGCAGGGCTCATAGGGCAAGCCTCCCTGTCTCAGGTCAGCTCCCAATTGGGGTCGAGTCTGCCTCTCCAGAAAGGACCACCTTACTGAGGTCAGCTCCCAATCAAGGCAGGGCTCATTGGGCGAGCCCTCCATCCAAGGTCAGCTCCTGATCGAGGTTAAGTCCGCCTCTCTAAAGCAGGCCCTCCTACCAAGAGCATGGTTTTCCACTAAAGCCATAAAGATGGGGAAGCCAAAGTTCAAAGCAAAGACAATGGAGTACCTGGCCACCCTGACCCTCTGAGAGGTGGCGCATACCCTGTCATGGGTACAGGTGCCCGCTGTGGCACGTCATGTACACGATCTGAATGATCCGGACAGCGTCAGGCCCCCAACCTTGCGGCATGCCGACACGTCAACAACCGCATGACTGGGAGACAACAGCTTCTATGACAGGACACCTGGAACTTCCAGAGAGGGGCATCCCCCTACGGCCCTATGCCCTGCAGCACCCAGATGGCCTCCACCAAAGTAGCAACATGCCGTTATGGCTACAGGCACAGGCACAGAACCAGCCCGACTGAGAGGCGCCAGCAGGCAATGGAGAGCCTCTCCCGAAGGAGAGATCTAGGATTTGATGCGGGACAAAAACCAAAATTAAATTACTGATATTTAACCCTAATTAATAGAGGAAAAATAAAGATTATTTTTTTAGATTTTTAGAATTTTAAAGACTCAAAGCATTTAATAAAGAAAGACTAGTCTGTTAGCTATTATCTGCAAAGTAAACCTGACAAAGTAAACTAGAAAAATAGGACTTGGTGGCTGAGAAACCACCGTAAACTTGGATTTATCTATTTGACGAGTAAGAAATTTTGAGAAGGGAATAAGCTCTGATTTTATCAACAAAGATATACTCCTTTGAATTGGATCTGACAAAACTCTTAAGATCTTTATGGCAGGGTATCAAGAACTCAATTCTCGAGCTCCGATCTTCAACACGAATCTGGTTTCGAGGCAAGAACACCTGATCTTGACACCTGTTCACCTATAACACTCAACAAAGAAAGATTCACGAATTAAAAAAATAGCAAAGGAAAGGAAAGAATGAAAGAAAGGAGGGTTTGGAAATGGGGGATTTTGATTTCTTGATAGTTGGATAAATAGGGCCTCACACCCCACGATGTTTCGTAGAATAAAGGAAGGACCTTATACCTCGCGATGAACATAGCAAAGAAATAAAATTTGACAGAATTTCATTATATATTGATGAATAATTGATGAATTACAAGGGGACTGGTGGGGTACTTATAGACTCACAACACATGATGTAAGGGACACAAACACTTGTCTTGTGCTCCCATGGACTACAACTCCTAGAATCCTGCTCTTGGGTGTCTTGGACTCTTGCTTGTTGGGCTGATCTGGGCTTTTGTATATGAGTGGACTCTTCAGTTTGGATTGAAGAAGACTCAAGATTTTTGGTCAGACTCTTGAGTCCTATGAACTTAAGCAGCTTCCAACCTGTTTTATCAAAACTCTTGAAGTAGGAAAACATTCCAACCTTCTTCACTTAGATGACTTGGAACTCCTTGAAATGTTGACTGATTTCTTTCTTGATTTTGGCATGGAAAATTTGAGTGGGAGGGCACCATCTTGGGGAGTCCTTCTGCTTTACTTATTTTAATATTAAGTGGTGCCAATTTTTCTTTCATTTGGCCAACCAAAAATAAAAGAACATGGCATGTGGGATGTCCAAACAAAAGTGACATGGCATGTATTCTTGTCCTGGATGAAGTACTAAGTAGTGTTGTCCTAGTTACATGTCCAAACATGACATGTGTTGATGTCCAAATCCTTGAGAAGGTGGTGCCAAGAAGAGGTTGACACATAGGCTAGCACATGGGTTGTCTTGAGTCTTCAATTTGGTGCACATGGGATGCTGTCTTGGATCCCCTCTTGTAATACAGGACTCAATGACTCTACTAATTACATTGATTCAATGAATAACTAACCACATGATTTAACCAACTAATAACTAATTGAACCAACCACACTTAATTAGGCTTTCAAATAAAAACTCAATTAAAGTTGGTAAAAAGGGCTAATTAAATTGGACCATTAAGATCCCAATTAGGTAAATAGGGTTTGACTCAATTGGGGTTTCGACTCAACTTGGTAAAAAGGATTTTACCCCAAAATAAATAAAATCCTAATTATAGTTGGTAAAAAGGGTTTAACCTAACTAAACCAAAATAACAGAATTTAAAATAAATATTTACATGGTAAATAGGGTTGGGTTAAGGGTTTTACTCATAGGTGATCCACAGGGATGTGGGTTCAACCTGCTAATTTTTTTAGCCCTGGTGCTCATACCAGGAACCCTCTAGAAAGCGTCCCGTCTACATAAGACCCACAGAAAACAGCAAGTGAAGGTAAGTGAAAAAAAGGAGTAAGTAAAAGAAGGAGAAGCAAAGACTCTCCCATTTTTCTCATTTTTCAATTTTAGTGTAGCTATTATCTTTTCCTCTATTACCCTCTAAAAGTAGAGAGTCCCCTAAGCTCTCTGCCTCAGAGATATCTGTTCTCTTAGATCATTTCACTGACTTGATCGTCGGAGTGCCTTTATCGAATACCCAGCCCAAGGTTTTTCTCTATCTTGCAAGACCCCCTCGAGCAGGCTAGCAAGCTAGATGTGAGATAGAAGTAGAGGATCGGAGGGAGCTCGATGTATCAGAGCTGTAGGCCATGGTGATCCGGATGACAACAGAGTCCATAAACAGAAGGCTTCATTGCATTACTGGAAATGAGTTTACAAACACAAGAACTTCCCGACAGGTCGAGAGTTTGGCAAAATTTTTCCAGTACAAAAAGAAATAGAAAAAGCCACAAAAGAGGTGGTGGAGTTGCCTCAAGTCGACCATGGCTTGGAGGTCGATGTGCAACCCACTTTGATGGTCCTCATGGCAACTTCTATCAATGCCCCCATCTCAGCCATCATCTACTCGATAGCCTCCCTCGCTGAGCTTCGTCTAGCTGGCGCTGTGGTAGTTGTGGCTCCCTGGGATGTTGGGGGTCGAGCTAGTGAGGCAGCCTCGAATGATTCTGCCCATCTCTAATTAGCGGGCTCTATTAAGGTGGCTTCTGCAGGAGGGTCCACGTCACTCGCATCCCCTTCGGGCTTGACCAAGATGACATCATGCAAGTCCAGGAGATGGAAGAGCTGTGCCATCTTCTTCTTGCACTCCTCAATGCCCTTAATAAAGGCATCGTAGATGGCTTCCCGTACCTCTTCGAACTCTTTCGAGATCTTGAATCGCTTGATGGAATTGGTGCATCCTTCTTCGTGGCCTCTATCACTATAGTGGCGATGATGGCCTTCTCCTCGATTGCCACAGCTCGCTCCTCCATCGTGTTCAACTGCACCTGGAAACCTTGTAGCTGCCCTTCCAAGAAAAGTGAGTTGGAGGTGGCCTTGGTGAGTTTCCCTTCCAGGTGGGCAATGTATTCCTCCTTTTCTGCCAGCATGGCTTCGCGATCCTCCATGTGCAGTTTGAGGTCCACCATAGTGTCCTGAGTCTCCTGAGTTTGGCCTCCAAGTCTCTCACTTGGGCCTCCAAGTTTGATAGCTGCTCGGCCAAGACTTTGGCCCTCACCTTAGTGGCATCGACCTTGTTGTAGGACTCCATGTCCCACTGGAGTAATGTCGACATGTGTCCTTAATTAGGAACACTTTCTAGATGACCTGAAGCATGAAACAAAGAGGAACTGTAAGCAAAAAATAAGAAAAGAAAAGAAAAGAAAAGGAAAGATAAGAAGAGAAGACTTACAGTGATGAGCTGGGGAATGATCCTAGTGATGGTATCCCCCAGCATGTGGTCGGCCCTCTCCCACCGATCCCAAGGCTATAGGATAAATTTTAGCAGCCTCTCCACTAGGCCTGCATCGAGGGTGACCAATGCATCGGGTGGCATCAATGTAGGCCCCCTGGCACTGCATGGGTCAGATACATAGACAAAGAAGGCCCTGTTGACCCGATCCTGTCAGACAGGGCTTTGCCACTACATCGTCATAGGCGAAGCAGGACCACCATTCTTCTTGGGTGCGGTGGTGGCCTCGGGGGATGGAGGGATCTCTATGACCTTCGGAACCTCTATGGGAGGGGCCCAAGGTGCCCCTTCCCTCGACTCAATGCCCGTGCTGGGCCTCGCGGTCATGCCCTCGACCACCTTTGCAACCGGCGCCAGGGTACCCTATGCCCTCTCCTCCCGGGGGTAGGCCAAGGGCTCCTCACAAGGCCTCTGCTCCGGCCCTCGTGTGGTTGCTTCGTCGACTCCTCCTGGAGACTTGCTGATGATGACCGCTTGCATGTCATCTACATGAGCTAGTCAACGAAGAATTTCATGTCTACGTCGATAGAAGAAAGTTTAATTAGTTATCAAAAACCGTGGGAGGAAGCAGATTTCAAATCATACCTAGGTACCAGACTGAGCTGATACCAGCATCGAACAAGTTCTACTTGGAGAGGAGGTCCTGCTACCCACGTGGAACCTTTGAGGTGACAAGTTGGTCATATAATTTATGATTAGCGAGCTCCATCATAGCGTTCTGGTTGGAGGATCGACCGGGTTGCTCCAAATATAGTTTATCCCCTCAATGGAGGCGAAGATGAACCTACTTTTCCATCCTTTGATGGAAGAAGGTAGGTCAAACTTGAGGATCCCGGGGTGTAGGGCTACGAACCACCACCCCTTATCAGTGTGATGGAATTTCATGATAAAAAGGGCTCTAAAAAGGTAGAACCTAGCAACTATACCATGAAAATGATACAAAACTATGAAGGAAGAAATGGCCTTGAATGAGTTAGGGGTTAGCTGGGCTGGGATTAATCTATAATGATCCAAGAATGTAAGAATAAAGGGATGAAGGGTAATGAGGACATTGGTAAGAAGAAGAAACTACAAACTAACAATCTTTGGTTTTAGTCCAATCTTTTTTCCAGGTTCCCACCAATGTATGAAAAAGAAATCCAACTTTTTGAAGCACCTCTTGAACATCCATAATTTCATTTGAATGAAGCAAGTATGAAGTGTTCAAGTCCACAATAAAACTAGTGAAGACCCCTTCTTTTCCAAGTCCATGGGCCGGCCAAGATCATCTACATTAAACCCCATCTTGGACCGGCCAAGCTATGAAGCATTCATCTACTTTGGAGCTTATTGAAATACCAAATTTAAAAGGACATCTGGAAGGACTGGATGAAGACAAATATTTCAGGGAAATGGTGCCACATGGAGCTTCTAGGACTTTCTCTTGTTAGGATTAGTTAGCTAAAGAACTAATCATGTAATTATTTACCAACTAAATTTGGATTAATTATCTCCTTAACCCTCCCTTTTGCCACCCATCATGGTTGCCCCTTGGCCTATAAATAGGTCCAAGGCATCGTATTATAAAGCTATGAATTACTTGAGTTAAATGAAAGATTGCTAGTTTGTGTTCTCTTCCATCTTGCCAAGTTCATGAGTTCTCCTTGGTGTTTTCAGTGTTTCTCTTGAAGTTTGAGTTGGAGTGCTAAGTTTGAGAGTGAGTTCGTGTGAGTGCCTTGAGTTTGAGAGACCATAGTTCTATTTCGAAGCTCTTCTACCTAGGATCCAAGTAGTCCAAGAAGAAGGGGAAGTGCTGCCCAAAATTTAGCAACATTCTTCAAAAATTTTCACTTTCCTTGTTGAATTCATTCATTTTCTTTCATTCCTTCACCACCATGACCTTATTTTGGATCATTTGCAGGTTTTTCTTGATGATTTGAAGCTGAAGATGAAGGCTCCATACCAAGGACCAAGCTCCAATGGTAAGTTCTAAGTAGGGAGTGTAGATCTTTTCTCAAGCCTTCAATTCTTGAGTGATGAGATATTCCCTTACATTTGAATCTTGATTTCTCTTCATTTTGGGAAAAGATTTTCTTGATCCTTATATCTAAGATTTTTAAAGGTAGCTTAGCTTAGTTTGAGAGATTCTATGCCCTTAGATCCTACTTTTTATTTTCTTGAAAGAAAGCTTGCACAAGGGTGTTCAGAATTCTGCTCACTTAGTTTTCAGATTGAAGTTCTTCATCTCTTCTATGCATGATTTTAGCTATATCTGGAGCTCTAATGCTATTATGTTATTGCTAAGTGAGTAGATCATACCTCCATACACCCATCTCATCAAATCGTCTCCCATCAAAGGGGGAGCCAGAGGCCAGCAAGGAAAACATCCTCGTGCAAGGTGACACGGCTCGGCCCACCTGAGGTGATCTGCTCCCCCGGGTCTAGGGCCAAGACCTAGATGGAATCCAAAATCTCATAGGTACCCCAGAGGTAGAGGGCATCCATCCTCATCATCATTGAGGCAACCCCAGATGGATTAGTCATGTCCAAGCTTGAAGACGGAGGGAGAAGCAAGTACAAGGTGTTGGGGTCCACCATTCATGAGGGATCCCAAGGGACCCTAAATGGAACATCCTTCTCCTCGTTACCCAAGGAAGGAGGCCCCACTTGTGATGGCTTAGCCATGCTAGGGCAGGTCGAGGAGTGCTCTTGGGTATGGCATCCACTTATAGAGGAACTCACTGGGGAAGAAAAGAAGAAACAAAGGAGGAAAGGCCTAAAGATAAGGGACACTCCCTCGGTGCAAACCGGAAGGGAAGGAAATGGAAAAGGGAGACTAACCTACAGAGGACTCTGGGTCGAGGGTTCCAGGAATGGGTATGGAGCTCCCTTCTTTCTTCTCCGTTCCTCCCTTTTCACTCGAAGGTCTTTGAAAAAAAATGAAAGCATGAGCTACTTATCTGAAAGAGATGGTGAAACTCCCTTTTGAGCTGAATTGATCGATTGATGCAGCCTTTGCTCTACCAGCCAATGGGGTTTGGATGCATGTCGACCCATCACAGACCGGGGCACTTCGATTCATGGAATGCTACACTAGAAGATGTGAAGACATCATTTCGAATCATCACTCCCACTGAAATGGCACTCCATGAATCGGTACCCCCACACATGTGATGGGGGATGAATTTGATGAGTTGGGCGTGTAGAGGTGTGATCTACTCACTTAGAAATAACATACTAGAATTAAAGCACTAGATATGGCCAAAATCATGCATAGAAGTGATGAAGAACTTCAATCTGAAAACTAAATGAGTAGAATTCTGAATACCCTTGTGCAAGCTTTCTTTCAAGAAAATAAAAAGTAGGATCCAATGGCATAGAATTCCTCAAACTAGGCTAAGCTGCACTTAAGAATCTCGGATCTAAGGATCAAGAGGGTATTTTTCCAATAATGAAGAGAAATCAAAGCTCAATTGGAAGGAAGGCACTCATCACTCAAGAATTTGAAGGCTAGAGACAAGATCTATACTCTCTACATAGAACTTACCAATGGAGCTTGGTCCTTGGCATGGAGCCTTCATCATTAGCTTCAAATCATCAAGAAAAATCTATAAATGATCCAAAGTGAGGTCGTGGTGATGAAGAATTGAAAGAAATTGAATGATTAAACAAAGGAAAGTGAAGGGATTTGAAGAAGGTTGCTGAATTCTTGGGCAACACTTCCCCTCCTTCTTGGACTACATAGATCCTAGGTAGAAAAGCATGGAAATGGAACTAAGATCTCTCGAACTTAAGGCACTCACTCAAACATAACATTCCAACTCAAAATTCAAGAGAAACACTCAAACTCCTAAAGAACTCAGGAACTTGGCAAGGTGGAAGAGAAGACAAACTAACAAGCTTTCATTCAACTCAAATATTGCATGCCTTACAAGAGGAGGCCTTGGTCTAATTTATAGGCCAAGGATAGCCATAATGGGCGATAAAAGGGTGGGTTAAGTAGCCAACTAACTCAGATTTAGTTAGTAATTAATTACATGATTAGTTCCTAGTATAACTAATCCAAATAAGAGAAAGTTTTAGAAGATCCATGTGGCCCATCTCCTTGAAACATTTGTCTTCATCCAATCCTTCCATATGTCCTTTTAAGTTTGGTCTTTCAATAGGCTCCAAAGTAGATGAATGCTTCATAGCTTGGTCGGTCCAAGATGGGCTTCAATGTAGATGATCTTGGCCAGCCCATGGACTTGGAAAAGAAGGGGTTTTCACTAGTTTTATTTGTGGACTTGAACACTTCATATTTGCTAAATTCAAATGGAATTAGGAGTGCTCAAGAGGTGTTTCATAAAGTTGGATTTTCTTCTTCATATATTGGTGGGAACCTAAAAAAATATTAGACTAAAATCAAAGATTGTTAGTTTGTAGATTCTTCTTCTTGCATGTCCTCATTAATTCTTCCCGGTGAAAGAACATGCTCTAACAAGTATGGATCATTTTGGCTTTGGTAGTATTCAAGTAGATCTAGATTGATCCTTGTAGTTCTTCTTGAGTGATCCATGATCATCAGAATCAGTCTATCTTACCAATGGACCAAGTATCGTTGGTAATCTTTATTTCGAGTAGTGACAATCTTGTCATCTAATATCCATTCAATTCTTTCTCCCCGCTTTGGTAGTATGGCTGGTGGACACCTTGGGGTTGGTTCACTCTCAAGAGATGGATCAGGTTTTAAGAACTCACCAGGAATCATTGTTGGTTTCTTGTATCCTACCATATCTAAAATATTAAAAGTAAGGCTAATGCCAAAGTCAGAAGGTAGGTCCAGCACATAAGCATTAGGTCCTATTCTTTTTATTATTTAAAAGGACCTGCACACACTGGCATGGAATTTCTTCATAGTTCTTGATGGAAACTACTCAGGTTTGAGCGTGATCATCATAAAGTCTCCTACATGAAATTCTTTGGCCCTTCTACGAGAATCAGCCATATGCTTGTAACTCTTATTGCTCATTTAGATTTTCTTGCTAATCTCTCTATGTAAATTCCTAAGATGTTGTGCATATGATTTGGTAGACTTATACATGGATGACACCAAATGACAAAACAAACTCAAATGATACTAAAACAAAAGACAAGCTCAAATGGGCTTTATTAACTAATGATTGAACTTTATTGTTGGCTATGAAACAAAAGCTCCTAATTTCCAATATTCCCCTTAAAGGCTTCTAAGACTCTTATATATTATCAGGTAAGTGTTAGTGAATCTTAATTTAGTTCCTAACATATGCCATAGAGTCTTGAAGAAATAATAATTGAATATCACTTGAACCAATCGATGGTATGATGGATGTCCCAGATTGGTGAAATGGGATAGGGAAAATGATCGGGGGATACATATGGAATGTCCTCTACTACTTCTTGGAGTTGATCCTGTCGGATTGTTTCCTGGGTTTCCTTAGTGGTGATTTCTCCAATTGGTGATTCCTTAATGATCTCTTGTTTTGAACCCTTAACATTGATTAACATTAATTCTTGGTCCTCTTCTTTTATCTCGTCAGATTGTTCTTAATGATTTTGTCTCTGGGGTTTCTTGAGGGTCAAAATCCACATGGGTGATCCTTCCTTGATTTCTTTCTCCATATCCTTGGCATCAATTAAATATAAACCTTGCTTCTTCTCTTTCAAGTCACTAGACCCTCTTTTGATGTTGTCTTTAGGAGGGTTCGAGTTAATGACAAGCTTCATTCCTTGTTGGGTGAAGGCGCATGAATTTGATCGACCATGCAAAGTTGCATCGTGATCATATAACCATTGTCTACCTAAAATGATGCTACTTAACTCCATGGGAAGAATATCACACCAGACTTATTCTAATAGGACTGGATTTGAATAGGAACTTGGCATCTGGACTTGATGGGGATTGAAGTAGAATCTATCTATGAGACTTTAGATGGATTAGGATGTGAAATAGGGGTCAAGCCTAAGTCTTTAAGGGCTTTGGTTGAAATCACCTTTACATAACTCTTATATCTATAATGATTTTATAGACTTTCTCCACTATCTTGACAAATGTTTAAAGGATGTTAGTCCATTTCCAATCCTCCTTTTCTTTAGTTTGGGCTAAAATTCTAACAACACCTGATGTTTTATCATAATCATCTTCTTCTTCATCATACTCATCGATCATGTTAGATTCAACCTCATAAACTTCTACTTCAAACTCTCTAGTGGGTTCAGTCTCCTCATCAAATATCTCTCCTATATGTAAGGATCGAGTAGGGCATTGGCTAACAAGGTATCCCATTGACACTTGGAACATTGGACATTTGTGCTACCACTCTTTTGAACTTCATGGGCCTTACCCTTGTCACTTGATTGGCTCGATGGGGCTGGAGGGATGGTGCAGTTTTGACGCAATTGATTGAACCCTGGTTTTTGAATAGGCGTACTAATATTAGTTGGTTCAGGTCATCGAGTTATTGGTTCCCAATGAAACCTTTTACAGTCTCTGGCTATCTGGTAAGCTTGGTCTAGGTCTGTAATCTCTCTCAAAAATAATTCCGTTTGAATCTCTTTTCTTAGACCAGCTCTAAACCTAGATAATGTCACAGCCACTGACTCATCAATGTTGCATCTCATCGCAAACTCATCAAATTTGGCAATATATTATGACACAGTCTTATTGCCTAGGAATAATCTTTGCCACTGATCTAATAGTCTTTGGTGGTAGGATGTAGGGAGGTATTTTTCCCTAAGCTTGATTTTCATGACTCTCTAGGTGGCTATGGGCATTTCTCCTTTTTGCCTAGTCACTCTTTCTATATTATCCAAGTATAACCTAGCCTGGCGGACTCATCTCATCTTGGCAAACTTGAACTTTCCTTAGTCATTTCGCACCACTCAAAATATTGGTCCATTTCTCCCTCCTAGTCAATGTAGGCTTTAGGGTCTAGGCTTCCATCAAAGATAGGAGCCTCTAATCTAATATTCCTCATCATCCTTTCATCTTGATCAAAGTGGTCCTGGCAGTGTTGCTTAGGAGTGGGCTCAAGAGTGTAGTCATAACGTTGGGCTCGGTGAGTTGGTCTAGGGAAATCAGGTTCAACATGGGCTCTATGGGCTTGTTCTATGAAATCAGGGAGAATCCTTCTTGGGTTGTACTCAGGGGTGTGCTCAAAATGTTGGGCTCTTGGTTCTCTTGGGATTGACTTAGATGACTCAGGTTCAGTGGGGGTCTTTTCAAGGGTCCCAACTCTGCCTTTGACTTGGCTATTTCCTTGTTAATTTGTCCTAATTGCTCAGTTACGTGGTCAAATTTTTCAGTTAGGGTCCTCATGATGAATTCAAGATTGGGGTCCATGGGTAATAACCAGACTGAGGGTGGACTTTGATACAGAGCTTATAGGACACAGTACAAGGGTAAGCAATATAAAGGATAAGCAAACAAGACCTAATTCTTGGGTTCCTAGACCTAAAAGTTCAAAATACAAGATTTAACTAGGTACTACTTAAGTATGTAATTACCCTGTCCACTGGCAAGGTAAGAAGTGGTGTTGTGTGAGGCTCCCTTCACTTTCGTGAGGTCCTAATTAAAAACCCCAAGTCCACGTAAGGCATTTGCCATTTGACCTCTAGCCTTGAATACCAATTTCAAGGAATAAGTACAAACTCAAATAATACTTTGTCTTATATTGTACTTGAACCTGAATCGTGGGTGTCCCTAGTTTAGGTTCCTACTCGATTTTTTTTGTGGCTTAGGTCAATGAAAATGTGGGTGATTGTTTTGGATAAGGAAAGGTAATGAATTCTCTCTCTTATGTAACATTGATTGCCCTTAAGATAGTTTTAAATTGGATGCAAACAATTTCAACAAGACAAGGAGCACAATCAACTAGACTTAGCACAAATACATGAATTTTTTTTAACCCAATTTGGAGATTTCAAATAATACAAATTTAAATTGGGTAATTCAAATCTTGAAGCCTAGATCCCAGCAACCAATTTTAAAATTTTAAATTTCAAATTTTTATTAGAAAATTCATCCTTGGAAGCAAAGTGGTTAAATGTAATTTTCAACTTCCAACTAACCTCCAGCTAACCTAAATTTGAAAATTCAAAATTATAAATTTTTAAATCCAAAAAACCTGAAATAAAATTGACTTGATTAGATCACAGATATGAGATCTCAGAATTTAACTTTTGACTTCAAATTAATTTGAATTTTGGTTGAGAAGGTATTTTGAAAATAGTTGCTAGAAGGTTCCAACAGTTTAGCTAACTCTTAACAACATGAAATCAAATTTTGAATTCTGAGTTTTAAACCTCTCTAAAATTCAAAATTTTGGTGGAAAATGATAAAACCTCAAATCTGGATCTCATATCTAAAATTTAAAATTTATAAAAAATACTTTTATATTTTTTTGATAATTAAATGAAATGGAAGGCAAAAACAGAATTCTGCACAGAACTTCAGAAATGACCTAAGAACTTATTTTTTAAATCTAGAAATCATGGAAAATATTTTTTTTTTTGAATTTTATATTTAAAATTCTAACAAACTAAGGTACTAGAAAAGTATTTTCTTAGATTTTTTTTATCACTATAAAAAATTTAAAAAATCATAGAATCTCGAAAGACATTGAGACAAAACTCCAGCAGCTTGCAAAGCTTAACCTAGAAACAAGGCTCTGATACCAAAAATCGATGGGGGATGAATTTGATGAGATGGGTATATGGAGGTGTGATCTACTCACTTAGCAATATCATACTAGTATTAGAGCTCTAGATATGGCCAAAATCATGCATAGAAGTGATGAAGAACTTCAATCTAAAAACTAGGAAATCTCAGATCTAAGGATCAAGAGGGTCTTTTCCAAACAATGAAGAGAAATCAAGGCTCAATTGGAAGGAAGCCACTCATCACTCAAGAATTTGAAGGCTAGAGACAAGATCTACACTCTCTACATATAACTTACCATTGGAGCTTGGTCCTTGGCATGGAACCTTCATCATCAGCTTCAAATCATCAAGAAAAATTTGCAAATGATCCAAAATGAGGTCGTGGTGATGAAGAATTGAAAGAAATTGATGATTCAATAAAGGAAAGTGAAGGGATTTGATGAAGGTTGCTGAATTCTTGGGCAGCACTTCCCCTCCTTCTTGGACTACTTGGATCCTAGGTTGAAAAGCTTGGAAATAGAACTAAGATCTCTCAAACTCAAGGCACTCACTCAAATTCAACACTCCAACTCAAACTTCAAGAGAAACACTCAAACTCCTAAAGAACTCAGAAACTTGGCAAGGTGGAAGAGATGATAAACTAACATGCTTTCATTGAACTCAAATATTGCATGCCTTACAAGAGGAGGCATTGGTCCTATTTATAGGCCAAGGCAGCCATAATGGGCGGCAAAAGGGTGGGTTAAGGAGCCAACTAATTCAAATTTAGTTGGTAATTAATTAGACGATTAGTTCCTAGTCTAACTAATCCTAACAAGCGAAAGTCCTAGAAGCTCCATGTGGCGCCATTTCCTTGAAACATTTATCTTCATCCAATCCTTCCATATGTCCTTTTAAGTTTGGTCTTTCAAAAGGCTCCAAAGTAGATGAATGCTTCATAGCTTGGTCAGTCCAAGATGGGCTTCAATGTAGATGATCATGGCCGGCCCGTGGACTTGGAAAAGAAGGGGTCTTCAATAGTTTTATTTGTGGACTTGAACACTTCATACTTGCTTCATTCAAATGGAATTAGGAGTCTTCAAGAGGTGATTCATAAAGTTGGATTTCTTCTTCATATATGGTGGGAACCTAAAAAAAAGATTGGACTAAAACCAAGGATTGTTAGTTTGTAGTTTCTTCTTCTTGCCAATGTCATCATTAATTCTCCCCGGGTAAAAAGAACTTGGACTTGACGAGTATGGATCATTTTGGCTTTGGTAGTATTCAAGTAGATCTGGATTGATCCTTTGTAGTTCTTCTTGAGTGATCCATGAATCTTCAGAATCAGGTCTACCTTGCCAATGGACCAAGTATCGTTGGTAATCTTTATTTTAGGTGATGACAATTTTGTCATCTAATTTTCTTTCAATTCTTTCTCCCCGCTTTGGTAGTATGGCTGGTGGACACTTTGGGTTTGGTTCACTCTCAAGGGATGGTACATGTTTTAAGAACTCACTGGGAATCATTGTTGGTTTCTTGTATCCTACCAGATCTGAAATATTAAAAGTAGGGCTAAAGCCAAAGTAAGAAGGTAGGTCCAGCACATAAGCATTAGGTCATATTCTTTTTATTATTTTAAAAGGACCTGTACCACGGGCATGGAGTTTCTTCATAGTTTCAATTAGAAACTACTCAGGTTTGAGCCTAATCATTACAAAGTCTCCTACCTAAAATTCTTTGGCCCTTCTATGAGAATCAGCCAAATGTTTGTAACTCTCATTGCTCATTTGGATTTTCTTGCCAATCTCTCTGTGCAAATTCCTAAGATGTTGTGCATATGATTCGGTAGACTTATGCATGGATGACACCAAATGATAAAACAAACTCAAATGATTCTAAAACAAAAGATAAGCTCAAATGGGCTTTATTAACTAATGACTGAACTTTATTATTGGCTATGAAACAGAATCTCCTAATTTCCAATATTCCCCTTAAAGGCTTCAAAGACTCTTACATAGTATCAGGTAAGTGTCAGTAAATCTTAATTTAGTTCCTAACATGCACCATAGAGTCTTGAAGAAATAACTATTGAATATCACTAGAACCAGATCGATGGAATGGTGGATGTCCCAGATTGGTGAAATGGGATAGGGAAAATGATCGAGGGATACATATGGAATGTCCTCTACTACTTCTTGGAGTTGATCCTGTCGGATTGTTTCCGGGGTTTCCTTAGTGGTCATTACTCCAATTGATGATTCCTTAATGATCTCTCGTTTTGAACCTTAACATTGATTAACGTTAATTCTGGATCCTCTTCTATTATCTTGTCAGGTTGTTCTTCATGATTTTGTCTCTGGGCTTCCCTTAGTGTCAAAATCCACATGGGTGATCCTTCCTTGATTTCTTTCTCCACATCCTAGGCATCAATTAAATATAAACCTTGCTTCTTCTCTTTCAAGTCACTAGACCCTCTTTTGATATTGTCTTTAGGTGGGGTAGAGTTAATAACAAACTTCTTTCCATGATAGGTGAAGGCAAATGAATTTGATCAACCATACAAAATTGCATCGTGATCATATAACCATGGTCTACCTAAAATGATGCTACTTAACCCCATGGGAAGAATATCATACCAAACAAGTTCTTGATAGGATTGGATTTGAATGGGAACCTGGCATCTGGACTTGATGGGATTGAAGTAGATTCTATCCAAGAGACTTTAGATGGATTAGGATGTGGAATAGGGGTCAAGCCTAAGTCTCTAAGGGCTTTGGTTGAAATCATATTTATACAACTCCCATTGTCTATAATGATTTTATAGACTTTTTCCCATATCTTGACAAATGTTTAGAGGATGTTATTCCTTTTCCAATCATCCTTTTCTTTAGTTTGGGCAAAAATTCTAACAACACTTGATGTTTTATCATAATCATCTTCTTCTTCATCATACTCATGATTAGGTTAGATTTTGCCTCATAAACTTCTACTTCAAACTCTCTAGTGGGTTCAGTCTCCTCATCAACTATCTCTCCTATATGTAAGGATTGGGTAGGACATTGGCTAGCAAGGTGTCCCATTTTGTGACATTTGAAATATTGGACATTTTGGTTACCACTCTTTTAAACTTCAGGCGCTTTATCCTTGTCACTTGATTGGCTCGATGGGGCTGGAGGGGTGGTGCGATTTTGACTCAATTGGTTGAACCCTAGTTTTTGAATAGGGGTACTAACATTAGTTGGTTTAGGTCGTTGAGTTATTGGTTGTTGCCCAGAGAGCAACCCAAGAGGGGAGTGAATTGGGTCTCTAAGAAATTTAAAGCTAAGCTTGATAAAACAAGTAACAAATTTCAAAAGACAAGATATGCAATTCAATTCAACAAGATACTATAATTAAAATGCAATGCTCTAATATAAAAGTGTAGTGAAAATTATAAGCAATAAGCAATAAAGTAAAGAGCAAGGAGGGAAAGAACAAGCAATCACAAACACAATAATCTATAGTGGTTCGGTGCTAACAATGCACCTACATCTACTCTCCAAGATCCCCTTGGGAATTCACTATAATTCAATGATTACAATCTATTAGTTTTCCGGGCTCACTAATCAAAACTCGACTTATTTTTACAAGAATCACATGTCACAACCTCACTTGGTTTTACGAGCTAACCAAGAACCTAATTGGTTTTTACAAGGCTAACCAAAAACCTCCCTTGGTTTTCCGGGCTAACCAAGAATCTTAGTGGTTTTGCGGGCTAACCACCAACCTAATCAGTTTTCAAGGCATACCAATAACCTCACTTGGTTTTCTAATAGGCTAACCAATAACCTTTACAAGATAAAAGATGGAGAAATAAAGAACCAATGTAAGATTTCAATAAAAAGCAAATAAGTCGATGTAGCTCGAAGTAGTATTGCTTTGCTCTTGTTGAAGCCTTTTGAATATCCAAGATTGAATGATCTTCAATGCACTTGATAGCATTGAATGCTTGGAAGGCTTTCCTTTGCTTGAGAGTGGTTGAGTTTTGAATGAATAGGAGTTAAGGCTCTTCTCTCTTCTTTTCTCTTTAAACTCTTTTTGGATATTCAATACATTAATTCTTGATTTGATTTGGAGCCTTTATATATCTTTTCAAGTCCCCAAAATTGAAATCTAGTTGTTATATTTGAAAAACTAGCCGTTGGAGTGCATTTGGAGAGTTCTGCGCTTGAAAAAACTAGCCATTACTGTTGTCAGAACTCCATGTGTCAACACTTCCTCTTCATATGTCGACACATTACGTTGACACATGTTCTTCTTGAGTTGACACAAGTTCAAAATACTCCATTCAGATTCTCTAGAAAAATCAGCTGAGTCAAAACATTCTCAGTTGAGTCGACACATTGAGTCGACACATTAGGTCCGTGTGTCGACACATCAACTGTTCCTTCAATTTCTGTAAGTTCTGTGGCTTGAAATTCTCAGGCGATGTGTTGATCCATGTGTTGACATTTTGAGTCGACACATAAGGTCCATGTATCGACACATCATCTATGCCATTTGAAATTTTGCTGCGTGCCAGTCTGAGTCGACACACCATCTTCATGTGTCGACACATCATGTCATGTGTCGACACCTTGAGTCGACACTTTATCAAAAAAATGTGCAGAAATTGCTGAACTTATGCTGGAACATGTTTTCATTTGCGTTAGTCATCCATTCAACCAACTCTTTGAGTGTCTAAGTCTTGTTTTGTTCATTCATTCCATTCAACCTTGGTTCTTCAACACAATTGGACTTCTTCAAATTTTGTGAGCATCCTTTCATTGAAAACATACTTAAAGTAAATCATTAGTCCTCAAATTATACTTAACTATTTTGCTTATCATCAAAATCAATTAGTGGAGTCAACAATCTCCCCCTTTTTGATGATGACAAAATTCTTAAGTATAAATTGCTTTAAAAGTAAAGCTTTAAGAGAATTGATCAAGATGCACAATATTGAAAGCATTAAGTATAAATTATTACTTAAAAATGTAATCATTCAAAATACAAGTGATAGAATTTGAGCTTGTTTCAAAGATAGAAAGTATCAAAACTTAGCTAGAACTTTGATATTCATTTAAATGCAATAAGAACATGTATCATGATACATTTACAATGAAAGTTTCAGCAATTAACAAAGCTCCCCCTGTATTAATGATTCATAACAAAATTTGTGAGAATCTTTTCAAAAACATTGAAAGAGGGGTTTTAAGAATCAAATTTACTTTGATAAAAGGTGAAGCTCCCGCTTTCATAAATTCAGGTTTTCAAAAAGTAAAAGCTACTCCCCCTTTAGTTTGGAGAAGTAAACACATTTATACTTAAACACATTTATACTTAAACACATCATGAATTACTCCCCCTTTTTGTTATCATTAAAAAGGTAGGAAGTAAGGGAAATGAATTAAACAAGACAAAGTATAAAAGTAATTCAAGACATAAAAGATATAGAAATGAGAAAACACAAGGTTTTTCATATATGTTAGGAACTTGTACATCAGGTAAACGACAAAGATAAAAGTACATATAAGCATGAAAGTAAACCATCTAGAAATATAAAACTATCAAGAAATACATCAACATCCTAATCCTCATCCATCGAGTCATCAGAAGATGAACTGATCTTGATCGGTCCGGTACAGCAGAAGATCAAGCTTGCGGCCATCATGGTCGAAGATCTCAAAGTCTGATCCTAGTCAGCTGAGGAGGGGTATGGCGTCCACGTCCTCTGCGACGAATATAGGTCCGACCTCTGGCTGAAGCAGTAGAGGTAGAAGCTACGTCCTCCGCAAGAACTGAACAGATTGAGCGAATCATTTCAGTAATAGCTAGAGTAGGAGTATGATCAAAAGTGGGACCTAAATCGAAATGCTAAAAGCCGGGTATATAAAATCCAAGCTCTCGATTGACTGATGAAGTATAAAGGGTAGGACTATCAAAAGTAGGTGTAACAGCTGATGATACAGGTGTCTCAAGAATAATAGTATCAGTTGTAGAAAGTATCGGTGTATGTACAATAGATGTATCAAGTGTGGGTGTCTGAATGATAGGTGTTTGAATGCCAGGAGAATCAATAGTAGGTAAATCAATAACAGGTAGGTCAACAATAGTACTAAGAATAGGAATCGGAACTGGAACTGAAGTATGATCAAGCGATCAGGAAGGAGAGGATGGATCAGGTATCAGGGCAAGTGAGAAGGATGGATCAACAGGTCTCGCAGCCACATCATCCGTCACCTCCATAACTGGCTCTGACATAAGATCATCAATATCAAACCGGTCAGAGTCAGTCACCTCATCTCCATCAATATCTCCAACAATAGTATCTCCAACTCCATCTCCGATAGTAGTCTCAACACTAGTATCAATATCACCAATGTCATCAGCTAGTGCTGGAGCAGGTACATCAATAGGAGTAGGAACTATGTCTGCAGCATGAGCACTCATAGAAGCTCTGGACAGTGCTGAGAGAATAGCCAAAATACCATCATGAAGACCAATGTGGCTTTTTCTCGTCTCAACAATAAAGATGTCTAGATGCGGTCTCATGATGAAAATATTGATCTCTATGCATCTGACTCTATCCTCTAGAGTATTAGAAATACCAGGAGTCTCTGTCTGCTCTGGCTGTGGCTGTGGCAGGGCAGATGTAGAAGGATCTGTCTGAGCTGGCTGTGCTGCCATCTCAGGTTGTGTCTCACTCGGTCCAACCTCACCGAAAAAAATCCGCTCCTCCTTTGCTCTGTCCTTATCAATGCCAGCTACATCCTCGGCCTGTCCTATTATCTTCCGTGTCCACTGGCCTCAGACTAAGTGATAACCCATGCGATGCAATGACCTGATGTCATAGACATCGGTATGGATCAAGGTACATTAAGGCTCATCCTGGAAGCTGACTCCATACTCTCTGAATAGTACTGTCAAACCCATGCCATACGACAAGCAGAGCTACTAGCTAGATGTCGCCTCAGTAATCTGATGGATCATTAGAACAGAAAGACAAATCGGCGTCTACTGAATCAGGGAGACCATCACGAGCAGCTCTCGCTCGGCAATGTAGTCAAATCGACTGTTCTTCGGCAGAAGAATCCTGGCAACTAGGTGATGTAGCAGTCTCATCTCCACAGACAGTCTCGAAGCAAGAATAGTAGCTCCCTCTAGTAAGATATCATACTCAAAAATACACCGGAGCCCACTAACTCTGTCCAATAGACTGTCCATAACTGATCCAGTCATGGGTATATCCCATACCCTGCTCAGAATCTCTGCTAAAATGGGAATATCCCGTCCCCTGACCTGAGTAATATAGCCATCTGATCCACGGGCAAGTGATCCGTAGAACTCTCTCATCAGCCCGGGATAGTATCTCTCACTGAGCGAACAGAAGGATGCCAAACCAGCATGTCAGATTCACTCTCCTATCCGAAAATGCTGCTGGACCAAGAAAGAGAAGTCCACTTGGCATCCTCCAACCACTGTCTTGGAGCTCATCCGACTAGAAGGTGCAAACAACTGTCATGCTGGCAGATCTGGAGCCGTAGACTCATGTCGTGCGTTGGTTCTCTGCTCTTCTTCATGCTGTGACTGACGTGGTCGGCGAACAACTTGTTTGCGAGGACCCATTGTCAATAATCAAGGTTTAGGCAAGGTTTTTGGTGGAAATATGGATTTTCTAGGGTTTAGGAGCTAAAACCCAAGAGGATTTCCAACAAAAATGGCTACCAAAGTCTCAAATCCAAGAAATCCACGACTAAAAACCAAGAAATGGTAGGATGAATAGTATGGATACTTGGAATCGAGGTGTCAGCTCAGAGGAAAATGAATTTTAGGGGAAAAATGGTTTGGAAACCCTTAAAAACTCAGTTTCCCATCGGGCATGTGTCGACTCACGCATGTGTCGACACATGATGTGTCGACTCATGATGTGTCGACACATCGACATAAAAACTGAAAAAATTAGAATTTCTCTGAATGATCAAAATCAATTGAAGTAACATGTATTTGGAGTCAAATCATCAATGATTACTCACGATTTATCAAAAATAAGGTTGAATAGATTTAATTTAAGTCAAATTTGGAGAAAAGATTTAATCAAAGGGATTGACGATCCCGAGCTCTCTTCTAATCATATAGAATCAATCTTCCAAGAGAGGTTTAGTTAAAATATCAGCTAATTGAAATTCAGTACATATAAATTAAAGCAAAATATCATTGTTTTCAAGATGATCTCTAATAAAGTGATATCTAATTTCAATGTTCTTGCTCCTAGAGTGTTGAACAAGATTTTTAGTAAAGCAAATAGCACTGGTATTATCACATTTAATAGGAGTTCTAGCCAACTTGATTCCAAAGTCTTTAAGTTATTACTTCATCCACAAGATTTGAGCATAACAACTTCCTGCTGCAATATACTCAGCCTCAGCTATGGATAATGCAACTAAAGTTTGTTTCTTGCTAAACCATGAGATTAAGTTAACCCCAAGAAATTGGAAAGTTCCACGAGTACTCTTTCTATCTAATCTACAACTAGCAAAGTCTGCATCAGAATATTCAATCAATTTAGTAGAAGAATTTCTAGCATACCATAAACCAATACTAATAGTACCAGACAGATATCTAATAATACGCTTAACAGCCATAAGAGTGATTACTTAGGTTCAGACTGATATCTAGCACACATATAAACACTGAACATAATATTTGGTCTACTAGCAGTAAGATGCAGTAAAGAGCCTATCATGCCTCTATATAATTTCTGATCCACAGATTTACTATTTTCATCTTTATCTAGTTTACATGAGAGGCTCATAGGCATACCTATTGACTTAATAGTCTCCATCCCAAACTTTTTGATAATTTCTTTTGTGTACATAACATGGTTGATGAAGATACCTTCTGAAGTTTGCTTGATCTGGAGTATGAGAAAGAAGTTGAGTTTTCCCATCATGCTCATCTCGAACTCACCCTGCATAAGCTTAGCAAACTCTTGACAAAGAGTTTCATTAGTAGCACCGAAAATGATGTCATCAACATATATTTGTACTACCAATAAATCATTGTCTTTCCTTTTCAAAATAGTGTTTTGTCAACATTTTCTCTAGAAAATTCATTTTCAATAAGAAATTTGCTTAACCTTTCATACCATGCTCTAGGTGCTTACTTTAATCCATAAAGTTCTTTGTGCAGTTTGAAAATATTATCAGGATGTGCATGATTTTAAAATCCGGGTGGTTGTTCAACAAAAACTTTTTCATTTATAAAACCATTTAAGAAAGCACTCTTAACATCCATTTGAAATAATTTGAAGCTCATAAAATATGCAAAAGCTAACAATAGTCTAATTGCTTCAAGTCTAGCAACAGGAGCAAAAGTTTCATCAAAATCAATCCCTTCCTCCTGATTATAGCCTTTAGAAACTAGCCTAGCTTTATTTCTAATGACAAAATGATTTTTATCTAATTTATTCCTAAATACCTATTTAGTGCCAATAATAGAAACATTAGATGGTCTTTCTACAAGTGTCCAAACATTATTTCTGTCAAATTGTATTAGTTCTTCTTGCATAGCATTGATCCAATTAGAATCTTTTTCAGCTTCTTCAAAACATTTAGGTTCTTATTGAGATACAAAAGTTATGTAATCACATTCATTTCTAATAGAAGCTCGAGTTCTTACTCCTTTAGATGGATCACCTAAGATTAATTCCTTAGAGTGTCTATGAGCATACCTCCACTCTTTAGGTAGATCATGATGCACTGGAGTGTCATCTTCTTTCTCACCTTTGTCCTGATTCTCTTCATTTGTTTGAGCTTGATCATCCAATGTCAGCTTCTGATGTTTGTTGGGAAACTTCCTCCTCTTCATGAATCTTCTAAATTTTTGGGCATTGAGGGCTTCTTCACCTTCTTCTTCTTCATCATCATCAGACTCATCAATCGAGGATTCTTCTTGAACATTTGATTTAAAAGCAATCCCCTTCTTCTTTTTATCCAAGTCCATTGATTTCTATTTCAAGTTAAGCTCATAGGTCATGAGTGATCCTACTAGCTGCTCAAGTGGAAGCTTGTCTACATTTTTTGCCTCTTGAATTGTGGTCACCTTTGGATCCCACGACGTCGGTAGTGACCTAAGAATTTTATTCATAAGATCAGCATTAGATATGACTTTACCAAAACTCCTTATAGCATTTACAATATTTGTAAAACAAGTATACATATCAGTAATAGATTCATTTGGTTCTATCCAGAACATCTCATATGTGTGCACTAATATATTGACCTTAGTATTTTTCACTTGATCGGTACCCTCATGGGTAACTTCAAGTGTGTCCCATATTTTTTTGGTGGACATGCATGTAGATATCTAATTGAACTCACTAGGATCTAATGCACAATACAAGAGATTCATTGCCTTAGCATTGATCTCTGATTGTTTAATGTCATTTTCATCCCAATCCTCTTCAAGTTTTGGGATAAAAACACCATTAACCACCACCGAAGGAACATGAGGACCTTTATCAACCACTTTCCACAAATTGTAATCTATAGAATGCATATAAATTTTCATCCTAGTTTTCCAATAAGTGTAATTTGCACCATTGAAAAATGGAGGTCTGTTTGAGGCTTGTCCCTCAACTACACTAGTACCAATTGGGGTTGCCATAGATCTTTACTCAAGGCGGTAAAGCCTATATACTGAGAACAAGGCTCTGATACCACTTGTTGCTCAAAGAGCAATCCAAGAGTGGGGGTTTATTGGGTCTCTAAAAAATTTAAAGCTAAGCTTGATAAAACAAGTAGCAAACTTCACAAGACAAGATATGCAATTCAATTCAACATGGTACTAAAATTAAAATGCAATGCTCTAATGTAAAAGTGCAGCAGAAATTATAAGCAATAAGCAATAAAGTAAAAATCAAGGAGGGAGAGAACAAGCAATCATAAATATAACAATCTGTAGTGGTTCGGTGCCAACAATGCACCTACATCCACTTTCCAAGATCTCCTTGGGAATTCATTATAATCCAATGATTACAGCCGATTAGTTTTCTGGGCTACAAATCAAAACCCGACTTATTTTTACAAGGCTCACAAGTCACAACCTCACTTGGTTTTACGGGCTAACCAAGAACCTAATTAGTTTTTACAATGCTAACCTAAAACATCCCTTGGTTTTTTGGACTAACCAAGAACCTTAGTTGTTTTGCGGGCTAACTACCAACCTAATTGGTTTTCAAGGCTTACCAATAACCTCACTTGGTTTTCTAATAGGCTAACCAATAACCTTTACAAGATAAAAGATGGAGAAATAAAGAACCAATGTAAGCTTTCAATAAAAAGCAAATAAGTCGATGTAGCTCAAAATAGTATCACTTTGCTCTTATTGAAGCCTTTTGAATGTCCAAGATTGAATGATCTTCAATGCACTTGATAGCTTTGAATACTTGGAAGGTTTTCCTTTGCTTGAGAATGGTTGAGTTTTGAATGAATAGGAGTTAAGGCTCTTCTCTCTTCTTTTCTCTTTAAACTCTTTTTGGATATTCAATACATTACTTGTTGATTTGATTTGAAGCCTTTATATATCTTTCCAAGTCCCCAAAACCGAAATCTAGCCGTTATACTTGAAAAACTAGCCGTTGGAGGGCATTTGGGAGAGTTCTGTGCTTGAAAAAATTAGCCGTTACTATTGTCAGAACTCATGTGTCGACACTTCCTCTTCATGTGTCGACACATTAGGTCGACACATGTTCTTCTTGAGTCTACACAAGTTCAAAATACTCCATTCAGATTCTCTGAAAAAATTAGCTGAGTCGACACATTCTCAGTTGAGTCGACACATTAGGTCCGTGTGTCGACACATCAACTATTCCTTCAACTTCTGCATGTTCTGTGGCTTGAAATTCTCAGGCGATGTGTTGATCCATCTGTTGACATCTTGAGTCGACACATAAGGTCCATGTGTCGACACATCATCTGTGCCATTTGAAATTTCGCTGCATGCCAGTCTGAGTCGACACACCATCTTCATGTGCCGACACATCATGTCACGTGTCGACATCTTGAGTCGATACTTCATCAAAAAAAAGTGCAGAAATTGCTGAACTTGTGCTGGAACATGTTTTCATCTGTGTTAGTCATCCATTCAACCAACTCTTTGAGTGTCCAAGTCTTGTTTTGTTCATTCATTCCATTCAACCTTGGTTCTTCAACACAATTGTGCTTCTTCAAATTTTGTGAGCATCCTTTCATTGATAACACACTTAAAGCAAATCATTAGTCCTCAAATTATACTTAACTATTTTGCTTATCATCAAAATCAATTAGTGGAGTCAACATTGGTCCCCTATGAAACCTCTCACAGTCTCTTGTTATCTAGTAAGCTTGGTCTAGGTCTGTAATCTCTCTTAAAAATAGTTCCCTTTGAATCTCTTTCCTTAGACCAGCTCTAATCCTAGACAGTGTCACAGCTGCTGACTCATCAATGTTGCATCTCATGGCAAACTTATCAAATTTGGCAATATATTCTGATACAGTCTCATTGCCTTGGAATAATCTTTGCCACTGATCTAATAGTCTTTGGTGATAGGATGTAGGGAGGTATTTTTCCCTAAGCTTGATTTTCATGACTCTCTAGGTGTGCATGGGCATTTCTCCTTTTTGCCTCATCATTCTTTCTACATTACCCCAGTATAACCTAGCCTGGCGGACTAATCTCAACTTGGCAAACTTGAACTTTCTTTCCTCAGTCATTTGCACCACTCAAAATATTGGTCCATTTCTCTCTCCCGGTCAATGTAGACTTTAGGGTCTAGGCTTCCATCAAAGATAGGAGCCTCTAATCTAATGTTCCTCATCGTCATTTCAACTTGATCGAAGTGATCATAGTAGGGTTGCCTAGGAGTGGGCTCAAGATTGTAGTCATAACTTTGGGCTCGGTGAGTTGGTTTAGGGAAATCAGGTTCAACATGGGCTCTATGGGATTCTTCTATGAAATCAGGGTGAATCCTTCTTGGGTTGTACTCAGGGGTGTGCTCAAAATGTTGGGATCTTGGTCCTCTTGGGATTGATTTAGATGACTCAGGTTCAGTGCGGGTCTTTTCAAGGGTCCCAACTCTCTCTGACTTGACTTAATTCCTTGTTAATTTGTCCTAATTGCTCAGTTACATGGTCAAATTTTTCAATGACACTACAAGAAAACGGTGTTTTAGCAACCGATTTTGCAACCGAATTTTTTGGTTATATTTGTGACTTATTTTGCAACCGATTTTGTAACCAATTTATTTTCTTAATAATATAGCAACCGATTCAAATCGGTTGCAAATGCAGTTGTAAGATTTCCATTCTCCAACTGATTTTGCAACCAAAACTGAAATTTATTTAAAATATTTTTTAAAGTTTTTTTTCAAATTTTGCAATCGAATTTTCGGTTGCAAAATTTCATTAAAAATTAATTTTAATTTTTTTAGAATTTTGCAACCGAAAATTCAATTGCAAAAAAAGATAATTTAAAATATATTTTTTAACTTTTTTCTTAATTTTGTAACCGAATTTTTGGTTGCAAAACTTTATTTAAAATTAATTTTAATTTTTTTTTGAATTTTGCAACTGAAAATTCGGTTGCAAAAAATAATAATTTAAAACTTTTTTTAAAATTTTTTTCTTAATTTTGCAACTGAATTTTCGGTTGCAAAATTTTATTTAAAATTAATTTAATTTTATTTTGAGTTTTGCAACCAAAAATTTGGTTGCAAAAAAATGATAATTTAAAAATGTTTTTTAAAATGTTTTTCTTAATTTTGCAACCGAATTTTGGTTGCAAAATTTTATTAAAAATTAATTTTAATTTTTTAAAATTTTGTGACCGAAAACTCGGTTGCAAAAAAATAAAAATTTAAGAATATTTTTTAAGTTTTTCTTAATTTTGCAACCGAATTTTGGTTGCAAAATTTCATTTAAAATTAATTTATTTTTTTATAATTTTGCAACCAAAAACTCGGTTGCAAAAAAATGATAATTTAAAAATATTTATTTAAATTTATTTATTAATTTTGTAAACGAATTTTTGGTTGCAATTTTTTTAAAAAATTAATTTTAATTTTTTAGAATTTTACAACCAAAAATTTGGTAACAAAAAAAATGATAATTTAACAATATTTATTTAAATTTATTTTTTAATTTTACAACCTAATTTTTGGTCGTAAAATTTCATTCAAAATAAATTTTAGTTTTTTTAGAATTTTGCAACCAAAATTTTGGTTCAAACAAATGATAATTTTAAAATATTTTTTTAAATATTTTTCTTAATTTTGCAACCAAATTTTTAATTACAAAATTTTATTTATAATTAATTTTAATTTTTTTAGAATTTAATTAAAAAATATTTATTTAAATTTTTTCTTAATTTGGCAACTGAATTCTCGGTTGAAAATTTTATTTAAAGTTAATTATAATTTTTTTAAAATTTTGCAATCAAAAATTTGGTTGCAAACAAATCATAATTTAAACATTTTTATTTAAATTTATTTTTTAATTTTATAATCAAATTTTTTGTTGTAAAATTTTATTTAAAATTAATTTTATTATTTTTAAAATTTATAACCAGAAATTCGGTTATAAAAAAAATGATAATTTAAAAATATTTATTTAATTCTTTTTTTAATTTTACATCCAAATTTTTGGTTAAAAAATAATAATTTTTTTTAAAAAAAAACTTAGAATTTTTTTATTATAAAAGTTTTCTTAACTTTCGTTCTATGCCATGGCCCCTTTTTTTTCTCATTCTCCCTTCCACCGATTCCCCAAAGGCCAAATCTCTGTTCACGGTGGATACTCAGGTCAGAGGTGGATACTCATATTTTATCACTTTTATAGATGATTTATCTAGGTTCGGATATGTGTATCTTATGAAACATAAATCTGAAGCCTTTGATAAATTTAAGGAGTATCAAAGTATGGTCGAAAAACAAACCGGGAAAAGTATTAAAGTTCTTCGGTCTGATCGAGGAGGAGAATACTTATCCACGGAGTTTTTAGACTATCTTAAAGTTAATGGAATTCTTTCTGAATGGACCCTTCCTTATACACCACAGCTAAATGGTATAGCTGAAAGGAGGAATCGTACCTTATTAGATATGGTACGATCCATGATGTGCTTCACAAATTTATCCATTTCCTTCTGGGGTCATGCCCTAGAAACTGCTGTTTACATTCTGAACAAAGTACATTCTAAATCCGTTGTTAGTACTCCATATGAAATTTGGAGTGGAAAGAAACCGTATCTTAAATATTTTAAGGTATGGGGATGTCCAGCTTATGTTAAAAGAAATTTTGGATATAAGTTAGAACGTAGAGCGGATAAATGTCTATTTGTAGGATATCCTAGAGAGGGTAGAGGATATCTGTTTTACCATCCAACTGAACAAAAGATTTTTGTCAGCAGGCATGCCACTTTTCTAGAAAAAGAGTTCATTTTAGAAAAGGGCAATTGTAGAACTATTGAACTTGGAGAAGTACAAGAAACACAGATAGACACTTTTCAATCAATAGAACATATAGTTAGATCAGAACCAGAACACAAAACTCCTCCCCGTAGGTCTGATAGAGTGTCACAGGCACCTGAGATGTATGGGTTTATTATTGAAAATAATGAATCCCAAGTCATTCAAAATGATGAACCTCTGACCTATACGGAAGCTATCTTGAGTACTGATTCAGATAGATTGCAAGAAGCCATGGAATCCGAGATAGATTCTATGTATGTCAACCAAGTATGGACTTTGGTTGATGCACCCGAGGGTGCTAATCCTATTGGGTGCAAATGGGTCTATAAGAAAAAGATTGGGGCTGATGGCCAAGTTGAAACCTATAAAGCTAGATTAGTGGCAAAAGGTTTTAGACAAAAACAGGGAATTGATTATGATGAAACATTCTCACCTGTTGCCATGCTCAAATCAATTCGGATTTTACTTGCTATAGTAGCATACCACGATTATGAGATCTAGCAGATGGATGTGAAGACTGCATTCCTCAATGGTTTCCTTGTGGAAGAAGTCTACATGTCACAGCCAGAAAGTTTTATTTCAAAGAATAAACCTAATCAAGTATGCAAGCTAAAGAAATCCATTTGTGGATTAAAGCAAGCTTCAAGGAGTTGGAACATTCGTTTTGATGAAACTATTAAAAGGTTAGGTTTTATCAAAAATGTGGATGAACCTTGTGTTTATAAGAAGACTATTGGGAGTGCCATAGTCTTCTTGATTCTGTATGTAGATGACATACTCCTCATTGGGAATGATATCCCAATGTTACAATCAGTCAAGGTTTGGCTATCAAACCAGTTTTCCATGAAAGATTTTGGAGAAGCATCCTATATACTAGGTATTAAGATCTATAGAGATAGGTCAAAGAGGATGCTAGGCTTATCCCAATCTAGGTACATTAACCTAGTGCTGAAAAGATTCAGCATGGATGGAAGTAAAAGAGGTTATCTTCCTATGAGTCAAGGCATACATCTTTCCAAAAGGATGTCTCCTAAGACACCTGAAGAAAGAAATAGAATGAATTCTATACCTTATGCTTCGGCAATTGGGTCCATAATGTATGCCATGTTATGTACCAGGCCTGATGTGGCATATGCTTTAGGCATTGTCAAAAGGTTTCAGGCTGATCCAAGAGAGGATCATTGAAAAGTAGTTAAAAATATTCTTAAGTACCTGAGAAGGACTAAGGATATTTTTCTGGTTTATGGTGCTTCTGATCTTAAACTAGAAGCTTATTCTGATTCTAGTTTTCAATCAGACCCTGATGATAACAAATCCATTTCGGGATATGTTTTTACCCAAATGGTGGAGCTGTGAGTTGGAGGAGTACCAAGCAGCAGACTGTAGCTGACTCAACCACAGAGGCAGAATACATAGCTGTCAGTGAAGCAGCCAAGGAAGCAGTCTGGATGAAGAAGTTCATCACAGAGTTGGGTGTTATTCCTGAGATTGAAAAACCAGTGCCACTTTACTGTGACAACACTGGAGCTGTTGCTCAAGCTAAGGAACCAAGAGCTCATAATAAGTCCAAGCACATTCTGAGACGATTCCATCTCGTCCGAGAAATAGTAGAAAGACAAGATGTCTACATAAATAGAGTTGATACAAAGAACAACGTAGCAGACCGGTTCACTAAGGCTCTACCACAGCGAGAGTTTGATCGCCACCTCGAGAGTATGGGATTAAGATTTAAAGGCGATTGGCTTTAGTGCAAGTGAGAGATTGAAAGGGATATGCCCTACAAGCCAATCTATGTTGTATCTCCCAAACCATTGTAATTGACAATATTCTAATAAAGGCATTATTTTTCATCATACGCTGTGTTTATTATTATATGATTTATCCCATAGATTAGGGCTATGATTTTAGGGTTATGATGAGATCATACCAGTGAGACCTAAAGTCTTAAAACCTTAATCTAAAATATTCCTAATCAAAGGAACCTTGAGTAGGGGATCAGGATTTTTCCGGTAAGACTAGCACATCCCATGTATACTGGAGAGGGTGACTGCTCTCACAGTCACTTGTGTATGACACTAATACTAGGATGTGGGTGCTCATTAGAGAATGAGTTCACTAATATGATTCAACTTGAGAACATCTAATGGAGTCTTGGCTACATGTCAACAGAAGGTTCTCATAGTTGGAGTGGTACAAGTAATCCTTTGACCTGAGACTGCCATAAGTACCTTATGTACATGAACCCATCCTTTGGTTCAATCCTAATCATGACACTGAGTCATGCACAGGATTGATGCTGGGAATGGTGAATTGGATATGAAGGTAATGAGTAGGTCAACAAGGAATCGATCACTCTTAGTAAGAGGAGATTGCATCTTGCTAGTTATCAGTCGGATGATGATTCAGGGATTCTTTGATCAAAGTAAAGATATTAGAGATTGTTTCTAATATCAAGATAATTGAATCATCAATATAAGATTGAGCTAGAAACAATATAATATTGGATTTGACATATATCCATATCCATAATTATATTTTGGGTGCAGGCTGATCGAAGGATTTAATTGTACGGTAACTTTCTACTGAAAGGTAGTTTTGGTATTTCACCAGAATTTTCATATCTTCTGGGTAGACATGACACGTTGCTAGACGTCAATCTTGTCTTGTGGGTTGATCAAATTTAATGATCATTTATTAGGAAGAGTCCTAATTGATCAAAATCGGGTAAGCCCGATTTGACCTAAATCGATTAGAAAGAGTTCTAATCAAATTAGGTCAACTTGTATTCGAACCCACTGCCGGCTAGATATGGAACCCAATGGGTCACACACTTAAGAGAATTGATCAAGAGTCATTTGCATGAAGACACTCTAGCAAGTGTTGCAAATCCAAACTTCTGTTCGAATTGGATTCGAATTAGGGTTCCGAATTGATTCAGTTTGGGTTCTGATTGGATCTAATTAGACCCTAATTGAGGTTTTAGGGATTATGGCTAACCCAATTGGCTAACCAATTACTTAGGCTAGCATACTACCCGCCCCTTAGCCCTTGCATGCCAAAAACACCAAGAGTCCATGCGCTTATGGACTCTTGGCGCGCCATATGGAGGAGTCCATGGGCGCATGAACTCTTGGCGCGCCCACTTAATTCTCCGATGAATTAAGATGGGGTGGTATTCTTTCTCATTTTTAGCGCCTCACTTGTCATCCCTTGGATGGTAATCTAACGGGTGGTGGGGTTTTAAGAATGAAAGAAAGCGTTGTTTCTTCCCTGGTGCGCGAAATCGTATCTCTTCGAAGATTTAAGATTCGCGACTTCTTTCTCCCAATCATCGCGACTTCTTCCTTTGAGAAAAGCCGTGAGAATTTATCCAAAAGGGCGTGAGAAGAAAGAAAGGGTGTGAGAAGAAGGAAAAGGGCATGAGAAAAATGTTTACGGAGAGTTATGAGGGCGCCTCTCTGAAAACTATAAAGGAATGGAAATCAGAACTTCGATAATTCTAAAAAAAAATTATATTTTATTCTTTTTCCTCTCCTAAAGACTCTTTCTCCCTTTTCTTGTTTTTGCATTGTTTCCTTTACAGAGTACACCTCTATCGAAACTCTGCTACTGAACAAGAACAAGAGCGAAAGTCTCCGACGGTAAAGGAAAGAAAGAGTTCTGTTTTTGTTCTTTCCTTTCTTTCTTACATTAAGACATTCTTGTCTTAATTTCTCCTCCAAATTAAGACAAGCCTAAATCTCCTTAGGACAAAGTCTTATCTTTAAGACAAGAGTGTCTTAGAGGGTCAAGGTCTTAGTGGAAGGAGGAGAAGAGATAAAAAAAAAAAAGGAGGCAACCTCTTGTGTGGAAGAATTCCAACCATAATCCGAAGAATTGAGTTCTAGAAGAAGAACTCAATACGAGGAACTATTGGACAAGAAGATAGTGTTCTTGGTCATTGATCTGTGTGGATCACCATCAGAGGGCGGACACTTGGATGCCTGGTGAATTCAAATAGCCCGTTGATCATCAAGTTTTAAGTCTTCATAATTGGAATTAGCGATTACAGGTTGGTATTCTAATTCAATTTGCATAGAAATGTTTGTCTTCATATATTCTAGTCTTATTAAGGAGTTCCTGGTTTAGGATTTTGGTGCATATTTAATTTTAATTTTCAAATTACCCTTCCGCTGCGTTGCACCGGATCCCAATAGTGGTATCAGAGCCATCTTAATTAGGACTATAATTTATGATAGTTTGTATGTCACATCTTAGGATTTTTAAATCCTAATATGTTATTACACTTAGCATATCTTTGATTGCATATATGTTTTGATGTATGCCACTAGTTAGGGTCTTTCACTCAAACCCTAATTATTATAGAGATATGGATAGTTTTGAAGTCATCATACTGAAATAAGGTTGCCCAGGCATAATGGTGGATCCATTATGTGGTAAATGGTTGTCCTAGTATGATGACACACTTAGCACATATTTGTTTATCTATAAGAGTGATATGTTATTGTGATACTTCTATAAGGATGTGCTGGCAATTTATAAATCCCTCCTCTTAAAAATTATATTAAGTCTTAGTATATTAACTAATAAGCATCACTAGTCATGATGTACAATTGATCATTCGGTGTCTAGAAAGGTGGTTCTGGGAAGGTAAAGAGAATTATGGTTTTTAATTGGTTCCGTTGACTAACCTGGCCAATTTTTATTGGTGTCTAGGAAAGCAACAGGGGACTCCCACATCATTTCCACTTGCCTGGCCGATTTGATTAAATTTAAATCTTGACTAAAATGCTTAGTGTTAAAATACTATATATTGGCCTTCCTTCATGCTGGATCATTAGTGTGTTATGAACCACATTTGGTTTGTTATGTTATCTGCAAGACCTAATATGGTGATTGTCATAATACTAGTCTAGTGCATGGATATGTTTACAGTATATTTAGTATAATGCTTTGTTGTGTTATCTGCAAGGGCATTATATTTGAGTATTGACTGTATAGAAATGAAAGGGTCTTGACTTAACTAGAACATTATGGTTTGTTGTGTTTTCTGCAAGACTAATAATGTTCTAGAGGCCAAGTTACTTCTTGAGAATTATATGAGATATAATTGGAAGAGTTTCCTACCTTTGAGCTTATAAAAGATTTGTTGTATTTTCTGCAAGATCTTTTATAAGTTATTAGGATCTCAATCTCACTAAGAAAAACCGATCAGGGTTCTTCTCGATTATCATAGTGAGGGCTATGATTTTTGATAAAATAGTGGGAGACATAATTAAATTGAAGACCTAATTTAATTATGTAAGTCATTTCATGGTTGTTTGCTTATGTATTGTTCTTTGTAAAATATAGATAAATGGCATCTTCATTGTCACTGCGAAGTATCTTAGATACCAACAAACTGATTGGTCCGAACTATGTGGACTGGTTGAGAAATTTAAAGATTGTGCTGAATTCAGAAAAACTTTCTTATATTCTTGATACCCCTAGTCTTAATCCACTAGGGCACGATGCCACACAGGAAGATATGGCCACATACAAAATGTGGCAGAATGACTCCCTTACTGTCAAGTGTATCATACTAGCCTCTATGACCAATGAGTTACAGGGACATCATGAAAGCATGGATACTCAATCCATAATGCTCAATTTAAAAGAGCTTTATGGAGAACATAGCAGAACTGCTAGATATGAAATATCTAAGCAGTTATTCCATGCTAGGATGACAGAGGGAACATCCGTTCAGGATCATGTTCTGAAGGTAATTGACTTGATCACCAGATTGGGTCAATTAGTTTTTATCATGGATGGGGAGTTGAATGAGGATTTAATCCTGCAATCACTCCCAGAGTCATTTTCTCAGTTTGTCTTGAATTATCACATGAACAAACTGACACTTCCTTGCCTGAGCTATTAAATATGTTAAAAACAGTGGAGAGCCACATTAAGAAAGAAAAGGCTCCACTTCTTCTTGTTGATAAGACCAATAAGAAGAAATCAAGCAAAAAGGTTTTAATAGGAGGCTAAACCCTAAGAGTGGCATCAATAAGAATAACAAAGAAAAGAAGGCCTCCAAACAGTCAACCTACTTTTTTTGTGGCAAAGCGGGACATTGGAAAAGGAATTGCAAGGCTTACCTTGCAACTGTGAAGCCTGGTGCATCAGATGCGCCAAAAGGTATGTATGAGATACATGAATTATTGACATTAAAATCTTCAGTTTCAAATACTTGGGTATTGGATACCGCTTGTGGTTACCATATATGCAAATCTTTGCAGGGCCTCCACAAGCTTAAAGTATTGAAGGAAGGTGACTTCAATCTCTATGGTGCTAGTGGAGATATCATCCAAGCAGAAGCTGTAGGGACCTATATTCTAAAGTTGCCTTCAGGAAGATCTTGGAGTTACATAATTGTTATTATATGCCTAAGATTATTAGGAACATTGTATTTATTCCCTTATTATTAAAACAAGGATATGTAATGGATGTAACGAGCACTGGTTGCTCGATAATGTTGTCTAATAAAATTGTTTGTTCTGGCATATTTAGCAATGGGCTCTTAACTCTTTCTTCCAATGATAGTGTTTTTCATGCCAATAATAAAAGAAAAAGTGAAGACTTTAATGATACTTTACTTTGGCATCATCGACTTGGTCATGTTAATGAGTTTAGGATTAGCAAGTTATACAAGGAAAAATTCCTTGATCCTTATGAGTATGAATCATTACGAACTTGTGAATCATGTCTCATGGGTAAGATGACCAAGACTCCATTTACTGGACATAGAGAAAGGTCAATTGAGTTATTAGGACTTATACATACTAATGTATGTGGTCCAATGACAACTCAGGCCAGAGGTAGATACTCATATTTTATCACTTTTACAGATGATTTATCTAGGTTCGGATATGTGTATCTTATGAAACATAAATCTGAAGCCTTTGATAAATTTAAGGAGTATCAAAGTATGGTCGAAAAACAAACCGGGAAAAGTATTAAAGTTCTTCGGTCTGATCGAGGAGGAGAATACTTATCCACAGAGTTTTTAGACTATCTTAAAGTTAATGGAATTCTTTCTGAATGGACCCTTCCTTATACACCACAGCTAAATGGTATAGCTGAAAGGAGGAATCGTACCTTATTAGATATGGTACGATCCATGATTTGCTTCACAATTTACCCATTTCCTTCTGGGGACATGCCCTAGAAATTGCTGTTTACATTCTGAACAAAGTACCTTCTAAATCCATTGTTAGTACTCCATATGAAATTTGGAGTGGAAAGAAACCGTATCTTAAATATTTTAAGGTATGGGGATGTCCAGCTTATGTTAAAAGAAATTTTGGATATAAGTTAGAACGTAGAGCGGATAAATGTCTATTTGTAGGATATCCTAGAGAGGGTAGAGGATATCTGTTTACCATCCAACTGAACAAAAGATTTTTGTCAGCAGGCATGCCACTTTTCTAGAAAAAGAGTTCATTTTAGAAAAGGGCAATTGTAGAACTATTGAACTTGTAGAAGTACAAGAAACACAGATAGACACTTTTCAATCAATAGAACATATAGTTAGATCAGAACCAGAACACAAAACTCCTCCCCGTAGGTCTGATAGAGTGTCACGGGCACCTGAGAGGTATGGGTTTATTATTGAAAATAATGAATCCCAAGTCATTCAAAATGATGAACCTCTGACCTATACGGAAGCTATCTTGAGTACTGATTCAGATAGATTGCAAGAAGCCATGGAATCCGAGATAGATTCTATGTATGTCAACCAAGTATGGACTTTGTTGATGCACCCGAGGGTGCTAATCCTATTGGGTGCAAATGGGTCTATAAGAAAAGATTGGGGCTGATGGCCAAGTTGAAACCTATAAAGCTAGATTAGTGGCAAAAGGTTTTAGACAAAAACAGGGAATTGATTATGATGAAACATTCTCACCTGTTGCCATGCTCAAATCAATTCGGATTTTACTTGCTATAGTAGCATACCACGATTATGAGATCTAGCAGATGGATGTGAAGACTGCATTCCTCAATGGTTTCCTTGTGGAAGAAGTCTACATGTCACAGCTAGAAAGTTTTATTTCAAAGAATAAACCTAATCAAGTATGCAAGCTAAAGAAATCCATTTGTGGATTAAAGCAAGCTTCAAGGAGTTGGAACATTCGTTTTGATGAAACTATTAAAAGGTTAGGTTTTATCAAAAATGTGGATGAACCTTGTGTTTATAAGAAGACTATTGGGAGTGCCATAGTCTTCTTGATTCTGTATGTAGATGACATACTCCTCATTGGGAATGATATCCCAATGTTACAATCAGTCAAGGTTTGGCTATCAAACCAGTTTTTCATGAAAGATTTGGGAGAAGCATCCTATATACTAGGTATTAAGATCTATAGAGATAGGTCAAAGAGGATGCTAGGCTTATCCCAATCTAGGTACATTAACCTAGTGCTGAAAAGATTCAGCATGGATGGAAGTAAAAGAGGTTATCTTCCTATGAGTCAAGGCATACATCTTTCCAAAAGGATGTCTCCTAAGACACCTGAAGAAAGAAATAGAATGAATTCTATACCTTATGCTTCGGCAATTGGGTCCATAATGTATGCCATGTTATGTACCAGGCCTGATGTGGCATATGCTTTAGGCATTGTCAAAAGGTTTCAGGCTGATCCAAGAGGATCATTGAAAAGTAGTTAAAATATTCTTAAGTACCTGAGAAGGACTAAGGATATTTTTCTGGTTTATGGCTTCTGATCTTAAACTAGAAGCTTATTCTGATTCTAGTTTTCAATCAGACCCTGATGATAACAAATCCATTTCGGGATATGTTTTTACCCAAAATGGTGGAGCTGTGAGTTGGAGGAGTACCAAGCAGCAGACTGTAGCTGACTCAACCACAGAGGCAGAATACATAGCTGTCAGTGAAGCTGCCAAGGAAGCAGTCTGGATGAAGAAGTTCATCACAGAGTTGGGTGTTATTCCTGAGATTGAAAAACCAGTGCCACTTTACTGTGACAACACTGGAGCTGTTGCTCAAGCTAAGGAACCAAGAGCTCATAATAAGTCCAAGCACATTCTGAGACGATTACATCTCGTCCGAGAAATAGTAGAAAGACAAGATGTCTACATAAATAGAGTTGATACAAAGAACAACGTAGCAGACCGTTCACTAAGGCTCTACCACAGCGAGAGTTTGATCGCCACCTCGAGAGTATTGGATTAAGATTTAAAGGCGATTGGCTTTAGTGCAAGTGAGAGATTGAAAGGGATATGCCCTACAAGCCAATCTATGTTGTATCTCCCAAACCATTGTAATTGACAATATTCTAATAAAGGCATTATTTTTCATCATACGCTGTGTTTATTATTATATGATTACCCCATAGATTAGGGCTATGATTTTAAGGTTATGATGAGATCATACTGAAAGGGATATGCCCTACAAACCAATCTCTGTTGTATCTCCCAAACCATTGTAATTGATAATTTTCTAAACAAAGGCATTATTTTTCATCATACGCTGTGTTTATTATATGATGAACCCCATAGATTAGGGCTATGATTTTAGGGTTATGATGAGATCATACCAGTGAGACCTAAAATCTTAAAACCTTAATCTAAAGAATTCCTAGTCAAAGGAACCCTGAGTAGGGAATCAGGGTTTTTCCGATAAGACTAGCACATCCCGGGTATACTGGAAAGGGTGACTGCTCTCACAGTCACTTGTGTATGACACTAATACTGGGATGTGGGTGCTCATTGGAGAATGAGTTCACTGATATGATCCAACTTGAGAACATCTAATGGAGTCTTAGCTACATGTCAATAGAAGGTTCTCATAGTGGAGTGGTACAAGTAATCTTTTGACCTGAGACTGCCATAAGTACCTTATGTACATGAACCCATCCTTTGGTTCAATCCTAATCATGACACTGAGACATGCACAGGATTGATACTGGAATGGTGAATTGAATATGAAGGTAATGAGTAGGTCAACAAGGAATCGATCACTCTTAGTAAGAGGAGATTGCATCCAGCTAGTCAACAATCGCATGATGATTCAGTAAATCTTTGATCAAAGTGAAGATATTAGAGATGGTTTCTAATATCAAGATAATCAAATCATCATTATAAGATTGAGCTAGAAACAAATATAATATTGGATTTGACATATATCCATATCCATAGTTATATTTTGGGTGCAGGCTGATCGAAAGATTTAATTGTACGGTAACTCTCTACTGAAGGGTAATTTTGGTATTTCACCAGAATTTCCATATCTTCCGGGTAGACATGACACGTTGCTAGACGTCAATCTTGTCTTGTGGGTTGATCAAGTTCAAAGATCACATGTTAGGAAGAATCCTAATTGATCGATTCGGGTAAGCCCGGTTTGACCTAAATCGATTAGAAAGAGTTCTAATCAAATTAGGTCAACTTGTATTCGAACCCACTACTGGCTAGATATGGAACCCAATGGGTCACACACTTAAGAGGATTGATCAAGAATTAATTTGGAATTAATTGTCTTTGCAAGATAACACTCTAGCAGGTGTTGCAAGCCCTAGCTTCTATTCGGATCGGATTCGAATTAGGATTCCGGATTGGTTCAAATGGGTTCTAATTGGACCTAATTAGACCCTAATTAAGAAAATGGGAATGTGGCTAACCCTATTGGCTAGCCATGTAGCTTGGCTAGCCTCCCCACCCCCCCTTTTGTTTTTCACGCCAAACACCAAGAGTCCATGCGCATATGGACTCTTGGCGCGCCTTAAGGAAGAGTCCATGGCGCATGGACTCTTGGCGCGCCCCAAATAAAATTCTCCGATGATTTTATTTGGGCGGCCTCCTTCTTAAGTGATTAGCGCACCTTCTCTCCCCCCTTGGATGAGAATCCACGGCTGATGGGATTTTGAGAAAGAGAGAAAGCGCTAACTCCTCCCGGGCGCGCGAAGTAACATCTCTTCGGAGATGAAAAGTCGCGACTTCCTTCTTTTTAAAACACCGCGGTTTTTCCTTTAAGAAGAGCCGTGGGATTTAATCTGGAAGGCCGTGAGATGGGAGGATGGGGCGTGAGAAATTGGAAAGGGCGTGAGAAAGAAATCACGGAGAGGTGTGTAGGCGCCTATCTGATTTCTATTTAAAGGGTCGGGAAAAATCAGAACATCATGTAATCTTTTTCTTTCTTCCTCTCCTGAAGACTCTTTTATTTTTCTTGCTCTTGCATTGTTTCCTCTACAGAGTAAACCTCTGTCGAAACTCTGCTACTGAACAAGATAAAAGTAAAAGTCTCCGACGGTAAAGGAAAGAAAGAAGTTCTGATTTCTTCCTTTCTTTCATACATTAAGACATCATTGTCTTAATCTCTCCTCCAACTTAAGACAAGCCTATGTCCTCTTAGGACAAGGTCTTTTTCTTCAAGACAAGGGTATCTAAAGGGCCAAGGTCTTGGTGGAAGGAGGAGAAGGAGTCAAGGAAAGGAAAGCAAGCCTTTGTGTGGAGGAATTCAAGCCATAGTCCAAGCAATTGAGTTCTAGGAAGAAGAACTCAATAGAAGGAACCTTTGAAAAGAAGATAGAGTTGTCTTGATCACTGCTCTGTGTGGATCACCATCGGAGGGCGGACACTTGGACGCCTGGTGAATTCAATCAGCCCCTTCAACATCAACTTTGTTGGAATTAGCGATTACAGGTTGGTACTCTAATTCTAACAATCTATGTTTGAATGTTAGTATGTATGTTTTAATTAGTAAAAGGAGATCTTGGCTAAGGGATTTCAGTGCAAATTTCATCATTTTGAAATTACACTTCCGCTGCGGTGCACCTGAAACCCCAACAGTGGTATCAGAGCCATCCTTATTACAGTTAAAACATATGATATGCATTTTTGTCGTAGTATCGAAATTAGGGTTTTAAACCCTTGAATGCTGATACACTTAGCATAATTTAAGGAATGCATATATGATAATTAATATTTTGATGTGTGCCACTAATTAGGGTTTTTCACTCAAACCCTAATTATTATAGAGATATGATTAGTTTTGAAGTCATCATACTGAAATAAGGTTGCCCTGGCATAATGGTGGATCCATTATGTGGTAAATGGTTGTCCTAGTATGATGACACACTTGGCACATATATGTTTATCAGAGTGATATCATTATGATATGTTTTTATGTAAGAATGTGCTGGCAATTTTATAAAGCCCTCTTCTTAAAATCATATTAAGTCATAGCATATTTAACTAATAAGCATCACTAGTCATGATGAACAATTGATCATTCGGTGTCTAGAAAGGTGGTTCTGGGAGGTAAAGAGAATCGTGGTTTTTAATTGGTTCCGTTGACTGACCTGGCCAATTTTTATTGGTGTCTAGGAAAGCAACGGGGGGACTCCCACATCTCTTCCACTTGCCTGGCCGATTTGATTATTTAAATCTTGACTTATATGCTTAGTGTTAAAAAAAATGCTATATGTTGGCCTTCCTTCATGCTGGATCATTACTGTGTTATGAACCACATTAGGTTTGTTGTGTTGTCTGCAAGACCTAATAGGGTGATTGACATAATATTGGTCTAGTGCAAAATATGCTTACAGTATATTCAGTATAATGCCTTGTTGTGTTATCTACAAGGGCATTATATTTGAATATTGACTGTATAGAAATGAAAGGGTCTTGACTTAACTAGAACATTATGGTTTGTTGTGTATTCTGCAAGACTTATAATGTTCTAGAGGCCAAGTTATTTTTGAGAATATATGAGATATAATTGGAAGAGTTTCCTACCTTAGAACTTATAAAAGATTTGTTGTGTTGTCTGCAAGATCTTTTATAAATTATAAGGATCTCGATCTCACTAAGAAAACCGATTAGGGTTCTTCTCGATTATCATAGTGAGGGCTATGATTTTTGATAAAATAGTGGGAGACATAATTAAATTGAAGACCTAATTTAATTATGTAAGTCATTTCATGGTTGTTTGCTTATGTATTGTTCTTAATTAAATGTAGATAAATGGCATCTTCATTATCACTGAGAAGCATCTTAGATACCAACAAATTGACTGGTCCAAACTATGTGGACTGGTTGAGAAACTTAAAGATTGTACTGAGTTCAGAAAAACTTTCTTATATTCTTGATACCCCTAATCTTAATCCACTAGGGGATGATGCCACACAGGAAGATATGGCCACATACAGAATGTGGCAGAATGACTCCCTCACTGTCAAGTGTATCATACTGGCCTCTATGACCAATGAGTTACAGAGGCAGCATGAAGCATGGATACTCAATCCATAATGCTCAATTTAAAGGAGCTTTATGGAGAACAAAGCAGAACTGCTAGATACGAAATATCTAAGCAGTTATTCCGTGCTAGGATGACAGAGGGTACATCCGTTCAGGATCATGTCCTGAAGGTAATTGACTTAATCACCAGATTAGGTCAATTAGGGTTTATTATGGATGGGGAGTTGAATCAGGATTTAATCCTGCAATCACTCCCAGAGTCATTTTCTCAGTTTGTCTTGAATTATCACATGAACAAACTGAACACTTCCTTGCCTGAGCTGTTAAATATGTTAAAAACAGCAGAGAGCCATGTTAAGAAAGAAAAGGCTCCACTTCTTCTTGTTGATAAGACCAATAGAAGAAATCAGGCAAAAAGGTTTTAGCAGGAGACTAAACCCTAAGGGTGGCATCAATAAGAATAAGAAAGGAAAGAAGGTCTCAAAACAGTCACCTGTTTCTTTTGCGGCAAAGCGGGACATTGGAAAGGAATTGCAAGGCTTACCTTGCAACTGTGAAGCCTGGTGCGGCAGACGCACCAAAAGGTATGTATGAGATACATACTATATTGACATTAATTCGTCTATATCAAATACTTGGGTATTGGATACCGCTTGTGGTTACCATATATGCAAATCTTTGCAGGACCTCCACAAGCTTAAAGTATTGAAGGAAGGCGACTTCAATCTCTACGGTGCTGGTGGTGATATCATCAAGCAGAAGCTGTAGGGACCTATATTCTGAAGTTGCCTTCAGGGAAGATCTTGGAGCTAGAGAATTGTTACTATATGCCAAAGATTATTAGGAACATTATATCTATTCCTTTGTTATTAAAACAAGGATATGTAATGGATGTAACGAGCACTGGTTGCTCAATAATGTTATCTAATAAAATTATTTGTTCTGGCATATTTAGCAATGGGCTCTTAACTCTTTCTTCCAATGATAGTATTTTTCATGTCAATACTAAAAGGAAAAGAAAAGACTTTAATGATACTTTACTTTGGCATCATAGACTTGGTCATGTTAATGAGTCTAGGATTAGCAAGTTATACAAGGAAAAATTCCTTGATCCTTATGAGTATGAATCATTAGGAACTTGCGAATCATGTCTCATGGGTAAGATGACAAAAACTCCATTCACTGGACATGGGGAAAGGTCAACTGAGTTATTAGGACTTATACATACTGATGTATGTGGTCCAATGACAACTCAGGCCAGAGGAGGATACTCATATTTTATCACTTTTACAGATGATTTATCTAGGTTCGGATATGTGTATCTTATGAAACACAAATCTGAAGCCTTTGATAAATTTAAGGAGTATCAAAGTATGGTCGAAAACAAACCGAGAAAAGTATTAAAGTTCTTCGTTCTGATCGAGGAGGAGAATACTTATCCACGGAGTTTTTAGACTATCTTAAAGTTAATGGAATACTTTCTGAATGGACCCCTCCTTATACACCACAGCTAAATGGTATAGCTGAAAGGAGGAATCGTACCTTGTTAGATATGGTACGATCCATGATGTGCTTCACAAATTTGCCCATTTCCTTCTGGGGTCATGCCCTAGAAACTGCTGTTTTATTCTGAACAAGGTACCTTCTAAATCCGTTGTTAGTACTCCATATGAAATTTGGAGTGGAAAGAACCATATCTTAAATATTTTAAGGTATGGGGATGTCCAGCTTATGTTAAAAGAAATTTTGGACATAAGTTGGAACCTAGAGCGGATAAATGTCTATTTGTAGGATATCCTAAAGAAGGTAGAGGATATCTATTCTACCATCCTACTGAACAAAAGATTTTTGTTAGCAGGCATGCCACTTTTCTAGAAAAAGAGTTCATTTTGGAAAAAGGCAATGGTAGAACAATTGAACTTGGAGAAGTGCAAGAAATACAGATAGACAATTCTCAACCATTAGAACATATAGTTAGGACAGAACCAGAACACAAAACTCCTCCTCGTAGGTCTGACAGAGTGCCACGGGCACCTGAGAGGTATGGGTTTATTATTGAAAATAATGAAGCTCATCATTCAAAATGATGAACCTCTGACCTATACGGAAGCTATCTTGAGTACTGACTCAGATAAATGGCAAGAAGCCATGGAATCCGAAGTAGACTCTATGTATGTAAACCAAGTATGATCTTTGGTTGATGCACCAGAGGGTGTTAATCCTATTGGGTGTAAATGGGTCTATAAGAAAAAGATTGGGGCTGATGGCCAAGTTGAAACCTATAAAGCCAGATTAGTGGCTAAAGGTTTTAGACAAAAACAGGGAATTGATTATGATGAAACATTTTCACCTGTTGCCATGCTAAATCAATTCGGATTTTACTTGCTATAGCAGCATACCACGATTATGAGATATGGCAGATGGATGTGAAGACTGCATTCCTCAATTTTCCTTGAGGAAGAAGTCTACATGTCACAGCCAGAAGGTTTTATTTCAAAGAATAAACCTAATCAAGTATGCAAGCTGAAGAAATCCATTTATGGATTAAAGCAAGCTTCCAGGAGTTGGAACATCCGCTTTGATGAAACTATTAAAGATTTGTTTTTATCAAAAATGTGGATGAACCCTGTGTTTATAAGAAGACTAGGGGAGTGCCATAGTCTTCTAGGTTCTGTATGTAGATGACATACTCCTCATTGGGAATGATATCCCAATGTTGCAATCAGTCAAGGTTTGGCTATCAAACCAGTTTTCCATGAAAGATTTGGAGAAGCATCCTATATACTAGGTATTAAGATCTATAGAGATAGATCTAAGAGGATGCTAGGTTTATCCCAATCTAGGTACATTGACTTAGTGCTGAAAAGATTCAGCATGGAAGGAAGTAAAAGAGGTTATCTTCCTATGAGTCAAGGCATACATCTTTCTAAAAGGATGTCTCCTAAGATACCTGAAGAAAGAGATAGAATGAATTCTATACCCTATGCTTCGGCAATAGGATCCATAATGTATGCCATGTTATGTACCAGGCCTGATGTGGCATATGCTTTAGGCATTGTCAGTAGGTTTCAGGCTAATCCAGGAGAAGATCATTGGAAAGCAGTTAAAAATATTCTTAAGTACCTAAGAAGGACTAAGGATATTTTTCTGGTTTATGGTGGTTCTGATCTTAAACTAGAAGCTTATTCTGATTCTAGTTTTCAATCAGACCCTGATGATAGCAAATCCATTTCGGGATATGTTTTTACCCTAAATGGTGTAGCAGTGAGTTGGAAGAGTACCAAGCAGCAGACTGTAGCTGACTCAACCACAGAGGCAGAATACATAGCTGTTAGTGAAGCCGCCAAGGAAGCAGTCTGGATGAAGAAGTTCATCACAGAGTTGGGTGTTGTTCCTCAAATTGAAAACCCAGTGCCACTTTACTGTGACAACACTGGGCCATTGCTCAAGCTAAGGAACCAAGAGCTCATCATAAGTCCAAGCACATTCTGAGACGCTTCCATCTTGTCCGAGAAATAGTAGAGAGACAAGATGTCTACATAGATAGAGTTGATACAAAGAACAATGTAGCAGACCCGTTCACTAAGGCTCTACCACAGCGAGATTTTGATCGCCACCTAGAATGTATGGGATTAAGATTCAAAGGCGATTGGCTTTAGTGCAAGTGGGAGATTGAAAGGGATATGCCCTACAAACCAATCTCTGTTGTATCTCCCAAACCATTGTAATTGATAATTTTCTAAATAAAGGCATTATTTTTCATCAACGCTGTGTTTATTATATGATGAACCCCATAGATTAGGGCTATGATTTTAGGGTTATGATGAGATTATACCAGTGAGACCTAAAATCTTAAAACCTTAATCTAAAGAATTCCTAGTCAAAGGAACCCTGAGTAGGGGATCAGGGTTTTTCCGATAAGACTAGCACATCCCGGGTATACTGGAAAGGGTGACTGCTCTCACAGTCACTTGTGTATGACACTAATACTGGGATGTGGGTGCTCATTGGAGAATGAGTTCACTGATATGATCCAACTTGAGAACATCTAATGGAGTCTTAGCTACATGTCAATAGAAGGTTCTCATAGTGGGAGTGGTACAAGTAATCTTTTGACCTGAGACTGCCATAAGTACCTTATGTACATGAACCCATCCTTTGGTTCAATCCTAATCATGACACTGAGACATGCACAGGATTGATACTGGGAACGGTGAATTGAATATGAAGGTAATGAGTAGGTCAACAAGGAATCGATCACTCTTAGTAAGAGGAGATTGCATCTAGCTAGTCAACAATCGCATGATGATTCAGGAAATCTTTGATCAAAGTGAAGATATTAGAGATGGTTTCTAATATCAAGATAATCGAATCATCATTATAAGATTGAGCTAGAAACAAATATAATATTGGATTTGACATATATCCATATCCATAGTTATATTTTGGGTGCAGGCTGATCGAAAGATTTAATTGTACGGTAACTCTCTACTGAAGGGTAATTTTGGTATTTCACCAGAATTTCCATATCTTCCGAGTAGACATGACACGTTGCTAGACGTCAATCTTGTCTTGTGGGTTGATCAAGTTCAAAGATCACATGTTAGGAAGAATCCTAATTGATCGATTCGGGTAAGCCCGGTTTGACCTAAATCGATTAGAAAGAGTTCTAATCAAATTAGTCAACTTGTATTCGAACCCACTACTGGCTAGATATGGAACCCAATGGGTCACACACTTAAGAGGATTGATCAAGAATTTAATTTGGAATTAAATTGTCTTTGCAAGATAACACTCTAGCAGGTGTTGCAAGCCCTAGCTTCTATTCGGATCGGATTCGAATTAGGGTTCCGGATTGGTTCAAATTGGGTTCTAATTGGACCTAATTAGACCCTAATTAAGAAAAATGGGAATGTGGCTAACCCTATTGGCTAGCCATGTAGCTTGGCTAGCCTCCCCACCCGCCCCCTTTTGTTTTTCATGCCAAACACCAAGAGTCCATGCGCATATGGACTCTTGGCGCGCCTTAAGGAAGAGTCCATGGCGCATGGACTCTTGGCGCGCCCCAAATAAAATTCTCCGATGATTTTATTTGGGCGGCCTCCTTCTTAAGTGATTAGCGCACCTTCTCTCCCCCCTTGGATGAGAATCCAACGGCTGATGGGATTTTGAGAAAGAGAGAAAGCGCTAACTCCTCCCGGCGCGCGAAGTAACATCTCTTCGGAGATGAAAAGTCGCGACTTCCTTCTTTTTAAACACCGCGGTTTTTCCTTTAAGAAGAGCCGTGGGATTTAATCTGGAAGGCCGTGAGATGGGAGGATGGGGCGTGAAATTGGAAAGGGCGTGAGAAAGAAATCACGGAGAGGTGTGTAGGCGCCTATCTGATTTCTATTTAAAGGGTCGGGAAAAATCAGAACATCATGTAATCTTTTTCTTTCTTCCTCTCCTGAAGACTCTTTTATTTTTCTTGCTCTTGCATTGTTTCCTCTACAGAGTAAACCTCTGTCGAAACTCTGCTACTGAACAAGATAAAAGTAAAAGTCTCCGACGGTAAAGGAAAGAAAGAAGTTCTGATTTCTTCCTTCTTTCATACATTAAGACATCATTGTCTTAATCTCTCCTCCAACTTAAGACAAGCCTATGTCCTCTTAGGACAAGGTCTTTTTCTTCAAGACAAGGGTATCTAAGGGCCCAAGGTCTTGGTGGAAGGAGGAGAAGGAGTCAAGGAAAGGAAAGCAAGCCTTTGTGTGGAGGAATTCAAGCCATAGTCCAAGCAATTGAGTTCTAGGAAGAAGAACTCAATAGAAGGAACCTTTGAAAAGAAGATAGGAGTTGTCTTGATCCACTGCTCTGTGTGGATCACCATCGGAGGCGGACACGTGGACGCCTGGTGGAATTCAATCCGGCCCCTTCAACATCAACTTGTGGAATTAGCGATTCAGGTTGGTACTCTAATTCTAACAATCTATGTTTGAATGTTAGTATGTATGTTTTAATTAGTAAAAGGAGATCTTGGCTAAGGATTTCGGTGCAAATTTCATCATTTTGAAATACACTTCCGCTGCGGTGCAACTGAAACCCCAACACATACCAGTGAGACCTAAAGTCTTAAAACTTAATCTAAAAATAGTTCTAGTCAATGGAACCCTGAGTAGGGGATCAGGGGTTTTCAGTAAGACTAGCACATCCCATGTACAGTGGAGAGGGTTACTGCTCTCACAACACTTGTTAGGGACACTATTACTAGGATTGTGGCTGCTCATTAGAGAATGAGTTCACTGATATGATCCAACTGAGAACATCTAATGGAGTCTTGTCTACATGTCAATATAAGGTTCAAATAGTGGGAGTGGTACAAGTAATTCTTGACCTGAGACTACCATAAGTACCTATGTACATGAAACCCATCCTTTGGTTCAATCCTAATCAGACACTGAGTCATGCACAGGATTGATGCTGGGAATGGTGAATTGGATAGAAGGTAATGAGTAGGTCAACAAGGAATCGATCACTCTTAGTAAGAGGAGATTGCATCTAGCTAGTTATCAATCGGATAATGATTCAGGGAATCTTTGATCAAAGTAAAGATATTAGAGATCGTTTCTACTATCAAGATAATTGAATCATCAATATAAGACTGAGCTTGAAAACAAATATAATATTGGATTTGACAGATATCCATATCCATAATTATATTTTGGGTGCGGCTGATCGAATGATTTAATTGTATGGTAACTTTCTATGAAGGGTAGTTTTGGTATTTCCACTAGAATTTCCATATCTTTGGGTAGACATGACACGTGCTAGATGTCAAATCTTTTCTTGGGGTGATCAAATTTAATGATCATTTATTAGGAAGAGTCCTAATTTATCAAAATTGGGTAACCGATTTGACCTAAATCGATTAGAAAGAGTTCTAATCAAATTAGGTCAACTTATTCGAACCCACTGCTGGCTAGATATGGAACCCAATGGGTCACACACTTAAGAGAATTGATCAAGAGTCTTTTTTGCGTGAAGACACTCTAGCAAGTGTTGCAAATCCTAACTTCTATTCGAATTAGATTCGAATTAGGGTTTCAAATGATGCAAATTGGGTTCCGATTGGATCTAATTAGCCCCTAATTGAGGATTTAGGGATTATGGCTAAGCCAATGGATAACCAATTACTTAGGGTAGCATACCACTGCCTTAGTCCTTGCAAGCCAAAAACACCAAGAGTCCATGCACTAATGGGCTCTTGGCGCGCCATATGGAGGAGTCCATGGGCGCACGGACTCTTGGCACGCCCACTTAATTCTCCGATGAATTAGGATGGGGCGGTATCTTTCTCATTTTTAGCACCTCACATGTCATCCCTTGGATGGTAACCTAACGGGTGGTGGGGTTTTAAGAAAGAAATAAAGCATTGTTTCTCCCGGGTTGTGCGAAATGTATCTCTTCGGAGATTCAAGTTTCGCGACTTCTTTCTCCCAATCATCGTGACTTCTTCCGTTGAGAAAAGTCGTGAGAATTAATCCAGAAGGCTTGAGAAGAAGGAAAGGGCGTGAGAAGAAGGAAAAGGGCATGAGAAAAATGTTTACGGGAGTTGTGAGGGCGCCTCTCTGAAAACTATATAAAGGAATGGAAATCAGAACTTCAGTAATTTTAAAAAAAAAATTATATTTTTATTCTTTTCCTCTCCTAAAGACTCTTTCTCCCTTTTCTTGTTTTTACATTATTCCTTTACAGAGTACCCTCTGTTGAAACTCTGCTACTGAACAAGAACAAGAGCGAAAGTCTCCAACGGTAAAGGAAGAAAAGTTCTATTTTTGTTCTTTCCTTTCTTTCTTACATTAAGACATTCTTCTCTTAATTTCTCCTCCAAATTAAGAAAAAGCCTAAATCCCCTTAGGACAAAGTCTTATCTTTAAGACAAGAGTGTCTTAGAGGGTCAAGGTCTTAGTGGAAGGAGGAGAAGAGATATAAAAAAAAAAAAAGAGGCAAACCTCTTGTGTGGAAGAATTCCAGCATAATCTGAAGAATTGAGTTCTAGAAGAAGAACTCAATACGAGGAACTATTGGACAAGAAGATAGTGTTCTGGGTCATTGATCTGTGTGGATCACCATCGGAGGGTGGACACTTGGATGCCTGGTGAATTCAAATAGCCCGTTGATCTTCATGTTTTAAGTCTTCATAAATTGGAATTAGTGATTACAGGTTGGTATTCTAATTCAATTTGCATAGAAATGTTTACCTTCAGATATTCTATTCATATTAAGGAGTTCCTGGTTTAGGATTTTGGTGCATATTTAATTTCAATTTTTGAAATTACCCTTCCATTGCGTTGCACCGGATCCCAACACGTGCATCTCCACATTTCGCTGACCTTTCTTTTGTTTGCCTACAGGTCCTCCCTGGCATCTCGGGCATTGGAGACAATCGGCTTTGCCATCGCGACCTCCCGACAAAAAGCCATGCTCCCATGGGTTCGACTGCTCGGGCATCCAGGTCGCATCCGCCGAGTTGAGCGATCTCTGTACCGGGTGCTTCAATAGTTTGAGGTTTGCTTTCTCTTTATCTCCTAAGTAGATATTGTAGGTCGAGCTAGTCCTACAGGGGTTTCTTAATCCCGGGGTCCTGTTCTCATTTTTATTTTTAGGGCTTTGAACTGCTAGCGTAAGCTTTCATTACTATTCTTCGTATTTCTCACCTTTGCTTGTGATCGGGAATCGAAACCCTAAAACAATAAAGAAGAACAACAAGAAACATAAAAAAAATCATCAACCCTAAAAAGAATTCCTTTGCATCGTAAGCATCCTTACTAGCATCTAGCATCCCTAGCCCTAACCCCCTTGCCTCCTCACCAGTGCCAAATTTGGTAACATTTTGATTTGCTGATTGGTTACATAAGCTCTTAATGCATGTGACCCCTCAGGTCCTATCCTGTCTAATAATGAGACATGCTATAATCTTCATTATACATCATTGAAACTCCTTTCGATGGACTGAAATAATTTCTACTCAATCCTAATTAGGATCATCGATCCGAGAATGATCCTAATGGGCTCTCACAATCCACCGGTGACATCTAACAATATGTAGTGAAAACCAAGCAGAACAAGATTAGAATCCCTAGGTGTAGTTATCATGTGATTCGGTTCCTTTATCAAAAACCCCGACATGATGTTAGTTATTGAAACTTATCAAACCCATCAGTCATATGCTTAACATAATCAACTCAAGTCCAATTATAATGCTAATGAAAATATCTTTTCATTATCACCCTGCTATGGCTATAGACTTCTAGACTTAGTGTCAAGAAGTTGCGTAGGATTTTTCCTTACTACTAAGGCCGATAGATCCTTACAAGTGAACACCCTACTCCTACAATAAACTTACTACAGCCAACAAACATTGCAAGATCCTGAATGGATAGGAACCATGTGTTTGTGCTGTCAAACTACAATAACCTTATTATGAGTAGCTGAGATACCCTAGGTCAATGAACTATTCACACAATTACAATATCAAGAAGTTATTGATGAGTGAGTAGACATCCATATAACTTCCTGTACTTGTCACACTCAGTACCGTTGATCTCTATCAACTACCTGCACTCTCACTCTAGTGTCACCACACTATAGGTCAGAGACTCATCTACCCAGAAAGGGAAGCGATCTGTGCACCGATTTTAATGGATCAATCACCATCTTCGTGATGTTCCAACAATTAGGAGCTTTTAGGAGTTAATCTATAAAGGCATATGCCTTAGATTCTCAACTCTTGAGAATATGTATTATTGTCTATTAACTCCATAGATGATTCATAGACACATTAATATGAATAAAACTAATTCCCTTTTTATTCATAAGAAGGATTAAGTACAAAAATTCATGCCCTAAAAATATAATGTGTCAAGCCAACTTGGCTTTTAGGGCATACATCTAACAGGTCAGCTCCCAGCCTGGGTCATACTTATGCATGCCAAGGCAAGCCCTCTATCCGAGGTTAGCTCTCGATCAGGGTTGTGCTCATAAGGTGAGCCCTCCATCTGAGGTTAGCTCCCGACTGGGATCGTGTTCATGCATGCCAAGGTGAGCCCTCCATCGGAGTTCAGCTCCCAGTCAGGGTCATGCTCATAGGGTGAGCACTCCATCTGAGGTCAGCTCCTGGCTAGGGTCATGCTCACGTGTGCCAAGGTGAGCTCTCTATCCAAGGTTAGCTCCCAATCAGGGTTGTGCTCATAGACTGAGACCTCCATTTGAGGTCAGCTCTCGGCCAGGGTCGTGCTCATGCATGCCAAGGCAAGCCCTTTATTCGAGGTCAGCTCCCAGCCAGGGTCGTGCTCATAGAGCAAGCCCTCCTGTTGCCCAGGTGGCTTTCTAAGAAGGGGGTGAATTGGGATTAAAAACATTTCACAATTATGTACACTTTCAAATTCTTTTGTGTTGTAGTGCAATATTCAATGTGGAAGTAATTAAGTAAAATCAATAAAGCAATAAGAACACAATCACAAACACAAAGAAGTTTAGAGTGGTTCGGAACAACCGGCTCCTACATCCACTACCGAAGCACACTTGGGATTTACGCTATATCACCCAAATCGAAATACAGTCAGATTATTTTACCAGGCACACAATCCAAACCTGTACACTTTGGTTTTACTGGGATCACCAAAGAAACCCTAACTCTCTTTGGTTTTAAACGGAATTACCAAAGAAAACCCAAACACTTGGTTTTATACAGGGATCACTAAGAACCCAACTTAGGTTTTATAAGGTTCACCTAAAAACCTTCAACCTTCTCTTAAGACACAGCCCCTTGCTATTCTTAGAGAGAAAACAATGATAGAGAAATGATAAACAAGCAACTACTCAAACCAAGTTTGTTTAGGTGCTACAGATGTAGATCAAGATGAAGCCTAGCTTTGAATACTCTTTAATGCTCTTCAAGCTGCCTCTTTCCTTTTTAATGAGTGGATTAATGATAGAGTAGAGTTGTTGAAGCTTTAAATCCTATCTTGAAGGCTCCTTTTAGGTAGGTAGGTAAAAGGACTTGAAAGCTCTTCAATATCTCAAGAAAATTCCTCAATAATGATCTAATAATTTCTTAATCCTTCAAAAACAATCCTTTTATAGTTTTCCAAGAGATATGACCGTTGTAAGGCCTAGGGATTCGTGAAAGAGCTGTTGGAGATGAATTGGAGTTCAAAAATTAACTTCAGCAACTAGCCATTGGAGTGCAGAAAATGGCTCTACGAGTGGGCTCGAGGTCCAAGAGTTGGCTCGAAGTCTTAGACAGCCCATAATGAAATTCTGTAGGAGTCGGCTCTTCTGGCTGGAGTCGGCTCTTGCCTTTAGTCAAGTCAAAATGATGAACACCTAGAGTCGGCTCTTCAGGGCAGAGTCGGCTCGAGTTCTCATACCTTCAAAACTCATAACTCTGGATGAGTCGACTCTTAGGGTAGGAGTCGGCTTGAGATCTCAGGCTTCAGAAAAATACTTTCTTCCATGAGTCGGCTCTTGGATAGGAGTCGGCTCTTGATGCTGAAACGCTGAAACTTTCTCCGTGCCATGCCACAAAGTGTCAGCTCTTGATCCAAGAGTCAGCTCTTGCAAATCTTCAAGAAAAATGCTTCAAGCTTCTCCAAACTCTTAAATATTGAATCAAATATAAGCTAATCTACATACCTTTTTTTTACAATTTTTAGCCCATTTTACAAGATTACAAGATTAATAAAACTAGGGCTTTTACAAGTTCAAGTTCATAAAACTTTATACAAAATTGCATTACCCTCAAATCAGATTGAAAACTATTTTAAATTGAAGATAACCAATTTCCTACAAAATCTCTTAAACAAATTGAAAAGTTAGTATTAAATACATGCTCCAATTTGTGATCATCAAAGTCATTCCAGGGGTCAACAATCTCTCCCTTTTGATGATGACAAAACACTGGGCATGATTAAAATTTAAAAACACTTTACAATTACAGTATATTCAAATTTATCAAATGATATTGGACATGATGTGTATCACACAGATTAAGTATCAATTGTATCAACACAGTATGCCATAATGTATCATATGTATCAAATGTATAGAATTGAACACTATTCATACCAAGTATCATATGTATCGATGCACTGTATTATCTGTATCATATGAGCAATAGGTATCGAAACATAATATATTAACACATAATGTATCAGGAGTATCATCTATACAATGCGTATGGAAACTTATAAAATTATCAAATATTTGAAGTAAATTTTATAATAATTTAACAAGAAACTTAACAAAAACTCTCCCTTACTATTGTCATTCCTTTTAAGTTTCATCAAATTTTCATGAATCACCTGAATCGACATTCATATTTTCATTACATTCATATAAACTTGTATTATAAGTTGAACATTCATATTATGGCTTTTTCATCATGCACAATCTTCGTTCTCCCCCCTTTTTATCATCAACAAAAGGCATAGAAGAGAACATTCATTCATAATAATTCAATCATAACAAGAATGGACATGTAGCATAAAAAGTGATATATATATATATATGAAAATGAGTACATAGGTGATACATTATAGATGTGCCTCGGCACTATAAAATTGTATCACAACAACCAAAATGTAACAAGCATAGAGTTTTAATAACATAAAGATAAAGCCTAAACATCAAAAGATGGGCTAGGATCATCACTAGTAGGTTCTTCCTCATCAGAGGAGGAACCAACTTCTAAGATTCCTGGACTAGGCTTGAACTTAGGAAATCTAGGTCTAAGATCTCTAATCCTAGTCCTAGTAGGAGTGGTAGTCCTAGACACTTTAGTTTTAGCTTTTGATTTGGACTCTGAAGATGTAATGATGGGAGTGGGTCTAACAGTCGGTGGTTCAAAGGATAACACCAAGGTAATGTTGTTAGAAAGTATCGGTGTAGCTGGAGTCTGTCCAACCTCAGATCCTATAGCCTCAATACCAGCCTCGGGCTCAGCATCAGTAGGTGTGGCATGAGAAGGTACGTCACTGGAATGTGCCGCCTGTCCTTGCTCTCGATCAGTGCCAGTGCCAGTGTCAGGTGCTGTGGAAGTCGATGGTATATACTGGCTGGCTGCAGAAAGCTGTCTTAGTAAGGTCATAACATCATGAAATCCCTGCTGCATCTCAGACTCTAGTAGAGTAATCCTGCTATTAGTGTCTGATCTAAGACATGATATCTCTTCCAAGACTCTTTGAAGTCTGTCATCTGTATCAGGTCCAATAGCTACAGATCTCATAACTGGTGATTGAGGTGTAGCAGGAGCAGGCTCTGACGGTCCAACCTTATCAGCCTGTATATCTGCCTCCTCACCAAGTCTATGTGCTGCCTGAGTGCTGTCCTCTGAATCATCTGAGTGTGCAATTGGAACACTTGAGGTCTTCCGAATCCAATGGCCATCTACTTTAATTAATCCCATTCTATTAAGGTATTTCACAATATACCTATCAGTGTGCAGCAGTAGTTGGCTACCCTCTCCTGTCAGATCTATCAGGGCATTCTGAAATAATAGTGTAAAGACCATCCCATATGGTAGACAGGCTCATGCCCTACGAGCTGCCTCCCTCATCTATGAGAGCATGATAAACAGTAAGTTGAGGGCCTCCCCCTCAATCAGACATCTCATAAACACAAAGGTCACGCTCGCTGACCCAATCAAATCGCCCGATCCGAGGCAACAAAATCTTATTGATAATGTTGTGCAACAGCCTCATCTCCAATGACAACTGATTGGCACTAACATGCACAACACCCTTCATATTAGATCTTTCTAGTATGAGTCTAAGGGTCTTCATCTTCTCTTTTAAAACGAAATAGCATTCACCTTCCTTTGGAATATTCAAAATACTTGATAGTTTTTGCTCACTAATCTCTATATGCTTCCCTTTAATAGTTCCTTCCAAATGAAATGCGCCCAACGACATATTTTCAAAGAATTGTTGAACTAAGTTAGGATATGTAGGAACATTCAATAGACAAAAAATTCTTCCAACCCTGTTTCTTTATCCAATTCCCAATACACAACTATTCTTGCTCCAAAAGCTAAAATCAATGCACCTACCCAGGGTTACTTGACGATTTCCCATAAGAATCACTTGTCTAGGTGCTTGAGGCTCTTGTTCTTGCTCAATCAACTATTCCTCTTCCGGATTTGAGGTGTCTAAGCGCCTTTTGGTTCTCCTTTCTTCCGTGACTGTCCGAACCACCCGCAGGGGTTTCTTGGCAATGGCTTTGCAGGGTACCATCTAGCTCGGATTAAGAGATTGGAGGGGTTTGAGAGTGTTTTTGGAAGTTTTCCTAGGATGGAATGTGGAGTCGGCTAAGTGGAAATGGCCAAAACCTAAAAACATAATGAAACCAAAACATGGAAACCCTATTTAAAAATTTTTGGCCCAACCTTCGAGTCGGCTCGCCGAGCACCCTATTGACTCGAGTTGGCTCGAGCCAAAAAGCAATCTAAAAGCCGAAAAGGGTCAAAATCAGTTTCTACAGGTTTCTAGACATACAAATATGTTATCCTATATTCTAGAGAAAACTTGAAACATCTAGATAATTTTTCCTTATTTTTCAAAAATTAGATCAAAAAGTGTTCAGAATGGGTCACATAGCCTCCCTTGGTTTTATGATTTCCTTTGTGTGCTCTTGGTGGAGTAAAGGTAGTCTTGGAGAAGACTGTCCATGAAGATCTCTTTGGTCTTCCCTGCTCCACACTTTCGTGACTTGTTGTTGATTCCAGGAGGACTAGCATCCATCCGGGAGTTGGATCAGCGAGAGCCCGCATATGGATACTCTAGAGGGTGGACATTTGGACATCTTGAGAGATTGGATTGATCCTTTCTTGTTCTTATTGTTTGCTGATCTGTTCTAAAGACTGCTGGAGTCGGCTTCTTCCTGCTTCGATCCAAATTCTAAACAAAGAAAGCGTTATAAGGTATGTTATTTATTTTTGTTATCATGCATGTTTAGATCTAGAAATTATCATATTGTTTATATTTATTGTACTTGCCTATACATGCCTGGTTATTTGTTACATGCATCATGGTTATGTTAGATCCTGTGCATGAGTAGGTTTTTCCGTATGCATGCTTAAAAATTTAATTATGCAATACCACTCCCTAGTGTAGCATGCCTAGGGTAGGCATCCGATGCACTAGTTTTCATTTCAGCTTGGAGACAATCTCGGATGCCAACCTCGTCGCTCAAGAGCTAACTCACGCGCCTAGACCTGTAAAACAGAGGAGACCCTGGTCGAAGATCCCAGTGGGGGCACTCCGACGATCAAGTTAGTGATGATTTAGGAGAACAAATCCTCCCCTGTGGGTCCCTTTGCTCGGACTCCATACTTGGAGTAGGAGATTTGGTTTGAAAGAGAGAGAGTAGAGTGGGGGTAGTAGCGACGGAGGAGTGCTCGAGCTGTATGACTATGTTCGTCAATACCCTTCCGGTGAGTCTATGGTAGCCCAGAGTGCTCAGCCTCTCGGTCACTCTCTTATGTGCTATTGCTTGCTTCGCTTATTTCTTGAGTTAGTCTTGCTTACCTTATATTGAGAACCTTTGGAGAATCCTTTTAGGCCAAGATCCCTTCCAATGGCTTACCTCAGGATCTTCCCCTCTACAGGCATCGGAAGGTTAACGTCTGGGAGTGCTTCATGCCATGCGCACAAGTACCTTCCTTATTTGTGATAAGGAGTTATGTTGCCAGCTCTGACCACCCTCCTGGTCACTTTACTTTGAAAAAGTTGGCAGAGCATCGATCGGGGGGCAGTCACCCCCTGGATATGAATCTTTCGGTGCGATTTCCTCTTTCGGGTGGCACAAATAGTCTATCGGGAGTGCAGTGCCTTGGTCAGGGCACCCTTTCCTATCTGGTGTAAGTAGCAGCAGTGATTATGGCATCTTGAGTGGTGCTCCTCCATGGTCCACTGCCCAAGGGAGATGGTGTCATGGGGGCTTTGACTTCCAGCTACCGGACCTCTCTCCTGAAGAGAGCTTGGCCTGAGGAGAGAGAGCTCAACTTTGACCAGGGTGGACTCGACCTCGAGGGAGCCACCTAACGAAGGAGCTCGAAGAGAGAAGGAGCTCGACTTCGCCTGAGGTGGGCTTGACCTCAAGGAGCCACCCAGCAAAGGAGCTCGAAAAGAGCAGGAGCTCAACTTCGACCGAGATGGACTCGATCTCGAGGGAGACACCCAATGAAGAAGCTTGAAGAGAGTAGAAGCTCGACTTTGATCAAAGTGGGCTCGACTTCGAAGGAGCCACCCGGTGAAGGAGCTCAAAGAGAGCACGAGCTCGACTTTGGTCGAGGTGGGCTCAACCTTGAGGGAGCAACCCGGTGAAGGAGCTCAAATAGAGCAGGAGCTCGACTTCGATTGAGGTGAGCTCGATCTTGAGGGAGCCACTCGGCGAAGGAGCTCAAAAAAAATAGGAGCTTGACTTCGGCCATGGTGGGCTCGACCTCGAGGGAGCCACCCGGTGAAGGAGCTCGAAGAGAGCAGGAGCTCAACCTCGGTCGAGGTGGGCTCGACCTCGAGGGAGCCACCCGGCGAAGGAGCTCAAAGAGAGCATGGGCTCGACTTCGATCGAGGTGGGATTGACCTCAAGGGAGCCACTTGGCGAAGGAACTCAAAGAGAGCAGGAGCTCGATTTCGGTCGAGGTGGTCTTGACCTCGGGAGAGCCACCTGGCATGTCAACTTGAAAAAGGAGTCTGACATGGCAACTTCTTCCGCCGTGGTGCCTGACTGGGTCTGACAGGGGTTCCAAGTCAGTGATCCAACCACATCACCATCGTCTACCACTTGACTCACAGCTTGGCAAATCAAGGAGCTCCTGAAGTCCTACACTCGAGTATGCATGGCTTCAAGGGTAGAAGAACGGGGATGGAATGTTTTTAAGAATCTTCATACCAATCTTAAGATTTTAAAGTCAGCCTGGAGTGACTAAAGCCTGGGAGAGGTGCGCACAAATGGTGACCATGAAGCCTATATTCTCACCATACGAATGAGTAAAGAAGTTGAAGGAAAAATGAAGACTAGACTAAGTTTGTCAGTCGGGTTGGACTATTTCTTCATTACAAAGATAAGTCCCGTACATACTCTAAAGGATTCTTTAGGAAGGATTCTATGAAAGTACTTCAAACCAAAAAAATGAAGAAGAAGAAAGAAAATGAGACAAGTGAATGGGGCACATCAGTTGGAAAGAAAGAGATATCTTCATTGAAGAATGTTTCCTTTACATCCTAGAAGGCTCTCGATAAGCCAGGAAGCCTTCCAAATTCTAAGTTACAAGAAAAAGAAGAAAAATTTCAAGTCTCGCTCACCACCTCCTTCCCTGGCCAGCGAGTGGCTCCATCAGATGAAGGTGGGTCCTTGGCGGTAGCGGCTCCAGCTTCAACCATGACCACCTCTAGCTCCGACTCCGGCTCCATCTCTGCGATGGGCATCCTTGGTCACATCGGTTAGGGTAGCTCGGGAAGGATGTTCTCCAACATCTTCAACCCGAGAAGATGGATGGCCTTGCCATGAAAGTCATTGAAACCCTGATGGTAGGAGTCCAACACCACCTTGATTACCTCATCCTTAAAGTCCTCGGATGCCTTGAACTTGGGGACAGCCTCGATGGCTTCCTTCTTGGCAATCTCCATTAGTGCGACGGCCATCGTGGCCTTCTCCAAGGTTATCGCAGTCTTGGCTGCCTCTTCGTCGAGCTACACCTGGAGGCTCTGCGCCCTCCCCTCTTGGTGGGCCACCTCCATGATGGAGGCAGCACCTTCTCTGCCCTACGAATGCTCTCCCCCTTCTCTTCCTTCAAGGCAGTCTCGAGAACTGTAGATTTCATCTCCAAGCTGGCCACCCTCACCTCGGCACCGGCCAGCTGGTCCTGGAGGGCCTTCATTTGGCCCTCCAGTTCTTGGACTCGAGCAATCTGGGCCCGGGCCTCATCCCTCTCCTTCCAAAGGTCGGACTCCCATTTCAGCAGCCCCAGGTAGGAGTCCATAAAGAGCTGGACATCAAGGGCCACTTGCATGAAGAGCATCGATTAGTGTCTCCATCGACAAGAAAGAAAAAATGAAGCAACTAGAAAGATGACTTACCGAGAACAGTTGGGGGAACACCCCGGTGAAGGCATCCACCAATGGCTAGCCGGTCTTCTCCTAGCGGTCTAGTGAGGCTAGATCGAGCTTTCCATGGGCATCTAGGCCAGCTTTTCAGCTTATCCGAGACCGGGGCGACCAAGGTTTTCTGACCCCAAACTTGGAGTCCCGATAGATCTGAGGGTTTGGGGGAATTGTAGGTGGAGGAGTGGCATCGATAGGATGGTCATCGATGGGTCTCCTCCCAGATAGTTGTGCTGGACTCTTGGTGGCGGCATCTCTCGCCACCTCCTCCATCTCCGGCTATGGTGGAGCTTCGGTTCGTGCGGGGGTCCTCGGAGGTGCTGGTGCAGCCCCCTCTCTTGGTTGGGCCTCCCTTCAGGGCTCACAGGTTGGAGGACAGGAAGCTGGCCCAGGTGCAGCTAGTGCAACAGGAGGCTCCCACCTAGCAGGCTCACCGGCGGGCCTCCATCCCGGCTTCTCCCGGGCTCTCTTCGCATGCTCCTTCTCAGGCCCTGCGAAAGCGGCTCTGTTTCTGGACATACTCTAGAGCTTGTTCATTAAGAACCTCATCTTTGTGAAGCATGAAAAGAATGGTCAGTCACTTGCCAAAGGCAGATATCAAACTCAGAGGGAAAAGAAGCCTAGTATCAAGCCTTACCCTGAGGTGGAGCCTGGCTGACCCCAGCATTATGAGGTTCCACTCAGTCAACGGATCCCAAAGGGCCAGAATCTCAGAAGTGATGAGCCGGTCAAATATCTTTTTATCGACTGGCTCAACTATAGATTATCAATTGGGGAAGCGGTCTTAGTCACTCCAACCCAGTCCACCCCCTCAATTGAGATAAAAAGGAACCTGACCTTCCATCCCTTGATGGAGGATGGCAGGTCAAGCTTGAGGGTCCCTAGGCAGGGAGCCAGAAACCACCACCCCTTATTAGATGGGTGGCACTTCAGGGTGAACCAGGCCTTGAAGAAGGAGAAACGGGAAACAATCCCATGAAAGTGGCAAAGAATAATGAAGCAGAAGATAGTTCGAACAGCATTGAGAGCAAGCTGGGTCACGACCAAGTGATAATTGCTTAGAAAAGAAAACAAAAAGGGATGGAAAGGAAGACAAAGAACACCGAAGAAGAAGTCTTCATATAGGGCGATCTAGCCTGAGCCACTGGAAATAACCCATTTCTTTGGTCTTGGAATAGAATGCCGAATGGAGTCATGGACCCTAAACTGATGGGGGACAAGACTAGGAGGATCGTTGGAGAGCTGAAAAGTCTCCTGGGATTAGATCAAGAAGGGGATAACTAGGGCTTCACACCCCGCGATGTTCTAAAGAACAAAGGAAAACTAGGGCCGCACGTCCCTCGACATTCGAAAGTGAAGGAGTAGGGTCTCATACCCCTCGATGCTCGAAAGCGAAGGCATAGGGTCTCACACCCCTCGATGCCTGAAGGCGAGGGAAAACGGGCCTCACACCCACTCCTATACGGAGGCAGAAGAATCACTCTTCTAAAAATTCATCTTTATTCACCATCTTCCAAACACAAGAGGGGGTGCCTTTATATAGGCTTAAACAACTTAGGAGCCAAGTAAGGGTATACATTGATTTTTCTAGGAATCTTAAACCCTCTCAAACTAATAATCCTAACATACTTCAAACTAATAATCCTGATCTAGAAGAAACATGAAATTAAAATAGTTTTAAACTAATCAATACATCCAGATTAAAAAATTAAGGTAAATAAAATATAATCCGAATGCATCAAGATCTTTGCTGAAAAAGGTGGATCCATGCTGAGTTGCTCTGAAATCTATGCAATCTTGATAACGGTATAGAAAATTCCTGCTCTAAGAAGCATGCAACTTTGAGATCCATACAAAGTTGTTTCTACTACTTTGAGATATGTGTAGATTCCTTCCCCTGTGACCGTGGAATAGAAGGAGGTGGCCGACGAGGAAGAGGGGTGGTGCTGCATATCTGGCGAGGGCGGCATCCTTGGGTTGTTCGGATGGATTTAAAACTGGTGGCTTGGCCGGTGGTTTTTGGTTTCTCCAGCCTTAGGATCCTTCCTAGCGGCAAGGGGGCAGTGCCGGCTACTTTCTGGGTACTGTAATCATGGAACAACAGTGGAGAAGGAGGAGGTGGCTGGCAGCTCCATCACCGATCCATATTCCGATCGAGGCCTTTCTGGTGGTGAGGGAAGAGCGCGATGTGTTCTTTGGCTGGTGGTGGGCTGGACAGGCGAACCGGCGGCTTGGGCGACAGTGGATCCGATCGGTGCTGTGTGGGGAGGAGAGGACAGTGGTGGAGGCCGGTCACCGTGGCAACAGGGCATCGGCGAGATGTGATCCGATGAAGGAAAGGGAGGCACCGTTGGTATTTGGATGGGCGGGGCGACCGGCGGCACGATCGGCTCGACCGTGGGTCTTTTGGATGGGAGGGAGCGGTTGTGAGGTAGGGGCGGAGGCAGCACCACTGGACGAGGCAAAGGCTGTGGTAAGGGCCCTCCAGTTGTTGTCGGTGGTGGCGGTGATGATCATCGACTGGGAATAGAGGAAATGGGGCTTGGATCTGGGTTGAGAGGTGGTGGAAGATGACAGGGATAGGTCAAGGATAAATCAGGGATAAATAAGAATAAAGTGGGAATAGTGGGGATAAGTGGAATAGCTAGAATAAAATAAAAATAAAAAAAAAAATCTGGGAGAAAAAAAGAAAAACTACTGATGGGTTTTGATGTTCCCATCATAAATACTCTCTGAATGCAGAGGAGGTCCCCACTGGTCATCATCGAAGCAATGCCGGAGGGACCACCCGACTCCCTGATGGGAGCAAAGGGGGAGGAGGTCTCGGCTCTCTGACAGGAGTAGAAGGAGGAGGTGGAGGAGCCATGATGTGGGACTAAGATGATGCGGGACTATACTAATGATGAGATGGATATGCAAATGATTTTTCTTTTGAGTTCTAGGTTTAAAAGATGTACTGATTCCCGAAGTCAAGTTAAGAATGGAACAGAGATCCTATAAGGATAAGACCTCTCTAGTAAGCAAAGATAGTCCCTAATAAAGATAACGAGAGCACCCCAGGATTAAGAAACCCCGTAGGACTTAGATCTAGATCGATACCTACTTAGGAGATTAAGTGTGCAAACCATGAAGACTCTGATGCGCTCGATACTGAGTTCACTCACTCTCGTGGATGTGGCCTGGAGGATCAAGCCTTCACCCTACAGATTCGTCGACTTTCTGTTCGATGGTTTGTGGGGCAAGGAAGACCTACTCCGTTGTCCGTGACCCTGGAGGACCTGCGGTACCCAGGGAAGGGTTAGAAAATATCAAGAAGAAGGAATAAGCAAGTAAGAAGGAATGGGAAAGAGTTGAGAATGGTGGTCGAGGAGTCTCTTCTTGCTAGGCATCCAGGTGGATTTTCCAGGGGCATCCTTGAAGATTGGTGGGTGGCTTGCGAAGGAGTAAGGGAACTTAGGGCCTCTCACCCCTCGATGTCTTGAAGGATAAAAGCACTCTCTCACAGAGTTCCTAGTTTAAGAAGACAAGGGCTATAATGAGTAGAAACTTTTCAAAATTTTCATTCACCAAAAACTAGTTTTGTACAAGAGAGTAGGGCCCTTTATATAAACTCCAAAGTCCTATTTAAAATTCAAATAAATGGCTACAAGTCTTCATCATGGGCACCCAAAAATTTGAATTTTGACTCTTGAAATACTCCTTTGGTTGGCCTTGATTTGGTGGAAAACTTGATTCAGGGAGTGGTGCGGATACTAGAGGCACCAAAATAAGACAGAGGCTTCTTAACCGTCTATGGATTTCCTAGTAGTGTTAGTCTATTTAAGTCCATTTTGTATTAAGGGCTTAGCCTATTTGAGTCCCCACTTTGGCCCCTGAGTCATGTTTTTGGCCTTTTCACAATTGAGTCCTGTATGTAGCATTTGATCCATACCATTAGGGTTTTGATCAGTCGGTCAGTCAGCTCATGTTGAGCTAATCATATTTTGAGTTTTGTAATTATGTCCAATTGTATTGAGTCTGTATTGAGTCAGCTAGTCAAGAAGACTCAAGCATGTGAAGGACACCACCCAGCATGCCACCTCAGCAGCTGCATGGAGTCCCAGTCACACCCTGGATTTTGCCACCTATGATATTTGGAGGATCATGAAGTCGGTCCATGCATGAAGAGTTTATGACCACACGCCAGCACACCCCTTCCCACCCCAAGCACACCAACTCCACATGCCAGCATGACAAGAAGAAGTCAAAATAGATAAACATGAATCCTACGATTCATGCCAGTTTGCTTAGGAAAGAAGTGGTCCACCCCAAGCCAAGAGAAGTAAGAAGTTGGCGTCCCTTGATCCCCCCCTTTGGCTGCCCACTACCTGCCTTATTTGGAGAGATTTTGTATGGCTTGAGAGTGTTTTCTTCCATGTATTCAACCCCACACTTTAGGAAGAAAGTGGGCACCGCTTATTTTCCTTATTTTCTTTTGCTTGGGTCCTAAGTCTCATGACTCTATCTAAGGAACCCCTTGTATGAAAATTTGATAACTTTTGAATGAAATTATATTGAGTTTTTATATCTCTGCTGTGTGCTAGGGGAATCTGTGTGAACCCCTTCTTCTTCCTTTTTTTTCTGTGCCCTGCATGTAGCCGCCGCCATCTAAACCCTAGAAGCCATCTCTCCAACCTTGGCCGCCCAACACAAGACTCTTCCATTCTTGTTGTTTTCGATTTATTTCTTCATCCCTACATTAATTTCTCACCCTTGACAGGAGATTTGTAAGTCCCTCAATGTCTACGAATCCATTGATTTCAGCCGGGCCGCTTTCATATCACCAAGTTGAAAGCCGCGAATCTGCGAGGTCTTCAACTTGATCATCCAGCCGCATCTGAGAGTGAAGAGAGACCTCTGCAAGGATTCATCTGCTAGATCCTATCAGGTACACCCCCTCTACTTGCCAGTAGTGTTATCGAAGGGGAACTAGCCCAACCGGGGTTTCTCAGCCTCGGCGGTCCTCTTTTCTATTAGTTTTAGGATATTTTGCATGCTGTTGCTTCTTATTTTTGCACAGAACTCTCTACACTTAATTTTTTGGTCTTATTTTTGGGATTTAGATACATAAGTCAACATATAAACATACACAAATCTTTTGCATGCATATTTAGTCTCACATCATTTGGTATCAGAGCTTGTTTGGGCTTAGTTTTTCTTTGAATATTTGGAATGGATGCTTTACCATGGCCATTCGGTCATAGGAGAAAAGTAGGGCTGCAAGACCCTCTCTTCCTAATCGAAGGAATCTCCTATGGAATATAGGGGTGCCGCTGTGATTGACCCCTGAAAAGAAAACAAAGAGCATCTTTAGTTAATTTTGCATCTTGGCCATCATAGTACATAGTCTACTATTTTAATTGTTTCTATCTGTAGGTAACTCAGAAATATATGATTTTTATTTTGTTGAACTCCATATAAATTAATGTAGTTTCCAAAACATTTTCATGAATTATTTCGATCTATGGATCTTCTTCCTCCCGGAATACTGCGTAAGAACAGTTCTGCCCTGATTTTTCAGTAAGGCTAATTTCAGCAAGTTTAGGGTTCTTTTGGTATAATTTTTGTATATCTTAAATTTTTTGACATATTTCCTACATATTAGGTCATTTTCTGCAAATTATATTTCTGCTTGAAAACATACCAAAAAAAATTACATATATACATAAAACATAAAAAATACTAGAAACCCTAATTGCATTTTCATATGCTTGCCATCATGTGCATAAAATATATTAAGGGCAACTCTAGTACATAAGATGGGGGAAGATTTGATCACCTCTCCTTAGCCCAAAACCATAATCCTTGCATTTGAACCTAGCCCTAGTTAAAATCGAGTAAACCTAACTTGCTATAGTGAGCGAGGGACATCAACAGCTCGGGTTCAACCTTTGTGGGAAGACTCGTGCACCAAATTCATCTCCTATTACTGGAAGCTAGTGTCTAGGCTAGAGGTACAGTGTCAAATGACCTAAGCAGATTGGTGGTTCCTTAATTGGGTCCCTACGAGAGCAGGGGCCTCCCACCATCACACCTCTTACCTGGCCAGCTGAAGGACTAGGGTTTGCATTGTGTATAAGTTGATTTGACCCATTCTGTTTGAGCTCTAGTCTAGGTAGCCCAAGTCAATTTGTCTTGTGTCTTGGATGTGCACTAGGTCAGAAGTCCATTGTCTTGTGTCTCGCATGTCTGCTAGATTAGGAGACCATTAGCCCATCAACCATGTCCCTTAGACCCCCTAAGGCCCATATTAGACCTGACTCTCTTGAACCCCATAGGCCTGATCGAATAGGTGAACATTCTTTGACCTATGAAAGAGCCCGTAGGACCCATGCTGAATTCGGATGCCCTAGGCCCAATACCTTTGATCCACGAGCTTATCATCATGATCTTGCCCCTGAGTCTAACCCTAGAAGCCCATACCCATACTTGGTGGACCCAGAGAAAAGAACTGTTTGACACACCCAACCCTATGAACCCACTTTTGATGGAAGCCTAGATCATGAGGTGTATATTGATTGGGAAGAAAGAATGGATCAGTATTTTGAGTATACTCAGATGACGGAGTTAGGAAAAGTTAGATTGGCCACACATAAGCTAATCCGACATGCTAGGCGATATTGGGAAGATATTGAAGATGAATGTTATCAATGTGGAGATGAAATACCTACTTGGAGTCCATGAGAAGTAAGTTAAGAGCAAAGTACCTATGTAGATTTTATGAGCACTAACTTTTAGAGCAATGGTATGATTTAAGATAAGGTAATAAGACCGTGTCTGAATACACTGACCAATTTAATGAGTTATTAGGAGATGCAACACAGTTGAACCTGAGTATAAGATTATATCGAGGTTTCGAGCTGGCCTACGTAGGGACATCCAGGAAGAATTATTTCAATGAAAAATTCATACTCTAGAGGAAGCTTATCTGATTTCTAGGGAATTTGAGTCTTATCAAAAGGAACTCATGGGAAGCCAACCTAAGCCCAGCATGATTAGCACCTCTAGACCAATTCTTAGGCAAAGTTTTTCAAACCAGCCTACTACTTCTATCTCATTAGTTTGTAAGGAAAAGACCCCTGAACCCATTAATGAACCTGAGGAAGAACCCATTGTAGAGAAATATGAGGCTGATATAAGTTTAGTAGATGAATAAGAAGGAGAAGACTTTCAGGAGGATCACTCTAGTACCTTGCCTGAGGAAACCCTTGGCGAAGATTAAATTATAGAGCCTAGTCCTGAAGTAATAGAATAATAGAAAATTAGTGAGGACTTGGTTCCTATAAGTCAATATCCTCAGGAAGAGCCTACTCCTTTAGCCTCAACCCCAGACCTCATGAAGAGTTCATTCCTCTAACCCCAGTCGATGACCTTTTTCTTGAACTGATTAAGTCATCATTTCTTAAAGACCTTGCACTTCTAATGACCAAATCCTCCATCCTTCAAGTGGACCTTATGTCACCCATAAATCAAATTTCAAATCTTAAGGTCATCCCTAGAAAATAAGGTCTATTGCATGCTTCCAATAGATTGCCCCAAGACTCCGATTCTTATTTGTTGCCATACCATAATGCATCCAATGTTCCCTAAACTTTTCCATTACATTTTGTTGAGATTACCAGGTTGCAAGAATCAATAGAGCCCATCCCATTTGCTACCTACTTTTGGAAGACCCTCTGGCATCTATTAGGAGTTCCTGGCAAATTTCATCTATATGTCACCCATCAACCACAACTCATGCCCCATGCCCAAGTTGTAGTTAGGACCTAATAAATCTCTTTCGATAGGAATGCATAGTCAAGTCTATTAGGTGTTAGTATAAGTCCTTTGCGTCACCTGTTAGGAGTATGCATGTGCCAGCATGTTCACCACCTCCACTAATTTTGAAACAAACAGGCTAATTCCTGGAAAAGAGCCAAGAAATTTAATGTAGGGGATTCTGTCATGATTAGGCTTAGGCCTAAGCGGTTCTCATCCAGGACTGTTAACAAGCTTCATGCTTGTGGAGCTAGACCTTTTAGAGTGATAGAGAAGGTTGGACCAAATGCCTATGTGTTAGATTTGCTCCCGGAATTTGGCATTAGTTCTACCTTCAATATCATAGACCTGGTTGAGTATAAGGAACCGGCAGCGATACCTAGTGAAGCCTTTAGACCTAATCCATCTCTTGTGAGTGACCCTAGTTTAGAGTGTCCACCAATTAATTGGCTTGAGAGAGGATAACGGATCGAGCGTATCTTGGATGATCAAGCCATCATGTCCCGAGGTCACGGCTATCAATGTTGCCTGGTCAAATGGCAAGGCCGGCCATAATCAGACGATTCATAGATTTCATGAGAGGACTTGTAGCGCATCGACCCAGATCTTCTCAAGAGATATGTGAGCCAGTGTGATCCTTACTCGACAGGGTCGAGTTCCTCTCATCCCGGGAGAATTGGTGCAGACATCAGAGGCACCAGAATAAGACAGAGGCTTTTTAACCCTTTATGGATTTCCTAGTAGTGTTAGTCTATTTAAGTCTAGTTTGTATTAAGGGCTTAGCCTATTTGAGTGCTCACTTTGGCTCCTGAGTCATGATTTTGGCCTTTTCACAATTGAGTCCTGTATGCAGCATTTGATCCATACCATTAAGATTTTGGATCAGTAAGTCAAGTCAGCTAATGTTGAGCTAATCATATTCTGAGTCTTGTAATCATGTCTAGTTGTATTGAGTCTGTATTGAGTCAAGCCTAGTCAAAGAAGACTCAAGCATGTGAAGGACACCACCCAGCGTGCCACCTCAGCAGTTGCTTGGAGTCCCAGTCACACCCTGGATTTTGCCACTTAGGATTACTTGGAGGATCATGAAGTTGGCCCATGCATGAGGAGTTGATGACCACATGCCAGCACACCCCTTCCACACCCCAAGCATACTAACTCCACATGCCAGCATGATAAGAAGGAAAGTCAAAATAGGTAAACATGAATCCCTGATTCATGCCAGCTTGCTTAGGAAAGAAGTGGTCAAGAAGTAAGAAGTTGGCACCCCTTGATCCCCCCGCTTTGGCTACCCACTACCTACCTTGTTTGGAGGGATTTTGTATGGCATGAGAGTGTTTTCTTCTAGGTATTCAGCCCCACACTTTAGGAAAAAAGTGGGCACCCCTTATTTTCCTTATTTTCTTTTGCTTGGGCCATAAGTCTCATGACTCTATATAAGGGACCCCTTGTATGAAATTTGATAACTTTTGAATAAAATTATATTAAGTTTTTATATCTCTGCTATGTACTTGCTGTGTGCTAAGGGGAATCTGTGTGAACTCCTTCTTCTTCCTTGTTTTCTACGCTCTGCATACAGCCGCGATCAAAATCCTAGAAGCCATCTCTCCAACCTTGGCCACCCAACACAAGATTCTTCCATCCTTGCTATTTTCAATTTATTTCTTCATCCCTACATTGATTTCTAACATTTGACAGGTGATTTGCAAGTCCCTCGATGTCTACGAATCCATTGATTTTAGCTGGGCCACTTTCAGATCATTAGGCTGAAAGCCGCGAATCCGTGGGGTCTTCGGCTTGATCATCCAGGCTGCATCTGGGAGCGAAGAAAGACCTCTACAAGGATTCATCTACTAGATCCTGTCAAGTACACCCCTTCTACTTGCTAGTAGCATTATTGAAGGAGAACTAGCATAACCGGGATTTCTCAACCTTGGCGTTCCTCTTTTTCATTAATTTTAGGGTCTTTCGCATGCTGTTGCTTCTTATTTTTGCACATAACTCTCTACTTAAATTCTTGGCATTATTTTTGGGATTTGGATACATGACTCAACATATAAAAATACAAAATATTTTGCATGCATATTTAGGCCCACATCATTTGGTATCGGAGCTTGTTTGGGCTCAATTTCTCTTTAAATATTCAGATCAGGTGCTTCACCATGGCCGTCCGTCATGGTAGAAAAGTTGGGCTGCAAATCCCTCTCTTCTGAATCGAAGGAATCTCCTATAGCGTATGGTGCGGGCACCAGACTCAGAAGAAGACTTCAGGGCTCCATCTGGATCTCTGATTGACCTTGCCCGAAGAATTAGGGTTTTTTGGTTTTGTAATAAGGGTTGACTTGGTAAACTCAATTTTAGTCTTGAGTCTGTAATTTAAATTTTGTTGAGTCATGTTGACTCAGTACAAGTCCTAGTAGTGGCCTAGGTCTTCTCCAGGTTGGTGCCACCTTTTTCAAGTCAACGTCCAGGGTGCCACATTTTTCTCCCAAGCTCAAGTAAGTGGGCGCCACACTCCCAACCACACGCCAGAGTCCAGGGGGTGCCACATCTCCATCCCAGTGTCTTGGTCCCCACACCCAAGGGAGCAAGAATTTTTCTTGAAGCCAAAATCAAGGAGGCGCCCCATATATACCTCAAAAGGCCAAGCTAAAGGAGGAAAGAGGCATTTCTTGGGGAGCACTTCAAGGGGGCGCCCAATCCATGCCTAAAAAGACCAAAGCAAAGTTGGGAAGAGCCATGACTTGGGGAGAAAGAAAATGAGGTGTCCAAAAGAGTTGAGCCATGAAAGGAAGAAACCAAAACTTGGGGAGCAAAACTAGGAGGCGCCCAAATACTTCCAAATAAAACCAAGCATGGAAGGAAAAAATTTTTTCTTGAAGAGCAAGGCTAGGAGGCGCCACCTACTTACCATTTGGAGCCGCCAATCAACACTTATAAAAGCTCTTGGCCGGCCATATGAGAAGGATTTGATTTTACAAGCCTAATTTGAAGATCCATCCTATTAGTCCCACATGAGAAGATGTAAAACCCTGACCTCTTGTAAAAGCCTATAAAATAAATCCCTCTTATAAGTTTTAAAGAAAACTGATGAATGAATTCAAGTTTTGTGTGAGCAACTTTATATTTCTCTCTTCCGTACTTGCATCCAGGTGTTGAACTCCGTGAGGGAGTAAATCCGGGTTCCCCAGGAACCTTGAGGAGGTGTGAGATCTCCAACCCCAAAACCCTAGGTTAGCCACTTCACTTCCAAACCCTAGCCGCCCATCATCCTCTTCATTCCACCAAACCCTAGCCTATCCCATCTCTCACGGCCCCTCTCTCCAAGTAGTGGCCGACCACCAGCATCTAGGTCCAGTTCGGCTACTTTGAATACGGAGCAAATCCCAGAGGAAGCCAGATCAGCATCCAGGAGAATCAGGACTTCAGCAACATCAACTTTCAAGTTGTTCTATCTGGTAAATCCTTCCTTGAGTATCTGGTTCCATAAATTGTTCTTCTTCTTTCCCAGATCTTTAGTTCAGGAGAAGCCAACTCTGCCAAAGGACCAGTATTGGAGGATCCATTGCGAAGATATCTGAATCCGGGGATCCAACAATCTGTTCAGGAGAGTCCTTCCACTAAACTTTGTGAAGATCACTGCCTGGTCTGTAACCCTTCTCTTCTCTTTACTTTTGTCCTATTGAAAGTTTAGAGCGAAACCCTAGGTCTGGGAGTTTCTCAACCCCCAGCGATCCTTTACTTCTGAACTACTCTGATAACCTAGTTTCTTTAAATTGTGCTTTCAATTATTACATAATTTCTGTCAATTTAGTTTAACTTTCCTTTGAGTCGAAGCTGACTTTTGAAAATATTATAAAAAAAAAACAAAAAAAGAATTAGTCTTAATTTACTTCCAAATCGCATCATCTCTTTCGTTCTGCATCAGCGTATAGGGTGCCGCTGTGATTGATCCCTGAGGAAGAAAACAAATCGCATCTTTAGTTAATTTTGCATCTCGGCCATCACAGTATATTTTCTGTTGTTTTAATTGTTTCTGTCTGTAGGTAACTCAAAAAATATGATTATTATTTTGCTGGACTACTTATAATTGAATGTAGTTTTCAAAATTTTTTCATGAATTATTTTGGTAAGTAGATTTTCTTCCTATCAGAATACTGCCTGAGAATAGTTCTACCCTGATTTTTTAGCAAAGCTAATTTCAGCAAGTTTAGGATTCTTTTGGTATAATTTTTGCATATCTTAAATTTTTGGCATATTTCATGCATATTAATTCATTTTCTATGAATTATATTTCTACTTAAAAACATACCAAAACAAACAAAAAAATTATATATATACATAAAACACAAAAAATACTAGAAATCCTAATTGCATTTTTATATGTTTGCCATTATGTGCATAAAATACATTAAGGGCAACTCTACTATGCCAAATGGGGGGAGGATTTGATCACCTCTTCTTAGCCCAAAACCACAATCCTTATATTTGAACCTAGCCCTAATTAAAATCGAGTAGACCTAACTTTCTCTAGTGAGCTAGGGACATCAACAGGTCGGGTTCAACCTTTGTGAGAAGACTAGTGCACCCAATTCATCTCCTATTACTGGAAGTTGGTGTCTAGGCTAGAGGTACAGTATCAAATGACCTAAGCGGATTGGTGGTTCCTTAATTGGGTCCTTGTGAAAGCAGGGGGCCGCCCACCATCGCACCTCTTACCTGGCCAGCTGAAGGACTAGGGGTTGCATTGTGTGTAAGTTGAGTCGACCCATTCTGTTTGGGCTCTATGTCTAGGTAGCCCAAGTCAATTTGTCTTGTATCTTGCATGTGCACTAGGTCCGAAGTCCATTGTCTTGTGTCTCGCATGTCCACTAGATTAGGAGACCATTAGCCCATCAACCATATCCCTTAGACCCCCTAAGGCCCATATTAGACCTGACTCTCTTGAACCCCATAGGCCTGATCGAATAGGTGAACATTCTTTGACTTATGAAGGAGCCCATAGGATCCATGCTGAACTCAAATCCCTTAGGCTCAATACCTTTGATCCACGAGCTTATCATCATGATCTTGCCCTTGAGTCTAACCCTAGAAGCCCATACCTATACTTGGTGGACCCAGAGGAATGACCTGTTAGACACACTCAATCCTATGCACCTACTTTTGATGGAAGCCTAGATCCTAAGGTGTATATTGATTGGGAAGAAAGAATGGATCAGTATTTTGAGTACACTCAGATGACGGAGTTAGGAAAAGTTAGATTTGCCACACGTAAGCTAATCCAAAATGCTAGGCTATACTGGGAAGATATTGAGAATGAATGTTATCAATAGGGGGATGAAATACTTACGTGGAGATCCATAAGAAGTAAGTTGAGAGTAAAGTATCTAGGTAGATTTTATGAGAACCAACTTTTAGGGCAATGGTATGATTTGAGACAAGGTAATAAGACTGTGTCTACATACACTGACCAATTTAATGAATTTATTAGACGATGCAACACAGTTGAACCTGAGTATAAGATTATATTGAGGTTTCGAGCTGGCCTATATAGGGACATCCAGGAGAAATTATTTCAATGAAAAATTCATACTTTAGAAGAAGCTTATCTGATTGCTATGAAATTCAAGTCTTATCAAAAGGAACTCATGGGGAGCCAACCTAAGCTCAGCATGATTAGCACCTCTAGACCAATTCTCAGGCAAAATCTTTCAAACCAGCCTGCTACTCTTATCTTATTAGTTTGTAAGGAAAAGACCCCTGAACCCATTAATGAGCCTGAGCAAGAAACCATTGTAGAGATATATGAGGCTGACATAAGTTTAGTAGATGAATACAAAGGAGAAGACTTTCACGAGGATCACTCTAGTACCTTGCCCGAGGAAACCCTAGGCAAAGATGAAATTGTAGAGCATAGTCCTGAAGTAATAGAACAACAGAAAATTAGTGAGGACTTGGTTCCTTTAAGTCAATACCCTCAGGAAGAGCCCACTCCTTTAGCCTCAACTCCAGACCTCATTCAGTATCCTCATGAAGAGTTCATTCCTCTAACCCTAGTCGATGACCTTTTTCTTGAACTGATTAAGTCATCCTTTCTTAAAGACCTTGCACTTGCAATGACCAAATTCTCCATCTTTCAAGTGGACCTTATGTCTCCCATAGATCAAAGTTCAAATCTTTAGGTCATCCCTAGTAACCAAGGTCTATTGCATGCTTCCAATAGATTTCTCCAAGACTCTGATTCTTATTTCTTGCCATACCCTAAGGCTTCCAATGTTCCCCAAACTTTTCCATTACATTTTGTTGAGATTACCAGGTTGCAAGAATCAATAGAGCCCATCCCATTTGCTACCTACTTTTGGAAGACCCTTTGGCATCTATTAGGAGTTCCTGATAAATTTTTATCTGTATGTCACCGATCAACCACAACTCATGCCCCATGCCCAAGTTGTAGTTAAGACCTAATAAACCTTTTTTGATAGGAATGCATAGTCAAGTCTATTACGTGTTAGTATGAGTCCTTTACATCACCTGTTAGGAGTCTGCATGTATTTGCATGTTCACCACCTGCACTAATTTTGAAACAAACTGGCTAATTCCCGGAGTAGAGCCAAGAAATTTAACATAGGGGATTCTGTCATGATTAGGCTTATGCCTGAGTGGTTCCCACCCGAGACCGTTAAGAAGCTTCATGCTCACAGAGCCGAACCTTTTAGAGTGATAGAGAAGGTTGGACCAAATGCCTTTGTGCTACATTTGCCCCCGGAATTTGGCATTAGTTCTACCTTCAATATCACAGACATGGTAGAGTATAGGGAACTAGCAGCGATACCCAGTGAGGCCTTTGGACCTACTCCATCCCTTGTGGGTGACCCTAGTCCAGAGTGTCCACCAATTAATTGGCCTGAGAGAGGAGAACGGATCGAGCATATCTAGTGCAGGCACCAGACTCAGAAGAAGACTTCAGAGCTCCATCTGGATCTCTGATTGACCTTGCCCGAAGAATTAGGGTTTTATGGCTTGTAATGAGGGTTGACTTGATCAACTCAATTTTAGCTTAAGTCTGTACTCCATGCAATTTATTTTTGTTGAGTCATGTTGACTCAGTAGTGGTCTAGGACTTCAACCTGGGGTGTCACATTTTCTCCCAAGGCCAAGCAAGTGGGCGCCACACTCCCAGCCACACTCCCAGCCACACGCCTGAGTCCAGGGGGTGCCACATCTCCATCCAGTATACTATGGTCCCCACACCATAGATAGCAGCTCCCTTCTCTCATGCGCCATTTGAAGTGAAAGCAACCAGGGATCCACAAATCAAGGGGGCGGCCCAAGACCTTCCATAAGAGCCAAGCTATGAAAGGGAAGAAATTCTTCTTGGAGAGAACTTCAAAGAGGCGCCCATTCCCTGCCAAAAATACCCAAAACAAAGATGGGAAGGACCATGACTTAGGGAGAAAGAAAAGGAGGAGTCCAAAAGAGTTGAGCCATAAAAGGAAAGAAATCCTCTCTTGAAGAACAAAGCTTGGAGGCGCCATCTACCTTCCTTTTAAAATCCAAATCAAATTTTTTGGAACCTTTGGCCGGCCATATTTGTAGGGATTGATCCTACAATCCTAATTTGAAGATCCCCTCCTTTAGTCCCACATGGAAATATGTAAAACCCTACTCTCTTGTAAAGTCCTATAAATTAAACCCTTCTTGTAAATTTGAAAGTAATCTGATGAATGAATTCAAGTTTTTGTGTGAGCAAACTCTGTGTTTTCTCTCTTCCGCACTTGCATCCAGGTGTTGAGCTCCGTAAGGGAGTAAATCCGGGTTCCCCAGGAACCTTGAGGAGGTGTGAGATCTCCAAACCCCAAACCCTTGGTTAGCCACTTCACTCCCAAACCCTAGCCGCCCATCATCCTTCTCTTTCCACCAAGCCCTAGCATATCCCTCCTCTCACGGCCATCCTCTTCAAGTCAAAGCCAACCCCAGCATCCGGGTCCAGTCCGGATACTTCAGATCCAGAGCAATTCCCAGTGGAAGTCAGATCAACCTCCAAGAGAATCCGGATTTCAGCACATCAACTTTCAAGTTCTTCAATCTAGTAAATTCTTCCTTGAGTATCTGATTCCATCACTTGTTCTTCTTCTTTCCCAGATCTTGAGTCCAGGAGAAGCCGACTCAGCCACAGGACCAGTATTGGAGGATCCATTACGAAGATATCCGAATCCGAGGATCCAACAATCTGCTCGAGAGAGTTCTTCCACCAAATTCTGTGAAGATCACTGTCTGGTCGGTAACCCATCTCTTCTCTTTATTTCTGTCTTGTTGAAAGTTCAGAGCGAAACCCTAGGTCTGGGAGTTTCTCAACCCCGAGCGATCCGTTACTTCTGAGCTACTCTGATAACCCAGTTTTACTTAAATTGTGCTTTCAATTATTATCTAGTTTCTTTCAATTTAGTTTAACTTTCCTTTGAGTCAAAGCCGACTTCTGAAAATATTAAAAAAAAAAAAAAAAAAAAAAAAAACCACAAAAAGAATTAGTCATAGTTTACTTCCGTATCGCATCATCTTCTCTTTTGTTCTGCATCATTTTGGTATTAGATCCCAGTCTAGGGTTTCTGTTTTGCTTGCTTGTTTTAAGTCTCTCTCCTTTTACTTTGTCTGCTCGAAGTAGACTCCCCAGGACGTCCGGTCCTAGGAACGAAGCGAGGTGCAAACCTCCTCTTCCCATTCCACGGGGTGTTCCTAGGGCATGTAGGGGATCCGTTGGGTTACAACTTCGTAGTAGGAATTGTAAACGGGGAAGCACCCTATTTTCAATCCATAACTGCCCTGTTGTAGGAATTGTTTCTCAGTGCAGGTAACTCCGAATTGCATAATTTTCCTGTGATTTATTGGTTTCCGTGAAATTTCTGAGAGTTAAATTACTGCAACTCTATTTTTGTGTTTTGCAATTCAATTATCTTGAGTGAACATCTCCTAACTCATCCTAAGGGCATTTGAGCATCTAAGATAAGGGGAGGAGTTGATAACCTCTTCTTAGCCCACAACCACCACCCCCTCATTCGATCCTAAGCCTAACTTTAAAATTTATTAGACTTAATTTGTCCTAGTGGGCTAGGGACATCAACAAGTCGGGTCAAGGCTAGTGTTGAGTCAGTTTGTCTAGTTACTCTTTGTGTGCTTTGTACTCAATGTCTAGAACGGTGGTTCTGGGACTACGTCCCGAAGGGCTTGTGTGCTGGTCCGCCTACCTGGCCAATCACTGATTGGTGTCTAGGATTGGCATCTAGGGACCTAAAACTCCCCTTACACCTGCCTGGCTGAGTCCTGAGTTACTACAGGCTAGCTTGCCACTCTGATTGGGCATCTAGTTTGGGCTCTAGGTCTAGTTAGCCCGTAGTCGATTCAGTTGAGTCTCATTTTGTGTGTTTGCTTGCATCATCATGTCTACCCGGAATGGAGTACCCTACCAACCTGGTCAAACCCAACCTGATTTAGAGGCAATGGTTAGAGCTCTTACTGAGAGTATGAACAAATTAAGTCAGGATATGAATGAGAATTTTGCCCATCTTAGGGATCGAGTCCAAGTACTTGAGGAACCTATGCATCAGAATTGGACTCCTGACCCAGATTTTAATGTGCCTCAACCTCACCCACACCAAGAGCCTAGAAGACCTTTATACAGAGATCCTGAACCTAATCATAGGAGGCCTGACCCAGAACCTGAAGATAGAGATGATAGGTTCATTCGGAACATCAAATTAGATGCACCCACTTTTGATGGTAGCTTAAACCCTAAGGTGTATTCTGATTGGGAGGGTGAGATGGACCAGTACTTTGAGTGGTATGCCATGTCTGAGGAAAGAAAGTTCAAGTTTGCCAAGATGAAGTTAGTACGTCAAGCTAGGTTATACTGGGGGAACATTGAGCTGACCACTAGAAGACGAAATGTAGAGCCCATAACCACTTGGCAGGGTATGAAAGAGAAACTTAGAGATAAGTACCTACCCATTTCATACCAGCAGAACCTGTTAGACCAATGGCAGACTTTGAAACAAGGGAACCGATCTGTATCAGACTACATAACCACCTTTGATGAATACCTGATGAGATGTGATGTGAGTGAATCCCATGAGATCACTTTGTCTAGGTTTAGGGCTGGACTTAGGGAAGACATAAAGAGGGAGTTGTTTCTGAGAGAGGTTATTGACCTAGACCAAGCCTATCAGATTGCACTGAACACTGAGAAGTTTCAGAGAGGACCTATACCTTCTAGGGTTAGTGCCCCAATTCCAAGAAATGGACCTAGCCAAGTTACCCCTAGCAAGTCTAATCAGGGTATTCCCACCCCTAGGCCCATGGACAAAGGTAAGGCACCTGACACCCAAAGAATCCCTAGTGTCATTTGTTTTAAGTGCCAGAAGCTCGATCATATCTCCAACCAGTGCACAGCCATAGCTTGTTTTAAGTGCCACAAGGTAGGTCATGTTTCTAGCCAGTGCCCTCGTAGATCCCTTTACATAGAAGAAGCAGAGGAAGAGAGTTCCGGACCCAATGAAGAGTTTGAAGAAGAAGTTTATGAGGCCAGAATGAATTTGGTCGATGAGTATGAAGGAGAGGAGGAATCCACTGAGTCTGACCAATTAGGGGTTGTAAGATGCATCCTGTCCCAGAATAGAGTTCAGGAGGATTGGCATAGGACTAACATCCTACAGACTTTCCTTAAACTAGGGGATAAGGTATGTAAAATCATCATAGATAGTGGGAGCTGTGTGAATGCCATTTCTGCTAGCACTGTCAAAATGTTAGGCTTAACCCCAGTCCCCCACCCCAACCCCTATAAGGTTTCTTTGGTAGACTCTACCTCTATACCCATCCAGTCTAGATGTCAGGTCCAAATCCAAATGCAATCCTATCAAGAGAAGATTTGGTGTGACGTCTTGCCCATGGGGGTGAGCAGTATAATTCTTGGAAGACCTTGGTTGTATGATCATGATGCCACCCTCTTAGGAAAATCTAACACCTGTATCTTTAGTTTTAATGGGAAGAAAACACAATCCATTCAGTCCCTCCTAAGGACAAGATAGCTAAAGGAACCAATAAGGTCAGAGAAATAAAGACTGGAGTGAACCTAATTAGTGCTAAGGATCTAGAACAAGAAATTCATAGTGGTTCACCTATTTGGACTGCTAAGGAACTTAGGACTCCTACACCCTCATAGCCTCCTCAGGAAGTTAAAACTTTGTTAAAAGAATTTGAGGATGTTTTTTCCGAGGATCTGCCAGACCACCTTCCACCTCTTAGGGATATCCAGCATTCCATTGATTTAGTCCCAGGAGCTACTTTACCCAACTTGCCCCATTATAGGATGAATCCATCTGAGCATAAGGAACTGCAAAAGTAGGTTGGAGAATTGTTAAGGAAGGGGTTCATTAGGGAGAGTCTTAGCCCTTGTGCAGTCCCTGCACTTCTAACCCCGAAGAAGGATGGCATGTGGAGGATATGTGTTGATAGTCGTGCCATCAACAAAATCACAATCAAGTATAGGTTCCCCATCCCTAGACTAGATGACATGCTAGATATGATGGCCGGTGCAATGGTTTTTTCTAAAATTGATCTCAAGAGCGGCTATCATCAGGTTAGGATTAGACCAGGGGATGAGTGGAAAACCGCTTTCAAAACTAAGAATGGTCTCTATGAATGGGTTGTTATGCCTTTTGGGTTGTCCAATGCCCCTAGTACTTTCATGAGGATTATGACCCAGGTACTTAGAGCTTTCATAGGGAAGTTTGTAGTGGTCTATTTTGATGGCATCCTGATCTATAGTAAGACCCCTGCAGACCACCTAGGCCACCTTAGACAAGTCTGTCAAGTTTTGAGGAATGATAGTCTCTACGGTAATCTCAAAAAGTGTGTATTCATGACCAATAGAATTATCTTCCTTGGTTTTGTAGTAACCACTGATGGCATGGTTGCCGATCCTGAAAAAAATAGGTCCATAGTAGAATGGCCAGAGCCGACCAGTGTGCATGAAGTCAAAAGTTTCCATGGCTTGGCTACCTTCTATAGGCAATTCATCAAGGGGTTTAGTACTGTAGTTGCTCCTATCACAGACTGTATTAGGAAGGGAGAATTCCAGTGGACTAAAGCAGCCCATACAGCCTTCCTAGATCTTAAGGATAGGATGACCCAGGCACCCATTTTGAGGTTACCCGACTTTTCAAAGGTATTTGAGGTTGCCTGTGATGCTTCAGGAGTAGGTATAGGTGGAGTCCTAAGCCAAGAGAACCAACCCGTAGCATTCTTTAGTGAAAAACTTAATGATGCTAAGCTTAGGTATTCTACCTATGATAAGGAATTTTATGCGGTAGTGCAAGCTTTACGTTACTGGAGACATTATTTGCTACCGCAAGAATTTGTGCTATTTTCGGACCATGAGGCTCTTAGATTCTTGAATTCCCAGAAGAAGCTTAACCCTAGGCATGCTAAGTGGGTAGAGTATATCCAGTCCTATACTTTTGTTTTGAAGCATAAGGCTGGATCTGAAAATAAGGTAGCTGATGCCCTTAGTCGTCGATCTTTGTTGTTGAATTCTGTTAGGGCTGAAGTCATAGGGTTTGAGCAAATCAAAGAGGAATATGAGTCGTGTCCAGATTTTAAGACTATGTACCAGGATCTAACTCAAGGACCATCTAGTGACCATAAGGATTATACCCTTTTAGATGGCTTTCTGTTCTTTAAGAATAGGCTTTGCATCCCTAGAACTTCTCTTAGGGAATTTTTTATTTGGGAAATTCATGCTGGAGGTTTAGCTGGCCATTTCAGAAAAGATAAAACCACCCTGGCTATTGAAGACCCCTTTTTCTGGCCTAGCTTAAAAAGTGATGTAGCACACATTGTGGCTAGGTGTCGGACCTGCGCTGTTGCCAAACAGCAAAAACAGAACACCGGCCTTTATACCCCACTCCCTGTCCCAGATCGTCCTTGGCAAGATGTGAGCATGGACTTTGTGTTAGGTTTGCCTAAGACCCAGAGGAGGCATGACTCTATCTGTGTTGTAGTAGTCTGATTTTCCTAGATGGCCCATTTCTTGCCTTGTTCCCAAACATTTGATGCGTCTAAGGTAGCCACCCTGTTCTTTAATGAGATAGTTCAACTCCATGGCCTATCCAAGACCATTGTTTCAGATAGGGATGTCCGGTTCACCAGCTATTTCTGGAAAACCCTTTGGCATAACTTAGGGACAAAACTTAAGTTTTCAACTGCCTATCATCCCCATACTGATGGCCAAACCGAAGTAGTGAACCGTAGTTTAGGCAATCTGTTAAGGTGTCTTGTTGGTGAAAACATTAGGAACTAGGATTTGTATTTACCTAGAGCTGAATTTGCATACAATGACTCGAACAATCGGTCTACGGGTAAGAGTCCATTTAAAATTGTGCATGGTTACAAACCTCACACACCTCTTGACCTAGCTCCTTTACCAGTCCACACACGAGTCTCCGAGTCTGCCGAAGTTTTTGCACAGCATATAAAAGTCTTGCATAAAGAAATTCATGCCAAAATAAATTTAAGTAATGAAACTTATAAGAAGTTAGCTGATTCTCAAAGACGAGTCAAAACTTTTAATGAGGGAGACTATGTAATGATTAGGTTAAGGCCTGAACGGTTTCCTTCTGGAACCGTTAGAAAGTTACATGCTAGAGGAGCTGGACCATTTAGAGTGGTGAAGAGAGTAGGATCCAATGCCTATGTGCTCGAGTTGCCTCCAGAACTATGCATTAGCTCCACTTTCAACATTACAGACCTAGTAGAGTATAGAGAGCCAGCAGTGATTCCCAGTGAGCCTTTTGAACCTAATCCTGCTCTTGAGAGTGAACCCAATCCTGTGTGTACACCAACAAACTGGCCTGTGAGGAAAGATCAGATTGAAAAGATCCTGGATGATCAGGTTATCTCTACTCGTAATTGAGGATACCAAAGATACCTGGTCCGCTGGCAAGGAAGGCCAGATTCTGATGACTCTTGGATCTCTCGAGAAGAATTACAAGAATTTGACCCAGACCTCTTGGAGAGATACCAGAGCCAACTTGATCCATACTCGACAGGGTCGAGTTCCTCCCACCCCGGGAGAATTGGTGCTGGCACCAGACTCAGAAGAAGACTTCAGAGCTCCATCTGGATCTCTGATTGACCTTGCCCGAAGAATTAGGGTTTTCTGGCTTGTAATAAGTGTTGACTTGATCAACTCAATTTTAGCTTAAGTCTGTACTCCCTGTAATTTATTTTTGTTGAGTCATGTTGACTCAGTAGTGGTCTAGGACTTCAACCTGGGGTGTCACATTTTCTCCCAAGGCCAAGCAAGTGGGCGCTACACTCCCAGCCACACTCCCAGCCACACGCCTGAGTCCAGGGGGCTCCACATCTCCATCCAGTATACTCTGGTCCCCACACCACAGATAGCAGCTCCCTTCTCTCATGCGCCATTTCAGGAGAAAGCAACCAGGGATCCACAAATCAAGGGTGCGGCCCAAGACCTTCCATAAGAGCCAAGCTATGAAAGGGAAGAAATTCTTCTTGGAGAGAACTTCAAGGAGGCGCCCATTCCCTGCCAAAAATACCCAAAACAAAGATGGGAAGGACCATGACTTAGGGAGAAAGAAAAGGAGGAGTCCAAAAGAGTTGAGCCATGGAAGGAAAGAAATCCTCTCTTGAAAAACAAAGCTTGGAGGCGCCATCTACCTTCCTTTTAAAACCCAAATCAAATTTTTTTGGAACCTTTGGCCGGCCATATGTGTAGGGATTGATCCTACAATCCTAATTTGAAGATCCCCTCCTTTAGTCCCACATGGGAAGATGTAAAACCCTACTCTCTTGTAAAGTTCTATAAATTAAACCCTTCTTGTAAATTTGAAAGTAATCTGATGAATGAATTCAAGTTTTTGTGCGAGCAAACTCTGTGTTTTCTCTCTTCCGCACTTGCATCCAGGTGTTGAGATCCGTGAGGGAGTAAATACGGGTTCCCCAGGAACCTTGAGGAGGTGTGAGATATCCAAACCCCAAACCCTAGGTTAGCCACTTCACTACCAAACCCAAGCCGCCCATCATCCTTCTCTTTCCACCAAGCCCAAGCATATCCCACCTCTCACGGCCATCCTCTTCAAGTCAAGGCCGACCCCAGCATCCGGGTCCAGTCCGGATACTTCAGATCCAGAGCAATTCCCAGTGGAAGTCAGATCAACCTCCAAGAGAATCCGGATTTCAGCACATCAACTTTCAAGTTCTTCAATCTAGTAAATTCTTCCTTGAGTATCTGATTCCATCACTTGTTCTTCTTCTTTCCCAGATCTTGAGTCCAGGAGAAGCCGACTCAGCCACAGGACCAGTATTGGAGGATCCATTACGAAGATATCCGAATCCGAGGATCCAACAATCTGCTCGAGAGAGTTCTTCCACCAAATTCTGTGAAGATCACTGTCTGGTCGGTAACCCATCTCTTCTCTTTATTTCTGTCCTGTTGAAAGTTCAGAGCGAAACCCTAGGTCTGGGAGTTTCTCAACCCCCAGCGATCCGTTACTTCTGAACTACTCTGATAACCCAGTTTTATTTAAATTATGCTTTCAATTATTACCTAGTTTCTTTCAATTTAGTTTAACTTTCCTTTGAGTCAAAGCCGACTTCTGAAAATATTAAAAAAAAAAAAAAAAAACCATAAAAAAAGAATTAGTCATAGTTTACTTCCGTATCGCATCATCTTCTCTTTTGTTCTACATCAGTATCATGGACGATCAAGTCATCATGACCCGGGGTCGTGGATATCAATGCTACCTGGTCAGATGGCAAGCTGGCCAAAATCAGAAGATTCATGGATTTCTCGAGAGGACTTATAGTGCCTTGACCCAGATCTTCTCGAGAGATATGTGTGTCAGTGTGATCCTTACTCGAAAGGGTCGAGTTCCTCCCATCCCGGGAGAATTGGTGCGAACACTAGAGGCACTAGAATAAGATAGAGGCTTCTCAACTCTCTATGGATTTTCTAGTAGTGTTAGTCTAATTAAGTTTAGTTTGTATTAAGGGCTTAGCCTATTTGAGTCCCCACTTTGTCTCCTGAGTCATGTTTTTGGACTTTTCACAATTGAGTCCTATATGTAGCATTTGATCCATACCATTAGGATTTTGGATCAGTCGGTCAAGTCAGCTCATGTTGAGCTAATCATATTCTGAGTCTTGTAATCATGTCTAGTTGTATTGAGTCTGTATTGAGTCAAGCCAAATCAAAGAAGACTCAAGCATGTAAAGGAAACCACCCAGCATGCCACCTCAGCAACCCAATGGAGTCCCAGTTATAAACCTGGATTTCGCCACCTAGGATTACTTGGAGGATCATGAAGTTGGACCATGCATGAGGAGTTGATGACCACACGCCAGTACACCCCTTCCGTACCCCAAGTACACCAACTCCACGTACCAGCATGACAAGAAGGAAAGTCAAAACAGATAAACATGAATCCCAGATTTATGCCAGCTTGCTTTGGAAAGAAGTTGTCCACCCCAAGCCAAGAGAAGTAAGAAGTTGGTGCCCTTTGATCTCCCCTTTGGCTACCCACTACCTACCTTGTTTGGAGGGATTTTGTATGGAATGAGAGTGTTTTCTTCCATGTATTCAACCCCATATTTTTTGAAGAAAGTGGGCACCCCTTATTTTCTTTGTTTTCTTCTGCTTGGGCCCTAAGTCTCATGACTCAATATAAGGGACCCTTTGTATGAAATCTTGATAAATTTTGAATGAAATTATATTGAGTTTTCATATCTTTGCTTCATGCTAAGGGGAATCTGTGTGAACCCCTTCTTCTTTCTTGTTTTCCGCACCCTACATCCAGCTGCCATGAAAACCCTAGAAGCCATTTCTCCAACCTTGGCTGCCCAACACAAGACTCTTCCATCCTTGCTATTTTCAATTTATTTCTTCATCCTTACATTGATTTCTAACCCTTGATTAGTGATTTGCAGGTCCCTCGACGTCTATGAATCCATTGATTCCAGCAGGGCCGCTTTCAAATCACCAGGTTAAAAGCTGGGAATCTGCGGGGTCTACGGCTTGATTATCCAGGTTGCATCTGGGAGTGAAGAGAGACCTCTACAAGGATTCATCTGCTATATTCTGTCAGGTAGCCCTCTCTACTAGCCAGTAGCATTATTGAAGGAGAACTAGTCCAACCGGGAATTCTCAGCCTCGACGGACCTCTTTTCTATTATTTTTAGGATCATTTGCATCCTGTTGCTTCTTATTTTTTCACAGAACTCTCTATTTAAATTCTTGGCCTTATTTTTGGGATTTAGATACATAACACAACATATAAAAATACAAAAATCTTTTTCATGCATATTTAGTCCCGCATCAGCAAGGGAAGAGAGGAGGTTGTCCCCATTCAAACTTTGAACTCGTTTCATGTGTCTTGGCCGACCATGGCTCTTTGGAAAGAAGGCTTGATGTGGGGGAGGTTGTCTTCAAGGATCAAAGGATGCTCCATTCTTTCCTGGGCCGGTCAAGTTTCTTTGGAGAAAGGCTTGATGTGGTGGAATGAAGAAAGGATCTTGTCTTCAAGAATCATGGGTTGCTTCATTGACTTGAAGAACCTTCCTTGGCCGACCATGCTTCTTTTGAAAAGAGCTTGATGTGGGGAGTGGGATGGGGAGGTTGTTTGCTTGGACCAATGGAAGAATAAATGGGGCATCCCACATGCATTGACTTTGAAGTCCTCCACTTTCTCTTGGCCGCCCAAGTGTCTTGGTGATGTGGCGCATCCTTCCGCCAAGTGGCACCAGTGAGGTGGCGCTCCAAGAGCTGAGGTGGCATTCTTTCATGGCATAGGGAAGATGGCTTGATCAATTAACAACTGGGCTTGACTCAAATATCCACTCCATCTTCAGACAAGCTTGAGCCTGAGGTGGCGTTCTTTCATGGCATGGGGAAGATGGCTTGATCAATTAACAACTGGGCTTGACTCAAATATCCACTCCATCTTCAGACAAGCATGAGCCCAATCTTCAATTAGACTTAGGATTGGACCAATATAGCTAAATACAGGACCCAATGACCAAACTTGACCAAATTGGCCAAGGAACAAGACCAAAACAAAAAAATGAGACTAAATACATCACTCCAAAGTAAAATGCTCAAGCTTGAAGCCTTATTAAATGACCCAAAAGATGAAACCCTAATCAGAGATCAACGGAGGGTTTAGGAGCCTTTGTCTGATCCTAGTCCCCACACTAGTTCTCCCTGTGTAGGAGGAACTTGACCCTGTCAAGTAAGGGTTGATTTGGCCTTGATATTTCTCCAGAAGGTCGGGGTCGAGGCACTGCAAGTCCTCCCGAGTAATCCATGAATCGTCAGACTCCGATCGACCTTGCCATTGAACCAAGTAATGCAGATAGCCTTTGCCCCAGGTGGTGATAGCTTGATCATCCAAGACACACTCGATCCGCTCTCCTCTCTCAGGTAAAATTGGAGGTGGACACTCTGGGTCAGGTTTGCTCTCAAATGAAAGGTCAGGCCCAAATGGCTCATTAGGTATGTTTGCTGGTTCCCTATACTCGACTAAGTCTAAGATATTGAAAGTCAAGCTAATGCCATAATCTGGGGTAGCTCAAGCACATAGGCATTAGGGCCAACTCTTCTTATCACTTTAAAGGGGCCAGCACCACGAGCATGAAATTTCTTAATAGCTCTTGGTGGAAAACATTTAGGCCTAAGCCTAATCTTTACAAAATTCCCTATTTCAAACTCTTTGGCTTGTTTTCGGGAATCAGCCAAATTATTTCAAAATTAGTGCTTAATACAGGACTCTAACAAGATGCAAAGTGCAGACTCAACTATGCATTCCTATTGAAAAAAGTTTTATTGGACTCCTAAGGCCTAAACCTAGCAGATTATAGACTCTCTAGGTTTGACCCTATTTTGGCATGCACATGAAAATTTATAATGAATTCCTTGCAAATGCCATACATTCTTCCAAAAGTATGTCACAAACCTAACATACTCAAAGAACTGGTGCAATCGAACGACCTCAACACAGTGCGATTTGAATGTTTGAGGAACATTGGAAGCCTTAGGGTATAATAGAAAATTGGAATCAGAGTCTTGGGACAATCTATTAGAAGCATGAAATAGACCTTGGTTACTCAGGATGACCTTAAGATTGAATGTTGATCTATGGGTGTCATATGGTCCACTTGTTTCTTAGTTCTTGGGGCTCGGTGGGGTTCATCCCATAGTGAGGAAGGTTTGGTAATGAGGATCTTGAGACCAAGCTTAAAGCATGCTGGATGTCCCTATGGGGTGGTAGTTGATCAGGTAACTCATCGAGAAACACATCCCCAAATTCTTTCAAAGCCTCAACTACTTCTTGAGGGTGTCTCTTTGGGTCGGCTCTTGGACCTCTTTAGTGGTAGGGGTTCCCTCAGTAATCTCCTTCTCTAACTCCTTGGCCTTGATCAGGTTAACTCCTAGCTCCCTTTCCTTTAAGCTACTAGATCCTCTTTTAGCCTGGTCCATGAACTCCTGATTGGATCTCCTAGGGTGAACCTCTTGGGCTGGGTTAGGGTGTGGGACTCTTCTGGGTTCAGCCTCTAAGGAGGGATCATGTTGAGGGAATCTCTTAGAGTGGGGAGGTGATTCAAATTCTGGTTCAGTGTGAGGCTTCCGGGTCCTCTCCAGGGTTCCTAGCATTATTTCAAATCTATCAGCTCTTTGGGTCAACTTGGCAAGCTGCTCAGTGATGAGCCTATGTTGATTCTCGAGGTTGTTCTCCATGGGTTCACCTGACTGAGAGTGGTGAGGGTGATGCGGGACTCCTGGCCTAGTAGACATGCAACACTCAATGAAAGGTGCTACGATTTTGCTAGACATAGGAGTTCAAATAGAATGGGTTAACTTAGATGACACACAGCACAACAACTAGCTCTTTCGCCAGCTAGGTAAGAGGTGGGAGTGTGGGAGGCCCCCTTGCTTTCGCAAGGACCCAATTAAGGAACCACAACACAACTTAGGTCGTTTGACACTAGACCTCTTGCCTTAGGCACCAGCTTCCCAGTACTAATTGTAGGGTTATATGCACCAGTCTTCCAACAATGGTTAAACCCAACTCATTGATGTTCCTAAGCTATTAGGATACTAATTGATTTTAGGTTAGGCTTAGGTTCAAAATGCAAGTTGGTGATTTTCGAGCAAAGAAAAGGTAATGACCTCTTTCCCTTATCTTGTGATATTGTTGCCCTTAAGTCAATTATGTAGATGATGGCAAACACATGACCTAATGAAATATATTTAAGTTCCTTTTTTGTGTTTTGATATATATTAGTAGAAATATAAGATGCTGAAATTAAATAATATGAACCTAAAGTGCAAAATTAAACTATATGGAAATGAAAGTATGATGAAATGCACTTGCTAGAATTTCAGAGCATATTTATTTTTAGGGAGTATTCAGGCTTGTAAAAAATCTATAGACTGAAATAAAATCTAAGAAAATTTTTTAAAATACTATTAATTATGTAGAATCTTGAAAAATAAAATTAGTAAAATCAAAGATTCCTACAGGCAGAAACAACTAAAATAGCAGACTATGTACTAGAATGGAAAATGCAGAATTTTAAAGATGCTGAAATCTAATAATGCAAAACTTTTTTTAAGATCTAAGATACCTATCTCCTTGTTTTCTTCTTCAAGGGTCAATCATAGCTGCACCCCTACATGCCATTGAAAATCTCCTTTGAATGGGATGTGAGGGTCTTGTAGCCCTACATTTTTCTATGACCGGATGCCCATGGTGAAGCACCCGATCCGAATACTTAGGAAGAAACTAAGTCCTAACCATGATTTGATACCAAAAATTGATGCGGGATGAAGCTTAGACACCAAACAAGATGCGGGACGAGGCTCTGTTACCAAGAATTGATGTGGGACTAAATGATGTAGGATTATACTAATGATGAGATGGATATGCAAACAATTTTTCTTTTGAGTTTTAGGTTTTAAGAGATGTACTGATTTTCGAAGTCAAGAATGGAACTAGAGATTCTATAAGGACAAGAACTTTCTAGCAAGCAAAGATAGTACTTAAACAAAGATAACGAGAAGACCCTGGGATTGAGAAATCCCATAGGACTTAGCTCTAAATCAATACCTACTTAGGAGATTAGGGATGCAAATCGTGAAGACTTTGATGCACCCGATGCCGAGTTGACTCACTCTCGCGGATGCAGCCTGGAGGATCAAGCCTTCAACCCTGCGGATTCATCGACTTTCCGTCCGATGGTCGCGGGGGCATGGAAGACCGACTCCGTTGTCTGTTTCACCTGGAGGACCTGCGAGCATCTAAGGGAAGGGTTAGAAAACATCAAGAAGTAGGAATAAGCAAGTAAAAAGGGATGGAAAGAGTTGAGAATGGTGGTTGAGGAGGCTCTTCTTGCTAGGCATCCAGGTGGAGTTTCCAGGGATGTCCAAGCTTGAAGATTGGTGGGTGGCTTACGAAAGAGGAAGGGAACATAGGGCCTCTCACCCCTCGATGTCTTGAAGGACAAAGGCACTCTCTCATAGAGTTCCTAGTCTAAGAAGACAAGGGCAATGAAGTAGAAACTTCTTATAATTTTCATTCATCAAAAACTAGTTTTGTACAAGAGGAGTAGGCCCATTTATACAGGCTCCTAAGTCCTATTTAAAATTCAAATAAAAAGGCTACAAGTCCTCATCATGGGCACCCAAAAATTTGAATTTTGACTCTTGAAACCCTCCTTTGGTTGGCCTTGATTTGGTGGAAAATTTGATTCTGGGAGGGAAGAGAGGAGGTTGTCCCCATTCAAAATTTGAACTCCTTTCATGAGTCTTGGCTGACCATGGCTCTTTGGGAAGAAGGCTTGATGTGGGGAAGGTTGTCTTCAAGGATCAAGGGATGATCCATTCTTTCCTTGGCCGGTCAAGCTTCTTTTGAGAAAGGCTTGATGTGGGGGAATGAAGAAAGGATCTTGTCTTCAAGAATCATGGGATGCTTCATTGACTTGAAGAAGCTTGGCCGACCATGCTTCTTTGGAAAAGAGCTTGATGTGGGGAGTGGGATGGGGAGGTTGTTGGCTTGGACCAAGGGGAGAATAAATGGGGCATCCCACATGCATTGACTTTGAAGTCCTCTATTTTTTCTTGGCCGCCCAAGTGTCTTTGTGATGTGGCACATCCATCCACCAGGTGGCATCGATGAGGTGGCACTCCAAGAGCTAAGGTGGCATTCTTTCATGGCATGGGGATGATGGCTTGATCCATTAACAACTGGGCTTGACTCAAATGTCCACTCCATCTTCAAACAAGCTTGAGCCCAATCTTCAAGTAGACTTAGGCTTGGACCAATATAGCTAAATACAGGACCCAATGATTCAACATGACCAAATTGACCAAGGTACATGACCAAAATAAAAAATTAAGACTAAATACATGACTCCAAAGTAAAATGCTCAGGCTTGAAGCCTTATTATATGACCCAAAAGATGAAACCCTAATCAGAGATTCATGGAGGATCCAGGAGACTCTGTCTGATCCTGGTGCCCACACCAAGTTATAGGGCAACCAATGACAATCCTCAACTGGCGGGGACCCCTGCGGACTACAAAAGGAACATTCTCCTCCTCACAATCCGAGGAAGGAGGTGTCGATTGAGATGGACCTGGTTCACTGAAAAATTTGGGCGATGGTGCCCTCCATCAAAGGAACTCAATATGAGCAAAGAGGAAGAAGGAAAAGCAAAGAAGGAAGCTTGGAGATCTAATAAGAGCACCTCCAGCACTGGTCGGAGGAGAAGAGCAGGAGAAGCAGAGGAAGAAAGTGGAAGAAGGGAGAGATCTAACCTACTAAAAACTTCAAACCCTAAGACAAGGAAAAAGACTGAAGAAGAAGATGGACTCTGTGGCTTATGCACTCGAAACACCCTTAAGGGGCAAGAAGGCAGGAGGGCAAGTCCCTTTCAAGCACCTAAGAAGTCCTGTCATCTCGTACGAGTCAAAGACGTGCTTCTCTTTGTCTCCTTGGCCAACCGAAGCTCGCCATGCATCAAAATCCACTAAGGGCGATGCTTCGATTCGGAGGCACCTGCGTTGGGCCTGGTGCAGTAATTATGGCATCCTTAAAGGAAGGCTGACATGGTGCCACTTCGTTGGGATGGATGCACGATCTCTGGGGTGCTGGTGCTTGAGGCATTAATGTTGCAAGGAGTGCACCCCTCCACATCAGCTCAATCATTACTCTCATCGCCTCCAGCACTACTTCATTCTCCGGGCTCGAGAGTGGGGGCATCTGATATGGCACAACCGCTGATGTGGAGCCCATGTTGGCGATAGCTGGCAGCCACACGGGTGAAACATGCCACCTAGAGGCGGTGTCCAAATGAAGATCCAAAGGCGAGCACTCTATCTAATGTCAGCTCCCAGCCGGGATCATGCTCATAGGGCAAGCCCTCCATCTGAGGTCAGCTCCCGGCCATGGTCATGCTCATGCATGCCAAGGTGAGCCTCTGTCCAAAGTCAGCTCCCAGACAAAGTCGTGCTCATAGGGTGAGCCCTCCATCTGAGGTCAGCTCCCAGCCAAGGTCATGCTCATGTGTGCCAAGGCGAGCCCTCTATCTGAGGTCAACTCCCAACCTGGATCATGCTTATAGGATGAGCCCTCAGTCTGAGGTTAGCTCCCGGCCATGGTTGTGCTCATGCATGCCTAGGTGAGCCCTTTATCCAAGGTCAGCTCCTAGCCGGGGTCATGCTCATAGGGTAAGCCCTCTATCTAAGGTCAGCTCCCGGCCAGGGTTGCGCTTATGCATGCCATGATGAGCCCTTTGTCCAAGGTTAGCTCCCAGTAAGGATCGTGCTCATAGAAAGAGCCCTCCATCTGAGGTTAGCTCTCGGCCAGGATCGTGCTCATGCGAGCCAAGTCAAGCCCTCTATCCAAGGTCAGCTCCTAACCATGGTTGTGCTCATAGGGCAAGCCCTATATCAGAGGTCAGCTCCCAGCCAGAGTCTTGCTCAAGCATGCCAAGGTGAGCCCTCTATTTGAGGTCAACTCTTGGCCAGGGTTGTGCTCATGCATGCCAAGGTGAGCCCTCTATCTGAGATTAGCTCCCAACCAAGGTCATGCTCATAAGGCGAGCCTTTCGTTTGAGGTCAGCTCCAGGTCGGGTTATGCTCATGCATGCCAAGGAGAGCCTTTTGTTTGAGGTCAGCTCCCAACCAGGGTTGTGCTCATATGGTGAGCCCTCCGTCTAAGGTTAGCTACTAGCCGGGGTCGTGCTCATGCATGCCAAGGGTGGCCCCCGCATCCAGGGTCGAGTGCCTAGCTGAGGTCATTCACATGCTCTCCAAGGATGGCGCCCACATCTGGGGTCGAGTGCCCTACCGAGGTCACGCTCTCGCTTCCAGAACCAGTCCACCCAAATCGAGCTTTCCTCCTCCCCCTATTGAGATCGGAGTTCCTGCTAGCAATAAGAGGAGAGAGGATCAGCAGAGGTACAAACTATGACATGGAAGCTCCTAGCTACCTACAACCTCGTAGAAGTAGCATGTGCCCTGCTAGAAAATTCAAACTCTGCAACATGCCAACCTTACGTTCTGTGCATTGCACGCTCCACCAGACTCCACCACTTGTGGTGCACCGCCATGTCAACAATCGTGCAATCGAGGGCTCCAATCCTCGGGATACGAAATATGAACCTCTTCCAAGAGGAGCACTCCATTAAGGCCAAAGGCCCTTTGACACACCGATGGTCCCTCGCGGAATGGAAATGCTCCACCATGGCTCGGGGCTCAGCAGCACGATGCTCGTGCCTCCCATTAGAAATTGCACCACCAGAGGGACAAGATCTATACTACGCCGATGATCACCCCTAAATAGAAGGATCTCCTCTAGGGGACCGATCTGATAGGGGAGAGGCTACAGACAAAGAATAATCCTTCCAGGAAGCGATACAAGGAAAGGGACATCTCGATGAAGCCCTAGGTTTGGTCTGGGCACTTCTACTCATAAAAAAATAGAAGAAAGGATCCTCGAGAGGAGAGAAGAGAGGCAACTGGTAAGACTCAGAGAGCAAACAGGCAAGGAACTAGCCAAGAGAACCTCCCAGCTCCCTGATCTCTACTCGACCCTGTCTTTCCATTTCAATTCCATCTTTCGTCCTCTACACGAAGAGTCCCAAAGCTCTATGCGATAGAGGTTCTTCTCCCATTGATCATCCCAACTGACTTGATCGTCGGAGTGTCCCTACCGGAATCCCTAGCCCAGATCTTTTCTTTTTTGCAGGCCATGTTGGAAGAGGACCGAGCAACCGACGGGAGCCCGACGAGCCCGTGCCACGTCAAAGCTACAGGCCATGGCAATCTTGGTGGCAACTTCAGCCAACTTGGCTTCTAGGGTATACACATCTAATAGCTTAAGCTCTCTAGCTCTTATTATGTCCGCCGGCTGACTGTAGCTATAATGATGTAGATTCATAGCTGGCCCTTAAGTCCACCAACTAACTACAATGGTGGTGATCTAGTAATGGTTCTAGATTCCAATGATTTCCTCCTCTCAGAGAGAATCCCTCCAAAATGAACGATCCAGTAGCTCCGACACCCCCACCAAGGATTGACTATAACAACTTTTGAGAAGTTTCAGGTAGCATCTTGGTAGGGGAAAGATAGTGGAAGCTCGAAGTCCCTCGGTCATCCTTTTATAGTAAGTCTAATAGGAAGACTGCTACCTATATGCCCAATCAAGACCTGGCAAATGTCAGCTTCTTACAACTGAGCATCATCGGGAAGTGGTGGTGGGCAGTGGCGATTCCCTCGAGTCCTCATGAATGGTGTATAATAGACCCTTCCTGATTGGAGTAGGACAAGTCAAGGCTTTTCGAAAATCAGCTATTGCAACAAGTGGCACTTCTTAGTAAAGAAGGATTCCCAAAGAATGAGAAAATTGAGTGATTGAGTAGCGCTCAATCAGAGCCCTCAGGCGATCAACACCAATTGGCTCCAAGTGACTGAGTAGCACTTGGTTAGAGCTCTCAAGCGAGCAACGCCCACTAGTTCAAAGTGACTTAGTAGCACTCAATTAGATTACTCAGGTGATCAATGCACACTATCTCCAAGTAATCTTAGATCGGTCAAAACCCCAAGGCCAACACAGTGCCCACTTGCTCTAAGTGACCGAGTAGTGCTCGGTCAGAGTTCTCAAGTGATCAACATCCAGTTGCTCCAAGTGATCTCAAATTGGTCAGAGCTCCAAGATCAACATAGCACCCACTGGCTCCAAGTGACCAAGTAGCACTCGGTCAAAGCTCTTAGGCGATCAATGCCTATTGGCTCCAAGTGATCGAGTAGTACTTGGTTAGAGTCCTTAGGTGATCAATGCCCACTAGCTCCAAATGATCTTAGAATAGTCAGAGCTCCAAGGCTAACACAGTGCTCACTAGCTCTAAGTGACCAAATAGCGCTCAATTAGAGCCCTAAAGCGATCAATACCTACTAGCTTTAAGTGACTTAGTAGTGCTCGATTAGAGCCCTTAGGCGACAATACTCACTAGCTCCAATTGATCTTAGATTGGTTAGAGCCCCAAGGCCAACATAGTATCCACTGGCTCCAAGTGATCGAGTAGCACTTGGTCAGAGCCCTTAGGTAATTAAACCTACTATTTCCAAGTGATCGAGTAGTGCTTGGTCAAAGCCCTCAGATGATCAACATCCACTGGATCCAAGTGACCGAGTAGTGCTCAATCAGAGTCCTCGGGAATCAACATCCATTGGCTCCAAGTGATCAAGTAGTACTCGGTGAGAGCCCTTAAATGATCAATGCCTACATGGCTCCAAGTGATCGAGTAGCACTAAGTCAGAGACTTTATGTAATCAACGTACACAAGGCTTCAAGTAATCAAGTAGCACTTGGTTAGAGCCCTCAGGCAATCAATGCCCATATGACTCCAAGCGATCGAGTAGCTCTTGGTCAGATTCTCCTAGTGACTAATGTCGACAATCTGAAACCAGTAGATGATTGACTTAAACACAGGAATATTTTATCTATGATGGATGGTTAAATCTTGGGAAACCGAAACTTAAAAACAACTGATGACTGTAGCCTCGGTTGTTCTTAGAATGTCTATGGTCGGTTCAAGGAGGGGGATGACTTATGAATCATTTGGGGCATGAATGAAGACAATACATGAAATTTCATAACCTTTCATATCATATGCCTGAAGGCTATAAAAGGATAATTACAATGATTGAAATAAGACAATATACAACTAAGCCTTTCTAGCTTTGGAATATGTGGCACCCACTTTAGATAGTGGTTGATCATCGCCACTCCAAGAGCCAACCTTGGATGATTGACCCTTGATGCTTTCCGGTTCCACAGGCCTTGCTTTAGAGGGTGGTGGATCTTTGAAAATTCTAGAGCCCCAGGAAGATTCTATGACCAAGGTGACATCCTTTGGTGAGGAGCATCAAACCTCTCCCATGATAGACTTGGATTCATCGCATGTTCTATGATAAACTTGCCTGTGCTCATACTTGATGGAGGTAAGCAATGAAGATTGATGGATGGGTAAAGGACCCATATCATGGCCTTATGGTTATCATATCCCACCTGGTGCTCATTGTTGAACATGAACAACTCCATGGTTGCACTCCCTTGTGTCTCTTGAGCCCCAACTATATGAGAATGTACCTTTGAGCTGGGCCAATGGCTAGATGGGTAACAGCTCCACGATCAAGATCAATAGCTTGACCAATGGTGGTTTGACTAATGGTGGCTATGCAAATGGGACCATCAATCTGATTGATGAAATGGCACTGATCGATGCCTTGATCTTCTTCTGAACCCTCCATGGTTCCAACACCGAGCATGTGGCGAGTCCCTTCTTGGGGCGATGCGGATGTGGCCTTGTTGGAGGTGGCCTAACTAACATAGGAACAATAGCCAATGGTAGCCCCTCAGTCTCCGGGTCGACTACTATGCCTTTTTTCCTTTGAAGATTGCTCGAGACTGGAAATCTTTTCCCTGACCCAACAGAGTTTGTCTTGAAGCTCAACTAATCGAGCAATGATCTTTTAGCGAGCATCTCTAGATGCAAGCAGCGATTTTAAACTAGAGTCTTCTCCATAAGTAGAGAAAAGCTGGTCTCGCATATGGGCCACCCTCACAGTAGCATGCCAACACACTTGGGAGATTTGCTTTGATAGCTTCCCTAGTTCCTCTCTGAGTGCAATTCTCTCGACAATTTATCTGGTGCATTTCGAACAAAAATAGTCAATTTCTTCGTATGCTTTCTTTAATGCCATCCACATCTTCAATAACTTCTTCCTTCAATCAATGGTTGTTGACTCCATAAGTGATTTTGATGATAACAAAACATTGGAGCATGCATTTGTTTTACTGACAACTCTTCAAGTGTTTTACAAGTTTTTGTAGGATGAATTCATTGCTCAATTTCAACTCCTGCATTTTTATTTCTTGTGTTGAGTTGTATTGTAATTGAACCTTATAAAGAAGAACCCAAAGAAAAATTTAAGTATAAACCAATTAAATGGGTTACTTCTAGTTTATTGTGAGCTTTAAATTACTTTGAGTGTGTTATAAGAAGAGTTTGAAGATATCCTGAAAGCTTGAAGCCTTGTTGGATGAATTCTGGAGAAGAACTGAAAATTCACTGAAGAACTCATCCGAGCTGACTCGAAGAGAGCAATGCCGACTCTGGCACATGTCATGCATGAGAATTATGGCACGCAGATATCTGAGCCAACTCTAAGTGACCCGAGCCAACTCATCTACAGTATCATTTCCTGAATCAGACAGGCGAGCCGACTCTATCATATTGTCAGACATCCGAGCTGACTCTTCAGATAATCGAGCATACTTTTTCAGAGTCCAGAAAAAGCGCTTTGAGAACTATAGCTAATCGAGCTAACTCTAATGAGAAAGAGCTGACTCTTATAGACGGCATTTTGAAGGACTGAGGATCCGAGTCAACTAGAATCAAGGCGAGCCGACTCTTACAAAGTGAGGAATCAGAACACTGTGCAAGTGAGCTGGCTAGACTGAAGAGAGTCGACTCAATAAGAACTACTTTGAGGATCCGAGCTGACTCGAGTGATCCGAGTCGACTCAAAGGTCGATTTTAGACTTATAACGGCTAGTTCCAAAACTTAGAATTTGAATCTAAAAAGTGCTCCAATGGTCAAATGTCATATCTCAATGGTCTACAATGACTAAAATCATCTAAGAAAGGTACAAGACTATATATTTGACAGATTTGAACTTCTTTGAAGTAAGTTTTGAAAAAGAGATGAAGAGTTAATGTATTATTGAATATCCAAACAGGCCAACAAGAAGAGAGCACTGAGAGCATTCAAAATAGCCTTCAAGCCTTCACCAACTCTCATTTGAAGCTTGAAGCACTTAGTAAAGAAGCTATAAAAGCCATTAAAGTGCATTAAAGTGCATTAAAGTGGGTTTCTCTCGAGCTGCATCGGCAACCATTCGATAAAAATTTATTTGTCATTTTGTTGCTTTTCTTTACAATTCTTTTATTGAATTGTTGGGTTATTGGTGAGCCCGGTTTAAAAGCCAATAGGTTCTTGGTGATTCTGTGTTAAAACCAAGTTGGGTTCTTGGTGATCCTGTGTTAAAACCAAGTTGGGTTCTTGGTGATCCTGTGTTAAAACCAAGTTAGGTTTCTTTGGTGAGCCCGGTTTAGAAATCAAAGTGTAGAGATTTCGATTGTGAGCCTGTGAAAATAATCTAATTGTATTCCGGTGGGGGATATAGTGAAAATTCCAAGTGGTAATCTTGGATAGTGGACGTAGGTGCTGGGTTGCTCCGAACCACTATAATTTGCTTGTATTTATGTTTTGCTTTTCTTATTTGATTATGCTTCTGCATTCTATTTTTCTATCACAACACTTAACACTTATAAGGGATTTTCAAAGAGCACATTATTGCTTGAATTTTTTAAATTTCCAATACACCCCCTCTTAGGAAAGCCACCTAGGCAACAACTAGTATCAGAGCAGTGTCTTTGAATACATTTAGAGTAATGATTGTTGGCTCATCCCATGAGTACACCTTTAGTCGAAGGCCAGTCTACTAATAGACCTCCAATCTTCACTGGCACTGATTATTCTTACTGGAAAGCTAGAATAAAAATCGATATACAAGCAATCAATTTTCAATTATGGAAGGTCATTCTAAAAGGGCCACATATTCCCATGATTAAAATTAATGGCGTGGATGTCCCAAAGCCTGAGGAGGACTGGGATGAACACGACATGAAGTTGGGGGAATTAAATGCCAAAGCAATGAATTTATTATACTGTGCTTTGGATGCCAACGAGTTCAATCGAATTTCCACTTGCTCTTCTGCAAAGAAAATTTGGGACAAACTTGAAGTGACCCACGAAGGAACTTTCCAAGTGAAGACTTCAAAAATAAATCTTCTTGTACATAGTTATGAATTATTTAAAATGGAATCTATTGAAACTATCTCTGCCATGTTTACTCGATTTTCATATATTATTAATGGTTTGAAAAGCTTGGCAGGGTTTACTCAAATGCTAACTTAGTATAGAAGATCTTAAGATCACTTCTGGATAAGTTGGATCCCAAAGTGACTGCCATCCAAGAAGCAAAAGATCTAAACACCTTATCTCTGGATGAACTAATGGGTTCACTCATCACACACGAATTGGCCATGCAACATAGAACTGATGATGAACAAAAGAAGAAGAAGACAATTGCTTTCAAAGCTGCATTAGACTCAAAGAAAGATGAGGAATCGAAAGATGACTGCACCTCCTCCGATGACAATCTAGAAGACGAAGATATCGCAATGGTCATGAGGAGATTTAGAAGGTTTATTGGAAAGAAGAAAAGAAGATACAATAGAAAATTTCATAAATGAGTAGAGCATTCTAAGGACAAGGATAAGGATAAATGATGTAGAACAAATAAGATGATGCGATGCGGAAGTAAATTAAGATTTTTTTTTTTTTTTTTTGTGTTTGTTAGAAGTTGGCTTGACTCAAAAACAAGGCTAACTAATATTGAAAGAAAATATGCACTGAAAGAAAGCACAATTCAAAAAAGTAGATTATCAGAGTAATAAAGAAGTAGGATCGCTGGGGATTGAGAAATCCCTAGACCTAGGGTTTGCTCCTCTTTCAAGAAATAGACAAAGAGAGAAGTGAAGGTTTTATACCTGACTGTGATATCTCTCCTTGCTTCAATTGAAGGACACTCTCGAGCAGATTGTAGGATCCTTGGAGATGGGGTATCTTCGCAATGGATCCTTGGATTGTAGTCCTATGGCAAGGTTGGCCTTCTTCTCATACTCTAGATCTGGAAAAGATGAAGAACAAGATAAGGATGTAAGAAACTCAAGGAAGAGACCTTTACTTGGGATAGCTCCGGACTGCTCAAACTATGAAGATGAGGGAAGAGTATGGAGGTGGCGGTGGAAGATGGAGTGGATATAGGGTTTGGCTGGTAGGGCGGCGGCTTGCAGATGAAAAAGACCTAGGGCTTGATATGGTAGGCGATCGCTTGGAGAAGGAGATGGCGGCCTTGAATGAAGTGGGAATAGGGTTTAGGAATTTGGGTGTTGGCGGCTAGGATGATGAAAGGAAATTAGGGTTGGCAGCCAGGGATGAAAGCGGGGCAGGGTTTTGGTAACTTTGGAGATCTCTCACCTCCTCAAGGCTCCAATGGAACCTGGATTTACTCCCTCACGGAGCTCAACACTCAAAGAACTGCGGAAGAAGAGAACACAAGGTTGCTCAACACAAGAAAAGATTTCATTTACTCATTCTAATCAAAAGATTACATAAGGATCCAATATATAGACCTTGCAAGAGAAACAAAATTACATTACTTCCCATGTGGGACTAAACATTCATCCTAAGCATGAAAAACTTTCCCTTGACCAACCAGGCTTCTTTCCTTGGAGTGGGCGGCCTCAAATGCAAGGTGATGGCTTCATATGGCAGGTATGTGGGGCACCTCCTAGTTCTTCTCCTTAAGTCATGGGTTTTCCTTCCATGACTTGCTCTTTCTTGGAAGAAAATACTCATCTCATAGTCTTTCTCCCCAAGACTAGGCTCCTTCCATTCATAGCCAGGTACTTTAGGCAGGTGTGGGCGCCTACCTTGAAGTCCTCTCCAAGAAAAATCCCCTTCTCCTTTAGCTTGGTTACTTTTGGCAGCTTGTGGACGCGTTCCTTGACTTCTCCTAAGAAAATTTTCTTTCTCTCTTGGGCGTGGGGACCAGGGACACTGGGATGAAATGTGGTGCCAACTGGTCCTGGGAGTGTGGCTGGGAGTGTGGCGTCTACTTGCATTTGGCCTTGGAAGAAAAAATGATGCCCTAGGGAATGGCGCCAACCAGGACTTGACTTGGACTTAGACTGAGTCAACATGACTCAACAAAATGAAATGCAGACTCAAAGAAATAAAATAATCTAGTTGACCAGGTCAACCCTTATTACAAACCCTAATCTTCGAGCAAGGTCATTCAGAGATCCAGATGGAACCCTGAAGTCTTCTTCTGATTCTGGTGCCTGCACCTATTCTCCCAGGGTGGGAGGAACTCGACCTTGTCGAGTAAGGCTCAAGTTGGCTCTGGTATTTCTCCAAGAGATCTGGATCAAGCTCTTGTAATTCATCTCGGGAGATCCAAGAGTCATTTAAATCTGGCCTTCTTTGCCAGCGGACCAGGTATCTATGGTATCCTCGATTACGAGTAAAGATAACCTGATCGTCCAGGATCTTTTCAATCTGTTTTTTCCTCACTGGCCAGTTTGTTGGTGAACACACAAGGTTAGGTTCACTCTCAAGAACAGGATTAGGCTTAAAAGGCTCACTGGGAATCACAGCTGGCTCTCTATACTCTACTAGGTCTGTAATGTTGAAAGTGGGTCTAATGCCTAGTTCTGGAGGCAACTCGAGCACATAGGCATTGGATTCTACTCTCTTCACCGCTCTAAATGGTCTAGCTCCTCTAGCATGTAACTTTCTAACGGTTCCAGAAGAAACCATTCAGGCCTTAACCTAATCATTACATAGTCTCCCTCAACAAAAGTTTTGACTCGCCTTTGAGAATCAGCCAACTTCTTATAAGTTTCATTACTTAAATTATTTTGGCATGAATTTCTTTATGCAAGTTTTATATGCTGTGCAAAAACTTTAGCAGACTCGAAGACTCGTGTGTGGACTGGTAAAGGGGCTAGTCCAAGAGGTGTGTGAGGTTTGTACCAATTCACAATTTCAAATGGAGTCTTACCTGTAGACCTATTGACCGAGACATTGTATGCAAATTCAGTCCTAGGTAAGTACAAATCCCAATTCCTAGTGTTTTCACCAACAAGACATCTTAGCAGATTGCCTAAGCTACGGTTCACTACCTTGGTTTGGCCATTAGTTTGGGGATGATAGGCAGTTGAAAACTTAAGTTTTGTCTCTAACTTATGCCAAAGGTTTTTCCAAAAATAGCTGGTGAACCGGACATCCCTATCTGAAACAATTGTCTTAGGTTGGCCATGGAGTCTAACTATCTCATTAAAGAACATGATGGCTACCTTAGACGCATCAAAAGTCTGGGAACAAGTCAAGAAGTGGGCCATCTTAGAAAATCGGTCGACTACGACACAGATAGAGTCATGCCTCATCTGGGTCTTAGGCAAACCTAACACAAAGTCCATACTCACATCTTGCCAAGGACGATCTGGGACAGGGAGTGGGGTATAAAGGCCGGTGTTCTGTTTTCGCTGTTTGGCAACAGCGCAGGTCCGACACCTATCCATAATGTGTGCTACATCTCTTTTTAAGCTAGGCCAGAAAAAGTGGTCTTCAACAGCCAGGGTGGTCTTATCTTTTTCAAAATGGCCTGCTAGACCCCCAGCATGAATTTTCCAAATCAAAAATTTCCTAAGAGAAGTTCTAGGGATGCAACGCCTATTATTAAAGAACAGAAAGCCATCTAAAAGGGTATAATCCTTATGATCACTAGATGGTCCTTGAGCTAGATCCTGATACACAGTCTTAAAATCCGGACACGACTCATATTCCTCTTTGATCTGCTCAAACCCTACGACTTCAGCCCTAACAGAATTCAAAACAAAGATCGATGACTAAGGGCATCAGCTACTTTATTTTCAGTCCCAGCCTTATGTTTCAAAACAAAAGTATAGGTCTGGATATACTCTACCCACTTAGCATGCCTAGGATTAAGCTTCTTCTGGGAATTCAGGAATCTAAGAGCCTCATGGTCCGAAAACAGCACAAATTCCTGCAGTAGCAAATAATGTCTCCAATAACGCAAAGCTTGCACTATCGCATAAAATTCTTTATCATAGGTAGAATACCTAAGCTTAGCATCATTAAGTTATTCACTAAAGAATGCTACAGGATGATTCTCTTGGCTTAGGACTCCACCTATACCTACACCTGAAGCATCACAGGAAACCTCAAATACTTTAGAGAAGTCGGGTAACCTCAAAATGGGTGCTTGGGTCATCCTATCCTTAAGATCTAGGAAGGCTTTATGGGCTGCTTTAGTCTACTAAAATTTTCCCTTCCTAATATAGTCTGTGATAGGAGCAACTATAGCACTAAACCCCTTGATGAGTCATCTATATAAGGTAGCCAAGCCGTGGAAACTCCTAACTTCATGCACACTGGTCGGCTCTGGCCATTCTACTATGTATCTAATCTTCTCTGGATCGGCAGCCACGCCGTCAGGGATTACTACAAAACCAAGGAAGATAACTCTACTGGTCATGAATTCACACTTCTTGAGATTACCGTAGAGACTATCATTCCTCAAAACTTGGCAGACTTGTCTAAGGTGGGCTATGTGGTCTGCAAGGGTCTTACTATAGATCAGGATGTCATCGAAATAGACCACTACAAACTTCCCTATGAAAGCTCTAAGCACCTGGGTCATAATCCTCATGAAAGTACTAGGGGCATTGGACAACCCAAAAGGCATAACAACCCATTCGTAGATACCATCCTTAGTTTTGAAAGCGGTTCTCCACTCATCCCCTGGTCTAATTCTAACATGATGATAGCCGCTCTTGAGATCAATTTTGGAAAAAACCATTGCACCTGCCATAATATCTAGCTTGTCATCTAGTCTAGGGATGGGGAACCTATACTTGATTGTGATGTTGTTGATGGCACGACTATCAACACACATCCTCCACGTGCCATCTTTCATTGGGGTCAGTAGTGTTGGGACTGCATAAGGGCTAAGACTCTCTCTAATGAACCCCTTCCTCAACAATTCTCCAACCTGCTTTTGCAATTCCTCATGCTCAGATGGATTCATCCTATAATGGGGCAAGTTGGGTAAAGTAGCTCCTGGGATAAAATCTATGGAATGCTGGATATCCCTAAGAGGTGGAAGGTGGTCTGGCAGATCCTCGGGAAAAACATCCTCAAATTCTTCTAACAAAGGCCTAACTTCCTGAGGAGGCTCTGAGGGTGTAGGAGTCCTATGTTCCTTAGCAGTCAACATCCAAATGGGTGAACCACTATGAATTTTGTGTTCTAGATGCTTAGCACTAATTATGTTCACTCCAGTCTTCATCTCTTTGACCTTATTGGATCCTTTAGCTACCTTGTCCTTAGGAGGGACTGAATGGATTGTGATCTTTTCTCCATTAAAACTAAAGACACAGGTATTGGATTTTCCCAAGAGGGTGGCATCATGATCATATAACCAAGGTCTCCTAAGAATTATACTGCTCACCCCCATGGGTAAGACATCACACCAAATCTTCTCTTGATAGGATTGCATCTGGATTTGGACCTGACATCTAGACTGGATGGGTATAGAGGTAGAGTCTACCCAAGAAACCTTATAGGGGTTGGTGTGGGGGACTGGGGTTAAGCCTAACATTTTGATAGTGCTAGCAGAAATGGCATTCAAACAGCTCCCACTATCTATGATGATCTTACATACCTTATTCCCTAATTTAAGGAAAGTCTGTAAGATGTTAGTCCTACGCCAATCCTCCTGAACTCTACTCTGGGACAGGATGCATCTCACAATACCTAACTGGTCAAACTCTTTGGGTTCCTCCTCTCCTTCATACTCATCAACCAAGTTCATTCCGGCCTCATAAACTTCTTCAAATTCCTTATTGGGCCCGGAATTCTCTTCCTCTCCCTCTTCTATGTAAAGGGATCTACGTGGGCACTGGCTAGAAACATGACCTACCCTATGGCACTTAAAACAGGCTATATGGCTTTACACTGGCTGGAGATATGACCTGGTTTCTGAACTTAAAATAGGTGATACTAGAATTATGGGTTCTCTGGGTGTCAGGTGCCTTACCTTTGTCCATGGGCCTAGGGGTGGGAATACCCTAAAATGGTTTGCTAGGGTAACATGGCTAGGTCCATTTCTTGGGATTGGGGCACTAACCCTAGAAGGTATAGGTCCCCTTTGAAATTTCTCAGTGTTCAGTGCAATCTGATAGGCTTGGTCTAGGTCAGTAACCTCTCTCAGAAACAACTCCCTCTTAATGTCTTCCCTAAGTCCAGCCCTAAATCTAGACAAAGTGACCTCATGGGCTTCACTCACATCACATCTCATCAAGTACTCATCAAAGGTGGCTATGTAGTCTGAGACAGATCGGTTCCCTTGTTTCAAGGTTTGCCATTGGTCTAACAAATTCTGCTGGTATGAAATGGGTAGGTACTTATATCTAAGTTTCTCTTTCATACCCTGCCAAGTGGTTATAGGCTCTACATTTCGTCTTCTAGTGGTTAGCTCAAGGTTCCCCCAGTATAACCTAGCTTGACGCACTAACTTCATCTTGGCAAACTTGAACTTCCTTTCCTCATACATGGTATATCACTCAAAGTACTGGTCCATCTCACCCTCCCAATCAGAATACACCTTAGGGTTTAAGCTACCATCAAAAGTGGGTGCATCTAATTTGATGTTCCGGATGAACCTATCATCTCTATCTTCAGGCTCTGGGTCAGGCCTCCTATGATTTGGTTCAGGATCTCTTTATAAAGGTCTTCTAGACTCCAGGTGTGGGTGAGGTTGAGGCACATTAAAATCTGGGTCAGGAGTCCAATTCTGATGTCTAGGTTCCTCAAGTACTTGGACTCGATCCCTAAGCTGGGTAAGATCCTCATGGACTTGATCCCTAAACTGGGCAACAGTATCAGTCATATCCTGACTCAATTTGGTCATACTTTCGGTAAGAGTTCTAATCATGGCCTCTAAATCAGGTTGGGTTTGACCAGGTTGGTAGGGTACTCAGTTCCGGGTGGACATGATGATGCAAGCAAGCATACCAAATGATACTCGACTGAAATGACTACGGGATAACTAGACCTAGAGCCCAAACTAGATGCCCAATCAAAGTGGCAAGCTAGCCTGTAGTAACTCGGGACTCAGCCAGGTAGGTGTAAGGGGAGTGTTAGGTCCCTAATTGCCAATCCTAGACACCAATCAGTGATTGGCCAGGTTGGCAGACCAGCACACAAGCCCTTCGGGATAGAATCCCTGAACCACCATTCTAGACATTGAGCACGAAGCACACACAAAGTAACTAGACAAACTGACTCAACACTAGCCTAGACCTGACTAGTTGGTGTCCCTAGCCCACTAGGGCAAATTAGGGCTAATTAATTTAAGATTAAAGGCTTAGGTTTGAATGCATGGAAGGGGTTTGGGCTAAGGAGAGGGTCTCAATCCTTCCCTTATGTTGCAACTTTGGTGCCCTTAAGATAGATTCAACTTATGCACACTCAAATAAACAAACAACTTGCGGAAAATAAAAAAAAGCAGAACAGCAGTAGATTTGATCTCAGAAAATCCATAGAAAGTAATAAATTATTAAAATTTGATATAAATTACCTTCAATCATACGGGTTCCAGCAAAATAAGAATTACTTAATTTAAAATTTTCTGTAGGGAGAAACAATTTGAATAACAGGGCAGTTACTAGCAGAAAACAGAACGTGTGTTCCGTTTACAATCGCTGCCTCGAAGTTATAACCCAGCGACACCCCTACACACCCTAGGAACCCCCGTGGAATGGAAGGAGGAGGCTTGCGTCTCACTTGTTCCTAGGACCAGACGGCCATGGGAGTCTACTCCAGGAAGCAAAAGTAAAAAGGAACGAAAAAATAATCAAACAAGCAAGAACCCTGGACAGGGCTCTGATACCAAAAATGATGCAGAACAAATAAGATGATGTGATGCGGAAGTAAATTAAGACTAATTTTTTTTTTTTTTTTTTGTGTTTTGTTAGAAGTTGGCTTGACTCAAAAATAAGGCTAACTAAATATTGAAAGAAAATATGCACTGAAAGAAACCATAATTCAAAAGAGTAGATTATCAGAGTAATAAAGAAGTAGGATAGCTGGAGATTTAGAAACCCCCAGACTTAGGGTTTGCTCCTCTTTCAAGAAACAGACGAAGAGAGAAGAGAAGGTTTTATACCTGACTACGATATCTCTCCTTGCTTCAATTGAAGGACACTCTCGAGCAGATTGTAGGATCCTTGGAGATGGGGTATCTTCGTAATGGATCCTCGGATTGTAGTCCTATGGCAAGGTTGGCCTTCTTCTCGTACTCTGGATCTGGAAAAGATGAAGAACAAGATAAAGATGTAAGAAACTCAAGGAAGAGACCTTTACCTGGGATAGCTCCGGACTGCTCGAACTTTGAAGATGAGGGAAGAGTATGAAGGTTGCGGTGGAAGATGGAGTGGATTTAGGGTTTGGCTGGTAGGGCGGCGACTTGTAGATGAAAAGGACCTAGGGCTTGATATGGTGGGCGGTGGCTTGGAAAAGAAGATGGCGGCCTTGAATGAAGTGGGAATAGGGTTTTGGAATTTGGGTGTTGGCGACTAGGATGATGAAAGGAAATTAGGGTTGGCGGCCAGGGATGAAAGCGGGGCAGGGTTTTGGTAACTTTGGAGATCTCTCACTTCCTCAAGGCTTCAATGGAACCCGGATTTACTCCCTCACAGAGATCAACACTCAAAGAAGTGTGGAAGAAGAGAACACAAGGTTGCTCAATACAAGAAAAGATTTCATTTACTCATTCTAATCAAAAGATTACATAAGGGTCCAATATATAGACCTTGCAAGAGAAACAAAATTACACTACTTCTCATGTGGGACTAAACATTCATCCTAAGCATGAAAAACTTTCCCTTGACCGACCAGGCTTCTTTCCTTGGAGTGGGCAACCTCAAAAGCAAGGTGATGGCTTCATATGGCAGGTATGTGGGGCACCTCCTTGTTCTTCTCCTTAAGTCATGAGTTTTCCTTCCATGACTTGGTCTTTCTTGGAAGAAAATACACATCTCCTAGTCTTTCTCCGCAAGACTAGGCTCCTTCTATTCATAGCTAGGTACTTTAGGCAAGTGTGGGCGCCTACCTTGAAGTCCTCTCCAAGAAAAATCCCCTGCTCCTTTAGCTTGGTTACTTTTGGCAGCTTGTGGGCGCCTTCCTTGACTTCTCCTAAGAAAATTTTCTTACTCTCTTGGGCGTGGGGACCAGGGACTCTAGGATGAAATGCTCCACCAACTGGTCCTGGGAGTGTGGCTGGGAGTCTGGCGTCCACTTGCATTTGGCCTTGGAAGAAAAAATGATGCCCTAGGGAATGGCGCCAACCAGGACTTGACTTGGACTTAGACTGAGTCAACATGACTCAACAAAATGAAATGCAGACTCAAAGAAATAAAATAATCTGGTTGACCAGGTCAACCCTTATTACAAATGCTAATCTTTGGCCAAGGTCATTCAGAGACCCAGATGGAACCCTGAAGTCTTCTTCTGATTCTAGTGCCCGCACCAATAAATAAAAGGAAAAAGAACAAGTGCCCACATGCTATGAATGTAAGAAACTGGGGCACATTCATCAAGATTGTCCACTGTTAAAGAAATTTCTCAAGAGAAAGAAAAAGAAGGCGATGGTTGCCACATGTAGCGATAGCAAAGAATCCACCTCAACTGAAGAAGAAGAGACCACAAAAATTGCTAATCTTTGTCTAATGGGTCTTAAAGATGAGGTAACATCCCTTAAACCTCAATTAGAATTTACATTTGATGAATTGTGTTCTACCTTTCATGATTTATTATCTGAATTCAAAAAGGCTGGAGTAAAGATTTGATCCTTAAAGAATATCAATGATTCTTTTCTAAAGGAAAATGAAAAATTTCAGAAAAGAACAATATATTGTAAAAGAATTTACATGTCTTTTCCGAAAAGTTTAAAGCTTTGGAAACTGAAAATAATACATGTATTGACAAGAACAAAGCTTTAATTACTGAAAATAATTTGAAAAAGGAGGTTGAAAAACTCAAGCCACTTGTTGAAAAACTTATATATCTTCTAACAATATTGTGTTGATCTTAAAAAAATAAAGAATTTATGGAAATAAAGCTGGAATCGGTTTTAATTCTTCAATTTCAAATGGAATTTCAGCTACTACCTTATAAAATCAAAAGCTTATGTTCCAAAATTAATATCTCAAATGCTTCTGCAACAAATGTTTCTACTCCTAAAGCTACATTGTATGTTCCTAAGAGCTCAAATAGAAAATCTTTTATATCTGCATCTCATGCATCAACATCTAGAACTTCAAAATCTACATCTTTTCAGAATTCTAGAGTTGAATGTGTTGGGTTCGTGAACCAGTGCGGAAGCGTGGATTTCAAAAATTTATGAAACCAGGTCCGAACCCTAATCCCAAATCTCCTTATTAGCAATTAAAAACTATGACTACATGCATGTCCAAATTTAAACATTGTTTAAATACTAACCTCAGATTGCTATTACCAGTCTGATGCAGAAATGAACTCCAAATTGAGCAGCCTCTTGAACACACCAGGCGTCCACTTGTCCGCCCTCCGATGGTGATCCACACGGGCAGATGATCAAGACACTGACTCCTTAATTGGGTTCCTTCCAATCAAGTTCTACCCCAAGAACTTGATATATGGGCTATTGGCTAGGACTCCTCTAGCCAAACTGGGACTAAACCTTCTCTCTTAGCCTTCTCCTTGTCTTCTAGCAACTTTGGCCCCTTAAGACACTCTTGTCTTAAGAATAAGCCCTTGTCCTAAAATGAGACAAGGCTTGTCTTGGAGGGAGAAGAAAATTAAGACAAGATTGTCTTAATGTAAGAAAGAAAGGAGAGGCGCCTTCTTCCTTACCGTCGGAGAGTTTCTCTCTGACTCTCCTTCTGTTCTGAGATTCGACAGAGCCAAGGCTCTGTAAAGGAATCAAAGAGGAAAGAGAGGCGGGGGAAACAATCTTCTGGAGAGGGAGAGGGAAAATAGGAGCAAGGCTTCGCTGCAGAAAATCTGGAATAGTTTTTCTTCCTTCATCTTTATTTTACGATGAAGTCTTCTCCTTAAATAGGCGACAGAGAGGCGCCTACCCATCTGTAATCACCGTCTCATGCCCCTCTCTCCCTTCTCACGTCCTTTCCCTTCATCTCACGGCCCTTGAATTAATCTCACGGCCTTGGGATGGGAAGATGCAAGAAAGAGTCGCGAGAAAAAAAACACAGAAGGGCGCACGCAGAAGAGAAGAGTCGCGCCCCTTCGGTATTTCTTTCACAGTAATCCGTTTTTGAAGAGTCCACGCCTAGGTGGACTCTCTTTCATGCCTCTTCAGCCAAACACCGATCCCCTTTTTCTTTTCTCACGCAAAAATGCCCTTGGAGAGAGTCCACGCGCGCGTGGACTCTTCACCTTGCGCGCGCGCGTGGGAAGAGAGGGGAAGGGGTTTAGGCGATGTGGGAAAGGGGTTTAGCCTCTTAGGTTAGCCCAATTGCTAGCCTACTATTAGCCCAATGTCTTGAATCTTCAATTAGATTCAAACCGGAATGAATTTGGATCTAAAAAAGACCAAATCGGAACCCTAACTCGAATCCGATTCAAGTAGAAGCCATGGTTTGCAACACATGCTAGTGTGTTCATCTGCAAACGAGATTTAATTCCAAATTAAATCCTTGATTATCTATCCTAAGTGTGTGACCCATTGGGTTCCATACCTAGCTAGTAGTGGGTCCGAGTGCAAGTTGACCTAATTTGATCAGAACTCATTCTAATCGATTTAGGTCAAATCGAGCTAACTCGAGTTAGTCAATTAGGACTCCTCCTAATTAGTGATCCAATTAAACCATTTAATTTGATCAACCCACAAGACAAGATTGACGTCTAGCAACATGTCATGTCTACCTGGAAGATATGGAAATTCTGGTGAAATTCCAAAAATACCCTTCAGTGGAAAGTTCCCGGACAATTCGATCCTTCAATCATCTTGCATCCCGAATATAACTATGGATATGGAAACATGTCAAAACCAGCTTATACTCATTCCCAGCTCAGTCATACACTAATGATTCAATTAATTCGATATTAGAAATCATTTCTAATATCTGTACTTTGATCAAAGATTTCCTGAATCATCATCTGACTTAATTTGGCTGGATGCAATCTCCTCCTACTAGGAGTGATCAATTCCTTGTTGACCTACTCATTACCTTCATATACAATTCACCATACCCAGCATCAACCTCGTGCATGACCCAGTGTCATGATTGAGATTGAACCAAAGCATGGGTTCATGTACATAAGGTATTATGGCAGTCTCAGGTCATAGGACTACTTGTACAACTCCCACTATGAGAAACATCTATTGACATGCAGCTAAGGCTCCATTAGATGTTCTTAAACTGGATCTATTCAGTGAACTCATTCGCTAATGAGCACCCACATCCTTGTATTAGTGTCCCACACAAGTGACTGTGAGAGCAGTCACTCTTTTCAGCATACATAGGATGTGCCAGTCTAACCGGAAACCCTGATCCCCAACTCAGGGTTCCTTTGACTAGGAATATTCTAGATTAGGGTTTTAAGGCCTTAGATCTCACTGGTACGATCTCATCATAGCCCTAGGACCATAGCCCTAATCTATGGGTTTCATCATATAATGACACAGCGAATGATGAAAAAAATATTGCCTTTATTAACTTGTCAATTTACAATGGTCTGGGAGATACAAATATTGGCTTATAGGGCATAATCCTTTCAATCTCCCACTTGCACTAAAGCCAATCGCTCTTATTCTTTAACCCCATACAATCGAGGTGGCGATCAAACTCCCGCTGTGGTAGAGCCTTAGTGAATGGGTCTGCTATGTTGTTCTTTGTATCCACTCTATTGATGCAGACTTCTTATCTCTCAATTATCTTTCGGACAAGATGGAAGCGTCTCAGAATGTGCTTGGACTTGTGATGGGCTCTCGGTTCCTTAGCTTGAGCAACTGCTCCAGTGTTATCACAATAGAGTGGCACCGGGCTCTCAATCTCAGGAACTACTCCCAACTCTGTGATGAATTTCTTCATCCAGACAGCTTCCTTGGCGGCTTCACTGACAGCTATGTACTCTGCCTCGGTAGTTGAGTCAGCTACAGTCTGCTGTTTAGTGCTCTTCCAACTTACTGCTCCACCATTCAAGGTAAAGACATACCCTGAAATTGATTTACTATCATCTGGGTCTGATTGAAAACTAGAGTCTGAATAGGCTTCTAGTTTAAGATCAGACCCTCCGTATATAAGAAAAATATCCCTAGTCCTTCTTAGGTACTTAAGAATATTTTTCACAGCCTTCCAGTGATCCTCTCCTAGATCAGCCTGAAATCTACTGGCTACACCCAAGGCATATGCCACATCAGGCCTGGTACATAACATAGCATACATAATCGACCCTATAGCCGAAGCATAAGGTATAGAACTCATTCTATTTCTTTCTTCAGGTGTCTTAGGAGACATCCTCTTAGAAAGACGTATGCCATGACCAATAGGTAAGTAACCTCTTTTACTTTCCTCCATGCTAAATCTCTTTAGCACCTGATCAATGTACCTAGACTGGGATAAGCCTAGCATCCTTCTTGATCTTCTCTATAGATCTTTATACCCAGTATATAGGATACTTCTCCCAAGTCTTTCATGGAAAACTGTTTCGATAACCACACTTTGACTGATTGTAACATTGGGATATCATTCCCAATAAGAAGTATATCATCAACATATAGAACTAAGAAAACTATGGCACTCCCACTAGTCTTCTTGTACACACAAGGTTCATCCTCATTTTTGAAAAAATCAAATTCTTTGACTGTTTTATCAAATCGGATGTTCCAACTCCTGGATGCTTGCTTAATCCATAAATGGATTTCTTTAGCCTACATACCTGATTAAGTTTAGTCTCCAAGACAAAACCTTCTGGCTGTGACATATAAACCTCTTCCTCAAGGAAACCATTGAGGAATGCAGTTTTTACATCCATTTGCCAGATCTCATAATCATGGTATGCTGCTATAGCAAGCATAATCCGAATAGATTTGAGCATGGTAACAGGGGAAAATGTTTCATCATAATCTATTCCCTATTTTTGTCTGAAACCCTTAGCCACCAATCTGGCTTTATAAGTTTCAACTTGGCCATATGCCCCAATCTTCTTTTTATAGACCCATTTACACCCAATAGGGTTAATACCCTCTGGTGCATCAACCAAAGACCATACTTGGTTGACATACATGGAGTCCATCTCGGATCTCATGGCTTCCAGCCATCTGTCTGAGTCTCTACTCATGACTGCTTCCGTATAGGTTAGAGGCTCATCATTTTGAATGATTTGGGCTTCATTATTTTCAATTGTGAACCCATACCTCTCAGGTGCCTGTCGCACCCTATCAGACCTACGGATAGGAGTGTGTTCAGGTTCTATATTAACTATGTTGTTACTTGACTGAGAAGTGTCTATTTGTTGAATTTCATTAAGTTCGATATTTCTACCAGTGCCCTTTTGTAGGATGAATTCTTTTTCATAAAAGTGGCATGCCTACTGACCAAAACCTTTTGTTCAGTAGGGTGGTAGAACAGATATCCTATACTATCTCTAGGATATCCCATAAATAGACATTTGTCTGCTCTAGCATCTAGTTTATGTCCAAATTTTTTTTTACATAGGCTGGACATCCCCATATCTTAATATACTTAAGATTGGGCTTCTTACCTCTCCATAATTCATATGGAGTGCTAGAGACAGTTTTAGATGGTACTCTATTCAAGATATAAGTTGCTGTTTCCAAAGCATATCCCCAGAAAGAAAAAGGTAACTCCGTGAAGCACATCATGGACCGTACCATATCCAATAAAGTACAATTTCTCCTTTCAGCAACACCATTTAATTGTGGTATGTAAGGAGGAGTCCATTCAGAGATGATCCCCTTATCTTTAAGGTGATCAAGAAACTCAGTGGATAAGTACTCACCTCCTCTATCTGATCGGAGGATCTTTATACTTTTTCCTATCTGTTTCTCTACCATACTTTGATACTCTAAAAATTTTTCAAAAGCCTCGGACTTATGTTTCATTAGATACACAAATCCATACCTTGAAAAATCATCAGTAAATGTGATGAAGTATGAGTATCCACCATAGGCTTGAGTTGTCATAAGCCCACATACATCTGTGTGTATGAGTCCCAATAACTCTTTTGTCCTTTCTCCATGTCCACCAAATGGAGTCTTGGTCATCTTACCCATGAGACATGATTCACAAGTTCCTAATGACTCAGAGTCATAAGGATCAAAGAAATTTTCTTTGTATAACTTGTTAATCCTAGTCTCACTAATATGTCCAAGTCGACAATGCCAAAGTAAGGTATTGTTTACATCATCTCTTTTCCGTTTGTTAGAAACATGAAAAATATTGTCATTAGTGGAAAGAGTTAATAGACCATTGCAGAATATGCCATAACATATAATTTCATTAGATAAAGAAATTGAGCAGCCACTGCTCATTACATTCATAGTATATCCTTGTTTAAGTAACAAGGGTACAGATATGATATTTCTAATGATTTTTGGCATATAGTAACAATTCCTTAGCTCCAAGATCTTCCCTGAAGGTAACTTCAAAAATAAGTCCCTATAGCTTCTGCTTGGATGGGGTCCCCTCCAGCACCGTAGAGCTCAAAGTTACCTTCCTTCAATACTTTAAGCCCCAGAAGTCCCTGCAATGATTTGCAGATGTTATGACCATGGGCGGTATCCAACACCCAAGTATTTGAAATGAAAGAATCCAATGACAAAATAGTATGAACTTCTTTCATACCTTTTGGTGCCTCTGATGCACCAGGCTTCACACTTGCAAGGTAAACCTTGGAGTTCCTTTTCCAATGACCCGGCTTGCCACAATGAAAGCAGGTCATCTGTCCGGAGGCCTTCTTTCCTTTCTTCTTCTTAATGCCCCCTTTGGATTCATCCTCTTACTGGAACCCTTTTTGCCTGTCTTCTTCTTATCCACAAGAAGAACTGGAGCCTTATTTTTCTTTACATGGCTCTCTGCTGTCTTCAACATATTCAACAGCTCAGGCAAGGAAGAATTAAGTTTGTTCATATGGTAATTAAGAACAAACTGTGAAAATGACTCTGGGAGTGATTGCAAGATCAAGTCTTGATTCAACTCCCCATCCATTACAAAACCTAATTGACCTAATCGAGTGATTAGATCAATTATCTTTAATACATGGTCTTGTACTGATGTACCTTCTGTCATCCTTGCACGGAACAACTGCTTAGATATTTCATATCTAGCAGTTCTACTGTGTTCTCCATAAAGCTCTTTAAATTGAGCAGTATGGAGTTAGTATCCATGCTATCATGCTGCCTCTGCAACTCATTAGTCATAGAGGCAAGCATAACACACTTGACAGTAAGTGAGTCATTTTGCCACATATTATATGTGGTCTTCTCCTCTTGCGAGGCATCTTCCCTTGGTGGTTCAAAAATTGGGGTATCAAGAATATAGGAAATTCTTTCTTGACTGAGTACTATTTTTAAATTTCTCAGCCAATCAACATAATTAGGCCCAGTCAATTTGTTGGCATCTAAAATACTACGGAGTGAGAGTGAAGAGGCCATTTATCTACATTTAAACAAAGAACAATACATAAGCAAACAACCATGAAATGACAATACATAATTAAATTAGGACTTTAATTAATTATGTCTCCCACTATTTTATCGAGCATCATAACCCTCTATACGATGATCGAGAAAACCCTAATTAGTTTTTCTTAGTGGGGTTGAGATCCCAATCCCTTATAAAGGACCTTGTGTGTACACAACAAATCATATATAAGTTCATAGGTAGGAAAATCTCTCGAATTATAACCCGTACAATTCTCAACTTATCCCGGCCTCTAAAATATTAATAGCCTTGTGTATACACAAAAACTATAATATTTCAGTTAAGTAAGACCCTCCATAGCCATATAGTCATGACTTTAATAGTAATACCCTTGTGTGTACACAACAAAATATTACATTAAATCATGCCATAAACAAATAATTGTATTAGGCCAAAAATTGTGTTAGTCACCATATTAGGTCTTGTGTGTACACAACAAACCTAGTATAGATCGTAACACAATAATGACCTATCATGAAGGAAGGGCAATAATAGTATTTTAACACCAAGCATGTTAGTCAAGAATTAAATCAATCAGATCGGCCAGGCTAGTGGAAGAGATGTGGGGGTCCCCCCATTGCTTTTCTAGACACCAATTTAAAATTAGCCAGGTCAGACAACGGAACCAATTAAAAACCACGATTCACTTTACCTTCCCAGAACCACCTTTCTAGACACCGAAATGACTAATTATCCATCATGACTAATAATGCTTATCGTTTAACTATACTACCACTTAATATAATTTTAAGAGGGATTTATGCAATGCCAGCACATTCAATTAAAAGCTATCACATATATTAATACATGCTTTAAACTAAGCAAATATGTGAAATGTGTGCCATCATACTAGGACAACCATTTACCACATAATGGATATACCATTATGCCAGGGCAACCTTATTTCAGTATGATGGCTCCAGCGCTAATCATATCTCTAAGTCAATTAGGGTTTCTGTAGAAAACCCTAACTGGTGGCAATCATCAAACTCATGTTCAATCAAAGACATGTATTGTGCATCAATATAAAAACTTTAACATGATACTACATCATGAATTGAACTGCATAAGTTTTAATCCTAATAAGGAGGCTCTTATACCACTGTTGGGTTCGTGAACCAGTACGGAAGCGTGGATTTCAAAAATTTATGAAACCAGGTCCGAACCCTAATCCCAAATCTCCTTATTAGCAATTAAAAACTATGACTACATGCATGTCCAAATTTAAACATTGTTTAAATACTAACCTCAGATTGCTATTACCAGTCTGATGCAGAAATGAACTCCAAATTGAGCAGCCTCTTGAACACACCAGGCGTCCACTTGTCCGCCCTTCGATGGTGATCCACACGGGCAGATGATCAAGACACTGACTCCTTAATTGGGTTCCTTCCAATCAAGTTCTACCCCAAGAACTTGATATATGGGCTATTGGCTAGGACTCCTCTAGCCAAACTGGGACTAAACCTTCTCTCTTACCCTTCTCCTTGTCTTCTAGCAACTTTGGCCCCTTAAGACACTCTTGTCTTAAGAATAAGCCCTTGTCCTAAAATGAGACAAGGCTTGTCTTGGAGGGAGAAGAAAATTAAGACAAGATTGTCTTAATGTAAGAAAGAAAGGAGAGGCGCCTTCTTCCTTTACCGTCGGAGAGTTTCTCTCTGACTCTCCTTCTGTTCTGAGATTCGACAGAGCCAAGGCTCTGTAAAGGAATCAAAGAGGAAAGAGAGGAGGGGGAAACAATCTTCTGGAGAGGGAGAGGGAAAATAGGAGCAAGGTTTGCTGCAGAAAATCTGGAATAGTTTTTCTTCCTTCATCTTTATTTTATGGTGAAGTCTTCTCCTTAAATAGGCGACAGAGAGGCGCCTACCCATCTGTAATCACCCTCTCACGCCCCTCTCTCCCTTCTGACATCCTTTCCCTTCATCTCACGACCCTTGAATTAATCTCACGGCCTTTGGGATGGGAAGATGCAAGAAAGAGTCGCGAGAAAAAAACACAGAAGGGCGCGCATAGAAGAGAAGAGTCGTGCCCCTTCGGTATTTCTTTCACGGTAATCCCATTTTTGAAGAGTCCACGCCTAGGTGGACTCTCTTCCATGCCTCTTCAGCCAAAACACCGATCCCCTTTTTCTTTTCTCACGCAAAAATGCCCCTTGGAGAGAGTCCACGCGCGCGTGGACTCTTCTCCTTGTGCGCACGCGTGGGAAGAGAGGGGAAGGGGTTTAGGCGATGTGGGAAAGGGGTTTAGCCTCTTAGGTTATCCCAATTGCTAGCCTACTATTATCCCAATGTCTTGAATCTTCAATTAGATTCAAACCGGAATGAATTTGGATCTAAAAAGACCAAATCGGAACCCTAACTCGAATCCGATTCAAGTAGAAGCCATGGTTTGCAACACATGCTAGTGTGTTCATCTGCAAACAAGATTTAATTCCAAATTAAATCCTTGATTATCTGTCCTAAGTGTGTGACCCATTGGGTTCCATACCTAGCCAGCAGTGGGTCCGAGTGCAAGTTGACCTAATTTGATCAGAACTCATTCTAATCGATTTAGGTCAAATCGAGCTAACTCGAGTTAGTCAATTAGGACTCCTCCTAATTAGTGATCCAATTAAACCATTTAATTTGATCAACCCACAAGACAAGATTGACGTCTAGCAACGTGTCATGTCTACCCGGAAGATATGGAAATCTGGTGAAATTCCAAAACTACCCTTCAGTGGAAAGTTCCCGTATAATTCGATCCTTCAATCATCTTGCATCCCGAATATAACTATGGATATGGAAACATGTCAAAACCAGCTTATACTCATTCCCAGCTCAGTCATACACTAATGATTCAATTAATTCGATATTAGAAATCATTTCTAATATCTGTACTTTGATCAAAGATTTCCTGAATCATCATCTGACCTAATTTGGCTGGATGCAATCTCCTCCTACTAGGAGTGATCAATTCCTTGTTTACCTACTCATTACCTTCATATACAATTCACCATACCCAGCATCAACCTCGTGCATGACCCAGTGTCATGATTGAGATTGAACCAAAGCATGGGTTCATGTACATAAGGTATTATGGCAGTCTCAGGTCATAGGACTACTTGTACAACTCCCACTATGAGAAACATCTATTGACATGCAGCTAAGGCTCCATTAGATGTTCTTAAACTGGATCTATTCAGTGAACTCATTCGCTAATGAGCACCCACATCCTTGTATTAGTGTCCCACACAAGTAACTGTGAGAGCAGTCACTCTTTTCAGCATACATAGGATGTGCCAGTCTAACCGGAAACCCTGATCCCCAACTCAGGGTTCCTTTGACTAGGAATATTCTAGATTAGGGTTTTAAGGCCTTAGATCTCACTGGTACGATCTCATCATAGCCCTAGGACCATAGCACTAATCTATGGGGTTCATCATATAATGACACAGCGAATGATGAAAAAAATATTGCCTTTATTAACTTGTCAATTTATAATGGTCTGGGAGATACAAATATTGGCTTATAGGGCATAATCCTTTCAGAATGTTATGCATTCAAAGGGTTAGGACAAAGTTTTTCAATACAATATCTTTAGAAATGTCAAGAGTAAAGTAAGAAAAATCTGGGTTCCCAAAGGAACCACCTTCGCTAACCTACAAGGATCAAAGTTAGCTTGGGTACCTAAAAGAACTTCTTGATTGTCTTGCAAGAATGTCTTACAGCCCAAAATTAAAGAAAAGATGGTATCTCACAGTGTCTGTTCAAGGCATATGACGTGTGACAAGGATCAATTTATTATCCTGGAGATGAAAGAAGAATGTATGGTTACTTTCGGAGATAATGGCAAGGAAAAAATAATCAGAATTGGTAAGATCAAAATAACCCCCTATACTTTTATTGAAAATGTATTGCTAGTAGATAAATTGAAGCATAATTTGTTACGTATCATTTAATTATGTGATAAAGGCTTCAAGATTATCTTTGAATCATCTATGTGTATTGTAATAAACTCTCTTAATTCTAGTAATAAGTTCATTGGATATAGACAAGAAAATATTTATGTGGTAGACCTTAATGATCTTGCCATGTCAAGTAGTCCCAGTCTAGTTGCAATGAATGCTAAGACCAAGGAGTCTTGTTTACATTGGTATAGATGATTAGGTCATGCTAGCATGCATACTATTGCCAAGTTAATTTTCAAAAATTTAGTTAGAGGCATGCTTAAGTTTAAAGTAGACTTTGATCATGTTTGTGATGCATGCCAAATGTGTAAACAAACTAGGAGGAGCTTTAAACCCAAAAATATGATTTCGACTACTAATCTTTTTGAGCTACTTCACATAGACTTATTTGGACCAACTAAGACCACAAACCTAGGAGGTATGAAATATGCTTTTGTGATAGTAGACTATTTTTCTTGATTTACTTGGATTTTGTTTATTACTCACAAAGATGAAACCTTTAAAGTATTTCAAAAATTTCACAAAAAGATTTCAAATCAAAAAAATCTTTCAATTGTTTCAATTAGGAGTGATCACGGCACCAAATTTGAAAATCAATTTTTTGATGATTATTGCACAGAAAATAGCATTGATCACAACTTCTCCGCTCCTAGGACACCGCAACAAAATGATGTTATAGAGAGAAAAAATAGGACTTTGGAAGAGATGGCCTGAATAATGTTATGTGAAGGCAATCTTCCAAGATACTTTTGGGCAGAAGCAGTGAACACTACTTGTTACATTTTGAACCATGTTTTGATCCATCCTATTTTGAAGAAAACCCCTATAAGCTTTGGAATGAAAAGAAACCCAATATGAATTATTTTCATGTATTTGGTTGTAAAAGCTTTGTGCTTGACAATGGTAAAGATAATCTAGAAAAATTTGATACTAAATTAGATAAAGCAATTTTTCTTGGTTATTCATTACATAGCAAAGCATATAGAGTATTTAACAAAAGATCATCTATTGTAGAAGAATCAATGCATGTTATTTTTTTATGAAACTAACCCTTCACCTTCTAAGAATGAAGTGTGCATAGACAATGATATAGGTACAATTCAAAAAGAAATGAAAGATATGAGCATAAAGAAAGACCAATCGAAGAAGGAGAAGAAATGGTAAGTAAGGATCATGCTGATCTACCAAAGGAATGGAGGTAGTAACTTCTCATCCAAAAGAATTAATTATTGGTGATCCTTCACAAGATATTAGGACTAGGTCATCATATAGAGATGCACATGATTACCTAGCCTTTGTATCATAAATAGAACCTCATACCTTAGAAGAAGCTGAATCTAACACTGGATAATGGTCATGAATGAAGAACTAAACTAGTTTGAAAGAAATAAGGTATGGACATTAGTAAATAGACCTTTAGACCATCCAATCATATGAACCAAATGGGTCTATAAAAATAAGTTAGATGAGCAAGGAAATGTAGTAAGAAACAAAGCTGGATTCGTGGCTAAGGGATATAACTAAGAAGAGGGCATTGATTTTGATGAAATATATGCACCTGTAGTAAGGCTAGAAGCCATTAGATTACTTCTTGCATTTACTTGCTACATGAATTTCAAACTTTTTCAAATGGATGTAAAAAGTGCATTTCTAAATGGATTCATTTCTAAACAAGTTTTTGTAGAATAACCACCAGGTTTTGAAGATCATGTTTTTCCAAATCATGTATTTAAATTGAACAAAGCATTATATGGTTTGAAACAAGCACCTAGAGCTTGGTATGATAGACTTAGCACTTTCTTGATTGTAAATAATTTTTCAAGAGGAAATATTGATAAAACTCTTTTCATCAGGAAGAAAAATAATGATTTATTAGTTGTACAGATTTTTATTGATGATATTATATTTGTTGCAACTAATGAAGCTCTTTGTAAAGAATTTGCTAAGTTAATACAGGAAGAATTTGAAATGAGCCTAATAGGTGAACTGAACTACTTCCTTGGACTTCAAGTAAAACAAACAAAGGAAGGAATCTTCATCAACCAAGCCAAGTACATCAAAGAAATAATCAAAAATTTTGGTATGGAGTTAAGCAAACAAATGAACACACCCATAAGCCCATCTTGTAGATTGGACAAAGATGAAAATGGGTCCAATGTTGACCAAAGCTCTATAGAGGTATGATTGGATCCTTATTATATTTAACTGCAAGTAGACCTGATATCTTGTATAGCGTATGTGTATGTGCTAGATTCTAATCTAATCCTAAAGAATCACATATGCTTGCTGTTAAAATAATTTTTAGATATTTGAAAGGTAGAAGTAATCTAGGTCTAAGATTTTCAAAACATTCTTCATTGAATTTAATTAGATTTTTGGATGATGATTATGCTGGTTGTAGAATTGGCACATGCCAATTTCTAGGGTTGAATTTAATCTCATGGCACTGTAAAAACAAAACTTGATAGCACTTTCTACAACTGAGGCAGAGTATGTTATTGCAGGGAGTTGTTGTGTACAAGTGTTATGGATTAAATAACAACTAATAGACTTTGGTATTACACTATGTAAAATTCTAATCAAATGTGATAACACAAGTGCTATAAATTTGACAAAAAGTCCAATTCAGCATTCTAGGACTAAACACATAGAAATTAGATACCATTTTATTAGAGATCATATTTTGAATGGTGACATTGAACTAGAATTTATCCCAACTGAGAACCAACTTGCTAATATTTTTACTAAGCCACTTAATCAAGATAGATTTAAATTACTTGGAGGAGAAGTAGGTCTTTGTGATCCTTTCTAAATTCTCCTAACCTGATTCCTTCAAATTTAAGGAAAAATTATCTAGAAAACCTCCTACATCAATTTAAGCTCTTTAAACAACTTTCCTTGAGATTTCATCAAATTAATTTCAATTTATGAATCATTGCAACTTTTGTGGAATGTTTTTGTTCAAGTCGACTCGAACAATTTGGCTCTGGTCGAGCCAACTTGAATCTCTGTTTCTTCTGAGTTTGCTCTGGATGAGCCAACTCGGATGATTTTAGGGCAAACCTAGCCGACTCGGATATCGTATTTATATTTTTTAATAGAGCCGAGTAACTTTTTCTAATTTTTCATTTTCTTCATTTTGACTCCAAACCCTAACATTCCACTCGAAACAAAATCTAATCCTCCAAAATCCTATTCCTAAAGCATTAATTTCTTCATTCTTGCCAAAATTGTTGCAATGGCTCCTAAGACAGCTGTGGGAAAGAGATCAAAAAGATTTACACCGTTTATAGAAACTAAAAGAAGGTCAAAATGTCGGTAGGAAGAGCCGACTCAAACAGTGGAAGAACAAGGGGAAGAAAGAGAACTGTTGGCCACTGCTCCATCTCCAAGACAGGTAGCTTTTATGACAAATCGGCCTGTTACTAGTAGTAGATGCATCATTTTCAACTTTCTGGAAGAAATTGGATTAAAAATCGAAGATTTAATTGAAGCACAAGGTTGGACATACTTCTGTTCTTTAAATATTTCTACTTATCCAACACTTGTTAGAGCATTTATGAGAACCCCAGACTAGAACCCCATCATATTGAGTCTACTGTCAAGGGTAAAAGGGTTATAGTCACACAAGAAAGGCTCAGCTCTATTTTGGAAATGCCTGTTGAAGAGGTTAAACATTTGGTTTTAAAGGACAGAGAAAGACCATAAAAGCAATTTTGGGTAGAACAAATATTGATGGAGTAGGAACCGTAATGGCTAACACTCTTTCCCTAGAGATGAGACTACTCCATAGTTTTATTAGTATGATTTTTCTTCCAAGAACAGGAGATTTGATTGGGTAAGTGAGCATGACTTGAGCTTCATGGAGCACATTATTCAAGGGGAGTCACTCAACCTACCCTATATAATGCTAATGCAGATGAAAGAAGCTGTTAGAAAGGTTAAGGCTTGTCTACCCTATGAAATGGTTCTAACTTTATTATTTCAAGCCTCCAGGATCAGTTTGGAAGGGGAAGATGGTAAACTCCTCCATCACATTGATACCTACACAGCTAAATCACTCCTTAGAATGGGTTATATATATAGTGAAGGAGTGTGGAAGAAGAAAGGGACTGAAGAAAGAGCAATTGCAGCCTCCTCCAGCAACAGCAGCAGTTCTGAGGATGACAGTGAAGACCTTCCAAGGGAGATCTCTATTGTAGGACCATCAGTACCAATGGAGACTGATGTGACCGGATCACTGACGTAAGGAAAGGAGCCTGGCGTGGACTCCACATTGGACGCCACGCGGGATTACTACCACGGGCCCCTTCACCGGGTTGAGCTCCCCGATGCCAACGGGGCCGCCCGTCGAAGCCGGGCTCAGTCCTTCGCCAGGTCGGTAACCGTCAGGTCGAGATGCCTAGGTCGGAGCCGAGCTCAAACCCCACCAGAGGCAGACCTTTCGAGCCCGAGGTCAGGTCCCATGGTCCGGAGTCGAGCTCAAGCCTCCTCCGCCACGTGGGATCCCTTCGAGGCTGGGTCCCCTGGCCTGGGCATGCCCCATCCACCTCAGCCAGCCCGAGCTCGATCAAGGATGGGCCACTCTGGCCTGGTGCCGAGCTAGGCCCCTCTCCGCACAGCCGAGCCGCCGCATGGTTAGTCCCATACAAGTGGGCCCCATCTTTCCAGCTCGGCCGTCAATGCAAATTAAGGTGCCAAACGTCAAAGAAGCAGCACCTCCCATCCGAAGACGGTGGCGAGCCTCCCGAGGATCGTACGACAGCACCCGCCATATCACTATTAATGCCCACAGCCATCATTCATCCCAGGAAGAAAGGAAGCTCATATTAAGGAACTATGCCCCCTACCGGCTTGCTGTACGACCGGGAAAAAGACACCAAGGAGTGCGATTCCCAAGAGCGGTGGCGCGATAGTCGAGGCCCTGCCAGGCTTCCAGGAAGGGCAAATCGAAGGAATATCAGAGGCTTATGGAAGCTTTCCCAGATACCTAATAAAGAAGGCGTACCATTCATGGCACGATATCACGTCATACCCATTTGATGACATGGGAGAACCCCAAGGACCCAGCCAGTATAAGCAAAGAGGAGATTCCAGTTATCCCATTTATCCCCTCTATTCCTAGTTTATTTCCTTCTTATCCTTGATTTATCCTCTATATATTCCTATCATCTTCTACCTCCATTCATCGTGCAGGACTTCGATTTTTTTCCATCCTGTCCCGGATCCGCCATGCTCGACCACTGGCGATCCCCAATGGCCGTCCACCTTCCCTCGCGATGATCTCGTGGGAATGCCGGGGAATCTCATGAAATTGCCCACGACTGTCCATCCCTGCGGCTCCGTCCATGGCCGTCCGCCCCTGTGGCTCTGCCCATGGCCATCCACCCCTGCTGCTCTGCCTCTCTCCCCCGCATTGCTATCCGTCACTGCCCGAGCCGTCTCCACCGAACCTCTGCCGGTGAAGCCCATCTCCAAACCTCCGTGTTGCGCCCCTCTTTCCCATGACCACCGCCCAGCCGCCATCAATGCCGATTGGATCCCACTGGATCCACCAACCTATCCGCCCTCCACCTTGCCCATGAGCATCGTTGACCCCTCCGTCGCCACCCACGAGCTCGATGTCAAGGTCCACATCCTCCGCCCCATTACACTCGATCCCCTGTTCCACGTTCACAGGAGATGGAGTTGCATAGATCCTGATGCAGAAGCAGCTTTGCACGGATCTCAAAGCTACTGGTTTAAGATTAAAAATAAATAAATAAATAAAATAAAAAATAATAAATAAAAAAAATTTTCTTGTATGGGTCTTAAATCTTGTAAGCCTATAAAAGGCATCCCCTCTTATATTTGGTAAAAAAATGAAAAGGAATTTTTGAAAGGAGTTTCTTGGTTCTGCCTCCATGAGGAGTGGGCTTGAAGCCCGTCTTGCCTTCGCCTTCGGGCATCGAGGGGATTGAGGCCCTAGTTATCCCTATTCCACCTTCTCTACCACCCTCATGTCCCTTGTGATTCACCTTAACAGCTCCATTAGTGAGGTGGGTGGGATGCCCTAGAGGTGTGAGATCTCTTTGTATGGCTCCATTAGTGAGGTGGGATACCCTAAAGATGTGAAATCTCTCCATGAGTGTGAGTCCCAAAGTTCATGAAAGCCCCGACCCTTGTCTTCCATCTCCATTGTTCCTTCACCATCCCATTACAAAAAAATAAAACAAAAAAAAGGTACCCTAATCTAGGTGACTTCTAGGCTCACCGATCGATCCTCCCGCCCCCACCTATCCCACATCAATTTGGTATCAGAGCGGGAGAGGATTAGGGTTAGAAAAAAAAAGAGAAAAAAAGAAGAGAAAAAAAAGGGAGAATAAAAAAAAAAATTGCAGCGAGCCTGACTCGAAGGAGTCGAGTTTTCTCCACCCCAGGAGAATGATGGGAACACCAAAACCCATTCGGGTTTTTTATCTTTTCTCCCCGATTTTATTTTATAATTTTTATCCAATTATCCCATTTATCCCCTTTATTCCTAGTTTATTTCTTCTTATCCTTATCCACGATGTATTATCATTATCATCTTCTATCCCAGACTTCATCGCCCAGAACTTCCATTTTTTTTCTCACCGGTCTCGGATCCGCCACGCTCGACCACTGGCGACCCCCGATGGCCGTCCACCCCTATGTCTTCACCCATGGCCGTCTGCCCCTGTAGCTCCGCCCCTCTCCCCCGCACCGCCATCGACGTCGATTGGCTCCCACTGGATCCGCCAGCTTGTCCGCCCTCTGCCTTGCTCGCGATCATCACCGACCCCTCCGCCGTCGCCCGCGAGCTCAACATCGAGGTCCACAACCTCTACCCCATTCCACTCGACCCTTGTTCCACGGTCACAGGAGATGGAGATGCACAGATCTTGATGCAGAAGCAGCTCTGCATGGATCTCATGGCTACTAGTTTAAGATTAAAAGTAAATAATAAATAAAATAAAATAAATAAATAAATAATAAATAAAAACTTTTCATGTATGGGTCCTAAGTCTTGTAAGCCTATAAAAAGGCATCAACTCTTGTATTTGGTAAAAAAATGAAGAGGAATTCTTGAAAGGAGTTTCTTGGTTCTGCTTCCGTGAGGAGTGGGCTTGAAGCCCGTCTTGCCTTCGCCTTCGGGCATTGAGGGGTATGAGGCCCTAGTTATCCCCATTCCACCTTCTCTACCACCCTCATGTCCCTTGTGATTCACCTTAATGGCTCCATTAGTGAGGTGGGTAAGATGCCATAGAGGTGTGAGATCTCTTCGTACGGCTCCATTAGTGAGATGGGTGGGATGCCCTAGAGGTGTGAGATCTCTCCGTACGGCTCTATTAGTGAGGTGGGATACTCTAGAGGTGTGAGATCTCTCCATGAGTATGAGTCCTAAAGTTCATGAAAGCCCCGACCCCTGTCTTCCACCTCCATTGTTCCTTCACCACCCCATTACAAAAAAAAAAAAAAAAAAAAGGGTACCCTAATCTAGGTGACTTCTAGGCTCATCGATCGATCATCCCCCCTCACCTGTCCCACATCAGTAATATTGGGTTGTGGACCAAGGAGCTTGGTTGCGCCGAACCACTATAATTTGCTTGTGTTTGTATTGTGCCTTTCTTATTTGATTACGCTTCTGCATTCTATTTTCCTATCACAGCACTTGACACTTATAAGGGATTTTCAAAGAGTGGATTATTGCCTGAATTATTTAAATTCCCAATTCACCTCCCTCTTGGGAAAGCCACCTGGGCAACAATGGCTTTCGTACTTGTGACCTCAGCCTTGGCCTCCTGCTCTAAGATGTATGCCCTAATATCAATTACCTTGCAAAGGTGTTTGGTGGGCATCGACGCTTCCAAAAGCATCACAACATCCTAAGGAGAACTACAAGCAATGAATGCACAACACAAGGAATAGAAGACGAAATAACATTCCATTAGATTTAAAAATATTTTTTTGTAGCATCCAAGAAAGAAAATTACAGCGATGAAAATTCAAAGCCCAAAGAAAATAAAAGTTACAAGGTTTTAATTTCCAACCTCCTGGGGATCGGTAGTAGAAGATGGCTTAATTATGGCAGTGGGATCTGATGGGGTGGCTTCACCCATAGCTGGGAGTTTAGAGGCCATCAACTTAGTAGTGACTATCATTACAAGAAAATGAACCTTTGGCAAAGACATTTTCCTTGCCAAAAGTCAAAACATCCTAGCCAAATACTTTTGACGGGGATCAAAAGTCTTTGTTAGGTCCTTGTCCTTATAGCCATTGTCTATTATTAAGATGAGGACAAATAGAATCCTTGCCAAAGTTAATTCATTGGCAGGGACAAAAATCCTTTCCAAAAATCTTTCTTTTAGGTACGGACAATATAATCCTTATCAAAAGTTGATTTATTAATAAGGATAAAAATTCTTACCAAAATGAAAAACATTTTTATCTTTTTTTAATAAAAAATAATTATTTATAAATATTTAATATTTTGGCATGGATAGCCAAGCTAAAAATTGAATATTTAATTTTTAAAAAGATAGTCCAAGCTAAAAATTAACTATTCAACTTTTTGGCATTTGTTGCCGTCAAGATTGCCATGGCCTATAGCTCTGACATGGTGCAGACTCATCAGGCTCCCGTTGGATGCTCGGTCCCCTTTGGCATGCCCCATAAAAAAGAGGAGTCCCAGGCCAGGGATTTTGATGGGGACACTTCGATGATCATGTCAGTTTAGGATGATCAAGGGGAATAGAATCTTTGTGGCAAAGAGCTTGGGGACTCTCCGCTAGAGGATGAAAGTTGAATTGAAATGGAAAGATAGGGTAGAGTGGAGATCAGAGAATTGAGAGGTTCACTTGGCTAGCTCCTTGCCCGTGTGCTCTTTGAGTCTTACCAATTGCCTCTCTCCCCTTTTGGGATCTTTTCTTATATTTTTATATAAGTAGGAGTGGCCCAAACCAAGCCTGGGGCTTCATTGAGATGTCCCTTTTCTTGTATCTCTTTCAGAGGGATTTTTCTTTGTCTGTAGCCTCATCCCTATCAGACTGGTCCTCTGGAAGAGATTCTTCTATTTGGGGGTGATCACCGACATAGTACAGATCTTATCCCTCTAGTGGTGTGATTTCCCTTGGGAGGGGCGGGCACCGTGCCGCTGAGCCCCGAGCCATGGTAGAGCATTTCATTCTAGGAGGGACCATCGGTATGTCATAGGGCATGTGGCCTTAATGGAATACTCTTCATGGAGAAAGCTCAGGTTTCGTGTCACCAGGATCAGTGTCCTCGGTTGCACGATTATTGGCATGGCGATGCACCACAAGGTGTGGAGCATGGCGGGTCATGCATTGTGCAGGACATGTAGGTGGCGTGTTGCAGGATTTGAATTTCCCAGAAGGGTGTGTGATGGGGACATTAGATCATACATAGACTTCAAGCTTCATTTTGTTCTCTAAGTCATATGTTGGTCAATTTTGAGTCCTATAATGAAATTTAATTTTAAGTCCTGTAATAAGTTAGTCCAACAATTGAGTCCTGTAACAAGTTGAGGCGAGAAGTCCAGTTGAGTTGTCTCAACCTCATGAGTCCTTAAGTGTATTTGAGTCCTGTAAGTTTGCTTCTACTCAAGTTTTGTATAAGAGAAGGATTACCAGACCAGAACATTTACCATGCTACTCCACCAGAACTGAGTTCAAGTACCTAGACCATTGCCAGGCCCCTCCTAGCTATGCCGCCCAGGAGGTGGGCCTTTAGGATGCCAAGCCCAGGTGGAGCACCCTTCCAGATTGGCGCCCTACCAAGTATCAGCACCTAGGCCTTGGCACCTTGCCCTGGCCCACTAAAGCTAGCACCCCCTCCCAAGCCCCTTCATGAGTGGCGCCCCATCTAACCCAAGTCCAAGCCCAGAAGGGAGTGGAAAACTCAAAGCAGCCCAAGAGGATTTCATCCCAGCCCATGCCCATGGAGAAAAGTCAAAGCTTCCAAGTTCTACAAGGAGTCCAATGACCATGTCCTACTAGAATTTAGGCCTCCTAATTTCAATCAAACTTTGTACTCGTAATTATAGTTAAACCTTGTACTCTTTGTCCCATACAAAACTTGTAATCCAATTTTGATAAGGAAAGGGCACTGGGTGAATCTATAAATACCCCACCCCTCCCCCTTTTGTAAAATAATCTCTTTGCATGAATTAAAACTCTGGTGAATATTCTTGTGACAATTATGTTCTTTGGAAGTGTGTGTGAGATTTGAGTGCCCTAGCATTACAAACACTAGCCGTTGCCAATCCAAGCAAGAGTCCAAGAAGCCCACCATCAGCCCTCCAAGATCCAGATGCCCAAAGCTTCATCAAAAGCCGTCAACCTCTGCAACCTCTCTTCCACCCAATCTTCTTGTTTCCATCCTGTTTAGTATTTTTCTGATATTCTATATCACTAACCCTTGACGTTTGCAGGATCCCTCCAGTGCCACCCCTCTGGATGAATTCTTCTTTGCCCTCGAACGAAGCTGATAAAAAGTCGACGGATCTGTGAGAAAGTGACCATATCATCCAGGTACCGATCTGAGCATAGCGATCTCTTTTACAGCTACTAGAAATCATTACATAGTATGTTAAATCTAATTTCCATCTCGTTTTGTCTATTTTCTTGAAGTTGAACATGCTCCTAATAGACCTTCTTATATCTAGGATCCTAATTTTATTTTCTTTTTGATTGAACTAGCATGTGGGTAGAATGCTAATTGATACGGGATAACCCTAGCCTAATCTTGCCTAGTTTTGGGAATAAAATTATAAAAAAAATATAAAGCTATTTGCTTGGTTTAATCTTATTTTTCTCATGTTCATTACTTGCATATCATCCTGCATCATTTTAGAATCCCGTCCCTCATCAATTTTGGTATCAGAGCATAGTTTAGGGCATGTTCATGCATCATAGTCTAGATTTCTACATGCTGATTTCTATGTAACAAGTCAAAACATAGGATTGTTTTCCCCATCAAAAATCTTTATTTTTCTTTGATTTTCACCATAATTTATCTCTGTTTTGTCTTCTATTTTCTGTGATTTTTGAGGAATTTCTCATATTTAAACAGTTCATCAAAAAAATTCATAATTCAAACCCTAACTATTGTCTAAAATTTCTGCACTGCTGAATCCTGTGTTAGGAGTCCACACATTGATCTATTTCACCATCTTAGGTATTTTATTATTCTTTGAAATTTGCATCACATCACCTCTGTTGAGTCCTCTATTTTAATAATATTTTTATTAAATTTTAAAGAGACTAAAATTACAAAAAAATCTACATATTAGAAACCCTAACTAGAATCCTAGGTTTTCTGCAAATAGTTTAAAACCCTAGGTTTTTCATCATCATACCATTTTTATTTTGGATGAAATTTGGTAGGAATCATCAACACACATCATTCTTGGTCTATAAGTTATTTAGAATTTTTATACATTGAAATCCATGCTAACCTCTGCATCAAATAGACCCATAATTTCAGATTCTATGATTTCTGCACACTTGACTTAACCTACCCTAATCAACTACCAAACCCACCCAATCTAAGCCAAATTTGTTTACTAACTTAGCCAACATAGATTTAACTTGCCACCTCATAAAAAAAATAATAATAAAATATTTTTTATTTTTCTAATTGTTATTAGATTGCATTAGGGCTCATCGATTGTCATCATCTCATTAAATCAATCTTAAGGGAAATTTCCTATCTCAGATCAGGGCAGGAGGTCATTACCTGTCCTGAGCCTAAAACCACCAATTTGCATACGTACCCAACTTTAATTAAAATTAACTAGCAACCTAATTTGATCTAGTGAGCTAGGGACACCAATAGGTCGGGTCCGAGTTGTGTGGGTAAACTAGTGCATTCAATTTCTCAACTATTACTAAAAACTAGTGTATAAGGCTAGAGGTCCAGAGGTAAATGCCCTAAGTGGACTGGTGGTTTTTAATTAGGACCCTATCATAGGCAAGGGGAGCCTCCCACCACCCCACCTTTTACCTGGCCAGTGGAAGGATTAGTTGCTGAGTTGAGTGTAAGTTGAGTCGACCCGTTACACTTTAACTCTAGGTCTAGCAAACTGTAGTACATAATACCCTTGTGTGCTTGACTGCATCATAATACCTTGATTGATTGATTGCATGACCACTAGGTTAGGAACCCAATACCAATGGTCAAAACCCCAACCCAGTTCAACCTTGGAGTCCAATTTTGAGACTCTCATGAAGGCCATGAGTGACCAGATTATCACCCAAGTGACCACCTAGATGAACCAAATGAATGCCCAATTCACTGAAAGGGATATGCCCTATAAGCCAATCAATATTGTATCTCCCAAATCAATGTAATTGACAATATTCTAATAAAGGCATTATTTTTTGTCATACGCTGTGTTTTTATTATGATGAACCCCATAGATTAGGGCTATGATTTTAGGGTTATGATGAGATCATACCAGTGAGACCTAAAGTCTTAAAATCTTAATCTAAAATATTCCTTGTCAAAGGAACCCTGAGTAGGGGATCAGGATTTTTTCGGTAAGACTAGCACATCTCATGTATACTGGAAAGGGTGACTGCTCTCACAGTCACTTGTGTATGACACTAATACTAGGATGTGGGTGCTCATTAGTGAATGAGTTCACTGATATAATCTAACTTGAGAACATCTAATGGAGTCTTAGCTACATGTCAATAGAAGGTTCTAATAGTGGGAGTGGTACAAGTAATCCTTTGACTTGAGACTGCCATAAGTACCTTATGTACATGAACCCATCCTTTGGTTCAATCCTAATCATGACATTGAGTCATGCACAGGATTGATACTGGGAATGGTGAATTGTATATCAAGGTAATGTGTAGGTCAACAAGGAATCGATCACTCTTAGTAAGAGGAGATTGCATCCAGATAGTTATCAATCGAATGATGATTCAGGGAATCTTTGATCAAAGTAAAGATATTAGAGATGGTTTCTATTATCAAGATAATTGAATCATCAATATAAGATTGAGCTAGAAATAAATATAATATTGGATTTGACATATATCCATATCCATAATTATATTTTGGGTGCAGGTTGATCGAAATATTTAATTGTACGGTAACTTTCTACTGAAGTGTAGTTTTGGTATTTCACCAGACTTTCCATATCTTCAGGGTAGACATGACACGTTGCTAGACGTCAATCTTGTCTTAAGGGTTGATCAAATTTAAAGATCACTTATTAGGAAGAGTCCTAATTGATCATGTCGGGTAAGCTCGATTTGACCTAAATCGATTAGAAAGAGTTCTAATCAAGTTAGATCAACTTGTACTTAGACCTATTACCGGCTGGATATGGAACCCAATGGGTCACAGACTTAAGAGGATTGATCAAGAGTTTAATTTGTAATTAAATTATCTTTGTAGGATAACACTCTAGCAGGTGTTGCAAACCCTAGCTTCTATTCGAATTGGATTTGAATTAGGGTTCCGAATTGGATCAATTTGGGTTCTAATTGGACCTAATTAGACCCTAATTAAAATATATAGGACTTTGGGCTAACCCATGGCTAAGACTACATCTTAATTAACACCCAAGCCCATCCATGTAGGTCACCCAAAAAAATTTGTGCGCGTGGATAAGAGGAAAGACTCCACACGTGCATGGACTCTTCATGCGCGCGTGAAGTCTTTTTATTTCACTGCATTATTTCTTTTGGCCGGTTATTCCATTTTGGCGCATCTCCTAATGACCATTACATAGTCATCTAACAGTTTGGGGGTTTTTGAGAAAGACAAAAGGCGCTAACTCTTCCCGGTTGCATGATGTAAGGTCTCTTCGGAGACCGAAACATCGCGACTTCCTTCTTCTTAAAACTTCACGACTTTTCTTTTAGGAAGAGCCATGAGTTTGAATCTGAAGGGCCATGAGAAGGAAGGAGAGGGCGTGAGAAATGTGGAAAGCCATGAGAAATAGTTTACAGAAAGTTGTGTTCTTTTGAGAAGACATCTTTTTGTAGTCTATTTAAGGAACAAAGGCTTCGGGTGTTTTTCTAATGTACGACAGAGTTTTTTTTTTTTTTCTTTCCTTTCCAGGAGACTGATTCCTCCTTAGCTTGTTTAGGACACAAGAGTTTCCCTTTTACAGAGTTCTCTTCTCTGTTGAAACTCAAGTCTAAAACAAGAGATAGGAAGAATCTCTCGAACGGTAAAAGAAAAGAAGATATATTCTGTTTCTATTTCCTTTTACATTAAGACATTAGTGTCTTAAATCCTCCTCCTCCTTCAAGACAAGAGTGTATTCTTAGGACAAGGTCTTAAGAAAGGGAGAGGAAGAAGAAAGAAGGAAGTAAGAAGTCCCTACCGTGGAGTTTTTCAGCCATAGTCCTCTTGAGTTCTAGGAGAAGAATTCAAGTGAAGGAACTTTTGAAGAAGCAAGCATCTTGATCAATTTTCTTGTGGATCACCATTGGACGGTGGACATTTGGATGCCTGGTGAATTCAAAAGGGTCATTCAACATCAAGTTTTGATTCTACATCGAAATTGGATTTAGCGATAACAGGTTGGTGCCCTAATTCTAATATTGTAGGTTTGCATGTTTCTCATATGTTTTAATCCTAAATAAGGAAATCCTGGCTAAGGGTTTTTGTGTAAATTTCATCATTTTGAAATTATCTTTTCACTATGGTGCACTGGAATCCTTTCAGTGGTATCATAGCCACCCTTATTATAGTTAAAACATATGAAAATTATTTATATGTGTTTTGTTGTAGTGTCGCGTGTTAGGGTTTTAAAACCTTGAATGCTGATACACTTAGCACATTTATGGGATACATGTATGTTTGATAATTTATGTTTGATGTGTGTCACTAATTAGGGTTTTTCACTCAAACCCTAATTATTATAGAGAAATGTTTAGTTTTGAAGTCATCATACTGAAATAATTTTGCCCTAACATAATGGTGGATCCATTATGTGGTAAATGGTTGTCCTAGTATGATGACACACTTAGCACATATTTTCTTATTTATAAGAATGATATGTTGTGATAAATTTTATAAGGATGTGCTGGCAATTTATAAATCCCTCCTCTTAAAAATTATATTAAGTCTTAGTATATTTACCTGATAAGAATCACCAGTCGTGATGAACAATTGATCATTTCGGTGTCTAGAAAGGTGGTTCTGGGAAGGTAAAAAGAATTGTGGTTTTTAATTGGTTCCATTGACTGACCTGGCCAATTTTTATTGGTGTCTAGGAAAGCAATGGGGGGACTCCCACATCTCTTCCACTTGCCTGGCCAATTTGATTAAATTTAAATCTGACTAAAATGCTTAGTGTTAAAAATACTATATATATTGGCCTTCCTTCATGCTGGAGTGTTATTGTGTTATGAACCACATTAGGTTTGTTGTGTTATCTGCAAGACCTAATATGGTGATTGACATAATACTAGTCTAGTGCATAGAGATGCTTACAGCATATTCAGTATAATGCTTTGTTGTGTTATCTGCAAGGGCATTATATTTAAGTATTGACTGTAAAGAAATGAAAGGGTCTTGACTTAACTAGAACATTATGGTTTCTTGTGTCTTCTGCAGGACTAATAATGTTCTAGAGGCCAAGTTACTTCTTGAGAATTATATGAGATATAATTGGAAGAGTTTCCTCCCTTTATGCTTATAAAAGATTTGTTGTGTTTTCTGCAAGATCTTTTATAAGTTATAAGGATCTCAATCTCACTAAGAAAAACCTATCAGTGTTTTTTCTTGATTATCATAGTGAAGGCTATGATTTTGATAAAATAGTGTGAAACATAATTAAATTAAAGACCTAATTTAATTATGTATGTCATTTCATGATTGTTTGCTTATGTATTGTTCTTTGTTAAATGTAGATAAATGGCATCTTCATTATCACTATGAAGTATCTTAGATACCAACAAACTGACTGGTCCAAACTATGTGGACTGGTTGAGAAATTTAAAGATTGTGCTGAGTTCAGAAAAACTTTATTATATTCTTGATATCCCTAGTTTTAATCCACTAGGGGACGATGCCACACAGGAAGATATGGCCACATACAAAATGTGGCAGAATGACTCCCTCACTGTCAAGTGTATCATACTAGCCTCTATGTCCAATGAGTTACAGAGACAACATGAAAGCATGGATACTTAACCATAATGCTCAATTTAAAAGAGCTTTATAGAGAACATAGCAGAACTGCTAGATATGAAATATCTAAGCAGTTATTTCGTGCTAGGATGACTGAGGCAACATCCGTTCAGGATCATGTTCTAAAAGTAATTGACTTGATCACCAGATTGGGTCAATTAGGTTTTATTATGGATGGGGAGTTGAATCAGGATTTAATCCTGAAATCACTCCCAGAGTCATTTTCTCAGTTTGTCTTGAATTATCACATGAACAAACTGAACACTTCCTTGCCTGAGCTGTTAAATATGTTAAAAATAGCGGAGAGCTATATAAAGAAAGAAAAGGCTCTTCTTCTTATTGATAAGACCCATAAGAAGAAATCAGGCAAAAAGGGTTTTAATAGGAAGCTAAACCCTAAGAGTGGCATCAATAAGAACAAGAAAAGAAAGAAGGCCTCCAAACAGTCGACCTATTTCTTTTGCGGCAAAGCGGGACATTGGAAAAGGAATTGCAAGGCTTACCTTGCAACTGTGAAGCCTGGTGCATCAGATGCGCCAAAAGGTATGTATGAGATACATGCTATATTGACATTATATTCATTTGTTTCAAATACTTGGGTATTGGATACCGCTTGTGGTTACCATATATGCAAATCTTTGCAGGACCTCCACAAGCTAAAAGTATTGAAGGAAGGTGACTTCAATCTCTACGGTGCTAGTGGTGATATCATCCAAGCAGAAGCTATAGGGACCTATATTCTGATGTTGCCTTCAGGGAAGATCTTGGAGTTAGAAAATTGTTATTATATGCCTAAGATTATTAGGAACATTATATATATTTCCTTGTTATTAAAATAAGGATATGTAATGGATGTAATGAGCACTGGTTGCTCGATAATGTTATCTAATTAATTTATTTGTTCTGGCATATTTAGCTATGGGCTCTTAACTCTTCCTTCCAATGATAGTATTTTTCATGTCAATAATAAAAGAAAAATAGAACACTTTAATAGTACTTTACTTTGGCATCATCGACTTGGTCATGTTAATGAGTCTAGGATAAGCAAGTTATATAAGGAGAAATTTCTTGATCCTTATGAATATTAATCATTAGGGACTTGCGAATCATGTCTCATGGGTAAGATGACCAAGACTCCATTTACTGGACATGAAGAAAGGACAACTGAGTTATTAGGACTTATACATACTGATGTATGTGGTCCAATGACGATTCAGGCCAGAGGTGGATACTCATATTTTATCACTTTTATAGATGATTTATCTAGGTTCGGATATGTATATCTTATGAAACATAAATCTGAAGCCTTTGATAAATTTAAGGAGTATCAAAGTATGGTCGAAAAAGAAACCGAGAAAAGTATTAAAGTTCTTTGGTCTAATCGAGGAGGAGAATACTTATCCACGGAGTTTTTAGACTATCTTAAACTTAATGGAATTCTTTCTGAATGGACCCCTCCTTATACACCACAGCTAAATGGTGTAGCTGAAAGGAGGAATCGTACCTTATTATATATGATACGATCCATGATGTGCTTCACAAATTTACCCATTTCCTTCTGGGGTCATGCCCTAGAAACTGTTGTTTACATTCTGAACAAGTACCTTCTAAATCCATTTTTAGTACTCCGTATGAGATTTGGAGTGGAAAGAAACCATATCATAAATATTTTAAGATATGGGGATGTCCAGCTTATGTTAAAAAAAATTTTGGACATAAGTTGAAAGCTAGAGCGGATAAATGTCTATTTGTAGGATATCCTAGAGAGGGTAGAGGATATCTGTTTTACCATCCTACTAAACAAAAGATTTTTGTCAGTAGGCATGCCATTTTTCTAGAAAAAGAGTTCATTTTAGAAAAAGGCAATGGTAGAACTGTTAAACTTTGAGAAGTACAAGAAACACAGATAGACAATTCTCAACCATTAGAACATATAGCTAGGTCAGTACCAGAACACAAAACTCCTCCCCGTAGGTCTGATAGTGTGCCACGGGCACGTGAGAGGTATGGGTTTATTATTGAAAATAATGAAGCCCAAGTCATTCAAAATGATGAACCTCTGACCTATACGGAAGCTATCTTGAGTAGTGACTTAGATAGATGGCAAGAAGCCATGGAATCCGAGATAGACTCTATGTATGTCAACCAAGTATGGTCTTTGGTCGATGCACTAGAGGGTGTTAATCCTATTGGGTGCAAATGGGTCTATAAGAAAAAGATTGGGGCTGATGGCCAAGTTGAAACCTATAAAGCCAGATTAGTGGCAAAAGATTTTAGACAAAAATAGGGAATTGATTATGATGAAACATTCTTACCTATAGCTATGCTCAAATCAATTCTGATTTTACTTGCTATAGAAGCATACCATGATTATGAGATCTGGCAAATGGATGTGAAGACTGCTTTCCTCAATGGTTTTCTTGAGGAGGAAGTCTACATGTCACAACCAGAAGGTTCTATTTCAAAGAATAAAACTAATCAAGTATGCAAGCTAAAGAAATCCATTTATGGATTGAAACAAGCTTCAAGGAGTTGGAACATCCGTTTTGATGGAACTATTAAAATGTTTGGTTTTATCAAAAATGTGGATGAACCCTGTGTTTATAAGAAGACTAGTAGGAGTGCCATAGTCTTCTTGGTTCTATATGTAGATGACATACTCCTCATTGGGAATGATATCCCAATGTTACAATCAGTCAAGGTTTGGCTATCAAACCAGTTTTCCATGAAAGATTTGGGAGAAGCATCCTATATACTAGGTATTAAGATCTATAAAGATAGGTCTAAGAGGATGCTAGGTTTATCCCAGTCAAGGTACATTGACTTAGTGCTGAAAAGATTCAGCATGGATGGAAGTAAAAGAGGTTATCTTCCTATGAGTCAAGGCATACATCTTTCCAAGAGAATGTCTCCTAGGACACCTGAAGAAAGAAATAGAATGAATTCTATACCTTATGCTTCGGCAACAGGATCCATAATGTATGCCATGTTATGTACCCGCCTGATGTGGCATATGCTTTAGGCATTGTCAGTAGGTTTCAGGCTGATGCAGGATAGGATCATTGGAAAGCAGTTAAAAATATTCTTAAGTACCTGAGAAGGACTAAGGATATTTTTCTGGTTTATGGTGGTTCTGATCTTAAACTAGAAGCATATTATGATTCTAGTTTTCAATCAGACATTGATGATAGCAAATCCATTTCGGGATATGTTTTTACCCTAAATGGTGGAGGAGTGAGTTGGAAGAGTACTAAGCAGCAGACTGTAGCTGACTCAACCACAGAGGTAGAATACATAACTGTCAGTGAAGCCGCCAAGGAAGCAGTCTGGATGAAGAAGTTCATCACAGAGTTGGGTGTTGTTCCTGAGATTGAAAACCCAGTGCCACTTTACTGTGACAACACTGGAGCTGTTGCTCAAGCTAAGGAACCAAGAGCTCATCATAAGTCCAAACACATTCTGAGACGCTTCCATCTTGTCCGAGAAATAGTCGAAAGACAAGATGTCTACATAAATAGAGTAGATACAAAGAACAACATAGCAGACCCGTTCACTAAGGCTCTACCATAATGAGATTTTGATCGCCACCTCGAGGGTATGGGGTTAAGATTTAAAGCTGATTGGCTTTAGTGCAAGTGGGAGATTGAAAGGGATATGCCATATAAGCCAATCAATATTGTATCTCCCAAATCAATGTAATTGACAATATTCTAATAAAGGCATTATTTTTCGTCATACACTGTGTTTTTATTATGATGAACCCCATATATTAGGGCTATGATTTTAGGGTTATGAAGATATCATACCAGTGAGACCTAAAGTCTTAAAACCTTAATCTAAAATATTCCTAGTCAAAGGAACCCTGAGTAAGGGATCAAGGTTTTTCCGGTAAGACTAGCACATCCCATGTATACTGGAAAGGGTGACTGCTCTCACAGTCACTAGTGTATGACACTAATACTAGGATGTGGGTGCTCATTAGTGAATGAGTTCACTGATATGATCCAACTTGAGAACATCTAATGGAGTCTTAGCTACATGTCAATAGAAGGTTCTCATAATGGGAGTGGTACAAGTAATCCTTTGACCTGAGACTGCCATAAGTACCTTATGTACATTAACCCATCCTTTGGTTCAATCCTAATCATGACATTGAGTCATGCATAGGATTGATACTGGGAATGGTGAATTGTATATGAAGGTAATGAGTAGGTCAATAAGGAATCGATCACTCTTAGTAAGAGGAGATTGCATCCAGCTAGTTATCAATCGGATGATGATTCAGGGAATCTTTGATCAAAGTAAAGATATTAGAGATGGTTTCTAATATCAAGATAATTGAATCATCAATATAAGATTGAGCTAGAAATAGATATAATATTGGATTTGATATATATCCATATCCATAATTATATTTTGGGTGCAGGCTGATCGAAAGATTTAATTGTACAGTAACTTTCAACTGAATGATAGTTTTGGTATTTCACCAGAATTTCCATATCTTCCGGGTAGACATGACACGTTGCTAGACGTCAATCTTGTCTTGTGGGTTGATCAAATTTAAAGATCACTTATTAGGAAGAGTCCTAATTGATCAAGTCGTGTAAGCTCGATTTGACCTAAATCGATTAGAAAGAGTTCTAATCAAGTTAGGTCAACTTGTACTCAGACCTACTGCCGGCTGGATGTGGAACCCAATGGGTCACACACTTAAGAGAATTGATCAAGAGTTTAATTTGTAATTAAATCATCTTTGCAGGATAACACTCTAGCAGGTGTTGCAAACCCTAGCTTCTATTTGAATTGGATTCGAATTAGGGTTCCGAATTGGATCAATTTGGGTTCTAACTATACCTAATTAGACCCTAATTAAAATATATAGGACTTTGGGCTAACCCATGGCTAAGACTACATCTTAATTAACTCCCAAGACCATCCATATAGGCTGCCGAAAAAAATTTGTGCGCGTGGATAAGAGGAAGACTCCATGCGTGCATGGACTCTTCATGTGCGCGTGAAGTCTTCTTATTTCACCGCATTTTTTCCTTTTGTCCGGTTATTCACTTTTAGCGCATCTCCTAATGACCATTAGATAGTCATCTAACAATTAGGGGGATTTTGAGAATGACAAAAGGCGCTAACTCTTCCCGGTTGCGCGATATAACATCTCTTCGGAGACCGAAACATCGCGACTTCCTTCTTCTTAAAACTTCATGACTTTTCTTTTAGGAAGAGCCGTGAGTTTGAATATGAAGGGCTGTGAGAAGGAAGGAGAGGGCATGAGAAACGTGGAAAGCCGTGAGAAATAGTTTATGGAAAGTTGTGTTCTTTTGAGAAGACATCTTTTTGTAGTCTATTTAAGGAACAAAGGCTTCGGGTGTTTTTCTAATGTACGACAGAGTTTTTTTTTTATTTTTCTTTCCTTTCCAGGAGACTGATTCCTCCTTAGCTTGTTTAGGACACAAGAGTTTCCCTTTTACAGAGTTCTCTTCTCTATTGAAACTCAAGTCTAAAACAAGAGATAGGAAGAATCTCTCGAATGGTAAAGAAAAGAAGATATATTCTGTTTCTATTTCCTTTTACATTAAGACATTAGTGTCTTAAATCCTCCTCCTCCTTCAAGACAAGAGTGTATTCTTAGGACAAGGTCTTAAGAAAGGGAGAGGAAGAAGAAAGAAGGAAGTAAGAAGTCCCTGCCGTGGAGTTTTTCAGCCATAGTCCTCTTGAGTTCTAGGAGAAGAATTCAAGTGAAGGAACTTTTGATGAAGCAAGCATGTTGATCAATTTTCTTGTGGATCAACATTGGAGGGTGGACATTTGGATGCCTGGTGAATTCAAAAGGGTCATTCAACATCAAGTTTTGATTCTACATCAAAATTGGATTTAGCGATAACAGGTTGGTGCCCTAATTCTAATATTGTAGGTTTGCATGTTTCTCATATGTTTTAATCCTGAATAAGGAGATCCTGGCTAAGGGTTTTGGTGTAAATTTCATCATTTTGAAATTATCTTTTCACTGTGGTGCACTGGAATCCTTTCATTAACCACCTGATGAATCAATGGACTACTCAAATGAATCATGGATTTGACCAATTGATCCAATCCTATACCCAAACCCACAAAAGGCTTGACCCCTTAACCAATAGTTTTGACCAGGTAGGGAACCAATTAGGAGATCTAGGGAAAACCCCTAAGCCCCATACCAGACCTAAACCTGAGCCTGACCTTAGGACCCGTGCTGAGCCCAACCCTAGAAGAACCTCATACCATGACCCATACTTGGAGCCTAACCCTATGAGAGACCTACACCTTGACCAAATCTAGGATTCTAATCATAGGAGGCCTAATTATGACTTCCAGACCAGGATCTTGATTTTGAGGATTATCTTGATTGGGAAGGAGGCATAGCTCTATATTTTGAGAGAGTAACTAGAAAAAGGGTCGGTCCCCATAGCCACATTGAAGGTCATTAGAAACAAACTTAGAGAGAAGTACCCTTCACTGCACCCTACATCAGATTTGCTTGAACCTAGATCCTATGCACCTCAACTGATGCAGAACGAAAGAGACGATGCGAAGCAGAAGTAAATTAAGACTTTTTTTTTTCTTTTTTTTTTTTATTTTCAGAAGTCGGCTTTGACTCAAAGAAAAGTTAAACTAAGTTGAAAGAAACTATATAATAATTGAAAGCACAATTCAAAGAAACTAGATTATCAGAGTAGTTCAGAACTAAAGGATCGCTGGGGTTGAGAAACTCTCAGACCTAGGGTTTCGCTCTGAACTTTCAACATGACAGAAGTAAAGAAGAGAAGGGTTACAGACCAAGCAGTGATCTTGACAGAGTTTAGTGGAAGGACTCTCTTGAGCAGATTGTTGGATCCCCGGATTCGTATATCTTCACAATGGAAACTCCAATACTGGCCCTTTGGCAGAGTTGGCTTCTTCTGAACTCAAGATCTGGGAAAGAAGAAGAACAAGTTATGGAACCAGATACCTAAGGAAGGATTTACCAGATAGAAGAACTTGAAAGTTGATGTTGATGAAATTCTGAGTCTCTTGGATGCTGATCTGACTTTCTCTGGAATTTGCTCTGTATTCGAAGTAGCCGAACTGGACCCGGATGCTGGTGGTCGGCCTCTACTTGGAGAGAGGGGCGGTGAGAGATGGGGTAGGTTAGGTTTTGGTGGAATGAAGAAGATGATGGGCGGCTAGGGTTTGGAATTGAAGTGGCTAACCTAGGGTTTTGGGGTTGGAGATCTCACACCTCCTCAAGGTTCCTGGGGAACCCGGATTTACTCCCTCACGAAGCTCAACACCTGGATGCAAGTGCGGAAGAGAGAAACATAAATTGCTCACACAGAAATTTGAATTCATTCATCAGTTGTCCTTTAAAACTTACAAGAGGGGTTTATTTTATGGATCTTTACAAGAGGTCAGGGTTTTACATCTTCCCATGTGGGACTAATAGGATGGATCCTCAAATTAGGTTTGTAGAATCAAATCCTTCTCAAATGGCCGGCCAAGAGCTTCCATAAGTGTTGATTGGCGGCTCCAAATGGTAAGTAGGTAGTGCCTCCTAGCCTTGCTCTTCAAGAAAAAAATTTTTCCTTCCATGCTTGGTTTTATTTGGAAGTATTTGGGCGCCACCTAGTTTTGCTCCCTAAGTTTTGGCTTCTTCCTTTCATGTCTCAACTCTTTTGGACACCTCCTTTTCTTTCTCCCCAAGTCATGGCTCTTCCCAACTTTGCTTTGGTCTTTTTAGGCAAGGATTGGGCGCCCCCTTGATGTGCTCCATAAGAAATGCCTCTTTCCTCCTTTAGCTTGGCCTTTTAAGGTATATATAGGGTGCCTCCTTGATTTTGGCTTCAAGAAAAATTCTTGCTCCCTTGGGTGTGGGGACCAAGACACTGGGATGGAGATGTGGTGCCCCGTGGACTCTAGCGTGTGGCTGGGAGTGTTGCGCCCACTTAATTAAGCCTGGGAGTAAAATGTGGCACCCTGGACCTTGACTTGAAAAAGGTGGCACCAACCTGGAGAAGACCTAGGCCACTACTAGGACTTGTACTGAGCCAATATGACTCAACAAAATTTAAATTATAGACTCAAGACTAAAATTGAGATGACCAAGTCAACCCTTATTACAAAACCAGAAAATCCTAATTCTTCGGCAAGGTCAATCAGAGATCCAGATGGAGCCCTGAAGTCTTCTTGAGTCTGGTGCCCGCACCAATTCTCCCGGGGTGGGAGGAACTCGACCCTGTCGAGTATGGATCAAGTTGGCTCTGTTATCTCTCCAAGAGGTCTGGGTCCAATTCTTGTAATTCTTCTCGGGTGATCCAATTGTCATCAGAATCTGGCCTTCCTTGCCAGCGGACCAGGTATCTTTGGTATCCTCGATTACGAGTAGAGATAACCTGATCATCCAGGATCTTTTCAATATGCTCTTTCCTCATAGGCCAGTTTGTTGGTGGACACACAGGGTTGGGTTCACTCTTAAGAGCAGGATTAGGCTCAAAAGGCTCACTGGGAATCATAACTGGCTCTCTATACTCTACTAGGTCTGTAATATTGAAAGTGGAGCTAATGCCTAGTTCTGAAGGCAACTCGAGCACATAGGCATTGGACCCTACTCTCTTCACCACTCTAAATGGTCCAGCTTCTCTAGCATGTAACATCCTAACGGTTCCAGGAGGAAACCGTTCAGGCCTTAACCTAATCATTACGTAGTCTCCCTCAACAAAAGTTTTGACTCGCTTTGAGAATCAGCCAACTTCTTATAAGTTTCATTACTTAAAGTTATTTTGGCATGAATTTCTTTATGCAAGTCCTTTACATGCTATGCAAGTGCATCAAGAGACTTGTGTGTGTGGGCTAATAGTGAAATCAGATCAAGTGGTGTGTGAGGCTTGTATCCATGAACAATTTCAAAGGGACTCTAGCCTATAGACCTATTGATCGAAACATTGAATGCAATTTCAGCCCTGGACAAAATACAAATCCCAATTCCTGGTGCTCTCAATCAAACCAAAATCTGAGCCAAAGCCGAGTAAAGGGTCAAGAAAAACTAAACTAGACTGACATCGCATTCATAAAGAATGGACTTTATTCCAAAGGAACCCTAGGTCTAAACCTAACAAACTAAGGCTCTCTAGGTTTGACCTTGGGTCGGAGGAGGGCATGCAGAGCATGAAAACTTATTATGGATGCCTAGTAGGTGCCATAAGGTCTTCCAGAAGTAGGTGGCAAACCTAATAGGTTCTAAGGAGTCTTGCAACCTAGAGATCTCAGTAAAGTGTAATCCCATAGCTCTAAAAACATGAGAAGATTCAGGGAAGGGTAGGAAACAAGAATCAGAGTTTTGAGGTGGCTTATCGGAAACAAGAAACAAACCTTGGTTATTCAGGATGACCTTAAAATGAGGACATTGTTCTATAGGTGCACTCATCCAAACCTCATGATTTGCTCTAGGAGGGTCTACAAGTGCAAGTTCTAGGATAGGCTGGGTGCTCCTAGAAGGTGGAAGGTTATCAGGAAGGTCTTTGGAATGTTTATCTAAAAAGTCCTCTAAGCTACTGTCTTTTTCTTGTTCTTGCACCTTCTCAATGGGCAATTCTTGTGAACCCCTTCCTTCATCACACTTCTCTACCAGATTTGACTCAGGGGTGTCTTCTTTGGATTCCTCGATGAGTTCAGGGGTATTCTCACTTAAACTTTCATTTGGTGTAATTTCCTCTTCCTGAACTTCTTCAAAAGGGTCTTCTCTTAGGGTTAGCTCCAGAATTCCTTGAGTGGCAAGGGTCCCCTCAATAACCCCATTAGGTAGGAGTTGGTTAATTGAATTATCGGGAGAGATATCCTAAAATTCTTCTTCTTCATATTCATCAATCAAACTTATGTCAGGCTCATATATTTCTTCCTCAATCTCACTGAAAGGTTCTAATCTATTCTCCTTTGATTCCTCTTTAAGTATGGCTCTGGTCAGGTCAACTAATTTTGGGATGGCCATGCCTAACTCCTTCTCAGTGTTATCCTTCTGGTCAAGAGGTGACACGAGTGGGAATTGACAAACAAAAGTCTGGTTCACTACGGGTGTCGAATCAATCGGAACTTGACTCAAGTTGGTAGAGGTTGGCTTTAAGTCCAAAGTACTTGATTGGTTATATCTTAAAGACCACTCATAGTATTGGGATTCTTGGTAGGCTCGGCCTAACTTATTGGTCTTTTCAAGGCATAGCTTCTTATAAATGTTTGGTGTAACCCAACCCTAAACCTCGATGTGATCTGAGCTTCGGTCTCAATGGTATTGCATTTCTTGTCATACCACTGGAAGTCCTCGATATATTTAGACACAGGCCTATTACCTTGTCGCAATTGGTACCATTGGTCTAAAAGTCTTTTCTCATAGGATCTACCTAGGTACCATCTCTCAACTTACTTCTCATATCTCTCCAAGTATATATTTTCTCTTTTCTTTGATAACACTCATGCTCAATAGCATACCAATGCGACCTAGAATGTTTGGTGAACTTGGTTTTGGCCAACCTAACTTATCCTAATTCCGATATGTCAGTGAATGCAAAATACCGATCCATTTGTTCTTCCCACTTAATATATGTCTCTTGTCTTCCATCAAAAGTGGGTGCATAAGGTTTGGTGTTCCTAACGGGTCCCTTCTCTGAGTCAACCAAGTATGGGTATAGGCTCCTAGGGCTAGATTCAGGGGCAAGATCATGGTATAAGGTCCTCCGAGGCTCTTGGCATGGGTGAGGTTGGGGCCTACTAAATTTTGGATCAAGGGTCCAATTTTGATGTCTACGTTTCTCAAGTCCCTGGGCTCGGTCTCTAAATTGGGCAAAACCCTCATTCATATCCTGACTCAATTTGGTCATACTTTCGGTAAGAGTTCTAATCATGGCCTCTAAATCAGGTTGGGTTTGTCCAGGTTGGTAGGGTACTCCATTCTGTGTGGACATGATGATGTAAGCAAGCACACCAAATGAGACGCGACTGAAACGACTACGGGCTAACTAGACCTAGAGCCCAAACTAGATGCCCAATCAGAGTGGTAAGCTAGCCTGTAGTAACTCGGGACTCAGCCAGGCAGGTGTAAGGGAGTGTTAGGTCCCTAAGGGGAGTGTTAGGTCCCTAATTGCCAATCCTAGACACCAATCAGTGTTGGCCAGGTAGGCGGACCAGCACACAAGCCCTTCCGGACGTAGTCCCTGAATCACCGTTCTGGACACTAAGTACAAAGCAGACACAGAGTAACCAGACAAACTGACTAAACCCTAGGCTGGACCTGACCAGTTGGTGTTCCTAGCCCACTAGGGCAAATTAAGTCTAATAAATTTTAAAATTAGGCTTAGGATCGAATGAATGGGTGGTGGTTTTGGGCTAAGGAGAGGTTATCAACTCCTCCCCTTATCTTAGATTCTCAATTACCCTTAAGATGAATTAGGAGATGATCACTCAAAAAAATTGAATTACAGAAAACACAGAAACAAAATTGCTGTAATTTAACTCTCAGAAATTTTACAGAAACCAATAAATTACAATAAAATTATGTAAAATAGCTTCAATTATACTGGTTTCAGAAAAATAAAAATCACATAATTTTGAGTTACTTGTAATGAGAAATAATTTCTACAACAGGGTAGTTACAGACTGAGAATAGAATGCTTCCACCGTTTACAATTCCTGCTACGAAGTTGTAACCCAGCGATCCCCTACACGCCCTAGGAACACCCCATGGAATGGGAAGAGGAGGCTTGCACCTCGCTTCGTTCCTAGGACCGGACGTCCTGGGGAGTATACTTCGAGCAGACAAAGTAAAAAAAGAGAGACACTCAAAACAAACAAGCAAGTCAGAAAACCTAGACAGGGCTCTGATACCAAAAATGATTCAGAACAAAAGAGACGATGCGATGCGGAAGTAAATTAAGACTATTTTTTTTTCTTTTTTTATTTTTTTATTTTCAGAAGTCGGCTTTGACTCAAAGGAAAGTTAAACTAAGTTGAAAGAAACTATATAATAATTGAAAGCACAATTCAAAGAAACTAGATTATCAGAGTAGTTCAGAAGTAAAGGATCGCTGGGGGTTGAGAAACTCCAAGAACTAGGATTTCGCTCTGAACTTTCAACAAGACAGAAGTAAAGAGAAGAGAAGGGTTACAGACCAGGCAGTGATCTTCACAGAGTTTAGTGGAAGTACTCTTTTGAGCAGATTGTTGGATCCCCGGATTCGGATATCTTCGCAATGGATCCTCAAATACTGGCCCTTTGGCAGAGTTGGCTTCTTCTAAACTCAAGATCTGGGAAAGAAGAAGAACAAGTTATGGAACCAGATACTCAAGGAAGGATTTACTAGATAGAGAAACTTGAAAGTTGATGTTGATGAAATTCTGATTCTCCTGGATGTTGATCTGACTTCTTCTAGAATTTGTTATGTATTCGAAGTAGCCGAACTGGACCCGGATGCTGGTGGTCGGCCTCTACTTGGAGAGAGGGGCCGTGAGAGATGGGGTAGGTTAGGGTTGGTGGAATGAAGAAGATGATGGGCAGCTAGGGTTTGGAATTGAAGTGGCTAACCTAGGGTTTTGGGGTTGGAGATCTCACACCTCCTCAAAGTTCCTGGGGAACCCGGATTTACTCCCTCATGGAGCTCAACACCTGGATGCAAGTGCGGAAGAGAGAAACATAAAGTTGCTCACACAGAAATTTGAATTCATTCATCAGTTGTCCTTTAAAACTTACAAGAGGGGTTTATTTTATAGATCTTTACAAGAGGTCAGGATTTTACATCTTTCCATGTGGGACTAATAGGATGGATCATCAAATTAGGCTTGTAGAATCAAATCCTTCTCATATGGCCGGCCAAGAGCTTCCATAAGTGTTGATTGGCGGCTCCAATTGGTAAGTAGGTGGTGCCTCCTAGCCTTGCTCTTCAAGAAAAATTTTTTCCTTCCATGCTTGGTTTTATTTGGAAGTATTTGGGCGCCTCCTAGTTTTGCTCCCCAAGTTTTGGCTTCTTCCTTTCATGTCTCAACTCTTTTGGACACCTCCTTTTCTTTCTCCCTAAGTCATGGATCTTCCCAACTTTGCTTTGGTCTTTTTAGGCATGGATTGGGCGCCCCCTTGAAGTGCTCCCCAAGAAATGCCTCTTTTCTCCTTTAGCTTGGCCTTTTAAGGTATATATGAGGTGCCTCCTTGATTTTGGCTTCAAGAAAAATTCTTGCTCCCTTGGGTGTGGGAACCAAGACACTGGGATGCAGATGTGGCACCCCCTAGACTCTGGCATGTGGCTGGGAGTGTGGCGCCCACTTACTTAAGCCTGGGAGAAAAATGTGGCACCCTGGACCTTGACTTGAAAAGGTGGCACCAACCTGGAGAAGACCTAGGCCACTACTAGGACTTGTACTGAGTCAACATGACTCAACAAAATTTAAATTACAGACTCAAGACTAAAATTGAGTTGACCAAGTCAACCCTTATTACAAAACCAGAAAACCCTAATTCTTCGGGCAAGGTCAATCAGAGATCCAGATGGAGCCCTGAAGTCTTCTTCTGAGTCTGGTGCCAGCACCATCAACCCTATAACCCTAACTCCTATGAACCCAGGTCTTATGAATCCAAATCCTATGAACCCATAACCCCTAGGTATCAGCCTAGTGCCAGTCAGGTTTTCCCTAGTCAGCCTGAACCTCATAGGACTAGTATCCCTAGATATGAGCCTAGTATTAGTTAGGAACCTCTTAGTCGACCCACCCCTATTATCCCAGTCATTAGCCAATTTTTTCTTAGTCAACCCACTCTTACCATCCCATTGGTTCACCAGAATGACCTTGAAGAGGAGATATATGAAGCTAATATGAGCTTAGTAGATGAGTATGAGGAAGAAGAAGAAGAGATACCTATAAAAGACCTATAATTAGTTGACCCAATAGATACCCAGACTGAAGCAAATCCATAATTAGCTAACCCTGACCACACCCAAACTAAAGCTGTAATGGAAGAACCATTAGAGGAAGAAACCCATGATCCTATGACTGCAACTCTATATGAGGAGACACTAGGAGAAAACTTAATTATAGAGTCTAGTCCTAAGATTCAAGAACCCGAGAAATTTATTAAGGACCTGATCTCTTTAAGCTAGTACCCTCAGGAAGAATTCTCTCATATAGTTCCCATTGACGATCTCTTCCCTGTAATTAATGACCCATTCTTCCATAATGCAAACCCTATAGGTATACACCAATCCTATATGGTCAACCTCATTAGTCTAGAACTCATCCCTAAAATCCCTTCTTGTATTCTACTATTTCCGATTAACCCTGAACCATCTTCTTATTTCATATCTTGCCAGACTAACTCTAAACCCACATCTTATTTTCTACCCTTTCCTGAGACTTCTTATGTTTTTTTTTATTAGATTGCATTTTGTAGAAGTTTACATACTGCATTCATTCATTGAGCATGTCATGTTTGCATCTTACTTTTGGAGGACCCTATGGCATCTAGTAGGAGTCCATGTATCATTTTCTTATGTATGTCACCCACCTGACCAAAGGGTCAAACCCATAGTTGTAGTTTAGGGCTTAGTCTTTTGTTTGCCTGTATTAGGTGTTTTACCTGCATGTCATTAGTCTGCATCGTTTGCACTGCATGATTAGAGATTTGCATGAGGCATTAATCATTAGATTAATGTAAGCAATGATTTTTATAAAACATGGTTAATTTCCAAAAAGAGTCTAAAAGTTCTCTAGGAAATCTTGTGATGATTAGGCTACATACCTGTAGAGCTGGATCCATCAAAGTGATAAAGAAAGTTGGACATAGTGCCTGGGTTAGACATAAGATCCTGATTTCTTTTCTTTTTGATTGAACTAGCATTTGGATAGGATGTTAATTGATATAGGATAACCCTAGCCTAATCTTGCCTAGTTTTGGGAAAAAAACCATAAAAAAAATCTAAAACTATTTGCTTGCTTTAATCTAATTTTCTTCATGTTCATCCCTTGCATATCATCTTACATCATATTAGAATCCTGTTCCTCATCAGTATGCACCACTTCTGGAGGGTCGCAGGTGGCTAGAAGCTTCAATGTCGCAGTCTATATCTTTGCTAGTCCTCCTACTTTCTACCACTGGCAGGAACTCCAAACTCAGCAAGAGGGGGAGAGTCCAATCCAGAGAGCCCAACTCTGGAAGCAGGAGCACGGCCTTAGCTAGGCAATCGACCCTGGATACGGGGGCCACCTTCGGAGGACATGGTCACGACTTCGGCTAGGTGCCCGATCCCTAATGTGGGGGGCTGCCTTAGCATGCATGAGAACGACCCCGCCTGGGAGCTAACCTTAAACGAAGGACTCACCCTATGAGCACGACCCCGGTTGGGAGTTGACCTCGAATAGAGAGCTTACCTTGGTACCCATGAGCATGATCCTGGTCGGGAGCTGACCTTAGATGGAGGGCTCACCCTATGAGCATGACCCTGGCTGGGAGCTGATCTCGGACAGAGGGTTGCCTGGGTACGCAAGAGCACGACCCCGGTTAGGAGCTGATCTTAGATAGAGGGCTCGTATTATATGCATGACCCCGGCTGGGGGCTGACCTTGGATAGAGGGCTCGCCTTGGTAAGCATGAGCACAACCCCGAGCGGGAGCTAACCATAGATAGAGGGCTCACCCTATGAGCACGATCCTGGCTGGGAGCTGACCACGGACAGAGGGCTCACCTCGGTATGCATGAGCATGACCCTGACCGGGAGCTGACCTCAGATGGAGGGCTCACCCTATGAGCATGACCCTGGCCAGGAGTTGACCTCAGATAGAGGGCTCGCCTAAGTATGCATGAGCATGATCCTGGCTGGGAGCTAACATCGGATAGAGGGTTAGCCTCAGTATGGATGAGCACGATCCCGACCGGGAGTTGACCTCAGATGGATGGCTCGTCCTATGATCATGACCCCGACTGGGAGCTGACATTGGATGGAGGACTCACCTTGGTCTCTGTTCGAGCAGCGTATCTAAGTGGCACCTTCCACCCACACGGTTGCCAGCTATCACCAACATGGATTCCATATCAGCGATTGTGCCACATCAGATTCCCCCCTCTCGAGTCCAAAGAATGAAGCGATGCTCGAGGTGATGAGAGTAATGATCATGTTGACATGGAGGGGAGCACTTCTTACACCATTAATGTCTTGAGCACCGATGCTCCGGAGATCGTGCATCCATCCCAAAAAAGTGGTGCCATGTTAGCCTTCCTTTAAAGGATACATAATTACTACACCAAAATCAACATGGGCATCTTCGAATCGAAGCATCACCCTCAGCAGATCCCAACACATGGCAAACTTCGGTTGGCTAGGGAGATGACAAGGCACACGTCTTCGATTCGTACGAGGTGACGGGACTCTATAGGCACTAGAAAGGGACTTGCCCTCCTGCCCCTTACCCCTTAAGGTATTTCGAGTGTAGAAGGCTATATAGTTTATATTCTTCCTCAGACTCCTTCCTTGCTCCAGAGTTTGAAGTCTCTAGCACGTTAGACCTTCTCCCTCCTTCTTCCTTTCTTTGCTTCTCCTACTCTCCTCCTGATGCGGCAAGCATATGATTAATATTTTGAATATGGTTTGTAGAGCAATGAAACCTAATTACACTAGCATTGTACTCATCATAATAAGACTTAAGGATTATAAGAAATTGGACTTTTACTTGATTAGACACAATCCTAAACTAAGAAGGAAGAAGATCTAGACAATAGGGGCTAAGGATTGTGGACTTACCTTGATGAGCTTTCCAACCTTCTTTTGATTCATACCTTGAAACTACCAATGCTCAGAACTGAAGAATCTGGATAACAGAGATCAGAACCCTGGACTTGGGGCTTCAGCTTGTTTGTTCTTTGTTAAGGTGAACCCAGCCCACAACTCAAAGACTTCGAAGGACCCTGCAATGAAGATCAAAGTTAAGGAAGAAGGATAGGAACATATAGAAGGGATGGGAGAATTGATGAACTAAGAGCAGAAATTTGAGTAGATCTGGCCGACTCCAATGCCTTCACTTGAGCTTGGAAGATGCTTTGCTAGGAAAAAAGAATGGCTTTGGCGTGGAGGAAGAGGATGGAAAACATTCACATAAGAAAAAAAATACAAGACAACTTCTACTTCCAAAATTTCAACTTCAATTTTCATTCATTCCCAAAATTAATCCCTTTTACAATGGGCATCCAAGGCTTTTAATAGCCTCACAAAGCTAGCTTTTGAAATTTAAAAACTCCCCAAATCGAGGAGGATTACAAGGGGGTTGGAGGATTTGGTGGAGAGTTTGGAGGGATGTGGGGGGGGTTGGAGGATTTGGTGGAGGACTTGGAGGGATGTGGCCAACCTCCTTGAATTTGAATCTTCCTTGTTGGCGCCCAAAGGGTGATGAGGTGGCTGGTGAAGTGGCACCTGATGACGTGGCATGGTGAGGTGGTCTTCTACTTGGATAAGAATGACATGTGGCGCCCAGTGGTCCTAGTTGATGGTCCTTTTCTCTTGCTTGGTTGATGTGTCTTCTCTTCTTCATGTGGTCAAATTCTGGGGTCTAGAATTTGAGTCTTGTTGCTGGCTTTCATGGCTTTAAGACTTGATTAGACTTAACTCAACTGAACTGACTTGACTGACCTAGACTTTAAAACTTGAAATGGACTTACAGGAAATGAAATTTTAAAAGTAATTACAGGACTCAATAAACACTCTTGATTTGAAACTCAAAATTAATTACAGGACTCTTGAAAAGGAAATGACTCTTGAAAATAAAATATTTTTGAACTAAAGGATACAAGGTAACCTAATTATCTTCGATCCAAATTGGGATAAGGCTAACCTTGTTGGAGTGAAGTTTCTTTCGGCTTCTGGTGTCCACACCAATTCTCCTGGGGTGGGCAGAACTCGACCCAGTCGAGTATGGTTCAGTTTTGCCCTGGTAATGCTCGAACAAGTCTGGGTTAAGTCTTTGCAGGTCCTCTCGAGTAATCCAAGAGTTGTCGGACTCAGGTCGACCTTGCCATTGAACCAGGTATCGCTGATAGTCCTTATTCCTGGTAGTAATGATCTTGTCATCCAGGATTCTCTCAATCCTCTCTCTCTGCTCAGGTAAGGTTGGTGGTGGACACTCGGAAATATGTTCACTCTCAATGAAAGTTTCTGGCTCAAAAGGCTCACTAGGTATTAGTAGTGGTTCTTTGTATTCTACTAGGTCTGAAATATTGAAGGTTGTACTAATACCCATATCAGGTGGAAGTTCCAAAACATATGCATTAGGCCCTATTTTCTTTAAGATCTTAAAAGGTCCCGCTCCGCGGGCATGCAGCTTCTTTATGGTTCCAGGGGGAAACTGTTCAGGGTTGAGCCTAATCATCGCATAATCCCCTTCACAGAATTCTTTAGCCCTCTTATGTGAGTCAGCTAAGTGTTTGTAAGTTTCATTGCTCAGGTTGATCTTATTACTGATTTCTTTATGTAGATTTGTGACATGCTGTGCAAAAGACTCAGCAGACTCAGAGACTCGTGTGTGAATAGGTAGTGGGATTAGATCTAAAGGCTTCCTAGGCTTGCAACCATGGACTATCTCAAAGGGACTTTTGCCCGTAGATCGATTGACCGAACTGTTGTAAGCGAACTCAGCACGTGGCAATAACAAATCCCAGTTTCCTAGACTTTCTCCCACTAGGCATCTCAGCAAGTTCCCTAGACTTCTATTTACAACCTCAGTTTGTCCATCAGTCTGGGGATGGTAGGCAGTGGAGAATTTCAGTCTGGTTCCTAATAGGTGCCAAAGGGTTTTCCAGAAGTAACTTGTGAAGCGGACATCCCTATCAGAAACAATGGTTTTTGGTAACCCGTGGAGTCTGACTACTTGATCAAGAAAGAGTTTGGCTATCCTAGAGGCATCAGAAGTTTGGGTGCAAGGTATGAAATGGGCCATTTTTGAAAACCGGTCGACCACCACAAAGATTGAATCATGTTTTCGAATGGTCTTGGGTAATCCTAGAACAAAGTCCATGCTTAGATCCTGCCATGGACACTCAGGTACAGGTAATGGAGTGTATAGCCCGGTATTCTTCTTTTGTTGCTTTGCAACAGCACATGTCCTACATCGGGCTACAATGTTTGCTACTTGTTTCTTAAGACCTGGCCAGTAAAATTGTTCCTCAACAGCCAAGATAGTCTTGTTTCGTCCGAAGTGGCCAGCCAAACCTCCCGCATGTATCTCCCAAACTAAAAAATCTCTTAAGGAGGTTCTTGGGATGCAAAGCCTATTCTCTCTAAAAAGATAACCATCTAGAAGGGTATAGTCACTATGATCACTAGATGGTCCTTGACGCAAAACCTGATAAATTCATCAAAATCTGGACAGGTTTCGTACTGCTCCTTAAGTCTTTCAAAACCTATGACTTCGGTACTGACTGAAGTTAAAAGTAACGTTCTACAACTTAGGACATCAGCTACCTTATTATCGGTTCCTGATTGATGCTTTAGGACAAACGTATAGGATTGGATGTACTCTACCCATTTGGCATGCCTAGGGTTTAGTTTCTTTTGGGAACTCAAAAACCTAAGGGCTTCATGGTCTGAAAATAAAACAAATTCTTGCGGTAGGAGATAATGCCTCCAATACCTTAATGCTTGCACTACCGCATAAAGCTCCCGATCATATGTGGAGTATTTTTTCCTGGCTTCATTCAATTTCTCACTAAAGAATGCTACGGGATGGTTCTCTTGACTCAGAACTCCACCAATACCTACTCCCGAAGCATCGCATGCTACTTCAAAACCTTAGAAAAATCGGGTAGTCTTAAGACTGGTGCTTGGGTCATCTTATCTTTGATGTGAAGGAAGGCCTTATCAGCTGACTTCGTCCATTCAAAGTGGCCCTTCCTAATACAATCCGTGATAGGAGCAACTATGGTGCTAAACCCTCTAATAAATCTTCGATAAAACGTAGCGAGGCCATGAAAACTTCTTACTTCATGAATATATTGGGTGTTGGCCACTCTACAATTGCCTTAACCTTCTCAGGGTCAGCGGATACTCCTTCAGGGGTCACAACAAATCCTAGGAAGATAACTCTAGTAGTCATGAAAGCACATTTCTTTAGATTGGCATAGAGGTTATCTTTCCTAAGTGCTAAACATACCTGCCTCAGATGTTGTTGATGATCTTCTCTAGTCCTACTATAGATAAGTATGTCGTCAAAGTAAACGACAACAAATTTTCCAATAAATGCTTGTAGGACTTGGTTCATGATTCGCATAAAGTGCTAGGGGCATTTGATAACCCAAAAGGCATGACTACCCATTCAAATAACCCGTCCTTAGTTTTAAAGGCAGTCTTCCATTCATCCCCTGGTCTGATCCTAACTTGGTGATAGCCGCTCGTCAGGTAAATCTTAGAAAATATAGTTGCACCGGCCATCATATCTAACATATCATCCAAGCGGGGGATGGGAAACCTATACTTCACCGTGATTTTATTTATGGCACGACTATCAACACACATTCTCCATGTGCCATCTTTCTTAGGGGTAAGTAAGGTTGGGACTGCGCATGGACTCAAACTCTCCCTAATGAATCCTTTCTTTAGGAGTTCTCCTACTTGACGTTGTAATTCTTGGTGCTCGGTAGGGTTCATTCTGTAATGGGGAAGGTTCGGTAGGGTTGCTCCAGGGACTAAGTCTATCGCATGTTGTATATCCCTAAGAGGTGGGAGTTGGTCGGGCAAGTCATCGGGGAACACGTCTTTGAACTCCTCTAGCACTTGACTGACTTCTTGAGGTTGTTCTTTTGAAAGAGGTTCTTGATGATCCTTAATGGTTAAAATCCAAACAGGTGACCCATTGCTAATTTCTTTCTCCATTTCTCTAGCAGTGATCACGTTTATCCCCTTTTTCTTATCACTCAATTGGCTTGATCCTCTCTTAATGGGGTTCTTAGGTGGAGAAGAATGGATTACAATCTTCTTTCCATTATGAGTAAACGAGCATGAATTAGAACGACCATAGAGTGTTACGTCAAGATCGTACAACCATGGTCGGCCTAAAATTATGCTACTTACTCCCATTGGAAGTACATCACACCATACTTTCTCCAGGTAAGATTGGAACTGAATGGTTACTAGGCACCTAGACTTAATGGAAATCGTGGTTGAGTCTATCCAGGATACCTTATAGGGATTAGGATGGGGTACGGTGGGCAATCCTAGGTTTTAACTGTGTTGGTGGATATGGCATTGACACAGCTACCGCTATCTAAAATGACTTTGCATACTTTCTCACCTATCTTAATGAATGTCTGTAGGATGCTAGTCCTACGCCAATCTTCTTGGGTTTTAGCTTGGGTGAGAATACACCTAACCACTCCTAACAGATCTTGATCTACCAGGACTTCCTCATCCTCATACTCTTCAGCCAAGTTCTCATCTGCCTGGTATACTTCCTCCTCAAATTCACCTTGGGATTCTACGGCTTCCTCTTCTACTTCGCCTATATGTAGGGCTCTATTAGGACAGTTGCTAGAATAGTGACCCACTTTGTTACACTTGAAACATGCGTTTGGAGTTCTTTGGGTCTCAGGTGTTTTTCCCTTGTCATCTCTACGGGTCACAGGCACATTAGGATTGGGTCGGTTGAATCTAGGCTGATTGGATCCTGACGCTGATAAGGTGCACTAGTCCTAGGGGCTTCGGGCCTACGATAGACTGGACCTCTATGGAATCTCTCAGCATCCCTAGCTATTTGATAGGCCAATTCTAGGTCATGTACCTCTCGCATGAACAATTCTCTTTGAATTTCTTCCCTCAGTTCGGCTCTAAATCTAGACAAGGTCACCGACTCATATTCATTAACATTGCACCTCATAACGAATTTGTCAAACTTCGCTATGTACTCTGCGACACTCCTATTTCCTTGAGTAAGTCTTTGCCATTGATCTAGGAGTCTTTGGTGGTAGGACATAGGAAGGTATTTCTCCCTAAGCCTAAGTTTCATAGCTCGCCAGGTCACTATGGGCACATCACCTCTCTGTCTAGTGAGTCTCTCAATGTTTCCCCAAATAACCTAGCTTGGCGCACAAGTTTAAGCTTTGCAAACTTACACTTGCGCTCTTCACTCATCTCAAACCAGTCAAAATACTGGTCCATCTCACCTTCCCAATCAATGTAGATCTTTGGATCTAAAATTCCATCAAAGGTGGGAGCTTCTAGCCTAATGTTCTTCATGGTTCGGTCATCTTGATCAAAGTGAATTGGGGTGGGTCTCCTGACATTGGGTTCATAGTTAGGCTCATGATGGAATCTCCTTGGGTTGGGCTCGATGGTTTGACCAGGGTGGGGTCCTCTAGGAATTGGATCATAAAACTGATCTTGGGGAGCTCTCCTAGGGTTTGTTTCGTAGAGAGGGTTTTGATATGGAATCCTTCTATGGTTCAATGGGGTCTCGAGTTCAGGTGCAAGACTTGGCTCAGGCTCAGTCTGGGCTTCATGATTGCTTTCAGGGGTTCTATCCTCTAACTGATCCAACCTAGTAGTGATGTGGGCTAACTGCTCATTCATGTCTTGGTTGGTTTGTGCCACATTCTGATTTGTTTGGGCCAATTGCTCAGTTAAACTCTTAGTCAGTTGGGCCACTTGATCATTTAGGCCTTTGATCAAATTCCCTAAGTTTTGGTCCATGGCTACAATTGACTGGGCTTGGATTGGTGAATACGGTGTTCCTGCTCTAGTTGTCATGCATGCAAATGGACTCAAGTTCGAGCTAAGGTTTCCTAGACCTAGAGCACAAATTAGAAGTCTAATTAAGTGAACCAACTAGCTAGTAGTACTTATGGGACGTAGCCAGGTAGGTGGAGGGGAGTGTAGGTCCCTGATTGCCAACCTTAGACACCAATCTGAGATTGGCCAGGTAGGCGGACCAAATCACAAGCCCTGATGCACCAATCCTAGACACCAAGCCAGTAAGCACACACCAATTAGCTGACACAGTTAACTTGACCCTAACCTGAACCCAACTTGTTGGTGTCCCTAACCCACTAGGGCAATTAACGTTCTACTCAATTTAATTAACGGGCTGGGATCGATATGCTGGTTGGTGATTTTTGGGCTAGGGACAGGTGATGAAACCCTGACCCTATGTCAAATGATGCCCTTAATTTGATTTCTCATGAGATGAATGAAATGCAAAGGTGCTGCAGAAGTGTGTTGCAATTTGAAAGTGGTGTGGAAAACGTGATGAAAAAAATGTCCAAAAATTCTGAAAAATTAACAAAGGATTCCTAACTTATATGTTTCAATGTAGATGAAAGGAATTTTAAACTAAAATCTATACTAATCTAAGCAGATCCTACAAATGAAGATAAATAAAAAGGACAGAACATAACCCTAATGACAGTGTCGAACTGCAGAAATTTTATTTTTTTTATAATTTTTTTATGATGATGAAATTTAATATGGTGATAACTGACTTAAAAGGAACAAGAAAAAAAAATATTTTAATAAAAAATTAGTGACTTGCCTTTGAAGTGCAGGCGGATTACAGTCAGCCTACAGAAAATACAGCAAGCAGAAAAACAGAACGTGACCAATGCAAAATTCATAAATGAAATCTAAAAAATCTTTGGCTTTTTTTCACGGGTCAATCACAATGGCACCCCGACACGCCTTAGGAGATCCCCGTGGAATGGGAAGAGAGGGTGTTTAACCCTACTTTCTCCTAAGACCGGACGGCCTGGTAACGCCCCCGATCAAGTACTTCAAGGACTTAATGCTATGCAATCAGGAACTTATTCTACCATGCTCTGATACCAAGATGATGCGGCAAGCATATGATTAATATTTGAATATGGTTTGTAGAGCAATGAAACCTAATTACACTAGCATTGTACTCATCATAATAAGACTTAAGGATTATAAGAAATTGGACTTTACTTGATTAGACACAATCCTAAACTAAGAAGGAAGAAGATCTAGACAATAGGGGCTAATGATTGTGGACTTACCTTGATGAGCTTTCCAACCTTCTTTGATTCATACCTTGAAACTACCAATGCTCAGAACTGAAGAATCTGGATAACAGAGATCAGAACCCTGGACTTGGGGCTTCAGCTTGTTTGTTCTTTGTTAAGGTGAACCCAGCCACAACTCAAAGACTTCGAAGGACCCTGCAATGAAGATCAAAGTTAAGGAAGAAGGATAGGAACATATAGAAGGGATGGAGAATTGATGAACTAAGAACAGAAATTTGAGTAGATCTGGCCGACTCCAATGCCTTCACTTGAGCTTGGAAGATGCTTTGCTAGGAAAAAAAGAATGGCTTTGGCGTGGAGGAAGAGGATGGAAAACTTTCACATAAGAAAAAAATACAAGACAACTTCTACTTCCAAAATTTCAACTTCAATTTTCATTCATTCCCAAAATCAATCCCTTTTACAATGGGCATCCAAGCTTTTAATAGCCTCACAAAGCTAGCTTTTGAAATTAAAAACTCCCCAAATCGAGGAGGATTACAAGGGGGGTTGGAGGATTTGGTGGAGAGTTTGGAGGGATGTGGGGGGGGTTGGAGGATTTGGTGGAGGACTTGGAGGGATGTGGCCAACCTCCTTGAATTTGAATCTTCCTTGTTGGCTCCCAAAGGGTGATGAGGTGGCTGGTGAAGTGGCACCTGATGACGTGGCATGGTGAGGTGGTCTTCTACTTGGATAAGAATGACATGTGGCGCCCAGTGGTCCTAGTTGATGGTCCTTTTCTCTTGCTTGGTTGATGTGTCTTCTCTTCTTCATGTGGTCAAATTCTGGGGTCTAGAATTTGAGTCTTGTTGCTGGCTTTCATGGCTTTAAGACTTGATTAGACTTAACTCAACTGAACTGACTTGACTGACCTAGACTTTAAAACTTGAAATGGACTTACAGGAAATGAAATTTTAAAAGTAATTACAGGACTCAATAAACACTCTTGATTTGAAACTCAAAATTAATTACAGGACTCTTGAAAAGGAAATGACTCTTGAAAATAAAATATTTTTGAACTAAAGGATACAAGGTAACCTAATATCTTCGATCCAAATTGGGATAAGGCTAACCTTGTTGGAGTGAAGTTTCTTTCGGCTTCTGGTGTCCACACCACCTCCCAAGTCTGTGTCGGAGGTGCTCTTGTTAGGTCTCTAGATCTCCTTCTTTGCTTTGCCTTCTTCCATTTTGCTCTCTATGAGTTCCTTCAGTAGAGGATACCATCGCTCAAATTTTTTGGTGAGGGGTGGTGGGGCACCAAGATCTAACAAAGATTATTGGGACCAATTTGGTTTACTGATTAGTTTTTTTGAGTCCTTTAATAATGTGTCACTTATTTTAAGTGAACCAAGTTTTATAATAAGTATCATATTGAGTCCTGTAATAAGTTGAGCTGTCTCAACCTCATAAGTCCAGCCCAGTTGAGTCTAGTGTAAGTTTGTGTTAGTCCGGTCTTGAATAGGAGGATCACCAGCTAAAGCCTTCACCAGGCCCTCCCAGGTCAGAGCAGAGTCCAAGCCCATGAAGCCTCCACACTTAAAGATACCAGGCACCCAGAGAATATATTTTCTTCCAAGCACCCCAGCCCAGAAGCCCATCAGAAGATGGCGCCCCAGGCCTTCTCCAATCCAAATAAAACTGGGCGCCCAAGATTTTCCTCGCCCATGCACCAAGACCATTTAGAGGTCGCCCAAGCCCACTTCGAGATGCGCCATTTGCTGCCCAAGCCCACAAGAGGATGCCCAAGGTTGAAGCTCATTCCAAGTAGGTGTCCTAGCCCAAGAGAAGACCAAGTCAAAAGGGAAATATTCCTTTCCCAAGCCCGAGGAATTCCTTTCCCAAGTCAACAAGAAATTGTTATTTTATTCAAATTCTGTATTCCTCTCCTTATCAAACTTTGTAATCCAATCCAAACAAGGAGAGGACCTAGGTGAGCCTATAAATACCAACCCTCCCCCTCTTTTAATCATATCTCTTATTCATGAAATAAACTATGGTGAAATTTTCTTGTGAAAAGTTTGTATTCTTCTTTGAAGTGTGTGTGTCATACTTGAGTGCCCTAATCCCTTCTAACCCTAGCTACACAAAGCAACCATCTTCCAAGCCCTAACATGCCCCAAGTGCAAGAGCCCTGGCTAACCCCATCTAAGAGTTCTTCAAATTCCAGGCCGCCAACATTAGCAATCTTGCTTTCTTCTTCTTGAAACCCTAATTCATACATTGTTTTCTTATTTGCATTCTAATTGGCCCCCTAACGATTGCAAGATCCCCGAGTGATGCGGAGGCAAGGGGGTTAGGGCTAGGGATGCTGGGATGGATGCTTATGATGCAAGGAACTTCTTCTTTTTTTTTTTTATGTTGATGATTTTTAGATATTTTGTTAGGGTTTCGATTCCCGAACTGAAGCAAGGTAAGAAATATGAAGAACAGTAATGAAAGCTTATGCTAGCAGTTCAAAGCCCTAAAAGTGAAAACGAGAACAGGACCTTGGGATTAAGAAACCCCGATAGGACTAGCTCGACATACAATATCTATTTGAAGATAAAGAGAAAGCAAACCTCAAACTTCTGAAGTGCCCGGTGCAGAGATCGCTCAACTCGGTGGATGCGGCCTGGATGCCCAAGCAGTCAAACCCGTGGAAGAAGTAGTGGCTTAGGGTCGGGAGGTCGCGATTGAAAGGATTATGCCCTATAAGCCAATATTTGTATCTCCCAGACCATTGTAAATTGACAAGTTAATAAAGGCAATAATTTTTCATCATTCGCTGTGTCATTATATGATGAACCCATAGATTAGGGCTATGGTTGTAGGGCTATGATGAGATCATACCAGTGAGATCTAAGGCCTTAAAAACCAAATCTAGAATATTCCTAGTCATAGGAACCCTGAGTTGGGGATCAGGGTTTCCGGTTAGACTGGCACATCCTATGTATGCTGAAAAGGGTGACTGCTCTCACAGTCACTTGTGTGGGACACTAATACAAGGATGTGGGTGCTCATTAGGGAATGAGTTCACTGAATAGATCCAGTTTGAGAACATCTAATGGAGCCTTAGCTACATGTCAATAGATGTTTCTCATAGTGGGAGTTGTACAAGTAGTCCTATGACCTGAGACTGCCATAATACCTTATGTACATGAACCCATGCTTTGGTTCAATCTCAATCATGACACTGGGTCATGCACGAGGTTGATGCTGGGCATGGTGAATTGTATATGAAGGTAATGAGCAAGTCAACAAGGAATTGATCACTCCTAGTAGGAGGAGATTGCATCCAGCCAAATTAGGTCAGATGATGATTCAGGAAATCTTTGATCAAAGTACAGATATTAGAAATGATTTCTAATATCGAATTAATTGAATCATTAGTGTATGACTGAGCTGGGAATGAGTATAAGCGGGTTTGACATGTTTCCATATCCATAGTTATATTCGGGATGCAAGATGATTAAAGGATCGAATTGTACGGGAACTTTCCACTGAAGGGTAGTTTTGGAATTTCACCAGAATTTCCATATCTTCTGGGTAGACATGACACGTTGCTAGACGTCAATCTTGTCTTGTGGGTTGATCAAATTAAATGGTTTAATTGGATCACCAATTAGGAGGAGTCCTAATTGACTAACTCGAGTTAGCTCGATTTGACCTAAATCGATTAGAATGAGTTCTGATCAAATTAGGTCAACATGCACTCGGACCCACTACTGGCTAGGTATGGAACCCAATGGGTCACACACTTAGGATAGATAATCAAGGATTTAATTTGGAATTAAATCTCGTTTGCAGATGAACACACTAGCATGTGTTGCAAACCATGGCTTCTACTTGAATCGGATTCGAGTTAGGGTTCCGATTTGGTCTTTTTTAGATCCAAATTCATTCCGGTTTGAATCTAATTCAAGATTCAAGACATTGGGCTAATAGTAGGCTAGCAATTGGGCTAACCTAAGAGGCTAAACCCCTTTCCCACATCGCCTAAGTCCCTCCCCCTCTTTTCCCACGCGCGCGCGCAAGGAGAAGAGTCCACGCGCGCGTGGACTCTTTCCAAGTGGCGTCTTTGCGTGAAAAGGGAAAAGGGTCGGCATTTTTTTGGCTGAAAGGGCGTGGAAGAGAGTCCACCTAGGAGTGGACTCTTCATAAAGGGGAATTACCATGAAAGAAAGAAAGAAAACACCGAAGGGGCGCGACTCCTCTCTTCTGCGCGCGCCCTTCTGTGTTTTCTCGCGACTCTTTCTTGCGTCTTCCCATCCCAAAGGCCGTGAGATTGAATCAAGGGCCGTGAGATGAAGGGAAAGGATGTGAGAAGGGAGAGAGGGGCATGAGAGGGTGATTGCAGATGGGTAGGCGCCTCTCTGTCGCCTATTTAAGGAGAAGACTTCACCGTAAAAAATCAGATTTTTCAGATTTTTCTACAGTAAAGTCTTGCTTCTATTTTCCCTCTCCCTCTCCAAAAGATTGTTTCCCTCCTCCTCCCTTTCCTCTTTGATTACTTTACAGGGCCTTGGCTCTGTCGAATCTCAGAACAGAAGGAGAGTCAGAGAGAAACTCTCCGACGGTAAAGGAAGAAGGCGCCTCTCCTTTCTTTCTTACATTAAGACAATCTTGTCTTAATTTTCTTCTCACTCCAAGACAAGCCTTGTCTCATTTTAGGACAAGGGCTTATTCTTAAGACAGAGTGTCTTAAGGGGCCAAAGTTGCTAAAAGACAAGGAAAAGGGTAAGAGAGAAGGTTTAGTCCCAGTTTGGCTAGAGGAGTCCTAGCCAATAGCCCATATATCAAGTTCTTGGGGTAGAACTTGATTGGAAGGAACCCAATTAAGGAGTCAGTATCTTGATCATCTGCCCGTGTGGATCACCATCGGAGGGTGGACAAGTGGATGCCTGGTGTGTCCAAGAGGCTACTCAATTTGGAGTTCATTTCTCCATCAGACTGGTAATAGCGATCTGAGGTTAGTATTTAAACAATGTTTAAATTTGGACATGCATGTAGTCATAGTTTTAATTGCTTATAAGGTGATTTGGGATTAGGGTTCGGACCTGGTTTCATAAATTTTGAAATCCACGCTTCCGCACTGGTTCCCGAACCCAACAATGGTATCAGAGCCTCCTTATTAGGATTAAAACTTATGAAGTTCAATTCATGATGTAGTATCATGTTAAATTTTTATATTGATACACAATGCATGTCTTGATTGAACATGAGTTTGATGATTGCCACCAGTTAGGGTTTCCCACTGAAACCCTAATTGTCTTAGAGATATGATTAGCCCTGGAGCCATCATACTGAAATAAGGTTGCCCTGGCATAATGGTGTATCCATTATGTGGTAATGGTTGTCCTAGTATGATGGCACACATTTCACATATTTGCTTAGTTTAAAGCATGTATTAAGATATGTGATAGCTTTTAATTGAATGTGCTAGCATTGCATGAATCCTCTTAAAATTATATTAAGTGGTAGTATAGTTAACCGATAAGCATTATTAGTCATGATGGATAATTAGTCATTTCGGTGTCTAGAAAGGTGGTTCTGGGAAGGTAAAGGGAATCGTGGTTTTTAATTGGTTCCGTTGACTGACCTGCCAATTTTAAATTGGTGTCTAGGAAAGCAATGGGGGACCCCCATCTCTTCCACTAGCCTGGCCGATCTGATTGATTTAATTCTTGACTAACATGCTTGGTGTTAAAATACTATTATGGCCTTCCTTCATGATAGGTCATTATTGTGTTACGATCTATACTAGGTTTGTTGTGTACACACAAGACCTAATATGGTGACTAACACAATTTTTGGCCTAATACAATTATTTGTTTATGGCATGATTTAAAGTAATATTTTGTTGTGTACACACAAGGGTATTACTATTAAAGTCATGACTATATGGCTATGAAGGGTCTTACTTAACTAAAATATTATAGTTTGTTGTGTATACACAAGGCTATTAATATTTTAGAGGCCGGGATAAGTTGAGAATTGTACGGGTTACAATTGGAAAGAGTTTTCTACCTATGAACTTATATAAGATTTGTTGTGTACACACAAGGTCTTTTATAAGGGATTGGGATCTCAACCCACTAAGAAAGACTAATTAGGGTTTTCTCGATCATCGTATAGAGAGTTATGATGCTCGATAAAATAGTGGGAGACATAATAAATTAAAGTCCTAATTTAATTATGTGTTGTCATTTCATGGTTGTTTGCTTATGTATTGTTCTTTGTTTAAATGTAATGTAGATAAATGGTCTCTTCACTCTCACTCCGTAGTATTTTAGATGCCAACAAATTGACTGGGCCTAATTATGTTGATTGGCTGAGAATTTAAAAATAGTACTCAGTCAAGAAAGAATTTCCTATATTCTTGATACCCCGATTTTGGAACCACCAAGGGAAGATGCCTCGCAAGAGGAGAAGACCACATATAATATGTGGCAAAATGACTCACTTACTGTCAAGTGCGTTATGCTTGCCTCTATGACTAATGAGTTGCAGAGGCAGCATGATAGCATGGATACTAACTCCATACTGCTCATTTAAAAGAGCTTTATGAAGAACACAGTAGAACTGCTAGATATGAAATATCTAAGCAGTTGTTCCGTGCAAGGATGACAGAAGGTACATCAGTACAAGACCATGTATTAAAGGTAATTGATCTAATCACTCGATTAGGTCAATTAGGTTTTGTAATGGATGGGGAGTTGAATCAAGACTTGATCTTGCAATCACTCCCAGAGTCATTTTCACAGTTTGTTCTTAATTACCATATGAACAAACTTAATTCTTCCTTGCCTGAGCTATTGAATATGTTGAAGACAGCAGAGAGCCATGTAAAGAAAAATAAGGCTCCAGTTCTTCTTGTGGATAAGAAGAAGACAGGCAAAAGGGGTTCCAGTAAGAGGATGAATCCCAAAGGGGGCATTAAGAAGAAGAAAGGAAAGAAGGCCTCCGGACAGATGACCTGCTTTCATTGTGGCAAGCCGGGTCATTGGAAAAGGAACTGCAAGGTTTACCTTGCAAGTGTGAAGCCTGGTGCATCAGAGGCACCAAAAGGTATGAAAGAAGTTCATACTATTTTGTCATTGGATTCTTCCATTTCAAATACTTGGGTGTTGGATACCGCCTGTGGTCATAACATCTGCAAATCATTGCAGGGACTTCAGGGGCTTAAAGTATTGAAGGAAGGTAACTTTGAGCTCTACGGTGCTGGAGGGGACCCCATCCAAGCAGAAGCTGTAGGGACTTATATTTTGAAGTTACCTTCAGGGAAGATCTTGGAGCTAAGGAATTGTTACTATATGCCAAAAATCATTAGAAATATCATATCTGTACCCTTGTTACTTAAACAAGGATATACTATGAATGTAATGAGCAGTGGCTGCTCAATTTCTTTATCTAATGAAATATATGTTATGGCATATTCTGCAATGGTCTATTAACTCTTTCCACTAATGATAATATTTTTCATGTTTCTAACAAACGGAAAAGAGATGATGTAAACAATACCTTACTTTGGCATTGTCGACTTGGACATATTAGTGAGACTAGGATTAACAAGTTATACAAAGAAAATTTCTTTGATCCTTATGACTATGAGTCATTAGGAACTTGTGAATCATGTCTCATGGGTAAGATGACCAAGACTCCATTTAGTGGACATGGAGAAAGGACAATAGAGTTATTGGGACTCATAACACAGATGTATGTGGGCCTATGACAACTCAAGCCTATGGTGGATACTCATACTTCATCACATTTACTGATGATTTTCAAGGTATGGATTTGTGTATCTAATGAAACATAAGTCCAAGGCTTTTTGAAAAATTTTTAGAGTATCAAAGTATGGTAGAGAAACAGACAGGAAAAAGTATAAAGATCCTCCGATCAGATAGAGGAGGTGAGTACTTATCCACGAGTTTCTTGATCACCTTAAAGATAAGGGATCATCTCTGAATGGACTCCTCCTTACACACCACAATTAAATGGTGTTGCTGAAAGGAGGAATCGTACTTTATTGGATATGTACGGTCCATGATGTGCTTCACGGAGTTACCTTTTTCTTTCTGGGGATATGCTTTGGAAACAGCAACTTATATCTTGAATAGAGTACCATCTAAAACTGTCTCTAGCACTCCATATGAATTATGGAGAGGTTAAGAAGCCCAATCTTAAGTATATTAAGATATGGGATGTCCAGCCTATGTAAAAAGAAATTTTGGACATAAAACTAGATGCTAGAGCAGAAAAATATCTATTTATGGGATATCCTAGAGATAGTATAGGATATCTTTCTACCACCCTACTGAACAAAAGGTTTTGGTCAGTAGGCATGCCACTTTTATGGAAAAGGAATTCATCCTACAAAAGGGCACTGGTAGAAATATCGAACTTAATGAGATTCAACAAATAGACACTTCTCAGTCAAGTAACAACATAGTTAATATAGAACCTGAACACACTCCTATCCGTAGGTCTGATAGGGTGCGACAGGCACCTGAGAGGTATGGGTTCATAATTGAAAATAATGAAGCCCAAATCATTCAAAATGATGAGCCTCTAACCTATACGGAAGCAGTCATGAGTAGAGACTCAGACAAATGGCTGGAAGCCATGAGATCCGAGATGGACTCCATGTATGTCAACCAAGTATGGTCTTTGGTTGATGCACCAGAGGGTATTAACCCTATTGGGTGTAAATGGGTCTATAAAAGGAAGATTGGGGCAGATGGCCAAGTTGAAACTTATAAAGCCAGATTGGTGGCTAAGGGTTTCAGACAAAAATAGGGAATAGATTATGATGAAACATTTTCCCCTGTTGCCATGCTCAAATCTATTTGGATTATGCTTGCTATAGCAGCATATCATGATTATGAGATCTGGCAAATGGATGTAAAAACTGCATTCCTCAATGGTTTCCTTGAGGAAGAGGTTTATATGTCACAGCCAGAAGGTTTTGTCTTGAGACTAAACCTAATCAGGTATGTAGGCTAAAGAAATCCATTTATGGATTAAAGCAAGCATCCAGGAGTTGGAACATCCGATTTGATAAAACAGTCAAAGAATTTGATTTTTCAAAAATGAGGATGAACCTTGTGTGTACAAGAAGACTAGTGGGAGTGCCATAGTTTTCTTAGTTCTATATGTTGATGATATACTTCTTATTGGGAATGATATCCCAATGTTACAATCAGTCAAAGTGTGGTTATCGAAACAGTTTTCCATGAAAGACTTGGGAGAAGAATCCTATATACTGGGTATAAAGATCTATAGAGAAAGATCAAGAAGGATGCTAGGCTTATCCCAGTCTAGGTACATTGACCAGGTGCTAAAGAGATTTAGCATGGAGGAAAGTAAAAGAGGTTACTTACCTATTGGTCATGGCATACGTCTTTCTAAGAGGATGTCTCCTAAGACACCTGAAGAAAGAAATAGAATGAGTTCTATACCTTATGCTTCGGCTATAGGGTCGATTATGTATGCTATGTTATGTACCAGGCCTGATGTGGCATATGCCTTGGGTGTAGCCAGTAGATTTCAGGCTGATCCAGGAGAGGATCACTGGAAGGCTGTGAAAATATTCTTAAGTACCTGAGAAGGACTAAGGATATTTTTCTTATATACGAAGGGTCTGATCTTAAACTAGAAGCCTATTCAGACTCTAGTTTTCAATCAGACCCAGATGATAGTAAATCCATTTCAGGGTATGTCTTTACCTTGAATGGTGGAGCAATAAGTTGGAAGAGCACTAAACAGCAGACTGTAGCTGACTCAACTACCTAGGCAGAGTACATAGCTGTCAGTGAAGCCGCCAAGGAAGCTGTCTGGATGAAGAAATTCATCACAGAGTTGGGAGTAATTCCTGAGATTGAGAGCCCGGTGCCACTCTATTGTGATAACACTGGAGCAGTTGCTCAAGCTAAGGAACCGAGAGCCCATCACAAGTCCAAGTACATTCTAAGATGCTTCCATCTTGTCCGAGAGATAATCGAGAGACAAGAAGTCTGCATCAATAGAGTGGATACAAAGAACAACATAGCAGACCCGTTCACTAAGGCTCTACCACAGCGGGAGTTTGATCGCCACCTCGATAGTATGGGGTTAAAGAATAAGAGCGATTGGCTTTAGTGCAAGTGGGAGATTGAAAGGATTATGCCCTATAAGCCAATATTTGTATCTCCCAGACCATTGTAAATTGACAAGTTAATAAAGGCAATATTTTTCATCATTCGCTGTGTCATTATATGATGAACCCCATAGATTAGGGCTATGGTTGTAGGGCTATGATGAGATCATACCAGTGAGATCTAAGGCCTTAAAACCCAAATCTAGAATATTCCTAGTCATAGGAACCCTGAGTTGGGGATCAGGGTTTCCGGTTAGACTGGCACATCCTATGTATGCTGAAAAGGGTGACTGCTCTCACAGTCACTTGTGTGGGACACTAATACAAGATGTGGGTGCTCATTAGCGAATGAGTTCACTGAATAGATCCAGTTTGAGAACATCTAATGGAGCCTTAGCTGCATGTCAATAGATGTTTCTCACAGTGGGAGTTGTACAAGTAGTCCTATGACCTGAGACTGCCATAATACCTTATATACATGAACCCATGCTTTGGTTCAATCTCAATCATGACACTGGGTCATGCACGAGGTTGATGCTGGGCATGGTGAATTGTATATGAAGGTAATGAGCAAGTCAACAAGGAATTGATCACTCCTAGTAGGAGGAGATTGCATCCAGCCAAATTAGGTCAGATGATGATTCAGGAAATCTTTGATCAAAGTACAGATATTAGAAATGATTTCTAATATCGAATTAATTGAATCATTAGTGTATGACTGAGCTGGGAATGAGTATAAGCTGGTTTTGACATGTTTCCATATCCATAGTTATATTCAGGATGCAAGATGATTAAAGGATCGAATTGTACGGGAACTTTCCACTGAAGGGTAGTTTTGGAATTTCACCAGAATTTCCATATCTTCCGGGTAGACATGACACATTGCTAGACGTCAATCTTGTCTTGTGGTTGATCAAATTAAATGGTTTAATTGGATCACCAATTAGGAGGAGTCCTAATTGACTAACTCGAGTTAGCTCGATTTGACCTAAATCGATTAGAATGAGTTCTGATCAAATTAGGTCAACTTGCACTCGGACCCACTGCTGGCTAGGTATGAAACCCAATGGGTCACATACTTAGGACAGATAATCAAGGATTTTATTTGGAATTAAATCTCATTTGCAGATGAACACACTAGCATGTGTTGCAAACCATGGCTTCTACTTGAATCGGATTCGAGTTAGGGTTCCGATTTGGTCTTTTTTAGATCCAAATTCATTCCGGTTTGAATCTAATTGAAGATTCAAGACATTGGGCTAATAGTAGGCTAGCAATTGGGCTAACCTAAGAGGCTAAACCCCTTTCCCACATCGTCTAAGTCCCTCCCCGTTTTTCCCACGCGTGCGCGCAAGGAGAAGAGTCCACGCGCGCGTGGACTCTTTCCAAGTGGCGTCTTTGCATGAAAAGGGAAAAGGGGTCGGCGTTTTTTTGGCTGAAAGGGCGTGGAAGAGAGTCCACCTAGGCGTGGACTCTTCATAAAGGGGAATTACCGTGAAAGAAAGAAAGAAAACACCGAAGGGGCGCGACTCCTCTCTTCTGCGCGCGCCCTTCTGTGTTTTCTCGCGACTCTTTCTTGCGTCTTCCCATCCCAAAGGCCGTGAGATTAAATCAAGGGCCGTGAGATGAAGGAAAGGACGTGAGAAGGGAGAGAGGGGCGTGAGAGGGTGATTGCAGATGGGTAGGCGCCTCTCTGTCGCCTATTTAAGGAGAAGACTTCATCGTAAAAAATCAGATTTTTCAGATTTTTTCTACAGCGAAGTCTTGCTTCTATTTTCCCTCTCCCTCTCCAGAAGATTGTTTCCCCCTCCTCTCTTTCCTCTTTGATTCCTTTACAGGGCCTTGGCTCTGTCGAATCTCAGAACAGAAGGAGAGTCAGAGAGAAACTCTCCGACGGTAAAGGAAGAAGGCGCCTCTCCTTTCTTTCTTACATTAAGACAATCTTGTCTTAATTTTCTTCTCACTCCAAGACAAGCCTTGTCTCATTTTAGGACAAGGGCTTATTCTTAAGACAAGAGTGTCTTAAGGGGCCAAAGTTGCTAAAAGACAAGGAAAAGGTAAGAGAGAAGGTTTAGTCCCAGTTTGGCTAGAGGAGTCCTAGCCAATAGCCCATATATCAAGTTCTTGGGTATAACTTGATTGGAAGGAACCCAATTAAGGAGTCAGTATCTTGATCATCTGCCCGTGTGGATCACCATCGGAGGGCGGACAAGTGGACGCCTGGTGTGTCCAAGAGGCTACTCAATTTGGAGTTCATTTCTCCATCAGACTGGTAATAGCGATCTGAGGTTAGTATTTAAACAATGTTTAAATTTGGACATGCATGTAGTCATAGTTTTAATTGCTTATAAGGTGATTTGGGATTAGGGTTCGGACCTGGTTTCATAAATTTTGAAATCCACGCTTCCGCACTGGTTCCCGAACCCAACAGCGATGGCAAAGCTGACTGTCTCCAATGCCCGAGATGCAAGGGAGGACCTGTAGGCGAATAAAAGAAGGGTCAGCGAAATGGAGATGCATGGAAAGGAATTGAGATGGAGTTGGGAAGGGGCTTCGAGCCCGGTGTCCGGCTGGATTCCAAAGTCGAAGTTGGAGATAACTTGGAGCCTCGCACCTCACGACATCCCGGAGGATGAAGGAATGTGGCCTCACACCATGCGACATCCTGGAGGACGAAGGATTCGCGACGCCCTGGGACGACGGACAGGTGGCCTCACACCACTCGACATCCCTGGGGACGAAGGCAATTCCACTCAAACCTAGCCTAAAAGACAATAGTTGGAGGGTGGAAAAACTCAAGCTTTTTTATTAATCACTCAATCATTCAATCATTCAATAGTTCTACAAGGGAGGGATTGGGTCCTTTAAATAGGCACCCAAGGCCCATTTGAAATTCAAATTACAACTTTCATGGTGGCGCCCAAAATTCTCCATCATCTCCTCTCTTTGGCCGACCAAATGACTTGGGGTTGGGCATGGCATGTGTGAAGGCTTGGAGAGGGGGATTGGTCTTTGACTTCCTTCCTTAGCATGCTTATTTTGGGAAGAAAGAATGGGGCATGGCTTGCTTGGATGGATTTGTTCCCTTGAACTCTTCAATGTCATCTCTTGGATTGATTCAAGGCCGACCAAGGGAGAGCTCCATGGGAGTTGCATGGTTGAGGGCTTGAAAAGGGGAGTGTGTCCTTTGACCTTCTTTCCTTGCATTAACACTTTGGGAAGAAAGCTTGGAAGGGGGCTTGCTTTGAGGCTTGGTTTCTTCAAGGATCTTCAAAGCCACTCTTTTGATGGAACAAGGCATGATATGAGGGAGGGAAGAGGGGGATAGTGTTTCTTCCTTCCAAAGTTGCCCAAGGCATGTGGAAAGCATGGGGGTGCCACTTTGTTTCCCTCCTTGGATGTCGAAGTGGCAGCTGATGTGGTGCCACATAGGTAGCTGAGGTGGCACCTGAGTTCGCATTATTCCAAGTGGAAGGGGTGGGTTGGCACACCAGAACTTGATTTGGTGAGGAAAACAGGGTGACTTCAATTGGGCTTGGGCCCAGTCCAAACCCAAACTTGAACAAATACAGGACTCATGGCCTAACTTGACCCAAATTGGTCAAGGTACAGGACTAAACAAACTTTGACAAGAAATTATGAAATTGCTTTGGCTCAAGGCCTTTTTACAGGACTCATAGAAGGGGGAACCCTAATCTGAGATCCACAGAGGGTTGAAAAGCCTCTGTTAGATCCTGGTGCCCACATCAACGAGGTATTCACCTTTGACAAGGAGGGCGTCTTTGCCTCCTAGACCGACCAAGATAGCTGACTGATTTATGGAACAATAGGCTGATCTTCCAGGCGACGATCTAGAGTGCAGAGTGACCCCATCTTCGACAAGATCTTCAAGTCATTGTTTGGTACAATCCTTCCCCCTCCTGATTTCTGATTTCATTGAAGGTACGCTAACCTAACTAGGAGTTTCTCTACCCTCAAGGTCCTTTTATTATTGTTGACTCCATTATTGATTTTGATGATAAGTAAAATGGTTAAGTATAAGTTGAGTACTAATGGTTTCCTTGAAGTTTATTTTCATAGAAAAAGGTGCTCACAAATTTGTAGAAGTTTATTTATTTGAAGAAGCCAAGTTTATATGAAAAGAGCTGCTCAAAAAGGACTTAGAAAGTCAAAATTTGCTTGATTGGACATCTGAGTGAAGCATAAATTTGGTTCAGCACAAGTTCAAGAATTTTTGAAAAGATTTCAGTGAGGTGTCGACTCAAAGTGTCGAAACATGACACCAAGTGTCGACACATGAAGGTGAAGTGTCGACTCAAGCCAGTGTGCAAAGAATGTTTCAGATGGCACGGCTGAAGTGTTAACACATGAATCTGAAGTATCGACTCAAAGTGTCGACACATGGATCAGCTCATTGCCTGAGATTTTTAAGCCACATAACTTGCTTAAAATGAAGAACTGCAGAAGTGTCGACACATGGAAGAGAAGTGTTGACTCAAAGTGTCGACTCACCTGAGGAATTGTCGATACATTTGAGATTTCCAGAGAACCAGATTGAAGATTTTTGAACTAGATATCGACTCAAGAAGATCAAGTGTCGACCTAAAGTGTCGACTCATAGCCTGAAGTGTCAACACATGGAGTTCTGGGAACAATAATGGCTAGTTTTTCAAACAAAGAACTCGACCCTTTGCCCTCCAATGGCTAGTTTTTCAAGTCTAACGGCTAGAAACCTGATTTGAGGCCTTGGAAAGGTATTTATATGCTCCAAATCAAATCAAAAGAAGAATAATTGATGAGAATGAAAAAGAAGCATTCAAGAGAGAAGAAAGGAGAGCTTTAACTCCTATTCATTGAACATTCAGCCACTCTCAAGCAAAAGCATGCCTGACTAAACCAAACCTAATCATTATCAAAGCCCACATCAACAAAGGTAATTTTGTTTGCTAACTTAACCAACTCAAATTAAAGTTGCCACCTTATAAAAGATGAAAAAAAAAAATCTATTTTGTTTTTAGATGGCATTAGATTTCATTGTGTGTTCATCACTAGCATTAAACTAATCTTAAGGTCAATTTCCTATCTCAGATCAAGGCAGGAGGTCATTAGCTGTCCTGGGCCCAAAACACCACCTTGCATTCGTATCCAAACCATAATTAAAATCAACTAGCAACCTAATTTGCTCTAGTGAGCTAGGAACACCAACAGGTCGGGTTCAAGTAGTGTGGGTAAACTAGTGCATTCAATTCCTCAACTATTACTGAAAACTGGTGTCTAAGTCTAGAGATCCACAAGCAAACGCCCTGAGTGGACTGTTGATTTTTAATTAGGATCCTATCATAATCAGGGAAAGCCTCCCACTACCTCACCTCTTACCTGGCCAATAGAAGGATTAGTTATTAGTTGGGTTGTAAGTTGAGTAGACCCATTCAACTTTGGCCTTAGGTCTAGCAAACCATAGTACGTGTTAACCTTGTGTGCTTAATTGCATCATAACACCTTGTTTGATTGAGTGCATAACCACCGGTCAGGTGTCCAATACAATCAATCTAAACCCTAGCCCAGCTCAACCATGGAATCCAATCTTGAAACTCTCATAAAGAACATGAATGACCAGATGATTGCCCAGATGAACCAGATGAATGTCCAACTGACCACCTAAATTAATCATAGATTTGACCAATTGACCTAATCGAATAACCAAACAACCAATAGACTTGACCATTTAACCAATAGGTTAGACCAGGTAGAAAATCGATCAGGAACCATAGAAAGAACCCAGGAGTCCAATACTGAACCTGATCCTGATTCACCCCTTTCTACCTCTCATAACCTTAGGAGAGCCCAAAATCATGACCAATTCATGGAGTCCAACCATAGGAGAGCCCAAAACCATGACCACTTCGTGGGGCCTAATCCTAGGAGAGCCCAATGCCAAGAACCATATCAGGAGCCCAACCTTAGGAGAGCCCAAGACCCTGACCCTTTCCAGGAGCCCAATCGTAGAAGGCCCCACCATGAAGTTCTTGACCAGGATGAAAGAGCCATGAAGAACATTCAGGTAGACGAACCCATATTTGATGGTAGCCTAGAACCAAAGGTCTACGTAGATTGGAAAGGAGACATGGACTATTATTTTGAATGGTATGACATGAGTGAGGAGAGAAAGTATAAATTTGCAAAAATGAGGTTAGTTCATTAGGCTAGGCTACATTAGGCGAACCTTAAGTGTACTAGGAGACAACAAGAACTTCCTCCTGTAAACACCTGGTAGGGCATGAAATAGAAACTTAAGGAAAAGTACCTTCCTGCATCCTACAATCTGAAACTCCTAGACCAATGGAATAGGTAACATCGAGGGAATAGGCCTATCTCAGATTATATCGCCCAATTTGATGAGTTTGCTATAAGGTGTAATAAACCAAGTCTCTATCACTGACCTTGTCTAGGATTAGAATCGGATTATGTGATGATATCTAGAGAGAGCTATATATGATGGAGGTCAACGATTTGGAGCAAGCCTACCAGATAGCTAGGCACTATGAGAAATTTCAGAGGGGACCTACATACCAGCTACCCGAACCTTCTAGGAGCAATACCCCTTTTTCAAAACCAAACTATAGCCAAGTATACCAGGGCTGACCCAACCCCCATCCAGTCCGACCTAACCCAACTCAGGCCGACCCAATCCTAATCCAGTCTGACCCAACCCTAACCCAACTCGACCCAACCCCAACCCAACCCTTCCCAACCCTAACCCACTTCGACCTAACCCTAGCCAAGTCAATCCAGTTCTAGCAATTCCGCACCTTTTAAGATTGATAAGGGTAAGGCACCCACATTTTAAAAAGCCCCAAGTCCTAGCCCCAATGCTTGCTTTAGATGCAAGGAGGTAGGTCATTATGCCAGCCAATGCCTAACCAGATCTTTACACATAGGGGAACATGAGGAGGAGGAGCCTGAACCCAATGATGAAGAGGGAGAAGAGGTCTATGACGCTGAGGCAGACTTGATTGATGAGTATGAGGAAGATGAGGAGGAATTTGATTAGTCTGACCTAGTAGGGGTAGTTAGATGCATCCTAGCCCAGACCAAGCACAGGAAGATTGGCATAGTACTAACATCCTACAAATCTTTATGAAGATCGGGGATAAGGTATGCAAAATTATTATAGAAAGTGGGAGTTGTGTGAATGCCATCTCACTTAAGGCGGTCAAAACCCTAGGCTTAAGCCTAGTTCCCCATCCTAGCCCCTATAAGGTTTCTTGGATAACTCCATATCCATACCCATTAAGTCCAGATGCCAAGTCCAGATCTAGCTTAAATCTTATTAGAATAAGGTATGGTGTGATGTTGTGTCCATGGGAGTTAGTAGTATAATTTTAGGTAGACCCTGGCTTTATGACCATGATGCTATCCTATACGGCCGGTCTAATGCATGTATGTTTAGCTTTCTTGAGAAGAAGATTACAATTTACCCCACCCCACCTCAGGACAAAGTTAGGAGAGGATCTAGCTCACTAAGAAAAGAAGTCTGGAGTTAATTTAATCACTGCTAAAGATCTAGAGAAGGAGATTTTTGAGGGAACTACAGTCTGGATGCTAGCTGTAAAAGAAGTACCTGATCAATCTGATAAAGAGTACCCTCATGAGGTCAAGGGAATCTTAAATAAATTTAATGATATATTTTCTCATGATTTACGTGACTAGCTACCACCACTAAGGGACGTCCAACATGTTATAGATCTAGTCCTAGGAGCCACCCTACCCAATCTGCCCCACTATAGAATGAACCCAACTGAACATTTAGAGTTACAGAGGCAGGTAGGTGAACTCCTTAGAAAAGGGTTTATTAGGGAGAGCTTAAGTCCTTGTCCTGTACCAGCCATATTAACCTCTATGAAAGATGGCACGTAGAGGATGTGTGTCGACAGTCGTGCCATAAACAAAATCACCGTGAAGTATTGGTTTTCCATCCCCCGATTGGACAATATGCTAGATATGATGGCCGGGTGCAACCATCTTTTCAAAAATTGAACTTAAGAGCAGCTATAATCAGGTTAGAATCAGACATGGGGATGAGTGGAAAACTACATTTAAAACCAAGGATGGTCTGTATGAATGGGTTGTCATGCCTTTTGGGTTATCTAATGCCCCTGGCACCTTTATGAGAATTATGACCCAAGTCCTAAGGATGTTCATAGGAAAATTTGTAGTAGTTTATTTTGATGACATCCTAATCTTCAGTAGGACTAAGGAAGACCACTTGTGATGCAGGACAATTATGGAAACATAATCTACTGATTATTAACCTAATTAATAGAAAAAAATAGAGATTAAATTTTTTATGATTTTCAGTTTTAAAGACTCAAAGTAAGCAATTAAGGTAAACTAGTCAATTAGTTTATGCCTGCACTAGTAGATTTAACAAAGTAAACTAGAAAATAGGATTTGGTGGCTAAGAAACCACCATAAACTAAGGTCTACTTATTAAGGGATCATAAATCAAAGAGAAGGAAGGGGTTTTAAATTTTACCAATGAAGATTAACTCTCTCGATGAAGATCAGTTGGGACTCTTAGGATCTTGTGGTAGGGCTACAAGATCTCAATCTTCGTGCTCTGATCTTTTGTAATATTGGTTCAAAGGCAAGAACATCCTGACTTTGATCCTCAATCACCTGCAATCACTCAACAAAGAAAATCACTCAAGTTAGAAGGTGGAAAAGAAAGGAAGAAGATGAAAAATTGGAAGGGAAGGGATGGAATGTGGCGGTGTTAGGGTTTTCTAAATGGAAGGAATGATAACTAGGGCCTCACATCCCACGATGTTCCGAAGAACAAAGAAAAAGGGCCTCACACCCGATGATGCATATAGAAAAGGAATTGGACAGAATGTCACTTTATTTGATCAATAATTTATTAATAATACAAGGGGGTTGATGGCGTATTTATAAACCATCAACTAGTGGTAAGGGATACAAAAACTAGCACTAGTGTCCCTTAAGCAACAACTCCTTGAAACATTGCTCTAGGCATCTTGGACTTCTGCTCTTGGGCTAATCTGGGACTCTCTCCGAGGTGGGTGACATCATGGGATTCTCATCCAAATTGGGTGCCAACGATGAGGATAGATGAGGTGTCATGATGAAGGGCCTAGATTTCTTCATCGATGGCCTTGATTACTGGACTCTGGAGTCTGGATGATGTGGACTCCTGTAGGATAGTGGACTCTTCAGTTTAGATAGAAGAAGACTCAAAAGTTTTTTTTGGATTTTTGAGTTTGGAACTTGAGTAGCTTGAACTCTAAAGTAGGACATTTCCTTGTTCTTCTCCTTGATTGGTGTCCCCTTGAGATAGAATTACATTGAGATGGGCAATGAGAAGCTAGGTGGCATCCTCCCTCTTGGAATTGGCAACAACTTGAGAAGAATGGCATTAAATCCCTTCTTGGCATAAAGCTTGGAATCCTTCTCATTTACTTCTCTTAAAAGTGGTGCTAATCTCATTCTTAAGTTGGCGCTAATTCTTGAATGCATGGTGTTGCCCAGGTGGCTTTCCCAAGAGCGGGGTGAATTGGAAATTTAAAAAATATAAACAGTTATGTGCTTTTGAGATCCCTGTAAAGGTGTTAGGTTCTGTGATAAACAAATTAATAACAGAAGCAGAAATAAATCAGAAGGTCACAACAACAAACACACAGAAATTATAGTGGTTAAGAGCAAACCCGCTCCTATATTCACTACCCAAGATACCACTTGGGATTTTTACTATATTCACATCTGAATATAGTATGATTGTTTTATAGGATCACAATCCAAAACTTCTGTACTTTGGTTTTTACCGGGATCACCAAAAAAACCCTACACCCTTTGGTTTTAAAAGGGAGCACTAAAGAAACCCAACTTGGTTTTAACAGGATCACCAAGAACCCAATACTTGGTTTTTAGCTAAGACTCACCAAGAACCTATTTGGTTTTTCAACCGGGCTCACCAATAATCCAAACAATTCAAGAATCAATTGAAAGTAAAAGCAACAAAGTGACAAACTAATTTTTTGTCGAGTGGTTGCCGATGCAGCTCGAGAGAAGCCCACTTGAATGCACTTGAATGCACTTTAGTGGCTTCTTTGGCTTCTTTCCAAAGTGCTTCAAGCTTCAGATGAGAATTGGTGAAGACTTGAAAGCTATCTTGAATGCTCTTAGTGCTCTCTTTCTTGTTGGTAGGTTGGATATTCAATAAAGCATGAGATCTTTTGAAAAACTCTTTAACACTTTCATCAAAGAAGTTCAAATCTCTCAAATATATGGCCTTCCATCATTCCAAGGCAGTTTTAGTCATTGTATACCATTGGGATGTGACATTTGACCATTGGAGAACTTTTTGCATTCAAAAAAGAATTATGGAATTAGTCATTGTGTACCTGAAAATGATACTCGAGTCGGCTCAGATTCTTCGAGTTGGCTCTAATCTATCGAGTCATATGGTCGAGTCGCCATTCCTTCAGTAGGGTCGGCTCTTTGTCACAAGGTGCAAAAAGCTCACTCTGGACGAGTCGGCTTGCTTCTACTTGGGTCGACTCTCTTTCTCAGAATCAGACATCTTTACTCTGGAGGAGTCGGCTCATTGTAGTTCGGGTTGGCTCGCATTCTCAGGTTTTCAAAATTTGTTCTGGCAGAGTTGGCTCAATCTTGTTGGGGTCAATTCGCTTGCCCTGTTCTCAGAAAGTATTAGGAATGGACTCTAGACGAGTCAGCTCGGTTCTACTCGAGTTGACTCGGATTGCTGCATGCTAGAATCCTTAGTGCAAGCCATTAGGTAGAGTCATCTCTTGTATGGGGGGACCCAAAACCAATCTGGTTTTCTTCTTTTTTTCCTAGATTTTTTATTTTATTTTACATTTTTTTATTCCAGCTATTCCACTTATTCCCTCTATTCCAGTTTTATTCTATGTTTATCCGAAAGTTATTCCCCTATTATACCTATCATCTTCAACCACCCAGAACACCATTTTTTCCATTTTTTCTTCCCAGAACTTTCATTTTTCCAATTTTTTTGTCCCACCGTTCTAGATTCGCCATGCCCGACCACTATCTACCTCCCCCCCATATCGATCTCCTCGTGGGAATGCTAGCGAATCCTGTGGAACCGCCCACGGCCTTGCACCCCTGTAGCTCCTCCCATGGCCGCCTCCCACCCTGCCACTGCGCTCCCGTCCTCCTCCGCCCCTCGCCGACGTCGTCAATGCCCTCCTCCACAAGCAAGACCACTGCGCCCAGTTCACCTCCGCTCTCTGCCTTGCCTTCGCTATACACATGGTATCTTCACATGACCAACAACTCCAACAACAACCATCGATGGAGTTTTTATGGCAGTCACAACTTCACAAGTCTCCTTCTTGTGGAGCTTTGATGCTGGTTTATGGACCTCTCGGACAATGTGAATCATTCCAGCCTTGTAACCGAGGAAGGCCGTCAGCTTGCAAGGTTTTGTTGCGTCATCCCTTGGAAAATACTACCTTCCCATGGTGGCATGAAGCTCGCTTCCATTGGAGAAACCCAAGAGGCCCATGCTAGGGGTGCTCAAACCTCTGGTGAGACATCTCACTTACCTCCTTTCACCCCCAAGGTCGCAGCCACACCCTCTCAAAGCGGCGATGGCTCCAGGCCGTCCATAACCCATCGGATCCTCCTATGACCCCTGCAGCCGCCGGCCCATCCGCTCTCTGCCTTGCCGCCGCTATGCACCACATGAAAAAAGTGAAGACTATGTGGGTGCTTCCCGTAATGACCATGTCCACCGGTAACGCGTACAACCTTCACTCCCTCATCGATCTCTTCCCCTCCTGTCGGATCTCCGCAATGCTTCCCGTCGGCCACCTGTTCCTCCGCCATCGTCTCCCCATTGGCAAGATGCAGATCTTCATGAAGATACTGACAGTTTCGAATCCCACGATCACCAGTGGGCGGAGATGTAGCAAGGCGGTGATTACGGCACCGTGTATTACGCTCATCAATTCCCTTCCTCCAATCCGATCCAGTCGATTCATGCACCCCAACCCTTTCGCTTGGGTCACCGAGTCTCATGCCACGGAGTCCGTCCGCGCCGAGCATCGTGCTTTTGTCATCGCAGCGTAATCTTTCATATTCGACCATGATTAAACAGCTTTACACAGCTCTCAAAGCTGCATGAATTTAGAATTCAAAAAAAAAAATAAAAAGAAAATTTCTATGTATGAGTTCTAAAGTCTATAAAAAGGCATCCATTTTGTATTTTGGAGTAATTAAAATGAATTTTTGAAGGATTTTTTTCCACTTGTTTGTGGTTCTGGGCTGAGGCCCGTTTGCCTTCGTCCTTCGGGATGTCGAGGGGTGTAAGGCCCCATCATGCCTTCGTCCATAGGGACGTCGAGGGGTGTGAGGCCCCGTCTTGCCTTCGTCTTTCGGGACGTCAAGGGGTGTGAGGCCCTAGGTATCTCCATTCTCTATCCCACCTTCATGTCTCTCTCCGTTTTCCCTCGTGACCTTGAGATTCATCCTAGCGTCTCCAAGTATCGAGGAGGGCGTAATGCCTTAGAGGTGAGAGGTCTCTTCGTTAGGGTGAGTCCCAAGGTCCATGAGTTCCAGTTCCTAGTCTCCTATCCCCATCATTCCTTCGCCACCTCGATCAAGAAAATTTGAAAACAAAAGAGGTCAGCCATTTTAGGAGTTAGTTTCTGAGTCGTCCTAGTTCCGGGAGGCTTCTTAGCCCTCCCATGGTCCTTGATTTGCTTTAGATATTTCCCTTTTTCCGAATAACCCTAGGTTTATTCGCGTGTCCACCCCGCATCTAATTTGGTATCAGAGCCAATAGTAGACTAGGATTTGTTTCGTCCTCAAACTCGACGGAGTCAAGTTCTTCATGCTGCAAGAGAATGATGGGGGGACCCAAAACGCATCCAGGTTTTCTTTTTTTTCCTAAATTTTTTATTTTATTTTACATTTTTTTTATTCCAGCTATTCCACTTATTCCCTCTATTCCAGGTTTATTCTATGTTTATCCCAAAGTTATTCCCATATTATACCTATCGTCTTCAACCTCCCAGAACAACATTTTTCCATCTTTTCTTCCCAGAACATTCATTTTTCCAATTTTTTTGTTCCACCGGTTCCAGATACGCCATGCCCGACCACCGTCTACCTCTCCCAGACATCGATCTCCTCGTGGGAATTCCAGCGAATCCTGTGGAACCGCCCATGGCCGTGCGCCCCTGTAGCTCCTCCCATGGCCGCCTCCCAACTTGTCGCTGCACTCCCGTCCTCCTCCACCTCTCACCGACGTCGCCGACGCCCTCCTCCACAAGCAGGACCGCTGTGCCCAGATCGCCTCCACTCTCTGCCTTGCCTCTGCTATACACATGGTGTCTTCACATGACCAACAACTCCAACAACAACCATCGGGGGAGTTTCTATGGCAGTTAGAGCTTCATAAGTCTCCTTCTTGTGGAGCTTTGATCCTGGTTTGTGGACCTCTCAGACAATGTGAATCATTCTAGCCTTGTTACTGAGGAAGGTCGTCAGCTTGCAAGGTTTTGTTGGGTCATCCCTTGGAAAAGACTTTACCTTCCCACGGTGGTGTGAAGCTCGCTTCCTTTGGAGAAACCCAAGATGCCCATGACAAGGGTGCTCAAACCTTTCGTAAGACATCTCACTTACCTCCTTTCACCCCCAAGGTTGCAGCCACACCCTCTTGAAGCGGCGATGGCTCCAGGCCATCCGTAACCCATCGGATCCTTCCATGACCCATGCAGCCACCGGCCCATCCCATCTCTGCCTTGCCACCGCTATGCACTACATGAGAAAAGTGAAGAAAACTGGTGTGGGCACCAGGATCTGACAGAGGCTCCTCAACCCTCTGTGGATCTCCAATTAGGGTTTCAATTTTCGGGTCTTGTAATAAGGCTTCAAGCCTCAACCTTGTAATTTTTTTTTGCTTTGAATTGAGTCTGTACTTTGACCAATTAGGTCAAATTGAGTTTTGTACTAAGTCTAGTCAAATCGAGTCCAGTCTGAGTCTATTGGAAGTATGGGTCGATTGCAAGAGTTGGTCTTAAAATTTAGTCTCCTTGGAACCAAGTCTGGAAGGAATCCAAGTCAGCTCTGGGCCCACATTTTCATCCAATGTGGCGCCATGATAACTTGCCATGTGGGCAGCACACTTGTCATCCTTGGATGCCCAAAGAGAGGATCACATCACTTGGCTCTAACCCTTTTTCCGTCCCCCTATCTAGCTCCTTTCCAAGCAAGGGTGGTCGGCCAAAGAGAAAGTCAATGGGAGTTGAAGTGGGGATGTCAAATCCCTTGCTTCAAGTCCTCCAATCAAGTCTTCTTCCCAAATTGCTTGAACCTCTTTGGAAGGGAGAGAAGATCCATGGGCGCCTCCACCTCACACTACCCATGTCATGCCTCGTACCAAAAAAAGGATGCCAACCAAGGAAGGAGGAAGAACACATGCCTTACTCTAAGCCTCTCTTTATGCTTTCTTCCAAAACCAAGAAGCTTCTTTCCAAGTTCAAGGTACCAAGGTCCCCCCCTCCAAGCCATTCATCAAGCCACGCCAAATCAAATCAGCTTTTGGTCGGCCAAAGAGAGAAGAAAGTCAAGGATTTTGGGTGCCCATTCAAGAAAACTTGTACTCTTTCATTTGAAATTCAAAAGGGTCCTAAAGTGCGAATCTCTTGTTAGTTGCCTTCGTTCACTAGGAACGTCGATCTCCGAGAGGGAGCGCTTTCGCCTTCAGGCGTCGAGAGGTGTGAGGCCTCAAACTATCATCACTTCCGCAACTCCATCATCTCACTCCGAATCAAGTAGAACTCCACCATCTCAACAACCTTTTCTTTCATTATTCCATTGCTTTCCTTCTAATTGAGACTTAACCTGTTATCTTCTTTGAATGCTTGCAGGTCCTCCAGGTGACACAAGTACAGCGATGGTTGTCTTTGCCATCGAGATCTTCGGACAGCCAGCCGGCGCCTCCACAGGGTTGATGGCTCGATCATCCAAGCCGCATCTGCCAAGGTGAGCGATTTCTGCATCGGGCACTTCAGATCTTTGAGGTTTGCCCCCTGACTCCTTAGTAGATCTTGATCGGAGAGCTAAGTTCTATAGGGTTTCTCAATCCCGGGGTTCTCTCTTTATCATTGTTTAGAGACCATCTACTTGCTTGATAGTTCTTATTGTTATAGAACCCCAGATCATCTCTTACTTATTTTCAGGAATCCAAAGAAACCATAAAAATCTAAAAATCACAAAACCCTAAAAAATCACTTGCATCATCATTTCATCTTCGCATCTAGTTAGTCCCCCATCACTCTTCTTCTAGCTAGGTCAGCTCGAGTGACTTCTTTAGGAAATTTATAATTAGACTCAAGAACACTCTCACCAACACTCTCCAACATTCAATACAAACTAACTCAAATTAAATCTAGAGCACAACACTCAAAGAAGTAACCCATATTCATGATTTTACAAAGGTTTTTCAAGGGATTCTATTTTACATCACACTCATACAATATTACTTAACACACTTAACAGAATGAAGTAGGAGTAGTTGATAAATAATAAGAATCATCCTACAAAACTTGTCAAACACTTGAGAGTAGTTAGTAATATAAATGCATGCACCAATGTTTGGTTATCATCAAAATCACTTGTGGGTTCAACACATGGGCCGACCATAGATAAATGACATAGCATGTGGGATGTCCAAATATAAGTGACATGCCATGTGATAATGTCCTGGGTGATGTGGTGAATGATGTCCAAAAAACCTTGAATAGGTGGCGCCAAGACTTGGTTAGGCTAGCGTATGGCCTGACTTAGCACATGGAGTCACATGGAATCTTGATTTAGGTGCACATGGGTCTTGATTTATGTGTACATGAAGTCACATGGGTATTCAATTGGGTCCCCCCTTATGTTAAGGACTCAATAACTAAATTAACTAATCATATGACTCAAAACTAATTAAACTAACCGAATAACTAAAGCCTAACTTGATCAATTGGAACCTAATTTGATCAAAAGTCATAGACATGTAAACAAATATTTCAAACAAATATTTCAACTTGGTAAAAAGAGTTTGACCCTAAAGGCTAAAATGAAAAACCTAATTACGGTTGGTAAAAAGGGCTAACTAACATTGGACCATTTACAACTCAATTGGATAAATAGGGTTTGACACAACTAATAAATAAGGTTTGACTCAATTGGGATTTAGGGTTAAACACAACTAAGCTAAAATAACAAAATTTAGGATAAATATTTATAGATGATTGGGGTTTGGACTGAGGCTTTATTCACAAGTGATCCACAGAGATATGGGTTTGACCTGTCGATCTCTTCTAGCCCTGGTGTCTACACCAATTCTTCCAGGATGGAAGAAACTCGATCCTGTCGATTATGGGTCAACTTCGCTATGATAGCGTTCTAGTAAGTCTGGGTCAACTATCTGCAAGTCCTCTCTGGTGATCCAAGAATTATCAGTCTCAGGTCATCCTTGCCAACGAACCAGATATCGCTGATAATCTTTTCCCCAAGTAGCGATAATCTTGTCATCCAAGATTCATTCAATCCTGTCTCTCTAGGCTGATAGTATGGTAGGTGGATACACATGGGTTGGCTCACTCTCAATGACTGGATTAGGTCCAAAAGGCTCACTAGGAGTCAACATTGGCTCCCTATAATTTATAAGGTATGAAATGTTGAAAGTATGACTGATACCTAGTTCAGGTGGTAACTCGAGCACGTAGGCATTAGGTCCAATTTTTTTAATTACTTTGTATGGTCGACTACTACGAGCATGCAACTTCTTCATGGTTCCAGGTGGGAACTGTTTAGGTCATAGCCTGACCATGACAAAGTCTCCTTCATTATATTCTTTGAATCTTTTTCTTTTGTCAGCCATATATTTATAAGATTCGTTGCCAATCCAAATGTTGCATTTTGATGGGATTTTCTTTTGTATCTCAAACCAGTGTATTGACATTATCAATTAATAAAGGCATTTTATTTTCATCATACGCTGTCTTATTAAATGTATTAAGATATGATGAACCCCATAGTTTAGGACTATGGTTCTAGGATTATGATGAGATCATACCAGTGAGACCTAAAGCCTTAAAACCCTAATCTAAAATATTCTTGGTCGATGGGATATTGAGTAGGGGATCAATGTTTCCGGTAAGGTCTAGCACATCCTATGTATGCTTGTGAAGAGGGTGACTGATCTCGCAGTCACTTGTGTTTGACACAAATACTAGGATGTGGGTGCTCATTAGAGAATGAGTTCACTGAATGGATCCAGCTTGAGAACATCTAATGGAACCTTATCTGTTTGTCAATAGATAGTTCTCATATTGGGAGTAGTGCATGTGGTCCTTTGACCTGAGACTGCTATGGTACCTTGTATTCATGAACCCATACTTTGGTTCACACTCAATCATGATATAGAGTCATGCATGGGGTGATACTGGGTATGGTGGATTGCTTATGGAGGTTGTGAGTAGGTCAAAAAGGAATCGATCAACCCTAGTAAGAGGGAAGCGCATCCAGATGATTTCAATCAAATGAAGATTCGGGAAATCTTTCATCAAAGTATGAACATTAGAAATAGTTTCTAATAGTTCATTAATGAATCATCATTATCAGATTGAGCAAGGAATGAATATGAAATTGGATTTGACAAGTATCCATATCCATAGTCATATTCAGGGTGCAAGTAGATCAAAGGACTGAATTGCCCGGTAACTCACCACTGAAGGGTATTTTGGTAAATCCACCAAAATTTTTCATCTTCCGAGTAGGCATGACATGTTGCTAGACGTTAATCCTGTCTTGTCAGTCTTCATGAACCAATTGATTCGGTTTCATGAGTCAATTCGATGTGTGATGCGAATTGGATAATTAGGTGAGCCATTTTGACCTAACTAGGTCAATCAGGTTCGATCGGATCGAATCGGCTCAAACCTAAACCTACTGCTGGCTAGATGTGGAACCCAATGGATCACACGCAATAGAGACTTGGCCAAGGAAGTCATTCATGATTTAGTTAGGGTCATAGAATTTTAATTGGTTAGTTGGATTACATACTAGCATATGTAGGCTAACCAAATTCCTAACCCAATTGGATTGGGTCCGGTTGCTTGAAATTGGGCTAACCTAATTACGGGAAACCTAAATTAGGTTGAGTCCTAAGTGGGGCTAGCCTAATCAGAGCTAAATCTGATTTTATTTTGGATTTAAGGGCATTATAGGTGCCTTACATGAAGAGTCCCAATGGCATAGGATTCTTGGTACCTAAATGATATCTTAACTTCAAAAGGGCACAGAATGAGTTATAGATCTCTGATTTGAATATAATTTTTATGGTCAGAAAGAAAATTTATGCTCTTTCCAATGACATCTATATTTTCTATGTTTTGACTAGTCAACATTCTTTAAAATTTGCCTGGAAGAAGGATGGTGCATGCGGTGCATGAAGAGTCGCAACTCTTCATGTGGTGCGCGGTTCTGATGGAGAGTCCTTCTGCTATCTGGACTCTTCATAATCTCTGATATTTGGAGATTGAAGATGCGCCTCTTGGCTTCTTAGGGACATGTAATTGACATGTGGCAAGTGAAAACTCATCCAGATAAAAGAAGGGATGTGAATAAGGCCTTCGGTGCATGAATGGACTTATTAGATATGATTTATCAAGCCAGATAACTTCTCTTCTGTCTTGAAAAATCATATCTGATAAGTTGATAGGAGGACATATCACACGCCCCTCTTATATTTATAAATAGGGGGTGGTGAAATGAGTCTGATAATAAGAATTCCACCGAAGTACTATTTTGAGTGTCTCTCTCTCCCTCCTTTCATTTAGACAAGACTTATCTCGTTAAGACAAGGTCTTTTCTATTAGGACAAGGCTTTGTTTTAGGACATAAGCCTAAGTGGTCCTAGAGGAGGGTTGTCCTAAAACCAAGAGTGGTTTAGGAGAGTGTCTTTAGTGCCCTATAGAAGGACATGGTGTCCTACAGTGGTTAATAGACCAAAGGCTGTCGAAAGAGTTCCTCTTCTCCAAGCAACTTGAAGAAGGAGTTCTTCCTTGGTCCGAGTTTCATGTGGATCACCGTTGGAGGGCGAACGTTTGAGCACCTGGTGGAGAAGAAGGCTGAATCAGGGTTTTCTTCATTGGATTGGATACTAGCGGTTCAGGTTGGTGCCTAAACTCTAGTTTATATTATATGTGCATGTTTGTATGTTTTAATTCGTAATAAGGAGGTCTTGGGTTAAGGGTTTGGTAGTGGTTTCATAATAAATTTTTGAAATCCACGCGTCCGCCCTGGTCACCAAAACCCTTACAGTGGTATCAGAGCCACCTTATTAGGGCTAAATCATACAAAATTTGAAGTTGCCCAATTTTGTAGGAATCTTGAGGTTGCCCATTTTTGTAGGACTTTACAAAATTGGAAGTTGCCCAATTTTGTAGGACTACAAAAGTTTAAAGTTACATATGATTGATATGTTTATGCATATATGTATGTCACTGGTTAGGGTTTTTACTTAATCCTTAACCGACATAAAGATATGTTTAGCTTTCTAGTCATTATACTGAAATAAGGTTGCCCTGGCATAATGGTGGATCCATTATGTGGTAGATGGTTGTCCTAGTATGATGACACACTTGGCACAATATAAAATGATATATGATGTAATGTTGATGAATGGTATTATTAGAATGTGCTTCTGTTTGAATTGCCCTCTATTAAAATTATATTATGTTGTAGTGTCATATACCAAAAGCAAAATAATCAATATAATTAGTTGATCATTCGGTGTCAAGGAAAAGTGGTTCATGATCGGTAAAGAGGACGTGGTTTTTAATTAGTTCCGTTAACTGACTTGGCCAATTTTTATTGGTGTCTAGGAAAGCATCAGGGGGACTCCCACTACTCTCCCACTTACCTGGCTGATAAGATTAACTTAATTCTTGATTGATATGATTAGTGTAATATTCACTACATTAGGCCTTCCTTCATGTTAGGTCATTATTATGTTATGATCCGTATTAGGTTTGTTGTGTACACACAAGGCCTATTATGGTAACTAACACAATTTTGGCCTGGTGCATTTGATGCTTATGGCATGATTTAATATAATACTTTGTTGTGAACACACAAGGATATTATTATTACAATCATAACTATATAGAAATGAAGGGTCTTACTTAACTAAAAATATTATATTTTGTTGTGCACACACAAGGCTATTAATATTTTAGAGGCCAGGTTTTGTTGAGAATTGTATGAGATACAATTGGAAAGAGTTTTCCTACCTTTGAACTTATAAAAGATTTGTTGTGTACACACATGGTCTTTTATAAGGAATTAAGATCTCAACCCCACTAAGAAAACCAATTAGGGTTTCTCGATCATCATATAGAGGGTTATGATGCTTGATAAAATAGTGGGAGACATAATTAAGTTAAAGTCCTAATTTAATTATGTTTTGTCAACATTGGTTGTTTGCTTATGTTATGTTCTTTGTTAATGTAGATTAAATGGCCTCTTCACTATCACTTCGTAGTATACTTGATGCCAATAAATTGACTGGACCGAACTATGTTGACTGGTTGAGAAACCTAAAGATAGTACTCAGCCAAGAAAAACTTTCTTACATTCTTGATACCCCTACCTTGGAACCTTTAGGGGAAGATGCCTCGCAAGAGGAAAAGACCACATACAAGATGTGGCAAAATGACTCACTCACTGTCAAATGTATCATGCTTGCCTCTATGACCAATGAGTTGCAGAGGCAACATGATAGCATGAACACTAACTCCATACTGCTTAATCTAAAAGAGCTATATGGAGAACATAGTCAAACTTCTAGATATGAGATATCTAAGCAGTTGTTCCATGCAAGAATGACAGAAGGTACATCCGTACAAGACCACGTATTGATGGTTATTGACCTGATCACTCGATTAGGTCAATTGGGTTTTGTTTTGGATGGGGAGTTGAATTAGGATTTGATCCTGTAGTCACTCCCGGAGTCATTTTCACAGTTTGTTCTTAATTATCATATGAACAAACTTAACACTTCCTTGCCTGAGCTGTTAAACATGTTAGAAACAGTAGAAAGCTGTTTAAAGAAAAATAAGGCTCCACTTCTTCTTGTGGATGGGATCAACAAGAAGAAGCTAGGCAGAAAGGGTTCCAAGAGGAGATTGAACCCAAAAAGGGGCATCAAGAAGAAGAAAGGAAAGAAGGCCTCCAAACAGATGACCTGCTTTCACTGTGGCAAGCCGGGTCATTAGAAGAGGAACTGCAAGGCTTACCTTGCAGGTGTGAAGCCTGGTGCATCGGATGTACCAAAAGGTATGAAAGAAGTTCATACTATTTTGTCATTGGATTCTTCCATTTCAAATACTTGGGTATTGGATACCGCCTGTGGTCATAATATCTGCAAATCATTGCAGGGGCTGCAGAGGCTTAGAGTATTGAAGGAAGGAGACTTCGAGCTATACGGTGCTAGAGGAGAGTCCATCCAAGCAGAGGCCGTAGGGACTTATATCTTGAAGTTACCTTCAGGAAAGATTTTAGAGCTGAGAGATTGTTACTATATGCCTAAGGTCATTAGAAATATCATATCTGTATCCTTGTTACTTAGACAAGGTTATACTATGAATATGATGAGCAATGGTTGCTCAATCAGCATTTCTAATAAATTATATGTTGTGGCATATTTTGCAATGGTCTTTTAACTCTATCCACTAATGACAATATACTTCACGTAAGTAACAAACGAAAGAGAGATGATGTGAACAATACTTTACTCTGGCACTATCGGCTTGGACATATTAGTGAGACTAGGATTAGCAAGTTATACAAGGAAAATTTCCTTAATCCTTATGATTATGAATCATTAGTGATGCAGAACAAATAAAGGGATGCGATGCGGAAGTAAATTAAGATTAACTAATTTTTTTTGTTTTTATAGGTTTGTAGAAGTTGGCTTCAAATCAAAGAAAAGTTAACCTAACATTGAAAGATACTAATATGATAATTGAAAGCACAATTTTAAGGAAACTAAATTATCAGAGTAGTTTAGAAGCAACGGATCGCTGGGGGTTGAGAAACTCCCAGACCTAGGGTTTCACTCCGAGCTTTCAACAAAACAGAAATAAAGAGAAGGGAAGGTTTATCTAACCAGACAATGATCTTCACAGATTTTGGTGGAAGAACTCTCCCGAGCAGATTGTTGGATCCTCGGAGTCGGATATCTTCGTAATGGATCCTCCAATACTGGTCCTTTGGCGGGTTGGCTTCTCCTGAACTCAAGATCTGGAAGAGAAGAAAAACAATTGATGGAATCAGAGAGTCAAGGAAAAGATTTACCAGGTTGATGAACTTGAAGATCGAAATTGCTGAAAACTGGATTCTCCTGGATGCTGATGTGATTTTCCTTGGAACTTGCTCTGGATCTGAAGTAGCCGGACTGGATCTGGATGAAGGTGGACGGCCTGGACTTGTAGAGAGAGAGAGGCCGTGGGAGATGGGAGGATCTAGGGTTTGATGGATTGAAAATAATGAAGGGTGGCTAGGGTTTTGGAATTTCAAGTGGCTAACCTAGGGTTTTGGATAAAGATGGAGATCTCTCACCTCCTCAAGGCTCCAATGGAACCCGGATTACCCCCTCACGGAGCTTAACACTTAGAATAGTGCGGAAGAAGAGAAACCTAGGTCACTCAACACAAGAGAATAGCAAAAATAATTTTTCTTCATTGATTTTTCTCAACTTACAAGAGGGATGTAATTTATAATGCTTTACAAGGGAGAAGGGTTTCATATTTTCCCATGTGGGACTAAAGGAGGGGATCTCCAAATTAGGGCAAATCCCTTACATATGGTTGGCCAAAATACCAAAAATTAGGATTTGGGTTATAAATGGCAGGTAGATGGCGCCACCTTGCTTGATTTTTTTCAAGAAAATTTTCTTCCTTCCCTGGATGAACTCTTTTGGACTCCTCCTTTTCTTCCTCCCTAAGTCAAGGCTCTTCCCATCTTTGTTTTAGGTGTTTTTAGCAAGTAATGGGCGCCCCTTGATATTCTCTTCCAAGAAAAACTTCTTCCCTTCTTTGCTTGGAGTCACTTGGGAAAGTCTTGGCCGCCCCCTTGATTTGTGCTCTTCTCTTTATCTGGTGCATGAAAGAAGGAGGTTGCCATCTGTGGAGTGGGGACCAAAGGCTGCTGGATGTGGATATGGCGCCCCCTGGACTGGGAGTGTGGCTGGGAGTGTGGTGTCCACTTGCCAGGTCTTGGGAGAAAATGTAACATCCCCGGTTGAAACCCTAGTCCACTACTGAGTCAACATGACTCAACAAAATAAAAATGCAGGTAATGTAGACTCAAGCTAAATTGAGTTGATCTAGTCAACTCTTATTACAAACCAAAACCCTAATTCTTCGGGCAAGGTTAATCAGAGATCCAGATGGAGCTCTGAAGTCTTCTTCTGAGTCTGGTGCCCGCACCAATTCTCCCGGGGTGGGAGGAACTCGACCCTGTCGAGTAAGGCTCAAGTTGGCTCTGGTATCTCTCCAAGAGGTCTGAGTCCAATTCTTGTAATTCTTCTCGGGAGATCCAAGAGTCATCAGAATCTGGCCTTCCTTGCCAGCGGACCAGGTACCTTTGGTATCCTCGATTACGAGTAGAGATAACCTGATCATCCAGGATCTTTTCAATCTGCTCTTTTCTCACAGGCCAGTTTGTTGGTGGACACACAGGGTCGGGATCACTCTCAATGATAGGGTTAGGCTCAAAAGGCTCGCTAGGAATCACAGCTGGCTCCCTGTACTCTACTAAGTCTGTAATGTTGAAAGTAGAGCTAATGCCTAGTTCTGGAGGCAACTCGAGCACATAGGCATTGGATCCTACTCTCTTTACCACTCTAAATGGTCCAGCTCCTCTAGCATGTAACTTTCTAACAGTTCCAGGAGGAAACCGTTCAGGCCTTAACCTAATCATCACATAGTCTCCCTCAACAAAAGTTTTGACTCGCCTTTGGGAATCAGCCAACTTCTTATAAGTTTCATTACTTAAATTTATTTTGGCATGAATTTCTTTATGCATGTCTTTTACATGCTATGCAAGTGCATCAAGAGACTTGTGTGTGTGGACTAATAGTGAAATCAGATCAAGTGGTGTGTGAGGCTTGTATCCATGAACAATTTCAAAGGGACTCTAGCCTATAGACCTATTGATCGAAACATTATATGCAAATTTAGTCCTGGGTAAATACAAATCCCAACTCCTGGTATTCTCACTTAACCAAAATCTGAGACAATGTCCTAAACTCGACTGACGATGCATTCCTAAAGAATGGACTTTATTCAAAGGAACCCTAGGTCTAAACCTAACAAACTACGGCTCTCTAGGTTTGACCTTGGGTCGGAGGATGGCATGCAGAGCATGAAAACTTATCATGGGTGCCTAGTAGGTGCCATAAGGTCTTCCAGAAGTAGGTGGCAAACCTAATAGGTTCTGACACGTGGTTCACTCTAAAGACTTCGACAAAGTATACTTGGATGGTGTAAGAAGCATTGGAAGTCCTAGAGAAAGGGAGGAAATATGAGGTGGAGTCTTGAATTACCTGCTGATTAAAGGTGGTGACCTGAAGGTTTGAATGGTGATCTATGAGTGTCAACTGGTCATCCTTACGAAAGGAAAAGTTTGCTATTCCTAGGAATGGATCAAGAGATGGTTCGGGGAGTAGCCTAGGACATGTGATTGCAATAGTTAAGGTTTGTTCTCTAAGCAAACAATGATCCACTTTCTCAAGAAATGGATTAAAGAATGATTCATGGAAGGGCCTATGGATGGTGACCTCAAGACTTGAAATTTGACCTATGGGTGTGGAAAGGTATACTCTAAAGAAGGGTAGGTCAGTCATGCAAAGGAAGGGGTCTGGGGCCATAAGGAGGATTTCTACAGGACTGGGTGAATCAATCCGCTCAAGATAAGGATGTTCAACTGAGATTACGGGAGAGACCTTAGTGGCTGGGCATGGGACAAGGTCCAATTGTAAGAGGCTTGATTCAGTCATCCTAAGGAGAGGATCTACCATAGGGTGGGCAAACTTAAACAGTTTAGTGCAAAGATCTTCAATTGGTACTTGGGGAATGACAGTCATTAGAGGGTACGAACTAATAGCTCGGGCTAACACTATAAGTTCTTCCTGGGGGTATTTGACTAAAGGAACCTGGTTCTCACAAATCTCTTGAATTTCTGAACTAGGTCCTACCAGTTGGTTGCTTTCCAAGGTCTCCTCAGGTAAGGAACCAATAGTATCAATGTCACATTCTTCAAGTTCTTCCCCCTCATATTCATCAACTAGACTCAAGCCAGCATCATATACTTCCTCGATGCCATCTTCAATGGGTTTCGGGTCAGTGGTAATCGGGTCAACTGATTCTAGGCTTGTCATACCTAACCTTTCTTCCTCATTGGTAGGCTTGGGTTCTCCCTCATTAATGTCATCCTTAGGATTCTTACCACTTAGCTGTGCACAAGCCAGTCCTATGCATGGGCACTGACTAGATTTATGGCCTCTTTCTCCACAAAACAAACATTCTTGCGATATAGAAACCTGGGTCACACTGGGTTTCAAGCTAGTAGAGACCTTACTTGGGCATGGGTGTGGATCTAAATGGTTTGATCTAGAAGACTTGGGTTGTTGAGTGACTGGTCTAGAATATTGTAAGGACCTCTCATAGACACGATCCACACTATAGATATCATGGTTAGGCTTCCTAAGGTTATGCTCGGGATCACGGTATAAGGTCCTCTTAGGCTCCTGGTATGGATGAGGTTGGGGCCTATTAAATTTTGGATCAGGGATCCAATTTTGATGTCTACGTTTCTCAAGGACTTGGACTTGATCCCTAAGCTGGATAAAATTCTCATGGACTTGTTCTTTACACTGGGTAACAGTAGCAGTCAAATCCTGGCTTAACTTGTTCATGCTCTCAGTAAGAGCTCTAACCATGGCCTCTAAATCAGGTTGGGTTTGACCAGGTTGGTAGGGCACTCTATTCCGGGTAGACATGATGCAAGCAAACACACAAAATGAGACTCAACTGAACGACCACGGGCTAACTAGACCTAGAGCCCAAACTAGATGCCCAATCAGAGTGGCAAGCTAGCCTGTAGTAACTCAGGACTCAGCCAGGCAGGTGTAAGGGGAGTGTTAGGTCCCTGAATGCCAATCCTAGACACCAATCAGAGATTGGCCAGGTAGGCGGACCAGCACACAAGCCCTTCGGGATGGAATCCCTGAACCACCGTTCTAGACACTGAGTACAAAGCACACACAGAGTAACCAGACAAACTGACTCAACATTAGCCTTGACCCGACTTGTTGATGTACCTAGCCCACTAGGGCAAATTAGGTCTAATCAATTTTTGATTAAAGGCTTAGGTTCGAATGAAGGGGTGGTGGTTTTGGGCTAAGGAGAGGTAATCAACTCCTCCCCTTATCTTAGATGCTCAATTGCCCTTAAGTAAATTATGAGATGATCACCCCAAAAAGAATTGAATTGCAGAATACAAAAAATAGAGTTGTTGTATTTTAATGCTCAGAATTTTTACCGAAACCAATAAATCACAGAAAAATTATGGAAAATAGGTTCAATTATACTGGTTTCAACGAAGCAAAATCATGCAATTCGGAGTTTTATGCAGGGAGAAATAATTCAAACAACAGGGAAATTACGGGCTGCAACTAGATTGTCTTCCCCGTTTATAATCCCTGCTATGAAGTTATAACCCAATGGATCCCCTACACGCCCTAGGAACACCCCTGGAATGGGAGGAGGAGGCTTGCGCCTCGCTTAGTTCCTAGGACTGGACGTCCCGGGGAGTCTACTTCGAGCAGACAAAATAAAAAGAGAAAACAATCAAAACAAGCAAGCAAGCAAATCAGAAACCCTAGACTGGGCTCTGATACCAAAAATGATGCAGAACAAATAAAGGGATGTGATGCGGAAGTAAATTAAGATTAACTAATTTTTTTGTTGTTTTTATAGGTTTGTAGAAGTTGGCTTCAAATCAAAGAAAAGTTAACCTAACATTGAAAGATACTAATATGATAATTGAAAGCACAATTTTAAGGAAACTAAATTATCAGAGTAGTTTAGAAGCAACGGATCGCTGGGGGTTGAGAAACTCCCAGACCTAGGGTTTCACTCCGAGCTTTCAACAAAACAGAAATAAAGAGAAGGGAAGGTTTATCTAACCAGACAATGATCTTCACAGATTTTGGTGGAAGAACTCTCCCGAGCAGATTGTTGGATCCTCGGAGTCGGATATCTTCGTAATGGATCCTCCAATACTGGTCCTTTGGCGGGTTGGCTTCTCCTGAACTCAAGATCTGGAAGAGAAGAAAAACAATTGATGGAATCAGAGAGTCAAGGAAAAGATTTACCAGGTTGATGAACTTGAAGATCGAAATTGCTGAAAACTGGATTCTCCTGGATGCTGATGTGATTTTCCTTCGAACTTGCTCTAGATCTGAAGTAGCCGGACTGGATCTGGATGAAGGTGGATGGCCTGGACTTGTAGAGAGAGAGAGGCCGTGGGAGATGGGAGGATCTAGGGTTTGATGGATTGAAAATAATGAAGGGTGGCTAGGGTTTTGGAATTTCAAGTGGCTAACCTAGGGTTTTGGATAAAGATGGAGATCTCTCACCTCCTCAAGGCTCCAATGGAACCCGGATTACCCCCTCATGGAGCTCAACACTTAGAATAGTGCGGAAGAAGAGAAACCTAGGTCACTCAACACAAGAGAATAGCAAAAATAATTTTTCTTCATTGATTTTTCTCAACTTACAAGAGGGATGTAATTTATAATGCTTTACAAGGGAGAAGGGTTTCATATTTTCCCATGTGGGACTAAAGGAGGGGATCTCCAAATTAGGGCAAATCCCTTACATATGGTTGGCCAAAATACCAAAAATTAGGATTTGGGTTATAAATGGCAGGTAGATGGCGCCACCTTGCTTGATTTTTTTCAAGAAAATTTTCTTCCTTCCCTGGATGAACTCTTTTGGACTCCTCCTTTTCTTCCTCCCTAAGTCAAGGCTCTTCCCATCTTTGTTTTAGGTGTTTTGGCAGGTAATGGGCGCCCCTTGATATTCTCTTCCAAGAAAAACTTCTTCCCTTCTTTGCTTGGAGTCACTTGGGAAAGTCTTGGCCGCCCCTTGATTTGTGCTCTTCTCTTTATCTGGTGCATGAAAGAAGGAGGTTGCCATCTGTGGAGTGGGGACCAAAGGCTGCTGGATGTGGATATGGCACCCCCTGGACTGGGAGTGTGGCTGGGAGTGTGGTGTCCACTTGCCAGGTCTTGGGAGAAAATGTAACATCCCCGGTTGAAACCCTAGTCCACTACTGAGTCAACATGACTCAACAAAATAAAAATGCAGGTAATGTAGACTCAAGCTAAATTGAGTTGATCTAGTCAACTCTTATTACAAACCAAAAACCCTAATTCTTCAGGCAAGGTTAATCAGAGATCCAGATGGAGCTCTGAAGTCTTCTTCTGAGTCTGGTGCCCGCACCAATTAGGAACTTGTGAATCATGTCTCACGGGTAAAATGGCCAAGACTCCATTTAGTGGACATAAATAAAGGACAACTGAGTTATTAGGACTCATACATACAGATGTATGTGGGCCTATGACAACTCAGGCCAAGGGTGAATTCTCTTATTTCATCACGTTTACTGATGATTTTTAAGGTACGGATTTGTGTATCTTATGAAACATAAGTCCGAAGCCTTTGATAAATTTTTAGAGTATCAAAGTATGATAGATAACAAACGGGCAAAAATATTAAAATCCTTCGATCAGATCGAGGAGGTGAATACTTATCCACCGAGTTTCTCGATCACCTTAAAGAAAAGGGGATTATCTCTGAATGGACCCCTCCTTACATACCACAATTAAATGGTGTTGCTGAAAGGAGGAACCGTACCTTATTAGATATGGTACAGTCCATGATGTGCTTCATAGAGTTACCTGTTTCCTTCTGTAGATATGCCTTGGAAACCGCGGCTAATATCTTAAATAGAGTACCATCTAAATCTTTCTCTAGCACTCTATATGAGATATGGAGGGTTAAGAAAATCAAACTTAAGTATCTTAAGATATGGAGATGTCCAGCCTATGTCATAAGAGATTTTGGACATAAGTTGGATGCTAGAGTAGATAAGTGTCTATTTGTATGATATCTTAAAGATAGTATAGGATATCTGTTCTACCACCCTACTGAACAAAAAGTTTTTGTTAGTAGGCATGCCACTTTTATGGAGAAAGAGTTCATCCTACAATAGGACAGTGGGAAAAATATTAAACTTGAAGAAGTTCAACAAATAGATACATCTTAACCAAATGATAACATAGTTAGTATAGAACCAGAACACACCACTCCTATCCGTAGGTCTGATAGGGTGCGTCATGCACCTGAGAGGTATGGGTTCATTATTGAAAATAATGAAGCCCGGATCATTGAAAATGATGAACCTCTAATCTATACGGATGCTGTCATGAGTAGCGACTCAGACAGATGGCTGGAAGCCATGAGATCCGAAATGGGCTCCATGTATGTCAACCAAGTATGGACTTTGGTTGATGCACTAGAGGGTGTTAATCCTATTGGATGCAAATGGGTCTATAAGAAAAAGATTGGGGCAGATGGCCAAGTCGAAACTTATAAAGCTAGATTAGTGGCTAAGGGTTTCAGACAAAAACAGGGAATAGATTATGATGAAACATTTTCTCCTATTGCCATGCTCAAATCTATTCGGATCATGCTTGCTATAGCAGCATATCATGATTATTAAATCTGGCAGATGGATGTGAAAACTGCAGTCCTTAATGGTTTCCTTATGGAAGAGGTCTATATGTCATAGCCAGAATGTTTTTTCTTGGAGACTAAACCTAATCAGGTATGTAGACTAAAGAAATCCATTTATTGATTAAAGCAAGCATCGAGGAGTTGGAACATCCGATTTGATAAGACAGTCAAAGAGTTTGACTTTATCAAAAATGAGGATGAACCTTGTGTGTACAAGAAGACTAGTGGGAGTGCCATAGTGTTCTTAGTTATGTATGTGGATGACATACTCCTCATTGAGAATGATATCCCAATGTCACAATCAATCAAGGTATGGTCATCTAAACAGTTTTCCATGAAAGACTTGGAAGAAGCATCCTATATACTGGGTATCAAGATCTATAAAGATAGATCTAGGAGGATGCTAGGCTTATCCCAGTCTAGGTACATTGACCAAGTGCTAAAGAGATTTAGCATGGAGGGAAGTAAAAGAGGTTATTTGCCCATTGGTTATGGCATACATCTTTCTAAGAAGATGTCTCCTAAGACACTTGAAGAAAGAAATAGAATGAGTTCTATACCTTATGCTTCGACAGTAGGATCTATAATGTATGCTATGTTATGTACCAGGCCTGATGTGACATATGCCTTAGGTATAGCCAGCAGATTTCAGGCTGATCTAGGAGAGGATCACTAGAAGGCTATGAAAAATATTCTTAAGTCCTTGAGAAGGATTAAGAATATTTTTCTGATATACGGATGATCTGATCTTAAACTGGAAGCTTATTCAGATTCTAGTTTTCAATTAGATCCAGAAGATAGCAAATCTATTTCACGGTATGTTTTTACCCTAAATGAAGGAGCTATAAGCTGGAAGAGTTCTAAATAGCAGACTGTAGCTGACTCAACAACTGAGGCAGAATACATTGCTGTTAGTGAAGCTGCCAAGGAAGCTGTCTGGATGAAGAAGTTCATCTCAGAGTTAGGCGTTGTTCCAGAGATTGAAGGTCCAGTATCACTTTACTATGATAATACTGGAGCCATCGCTCAAGATAAGGAACCTAGAGCTCATCACAAATCAAAGCACATTCTAAGACGCTTCCATCTCATTCGAGAGATTGTTGAAAGACAAGAAGTCTGCATTAAAAGAGTAGAAACGAAGAACAACATAGTAGACCCATTCACTAAGGCTCTACCGCAACGGGAGTTTGATCGCCACCTCGATTGTATGGGGTTAAAATTTAAAGGCTATTAGCTTTATAGTGAAAGTGGGAGATTGAAAGGATTATGCCCTAAAGGCCAATCGAAATGTTATATTTCGATGGGATTTTCTTTTGTATCCCAAACCAGTGTATTGACATTATCAATTAATAAAGGCATTTTATTTTCATCATACGCTGTGTCTTATTAATTTTTTTAAGATATGATGAACCCCATAGATTAGGGCTATGGTTCTAGGTTTATGATGATATCATACCAGTGAGACCTAAAGCCTTAAAACCCTAATTTAAAATATTCCTGGTTGATGGGATATTGAGTAGGGGATCAATGTTTCAGGTAAGACCAGCACATCTTATGTATGCTTGGTGAAGAAGGTGACTGATCTCACAGTCACTTGTGTTTGACAATAATACTATGATGTGGGTGCTCATTAGAGAATAAGTTCACTGAATGGATCCAGCTTGTGAAAATCTAATGGAACCTTATCTGTTTGTCAATAGATAGTTCTCATAGTTGGAGTAGTACATGTGGTCCTTTGACCTGAGACTGCCAAGGTACCTTGTATGCACGAATCCATACTTTGGTTCACACTCAATCATGACACTAAGTCATGCATGGGGTGATACTGGGTATGGTGGATTGCATATGGAGGTTGTGAGTAGGTCAAAAAAGAATCGATTAACCCTAGTAAGAGGGAAGCGCATCTAGATGATTTAAATCAAATGAATATTCGGGAAATCTTTGATCAAAATATGAACATTAGAAATAGTTTCTAAAGGTTCATTAATGATTCATCATTATCAGATTGAGCAAGGAATGAATATGAAATTGGATTTGACAAGTATCCATATCCATAGTCATATTCAGGGTGCAAGTAGATCGAAGGACTGAATTGCCTTGTAACTCACCACTGAAGGGTATTTTGGTAAATCCACCAAAATTTTTCATCTTCCGGGTAGGCATGACACGTTGATAGATGTCAATCCTGTCTTGTCGGTCTTCATGAACCAATTGATTTGGTTTCATGAGTCAATTCGATGTGTGATTCGAATTGGATAATTAGGTGAGCCAATTTGACCTAATTAGGTCAATCGGATTCGATCGGATCGAATCGGCTCAAACCTAAACCTAATGCTGGCTAGATGTGGAACCCAATAGGTCACACACAATAGAGGCTTGGCCAAGGAAGTCATTCATGATTTAATTAGGGTCATAGAATCGTAATTGGTTCGTCGGATTACATACTTTCATATGTAGGCTAATCAAATTCCTATCCCAATTGGATTGGGTTCGGTTGCTTGCTATTTGGGCGAACCTAATTATGGAAAAACTAAATTAGGTTGAGTCCTAAGTGGGGCTAGCCTAATCAGAGCTAAATCTGATTTTAATTTAGATTAAAGGGCATTTTATGCGCCATACATGAAGAGTCCCAATGGCATAGGACTCTTGGTACCTAAATGATATCTTAACTTCAAAAGGGAACATAATAAGCTATAGATCTCTGATTTGAATATTATTTATATGGTCAGAAAGGAAATTTTATGCTCTTTCCAATGACACTAATATTGCCTATGTTTTGACTGGTTAACATTGTTTGAAATTTGCGTGGAAGAAGGATGGCGCTTGCGGTGCATGAAGAGTCGCAACTCTTCATATGGCGCGCAGTTCTGATGGAGAGTCCTTCTGCTATCAGGACTCTTCTTAATCTCTGATGTTTGGAGATTAAAGAGGAATCTCTTGGCTTCCTATGGATCGATAATTGACATGTGGCAAGTAAAAATTCTTTTAGATAAAAGAAGGGATGTGAATAAGGCCTTCAGTGCATGAATATGCTTATTAGATATGATTTTTCAAGCCAGATAACTTCTCTTCATTCTTGAAAAATCATATCTGATAAGTTGATAGGAGGACATATCACACGCCCCTCTTGTATCTATAAATAGGGGACGGTGAAATGAGTCTGATAATAAGAATTCTACCGAAGTACTATTCTGAGTGTCTCTCTCTCCCTCCTTCTTTCTTTAAGACAATACTTGTCTTGTTAAGACAAGGTCTTTTCTACTAGGACAAGGATTTGTTTTAAGACATAAGCCTAAGGGATCCTAGAGGAGGGTTTTCATAAAACCAAGAGTGGTTTAGGAGCGTGTCTTTAGTGCCCTACAGTAGGACAAGGTGTCCTACAGTGGTCAATAGACCAAAGGCTGCCGAAAGAGTTCCACTTCTCCAAGAACATGAAGAAGGAATTCTTTCTTGGTCCGAGTTTCATGTGGATCACCGTTGGAGGGCGAACGTTTGGGCGCCTGGTGGAGAAGAAGGCTGAATCAGGATTTTCTTCATCGGATTGGATACTAGCGATTTAGGATGGTGCCTAAACTCTAGTTTATATTATATATGCATGTTTGTATTTTTTAATTCTTAGTAAGGAGGTCGTGGGATAAGGGTTTGGTAGTGACTTCATAAAAATTTTTGAAATCCACGCTTCCGCCCTAGTAACCAAAACCCTTACATCTTTCATTAATTTTTTTTACTTATCTCATTAAGCAACTCTCAAACATGCTTAGCATATTAATTTTTTTATTTATCTTACAGACCTTTATTAAGCTAATAGATAAAGTGTGCTAGATTATTTTAGATAGTAGAAGTTACGTGAACACCATACCTACCAATACTATTAAGAGTTTAGGCTTATTCACAGTACCACTTCTTAGCCCATATAAGGTATCCTGGATTGACGTGACATCCTTTCCTATAAGGTTACAATGCCAAGTCCCAGTCCAAATTCAATCTTACTAGGAGAAAGTATGGTGTGATGTGATTCCAATGGGGGTTAGTAGTATCATCCTAGGTAGACCATGGTTATATGATCATGATGCAACCCTCTTTTGCCGATCTAACTCATGTTCTTTTAAACACCATGAAAAGAGAATTGTGATCCACTCGACCCCACCCAAATAAAATACCAAGCGAGGGTCTAGTCATTTAAGAGAGAAAGTACCTGGATTGAACCTAATTACTACTAAGGAATTAGAGTACGAAATTGTTGAAAGTTCAACAGTCTAGATGCTGACTGCTAAAGAAGTTCATGATGAACCACAACAGGAACACCCTAAAAAGATCTTAGAGTTTCTTAAAGAGTTTAAGGATATTTTCCCAGAAGATCTCCCTGATTGTTTACCTCCATTAAGGGACATACAACACACTTAAACTTAGTCCCAGGAGCTACCTTGCCGAATTTACCCCATTATAGGATGGGTCCTACTGAACATAAAGAATTATAGAGGTAAGTTGAGGATCTTCTTAAGAAAGGATTTATAAGAAAAAGTTTGAGCCCATGTGCCGTTCCAGCTCTCTTGAGCCCCAAGAAGGATGGCACTTGGAGAATGTGAGTCGATAGTAGAGCCATTAATAAGATTATAGTGAAGTATAGATTTTCCATACTCTGACTTGATGGCTTGCTAGACATGATGGCCAGTGCTTCCATATTTTCAAAGATTGACCTTAAGAGTGGATATCATCAGGTTAGAATTAGGCCCAGGGATAAATGGAAGACTGCATTTAAGACCAAGGATGGCTTGTACGAATGGTTGGTGATGCCTTTTGGCTTATTGAACGCACCTAGTACTTTTATGAGGATAATGACTCAAGTTCTGAAATCATTTATTGGAAAATTTGTAGTAGTATATTTTGATGACATCCTCGTATATAGTAAGAATAAGAAGGATCACTTAGACCATCTTCAGCAAGTTTGTCAAGTTCTTAGAGGAGATAATCTTTATGAAAATTTGAAGAAATGTAGTTTTATGACTCCGAGAATTATTTTTCTAGGTTTTGTAATGACTGCTGAAAGAGTATCTGCAGACCCTGAAAAGATAAAATCCATCGTTGGGTGGCCTATCCCTAAGAATGTTCATGATATTCGAAGTTTTCATGGATTAGCTACTTTCTTTAGGAGATTTATTTGAGGGTTTAATACGATCGTTGCTCCAATAACTGATTGTATAAGAAAAGAAGGTTTCGAATGGTCTAAAGATGCTGATAGGACCTTTCATGACATTAAGGATAAGATGACCCAAGCCCTAATTTTGAGGCTACCATGTTTTTCAAAAGTCTTTGAGGTTGCTTATGATGCCTTAGGGATAGGAATTGGAGGGGTCTTGAACTAGTTTACCTTAATTGCTTACTTTGAGTCTTTAAAAATTGAAAATCATAAAAAATTTAATTTCTGATTTTCTTTATTAATTAGGTTAATAATCAATAGATTAAGTTTTCTATAATTGTCTCGCATCAACTTGGATCACTTTAAACTAATTTGCTAGACCCTTAGGAAGGAGTGTCTCTACGCCAATTTAAAGAAGTGTGATTTCATGACCCATAGAGTTATCTTCCTAGGATTTGTGGTGACCCCTGAAGGAGTATCAGCTAATCCTGAAAGGGTTAGGTCCATCGTAGAGTGGCCAGTACCTACTAGTGTCCATGAAGTATGTAGTTTCCATGGTCTAGCCACTTTCTATAGGAGATTTATCAGGGGATTTAGCACCATTATAGCACCCATAACTGACTATATTAGGAAGGGCAATTTTGAGTGGACCAAAGCAGTAGATAGAGCCTTCCTAGAAATTAAGAGTAAGATGACACAAGTGCCAATCTTGAGGTTACCCAGTTTTTCCAAAGTCTTTGAGGTAGCTTGTGATGCATCGAGAGTAGGCATAGGAGGAGTTCTAAGACAAGAAAATCACCCAGTAGCCTTCTTTAATGAAAAAACTTAATGAGGCTAAGCTTAAATTCTCAACCTATGACAAGAAACTTTATGCGGTAGTACAAGCCCTTAGATATTGGATTCACTATCTACTACCCCGGGAGTTTGTCCTTTACTTTGACCATGAAGCATTCCGATTCCTAAAATCACAGGAAAAGTTAAACCCTAAGCACACCAAATAGGTAGAGTTTATACAAACCTATACCTTTGTACTTAAACATCAAGGTGGAACTAAGAACAAGGTAGAAGATGCCCTTAGTTGACATGCCTTGCTTTTGAACACTGTCAGCACTGAAGTCATTGGATTCGATCAAGAAAATCACCCAGTAGCCTTCTTTAATGAAAAAACATAATAAGGCTAAGCTTAAATACTCAACCTATGACAAGAAATTTTATGCGGTAGTACAAGCCCTTAGATATTGGATTCACTATCTACTACCCCGGGAGTTTGTCCTTTACTTTGACCATGAAGCATTCCGATTCCTAAAATCCCAGGAAAAGTTAAACCCTAAGCACACCAAATAGGTAGAGTTATACAAACCTATACCTTTGTACTTAAACATCAAGGTGGAACTAAGAACAAGGTAGAAGATGCCCTTAGTTGACATGCCTTTCTTTTGAACACTGTCAGCACTGAAGTCATTGGATTCGATCGATTGAAAGGAGCATATGAGACATGTCCAGACTTCAGTGAAATCTTCCAATCCCTTACCCAAGGACCATCTAGTACCCATAGTGAATACACCCTCCAAGATGGTTACCTGTTTAAAAATAATAGACTATATATTCCCAGGACCTCACTTAGAGAATTCTTAATCTAGGAAATCCATGCAAGAGGCCTTGTTGGTCACTTTGGTAGAAACAAGACTATCATAGCTGTAGAGGATCAATTCTTTTGGCCTAGTTTAAAATGGGATGTTGCTCACATAGTATCTAGATGTTGAACTTGTGCTGTTGCAAAGCAGCAGAAGCAAAACACTAGTTTATATACCCCTTTACCCATACCAGATCATCCATGGAAGGACCTTAGCATGGACTTTGTGTTAGGCCTAACTAAGACCCTAAGGAAACATGACTCCATCTGTGTAGTGGTCGATAGGTTTTCAAAAATGGCCCATTTCATACCTTGCTCTCAAACTTTTGACACATCCAAAGTCGCCCGACTGTTTCTTGATCATGTGGTTAGGTTACATGGTCTTCCTAAGACCATAGTGTCCGATAGGGATGTCTGTTTCACCAATTACTTATGGAAGATCCTTTGGCACTTATTAGGAACCAAACTTAAGTTTTCTACAGCCTATCACCCTCAGACTGACGGCCAACCGAGGTAGTGAACCAAAGTTTAGGAAATCTACTCATATGCCTCGTATGTGAGAATACTGGGAATTGGGACCTTCTCTTATCCCGAGCCAAATTTGCTTATAACAGTTCTGTCAATAGGTCCATAGGAAAAAGCGCATTTGATGTCGTTCATGGTTACAAATTCAATAAACCTCTTGATCTGATCCCCTTGCCCTTGGATGCCCGAGCTTCTGAGTCTGTTGAGTCATTTGCACATCATGTTAGGGATTTGCATAAGGAAATTAGTTAAAAGATAAACATAAGTAATGAACTCTATAAAAACTTGGCAAATTCCCGAAAAAAAGCTAAAGAATTTTCTGCAGGGGATTATATAATGATCAGGCTTAGGCTTGAGCGGTTCCCTCTAGGGACTGTAAAGAAATTACATGCTCGTGGAGCTAGACCTTTCAAAATAATAAAGACAGTTGGATCCAATGCCTATGTGCTCGAGTTGCCACTCGAGTTAGGTATTAGTTCAACATTCAATATTTCAGACCTTGTGGAGTACCAGGAGCCAGCAGTGATATCTAGCGAGCCCTTTGGACCTATCCCTTCCCTTGAGAGCCCACCCTAGAGTGTCTACCTACAAATTGGCCTATATGTGATGAAAGGATTGAGCGCATCCTGGATGATCAAGCCATCAGTACCCGGAACAAAGGCTATGAACGGTATTTGGTCCGATGGCAAGGTCGGTCGAAATCCGAGGACTTGTGGATCACCTGAGAGGATCTATAGCACCTCAACCCAGGCATTCTTGAGCAATATGAGAGCTGAGCTGACCCTTGCTTGATAGGATCTAATTCCTCCCATCCCAGGAGAATTGATGGGGGCACCAGGATCCAACAAAGCTTGCTGGGCCTAATTTGGTTTACTGATTAGTTTTTTTGAGTTCTTTAATAATGTGTCATTTATTTTAAGTGACCCAAGTTTTGTAATAATAATCATATTGAGTCCTGTAATAAGTTGATCCATCTCAAACTCATAAGTCCAGTCCAGTTGAGTCTAGTGTAAGTTTGTATCAGTCCAATCTTGAATAAGAGGGTGATCACCAGCCAAAGCCTTCACCAGGCCCTCCCAGGTCAGAGCAGAGTCCAAGTCCATGAAGCCTCCACACTTGAAGATACCAGGCACCCAGGAAATATTCTTTCTTCTAGGTGCCCTAGCCCAGAAGCCCATCAGAAGATGGTGCCCCAAGCCTTTTTCAGTCCAAAATAGAAGTGGGCGCCCAGGGTTTTCCCAGCCCATGTGCCAAGACAATTTAGAGGCCGCCCAAGCCCACTTGGAGATGCCCCAATTACTACCCAAGCCCATAAGAGGATGCCCAAGTTTCAAGCCCAGTCCATGTAGGCATCCTAGCCCAAGAGAAGACCAAGTCAAAAGAGAAATATTCCTTTCCCAAGCCAACAAGGAATTTCTTTCCCAAGTCAACAAGGAATTGTAATTTTATTCAAATTTTGTATTTCTTTTCCTTATCAAACTTTGTAATCCAATCCTAAAAAGGAGAGGACCTAGGTGAGCTTATAAATACCCACCCTCCCCCTCTTGTATTCATATATCTTATTCATGAAATAAACTCTGGTAAAATTCTCTTGTGAAAATTTTGTGTTCTTCTTTGAAGTGTGTGTATAATACATGAGTGCCCTAATCCCTTCTAACCCTAGCTACCCAAAGCAACCATCTTCCAAGCCCTAACATGCCCCAAGTGCAAAAGCCCTAGCCGACCCTAGCCAAGAGTTCTTCTTCCACTTCCAGGCTGCCAACATCAGCAATCCTGCTTTCTTCTTCTTCAAATCCTAATTCATACTTTGTTTTCTTATTTGCTTTCTAACTGACCCCCTGATGATTGCAGGATCCTCGAGGTATTCACCTTCGAGGACGAGGGCCTCTTTGCCTCCTGGACCGACCAAAGATAGCTGACTGATCCATGGAACAACAAGCTGATCTTCCAGGTGATGATCTAGAGTGCAGAGTGACTCCATCTTCGACAGGATCTTCAAGTCATTATTTGGTACAATCCTTCCACTTCCTGATTTTTGATTTTATGTATGCTATACTAACCGGGAGTTTCTCAACCCTTGAGGTCCTTTTATTATTCTACATGAGTTCATATGCGGGTACTTTAGTTCTTTTCATTTCTAGTTTTCCTGCTAGTCTTTAAATTCTCTCTCTAAGCCCTTATGTTAAAATGTGGACTTGTCTTAAAATAAAAGACTTGTCTTGACAAGGAAAGCAATAGAGTTGCCAGGATATTCAGATATTTTGGTTTCAATCACTAAAACCTTTAAATAGGAAGAAAGGAAACACCAAATATACCCTTTTATCAATCCTTAATCTAATATTTAACATACCATATAAGACCCTTCAAGAGAAGGAGTTTCTTGGTAGAAAGGTGCAAAGTGAAATGTTTTTCACTAACATTTTTGCACCAAGAGTATCTTATCACAACTCTTCAAAAAAAATTGATAATTAGTATTTAATTTCAAAATTAAAGACTTGGTCCAATACCTCGATAGGCATAAAAATTAGAAATGCTTAGCTAGAAAAATGGTGATTGATAAGCAGATGAACTCTAGCCCATCCCATACACCATATTATCCAAGCATCACTCCATGAAATCATGGCTTATGTGGCACTTCTACTGACATGGAGTCCTTGTTGATAGCCGTGATGGCAAGGGACCCACCGCCTGTATACATAGGCCTAATGAAGAGCCAAGGCGAGCCCTCCTACCGAGGTCAGCTCCCAGCTGGGGTCGTGCTCATAGGGCGAACCCCATGCCGATGCCATCTCCCGACCGGGGTCATGCTCATGCTGCCAAGGCAAGCCCTCTTGCTGAGGTTAGCTCCCAATCGGGGTCATGCTCATAGGGTGGGCCCTTAGCCTGAGGCCAGCTCTGAGCAGAGGTCATGCTTATTCTGCCAAGGCGAGCTCTCCTATCGAGGTCATGTCTCAGCTCGGGTCGTGCTCATAGGGTGAGTCCCCTGCCTAAGGCCAACTCCCGACTGGGGTTGTGCTCATACTGCCAAGGCGAGCCCTGCTACCGAGGTCAGCTCCTAGCTGGGGTCATGCTCATAGGGCGAGCCCCCCACCTAAGGCTAGTTCCTGGCCAGGGTTATGCTCATGCTGTCAAGGTGAGCCCTCCTGCCAAGGTTAGCTCCCAGCTGGGCTCATGATGGGGACATCAGCATTTGAAAGAGATTTCAAGCTTCAACCAAGTTCCTTATGGAATAAGTCAAGAGGACAAGGGCCATTTGTATGGGAGTTGACTCAACATTGAAGACCAGAAGGATTAATCAAGGAGGACATCTAAAGGGATTAAGTCCAATGTGTCAATGAAGGAAGCCTATTTTTTCATGAGCCTCCTCAAGAAAAAAAGGAATCAACCTCATGAGTCGACTCAAGCTCTTTGATTTGGCTCAACATATTCTTGAGCCGACCCATTGGTCAAGCAAAATCTTTTCTTATGCCACTTGTTAGCCCTCCTCTAAAGTCACTTGGAAGCACTCTTTAAAGGCCATTTGGAAGCCTTCATGAAGCCAACACAACCCCTCCTTGGACGCCACATGGAGGCCACTTCATCAAGACTATTTTGGGGATCACATGGAAGGAATAAACTACCTACAACTTTTCCTCAACAAATCTCCAACTAACTTGACATGTGGGATGCCACTTAGTCCTACACTTCATCGGCCACCAAGACCACTACATTAGCAAGAAAGCCACATGAATGACACTTAGGCGCCATATGAGATTAGTTGTAACAAATTCTAAAAGAAAATGTTGTTGGAACCACTTTTAGTTGGATCTACCTAATCTATCAATTAGTATAACTAATCAAGAGATTAGTCGGGGATTAGTTTGGCCAAAATTATGGTTTTCTTGGTGATGCGTGAAAATAATTAAAATTAAATTACTGTTACTAAGTCCTAATTATCAAAGAAAAATAAAGACTAGTTCTTATATATTTTTTTAGATTTTTAAGAAGACTCAAAGATAATAATAAAGTAAACTAGTTCTAGTTAACTACCTGCAAGTAAACCTAACAAGTAAGCAAAAAATTAGGATTCGGTGGCTAAGAAACCACCGAAACTAAGGTCTACTTTCAACTATTCAGATATCAAAGAGAAGGGAAGAGGTTTTAAGTGTTACTAATGAAGAACCATCTCTCTGATGCAAATTTGACAAGACTCTCAAGATTCTATGGTAGGGCTTCAAGATCTTGATCCTCGAGCTCTGATCTCTTGCGATACTGGTTTCGAGGCAAGAATACTTGACTTTGATTCTAGATCACCTGCAAACACTTGATAAAGAAAACTTAAGTTAGGAAGCAGCAAGGGAAGGAAAAAAATGGTAGAGAAAGGTTAGAAGTGGTGGCTAGGATTTCTTGTCAGCTGGATAAGTAGGGCCTCACATTCCACGATGTTCTGTAGAACAAAGGAAAGGGCCTCACCCCCCGCAATTAGGGCTAGAAATGGGATGGCCCAAAAGTCCATTATCTGGAACTGGGCTGGGCTAGCTCAATAAACTTCGAACCAACTTGAAATTGGTTCAGGCTACAAACCAAATTTTAAGCATATTCGACTAGTCTTAGGGCTGTAAAATAGAGTCCATTTAATTTTTCAGCCAAAGGAATGCCCGGATTCGATCCACAAAATTTTAAAATATAGTTTTTGGGCCGGCTCAATGGGCTTTAGGCAGCCCCATTTCCAGTCCTACCCGCAATACAAATAGCAAAGGAATAAAATTCGATAATGTCTTTATTGATGAATGAATAATAATAATACAGGTGGGGTCGATGGGGTATTTATATACCCTCAACCAGTGGTATAATGGAAACAAAGACAAGACTTGTTTTCCCTTGGACTAAAACTCCTGGAATCCTTGCTCTAGGCATCCTGGACTCTTATCTCTAGGCTGATCTGGAGCTTCTTTCAAGTGGGCGACAACCATGATATCCTCATCCACTTTGGGCACCAAGACGAGGATGGGTGAAGTGGACTGATGAATGGCCAAGATTGCTTCTTTGATTGGCCATGATTGGTGGTCTCTGGAATCTGGATATTGAAAGCTCTTGCATGAAAGTGGACTCTCCAGTCTAGATAAAAAAAACTCATGAGTTTTAGTGGAACTCATGAGCCCTTAAAATCTTGATTTCTCTAGAACAAGATTGCTTCAAATACTTGAGTTAAGAACCCTTGGAACTTCCTCCACTTGGGTGATCAGATAGCTTGAAATTCATTAGATGTGGGCGTTGAAATGTCTTGGCCGACTCCTTGCTTCTGCCTTGAATTAACTTGAGAGAAGGGTGCTAAATGGGAAGACTCCTTCTCGTTTACTCATCTTAAAATAAGTTGGCACTAACTCCTTCTTAAGTGACCAACCAATGACATAGAATTTGGGATGTCCTGGGTGATGTGGTGAGGGATGTCCAAACATGTTATGTGTTGATGTCCCATGATGATGTGGTAGATGTTGTCCAAATTCTTGAAAAGGTGGTGCCAAGAATAAGCTGACTTGGGCTAGCACATGTAGTCACATTGTTTATCTTGAGCTAGCACATGGGATCTTCAATTGGGTGCACATGATGTCACATGGGTCTTCAATTGGGTCCCGTTGTATTACAAGACTCAATAACTAATTATTACAAGACTCAAAACCAAATAACTAAAGCCCCACTTGATGAATTGGAACCCAATTTGATCAAAATGCAATACCTCATGTAACAAAAAAGAATAAATTTGGTAAATAGGGTTTGGCCTAATAGGGTTTGACACAACTGATAAATAGGATTTGTATACAAACCCTAATTAGTAAAAAAGGCTAAACCCAACTAAGCCTATATAATAGAATTTAAATAAAATATTTATAGTTGGTAATAGGGGTTGGGTTCAGGGCTTTTATTCACAGGTGATCCACAGGGATGTGGATTCAACCTGTTAATATTTTATGGCCCTGGTGTCCACACCAATTCTTCCCGAGTGGAAGAAACTCGACCCTGTCGAGTATGGGTCAACTCCACAGTGATAGCGCTCTAGCAAGTATGGGTCAACTCTCTGCAAGTCCTCTCTAGTGATCCAAGAATCATCAGTCTTATGTCATCCTTGCCAACGAACCAGATATCGCTGGTAATCTTTGCTCCGGGTAGCAATGATCTTATCATCCAAGATCCACTCGATCTTGTTTCTCTGGGCTGGTGGTATGGCAAGTGGACACACTTGGGTTGGTTCACTCTCAAGGACTGGATTAGGCCCAAATTGCTCACTGGAAATCAATGTTGGCTCTCTATGCTCAATAAGGTCTGAAATGTTGAAAGTTGGACTAATACCTAGTTCAGGTGCTAACTCGAGCACATAGGCATTAGACCCAATTTTGTTAATCACTTTGTATGGTCCACTACTACGAGCATGTAACTTTTTCATGGTTCCAGGTGAGAACCGTTCAGGTCATAGTCTAATCATGACAAAGTCTCCTTCATTGTATTCCTTGAGTCTTCTCTTAGTATCAACCATATGTTTATAAGATTCGTTGCTTTCATTAATTCTTTTACTATCTCTTTATGCAACTCTCTAACATGCTCAGCATATGACTCAGTAGACTATGAGATGCGTTCATGCATAGGTAAAAGGAATGAGATCTAGAGGTTTTCTTGTTTTGTACCCATGAATAATTTCAAAAGGACTTTTTTCGGCAGACCTATTCTCTGAGCTATTGTATGCGAATTCAGCCTTAGACAGCAATAGGTCCCAATTGGCAGTATGCTCTCCAACTAAACTTCTCAACAAGTTTCCTAGACTACGATTCACAACCTCAGTCTGGCCATTAGTTTGAGGATGATAAGATGTGGAAAACTTAAGTTTTGTCCCTAAAAAATGCCAGAGTGTTTTCCAGAAATAACTGGTGAATCAGACATCTCCGTCGGAAACTATTGTCCTAGGTAAACCATGTAGTCTAACTACTTCATTCAGAAATAGCTTGGCTATCTTAGATGCATCATAGGTTTGGGAACAAGGTAGGAAATATGCCATCTTTGAAAACCTATCAACCACTACAAATATAGAATCACTTCTTCTAATGGTTTTAAGTAATCCGAGAACAAAGTCCATGCTAAGGTTTTACCATGGACAATCCGGTATAGGAAGTGGGGGGTATAAGCCAGTGTTCTGCTTCTGCTATTTTGCAATAGCACAAGTTCGACATCTAGTTACTATTTAAGCAACATTCCTTTTAAGGTTCAACCAATATAATTGGTCTTCTAGAGCTAAAATTGTCTTATTTATACTAAAGTATCCAGCTAAACCTCCAGCATCATGTGTTTCCCAAATCAAGAAGACTCTAAGTGAAGTCTTAGGAATACATAGCTTAATTTTCCTAAAGAGGTAACCATCTTGAGTAGTGTACTCACTATATGAGCTAGTCGGTCCTTGCTTAATTACCTTATAAATTTTAACAAAGTCCGAACAATCTTCATATTCATCTTTTAATTTCTCAAATCCGACTACTCTAGTGCTAACACAATTCAAGAGCATAAATCTCCTACTTAATGCATCAGCAACTTTGTTATCAGTACCCGTTTGATGTCCTAAAACAAAAGTATAGGCCTGAATGTATTCAACCCATTTTCCATGCCTAGCATTCAACTTCTTTTATGAGTTAAGGAATCTAAGAGCTTCATGATCAGAATATAGTACAAACTCCTACTGTAGCAAGTAGTGTCTCCAATACCTAAGTGATTGAACCATCACATACAATTCCTTATTATAAGTAGAATATTTTAATTTAGCATCATTTAATCTCTCGTTAAAGAATGCAACCGGGTGATTCTCTTGACTCAAGACTCTGCCAATTCCTACACTTGAGGTATCACAAGCAACCTCAAAGACTTTTGAAAAATCAGGTAACCTCAGAATTGGGGCTTGGGTCATTTTGTCCTTAATATCATTAAAGGCCCAATTGGCATCCTTTGACAATTCAAAAGCTCCTTTCCTCATACAGTCTGTTATTGGTGTAACAATCGTACTAAACCCTCGAATAAATCTTCTATAGAAAGTAGCTAAACCACGAAAACTTTGAACATCATGAACATTCTTAGGGATAGGCCACTCAACTATGGATTTTATCTTCTCGAGGTCTGCAGATACTCTTTCAGCAGTCACTACAAAACCTAGAAAATGATCCTCGGAGTCATAAAACTAAATTTCTTCAAATCTGCATAAAGATTATCTCCTCTAAAAACTTGACAAACTTGTTGAAGATGGTCTAGGTGATCCTTCTTATTCTTACTATATATGAGGATGTCATCAAAATATACCACCATAAATTTTCCAATAAAAGATTTCAAAACATGAGTCATTATCCTCATAAAAGTACTTGGCATGTTCGATAAGCCAAAATGCATTACCAACCATTCATACAAGCCATCCTTGTCCTTAAATGCAGTCTTCCATTCATCCCCGGGCTTAATTCTAACCTGATGATAGCCATTCTTAAGGTCTATCTTTGATTATATGGTAGCACCGGCTATCATGTCTAGCATGTCATCAAGTCAGGGTATGGAAAATATATACTACACTGTAATCTTATTTTTGGCTCTACTGTCGACACACATTCTCCAAGTGCCATCCTTCTTGGGAGTCAGAGAGCTGGAACAGCACATGGGCTCAAACTCTCTCTTATAAATCCTTTCCTAAGAAGATCCTCAACTTGCCTTTGTAATTCCTTAGGTTTGGTAGGATTCATCCTATAATGAGGTAAATTTGGCAAGGTAGCTCCTGGGACTAAATCTATAGCATGTTGAATGTCCCTTAATAGAGGTAAACAATCAGGAAGGTCTTTTGGGAACACATCCTTAAACTCTTTTAGAAACTCTAAGATCTCCTTAGGGTGTTCCTTTTGTGGTTCATCATGAACTTCTTTAGCAATCAGCATCCAGACTGTTGATCCTTCAATAATTTCATACTTTAATTTCTTAGCATTAATTAGGTTCAATCTGGGTTCTTTCTTTCTTAAATGACTAGACCCTCACTTGGTATTGTCTTTAGGTGGGGTCGAGTTAATCATAATTCCCTTTTCATGGTATTTAAAAGAACACGAATTAGATCGGCCAAAGAGGGTTACATCATGATCATATAACCATGCTCTGCCTAGAATGATACTACTAACCCCCATTGGAATCACATCACACCATACTTTTTCCTTGTAAGATTGAATTTGGACCGGGACCTGGCATTGTAACCTAATAGGAATGGATGTCGCATCAATCCAGGATACCTTATATGGGCTAGGAAGAGGTACTGTGGGTAAGCCTAAACACTTAACAGCATTGGTAGATATGGCGTTCACACAACTTTCACTATCTATAATAATCTTGCACACTTTATCTCCTAGCTTAATAAAGTCTGTAAGATATTCATCCTACGCCAGTCCTCATTCTTCTTGGTCTGAGCCAGAATACACCTAACTACACCTAGTAGGTCAGATGACTCTATGGGATCTTCATCACCTTCATATTCTTCTACTAAATCTTCCTCAGCTTCATAAATTTCTTCTTTAAATTCCTCAAAATTTTCTAAAATCTCTTCTTTACACTCACGTATATGTAAGGTCCTTACTAGGCAATCAGCAACAAAGTGGCCTATTTTTCGACACCTAAAATGTAATGTGTTCTGGTTCCTATCTCTTTGGACTACAGGTGCCTTTCCTTTATCATCCCTACGAGCTGGTTGAAAGGTAGGATTGGGTCAGATAGGTGGAAATTAGCTAGGGCTAGGTCTACTCCTAGATGTATAAAACCTATTTGGCTCAGGTCCATTAGTAACAGGTCTCCTCTGAAATAGTTCGCAATCCCTAGCAATTTGGTAAGCCTGATCTAAGTCACTAACCTCTCTCAAAAATAGCTCCCTCTAGATATCTTCATGTAAGGTAGCTCTAAACATCGATAAGGTAACGGCTTCTGATTCGACTACACTATACCTCATAACGAACTCGTCAAATTTGGCAATATAATCAGCTACTGATCTATTTCCTTGAGTTAGTTTTTGCCATTGATCTAATAATTTTTGTTCATATGAGAATGGTAGGTATTTCTTCCTAAGCTTTACCTTCATTGCTTGCCATGTATCTATAAGTAAGTCACCTCTTTGTCGATTCTATCGCTCCATAATTTTCCAGTACAATCTAGCCTGTCGGACTAACCTAAGCTTAGCAAATTTAAGATTTTTCTCCTTCGACATTTCGTACCATTCAAAGTACTGGTCTGTATCACTCTCCCAATTTGTATAGACCTTAGGATCTAAAATACCCTCAAATGTGGGTGTGTCTAATTAAATACTCCTAAGAATCCTTTCTTCATGGTCATTCGCATCAGGGGTATGGTGCCTAGGGTTTAGGTCGGGAGCAATTTTCCTATGTTGGCCTCACCTCTTGGATCTGGAGGAGTGAGTTGGGCTCATGGAATTGGGGGAATGGGTCTGGCATCTCAGAGCTTTGACCTAGGAGAGTGGGTCTAGGTGTTTCATGGTCTGAACGAGTTCCATGGGATTCCTCAATGTTACTTATTCTCTCATCCATTTGGTCTAGCCTTGTAGTAAGTCGCCTAAATTGCTCAGGGAACCAAGCCTCCATGTTATGGTCCATGGATGAATTGGGTTGGGTTTAAGTATGCTAATAGGGTGTGCCTGAAATGCAATCACACAGAACTTGACTTGGACTAGGGTTTCCTAGACCTAGAGCTCAAGTAGAATGGGTCAGCTCAAATTACAGCCAATTCAGTAATTACCCTATCCACTGGCTAGGTAAGAGGTGGGGTCATGTGAGGCTCCCTCTACTCTCGTAGGGTCCTAATTAAAAACCACGAAATCGCTTAGAGTATTTGCCTCTGGACCTCTAGCCTTAGACACCAGATTGAAGTGATAATCAAAGGATTGGGTGTACTAGCTTACACACAATACTTGAAACCCGACCTGTTGGTGTCTCTAGCTCACTAGAGCAAATTAAGTCTAATTAATTTTAATTAGGTTGGGCTCGAATGCAAAGAAGGTTGTTATGGGCCCAAGATAGGTGATGAAATCCTGTCCTGATCTGGGATGCTCAAGTGTCCTTAAGATTAGGTTAAGGATGATGCACACACAAGATAAAACCCTAATATGCAATAAAGTAATAAAATAATTAAAAATAGCAAAAAAATAGAAATTAATTTTTTTTAATCTCAAAATTAAATTTTAGCTCTGATCCGATCTCGAGATATCATGTCCGACCGTAGCTCATTACTCCCATGGGTCGTGATAGTATACTTGCGTATACCCGTTCAAGAGGCGTGATTTCCTTCCACTAAAAAATAGCAAATAAAAAAAATATTTTATTTTTCTAAGATTAACAGAGGATTAATAAAGGATTAACAAAAAAATTATTTCTAATTTTTAAAATTTTGTTGGATAGGTTTTGTGCAGTTTTAATTTCAGCCTAGTTCTAGGTATGTAGAAATTTCTGAACTAGTAGTTAAATCCTAGTTTAACCTTTGCTCTGATACCAAAAATGATGTGGGATAATAATTAAAACTAAATTACTGTTAATAAGTCTTAATTATCAGAGAAAAATATAGACTAATTTTTTTATATTTTTTCAGATTTTTAGGAAGACTCAAAGGTAATAATAAAGTAAACTAGTTCTAGCTAACTACCCGCATGTAAACCTAACAAGTAAGCAAGAAAATCTGGATTTGGTGGCCAAGAAACAACCGAAACTAGGGTCTACTTTCAACTATTCAGATATCAAAGAGAAGGGAAGAGGTTTTAAGTGTTACCAACGAAGAACCGTCTCTCTGATGCAGATCTAACAGGACTCTCAATATTCTACGGTAGGGCTTCTAGATCTTGATCCTCGGGCTTCGATCTCTTGCGATGCTGGTTTCGAGGCAAGAACACCTGACTTTGATTCCAGATCACCTGCAAACACTCAGCACAGAAAACTTAAGTTAGGAAGCAGCAAGGGAAGGAAAAAAAATGGAAGAGAAAGGTTAAAAGTGGTGGCTAGAATTTCTTGTTGGCTGGATACGTAGGGCCTCACACCACGCGATATTCCATAGAACAAAGGAAAGGGCCTCACACCATGTGATCCACACAGCAAAGGAATAAAATTTGACAGAGTATCTTTATTGATGAATGAATAATAATAATAATATAGGGAGGTTGATGGTGTATTTATAGACCATCAACTAGTAGTGTAAGGATACAAAGAATAGACTAGTTTTCCCTTGGACTAAAACTCCTGGAATCCTTGCTCTGGGCATCCTAGACTCTTGTCTCTGGGTTGATCTAGAGCTTCTTTCAAGTGGGCGACAACCATGATATCCTCATCCACTTTGGGTGCCAAGATGAGGATGGGTGAAGTGGACTGATGAATGGCCAAGATTGCTTCTTTGATTGGTCATGATTGGGGGTCTCTGGAATCTGGATATTGAAAGCTCTTGCATGACAATTGACTCTCCAGTCTTAATAAGAAAAACTCATGAGTTTTAGTGGAACTCATGAGCCCTTGAAATCTTGATTTCCCTAGAACTTGATTGCTTCAAACACTTGAGTTAAGAACCCTTAGAACTTCCTCCACTTGGGTGATCAGATAGCTTGAAATTCATTAGATGTGGGCATTGAAAAGTCTTGGCTGACTCCTTGCTTTTGGCATGAATTAACTTAAAGGAAGGGTGCTAAATGCGAAGACTCCTCATTTACTCATCTTAAAATAAGTTGGTGCTAACTTCTTCTTAAGTGGCCGACCAAAGACATGGCATGTGGGATGTCCTGGGTGATATGGCGAGAGATTTCCAAACATGTCATGTATTGATGTGCCCTGATGATGTGGTAGGTGTTGTCCAAATTCCTGAAAAGGTGGTGCCAAGAACAAGTTGACTTGGGCTAGCACATGGAGTCACAAGGTTTGTCTTGAGCTAGCACATGGGATCTTCAATTGGGTGAACATGAAGTCACATGGATCTTCAATTGGGTCCCCCTTATATTACAGGACTCAATAACTAATTATTACAAGACTCAAAACCAAATAACTAAAGCCCCACTTGATCAATTGGAACCCAATTTGATCAAAAGGCAAGACCTCATGTAACAAAAAAGAATAAATTTGGTAAACATGGTTTGGCCCAATAGGGTTTGACACAATTGATAAATAGAATTTTTATACAAACCTTAATTGTCAAAAAGGGCTAAACCCAACTAAGCCTATATAATAGAATTTAAAATAAAATATTTATAGTTGGTAAAAGGGGTTGGGTTCAGGGCTTTTATTCAAAGGTGATCCACAGGGATGTGGGTTCAACCTATCGATATTTTTTGGTCCTGGTGTCCACACCACTTGGCCTATAAATAGGGCCCCAAGCCTCTCTTGTAAAATATTTTATATAGACTAATGAAAGGATTTTTTTCTTGCTAAGAGTTCTCTTTTGTGGAGAGGGTGAGATTCCTTCTTTTGCTTTAGTTGTGAAGCCTCATTTTGAGAAGGGTGGGATGCCCTTATGTGAGAAGAGGGTGGGATGCCCTTTATTTCATTTTGAAGAGGGTGGGATGCCCTTGAACCATTTCTAAGCTCAAGTCCATCAAGCTCCATGCCAATCTTTCATCTTCTCATCCTTTCTTTCCCTTCTTCATTTCCTCCTTTAGATTTCATTTCCATGCCTCAAGATGGGTTCTTTGCAAGTTCTCTTATGGATCTTGGGTTGAAGATGAATGCTTCCAAGCCATAAACCATCTACAAGGTGAGTCCACAAGGTTAGGGAGTGTAGATCTTATGATCCAAGCCTCTTTCCTAGAGTGTCGAGTGAACCCTTTAATCAAATAATTTTAGCCATCATTGTTGGTAGCAGAACCATTCCTAAGGTCTTTGGATCTGGTCATTTGACGGTTAACTTGTCCTAGTAATGATGGTTTCCTTGTTATGAAGATCCTATTCTTGGTTTGAACAGATATACATTGCAGGTGTTGTAACATAGATCAACTAGTCTCTTTCATGAAAATTCTTTCCTTGGATTAATTTAGCTCGTTTGTGTGTGGATTTATTGCTCAATTTAAATTATTAATCATCTTGCTTGAATCTCCATCCATCATGAATGCATGATCTCTTCCCATCCCGTATAAATTTTTGGTATCAGAGCTCATGGTTTAATAGGTCAAGTTGCTGAAATTTTGTTCCTTTGTGTGTTGCTTGTCTTCTAGTCCGAAATTCAAAGCCAAAATTTGAGATTTAAATTTTAAAATTTAGGATCTAAAATCTTAACTCTGATATCTGAAAGTTTTAATTTAAATTTAAAACTTTTAATATTTTTAAATTTGAATTTCAAATTTTGAATCTAGTCAATTGGAGGTTTGCTAGTTGCTAAAATTTTCATATACTTCAAGAACAAATTTCCATCCCATAATTCAAAATTTTAAATCTAAAGTCTAAACTTTGAAATATAATTATCACAACTTAAAATTGAGTTTTTGAGAATTTAAAATTTAAATTTCAATTTTTTGGTTAGAAGGTTGTTAGTTGGAGGTTTCTTACAACAACTTTGGGTTACATCCCTCCAAAATGAATTTCGAACCATACATTCGAAATTTAAAAATTCTAAATTTAAAATCTGATAAATCCAATTTAAGATTATAATTTTTAAAATTTTAAAATTTTAATTTTTAATTTATAAAACTAGTTAGTTGGAAGTTTGTTAGTGGCTAAAATTTTTCTTACAACATTTACTTTCAAGAATGAATTTTCTAACTAAAATTTAAAATTTAAGTTATGAAATCTAGATTTCTAGATCTATAATTTATAATTTAAATTTTGAATTTTAAAATTTTGAAATTTGGACTTTGAATCATTTGATTGTGCTAATCTAATTGTTGTGCTAACTAGTTGGTGACTTATTTGTGCATCCATTTCTAAATCCACTTGAGGGCATTTAATATCTACATAAAGAAAGGAGGTCATTATCTTTTCATGGCCCAAAACAATCACCCACATTTGCATTGACCTAAGCCATAATTAAAATCAAGTAGGAACCTAAAACTAGGGACATTCACGAGTCAAGTTCAAGTGCATGATGAGTCAAAGTATTATTTGAGTTTGTATTTACTCCTCGAAATTGGTGTCTAAGGCTAGAGGTCCAATGGCAAATGCCTTAATTGGACTTGCTATTTTTAATTAGGACCTCGTGAAAGCGAGGGGAGCCTCCCGCAACCTCACCTCTTACCTGGCCAGTGGAAAGGGTAACTGCATTCTTTACTAGTACCTAGTTAGGTCCTGTTACATTGAACTTCTAGGTCTAGGAGCCCTAGAAGTTAGGTTTGTATTGCATGTTACTGGCTCTGTACCAATAGTCCTACACTCAGTCTGGTTTACCCATGGAATCCAATTTAGAATTCTTTATGAGGACCATGACTGAAAAGTTTGATACCCTAACTAAATAATTAGGGCAAATGAACAAAGAGTTAGAAAAAGTGGAAAATCAAATCGGGAACCTCGAAGAAAATTGTTTGACCCTTACAAACCTAAATCACCTAGTCCACCTCCCCTTGGTCCAAGAGCCCATTATCATGATCTCACCCTGAATGTAACCCTAGATGCTCCTACCATGATTTTGATAATTTGGAGGTAAGATCCTTTACGAACAGTCGACCCTATGCACCCACTTTTGATGAAAATTTAGATCCTGAAGTGTTCATCGATTGGGAGAAAAGAATGGACCGATACTTTGAGTGGGATGAAATGTTGAAAAAAAGAAAGTGCTAATTTGCCAAACTTAGGTTAGTCCAACATGCAAAGCTATATTGGGAAGATGTTGAGTGCGAATGTTATTATAGTGGAGATAAAATAATTACCTGGAGAGATATAAAGAGTAAGCTTAAAGAAAAGTACCTAGATAGATATTATGATCAAAGACTTTTAGACCAATGGTATTGATTGAGACAAGATGATAAAATCGTGTCTGAATATATTGCTGAATTCAATGAGTTTATCAGAAGATGTAGCATAGCCGAATTTGAGGCAATGGTTATATCTAGATTTCGAGCTGGCTTACGAAAGGACATATATTGGGAATTATTTCAATGGAAAATTCGTGACCTAGAAGAAGCCTACCAAATTACTAGGAAATTTGAGACATATCAAAGGGAACTCTTGATCACTCAACCTAAGTCCAACAGGAGTAATACATCTGGACATAGGCCTTGTTCTAGTTAGATTCCTTCAAACAAGCCAACTCCTATTATCCTAGTAGTTTGTAAGGAAGAAATCCTTGAACCCATTGAAGAGCCAAAAGTAAAAATATATGAAGCCAAACCAAGTTTAATAGATGAATATGAAGAAGATGAAGAAGAGATTAAACCCATTGAAGGATTAGAGAAAAAATCTCTTGAACCTATTGAAGAATTTAAAGATGAAGTAGAATCAAAATCTTGTCCAAATAGAAAGCTAGAAAAAGAAGATCCTAAACCTGTTGAAGAACTTAAAGAAGAAGTCTATGAAACTGGGTCTAACTTTGTGGATGAATATAAACATGAACAATTTCTTGGAATAGTTACCAGCCTAACAAAATTAAAAATGTGAATAATCAACTTGAAGAAGATGAAGTCCAGGGATAAAATCATGAAGAGCAACCCAAGAAGATAATAGAGTTCATAAAAGAAGAGGACATAGAATTAATGTTAATCAATGTTAAGGGTTCAAAACAAGAGATCATCGAGGAATCACCAATTGTGGTAATGACCACTATGAAAATCCAGGAACCAATCCGAAAGAATCAACCCCAAGAAGTTGTAGAATTTGCAAAGGACTTTCAATATATACCCCCGATCATTTTTCCCATCCCATTTCACCATTCGGGGACATCTACCATACCATCGACTTGGTCCCAGTGATATTCAATAGTTATTTTTTTAAAACACTATGGCATATGTTAGGAACTAAATTAAGATTTACTGCCACATACCTGAAGCTATGTGCAAGAGTCTTAGAAGCCTTTTAAAGGGAATATTGAAAATTAAGAACTTTTTTTTCCTAGCAAACAATAAAGTTTAGTCATTAGATAATAAAGCCCATTTGAGCTTATCTTTTGTTTTGGTATCATTTGAGTTTATTTTGTTATTTGGTGTCATTTGAGCTTGTCATCCATGAATAAGTGTCCATGTCTATAAGAGTCATATGCAGAGCATGATTAGTAAGAAAATTTGAACCATAAAACTAAAAAGCATCTGGCTAAATTTTATAAGAGAGTCAAAAAACTTTTATGAAAAAGACTATATGAAAAAAGTCATATATCCATGGTGTAGGTCCTTTTCAAAATACTAAAGAAATTTGGACCTAATACTCATGTGCTTCAATTACCATTTGACTTTGGTATCAGTTCCACTTTCAAAGTTTCAGACCTAGTAGAGTAAAAGAACCAATAATGATACCTAGTGAGTCTTTTGGACTTCATCCAATTTTTGAGAGTGAATCAACCCTTGAGCATCCACCAGCCACACTACCAAAAATGGTGAGATAGGATTGAGAGAATTTGGATAATAAGACTATCACTACCCAAAACAAATACTATCCACACTATTTGGTTCATTGACAAGGTCGACCTGAATCGGAACACTCGTGGATCACTAGAGAAAATCTATAAAAGAGAAAATCATACCTACTAGAACCTCAACAAAGTCAAGTTGACTCTTACTCGACAGGGTCGAGTTTTTTTCCACCCGGGAGAATTGATGGGGACATTAGCATTGGAAAGAGATTTCAAGCTTCAACCAAGTTCCTTATGGAATAAGCCAAGAGGACAAGGGCAATTTGGATGGGAGTTGACTCAACATTGAAGTCCAGAAGGATTAATCAAGGAGGACATTTAAAGGAATTAAGCCTAATGTGTCAATGAAGGAAGCCTATTTGTCCATGAGCCGACTTAAGAAAAAAGGCATCAACCTCATGAGTCGACTCAAGCTCTTTGAATCGGCTCAACCTATTCTTGGGCCAATGCATTGGTCAAGCAAAATCTTTTCTTATGCCACTTGTAAGCCCTCCTCTGAAGCCACTTGGAAAAACTTTGATGGGGACATCAATAAGAAGAAAACATTTTTCTACTAATTCTCTTTGATTTTGTAGTTAATATGGTCTACTAAAGAGAAAATAAGAGCCTTGAAATGAAGCACACTTAGCCATGAAGCCAGGTCTACTTGAAGCTCAAGACGACTAGCTAATTCATGAAAGAAAGCCACCTTTTTCTTAAATTGGCTCAACCTAGGCCAAAGCCCAACTTCAAACAAGTCTTGATGCCCTCCAAAAAAAGGTCCAAGAAAGTCATGGTGCCTCCCTTTCAAAGCCCGGTTTTCTCACATGGGACACATTATCAAGTATTCTTAGGGGAAGGATTGGTGCGGGCACCAGACTCAGAAGAAGACTTCAGGGCTCCATCTGGATCTCTGATTGACATTGCCCGAAGAATTAGGGTTTTCTGGTTTTGTAATAAGGGTTGACTTGGTCAACTCAATTTTAGTTTGAGTCTGTATTTCCCTGCAATTTAAATTTTGTTGAGTCATGTAGACTCAATACAAGTCCTAGTAGTGGTCTAGGTCTTCTCCAAGGTGCCACATTTTCTCCCAGGACCAAGCAAGTGGGCGCCACAATCCCAGCCACACGCCAGAGTCCAGGAGGCGCCACATCTCCATCCAGTGTGCCTTGGTCCCCACACCACAAGAAAGCAGGTCCCTTCTTTCATGCGCCACTTGGGGGAGAAATCCATCAAGATACCTCAATCCAAGGAGGAGCCAACTTCTTTCCAGATAAACCCAAGCCAGGATGGCAAGAATTTTTCTTGAAGAGAGGATCAAGGAGGTGCCCCACAATGTTCCATAAAAACCCAAGTTATAAAAGGGAAGAGAGCATGTCTTGGGGAGAAAATCAAGGAGGCACCCAAAAGTTTCCTAAAGTGACAAAGCCATGAAAGGAAAAAGCCTAAACTTATGGAGCAAGACTAGAAGGTGTCCAAAAGAGCCAAACCATGAACGGAAAATCCTTGATTCATGGAGAGATACTAGGAGACACCCCCATAACCTGCCATTTGGAGCTGATTTTCAAGTTTTCTTGGAGTTTTTGGGCTGCCCACTCATGGAAGGAGTCTTGGGAAGAGAATTTGATGCCTAAAGTGTGGGTTAGTCCTATTAGTCCCACATGGAAAGTGTATGAAATTTATTTCTTTGTAATGTCTATATATTCAACTCTATGTAACTCTTGAAAAAATGATGAATGAAATCAATTTCTTTGAGAGCAACTTTGTGTTTCTCTCTTCCGCACTTGTATTCAAGTGTTGAGCTCCGTGAGGGAGTAAATCCGGGTTCCCTAGGAACCTTGAGGAGGTGTGAGATCTCCAACCCCAAAACCTTAGCTTAGTCCACCCATCTCTACTCCACCACCACCAAACCCTAATTTTCAATCTACATCCCACGGCCCCTCTCTTCCACATAGAGGCCGGCCACCAGCATCCAGGTTCAGATCAACTGTTTCAACTACAGAGCAAGTTCAAAGAAGAGTCAGATCAGTATCAAGATCTCCGGAACTTCTACATCCAACAATCTTCATTAAGTCCTCAGGTCAGTGTCTTTCTTTGAGTTTCTGGTTCTTTTTTTTTTTTTTTCTTCTTCTTCCAGATCCTGAGTTCGAGAAGAAGGCCAACCTTGCCATAGGACTACAATCCGAGGATCCATTGCGAAGATACCTCGTCTCCAAGGATCCTACAATCTGTTCGAGAGTGTCCTTCAATTGAAGCAACGAGAGATATCACAGTCAGGTATAAAACCTTCTCTTCTCTCTTCGTCTGTTTCTTGAAAGAGCAGTAAACCCTAGGTCTGGGGGTTTCTCAATCCCCAGCGATCCTACTTCTGAGTTACTCTGATAATCCACTCCTTTTAATTGTGCTTTCTGTCATTTCTTAGTTTCTTTCAGCATTAGTTTATCTTTCCTTTAAGTCAAAGCCGACTTCTGAAAATAAATAAAAAAAAAAAGATACATTAATTTAATTTACTTCCGCATCGCATCATCATTTTGTTCTACATCAATTTTGGTATCAGAGCTTTCCATTCTACATCATTTTTGGTATCAGAGCCCTGTCTAGGGTTTCTGTTTGATTGCCTGTTTGAGTCCCTCTCTTTTTACTTTGTCTGCTCGAAGTAGACTCCCCAGGACGTCCGGTCCTAGGAACGAAGTGAGGTGCAAACCTCCTCTTCCCATTCCACGGGTGTTCCTAGGGCGTGTAGGGGATCCGTTGGGTTACAACTTCATAGCAGAAATTGTAAACGGGGAAGTGCTCTATTTTCAGTCCGTAATTACCCTGTTGCAGGAATTATTTCTCACTACAGTTAACTCTAAATTCAGTGATTTTTGTTTTTCTGAAACCAGTATAATTGAATCTAATTTGAATAATTTTCTCATGATTTATTGGTTTCCATGCAATTTCTAAGAATTAAATTACTGCAACTCTGTTTTTGTGTTCTGCAATTCATTTTAATTTTGATTGTTCATCTCTTAATTCAACTTAAGGGCATTTGAGCATCTAAGATAAGGGGAGGAGTTGATAACCTCTCATTAGCCCAAAACCACCACCCCTTCATTCGAACCTAAGCCTTTAATTTTAAAATTAATTAGACCTAGTTTGCCCTAGTGGGCTAGGGACATCAACAAGTCGGGTCTAGGCTAATGTTGAGTCAGTTTGTCTAGTTACTCTGTGTGTGCTTTGTACTCAGTGTCTAGAATGGTGGTTCAGGGATTCTATCCCGAAGGGCTTGTGTGCTGGTCCGCCTACTTGGCCAATCTCTGATTGGTGTCTAGGATTGGCAATTAGGGACCTAACACTCCCCTTACACCTGCCTGGCTGAGTCCCGAGTTACTACAGGCTAGCTTGCCACTCTGATTGGGCATCTAGTTTGGGCTCTAGGTCTAGTTAGCCCGTAGTCATTTCAGTCGAGTCTCATTTGGTGTGCTTGCTTGCATCATCATGTCCACCCGGAATGAAGTACCCTACCAACCTGGTCAAACCCAACCTGATTTAGAGGCCATGATTAGAACTCTTACCAAAAGTATGACCAAATTGAGTCAGGATATGAATGAGGGTTTTGCCCAGTTTAGAGACGGAGCCCAGGGACTTGAGAAACGTAGACATCAAATTGGACCCCTGATCCAAAATTTAATAGGCCCCAACCTCACCCATGCCAGGAGCCTAGGAGGACCTTATACCATGATCCTGAGCATAACCCTAGGAGCCTATATCCATACTTGGTTGACTCAGAAAAGGGACCTGTTAGGAACACCGAACTTTATGCACCCACTTTTGATGGAAGACAAGAGACATATATTAAGTGGGAAGAACAAATGGATCGATATTTTGAGTGCACTAACATATCGGAATTAGGACAAGTTAGGTTGGCCAAAACCAAGTTCACCAAACATGCTAGGTCGCATTGGTATGCTATTGAGCATGAGTGTTATCAAAGAAAAGAGGAATATATACTTGGAGAGATATGAGAAGTAAGTTGAGAGATAGGTACCTAGGTAGATCCTATGAGAAAAGACTTTTAGACCAATGGTACCAATTGCAACAAGGTAATAGGCCTGTGTCTAAATATATTGAGGACTTTCAGTGGTATGACATGAAATGCAATACCATTGAGACCGAAGCTCAGATCACAATGAGGTTTAGGGTTGGGTTACACCCAGACATTTATAGGAAGCTATGTCTTGAAAAGACCAATAAGTTAGACCGAGCCTACCAAGAAGCCCAAGACTATGAGTGGTCTTTAAGATATAACCAATCAAGTACTTTGGACTTAAAGCCAACCTCTACCAACTTGAGTCAAGTTCCGATTGATCCGACACCCGTAGTGAACCAGACTCTTGTTTGTCAATTCCCACTTGTGTCACCTCTTGACCAGAAGGATAACACTGAGAAGGAGTTAGGCATGGTCATCCCAAATTAGTTGACCCGACCAGAGCCGTACTTAAAGAGGAATCAAAGGAGAATAGATTAGAACCTTTCAGTGAGATTGAGGAAGAAATATATGAGCCTGACATAAGTTTGATAGATGAATATGAAGAAGAAGAATTTGAGGATATCTTCAATTAACCAACTCCTACCTAATGGGGTTATTGAGGGGACCCCTGCCACTCAAGGAATTCAGGAGCTAACCCTAAGAGAAGACCCTTTTGAGGAAGTTCAGGAAGAAGAAATTACACCCAATGAAAGTTTAAGTGAGAATACCCCTGAACTCATTGAGGAATCCAAAGAAGACACCCCTGAGTCAAATCTGGTAGAGAAGTGTGAAGAAGGAAGGGGTTCACAAGAATTGCCCATTGAGAAGGTCCAAGAACAAGAAAAAGATAATAGCTTAGAGGACTTTTTAGATAAACATTCCAAAGACCTTCCTGATAACCTTCCACCTTCTAGGTGCACCCAGCCTACCCTAGAACTTGCACTTGTAGACCCTCCTAGAGCAAATCATGAGGTTTGGATGAGTGAACCTATAGAACAATGTCCTCATTTTAAGGTCATCCTGAATAACCAAGGTTTGTTTCTTGTTTCTGATAAGCCACCTCAAAACTCTGATTCTTATTTCCTACCCTTCCCTGAATCTTCTCATGTTTCTAGAGCTATGGGATTACACTTTACTGAGATCTCTAGGTTGCAAGACTCCTTAGAACCTATTAGGTTTGCCACCTACTTCTGGAAGACCTTATGGCACCTACTAGGCATCCATAATAAGTTTTCATGCTCTGCATGCCATCCTCCAACCCAAGGTCAAACCTAGAGAGCCGTAGTTTGTTAGGTTTAGACCTAGGGTTCCTTTGGAATAAAGTTTATTCTTTAGGAATGCATCGTCAGTCTAGTTTAGTTTTTCTAGACCCTTTACTAGGCTTTGGCTCTGATTTTGGTTTGATTGAGAGCACCAGGAATTGGGATTTGTATTTTGTCCAGGACTAAATTTGCATATAATGTTTCGATCAATAGGTCTATAGGCTAGAGTCCCTTTGAAATTGTTCATGGATACAAGCCTCACACACCACTTGATCTGATTTCACTATTAGTCCACACACACAAGTCTCTTGATGCACTTGCATAGCATGTAAAGGACATGCATAAAGAAATTCATGCCAAAATAAATTTAAGTAATGAAACTTATAAGAAGTTGGCTGATTCTCAAAGGCGAGTCAAAACTTTTATTGAGGGAGACTATGTAATGATTAGGTTAAGGCCTGAACGGTTTCCTCCTGGAACTGTTAGAAAGTTACATGCTAGAGGAGCTGGACCATTTAGAGTGGTGAAGAGAGTAGGGTCCAATGCCTATGTGCTCGAGTTGCCTTCAGAACTAGGCATTAGCTCCACTTTCAACATTACAGACCTAGTAGAGTATAGAGAGCCAGCTGTGATTCCCAATGAGCCTTTTTGAGCCTAATCCTGCTCTTGAGAGTGAACCCAACCCTGTGTGTCCACCAACAAACTGGCCTGTGAGGAAAGAGCAGATTGAAAAGATCCTGGATGATCAGGTTATCTCTACTCGTAATCGAGGATACCAAAGATACCTGGTCCGCTGGCAAGGAAGGCTAGATTCTGATAACTCTTGGATCTCCCGAGAAGAATTACAAGAATTGGACCCAGACCCCTTGGAGAGATACCAGAGCCAGCTTGATCCATACTCGACAGGGTCGAGTTCCTCCCACCCCGGGAGAATTGGTGCGGGCACCAGACTCAAAAGAAGACTTCAGGGCTCCATCTGGATCTCTGATTGACATTGCCTGAAGAATTAGGGTTTTCTGGTTTTGTAATAAGGGTTGACTTGGTCAACTCAATTTTAGTTTGAGTCTGTATTTCCCTGCAATTTAAATTTTGTTGAGTCATGTTGACTCAATACAAGTCCTAGTAGTGGTCTAGGTCTTCTCCAAGGTGCCACATTTTCTCCCAGGACCAAGCAAGTGGGTGCCACACTCCCAGCCACACGCCAGAGTCCAGGAGGCGCGACATCTCCATCCAGTGTGCCTTGGTCCCCACACCACAAGAAAGCAGGTCCCTTCTTTCATGCGCCACTTGGGGGAGAAATCCATCAAGATACCTCAATCCAAGGAGGAGCCAACTTCTTTCCAGATAAACCCAAGCCAGGATGGCAAGAATTTTTCTTGAAGAGAGGATCAAGGAGGTGCCCCACAATGTTCCATAAAACCCAAGTTATAAAAGGGAAGAGAGCATGTCTTGGGGAGAAAATCAAGGAGGCACCCAAAAGTTTCCTAAAGTGACAAAGCCATGAAAGGAAAAAGCCTAAACTTGTGGAGCAAGACTAGAAGGTGTCCAAAAGAGCCAAACCATGAAGGGAAAATCCTTGATTCATGGAGAGATACTAGGAGACACCCCCATAACCTGCCATTTGGAGCTGATTTTCAAGTTTTCTTGGAGTTTTTGGGCTGCCCACTCATGGAAGGAGTCTTGGGAAGAGAATTTGATGCCTAAAGTGTGGGTTAGTCCTATTAGTCCCACATGGAAAGTGTATGAAATTTTATTTCTTTGTAATGTCTATATATTCAACTCTATGTAACTCTTGAAAAAATGATGAATGAAATCAATTTCTTTGCGAGCAACTTTGTGTTTCTCTCTTCCGCACTTGTATTCAAGTGTTGAGCTCCGTGAGGGAGTAAATCCGGGTTCCCTAGGAACCTTGAGGAGGTGTGAGATCTCCAACCCCAAAACCCTAGCTTAGTCCACCCATCTCTACTCCACCACCACCAAACCCTAATTTTCAATCTACATCCCATGGCCCCTCTCTTCCACATAGAGGCCGGCCACCAGCATCCAGGTTCAGATCAACTGTTTCAACTACAGAGCAAGTTCAAAGAAGAGTCAGATCAGTATCAAGATCTCCGGAACTTCTACATCTAACAATCTTCATTAAGTCCTCAAGTCAGTGTCTTTCTTTGAGTTTCTGGTTCTTTTTTTTTTTGTTCTTCTTCTTCCAGATCCTGAGTTCGAGAAGAAGGCCAACCTTGCCATAGGACTACAATCCGAGGATCCATTGCGAAGATACCTCGTCTCCAAGGATCCTACAATCTGTTCGAGAGTGTCCTTCAATTGAAGCAACGAGAGATATCACAGTCAGGTATAAAACCTTCTCTTCTCTCTTCGTCTGTTTCTTGAAAGAGCAGTAAACCCTAGGTCTGGGGGTTTCTCAATCCCCAGCGATCCTACTTCTGAGTTACTCTGATAATCCACTCCTTTTAATTGTGCTTTCTGTCATTTCTTAGTTTCTTTCAGCATTAGTTTATCTTTCCTTTAAGTCAAAGCCGACTTCTGAAAATAAATAAAAAAAAAAATACATCAATTTTAATTTACTTCCGCATCGCATCATCTTTTTGTTCTGCATCAAGGATTGGACACCTCATCAAGAATTATATGGGGAGCATACAATTACCTTCCACTTCCCCTCCAACCAACTTATCATGTGAGATGCTACATCACACCCCACCTAAGGCTCCACAACAGTAAATACAAGCCACATCATTACCATGTAGATGCCACAAGTCAAAGTGGTTGTAACTTTCTACCTATAATTTATTTCTAGTTAGAACCACCTACCTAAAAGTTGTTGGAGCCAACTAAGCCCATCCTTATTCCCTCCTCTTTCTCCTTGGCTGAGTTCCCTAGCTTAGGAGCCTATAAATAGAGCCCTAAGGCTCTCATTTGTATTCATGTTACTTTGGTTTAATGAAAGAAAAGTTTCTTCTTGTTCTAGTTCCCTTGTGTTCTCTTGCATGGAGTGAGTGAGTTCTTTTGAGTTTGAGTGTTTGAAGCTATGTTTAAGAAATGGGTGAGAGACCCTTGGGTGTATGTTTGAATGGTGGGATGCCCTTTGATTAATCCATGATCCAAGTTCCTTGAAGTCAAGCGCCGGCCACATCCTTCTTCCCCTTTGTTTCAATTCCAACTTGATTTCTCTTCCATGCCTAATTCTTGATTTTGTTGCAAGTTTTTTTAGGTTTTCCAAGTCTAAGATGAATGTCTCCAAGCCATGGATCAAGGCGAAGGTGAATCCTATAGGTAGATAGTTCTAGTATTATTGTTTAGACCTCAAATCCTTGAGTGTTAAGAGCTTCCCTTCCAGCAAATATTTTAGCCATCATTGTTGGTAGGAAAACTCTTCCTTAGCTTCATTAGATTTAATCATTTGAAGGTTAACTTGTTCTAGTAATGATGGTTTCCTTGCCATGAAGATCCTAATCTTTGTTTTGAACTAGATCTACATTACGGGTGATGTAACTTAGATCAACTACTCTCCTTATGAAAATTCTTTCCTTGGATTAATTTTGTTCATTTATTTGATAATCAATTGCTCAAGTTTGCTTGCAGGTTAGCTTGCTAAAACTCTCCATCTAACATTTCATTTTTGTCCCCCATCAAACTCTTTGAAGGGCAATTGGAAGCCTTCATGAAGCCAACACAACCCCTCCTTAGGCGCTACATGCAGGCCACTTCATCAAGACTATTTTGGGGGTCACATGGAAGGCATAAACTACCAACAACTTTCTCCCAACAAATTTTCAACTAACCTGACATGTGGGATGCCACTTGGTCTTCCACTTCATCAGCCACCAAGATCACTACATCAGCAAGAAAGCCACATGGGTGACTGGTGCGGACACCAGGGCTAGAAGAAAATGACAGGTCGAACCCATATCCTTGTGGATTACCTGTGAATGAAGCCTTAAGCCCAAACCCCAGATCACTTGTAAATAGTTATCTTAAATTTTGTTATTTTAGATTAGTTGGGTTTAGCCCTAAACCATAAAATTGAGTCCCTGTAAAAAACCCCTGGATCCAAAATTGAGTCTACAAAAAAATCCCAATTTTAATTGGGTCATAAATTCTGTTATAATAGTCAAGTGTTATTTTGTCCTTTTTAACAACTTTAATTAGGGTTTTGTGTTTCCAAGCCTAATTAAGTATGGTATGGTTTAATTATGAGTCAGTATGCATTTTGATCAAATTGGGTTCCAATTGATCAAGTTGGGCTTGAAATTAGTTATAATTGAGTCATGTAATTATTAGTTGAGTTTTGTAACGCAAGAGGGGAACCAATTAAAGACCCCATGTGACACCATGTGCCAACCCAAGCCACATGACAACCATCTCATAGCACCACCTCTTCAAATTTTGGACATCATTTGCTACATTATCCAGGATATCATCACATGACATGTTGGACAACACTTAACACATCATCTTGGACAACAACACATGCCAAAGTCACTTGTTTTGGTCGGCCACATGGAGAAGGAAGTTGACGCCACTTTAAGAGAAGTAAAGTAAAAGGAGTACAAGCCATGTTAGCACCCCTTACCTCCTCATTTTGTCACCAAATCCAAAGGAGAAGTCGGCCAAGAGTCCATCTCAAAGGGATGCCCATGTTGGAGAAGGTTCAAGGGTTTTCTTACTTCAAGAGTTCAAGGCAATCAAGTTCCAGGAAATCAAGATTTCATGAACTCATAAATTCCACTAAAACTCATGAGTTTTTTCTTATCCAAATTGAAGAGTCCACTCTCATACAAGAGCCCTAATCATCCAGACTCCGAGTTCACCTCTCATGGCCACTCAAGAATCCATCTTGTCCTCACATCACCATCCATCAAGATCGCCCAAGAAGGATTGGAGTAATCCCATGTTGGCGCCCAACTTGAAGTGGTCAATCCCATGATGTTGCTCACTTTGGATGAAGGCCAAGGATAGCACAAAAACTTGAGTCCAAGACACCAGAAGTAAGGATTCGAGGAGTTGTTGCCCAAGGAAAACCAATACAAGACTTTGTAACCCATACAACTCATGTTGGTGGTCTATAAATACCACCATTAATCCCTCTTGTAAATGCAATTATTATTCATCAAATATAAACGACATTCTATCAAGTTTTCTTTGATGTGTGCATTGCGAGGTGTGAGGCCCTTCCTTTGTTTTTTGGAGCATCATGGGGTGTGAGGCCCTACATATCCAACAATCAGAAAACCCTAGCCACCATCTTCCAACTCTCTTTCCTTCCTCCTTTTCCATCTTCTTCCACTTTCTACAACCATTTAACCTGAGTGTTTGTGACTGATTGCAGGTGATTGAGATTGAAAGTGACGGTGTTCTTTGCCTTGGAATAATAGAGCTGAAGATTGGGGTCCAAAACCGAAATCTGGAAGTTCTATCGCAAGATCCTCGGGAGTCCAATCAGATCTACAATCAAAGAATTATATTCACCATTGATAAAGTAAAACCTCTTTCTCTACTCTTAATTTTTGATTTATTAAAGGTTTTAATCCTAGTTTAATGTGGTTTCTCAACCACCAAATCCGATTTCCTATTTTATTTGTTAGATTTACTCTATGGGTTACAAATAGTTGAATAGTTTTACATTATTGTTTACTTTGAGTCTTTAATCTGAAAAAAATTCTAAAAATTAATCACTGTTAATCTCAGTTAATTAATTAAATAATCATTAATTTAGTTTTTCATATTATTTCACATCATCTTTGGTATCAGAGCGAAGGTTAAACTAGGGTTTAACTACTAGTTTTGAAATTTCTGTATACCTAATTCTAGGTTGAAATTAAACTGCATAAAAACCATCATAAAAAAAATTTAAAAATTTGTAATTAATTTTATGTTAATCCACTCTTAATATACTACTAATCTCAATAAAAAATAGAAAAAAAATTATTTTCTATTTTTTTCTAGTTGAAGGAAATCACGCCTCTTGAGCGGGTATACGCAAGTATACTATCATGATCCATGGGAGTAATGAGCTATGGTCAGATGTGATATCCAGAGATTGAAAATCTAAAAAGTATTTAGATCTAAAATTTAATTGAAGAAAAAAAATTAATTATTTTTTGATATTTTTAATTATTTTAGCTTCGTTGCATATTAGGTTTTCATATCGTGTGATTGCATCATATTTAACCTAATCTTAAGGGCACCTGACTATCTCAGATCAGGATAGGATTTCATCAGCTGTCCTAGGCCTACAACCATCACGTTTTGCATCGAACCTATCCCTAATTAAAATAAATTAAAAATCTAAAGCAGCTTATAGACACCAACAAGGTCAGGTTCCAAGTATTGTGTGAAAGCTAGTGCACCCAATCCTTTGATTATCACTCGAATCTGATGTCAAAGGCTAGGGATCCAGAGGCAAATGCCCTAAGCGGCCTTGTGGTTTTTAATTAGGATCCTGTGAGAGCAGGGAGAGCCTCCCATGACCCCACCTCTTACCTAGATAGTGGACAGGGTAATTGCTAAATTGGTTGTAAATTGAGCTGACCCATCTTACTTAAGCTCTAGGTCTAGGAAACCCTAGCTCGAGTTTTGTGTGACTACATTGCATGGCAACTAGGTCAGGCACACCATATCAGCATACTTAAACCCAGCCCAATCCACCAATGGACCCTAATATGGAGATCTTTATGAGAACTATAACTGAGCAATTTAGACAGCTTAATACAAGGTTTGACCAGATGGATGAGAGACTAGGCAACCTTAAGGAATCCCATATGACTCGTTCAAACCCTGAGACACCTAGACCCACTCCCCCAGGTCAATGTTCTGAGATGCCTAGACCCATTCCCCTAGGTTCAAGAGCCCAATGAAGGGAAGTCACCCCAGACCCAATTCTTAGGTGCCAAACCCCTGAGGTGAATGATCAAGAAGAAAGGATCCTTAGGAGCATTCAACTAGATGCCCCACATTTGAGGGAAGTTTAGATCCTAAGGTTTATAAAGATTGTGAGATTGACATGGACTAATACTTTGAATGATATGAAATGTCGAAGGAGAAAAATTTAAATTTGCTAAGCTTAGGCTAATCCAACAAGCAAGATTGTATTGGGGAAACATAGAATGATTGAACCGAAAAAGAGGTGATTACCTAGAGACACGTGGCAAGCAATGAATGTAAAGCTTAGGAAGAAATATCTACCATTCTCATATGAGCAAAGATTGTTGGATCAATGGCTAAAGTTAACTCAAGGTAATAAATCTGTGCTGACTACATAGCCAAATTTGACGAGTATGTTATGAGGTGTAGTGTAGTTGAATCAGAAGCTGCTACCTTATCAAGATTTAGAGCTGGCTAAAATGAGGATATCTAGAGGGAATTATTTTTAAGAGAAGTTAATGACTTAGAACAAGCCTATGAGATTGCTAGGGATTGTGAATGATTTAATGTCCTAATAGGTTTAATGTCCTGGAAATAGACCTAGCACGAACCGATTCCCAAATAGTCGACCTAATCCTACCTCCCAACCTGCTCGTAGGGAAGATAAAGGAAAGGCACCCATAGTCCAAAAAAATAAAAATCAAAATACACTATGTTTTAGGTGTCATAAAATAGGTAATTTTGCTGATGAATGCCCAGAACGAGCCTTACATATAGGAGAGTGTGAAGAAGAGAATCTAGAAATGTTGAAGAATTTGAAGAAGAAATCTATGAAGCTGAGAAAGATTTGGTAGAAGAATATGAAGGTGATGAAGAGCCTATAGAGTCATCTGATCTACTATGTGTAGTTAGGTGTATTCTAGCTCAGACCAAGAAGAATGAGAACTAGTGTGGAACGAATATCCTACAGACCTTCATTAAGCTAGGAGACAAAGTGTGCAAGATTAATATAGATAGTGAAAGTTCTGTGAATACCATATCTACCAATGCTGTTAAGAGCTTAGGCTTACCCACAGTACCACATCCTAGCCCTTATAAGGTATCCTGGATCGATACGACATCTATTCCCATTAGATTACAATACAAGGTCCCATTCCAAATTCAATCCTACCAAGAGAAAGTATTGTGTGATGTGATTCCAATGGGGGGTAGTAGCATTATATTAGGCAGACCATGGTTATATGATCATGATGCTACCCTCTTTGGCCGGACTAACTCATGTTCTTTTAAATATCATGACAGAGAATTATGATCAACTCAACCCACCCAAAGAAAATACAAAAAGAGGTCTAGTCATTTGAGAGAAAGAACCAGGATTGAACCTAATTACTACTAAGGAATTAGAGAATGAAATTATTGAAGGTTCAACAATCTAGATGCTGATTGCTAAAGTAGTTCATGATGAACTACAAAAGGAACACCCTAATGAGATTTTAGAGTTTCTTAAGGAGTTTAAGGATATGTTCCCAGAAGACCTCCCTGATAGCTTACCTCCATTAAGGGATATACAACACGCTATAAACTTAGTCCCAGGAGCTAATTTGCCGAATCTACCCCACTATAGGATGAACCCTAATGGACATAAAGAATTTATAGAGGAAAAGTTGAGGATCTTCTTAGGAAAGAATTTATTAGAGAAAGCTTAAGTCCTTGTGTCATTCCATCTCTCTTGACTCCCAAGAAGGATAGCACTTGGAGAACGTTTGTCGATAATAGAGCCATCAATAAGATTATAGTGAAATATAGATTTCCAATACCCCGACTTGATGACATGTTAGACATGATGGCCGGTGCTATGATCTTTTCAAAGATAGACCTTAAGAGTGGCTATCATTAGGTTAGAATTTGGCCTGGGGATGAATGGAAGACTATATTTAAGACTAAGGATGGCTTATACGAATGGTTGGTGATGCCTTTTGGCTTATCGAACGTACCTAGTATTTTTTTGCAGATTATGACTCAAGTTCTGAAAGTATTTATTGAAAAATTCATAGTAGTATATTTTGATGACATCCTTATATATAGTAAAACTAAGAAGGATAACTTAGACCATTTTCAATAGGTATGTCAAGTTCTTAGAGGAGATAATCTTTATGCAAATTGAAGAAATGTAGTTTTATGACCCCGAGGATTATTTTCCTAGGTTTTGTAATGACTGCTGAAGGAGTATTTGCTGACCCCGAGAAGGTCAAATCTATCGTGAGTGGCCTATACCTAAGAATGTATATGATGTTCAAAGTTTTCATGGTTTAGCTACCTTCTATAGGATATTTATTCAAGGGTTTAGTGCGATTGTCAAACCTATAATTGATTGTATGAGAAAAGGAGCTTTTGAATGGTCTAAGATGCTGATAGGGCTTTCATGATTTAAGACAAGATGACCCAAGCCCCAATTCTAAGGTTACCAGATTTTTGAATGTTTTTGAGGTTGCTTGTGATGCCTTAGGGATAGGAATTGGAGGAGTCTTAAGTTAGGAGAATTCATCTGGTTTGCTTTCTCTAATGAGAAATTAAATGATGCTAAATGAAATATTCGACTTATGATAAGGAATTGTATGTGGTGGTTCAAGAACTTAGGTATTGGAGACACTATTTACTATCACAGATTGTACTTTATTCTTATCATGAAGCACTTAGTTCCTTAAATTGTAAAAGAAATTAAATCCTAGGCATGAAAAATGGTTAATATATATAGGCCTATACTTTATTTTGAGATACCATCGGGTATTGATAACAAGGTTGCTGATGTCTTAGTAGATGATTTATGCTCTTGAATTATGTTAGTACTAGAGTAGTCAGATTTGAAAAGTTAAAGGATGAATATGAAAATTGCTCAGACTTTGGTGAAATCTATAGGCAATTAATAAGGACCGTCTAGTACATATAGTGAGTATACAATTCAAGATGGTTATCTTTTTAGGAAAAGTAAGCAATGTATTCCTAATACTTTACGAAACTTCTTGATTTGGGAAACACATGCAGGAAGTTTAGCTGGACACTTCGGTAGAAATAAGATTATTTTAGCAATAGAAGACCAACTTTATTAGCCAAATCTTAAGAGGAATGTTGCTCAAAAGTAGCTAGATGTCGAACTTGTGATATTGCCAAACAGCAAAAGCAGAACACTGGCTTATACACCCCACTTCCTATACCGGATTGTCCATGCAAGATCTTATCATGGACTTTGTTCTTGAATTACCTAAAACCATTAGGAAAAATGATTCTATATTTGTTGTGGTCGATAGGATTTCAAAAATGGTACATTTTCTACCATGTTCTCAAACCTATGATGCTTCTAAGGTAGCCAAGTTATTTCTGAAAGAAGTAGTTAGACTACATGGTTAACCTAGGACCATAGTATCTGATAGAGATGTACGATTCACCAGTTATTTCTGGAAAACTCTCTAGCACTTGTTACGGATGAAACTTAAATTTTTTACTTCTTATCGCCCTAAATAATGGCTAGACTGAAGTAGTGAATCGCAATCTAGGATACTTACTAAGAAGTTAGTTGGAGAGAATACTGCTAATTGAGATCTATTATTATCTAGGGCTGAATTTGCATATAATAGCTCAGTTAATAGGTTTACCATGAAATGCCCTTTTGAAATTGTTCATGGGTACAAGCCTAGAAAACCTTTAGATCTTATTCCTTTACACATGCATGAACGCATTTTAGAGTCTGCTGAGTCATATGCTGAGCATGTTAGAGAGTTGCATAAAGAAATAAGTAAAAAAATTAATGAGAGCAATGAATCTTTATAACATGTGGCTGATTCCAGAAAAAGACTCAAAGAATTTGATGAAGGAGACTTTATCATGGTCAGGCTATGACCTGAATGGTCCCCACCTGAAATCATGAAGAAGTTACATGCCCGTAGTAGTGGATCATACAAAGTAATTAGAAAAATTGGATCTAATGCCTACATGCTTGAGTTACCACCTGAACTAGGCATTAGTTCTACTTTTAATATTTCAGACCTTATAGATTATAGGGAGCTAACGTTGATTTCTGGTGAACCTTTTGAGCATAATCCAATCTTTGAGAGTGAGCCAACCCATGTGTGTCCACCTACCATACTACCACCCGGAGAGACATGATCGAGTGGATCTTGGATGACAATTATCGCTACTCGAGGAAATATTGTCAACGATATCTAGATCGTTGGCAAGGACGATCCGAGACTGACGATTCTTGGATCACCAGAGAGGCTTGCAAAAAATTGACATAGACTTGCTAGAGCACATCACAGCAAGTTGATCCATACTGGACAGGGTCGAGTTTCTCCCACCCGGGAAGAATTGGTATGGACACTAGGGCCAGAAGAAAATGACAGGTTCAACCCATATCCTTGTGGATCATCTTTGAATGAAGCCCTAAGCCCAACCCCAGATCACTTTTAATAGTTATCTTAAATTTTTTTATTTTAGCTTATTTGGGTTTAACCTTAAACCCCAAAATTGAGTCCTTGTAAAAAATTCCTGGACCCAAAATTGAGTCTGTAAAAAAAACTCAATTTCAATTAGGTCATAAATTCTGTTATAATGGTCCAGTGTTTATTCAGCCCTTTTTACCAACTTTAATTAGGGTTTTGTATTGCAAGCATAATTAAGTATGGTATTTTAATTATGAGTTAGTATGCCTTTTTATCAAATTGGATCTAATTGATCAAGTTGGGCTTGAAATTAGTTACAATTGAGTCTTGTAATTATAGTTGAGTCTTGTAATACAAGAGGGGACCCAATTAAAGATCCCATGTGCTAACCCAAGTCAACCCATTCTTGGTGCCACATGACAACCACCTCTGGGCACCACCTCCTCAAATTTTGGACATCATTTGCCACATCTCTAGGACATCATCACATGATATGTTTGGACATCACTTGCCACATCATCCAAGACAACAACACATGCCAAAGTCACTTGTGTTGGTCAGCCACATGGAGAAGGAAGTTGATTCCACTTTAAGAGAAGTAAAGTAGGAGTCCAAGCCAAGTTAGCACCCCTTATCTCCTTATTTTGTAACCAAATCCATAGGAGAAGTTGGCCAAGAGTCCATCTTAAAGGGATGCCCAAGTTGGAGAAGGTTCAAGATTTTTCTTACTTCAAGAGTTCAAGGCAATCAAGTTCCAGGAAATCATGATTTCAAGAACTCTTGAATCCTACTAAAACTAAAGAGGTTTTTCTTATCCAAATTGAAGAGTCCACTCTCATACAAGAGCTCTCATCATCCAGACTCCAGAGTCCACCTCTCATGGCCACTCAAGAACCCATCTTGGCCACACATCACCATCCATCAAGATCGCCCAAGCAGGATTGGAGTAATCCCATGTTGGCTCCCAACCTGAAGAGGTCAATCCCATGATGTCACCCACTTTGGATGAAGGTGAAGGAGAGCTCAAAGACTAGAGTCCAAGACTCTAGAAGCAAGTATTTAGGGAGTTGTTGTCCAAGGAAAACCAATGCAAGACTTTGTAACCCATACAACTCATGTTGGTGGTTTATAGATACCACCATTAATCCTTCTTGTAAATACAATTATTATTCATCAAATATAGAAGACATTCTATCAAATTTCCTTTACTGTGTGTATCGTGGGGTGTGAGGCCCTTCCTTTGTTCTTCAAAGTATCGCGAGGTGTGAGGCCCTACATATCCAACAATTAGAAAACCCTAGCTGCCATCCTTTAACTATCTTTTCTTCCTCCTTTTCCATCATCTTCCACTTTCTACAACCATTTATCCTGAGTGTTTTGTGACTGATTGCAGGTGATCGAGATCGAAAGTGATAGTGTTCTTTTCCTTGGAACCAGTAGAGCTGAAGATTGGAGTCTGAAACCAAAATCTGGAAGTCCTGCCGTGAGATCCTCGAGAGTCCAATCAGATCTATAATCAGAGAATTATATTCACCATTGGTAAAGTAAACCTATTTCTCTACTCTTAATTTCTAATTCGTTGAAGGTTTTAATCCTAGTTTAAGGTGGTTTCTCAGCCACCAAATCCTGTTTCCTATTTATATTAGGTTTACTCTGCAGGTTACAACTAGTTGACTAGTTTTACGTTATTGTTTACTTTGAGTCTTTAACCTGAGAAAAATCCTGAAAATTAATAACTGTTAATCTCAGTTAATTAATTAAATAATCAGTAATTTAGTTTTTCATATTGTCCCACATCAATGACACTTAGGTGCACATGAGATTTGTTATAACAAATTCTAGAAGAAAATGTTATTGGACCACTTTTAGTTGGATCTACCTAATCTATCAATTAGTATAACTAATTAAGAGATTAGTTGGGAATTAGTTTGGCCAAAATGATGGTTTGCTTGGCCTATAAATAGGGCCTCAAGCCTCTCTTGTAAAGCATCTTATGTTGAGTAATGAAAGGATTTTCTTCTTACTAAAAGTTTTCTTGTGTGGAGAGGGTGAGATGACTTCTTTTGCTTGAGATGTGAAGCCTCATTTTGAGAAGGGTGGGATGCCCTTGTGTGATAAGAGGGTGAGATATCCTTGATTTCATTTTGAAGAAGGTGGGATGCCCTTGATCCAGTTCGAAGCTCCAGTCCATCAAGCTCCAAGCCATGCTTTCTTCTTCTCTTCCTTTCTTTTCCTTCTTCATTTCCTCCTTTTGATTTCATTTTCACACCTCATGATGGGTTCTTTGCAGGTTCTCTTAGGGATCTCGAGTTGAAGATGAAGGCTTCCAAGCCATGAACCATCTACAAGGTGAGTCCACAAGGTTAGGGAGTGTAGATCTTATGATCTAAGCCTCTTTCCAAGAGTGTCAAGTAACCCTTCCACCAAAAAATTATAGCCATCATTGTTGGTAGGAGAACCACTCATATGCTCTTTAGATCTGATCACTTAAAGGTTTACTTACCCTAGTAATGATGGTTTCCTTGCCATGAAGATCTTATTCTTGGTCTGAACTAGATCTATATTGTAGGTGTTGTAACTTTGATCAACTAATCTCTTTCATGAAAAATCTTTTCTTGGATTAATTTAGCTCGTTTGTGTGTGAATTTATTACTTAATTTAGCTTATTAATCATCTTGCTTAAATCTCCATCCATCATGAATGCATGATCTCTTCCCGTCCCATATCAGCTCATGCTTATAGGGCGAGCCCCCCACCATACGCCAGCACCTGGTCGGGGTCGTGCTCATGCTGCCAAGGCAAGCGATCCTGCCGAGGTCAGCTCCCAGTCGAGGTTGTGCTCATAGAACGAGCCCTCCGCCTGAGGTCAGCTCCTGGACGGGGTCATGCTAATGCTACCAAGGCAAGCCCTCCTATCGAGGTTTGCTTCCACTTGGGATCGTGCTCATAGGACGAGCCCTCGCTGATTGAGGCCAACACCAGGCTGGGGTCCTGCTCATGCTGCCAAGGTGAGCCTCCCGACCTGAGGCCAGCTCTCGACTAGGGTCATGCTCATGCTGCTAGTGACAAGACTCTCCCCCTTCTGTTTTCCTAATCGAGGCCAAAAAGTTTTTGCTGGTGAAAAAAGAAGGGTCAACGAGAATTCAAACCATGGAAAAGAGGATACAGGTCACCTACCAACTCCGGAGAGTGGCACATATCCCACCATAAATTCAAACTCTGCAACACACCATTTCCATGCCCTGAGCGACAAGCGACCCACCAGGTTTGGGCCTTATAATATGCCGCCACGTTGATGACCGTGCAACCGGGGGCTTCAAACCCCATGACACGATACCTGAACCTCCATTGAGAGGAGTACTCCATATGGCCCAAGGCCCTGTTACACTCCAACGTCCCTCTAGGAATTGAAACTTCTCACCGTGGCAGGGGGCTCAGCCAACAATTCCCACCCCCGCCACGGGGAACCGTACCACCAAAGGGACAAGACCTAAACCATGCTTTCATACACCCTCGATGGAAGGATTTTTTTTAAGGACGGTCCAACGAGAAGGAGGTCGCAGGCAATGGCAAGCCCCTCCTAGTGAGGCAACACATAAAGGGGCACCTGGACAAAGCCCCAGATCTGCTCTCGGCCATCCCATATACATAAGGTCAGAGAAAGGAAAAGCAGGAGGTATGAAGAAACAAACAGGTGAGAAAGTGGCGAAGAGTGAGCGAGCAAGGGACCCCCAGCAGGCCCTTCCAAGCTCTCCGCTCCCATCTCCACTTGTTCTTTCCACCTCAATTCTACCTTTCACCCTTATATGGAGAGCCCCCCAAGCTCTTCGCCATAGAAATTATGTTCTCATTGATTGTTCCATCTAACTTGATCGGGAGTATCCTTGCCGGAATCCCTAGCCCAGGTCTCCTCTTTTTGCATGGCAGCTATACCGAGGAGCCACAAAGAAAGGGAGGGACGAGTGCCACATGGGAATCCGATGCATTCGCAACATGTCGAAGCTATAGGCCACAACGATCTTGTTGGCAATAGATTGGCATGCCAGGTAGGGGGCGAGAAGCTGGTTTTATACCAAGTACCCCACTACCAAGTACCCCACGGTCCAATGGTGACTGTTGGGTTTCTAGGGTTTCAATGGCACATCGGAACAATGGATTTCAAAAATTTTCATTCTTGAAAAGCCTAACAACTAGAAACCCAAAGCCCAAGATCCCTTATTCACTATAATCAACAAGTCACTAAATTAGGATTATGAAGAATACTTGGAATGCTAATTCCTTTTTTCTATTAGGCTCACAAATGCAAGCCCTTTAGAGGTGACCCACATAGAAATCAAACTCAGAAGCTATCCTTAGTAGGTTGCTTGATCAACTAGGACTCTTTTGATGGACTTTCTTCCTTTAACTACCTTTCTTCCTTGTTCAAATCCTTGCCCTCCAATAGAGCACTCTGAGCCCTTCCCAAAACACTCTTCACTTTCACTTTCACTTCCTAATTCACTTCCTAAAACCCTTGTCTTAAATGGAGTATTTGTCTTAAGACAAGACAAGGGAGGAAGAGACAAAAGAGAGTGTGGTAGAGTTTGAGTGTAAGAATGCATGAAAGAAATGAGTTTGTGATACACTTTGGCTTAATCACCGAAGCCTATTTAAAGGAGAATGGGAGGCGCCAGATAATCCTTCTCATCAGCCTATGATAAGCTTTCAATTATCAAATAAGACCATTCATATAGGAAGATTCTTATAATGAAGCATCATGACCTTTTGTGTGCCAACTACCTCATTCAAGTCCCTTCAAAAGTTATCCTACTTCTCCACTTGCCACTTGTCCTTTTCTGGTTACAGAGTATCCAAGGGATGTGGCCTTTCCAAGAAAAAAACTAGTGATAAGAAGTTGCTAAAAGCAGAAGGACTCTGCTACTCATATTTGCGCCAAATGAAGAGTCGCAACTCTTCATTTGTGCCAAGTCACTTCCACCGAACTTCCTTTTGTTTTGACTGGTCATAAGCCATTCAATTGGCATGGAGATGAGGCTAAGGGGCACCATGCTTTATCTGGAAACAAAGTCCCAAGCAAAAGGACTTTAGGTCCTTTCTATGCCCATTTATTTTTTGTGCACAAAATAAGTTGGCACCAATTGTGAAGAGTCGCTACTCTTCACTATCGGTCAACTTTTCCATGCCATATGCCACCTTTGATCAAGTCAAAATATATGTAATATGGGTGTCATTTGAAAGGACATTAAATCTACTTTCTGACCAAACAATTTGTTTTCAAATAGAAGGTCTACTGGTCCTTCTGCATCCTCCTGAATGCTGAGGTATCACTTAGGTGCCTAGAGTCACATGCCATTGGGACTCTTCATATATGGCGCATAAAATGTCCAAAAAATATCAGATAAAATCTGATAAATTCATCCCACTTAGAACACAACCAATTTAGGTCTCCCATAAATTGGTTAGTCCATTTAGCAACCTTTCAGACCCAATTCAATTGGGTTAGGAGATAAGGTCAGCATACACATGCTAGTGTGCAATCAAGCTAACCAATTAGGATCCCTTGACCATAATTAAATATCAATTGACTTCCTAAGTCAATTCCCAAATGTGTGTGACCCTTTGGGTTCCACATCTAGCCAGCAGTAGGTCTAGGTCCGAGCCGATTCAATCCAATCAAACCCGATTGACCTAATTAGGTCAAATTGAGCTGACCTAAGTTGCCAATTCGAACTAGCTTTCGAATTGACTCATGAATTCAATCCAATTAATTCATGATAACCCACAAGACATGATTGATGTCTAGCAATGTGTCATGCATACTAGAAGATGAGGAATTTGGTGAAAAGTATCAAAATACCCTTTAGTGATAAGTTACCATGCAATTCAATCTTTCGATCTCCCATTATCCTAAGTAAGTGATGGGTATGGATAATTGTCAAACCCTAGCACTTAATCATTTCAAATCTCTATTCGATAATGATGACTCTACTGATGACTGATTAGAAATGACTTCTAATCTCATCCTTCTTTGATCAATGACTCCTTGAGTCATCAATCGAAGAGATTACTTGGGATAACAATTCTTCTTACCAGGAATAATCGATTCCTTATTGGTCCACTCACATCTTTCATACACCTTCCACCATATCCAAGAACACCCCGTACATGACTCAATGTCATGAATGAATTTGAACCAAAACATGGCTTAGTTTGCATAAGGAACCATGATGACCTCAAGTCTAAAGATCACGTGCACAAACCTACTATGAGAACTATCTTTCGACAAGTAGTAAGACTTCCATATGATAGTCTTGATGCGAATTAGTTCAGTGAACTCATACCCTAATGAGCACCCTTATACTTATATTAGTGTCTCTACACAAGTGGCTATGAGACCAACCACCCTCTCCATCGAGTATACATAGCATAAGCTAGTCTTTTCAGAAGCATCGATCCTCGAATTGATGATCCAATGACTAGGAACATTTTAGATTAGGGATTATAGGAACTTAGGTCTCACTGTTATTATCACCATCATAATCCTAATTTCATTACCCTAACTTATGGGGTTCATTATAATCTTTAAGTAAGATAAAGTAGTATGATGAAACAAAATTCCTTTAATAATATAAAAATGTCATACAAGTGTTGGAAGATTATAAAATGCACTTACAAGGATTAGCTTTTAGGGCACTTTTCTTTCAGTGACCACGCGGGCCATGAAGCCTCTGCTAGCCGAGTAGGAGATCCCTTTCACTACGGCAACCATAGCTCGGAGAGGGAACTCCCCACTCCACTACCGTCACCTCTGGCAGACCCTCAAATCACCGTACTAGCCTAGCAGGTGCAGGCCCTGGCTGCAGTGGTGTGCCAGCTCCATCAGAGGCACCGATCCCTGGAAACTCAGCAGCAACCAAGGACACCGGCAATGCATTTCGCTGATCCCTGTACCAGCCTACGATCCTTCGGGAGGGGCCATTGCATATTGCTTCCCGCTCACCGGGGGACCACCAAATGGTCTGAAAAAAGTTGCAATGTGATCCTACTAACTGGCAGAGCCAATCCCCGGTCTCAGACCATGGTGTGTTCTCACACCAGTGGCGCCGGCATGGTTAGGAACTCAAGCAGGAGTACCTTTTCTTTGACCACCCTTCACACCCCACGGCCTCTATCGAGGGGTCCACAGATGAGGCGATCCATTGTCAAGCGGACAGGCACCTCGAGGAGCAAAAGCACAAGCTGGCGGATCTATCTTGCCAGTTTGTAGAGATTCAGGGCTTCCCAAGCAAGCCCGTAGGTTAAGACACCCATTCCCCTTTCTCCCATAAGATCCAAGAGGAATCGATCCCCAACCGATTCCGTATGCCGCAGGTTGATCCATACAACGGGGTTGACCGACCTCATGGACCACCTAGAAAGCTACAAGGCTCTTATAAGGATCCAGGGGACTACTGATGCTCCCATTTGCATCGCATTCCCAGCCACCTTACGGAAGGCTGCTCAAGCCTTGTTCTCCAGGCTCGAGTTTGAGAGTATAGATTCCTTCTTCTAGTTGGAGAAAAGATTCATGGTGCACATTGATGCATACAAGAAGGTGCCACATAAAGTTGATAGTCTCTTCTTGATCTGTCAGCAAAACCAAGAATCTCTCTGGGAGTATGTGTCCTGATTCAAGGCGCCACTATGGAGATCTACCACCTCGATGAGCCGGTCACCATGCTGGCCCTGAAGAGAGAGATGCGGACCATTTTTTTTACCTACTCATTCAATAAGAAGACTCCAAAGACTTACTTAGAGCTCCTTCTCTGGGCCCACAAGTATTTTCGAATAGAAGAGGCTGACCACAATAGAAGGAGTTGAATGGGAGGCCCTTGAAGAGGCAGGCCATTAGGAAAATGTTCACTCTCCCGGCTCAGAAGATGGTAACTATCTAGCGGTCGAGGTCGAGGCCTAGAGTTGACCCCATCAAGGAAGAGAAGTTCACTCTTCTCATCTCCCCCAGAGTGAAGATACTGATGGAGATCGAGGGTGAGCGCTTTCTGCACAGACCTCCCTCACTGAAGCCGTTCGCCAGGTGGGATAAGTCCTGCTACTAATGCATCCATCAGGACTATGGCCACAATACAAAGGAATGCCACCATCTAAAGAGGGAAATAGAAGACCTGATCAAGCACGGCTACCTCAGGAAATATGTGGATGAAGTGGCACCTTTGGCGACCCGGGGTGAAGAGCCCTGTCCGCTCACCATCGACAACTGGCTCATCGAGAAGCTGGTAGGGAAGATATCCTGGGGGTAGGAAGAACCCCGAAGAGGGCTAGGGGAAGAGAAGAGAGTGATGATGTACTCCCCTACATGGGAGAGGGGTCAGCTGGGGTGGATAACCAAAATAACGATTTTATCATTGTGGAGATGACGACAGCAAAACATCCTGTAAAAAGAATCATGGTTGAAAGTGGAAGCTCTGCAGATATCCTTTTTTACGATGCTTTTTCAAGGATGAACCTGTCTACTGACTAGATAAAGCTAGTGTTCATGCCCTGAGTGGGATTCATTGAAGATTCAGTTGGAGTAGAGGGAGAGATTATACTCCCATTAACTACCGGGACTCCACCTCGGCAAAGCACAGTGCTAACCACATTTACCATCGTAAGGCTTCCTTTACCTTATAATGCGATCTTGAGGTATCACGGACTAAACCTGCTCGATGCCACAATCTCCACAAAGCAACTCCTTATTCAATTCCCATCCCCTTATGTGACCTGGGAGATGATAGGGTCACGCCAGCCAGTCCATCACTGCCTATAGATTGTTTCGGGACCTCGAGGGGCCGATTCGAGCCGGTCCTCGACCAACTAAATTCGAGGGAGCTGGACCCCAAGGGAGGACCAGTTGAGCCCTTGTTGTCCTTCCCTTTGGGGAAGGATCCCTTGAGGACGGTACAGGAGGGAGCCCTGCTGTCAGAAGAGGAGAGATCTCGCCTGCTCAGCTTCCTATGAGCCAACATGGATGTCTTCACCTAGACTGCCATCGACATGCCTAGCATCCCTCTAGAGGTGATCACCCACAAGCTGAATGTTGATCCCAACTGCCGCCCTGTCTGGTAGAAGAAGAGAAGCTTCACCCCGGAGTTATAGAAGGCAATCAATGAAGAAGTCGAGAAGTGATGTGGGCACTAGAATCAGGAAAGGACACCAACCAATTCAGGTCAAGTCCGAGTCCTTGTGGTTGGAGTAGCAATAGAGAAGTCCTGTAATTTTTCTTTTTCTTGAGTCCAAATAATCTTATAGTTAATTTCGAGTCCATGTTGGGTCTGGTTTAATATCTTAGTTAACCCTGCAATTGAGAGTTGGGTCCAATTAAATCAAGCCCAATCCATGAGTCCAAGAAGCATCAAGACAAGAAGAAGCCACCTCATTAAGTGACACCCACCTTGTGCCAAATGTCAAAAGCTCCAATGGATGTCACCACCTCAACAAGTGGTCCCCACTTTATTCCACATGTCAAGAGCTCCAAAGGACACCGCCACCTCATCAAGTGGTCCCCACCTTGGGCCACATGTCAAGCTTTGATGGAGTTTCAAGCAACAAATGCCACCATATCCTCCAACTCCCCACATTTCAAGCAACAAATGCCACCATATCCTCCAGCCCCCCCTTGTAATCCTCCTAATCCTATGGGTTTTTAAATTTTAAAAATGTTGTAAGGCATCTATTTAAGCTATGGGATGCCCCATTGAAAAGGATGGTTAATGAATGAGATTGTGTTTTTTTTCTTCTATGTGTGTTTTTTTTCCTATGTGTTATGTGTAGTTATGTGGTAGCTTAGCATTTCTCTTCCTCCATGCCAACCTTAATCTTTCCTTCTTCCATTCCCAACGCCAAAGACTTCCTCTTCTTTCATAACTTCAAACTAGCTCCAGCATTCAAGGGTGAATCAAGAAGATCATCACAAGGCGACCAACCTACTCCACTTCAAGCATTCCACCATGATGCCAAGATGGATCTCCTTCAATGCCTCTTCCACCCTTCTTTCTTTCTCTAGTTGATTGCTTGGTAAGTCACTCATTAGGATTTCTTTGTTGCAGGGTTCTCTGGCATTATGGCTTCAAGAGGAAGGTTTACTTGCCATAGATCCAGAAAACAAGAGGGGCCTTCAATGGTATTATGTTCATGTCATCCGGGAGATCTCTTCAAGAGTGAATCTATTCTAATTGAAGGGCCAATGTCATGTATGTCTAGTGTTGATTAAGTCTGCAATGATAAATTAGACCTAGCTTGGCTTGCGTGGTTCTCTTCTGGTCCTATTCCTTTCTTATTCTGAGAGTCTCGATCACTAGGTTTATGTTAGATCCTTCGAGCTTCTTCACTAGATCTCTTTGATAGTTTATGTTGAGTTGTTTATATGCAAATAGGGAATTGATTGTTTAATCATTTGCCAATCTCCATTAGGGTTGCATAGTTTCATTTTACATTCAACACCATTCTTGGTATCAGAGCATGGTCGGATAATTTCCTGCATTTAGATATGTTGCATGCATACTTGTATCTAGTTATTTTTTTAAAATCCAAGCAAGATCTAAAATTCACGTCTCCTGAGCGGGTGTACTCCAGTACACTGTCATGACCCATGGGAATAATGAGCCCCTGGCTGGAAGTGAAATTTTTAGATTGATATTTGGGTAAGCCAATGCACTTGTTGATTAGGTTATGTTTACTGAAAATTTGCATCTGCTTACTGTAATCCATCTGCAGCTCCAAAGGCAAGTCGCTAATTTCTTGTTTAAAATATTTTTTTCTTGTTCCTTTTTAAGTCAGTTATCACCATATTAAATTTCATCATCAGAAAAAAAAATACAAAAAAAATGAAAATTCCTACTTCAATCTTCTGTCCTGATGAAATAGTCTACATTACATGGTCTGTTTTTCTTATTATTTCTCTTTATATACAGATCTAAATTTTTTGATTTTTATTTTGCTGGGATCCTCATAATTCATATTATTTTTAAACAATTTTTCAGATTTTATTTCGATTGTTAGAATTTCTAGCATTCGAAATACTCTCTGAGATTCAGTCTGAACTGAAATTCTAGCAATAACCAATCTCAAAAAATTTTTGAATTTGAAGTTCAAATTTTAAATTTTAAAATTTGAATTCTGACATTCTTGAATCTGAAAATTGAAGTTTGAAATTTAAATTTTAAAATTTAAGTTTGAATTTTAAATTGTTTGAAAACTAATTAAGTCAGCTCATAAACAAAATATATATATATATATATATTTTGCATTCATTTGAAAACATCTTAAGGGCATCAATATGACATGGGGGCAAGAATTCATCACTTGTCCTTAGCCCAAAACCATAACCCATCATCTTGATCCCAATCCTTAATTAAAACCAATTAGACCTAATCACCCTATTGGGTTAGGGACACCAACGAGTCGGGTTCGGATTAGGGTCAAGTTAATTGTGTCCACTAATTGGTGTGTGCTTACGGCTTGGTGTCTAGGATTGGTGTATTAGGGCTTGTGGGTAGGTCCGCCTACCTGGCTAATCACAGATTGGTGTCTAAGGTTGGCAAAACATGGACCTCCACTCCCCTTCCCACCTACTTGGCCAAGTCACGTAAGTTACTACTAGCTAGTTGGTCCTTTTAATTAGATCTCTAATTCATACTCTAGGTCTAGAAATCCTTAGCCCGAATTTGAGTCTAATTGTTTGTATGACAACTAGATCTGGAACTCCTTACCACCCTTCACAAGACCTACCAAGTTGCCATGGACTATGAGAGGTTTCAGAGGAGAGCTTCATTTAGGCGACCAGAGACCACTAGGTTTAATCCTCCTGTTAGTCGACCTAGTTCAGTCCCTAATACAGCCAATAGACCAAGACCCAGCTCGAATCAAACTTCAGTCCTATCATGAACGAATTTGGTGTGATGTGCTCCCTATGGGAATAAGTAGCATCATCCTAGGTAGGCCATGGCTGTTTGACCATGATGTGACAATTTTTGGTCGATCAAATTTCTGTGCTTTCAATTTCAATGGCAAGAAAAATTGTCATCATCCAACCCAGCCTAAGGATAACACCAAAAGAGGATCTAGCAGCTGAAAGAAAAAAGGACTGGATTAATTTGATAGGTGCAGAGAATTAGAAAAAGATATTAATGAGGGAGCACCATTTGGATGGTAGCTGCTAAGGAAACTAAGGACCACACCCCTGTAAAATACCCGCAAGAGGTGGTCCAATTATTGAAAGAATTTGAAGACGTTTTTTCCGAGGACCTACCCGATAGTCTTCCATCTTTAAGGGACATACAGCATGCCATAGATTTAGTCCCTGGCGTGACTTTACCTAATTGCCTCATTATAGGATGAATCCAATGAACATCAGGAGTTACAAAGGCAAGTTAGTGAACTTCTTAGAAAGGGGTTTGTTAGAGAAAGTTTAAGCCCATGTGCAGTCCCGTCCTTGTTAACCCCTAAGAAGGATGGCACTGGAGGATGTGTGTAGACAGCCGTGCCACCAACAAGATTACTGTCAAATATAGGTTTCCAATCCCAAGACTGGACGATATGTTAGACATGATAGCCAGATCAATGATTTTCTCCAAGATAGACTTAAAGAGTGGCTATCACCAGGTTAGGGTTAGGCCTGGAGACGAATGGAAAGACCGCTTTTAAGACTAAAGATGGATTATATGAGTGGTTAGTCATGCTGTTTCGGTCTGTCCAATTGCACCCAGCACCTTTATGAGAATTATGAATCAGGTGTTGACAACTTTCATCAGGAAATTTGTGGTTTACTTTGATGACATTCTTATCTATAGCAAGACAAAGGCAGACCATTTAACCCACCAAAGGCAAGTTGCCAAGTCCTTATAAAAGATAGCCTCTATGACAATATTTAGAATTGTGATTCTTAACACATAGATTATCTTTCTAGGATTCGTAGTCACATCTGAAGGAGTGTCCGTTGACCCTGCGAAAATTATGTCCATAGTAGAGTGGCCTGTACCCAAAAGTATCCATTATATCCATAGTTTCCACGGTTTTAGCCATCTTCTATAGGAGATTCATTAGAGGGTTCAGATACGATAGTAGCTCCAATCACTGATTGTATTAGGAAGCGAACTTTTGAGTGACTAAAGCAACAGACAAAGCCTTCCTAACAATTAAGGAAAAAATGACACACACAACCGTCTTGAGTTTACCTGATTTTACCAAAGTGTTCGAGGTTGCTTGTGATGCTTCTGGGGTAGGAATTGGAGGTGTCTTGAGTCAAGAGAATCACCCGTAGCATATTTCAATGAAAAGTTAAATGAAGCAAGACTAAGGTATTCCACCTATGATAGGGAGCTATATGCGGTAGTTCAGGCATTATGTTATTGGAGGCATTATCTTCTACCACAAGAGTTTGTCCTATTTTTTGACCACGAAGCTCTTAGGTTCCTTAGATCTCAGAAGAAATTGAACCCTAGGCACGGGAAATGGGTAGAGTTCAAACAAGCTTATATGTTCGTACTAAAACATCGTGCCGGTACTGAAAATAGGGTTGCCGATGCGTTGAGTCGTCATTCCATGTTGTTGACTTCTATGAGCACTGAGGTAGTAGGGTTTGATAGATTGAAAGAGGAGTATCCTACATGCCCTGATTTTGGTAACATCTATTGATCCCTTCAACAAGGACCATCTAGTAAGCATAGTGATTATACCTTTTAGATGGATACCTTTTCAAAAGAAATCAGTTGTGTTTCCCAAGACCTCTGTTAGGAATTTCTGATCTGGGAAGTTCATGCTGGAGGCTTGTCAGGATATTTTGGTAGGAATAAGACCATCTTAGCAATAGAAGACCAATTCTTTTGGCCTGGTCTTAAAAGAAATGTGGCCCAGATTGTAGCTCAGTGCCGTACCTGTGCTGTTGCAAAACAGCAAAGACAGAACACCGTCTGTACACACCCTTACCTGTCCCTGATTATCCATGGCAGGATATCAGCATGGATTTTGTAGTAGGCCTCCCTAAGACGTCTAGGATGCATGATTCTGTCTTTGTGGTTGTCGATCGTTTCTCCAAGATGGCTCACTTCATTCCTTGTTCTTAAACATTAGATGCTTCGAAGGTGGCCAAGCTTTTTCTCGATCAGGTCGTTAGGCTTCATGGTTTATCCAAAACCATTGTGTCCGATAGAGAAGTCAAATTTACTAGCTATTTCTGGAAAACCCCTCTGGCACATGTTCGATACCAAGCTGAAATTCTCCATTGCCTATTATCCTCAAACCAATGGCCAGACAGAGGTAGTAACCGAAGCTTAGGAAATCTGTTGAGATGTTTAGTTTGTGACAACATGGGAAACTGGGACCTATTACTTCCTCATGCTGAATTTGCCTACAACAGCACAGTTAATAGGTCTATTGGGAAAAGTCCGTTCGAAGTTGTCCATGGATACAGACCTAGGAAACCTTTAGACCTAGCTCCATTACCCACACATGCATGAGTGTCTAAGTCTGCTGAGTCATATGCACAGCATATTAGGGAATTGCATAAGGAGATTAGCTAAAAGATCTAATCGAGCAATGAACTCTATAAGAATATGACTAATTCACATTAACGGTTTAAAAGAATTAATGAAGGGGACTCCGTTATGATCAAATTTAAACATGAAAGGTTTCCGCGGGAACTATGAAGAAACTCCATACCGGGGAGCCGGACCTTTCAAAATAATAAAGAAAATTGGACCTAATGTATGTATTAGAATTTCCACCAGTTATGGCATTAGTACAACATTTAACGTTTCAGACTTAAAAGAATACAAAGAACCTGCATTGATACCTGGTGAGCTTTTGGTCCTAATACTTCTTTGAGAGTGAAGCCCCAAAAGAATGCCCACCACCGAGTGTTCCTGAGTGAAGGGAGAAAATTGAAAGGATCTTGGATGACCAGATCATTACTACTAGAAATAAGGGCTACCAACGTTATCTGGTTAGATGGCAAGGATGTCCTGATTCTGAAGACTCCTGGATCACCCGAGAGGACCTACAACAAATCGATCCAGATGCATTAGAAGCTTATCAGGCTAATCCTTACTCGACAGGGTTGAGTTCCTCCCACCCGGGAGAATTGATGTGGGCACTAGAATCAGGAAAAGACTCCAAGCAATTCAGGTCAAGTCCGAGTCCTTGTGGTTGGAGTAGCAAAAGAGAAGTCCTGTAATTTTTCTTTCCAAATAATCTTGTAGTTAATTTCGAGTCCATGTTGGGTCTGGTTTAATATCTTAGTTAACCCAGCACTTGAGAGTTGGGTCCAGTTAAATCAAGCCCAATCCATGAGTTCATGAAGCATCATGAAAAGAAGAAGCCACCTCATCATGTGACCCCCACCTTGTGCCACATGTCAAAAGCTCCAATGGATGTCACCACCTCAACAACTGGTCCCCACTTTATGCCACATGTCAAGAGCTCCAAAGGACACTGCCACCTCATCAAGTGGTCCCCACCTTGCGCCACATGTCAAGCTTTGAATGAGTTTCAAGCAAAAAATGCCACCATATCCTCCAACTCCCCACATTTCAAGCAACAAATGCCACCATATCCTCCAACCCCCCTTGTAATCTTCCTAATCCTATGGGTTTTCAAATTTTAAAAATGTTGTAAGGCTTCTATTTAAGCTATGGGATGCCCCATTGAAATGGTTAATGAATGATGTTGGTATTTTTTTCTTCTATGTATCTATGTGGTAGCTTAGCCTTTCTCTTCCTCCATGCCAACCCTAATCTTTCCTTCTTCCATTCCAACGCCGAAGACTTCCTCTTCTATCATAACTTCAAACTAGCTCCAGCGTTCAAGGGTGAATCAAGAAGATCATCACAAGGTGACCAACCTACTCCACTACAAGCATTCCACCATGATGCCAAGATGGATCTCCTTCAATGCCTCTTCCACCCTTATTTCTTTCTCTAGTTGATTGCTTGTTATGTCACTCATCTTAGGGTTTCTTTGTTGCAGGGTTCTCCAGGATTCCGGCTTCAAGAGGAAGGTTTACTTGCCATAGATCCAGAAAACAAGAGGGGCCTTCAGTGGTATTATGTTCATGTCATCCGGGAGACCTATTCAAGAGTGAATCTATTCTAATTGAAGGGCCAATGTCATGTATGTCTAGTGTTGATTAAGTCTGCAATGTTAAATTAGACCTAGCTTGGCTTGCGTTGTTCTCTTCTGGTCCTATTCCTTTCTTATTCTGAGAGTCTCGATCACTAGGTTTATGTTAGATCCTTCGAGCTTCTTCACTAGATCTCTTTGATATTTTATGTTGAGTTGTTTATATGCAAATAGGGAATTGCTTGGTTAATCATTTGCTAATCTCCATTAGGGTTGCATAGTTTCATTTTACATTCTACACCAATTTAGGCAACCAGTTGACCAATAGACTGGATCAGATAGGGGCCAGATTAAGACCCCTAGAAGAAGCTACTAGGCCCCGACCTAAACCCAATCCGGAGTCCCCTCATCCCAGGAGAAACCTGCCACAAGACCCTTACTTTGAGGATGACTTTGGGAGAGACCCTGACCCCTTTGTTGATACCCGTCCTAGGAGACCCAATCTGGAGGACCGTGAAGAAAGGGCCCTTAGGAGCATCAAGCTTGAGGCACCAACTTTCGATGGTAGTTTAGATTCCAGGGTGTATGAAGATTGGGAGTCTACTATGGAGCAGTATTTTGATTGGTACTCTATGTCAGAAAGAACTAAGTTTAAGTTTGCCAAGCTTAGGTTGGTTCACCAAGCTAGGTTGTTCTGGAATAGTGTTGAAAAATACATAGAGCAGAAAGGTCAATTACCCATAACCGCCTAGGGGGAAATGAGAGATAAGCTTAGAAGGAAATACTTACCTGCATCCTACACCCAGAAACTGTTTGACCAATGGCAAACCTTAAGTCAAGGGAGTAAGAGTGTGGCCGATTACATCGCCATGTTTGATGAATATGTTATGCGATGTAAGGTTGTTGAATCACCTGAGGTAACCCTGTCTAGGTTTAGGGCTGGCCTACACCCAGACATTCAGAGAGAGCTGTACTTTAGAGCAACCAGAACCTTGGAAAAGGCTTACCAAGTTGCCAAGCTCTGTGAGCATTTCCAGAGAGCTCCCACCTATAGAAGACCTGATCCCTTTAGGAACCAGAGCCGAATCCCTGGATCCACCCAAAGTTACAGCCAAGCTTACCCGAGTCGACCAAGTCCAAACCGAACTGACCCAAGTCGACCAAACCTAGCCCGACCTAGTCCTAGTCATCCTAGCCTGAACCGACCCCAATACAGTAGAGAGGAAAAGGGTAAGGCTATTGAAGTCCAGAGGAGACTTGATCCCCAAGGTAAATGCGTTAGGTGTCATTAACCTAGACACTTTGCTAGTCAGTGCACCACCCCTGCCCTACTCATAGATGAACCAATTGAGACTAAACCTGAACCAATCGTTGAACCTGAGGAGGACGTCTATGATCCCGAAAATTAGTTGTTGGAAGAGTACGAGGGAGAGGAAGAAGTGTATGAATCTAACGATCTTGTAGGATTAGTCCGATGCATCCTAGCCCAAAACATAGTACAGGAAGACTGGCGTAGGACCAACATCCTACGGACCCTAATCAAGTTAGGAGATAAGGCTTGTAAGGTCATCATTGATAGTGGAAGCTATGTTAATGCCCTTTCCTTGAGTACAGTCAAATCTTTAGGACTAGCCACAGTTCCCCACCACAATCCTTACAAAGTCTCCTGGATAGATTCAACTTCAATCCCAGTAAAATCTAGGTGCCAAATCAAGATAAAAATGAGTTCCTATGAAGAATCGATTTTGGTGTGACGTCTTACCCATGGGTGTGGGTAGTATCATTCTAGGATGACCCTGGCTTTTCGACCATGATGCCACACTTTATGGTCGATCCAATACCTGTGTCTTTTTCCACCAAGGGAAAAAGATCACAATCAACCCAATCCATCCTAAGGACCACGTCAAGAAAGGATCTAGTAGCCTTAAGGAGAAGAAAACAGAAGTCAACCTGATCACACCTAAGGAGCTATAGAAAGATTTTAGAGGGAGCCCTTGTTTGGATTCTAGCCACCAAGGAGAGTCACGAACCAACCAATGTAGAACACCCCCAAGAGGTAGTAAAGACTTTAAAAGAATTTGAGGATGTTTTCCTGGAAGAATTACCTGATCAACTGCCACCCCTTAGGGACATCCAGCATGCTATAGATTTGGTCCCAGGATCCACTTTGCCCAACCTTCCCCACTATAGGATGAACCCCATTGAACATCAGGAACTTCAGAAACAAGTGGGAGAGCTGCTTAGGAAGGGTTTTCTTAGGGAGAGTTTAAGTCCCTATGCCGTCCCTGCCACTACTTACCCCAAAGAAAGACAGGACCTAAAGAATGTGTTGATAGCAGGGCTATCAACAAAATTACAATCAAATATAGGTTTCCTATTCCCCGTCTGGATGATATGCTCGATATGATGGCCGGTGGAACTATCTTTTCCAAGATAGATTTTAAGAGTGGTTACCACCAGATCAAAATTCGATTGGGGGATGAATGGAAGATGGCATTTAAGACTAAGGATGGTTTGTTCGAGTGGGTAGTGATGCCTTTCGGGTTGTCTAATGCGCCCAGTACCTTTATGAGAGTCATGACCCAAGTCTTGCGCGAGTTCACTGGAAAATTCCTAGTAGTATATTTTGATGACATCATGATCTATAGCAAGACCAAAGAGGACCATCTTCACCACTTAAGGTTAGTCTGCCAAACCATTAGGGAGAATAGCCTTTACACCAACCCTCAGAAGTGTGAGTTTATGATAACTAGGGTTATCTTCTTAGGCTTTGTAGTTACCCCTAAAGGAGTTTCAGCCGACCCTGAAAATGTTAGAGCTATAGTTGAGTGGCTTGTCCCTGCTAGTATCCATGATGTACGTAGTTTCCATGGCCTAGCCACATTTTATAGACGTTTCATTCGGGGATTCAGTTCAATTGTAGCACCTATAACTGACTGCATCAGGAAGGGAGGTTTTCAATGGACTAAAGCTGCAGACTAAGCCTTCCTTGAAATTAAGGATAGAATGATACAAGCACCTGTCCTGAGATTGCCAGATTTTTCTAAGGTTTTCGAGGTTGCTTGTGATGCTTCGGGAGTTGGGATTGGTGGAGTACTTAGTCAGGAAAATCACCCCATGACCTTCTTTAGCGAAAAACTTAATGAGGCCAAAATTAAGTACTTGACTTACGATAAGGAGTTTTATGCAGTCGTCCAAGCCCTTAGGTATTGGAGGCACTACCTATTATCCCATCAGTTTGTCCTGTTTTCAGACCATGAAGCCCTTCGATACCTGAACTCCCAGAAGAGATTGAACCCTAGGCATGCTAAGTGGGTCGAGTAAATCCAAGCCTATACCTTTGTACTTAAACATCATGCTGGTACTGAGAATAAGGTAGCTGATGCCCTTAGCCATTGTGCCCTTTTGTTAAACACGATTAGGACTGAGGTTGTAGGATTTGACCGACTTAAGAAGCAATATTAATCTTGTCCTGACTTCAGTGAGATCTTCCAATCTAAGCTTCAAGAACCATTTAGTGCCCATAGTTACTATACCTTACAGGATGGTTATCTTTTCAAGGGTAATAAGTTGTGCATTCCCAAGACTTCACTCCGAGATTTTTTAGTGTGGGAAACCCATGCGGGAGGCCTAGCTGGTAACTTTGGTAGGGAGAAGACCACTTTAGTTGTTGAAGACCAGTTCTTTTGGCCTAGCCTTAAGAATGTGTTGCCAATATTGTCTCTAGGTGTCAGACCCGTGCTGTGGCCAAGTAGTAGAAACAGAATACTGGCCTTACACACCCTTTCCCGTACCTAGCCACCCTTGGCAAGACCTCAGCATGGATTTGTGGTAGGATTACCAAAGACCGCAAGGAAGCACGATTCTGTCTTTATAGTAGTGGATAGGTTCTCAAAAATGGCTCATTTTATACCCTGCTCCCAAACCCTAGATGCTTCCAAGGTTGCCAAGCTTTTTCTGGAACATGTGGTTAAGTTACATGCCTACCCAGACCATAGTGTCCGATAGGGATGTCCGCTTCACTAGCTATTTCTAGAAAACCCTTTGGCACCTCCTAGGCACCAAGCTCCATTCTCCACTGCCTAACACCCGCAAACCGATGGACAAACTGAGGTGGTCAATCGTAGCCTAGGAAACCTTCTTAGATGCTTGATAGGTGAACATACGGGAAATTGGGATCTTCTTTTACCTCGAGCCGAGTTCGCCTACAACATCTCTATGAATAGGACCACCGGGAAGAGTCCTTTTGAAGTCGTCTGTGGATACAAGCCTAATCGACCTCTTGACCTAATTCCCCACCATCCATGCACGTGTCTCCGAGTCAGCTGATTCACTTGCATAGCATATTAGGGACATACATAAAGAAATTAGCCAGAAAATTAATATAAGTAAGAACACATATAAAAGGTTGTCTATTTCCCGAAAGCGAGCAAAAGAGTTTGAAATAGGGGATTTTGTAATGATTAGGCTCTGGCCTGAACGGTTTCCACCGAGAACCGTTAAGAAGCTTCATTCTCATGGGGCGGGTCCCTTTAAAGTGATTAGGAGAATGGGCCATAATGCCTAAGTACTAGAATTACCTCTGGATTTTGGAATTAGCTCGACATTCAATATCTCTGACTTAGTCGAGTATAAAGAACCCGCAAACATACCTAGTGAGCCATTTGGGCCTGACCTCCCTTTTGAGAGTGAACCTGAACCTGAGTGTCCACCTCCAAATATACCAGAGCGAGGAGAGCGGATCGAGCGTGTCCTCGATGACCAAGCCATCACTAACCAGGGCAAGGGCTATCAACTTTACTTGGTCCGATGGCAAGGCCGACCTGAATCCGATGACTCGTGGATCACATGGGTTGACTTGCAGTGCATCGACCCCGATATCCTGGAGAGGTACCAAAGCCAAGCTAACCCTTACTCGACAGGGTCAAGTTCCTTCCACCCCGGGAGAACTGGTGTGGGCACCAGGATCCGACAGAGGCTCCTCAACCCTCTGTGGATCTCAGATTAGGGTTCCACTTTTGTGAGTCCGGTAATAAGGCTATGAGCAAAGTAATTTTATAATTTCTAGTCTTGTACCTTGACTAATTTGGGTCAACTCTAGGTCATGGGTCCTGTATTTATTTTGGTTCGAGTCTGAGTTTGGATGGGGCCCAAGCCCAATTGAAGTCAACCTGGCTTTCAAGACCAAGTCAAAGTCCTTGTGGGCCAACCCACCTCTTTCACTTGGAAAGAAGCCAACTCAGGTGCCACCTCAGCCACCTATGTGGTGCCACATCAGTTGCCACTTGGGCATCCAAGGAGGGAAACTAGGTGAATCCCTCATGCATTCCACATGCCCTCTCCATGCCTTTTTCTTGGGCGACCTTGGAAGGAGGAGACATCATTCCCCTCTTCCCTCCCCCACATCATGCCATGATCCATCAAAATGTGGGGCATTGAAGATTTTTGAAGAGACCAAGCCACAAAGCAAGACCTCTTCCAAGCCTTCTTCCCAAAGTGATAATGCAAGATTGGAAGGTCAAAGGACACACTCACCTCTCCAAGCCTTCAACCTTGCAATGCCCAAAGCTCCCTCCATTTGGTCAGCCATGAATCACTCCAAAGTGGGCGTTGACGGATCCAAGGAAGCACATCCCTTCAAGCAAGACTTGTTCCACGTTTTCTTCCCAAAATAAGCATGCAAATGAAGGAAGTCAAGAGGCCAATCCCCCTCTCCAAGCCCTCCCACATGCCATGCTCAATCCAAATCACCTTTGGTCGGCCAAAGAGAGGAGATGGTCAAATGTTTTTGGCGCCACCCAACAAAGTTTGTAATTTTGTTTCATTTGAAATTCAAATGGGCCTTGGGTGCCTATTTAAAGGACCCAATCCCTCCCTTGTAAGGCAATTGAATGATTAATGAAAAAGAGTTTGAGTTTTCTATCCTCCAACCATTGTCTCTTAGACTAGGTTTGAGTGAAGTTGCCTTCGTCCCCAGGGACGTCGAGTGGTGTGAGGCCACCTGTCCGTCGCCCCATGGCGTCGCAAGTCCTTCGTCCTCCTGGACGTCGATTGGTGTGAGGACACAATTCTTCGTCCTCTAGGACGTCGCGGGGTGCGAGGCCCCAAGTTATGATGCATGATAGGGATTGGACTGGATCGCTGGCGAGCATGAAAGTCACCAGAGATTAGGATTTGCAAAGAAGGAGGAAAGAAGAGGGTGCAGGGTTAAGAAAAATACTGGGGTTCACATAGATTCCCCAAGAAGAACAAGCACATAGCAAATAGGCTCACACAGATGCCCTAGAAGAACAAGCACATAGCAAAGGGGCTCACATAGATGCCCTGGGCTCACATAGATGCCCAAAATCAGGGATCATATAGAAACCCTGGGAAGATGGAGAAGGGATCATACAGATACCCTAGGATCATACAGATCCTTCACACAGAACAATAAAAATTTTATTCATCCATCCTCCTCATTACAAAAGGCTGAGGGTGGTATTTATAGATTTTCCAACCCTCATTTGAATTTGAATACAAGATAAAAGATAAGAACGAATCAAATTCAAATATAAGATAGGATAAGATAAGCCTATCCATATATCAATCCTAACCAACCAAATCCTAATTCAAATTTTAAACAAAAGATAAATCCAGCCGGTCACTTGGCTCGAAGCCCCTTCTCAACCCCATCTTAGTCCCTTTCAGTACATTTCTCCATTATGCTAATCCCTATTTTGTTTGCCTACAGGTCCTCCCTGGCATCTCGGGCACCGAAGACAGTCGCATTTGCCATCGTGACCTTCTGACCGAAAGCCAGTGCTTCCATGGGTTCGACTGCTCGGGCATCCAGGCCGCATCTGCCGAGTTGAGCGATCTCTGCATCAGGCGCTTCAGACGTGTAAGGTTTGCTCTCTCTATTTCCTAAGTAGGTGTTGAATTTCGAGCTTAGTCCTACCGGGGTTTCTTAATCCCGGAATCCTGTTCTTGTTTTCACTATTTAGGGATTTGAACTGCTAGTGTAAGCTTCCATTATGCATTTCTCTTATTTCTCATATTTGCTTGTGATCGGGAATCAAAATCCTAAGAAAAACAACTAAAAAAACTCATCAACCCTAAAAAAAAAGTTCCTTTGCATCGTAAGCATCCATACTAGTATCTACATCCCTAGCTACCCTATATCTCCACATCACCTAAGGGTTATTGCTATCTAGATTTCACTGAATGACCTAAAACCCTATAGGACTATTGGTATCCGATTGACTTTGTCCAACCATCTAGAAGTAGATTCTTAGCTACCAATTTTATGAATAGATCTTAACCAATTGATATATTCTAAATTTACTAGATTCGAAGATGCATATATTATACAAGGGAGCCTGAAGAGACTAAATAGTATCTTATATCTGTATGATAGAGGAAGTCCTAGAATGTAAAGGATATCCAATTAAACCATGCATGTGCACCCATGTGCATTGCATGCAATGCACCAGATTATGTCATAGAGGAGTATCCTTATTTAATGTATCCAACCCAAAATAGGTTTACACAGGGGAGTGCAGAGATATATATAACTAAACCATATATACCAACCTATAACATAGGATTGGGATATCAACCCAATTTTACATGGTCATAAGATGAAACATTAGGAGCCCACAATTTTGATCAGTCCTACCTACCTAAGGCCCAGCCAAGCATTGAATAATCAACTAGGTTTAGATCATGATGAAGGATTTGATCTTCAAGAAAAAGTTTTTGAAGCTTTGGCTAAATCCCATGCCGAGACCTCAATGCTACCGGAAATAGCTTCATGCAAACCATGGGCCAATAGATAACTTCCGACGCCTAGGCTATTACCTGTTTGTAGATGCAAATGAGTCCATTAGCAATGGTTATGAGTGAAGAAGAGCTGCCTAATCATTTTGAGAGAAACCATGAGGAATAATACTTAGCTAAAAGCTTTAATATCCCTGTAACTATCCCTGAACAACCAAAAAGACCAACCACACTTATTCGACTAAGGCAAAAATATATAAAAAAAAAATCAAAATGGAGGGACAAATCACTTTCATCATCACCTTACTTCCTTATCACCCTAGTCCCAAGTACCCTAGAATTGTTTAGGAAGGGAGAACCAAGAAGTACAATGAAATTAATTAAGATTTTCAAGGACCATAAATGCAGAATATAATAGAGGAAGACATGCATGAAATTCTCTCCCATGATTTGTTAAACCCCTTTCTGGCTTACTTTGAGCTGGATGATTTCGATATAGATGGGTGTGCCATAGAAATGAATAACCTAATAGAAGTACCCTACCCAAACACTATCCCACTTTTGATCGAGAAATATTAGCCACCATCTAACCCCCCAATAGTTCCCTAGTTAGCACTACTTTCAAGGACTACCTCCAAAATTTATTTGCAGTATTGAAATGCTGTATGAAGATAGAGTTAATGTTAATTTGAAAAAAGTGCCAAGTTATAGATAAAAAAAGGATTTGCCAAGACTTGAATTATTAGTTGAATCCCTCGTGATACTAGTTGAACCTTTGCCTATGAATGAAAATGCACCAAAAGGGGATCCTAAAATACTCCCTCAGTACATTGAGCACATCGAGTACATAGATATAGATCCTTTAGACTCCTACTACTATTTAAAATTATATTAGATCTAATTATAGAGAAAGAGTTGTTAGCTATCAGGAGAATAAGCCATTCAATGGTCCCACATTGGAAGTACTCTGAAGTTAATCTTGAATAACAGAGAGAATTATAAACCCATATGAAGATTCGAGGAGTAGGATGAGCACTTGAGAGGTCTAGTTGAAGACATTAAGCTTAGCACTTATTGGAAGGCCACCTAATTTTTACATTTGAATTCCTTTTTTTTTTTAGTGTGTTTAGGTTCTTTTCAAGTTTAGAACTAAGTTGATGGGAGAACCTATGTTGCAAAACCTTCAAATGGAATCATGAAGGTTGAGTTGAACCAAGAACACACCTATCCAAAGGAATAAAAGATCGCTCTATATGGAAGCACCTGTTAATGAACGAGCATATCTAATCCAAGTGGTATCTCTCTTTGTTTTTTATTTTTATTTTCCCTTACTCCATTGAAGATAATTGAAATTAAGTGGGAGGTAGGGAAAACATTTTTAAAAAAATTAAAAAAAGATTTTGAAAAAAATTAAAAAATTTTTTTTGAAAAAAATGAAAAATTTTGAAAATATTCTAGAGTTTTTTTAATTCTTAATAAATCATGTGTCATGAAAGAAAATCTTAAACAAAATATACTAGAAAAAAGAAATAGAAGTTAGAAAGTATTTGTTGATGATTGTAGTAAGTCAAGAAGTGGAGTAGTTGGTCAGACTTTTAGCAGTCTGCTTAGATCACCTAAAAGGCTATTAACACTTACATTGCCATGCACACTAACGAAGCAAAATAGGTGTTGATTGTAAGTCAACTAAGTATTCAATTATTATTGAAAATTGATAATTGATATTGTCCCAATTATAAAATATAAATTAAGGAAAAGGTAAAAAAGCTACCTACCTTAAAAAAATTATAAAGTATGAAAGCTACCTTTAATTCAAGGAAAGAGCTAACTGCCTGAAATAAAAGTACAAAACATGAAGTATAATCGCCTTAAGCTTGGTAAGTAGGTCTCTACACCTAGGTCAAGTATAGAGGTTTCCATCAAATGGTGAAGGGAAGGCCTGGATGCTCGCACTTCAAAAGATAAAAAAATTCAGGCAGTGTGAAAGCTACCTTAGTTCATGAGCTAAATTTGGGGATGTATAAAAATTGATCAAAGTAGGTGATAAGAGAAGATGTATTTGTTCTTTATAAGCTAGAACCGAAATGCTAAGTTAGCCATCACAAACACAAGTACCATAGATCTTTGGATGAATTCTGAGAAAGTTTCTAACAGTACTAACTATAAATTTTTCTTCAAAAACTCAATACTTAGTGATACTTGCTAAACTCTTTTTAACTTTCAATCTGAATCTACTTTTGTAAAGGAAGCTCTTAATAATACATAGTTGTATTTTATTGCATTGCTAAGACATAAGCAATGAGTAAGTTGAGGGATGTGATAAGTCACCTATTTTTATAATTATTTTGAGTATTTTAGTTAATTAATTATGCTAACATCTTCTAAAAAAGCTAATTTCTTAATTAAACAAGACTTTCTTTTAAAATTAATTACTTTTAAAATAATTTTGAAAAATATGAAATTAGTGCATATTTATGATAAGTAGATATTGAATCGAGTGTCAATCTAAGAACCAAAACAATTTCACATCCATTAAATTATTTAATGAAAAATTTATTCATGTTTCTTATCTTTCATCCTCTATGCGGAGAGGTTCCAAGGTCTTCATCATAGAGGTTCTATTTTCTTGATCGTCCTAACTGACTTGATCGTCAAAGTATCCCCACTGGAATCCCTGGCCTAGGTCTCCTCTTTTTTATAGATCACACTGACTCTAGAGATGACGAAAGAAAGGACCAAGCATCCAAAGGGTGCCCGACGCTTTCACTACATGTCAGAGCTATGGGCCACGGCGATCCAGATGGTAACAAATTAGCATACTAGGTAGGGGGATAGCAAAAATGCCATTATCGGTGGAAGGCCCCCACTACAAGGACACCTATGGACATCTATAGCCCCATGGTGACAACATGCACATGGGAGGCTTCCACTAGCAATGCAAGGGGCCCTCCCTCATCGTGAAGCACTGAAGGGCTAGTGCTTCGACTAGTAGGGACTCTAATCTACCAATGTTCCTAACATTGAAGTATCGAAGGGTGACCCAAAAGTCTTGGATGTTCCTAAAGGTTCATCATTTGTCGAAGAGTGAGTTCGAGTTTCTCTTTGGGTGGCAAGTGATCACCGGGCCTGCAAGATAGGATTTGCAAAGCATGAACACATGGCTTCTAAATCTTATTTAGATACGGAGAAGGTTTATTACCCAATTCTTATGCCATTAATTCTTTATCTTACTTCACTCTTTTCTTTTTAATATGGGACTGTTTATGTGAATGTTCTACGTAGTTGGCTCATTATCTCAACTTTTTTATGGTATCGGTCAAACTACAGAGGCAAAGATTGCAGTGATGGAGAAAAAGTTGTCGATGCTGAAAAAGTGCTTAGTGAGGTGGAGATTCAGGTTTCCAAAATATGAGAGTTTTGGAGCAAAAGGAATGTGAGGATTTTTATTAAAAAATATTATTTGTTCGGCAATACAATTGGGTGAAGCAAGTAGTTGTATGGCTTCAATGCAACAAAGGATGACTGATGCATGCTATAGGGGAAGCCCAAGCTATCTTGGATGCTAAAGCTATCTTAGAGAAAAACTTTTAGGCTGAAGTTAAGGACTTAAAGGCAAAGGCAAACATACAAATCTATTGTTTTGGAAAAAACTCGATTTGACCAGAAGTGAAAATTAGTGGTTATGAAAAGAGCTTCATCTAGCTCGCAACCGGATACAAGTTGAGGGACCCTAGGTACAGGATGAGAGGGTTCAACAAGTTGAGTGAGCTAGAGATAAAGCCATAGCTAAAGTTCAGTTCCTCTGGCAAGCATTAGAAGAGGAAAAAAAAGAAGGAATGCATTTGCATTCCAGTGGGTTCAAAATCATTGTACATTAGAAATAGAGGAGAACTTGTCTTTGTGAAATAAATTGAAGGTGGCTAACATGATAGGTTGAGGAAGAATATTGGTGATTATAGTGATGAAATTATGCGACTGCAAAGCAAATTGTCTCTAGCAGAAGCGTGCATAGGGGCTACCGACACTTAGCTTTACCATGCTGAAAGTAAGGCATATGAGGCCAGATTCAAAGATTGTGTAGTGTTCTAGCAGTCCAGATTCTCTCAGATGCTGGAACTCACCTGCTTCGAATTCTTGTTATGGAACAGGCTATAGCATCTCTCCTTGCAAGCCAGATGAACCAGGTCCTAGCCTATGCCAAATTTCTTAAGGATCTATGTACCAAAAAGAAGACCACCAATATGCCCAAGAGAGCCTTTCTGGTAGCTAATGTAAGCTCTTACCTATAAAACCACATGCCAGTAAAATACAAAGATCTAGGGTCACCCACTATTTCATGCATTGTGGGGAACACCCTCATAAATAGGGCTTTATTAGACTTAGGGGCTAGTGTTAATATACTGTCATATTCAGTATATGAGCAACTAGGATTGGGAGAATTAAAGTCTATAGGAATGACCCTATAACTAACAGATCGCTCTTTAAAAGTACCTAGGAGAATAGTAGAGGATGTGTTGATCAAAGTTAGTGACTTTATTTATCTAGTAGACTTTGTGATCCTAGAAACTGAATCGGTAATGAACCCAAAGAGCCACATCCCAATTATCTTAGAAAGACCATTTTGGCTACAACTAATGTCCAAATTGTTGACTCCGCTATTAATTTTGATGATTAACAAAATACATAAATATAATTGAGTACTAACAGTTTGCCAAAGTATATTTTTATTAAGAAAAGGTACTTATCAAGTTAGTCAAATTGAATTGCTTGTCAAAAGATTGGAGAAGCCCTTTCTATGGATGAAACATCAATGTTTATGGAGTAAGTATATAAGAATTGTTTGAAAAGAATTAATGAGTTCAGTTGAAAAAGGATTTAGCAGAATTTCATTCATTTTTGAAAAAGTTTCAGTAAGTATCGAATCAAATTGTTGACTCATAGTTCAAGTGTCAACTCATGACAATGCAAGTGTTGACTCAAGCCGGCACGTAGAAAGAAGTTTCAAATAGCATGCTTGAAGTATCGACTCATGCCATTCAAGTGTCAACTCAAGGTATTGACTCAAGGATAGACTCAAAGCCTAAGATAGATTTTTTTCAGAACATGCTGAAATCTAAGATTTGCTTTAGGTGTCGACTCATGGATGTCAAGTGTCGACTCACTGATGAAGTATCGACTCACATGAGATTTCCAGAGAGTCTCAAAACTAAATTTTGAACTAGGTTTTGACTCATGGGACTTAAGTATCGACCCTAAGTATCGACTCATAGGATTGCTTAGAGCTCTAGGAACAATAATGACTAGTTTTTTCAAATTCAGAAGTTATCCATTTAGCTCCCAATGACTAGTTTCTCATGTCTAACGATCATAAACTAACTTTTAGGCCTTGGGAGGGTATTTAAGTGGATTAAATTCAAATGGGACATGACAAGAAGTAATGAAACAACAAGAAATATCAAGAAAGATGAGAGAAGAGAAAAAGAAAGAAAAGAGAGCTCATTCACTCACACATTCATTGAGAGCAACTACTTTCAAGCTAACAAAGCCTTCAAGCATTCAAAGCAATCAAGAGTACTCAAGTTCAACCTTTTGAGCATTGATTGAGGCTTCATCAAGTTGAAGACAAGCATCTTCATCGAACTTCAAAGAGAACAGCTTTTATTAGAAAGCTTTCCTTGTGTTCTATACTTCATTTCATACTTTGTTTTATCAAGATTTTTGTTGAGCCTAAGAACAAAACCAAGGAGATTTTTGGTTAGCCTAATTAAAAATCAAGAAGTTTTGGTTAGCCTAGTTGAAAACCAAGGACTTTTTTGTTTAGCCTTCGAAAACCAAGAGGTTTCTTTTGGTGAGCCTTTTGAAAACCAAAAGGGTTTTGATTAATGAGCCCAAAAAACTAATCGACTGTAATCGTGGATGATTATAGTGAATTCTCGAGTGGATCTTGGGGAGTGGATGTATGTGCATTTGAGAGCACCAAACAACTATACTTGTTTTGTATGATTGATTGTTTCTCTCTATTTGCTCTTATCACACAATACTTGCATCTCACACTAGCATTTGTATTGATTATTGAATTAGCACATTACTTGCAAATAGTTTTAGAAACCCGATTCACCCCCCCTCTTGGATTGCTTACTGAGCAACAAGTGATATCAGAGCCACATTCTTAGTATATAGGTTTAACCACATTGAGTAAAGATCTATGGCAGCCCCTCTTGATACTAGTATAGTTGAGGGACAAGCCTCAAATAGACCATCTTATTTTAATGGCACTAACTATATATATTAGAAAACTAGAATGAGAATTTACATACATCCTATATATTATAATTTATGGAAAGTAGTAGATAAAGGTCCTTTTATTCCTTCAGTTGTGGTTAATGGTGTTTCTATCCCAAAGCTTGAAGAGGATTGGGATGAAAATGACATTAAATAATTCGAGATCAATGCAAAAGCAATGAATCTCCTTTATTGTGCATTGGATCCTAGTGAATTCAACATCATCTCCACATGCACTCAGCTAAAAAAATATGGGACATACTTGAGATTACTCATGAGAGTACCAATCAAGTGAAAAATATAAAGATTAACATGCTTGTGCACACATATGAGATGTTTCGCTTGGAACCTAATGATTAATCACTGATATGTACATTAGGTTCACAAATATTATAAATGACATTAGAAGCTTAGGTGAAATTATGTCTAATACCGATCTTGTGAATAAAAATTCTCATGTCTCTACCAACATCTTGTGATCCAAAAGTGACAACCATACAAGAAGCCAAAGATGTTGAGAAACTTCCATTGGAGCAGCTAGTAGGTTCACTCATAACTTATGAGTTGAACTTGAAGCAAAAAAGCAATGGATATAGACAAGAATAAGAAGACTATAGCTTTCAAGTCCATAATATAAGAAGAGTCTTCAAATGAAGAATCAGAAGAAGAAGAAGAAGAGAATAAGGGTGATGAAGTACTATTAGCAAGAAAATTTAGAAAATTAATGAGAAGAAAGAAATTTCCTTACAAGAAAAAGTTCCAACAAAGGAAAAGGAAATGAAAAGAAGAAAGAAAAGGACAAGGAGAAGGAGGTACCAATATGTTTCGAATGCAAGAAACCTGGACATTACAAGTATGACTGCCCTCTCCTAAAAAAATCAAGGAAGAAGCTTAGAGAGAAAGCAATGATGGCGACTTGGAGTGATAGTGAGGACTCCGGCTCAGATGAAGAACAAACTGAAGTCGCAAATCTTTGCTTCATGGCATAACATGAAGAAGAGGTAAATTCTGATCTTGAAGTTGATTATAGTTTTGATGAATTAAGAACTGCATTTAATGAGTTAATGCATGATTATAAGTTCATGATATCTGAAAATAGAAAATTGAAAAAGCATGCAAACTCTTTTTCACATGAAAATAATTATCTTTTGGATGAAGTTAACGATTTAAGAAATAAGATTGATGTTTTAGAAAAACAAAACAAAGCTTTATCAATGGAAAATGAAGTTTTGAAAAGACCTAAATAAATATTTCAAATAATGAGCTTTTGATGAAATGTAAAGATCTTGAAGTAGAAAACAAGAAATATAAAGATGAGCTTGATAAGGTAAAATCTTTTGTTAAAAATTTACCTATAGTTATGAAAAGTTAAATCCTCTTTCGAACAATCAAAGAGCTATTTTTAACAAAGCTGGATTAGGTTTTAAATCCCAAAATATCAAAAAAGTTTTTCAAAAATTTCTTTATTCCTGCATCATCAAGCATCACATGTTTTTCTTGCAAAAGGATAGGTCATAAAGCATTCCATTATGATTTGAAAAAAAATAACAATTTTAGAAAGATTTGGGTTCCAAAAGGAACCACTTTTAGCACTAACCCAAAGGATCCAAGTTGGCTTGGGTATCTAAAATCAAAATGTAATTTATTTTGCAGGTGTGTCTTGCAACCAAAGAAAAGAAAAGACCGTGGTATCTCGATAGTGGTTGCTCAAGATACATAACAGGAGATGTGAAGCAATTCACCTCTCTTGAGGTACTAAATGGAGGGAGTGTAATCTTTGGTATAATGGTAAAGAAAAGATTTTTGGTATCGATAAGGTTCACATCTTTCCTTCTAATTGGATTGATAATGTTCTTTTAGTTGAAGGTTTGAGACATAGGGATTGATAATGTTCTTTTAGTTGAAGGTTTGAGACATAATCTGCTTAGCATTAGTCAATTTTGTGATAAAAGTTTTTATATTTTTTCATCCTTCTGCATGATTGCTAGTCCTGATAATATTAGAGTGAAATTCATTGAAAAAATGCATGGTAATATCTATCTAGTTGATTTGGATAATCTATCTTTGCCTAATGATGAATGCCTAGTTGCAATGAATTCCACTATTAAAGAGACTAGTTGGCTATGGCATCATAGATTAGGTCATGCAAGCATGTATTATTATCAAAATTATGCAAAAAGGATTTAGTTAGAGATTTGCCAAAACCTAGTTTTGAGAAAGACAAAATTTGTGAAGCATGTCAATTTAAAAACAAGTAAAAACATATTTCAAACCTAAAGATTTTATTTCAACTTCTAAGCCATTAGAACTACTCCATATGGATCTTTTTGGACCAACTAGGATATCTAGCTTAGGAGGCAAGAGATATGGATTAGTTATAGTGGATGGCTTTTCTCGATTTACATAGATTCTATTTTTAGCTCACAAAGATGAATCATTTTCAGCCTTTATAAAGTTTTATCAAAAAGTTTCCAATGAAAAAGGTACATCAGTTATTTGTATTCATAGTGACCATGGTTCTGAATTTGAAAATCAAGATTTTGAAAACTTTTGTAATGAAAAAAGAATATAACATAATTTTTCTACACCTATGATACCCTCAACAAAATGGAGTAGTAGAAAGGAAAAATCATACTTTAGAAGAAATACCACGTACAATGTTTTGTGAAAATGATTTGCTGAGATATTTTTGGATCGAAGAAGTAAATACCGCATGCTATATTTTAAACCATATTTAATTTGATCAATTTTAAAGAAAACTCCATATGAGCTTTGTAAACAAAGAAAACCTACTTTAAAATATTTCGAGTTTTTGGTTGTCGTTACTTTATTATGAATAATGGTAAAGATAATTTAGAAAATTTGATGCCAAGTCTGATAAAGGTATCTTCTTAGGATACTCTATATCAAGTAGGGCATACAGAGTCTTTAATAAAAGAATTTTAGTAGTAAAGGAATCTGTACATATAGTATTTGAAGAATCTGCTAACAAATCCTCTAGAAAAAAGGATACTTTTAATGCATGTGCAGGTGCTAAAGAACTAAAGAAGCTTACTTTGGATAATCAACCCTCTCAAGAGAATGAAGAAGATCAAGACAAAAATAAAAGAGAAGAAGTCATACAACCCACACCAAAGCATCCGGATCTACCCAAAGAGTAAAGGTGTATGCTCATGGATATCTTAAGGAGTTAATTCTAGGTGATCCATCAATGGGGTAAGAACAAGATCTTCAATTAGAAATAAATTTGACTATATTGCTTTTGTTTCTCAAATTAAACCAAAATATATTAAAGAAGTTGAAAAATATCCTAATTGGATAAATGCAATGTAAGATGAACTAAATCAATTCAAAGAAATAATGTTTGGACTTTAGTTGAATGATCATTTAATGTTTCAATTATTAGCACAAAATGGGTTTTCAGAAACAAACTTGATGAAAATAGTATTATTACTAGAAATAAAGCTAGGCTAGTTGCCAAAGGCTACAATCAGGAGGAAGGTTTTGATGAAACCTTTACTCCTGTTACTAGACTTGAGGCAATTAGACTATTATTAGCATTTGCATATTTTATGAATTTCAAATTATTTCAAATGGATGTCAAAAGTATTTTTCTAAATGGTTGTATTAAAGAAGAAGTGTTTGTTAAACAACCACCTGGTTTTGAAAATCATGCACATCCTGATCATGTTTTCAAACTATACAAGGAACTCTATGGTTTAAAGCAAGCACCCCGAGCATGGTATGAAAGACTGAGTAAATTCTTAATTGAAAATGATTTCTCTAGAGGCCATGTTGATAATATATTATTTCTATAAAAAAATGATGATTTATTAGTCGTATAAATTTATGTTAATGACATTATATTTGGTACTAATAATGAAATTCTTTGTCAAGAGTTTGCCAAGCTTATGCATGGTGAGTTTGAGATGAGTATGATAGGAGAACTAATTTCTTTCTCGGACTCCAAATTAAGTAAACCAAAGATGGGATCTTCATCAACCAAGCTAAGTATACAAGAGAAATCTTAAAGAAGTTTGGGATGGAGACTACCAAGATAATATGTACGCCTATGAGCCCCTATTGTAAACTTGATAAAGATGAACATGGTAGATCTATTGATTAGAAATTATATAGAAAAATGATTGGCTCTTTATTATATTTGATTGCTAGTAAACCAGATATCATGTTTAGTATTACATGTGTGCTAGATATCAGTCTGTTCCTAAAGAATCTCATTTATTAGTTGTTAAGTACATACTTAGATATCTATCTTATTTAGATGCTAACTTTGCTGGGTATAAATTAGATAAAAAAAGTACAAGTGGAACTTGCCAATTTCTTAGAGTTAACTTAATCTCTTGGTTTAGAATGAAACAAACTTCAGTTACACTATCCACAGCCAAGACTAAGATATTGTAGTAAGAAGTTGTGCTCAAATCTTATGAATTAAGCAACAACTTGAAGTTTTGAAATCAAATTAACTAAAACATCTATAAAATATGATAATACTAGTACTTAAATTTAACTAAAAATCCTGTTCAGCACTCTAGAAGTAAACACATTGAAATTAGGTTTCATTTTATTAGAAATTATGTTGAAAGCAATGATATTATACTTGAATTTGTGTATTCTGAAATGCAACTAGCTGACATATTGACTAAACCTCTCCAAGAGGATCGGTTCAGTATGATTAGAAGAGAATTAGGTTATCAACCCTTTTGATTGAAATTTCCATCTCTTTATAATTTTTAACTTTTGATTGATCAATTGCTTATAAATCATGTTTAATCTCTTTAAATTCCTTAAAATTCTATTCTATTTTAATCAATGGTTCTTCCCATTTTTTTTTTTTCGCAGTTTTAAGTTAAAGTGTCGACACTTGACTCTATGTTATGAGTCAACACTTGAACGACGACAGATCGAGATAAAACAGGAAAACGAAATGTTTTCTTCGAATTTTTCACTCCTATTTGAGCCAACTCATCCCCAAACAGTGCTCCAACATCTTCTTCCCTCCAAATTTTGGTTCCAATCACTCAATTCTTCATTTGGGACAGGCACATTTCGGTTTTCTACTTCTTCCCATTTCCTAATTTCTTCACCATAGAAACCCTACTTTCTTCATTTTTCTGCTATCCTCCCTTGATTCCTTGGAATGGGTCCTAGAAAATAAGTTGTCCAGCATCCTAGACCTTCGATTCAGGAGGAAGAGATAAGAACAAAGGCGAGGCATGAGGATAGAGCAGCAGATGAGCCCGATGTTCCTGCTAGATCCCTTGTTTCTGCAACAAATCGGATGGGATCGAAGACCATCCTCGGTGGTCGATGTGTGGACATTGATTTTCCTAGACTAGTAGCACTTCTGGATTGGCCAATGGTTGAGGGATGCGGGTTTAGTAACTTTTTGTTCACTATCAGAGAGATTCTACCTATGATTGATTAGAGAGTTCTATGGATCACTTGTCCAAGGTAGTGATGCTGGATAGCACAGGTCTGTGGCAGAGATGTCCACATATCTACAGAGATTTTGAGTCAGTATGGGACATTCCTATGAGAGGATATGTCATGGATGCTCTAATGGACAGGATTAATGGACTCTGATGCATCTTTGAGATGGAAAATCTTCCTGAGGGAGCCACTGTAGTTGCTTCAAGATTGTCGCCTATGATGAGGTTACTGCACCACCACATTATAGCCGAAGACCGAATGATTTGACTTCATCACAAAGTGCGAGCTCTTGGTCATGGTGTACACTGCACTCCTGTATATCTCTCAGTGCTTATGGTACATCAGGTTAATAGATGTATCGATCAGCCAGAGATTGTGTCTTCCCTACGGGATGGGATTGACTTTGCTCTTTAGAGCTTATGGAGTGGTTGTAGATGATGACAAGCCTTACAGACAACTACTTCACATAGACATCTATGACATCAGACCTCTTGATAGGATGGGATACCATCTAGTCAGAGGCCAATGGAGATGATGTATATCTGGTCACGCCACTAACAAAGATGATGAGGTGATAGAGGAGGAGTGTATCTTTTCAGAAGAGGTAGGGCCCTCAGAGCCACACAGTGATATCCCTGATGTCCAGCCCAAGCCTTCGGCATAGCCAGAGCCTGCTCCTCAGCCTAAGCCAGCCATTCCTACACCGATAGATTCCACGTGCTATTAATTTAGAGGACAAGTTGCTGCATAGGACTGAGGTCATGATTATTCATCAGTGAGTTGATAGGATGCATATAGAGATGAAGAGACATCGAGGATTGAGTGATGGCATCTCCGTCATTTTATCTACATTAGCTAGACCTTCATCGAGCAGAGCTCCTGCACCTTTAGCTTCATCTGATTCACCTTCAGCACCATCTGCTCTGGGACCTGACATCGCAAATGATCAGTATGACTTTACAAAATCTGACGGAGCCAAAGCTGTAGACAGTAGCAGATGTTCCTAGGAGCCCCATTCCAGATCCTTCCCATTTATATCATGATACTCCGATTTTATCCTCTCCTTCTAGATCTGATCCACATCCTTCTTCCATTCCTGCACCTACTTCTATCATTTCATCTTCTGGTATACTAGTCTTACATTCTTCAGCTTTGCATACATCTTCCCTTATCAAGGAACTTGGATTTTATACTCCTGATCTCCACCATCCTAATTTTGTACCCATTTTTTATCCTTCACCCCTTCCTCTTGATACAGTTGCTCCGATCAGTTCTATTCCTGCTACTGATATTGCCTCCACCTCTTATACACTAACTAGAAGTAGGACATATGTCAGATGCAGAGGATGAGGTTGTCGTGTTCCATCGAGACCTACCCGGACCTGATTCTCTAATCTTCGACCAATGTGGCCACGATCCCGTACTTCTACTGATACTGGACCAATTGAGATTGGATCCTCTGATGAGGAGCATTCTTCCTAGGATAGTCTCTATGTTAGTTATTCCAGCATTTCTTGTATGCATCTATGTTTATAGTTTGTATCAATGTATGAACTTTTGAATTCAATGAATGAAATTTTTATATCAATGCTTTGTCTTTGGATATTAACTCTTATGATTATTGCTCAATTTCTGTAATTAATTCTATATTCTCTTTAATCCTTTTTTTAATGATGACAAAAAGGGGATATTATATATGAAAAGGAAAAACAAAAAGGGAGAGAAAAATAATAAAAGAGAAAAATTAAGAGAGTAAAATGAGAATAGCAAAAAGAGTGAGCATGAGAGAAAAAGAAATGAGAAATGAATGAGGGGGAGCATTAAGAAGAAAATCTTCTTAAGCTATATTTTCTTGAACATTCTTTGAAAATCTATTTTTTGGATCACCCTTTGAGGGGGAACTTTTATACTCTTCAATCTCTAGTCAAAAGTTTTTTTGTTAAAGCTCAAGTATAGATGATTTCCATATCAATCTCACTCACTATTTCTATGAAATCTATTTTAACTTTGAAACATATGTTGAGTATCTTGGTGTATGCAATTTTAAGTCTGATATCTTTTTATGGCTCTAATGCATTGAAAATGAGTATTTATCTTTTATATATTGCACAAAGTTTCAATTTGTTTCATCCATAGAAAGGTTTTGTCATCATCAAAAAGGAGAGATTGTTGATTCTGCTATTGATTTTGATGATTAACAAATACTTAAGTATAACTGAGTACTAATAGTTTGCTAAAATATATTTTTATTAAGGAAAAGGTACTCATCAAGTTAGTTAGATTGAATTGCTTGTCAAAAGATTGAAGAAGCCCTTTTTATGGATGAAACATCTAAGAATTGCTTGAAAAAAATTAATGAGTTCAGTTGAAAAAGGATTCAGTAGAGTTTCAGTCATTTTTGAAGAAGTTCAGCAGGTGTTTGACTCACAGTTCAGTGTCGACTCATGATAGTGCAAGTGTCGACTCAATCCGGCACGCAGAAAGAAGTTTCAGATGGCACGCTTGAAGTGTCGACTCATGCTATTCAAGTATCGACTCAAAGTCTAAGATAGATTTTTTCCAGAAATATGCTGAATCCAAGAATTGCTTAGGTGTCGACTCATGGATGTCAGTGTCGACTCACCTGAGATTTTTAGAGAGCCTCAAAGCTAAATTTTGAACTAGGTATCGACTGATGAGACTTTAGTGGTCGACCCTAAGTGTCGACACACAGGATTGAAGTATCGATACTTGGAGTTCTAGAAACATTAACGTCTAGTTTTTTCAAACATAGAACTCATCCCTTTAGCTCCCAACAACTAGTTCTCGTGTCTAATGTCATAAACCAACTTTTAGGCCTTGGGAGGGTATTTAAGTTGGATTAATTCAAATGGGACACAACAAGAAGTAAGGAAACAACAGAGCCATCAAGAAAGAAGAAAGAAGAGAAAAAGGGAAGAAAGCTCATTCACTCACATATTCATTGAGAGCAACTACTTCCAAGCTAAAGAAGTCTTCAAGCATTCAAAGAAATCAAGAGCATTCAAGTTCATCCTTTGAGCATTGATTGAGGCTTCATCGAATTAAAGAAAAGCATCTTCATCAACTTCAAAGATAACAGCTTTTATAAGAAAGCTTTTCTTGGATTATTTACTTCATTTCATACTTTGTTGTATCAAGATTTTGGTGAGCCTAAGAACAAAACCAAAGAGATTTTGTGGTTAGCCTAGTTGAAAACCAAGAGGTTTTTGGTTAGCCTAGTTGAAAACCAAGGAGATTTTTGGTTAGCCTTTGAAAACCAAGAGTTTCTTTCTGGTGAGCCTTGTCAAAACCCAAAAGGAGTTTTGATTAGTGAGCCTAGAAATATAGTGAATTCCCGAGTGGATCTTGGGAGTGGACGTAGGATAATTTGAGAGCACTGAAACACTATACTTGCTTTGTATTTGTGATTGATTTTTATCTCTATTTGCTCTTATCTTTTATTACAATTTAAATTTTCACTGCATACTCTTTAAGAGCACACAACACTTGCATCTTACTAGCATTTGTATTGATTATTGAATTAGCATATTTACTTGCAAATAATTGTAGAAACCCAATCACCCCCCTTCTTGGGTTGCTTACTGGGCAACACAAATCAATTACCAAAATGAATTAATGAAACTTTCCTTTGAAAATATATCAATCGATCTTAATATTTTCAATCTTACCAATACACATTAAATGAGCGACATAAATTGTGTTCAAGATATGGTTTATTATCCAATTGACCTTAGTAATGAAGAGCTTGACATAGAAAGCTACATGAACTTAGATGGGGAGAAAATTATGAGGTTGCTATAATCAATAGAAAATCAAGATGGAAACCTTCAATTAAATCACTGGAGAAAACTTCGAACCATTACCTATACTATCAATGGTGGAAGCACCCAAATTAGAACTGAAATCACTTTCCAAGCACCTCAAATATGCATACCTAGGTCCGTAAAAAATCTTGCCTGTGATTATTTCAACTAATCTAGACTCCTTACAAGAAGGTGAATTACTGAATGTCTTAAGAGAAAATAAAGAAGCTTTAGGATGGACCATGGCTGATATAAAGAAGATTAGCCCCTCTATCATTCAACATAAGATCCACTTAGGGGAGGAAGCCAAGCCTGGAAGAGACCCCCAAAGGAGACTTAACCCAGCCATGAAGGAAGTAGTGAGGAAAGAGATCATCAAATTCCTTGGCAATAGCATAATTTATCCTATTTTAGATAGTTCTTGGATAAGTCCTGTGCATGTGGTACCCAAGAAGTCAGGAGTCACAGTGATCCAAAATGATAGCAATGAGGTAGTCCCAAGAAGAATTCAAACTGGATGGAGGGGGTGTATTGATTAAAGAAATTAAATGCAGTCACCAAGAAAAACCACTTTCCTCTACCCTTTATAGACCAAATGTTAGAACGATTAGCGGGACATGACTCTTACTATTTTCTGGATGGATACTCTTATTATAATCAAATTATAGTAGTCCTAGAGGATCAAGAGAAGACAACATTACCTGTCCATATGGAACCTTTGCCTATAAATACATGCCCTTTGGCTTATGCAATGTCCCATTTTTCTCTGATATGTAGAACGGTTCCTTAAGATTTTTATGGATGACATTTTTTATTTTTGGGTCTATTTTTTCTGAATGCCTATATCACCTTAGACTGGTCTTAGAAAGATGCAAGGAAAAGAATCTAGTACTCAACTGGGAAAAGTGCCAATTTATGGTAAAGGAAGGTATAGTCCTTGGTCACGTGATTTCAAATAGGGATATGAAGTAGACAAGGCCAAGGTGGATTTGATTGCAAATCTCCTTTCACCTAAATCAATCAAAGAAATAAGATCATTCATTGGACATGCTGGATTTTATAGAAGACTTATCAAGAATTTTAGGAAAGTGGCTCGACTATTAGCTAGAGAAGTCAAATTTGACTTCACATATGAATGTCTCGAGTCCTTTGAATATTTAAAGAGAGAATTAATCTCAGCCCCAATCATTCACCCACCTGTTTGGATGCAACATTTTGAGCTTATGTGTGATGCATTCGATCATGCCATAGGAGCAATCCTAGGTTAGATAATTGATATGCTACCTCGAGTGGTCTACTATGCTAATAAATCTTGATAATGCATAGCTCAACTATTCTACCACTAAAAAAAATTACTTGTAACATTTGCAATAAAAAAATTTAGGCTTTACTTAGTGGGATCTCATGTAGTCATCTATACTGGTCACTTCACCATTAGGCACCTTCTTTCAAAGAAGGATGCCAAGGCATGTTTGATTAGATGGATCCTACTCTTACAAGAATTTGACCTATAAATCAGAGATTAAAATGATACCAAAATATTGTGGCCGATCGTTTATTTAGGTTAGCGATCACACCTACAGAAAAAATACCTATCAATGAGTCCTTTCTTGATGAACAACTTATGTCTGCCACTATGGAACCATAGTATGCTGTTATAGTCAATTACTTACCCACTGGTCAAATTTTGATGCACTAGAATGCTCAGGATAGAAATTGATTTTTCTTCCAAGTAAAATACTTTATTTGGGATGTTCTATATATATATTTAAACAATATCCTGACCTGATTATTAGAAGATTCATCCCAAATCAAGAAGTTAGGAACATTTTGTCCTTTTGCCATGACCAAGCTTATGGTGGTCATTTTTTAGGCTAAAAAGACAACAGCAAAGGTGCTCCAATATTGATTCTACTGGCCTAACCTATTTAAAGATGCTTACAAATATTGTAGTTATGTTAGGTGCCAGCAAATAGGCCAGATCACAAAGAAAGAGATATATGCCTATGAATCCAATATTAATTGTAAAAATTTTTGATGTATGGAGAATTGACTTTATGGGACCGTTTTCAAAATCTTTTGGAAACAAGTAAATTTTGATAGCCGTAGATTATCTATCCAAGTGGGTAGAAGCAATACCTTGCAAAACCAATGATAGCAAAATTATTATAAATTCTCAAGGAGCATATCCTTTCCCACTTTGGTATTTCAAGGGCTATCATCAGTGACCACGGAAAACATTTCTATAACCAATCCTTTGCATCACTGATGAGAAAGTATAACATCATTTATAAGATGGCCACACCCTATCACCCACAAATGAGTGGGCAAGTAGAAGTTTCTAATCGACAAATCAAACAAATCCTAGAAAAGACTATGAGCTCTAATAGAAAAATTGGTCAGTGAAGCTAGTGAATGTATGATAGGCATATCGCACTACCTTTAAGACCAATTTAGTAATGTCTTCTTATAGGCTTGTATTTGGTAAGATGTGTCACTTTTTGGTAAAATTAGAACATAGGGCAATGTTGGCCATAAAATAACTGAACATAGATTTGGACATGGCCAAAGTTTAGAGAAAGTTACAGGTGGATGAACTTGAGGAGATTATGAATGAAGCATATAAGAATACTAAAATTTATAAGAAAAGAACTAAAACCTTCCATGATGAAGCTATCATTATAAAATCTTTTACTCGTGGACAAAAATTTCTCTTATATAAGTCAAGGGTTCACTTATTTCCAAGAAAATTAAGATCTAGATGGACTGGACCATACAAAATGAAAGACGTATTCCCATATGGAATTATAAAAATTAAAAATCTAGGTAATAGTGCAATCTTCAAAGTAATGGACAATGCCCGAAACCATTCTTGGAATTACCACTGAAGAAGCTGGGGAGGTTATGATTCTTTATGAACAGAGTAAGCCATGATGTCTGGCTAAAGACGTTAAACTTAGTACTTTTTGGGAGACAATCTAATTTTTATTTTCTGATCTTTATTTTAGTGATTCTTAATTCTAGGAATAAGAGACTGCTCTGTACGGTCGCTCCCAGCATTACACAAGTCATATCTCATCCAGGTGGTATCTCTCCTTAGTTTAGTCTTCCTTGCTCTATTGAGGATAATAAAAATTAAGTTGGGGGTAAGGAAACCTTTTTAAAAAAAATATATTTCAAAACAACTTAGCAATCTTTGAAAAATTTTGAAAAATGTGCCATGAAAGAAATTCCTGAGCAAAATAGACTATGAAAAGGTAATAGAGTTAGAAAGTATTGGATAATACTATAGCGAGGTAATAGAATTAGAAAGTATTGGATAATTACTGTAGCGAGCTAAGGAGTAGACTAGCTAGTCAACTTTAGCGACCTACTTAGGTCATCTAAAGACTATTATCACTTCTATTGCACATACACACTGATAAGGTAAACTAGGTATTAGTTGTAAGGTCAATTGGAGACTCAATTATTACTAAAAATTGATAATTTATATACACCCCATTGAGAGAAACTTGAGTTTGAGGAAAGAGCTACCTGCTTGAAAAAAGAGAGAAAAAAGGCAAGTCTTAACATTGGTTTCCCATAGAGTAACCAAGCACCTTTGCCTAAGTAAGCATTATTATTCATATTAAAAGTGGGCAGTGTGAAGATATCATCAGAAAAGAAAATCAGGCAGTATGAAAGCTATCTCAGCTCATGTGCTTAAATGAGGGTGTATAAAAATTGACTAAAGTAGATAGTAAGCGAAGATACCATTATTCTTTACAAGCTAGTACCAAAATGCTAAATTAGCCACCATAAATACAAGTACTATAGATCTTTGGATGAACTCTAAGAAAGTTTTTAATAGTTATGACCACAAAATCTACTTCGAAAATTCAATACTTAATTAGTGATACTAGCTAGCTTCTTTCAATCTTTAAGCCTAAATTTAATTTTATGAAGGAGAATCTTAGTGACACATGATTCTACTTCATTGCTAAGGGACTAGTAATGAATAAGTTGGGTGGTGTGATATGTCTACTAATTATCCAATTTAACCATTAAAATAAATATTAACTATTTTATATTTTTTAAAATTAATTTTTTATCAATGTTTTGTAGAAACGAAGCACATAGACACTCAAATCAAAGTTGGAACAAGTCTGTAACTGAATTTTGAAGTTATTAAAGATTTTTCATGTTTTTTGAAGCAACCGATCTACCAAGGACCAGCTGCTAGGTCTACAGCACATGGATTGGTCAATCGGTAGCCATTGCTATCCATGACCTGGTTCCATGGACCATCGACTTTTTCGAGCCATTTCTTCATCAGAAAAGTCATGGAAGCCTTTCACTCATCGTCAGGAGCCTCCTCATAGACCAGGGAAGCCACAGACAACCATTCAAGCACCACCTAACCCACGATCTCACGACTGCCCCATCTCTCCATCTACTTCTTGGCCATCTACCACCCAAGCTCCGCCAACACCACCGAGAGCCCTCATTGTCGGCTACTGCCTCCTTCCCTTATGCTTGCCAAAGAAACCGCAACACTGCCACCCTGCACTGACTGTCGTCATCCAGTATTGACACCTTGCAAACCACAGTAATGTTCTTCCTCGTCCTCACCACCATGGCCCCCTCATCCAGCCACGTTGTCCACCTACTGCTGTCAGTCAACCACCGTCCGAGCCACTACCAAGCCAAGAGGAAAGGATGGTGGCAGTGCTGGGAGATGGGACCAACCAAATCAAGGAAGAAAGAAAGGGCATGGATCTCAGAGCACTCAATGGTCCATGTTGATATTCATGATTTTGCCTGATTTTTGATCCTTTGATCTAGATCTAAGAGCTAGGAAGATATGACCTGTCAACACTAGTTGAAACAAGAGACAAAAGCCTAATACTACTAGGATTTGTCATATTCATATCTAACTATTGAGTCTTATAAAATTAAATCTTAACACTATTTTGGTCCTCATGTTTAGTTCCACATCTAAAAAACATGAAAACCTCTTCCCTATTGAACCTTATAAAAAGGCTCCTGTACCTCTTCCTTGAGGGCATCAGTTTCTATAGCTACTATTGTACTAATTTATTTTCTTGCTTTTGTTTAGATCATTGTATTAGGCTTGGAAAAGAGAAAAATATTGGAGGGGAAGTTGGTGGTAGCGATACGCAGCTAGACTCCTTCAACCTGGGATGAAGATGAAGCATGTAACCGGGATTTGTTTTTCTTTTTGTACTTAATTTTTTATGCAATAAAACTCATGTTCTTCTTTCTCTTATCTTTTGAGTCATTTTTCTGATCAAGGATTTGATCTGGCATACATGGCCTACACCCTCTACCGACGTACCATGATCTCAGGATATGGTACATGCCTAAGAGAGGTAGTTAATATGGTAGATTAGATCTCTAACCTGCAAATCAGTTAGTTTATACTCTAAGCGGACATGTTATGATCTCCAGATACGATCCATGCCCAATAAGAGATAAATTATTCTAATCCTGAAATTGCAAGAATTTTTAATATTGTAACATAAAGAAAAGAAGATTAAACATGTTTGCATGGTGGATTCAGATTCCTAAATTACTTATCCGATAGTCTTGATCAATCAATTAATTAGTTGTTATTTTTAATCACTACTACTCTCAATCTTGTCTCCTACAACCAATTTTTATTGTTCTTTTTTTCTATGAAATAATTGCCCTTGGTCCCCAGATACGATTCCAACTCACCACGAGCTATAGTAGTGAGTAGATTTTATTTTGACCACCTACGATAGCGATCACTACCAATCCTTCTAACTAACTCTTGACCTGTGAGACCCTCAACCTAATAGGCTTCGGTGCACTAATAGCTTAGCCAAACTCTTGGAAGCTAAAAGAAAGTCCTAATTCACTAGATCATTGGGGATCGAGATTACTCCCAGTCGCGTGATCCCTAAGATAAGTAGGAATACACCCCAAAATCCCTCGACAAGGTAGACCTTCGACCTAAACACAAATTTGAGGTAGTGGAGACTGAAATCCTTTCAACAATATGGCCCTCAAAAGAACCTGAAATATCTAAAGTTTCTTAGCCAAATAAAACATTGGCTCCTTGAAATCCTTCAATCCAATGGGGGGCATCCCTGATATAGGTTTCCCAGCCCATGGAAATGAGACCCCCCATTCAGCGACACAACCTTCAAAAATGGTCGAAGTACACTCAAGATTCCTCAACCTAGCACATCTTTGATCTTTTGAAATCTATCATTATAGGCAATTAGCTCACATATTGGCCATTAGACTAACCTTAAACCTTGAAAAATAAACAAGGCTCCATCACAATGTATGTTCTACAAGTTAGCCAAAGGGACAGCCATCGATGCTTACTTCCATGCATGGTTTAGTGTGGACAAACGGGCAAATCCTGTAATCTATGGCAAATCCTCAAATTAAAGAGATATAAATTCATTCTAGGCAATAGTCACCATTGTCATTAAAAATAGTGGCTAGTAACATGAATAAGACAAAGGATAAATTAAATGGGAGATAGCATTCTGTACAAATAGAATGATTCCCTCCCTTGATTTCCTGATCTCCCGTCAAATCCCAATAACCTACTTAGGTATTTATATCCTGAAAATCCCCCATTATTGCCCACCTATAAAAGGGAGCACCCTAGGAGTGAAAAAATCTCTCTCCTTTTCACTCCATTTTTCTTCTTTTTGGTATCCTAAAATATTGACTTAAGCATCGGGTGCCCAGGCTGTGGCCATCCTCGATAGGCTTTTTGGTAGGTACAAGCACCTCCTCCTCTAGCATATTCTAGCGTTCGAACGGGATACCGTGCCATCAGCTTCTATAGAAGAATCATCATTGATGGGTTGCTTGGAACTTGATGAGTCACCTATTTTTATAATTATTTTGAGTATTTTAGTTAAGGAATAGTACTAACATCTTATAAAAATATAATTTCTTAACTAAACTAGACTTTCTTGCAAATTAATTACTTTTAAAATAAGTTTGAAAAATACAAAATTAGTACATGTTCATGACAAGTAGGATACTAAGTCGAGTATCTAAGCACCAACATAATTTCATACCCATTAAAATAGTTAATGAAAACATTTAGAACACTAAACCCTAGGAATTTGGCAAAATTAAATGTTTAAACACTTGCCAACATCAAGAGCTTAAAATCCAAGATAGCATAGTTTTTAGAGCAGCCGATCGACCATGGACCAGTCGCTCAATCTACTAGCCCAATTTATGGACCATCTTCTAAATCTCGAAATGCCCACCACCTCTTGAGATGCCACCTTCTTCCATGCCGATGTCAATGATGCTGCCTAGCTGCCCGATGCTATCTCATCTCATCCCTGCTATGCCTATGGCCTCCTTCCTAGCCACTGTCACTACTGTACCCACCAAAGCTTCCACTTGTCACACCGATGTGACAACTTCTCCCTCTAGCTCGAGATGCCCTCCATCATCTTCTTCCTATTTGATGCCATCATCTCTGCCTAATATCGCCATCATTGCTGCTCCTCCCTAACACTGAGCTGCCTATCATAGCCACCATGCCACCACCAAGATAGCATCACCGGCCATGATCATGCCCATCATAGCTACCCTTGCTCTTGCCATCTTTAGCCTTATTCTTCCCCATCATGGTCCCGAGCTACCATGCCTCCACCATCACCATCTTCCCCATTGCCAACCTACCTCAGTTCTTTCCAAGCTGGCTATTCTCTCGAGATGTTGCCTCCTCCATTGCCCACATCACTGCTTTGTCTCAGCCTAAGATGCTACCAAGCCTCTATTATTGCCTCCTTCTCGGTGTTCCCGAGCTACCCATCATCATCATCAGTCCACCTACCACCACTACTACTGCTTTGATGGAAACGAGTCTGAATGGAGTAAGGAGTCTAATGCACATGGCTTGTAGCAATCGAAGAGCTCTCAGGAGATAAAGAAATGATCAAATGGCTTATATTGACTCCAACCAATTTTGGGCCATAATTTAGACTGATTTTGGGATGATTTGGTAGTCAAGAATTTCAAGAAAATTCAAAGGGTATGAGAAGAAGTCTAACATCCAATCCGATACTAATATTTAACCTATTTTTTTCTCTATAAAAGGACCCTAGGAATGAACCAAGGCAGTAAGTATCGGCCATAAAATTTATTCAATTTATTTTGTTTTATTTTTATTTTTATACATTTGAGATGCGGAGAAGGAAGATGCTATCAACTCGACCAATGCACGTCTAAAGTTCCTCCATCTCGGGGAGGGGATGATGTTCTTCTTGGAGTATATTTATTTTCTTTTTCCCACTTTATGTATTTCTTTCATGCAATATTAATAAGATTTTCTATTCTCTTTGTTATGCTTGTATCATGTCTTCTTGAATTTATTTATCTTTTAATAATTTATTCTCTAAAGGAGACATGCCATGATCTAGATAAGATGGTTCATGCTCAAATAAGAGATAAATTATATTGAAGTTAATTATTTTTTTTTCTTTAGATTTGAAATAATCCATGCTCATAAAGGGATAGATCATGATCTGTGGGATATGGTTCATACTCAAATAGTGATAGTTTACAGTCAAACCAATTAAACACGAGCCCTTTGCATGAATAAATACCAAAATCTATTAATGAGAAGAATGGATTCCTAAACCTTGAGATGTGTTAGTTATTTATCTTTTAAATTAATTTATTCTACTTATTAATTCCTAAACTTTTATAATTAAATTATTCTAAATATTTTTCTTATTTTTTGTGTTAAACAATTATTTTGATCCCTAAGAATATGATCCCTACTCACCCTAGCTATAGTAGTGAGTTAGGTTTTATTTTTTTACTACCTATAATAAGTGATCAAATTTTAACACTATTAGCAGAAACTTAGGTACAATTATTTTTCAAAAAATATAAAAAATAAAAATTTATATTTTTATTCTAATTGCTACTCTCTTTATTTTATTACCTTTTTTTAATTATTAGTACTTTAATTTTAATTTCCATATTTTTTAGATTATTTTTTATTCTTGTTAACATAAAAAGAAAAAAAAATATAAATATTTACTTTCCTATTTATTTGTAAATTGACTCCTAATCTAACTAAGTTTTCCTTTTTCATATAACTACCTTAAATAACAAAAAATAATATGTAATTAATTTAAAGAAACAAAAAAGACTCTAAAACTTTCCAACTTAATTGGTCACCTTGTTTTAATTACATTGCATCTCCATAAAATACTTTAAGGACATAAACTCCTAAACAACATAAGATGGGGGGATTTGATTATGTTGCCTAGGTGGCTTTCCTAAGAGAGGGGGTGAATTGGAAATTTAAAAAATTTAACAGATATGTGCTGTTTTGAAAACTTTTTTGAAGTGTTAAGTGTTGTGATTTAAATAATTAATAGCATAAGTAGAAGCAAGTAGAAAAATCACAATGCAAATACAGGAGGTTTATAATGGTTCGGAGCACTCCAGCTCCTATGTCCACTTCCTAAGATATCACTTGGGATTTTTACAATATTCTAACAAAAATACAGTAGGATTCTTTTACCAGGATCACAATCCAAACCCAACACTCTTTGATTTTTTAAATCGAGCTCACTAAAAAAACCTAACACTTGGTTTTAGCAGGATCTCTAGAACCCAACACTTGGTTTTACCAAGCTCACTAATAACCCAACAATTCAGAAAAAGAATTGAAAAGAAAGAGCAACAAGATGACTGATGGTTGCCGATGTAGCTTGAGAGAAGCCCTCTTAATTGCCCTTCAATCACTTCAATGGCTTCTTCAACATCTTCAATGTATGCTCAAGCTTCAGATGGGAGTTGGTGAAGACATGAAGTCTGATTTGAATTCTCTCTTTTGTGTTCTTTTGCTCATAAGCTCAATAAATGTTCAACTAAGTATTAACCATTCAAAAGTTATCTCAATCCCTCATTTATAGAGTCTTGTACTCTTCTCAAGTGATTTTAGTCATTGTAGATCGTTGGGATGTGACATTTGACCATTGGAGCACTTTTCAAATTCAAAAAAGATATTCTGGAACTAGCCATTACCTGCCTGGAGTCGACCTTCGAGTCAGCTCGGATCCTCAGAGAAGTTCTAGTTTAGTTGCCTCGTTTCATTTGGGTCGGCTCGGTTACACAGTGTTCCTAATTCCTTACTCTGGAAGAGTCGGCTCGCCTTAGTTCGAGTCGGCTCGGATTCATAGGTCTTCAAAACTGCACTCTGGAAGAGTCGGCTCTTCTCATTAGAGTCGGGTCGCCTGGCTGTTCTCTCAGAACTGTTCAATCTAGACTTTGGAGGAGTCAGCTCAAACTTTTGAATAGTTGACTCGGATGTCTGGTGGAATGATAGAGTCAGATCGGACTTACTTTGGGTTAGCTCACCTGTCTGATTCAGGAAAAGTACTCTGGACGAGTCGGCTCGGGTTTCTTTGAGTCGGCTCAGGTTTCTCTAAGTCAACTCATATAGATGCATGCCAGAAACCTTCATGCATGCTATGAACAAGAGTCGGCTCCCTTTACTCGAGTCGGCTTGGATGAGTTTTACATTGAATTCTTAGTTCTTCTCTAGAAATCATCCAGCAAGACTTTAAACATTTAAGAGACTCTTCAACTCTTCTAACAAAATTTTTAAGAAATTTTAATCTTGAAACACACTCAGAAGTAACCCATTTTCATGATTTTTATTTTATTTTTCTTTGGGCTCTTCTTTAGATGACTTACAACATAACTCATAACAAAACATAGAATGTAGGAGTTTTAATTAGCAATGAAATCATCCTACAAAAATTTGTAAAGCACTTGGAGAGGTGTTAGTAAAAAAATGCATGCTCCAATGTTTTGTAATCATCAAAATCATTCAAGGGGTCAACAATCTCCCCCTTTTTGATGATGACAAAACATTGGGCATGGATAAACTTTACAATTACATGTATGAGTATATTTGAAGGTAATATTAACATGTATTAGAGCTTTTATTTTGGAAAAACTATACATGTATCAGTGCTCTTATATGTATTAGAGTATCAAAGCTTGCATATAGACAGAGTATAAGAGCTCTTTGAAAAACATTACATATCAAAGCTTTTGACCAAAACGAAATCAATAAGTAACATTGTAAACAATTGTCAAAAGCAATTTTTTCTAGAATTATGTTAGAGCAAATTGCATGTCTATTAGAGCAATAAGCAAGATACAATATTTATATCATTCTCCCCCTTATTTGTATATTTCCATGCACAATTATACATACTCCCCGTTTTTGTCAATAATCAAAAAGGGTGGTCAATTAAAATCAATCTCTCTCTTTGTTAAGTACACAAAGCTTGTTTTTGAAATAGAATGAGAAGATTGAAAACTTTGTTTGAGATAATTTGACTTTTAAACAAATTTGACAATCTATTACCAAAATCATCAGAACAAATATATCATTGCAAAGTATTGCACAAACACATTTCACAAACACATTGTGTAAGATGAAGAAGCTCTCATTTCATTCACAAAATCTTCAATACAAATTACAAAAGATTGAAAGCAAAGATACAAGCAATAGTCTACTCACTATCACTAGGCAATTCTATAATTGGGTCTACTGGTTCTACTTTAATCTTTGTGCTGGAGCTAGTTGATGGTCCAGGTGGTGGCATGGAAGAGATAGGATCAACAAAAGGTGGCTGAGAAGCCTCAGGTCTAAGATGTGGTGCAGGCTGCCTAAGGTGTGGTGTAGGCTGAGTAGGAGGTGCAGGCTGAGTAGGCTGATTAGGCTGTCTAAGAGTAGAAGAGTAGGTTGCAATGACCATAGTAGAGAGCTGGCAAAGAGTCACCTAGATTGATTTAAGCTCTTTTTCCATCTTCTTCATCCCAGTGTTGAGTGCTATCAGCTCACTTGCCTGGGCATTTGTAAATGCCTCTACAAAACCTCTAAGTCTCCCAAACTCTGATCTCAAAATGCTAATCCCTTTGGTATAAAATCTTCTTTCATTCTTCTGCCTTGTTCCAATGAACCCATCCTGTAACTCATCTCTCTAAGTTCTGTTCTAAATTCTTCTATGCTTTGGTCAACAGATTTTTTTGATATCTTCAGTAGCTGTCCCGAGGGAATCAGATATAGGTTGAATATCAATCTGTGGTGCAGGTCTGGTAGACTCAATAATGTTGACTCTGGAGCACAACTGTCTAACCTCACCACTGATCTCATCAAGTCTACTATCGACTGTTTGGCAAAGCTCGCCAAACATCGAACTCATAGAGCTGGTCAGGGTCTCAGTGAGTGATCTCATCTGATTTGCAATAAAGACCCGAGACACCGATACTCCTGGTGAATCAACAAATGGTCCCTGATCCAAAGGTGCTGGTGAAGAAGCTGGTGATGGAGAGATCCTAGGACTCCCATACTCTGTATGCTCAGTCTCCATAGTATCAGAAGTAATGAGCTCAGTAGCAGCAATAGGCTCATCAGCAGTAGAGGTAGTAGCAGTGGTAGCAGTCTGCTCAAGGGTGAAAGGACCAGCAGTAGTATCAGTGATAATCTTCCTGGGCATCTTCTCATCATCATCATCCATCATCATCATCGCTGCTGGAAGATCCTATTGCTCTCATATCTGTTCCCTTTTTCCTCCATGCTCCTTCAATAAGTTGATATCCCATCGTTGCAAGGATTTGGAGGTGTAGGTGTCTGTGTGGTAAAGGGACTTGGAAAAATAGGGTAAGAACCATACTATAAGGCAAACAAGCCTTTACCTTCCTGACAACTTCTTTCATTTGCATAAGCATGATGTGAGGTAAGTTGTGGGCCTCCCACTTAATTACATGTCCCATAAAGCTATGATCCTTCTCACTTACCCAATCAAATCTTCCAGTTCTCGGGAGAAACATCCTGCTAATAAATTATGCAACAGTCTCATCTCAAGGGACAATGTATTGGCCATTACATTACCAATACCACCACATCTTCCCTGTTTAAAATTATTCTAAGAGTTTTCTCTATCTTTCAGAACTAAGTGTTTCAAGCCCTCGTCAGCATCTCCTGTAGGCTACATAGTCTTTCTTCTGTTACTATGATCCTTTTTCCTTTAACTAAAGATTCAACATGCTGTTCTTCTAATCTCAGATTTTCATAAAAAGTCCTTACCAAATTTGGATAGGTTGGCACATCAGTGAGCAAAAGAAGCTCTGGCGCTGATCTTTAATTAGATCCCTAATTCATAGCCCTAGTTCTTTTAGGAATGTGCAGATGATTCTTCTCTCGCTTGTTACTCATCGATTGGATATTGAAACCGGTTGTCTCGGAGAAGAGTGAGCATGTTGAACATTTCTTCTTCTTCCATTTTCACTGACTGAGTTGTCTCTTCCTGCTGACGCTTTGCTCTTCTTTCCTTTTCAATAGAGGGTATGGCTCGTTTAGATCTCTTCTTGACGGCTATTTTTGGAGCCATTGCACAAACTTGGGAAGCATGCAAGAATTGGAGCTCGAAAATGTAGGTTTTGGAAGAATGGAAGTGAAGTTCAAGTGGGAAACACGGGTTTTGAGCTAGAGTAAAAAACATAAACAAAAAGAATAAGTCCTTCGGCTCTATTAAAAAATAGCTTGCCCAACATCTGAGTTGGCTCAACAAGCCCTAATCTGCTCGAGTCAGCTCGAGCAGAGCTCTATAGAATCAAAAATTCTAGTTGGCTCGACTTGAGCACTGTAGCTCGAGTCGACTCGAACAGGAACTCTCCACAAGAGTCAAAAAGGTTCAGAAATGAAAATTAATTCTAGAAAATTATAAGGAGAGATTGTCAAAGATCTTGGTTTGATGTAGGAGGCTTTCTAGATAAATTTTTTTAATTTTGAAGAGATTAGGTTAAGAAATTTTCCTAAAAATGGATCACAAAGTCCTAATTCTCCTCAGATCATTTCAAATCTATCTTGATTAAGTGGTTTAGTGAAAATGTCAGCAAGTTGATTTTCAGTTGAAATAAATTCTAATTCAATTTCATTATTCAAAACATGATCTCTTATAAATGGTGTCTGTGCTTAGTTCTTGAATGCTGAATTGGATTTTTTGTCAAATTTATAACACTTGTATTATCATATTTGATAGGAGTTTTAGATTATGTAACACTAAAGTCTTCTAGTTATTGTTTAATCCAAAATACTTGTTCACAACAACTCCCACAGCAACATACTCTGCTTCATTAGTAGATAGTACTATCGAGTTTTGTTTCTTATAGTAACATGAGATTAAATTCAACCCTAGAAATTGGCATGTGTTGCTAGTGCTTTTCTATCAATTTTACAACCAGCATAATCAGCATTCGAAAATCTAATTTAATTTAATAAAGAATGCTTTGAAAACCATAGACCTTACTTGTTTCCTTTAGATATCTTATAATTCTTTTAACAGCATGCATATGTGATTCTTTAGGATTAGATTGGAATTTAGCACATAGACATAAGCTAAACAAGATATCATGTCTACTAGCAGTTAAGTACAACAATGATCCAATCATACCTCGATAGAGCTTTTGATCAATGTTGTTGCCATCTTCATCTTTATCCAATCTATAGGAAGGACTCATGGGTGTACTCATTTGTTTGCTTGACTCCATACCAAACTTCTTGATAATCTCTTTGATATATTTGGCTTGGTTTATGAAAATCCCTTACTTTGTTTGTTTCACTTGAAGTCCAAGGAAGTAGTTTAGTTCACCCATTTGACTCATTTCAAATTCACCCTGCATCAACTTAGCAAATTCTCTACAAAGACATTTCATCAGTTGCACCAAATATAATGTCATCAAAATAAATCTGTACAACTAATATCTCATTATTTTTCTTTTTGATGAAAAGAGTTTTATCAACATTTCCTCTTATAAAATCATTTTCAAGCAAGAAAGTGCTAAGTATATTATACCAGGCTCTAGGTGCTTGTTTCAAATCATACAATGCTTTATTGAGTTCAAAAACATGATTTGGAAAAGCATGACTTTCAAAACCTGGTGGTTGTTCTATAAAAACTTATTCGGATATAAAACCATTTAAAAAAGTACTTTTTACATCCATTTGAAATATTTTAAAATTCATGTAGCAAGTAAATGCAAGAAGTAATCTAATTGCTTCTAATCTTGCTACGGGTGCATAGGTTTCATCAAAATCTATACCTTCTTCTTGATTATATCCTTTAGCTACCAACCTTGCTTTGTTTCTAATTACTTTGCCTTGTTCATCTAACTTATTTCTATAGACCCATTTAGTTCCTATGATGGGATGTTCTGATGGTCTATCAACTAAGGTCCATACCTTATTTTTTTCAAATTGGTTTAGTTCTTCATGCATGGCCATCATCCAGTTTTGATCATTTTCAGCTTCTTCTAAGCTATGGGGTTCTATTTGTGAGACAATGGCTGGGTAATCATGTTCATCTCTATGTGATGACCTAGTCCTAACACTTTGTGAAGGATCACCAATAATTAAGTCTCTTGGATGAGAAGTAACATACCTCCATTCCTTTGGTAGATCAGCATGATCCTTACCATTTCTTCTACTTCTTCGATTGATCTTTCTTGTATGCTCATATCTTCCATCTCCTTCTGAAGTGTACCTGCATCATTATCTATGTATTCTTCTTTTTTGAAGGTGAGGGGTTAGTTTCATCAAAAATAACATGCATTGACTCTTCTATAGTTAGAGTTCTTTTATTAATACTCTATATGCTTTGCTATGTAATGAATAACTAAGAAAAATTGCTTCATCAGACTTAGCATCAAATTTTCTAAATTATCTTTATATTATTCAGCACAAAGCATTTACAGCCAAAAACATGAAAGTAATTGATATTAGGTTTCTTGTTATTCCAAAGCTCATAGGGATTTTCTTTAAAATTGGACGAATTAAAACATGATTTAAAATATAATAAGCAGTGTTCATTGCTACTGTCTAAAAGTACCTTGGAAGATTGCCTTCACACAATATTGTTTGGGCCATTTCTTCTAAGGTCCTATTTTTTCACTCTACAACACCATTTTATTTGTGGTATTTAGGAGCGGAGAAGTTGTGATCAATGCCATTTTTATGCAATAATCATCAAAAATTTATTTTCAAATTTTGTGCCATGATCACTCCTAATAGAAACTATTGAAAGATTTTTCTGATTTGTCACTTTTTTGTGAAATTTTGAAAAACTTTAAAAGTTTCATCTTTATGAGCGATAAACAAATCCAGGTAAACGTTAAAAAAATCATCTACTATCACAAGGATATATTTCATACCACCTAGGCTTGTAGTCCTAGTTGATCTAAATTTCATATGAAGTAGCTCAAGAGATCTAGAAGTTGAAATCATATTTTGGATTTAAAACCTCTCCAAGTTTGTTTACCCATTTGACAAACATTGCAAACATGATCAAAATCTACTTTAAACTTAGGCATGCCTTTGACTAGATTCTTAGAAATTAACTTGGTAATAGTATGCTTGCTAGCATGAGCTAATTATCTGTGCCAAAGTAAACAAGACTCCTTGGTCTTAGCATTTATTGCTACTAGACTAGAACTACTAGACATGGCTAGATCATTAAGATCCACCACATAAATATTTCTAAGTCTATGTCCAATGAATTTGTTGCTAGAATCAAGAGAGTTTGTTAAAATACACATAGATGATTCAAAGACAACCTTCAAGCCTTTATCACATAATTGACAATACTTAACAAATTATGCTTCATTTATGTACTAGCAATAATTTTTAATAAAAGTACAGGGGGTTATTTTGATCTTACCGATTCCAATTATTTTTTCCTTGCCATTATCTCCAAAAGTAACCATACCTCCTTTCATCTCTAGGGTGATGAATTGATCTTTGTCATCCATCATATGTCTTGAGTAGCCATTGTGCAGATACCATCTCTTCTTTAATTTTTGGGCAGCAAGACATTCCTGCAAAATAATCAACGGGTTCTTTTAGGTACCAAAGATAACTTGGGTCCTTGTAGATTAGTGGAGGTGGTTCCTTTGGAAACCCAAATATTTCTTACTTTATTTTTAATATTTTTAATAATATTGCATTGAAAGGCCTTATGTCCTAACCCTTTACACGCATAACAAACAATTCTAGAATTCCAAAAAGATGTAAATTTTGTAGTTCTAAATGTAGAAGCATAAGATGCAGATGCAATACCTTTTGACATAAAAGATTTTCTATTTGAAATCTTAGGTACACACATTACAGCTTTAGAAGTGGATGCGGAAATATTTGTTATAAAAGCTTTTTGAGATATTGATTTTGGAATATAAACTTTTGAAGTCACAAAAGTAGTAGCTGAAAATCCATTTGAATTAGAAGATTTAAAACCTGGCTTTATTTCCAGAAATTCTTTGATCTTTTAAAATTAACTCAAGCTTGTTTGAAGATAAAGTAAAATTTTCTACTAAAGACTTGAGCTTTTCAACCTCTCCTTTAAATCATTATTTTCATCAATCCAGGCTTTGTTTTTGTAAAGATATATATTTTTCTCAATTTCTAAAGCCTTGTTGTTTTTAGAAAAGATACTTAACTCTTTATGTAGTAAATTGTTCATTTTCTAAAATCTCTTAATTCTCCTGTTATAAAGAGTTGTTAATATTTTTTAAAGATCTAATCTTTACTCCAGCTTTTTTAAATTTAGATAATAGGTCATGAAATGTAGAATTTAATTCATCAAAGGCTTTAATTTGAGGTTCGAGGGACAACACCTCATCTTCTAGATCCATAAGATACAAGTTAGCATTTTTATGGTCTCTTCTTCTTCAGTTAAACTCAACTCCTCGCTGTCGCCCCAAGTAGCAACCATCGCCTTCATTTTCTTTGTCTTGAAGGTTTTCTTTAGTAGAGAATATTCATGACGGATGTTCTTAGGTTTCTCACATTCATAGCAGATAGGCATTTGATCATTTTATTTTTCCTTTCCTTTGTCCTTGTCCTTGCTGTATTCCCCTTTCTTATGAAATTTTTCGTAATACCTTCCTTTCTTCTTTCCCATAATTCTTCTAAATCTCCTCACGACCATTGCAATGTCTTCGTCTTTTAAGTCATCTTCGGAGGAGCTGCAGTCATCTCTGATTCCTCATCTTGTTTCTTTGAATCCAATGCAGCTTTAAAGACAATTATTTTCTTCTTCTTCTGATCATCATCAGTCCTATGCTGCATGGCCAATTCATGTGTGATGAGATAACCCATCAGTTCATCCAGAGGTAAGATCTTTCGCTTCCTGGATGGCAGTCCTTTGGGGTCCAACTTGTTCAGAAGTGATCTAAGGATCTTCTATACTAAGTCAACATTTGAGTAGACCCTGCCAAGACTTTTCAAACCATTAATAATATCTGTAAAGTTAGAAAACATAACAGGGATAGATTCATTTTGTTTCATTTTAAATAACTCATAATTATGTACTAGAAGATTAATTTTTGTAGTATTCACTTGGGAAGTTGCTTCATGGGTTACTTTGAGTTTACCCCAAATTTTCTTTACAGAAGATCAAGTAGAAATTCGATTGAACTCATTAGCATCCAAAGCACAGTATAATAAGTTCATGGCTTTGGCATTCAATTCCTTCATTTTCATGTCGTGTTCATCCCAATCCTCTTCAGACTTTGGGACATCCACGCCATCAATTTTATCATGGGTACATGCGGACCCTTGAGAATGACCTTCCATAATTGAAAATCGATAGCTTGAATGTATATCTTCATTTTAGCTTTCCAATATGAGTAATTCGTGCAAGTGACTAGTGGAGGTCTATTAGTAGATTAGCTTTCCGCCAAGGAAGTACTCATGGGATGAGCCATCAATCTTTACTCCAATTATATTGAGAGACATCGCTCTGATACCAGTTGTTGCCCAAGTGGCTTTTCCAAGAGGGGGTAAATTGAGAATTTAAAAATTTAACAGATATGTGCTCTTTTGAAAACTTCTTTGAAGTATTAAGTGCTGTGATATAAATTAATAAAGTAGAGGTAGAAGCAAGTAGAAAAATCACAATGCAAACTCAGGAGGTTTATAGTGGTTCAGAGCACCCCAGCTCCTACGTCCACTGCCCAAGATACAACTAGGGATTTCCACTATATTTTAATAAGAATATAGTATGATTGTTTTACCGGGATCACAATCCAAATCCAACCCCTTTGATTTTTTAAACCAAGCTCACCAAAGAAACCCAACACTTGGTTTAGCAGGATCACCAAGAATCCAACACTTGGTTTTACAAAAGCAAACCAAGAACCTATTTGGTTTTTAAACTGGGCTCATCAATAATCCAATAATTTAGAAAAAGAATTGAAAAGACAACAACAAAATAACAAATAGATGTTGTCTAATGGTTGCCGATGTAGCTCAAGAGAAGCCTTCTTAATTGCACTTCAATGCACTTCAATGGCTTCTTCAACTTTTTCAATGTATGCTTCTTTAACTTCTTCAATGTATGCTTCAAGCTTTAGATGGGAGTTGGTGAAGAATTGAAGTCTGACTTGAATGCTCTCTTTTGTGCTCTCTTGCTCACAAGCTCGATAAATGTTCATCTAAGCATTAACCAATCAAAAGTTATCTCAATCCCTCATTTAAAGAGTCTTGTACTCTTCTCAGGTGATTTTAGTCATTGTAGACAATTGGGATGTGACATTTGACCGTTGGAGTACTTTTAAACTTCAAAAAGGTGTTCTAGAAATAGCAGTTACCTACCTGGAATCGACCTTCTAGAGGGCTTGGATCCTCAGAGAATTTCTGGTCGAGTCGTCTTGTTTCATTCGGGTTGGCTCGATTACACAGTGTTATATTCCTTACTCTGGAAGAGTCAGCTTGCCTTAGTTCGAGTCAGCTCGGATTCACAGGTCTTCAAAACTGCACTCTAGAAGAGTCGACTCTTCTCATTAAAGTCGGCATGCTTGGCTATTCTCTTAGAACTGTTCTTTCTGGACTTTGGAGGAGTCGGCTCGAACTTCTGAAGAGTCGACTCGGATGTCTAGCAGAATGATAGAGTTGGCTCGGACTTCCATTGGGTTGGCTCGCTTGTCTGATTCAGGAAATGATACTCTGGATGAGTCGGCTTGGGTTCCTCTGAGTCGGTTTGTATATCTGCGTGCCAAAAACTTTCATGCATGCCATGAACAAGAGTTGGCTCCCTTTACTCAAGTCAGCTCGGATGAGTTTTACTTTGAATTCTCAGTTCTTCTCCAAAAATCATCCAGCAAGACTTCAAACATTCAAGAGATCTCCAACTCTTCTGATAACAATTTCTAAGAAATTTTAAGCTTGAAACACACTCAGAAGTAACCCATTTTCATGATTTTTACTTTACTTTTTTTTTGGGCTCTTCTTTACATGACATACTTACAACACAACTAATGACAAAACTCAGATTGTAGGAGTTGTAATTGAGCAATGAAATCATCTTACAAAAACTTGTAAAGCAGTTGGAGAGGTGTTAGTAAAATAAACGCATGCTCCAATATTTTGTTATCATCAAAATCATTCAAGGGTTCAATTGATTATCGTTTCTTAGCACACAAATTACTATTCTGCATATTGCATTAACCTAAACCCTTAATTTAAAATTAATTAGTTATTGGCCTTAGGACATTTGAGCTCCTTAGGACAAGGCATCCAAAAAAGTTGGACCAGTCAGGATTAGCTTATTGACTGGTCTTTAGGAAAGGGTTCAAGGATGATATAGCTCTGAAGGAAGGTGATTTTTTAATTAGTTTCTGATATGGCTACATCACTGACGTGGGGCGCCTGTGAGGTCTAGCTGGACAAGATGAGTACCATGTGGATTTTTTCTTTCAAAAGATCCCCCGTTCGAGAAGAAGTGCTCCTACTCCTTCGCTAGGTGGCACCCCGAGATGGGTCCGCCTCGACCGAAATTGAGCACCTCCCTGCCACTCCGCCAGGTGTCCACCCAGGAGGGGTCCACCTCTGCCAAAGCTGGCGGCCCCTCGCTCCATCGCCAGGTTGCACCCCAAGACGGGTCCACCTCTATCGACGTCAAGCCTGGCCCTCCTACTCCTTCACCAGGTGGCACCCGATGACGGGTCCACCTCGGTCGAAGTCGAGCACCTCTCTACCGCGTTGCCAGGTGTCCATCCTGGAGGGGTCCACCTCGATTGAAGCCAGCAGCCCCTCGCTCCCTCACCAGGTGACACCCCAAGATGGGTCCTCCTCTATCGAGGTTGAGCCGGGCCCTCCTACTCCTTCGCCAGCTGGCACCCGAAGACGGGTCCATCTCGGTCGAAGCTGGTAGCCCCTCACTCCCTTGCTAGGTGTCACCCCAAGACGAGTCCACCTCGGTCAAGGTCGAGCTGGGCCCTCCTGCTCCTTCGCAAGGTGGCACCCCGAGAGGGGTCCACCACGATCGAAGTCGAGCACCTCCCTGCCACTCTGCCAGGTGTCCACCTAGGAGGGGTCCACCTCAGCCAAAGCTGGCTAGCACTCACTCACTCGCCAGGTGGCACCGCAAGATGGGTCCACCCTTGCCGAGGTTGAGCATGGCCCTCCTACTCCTTCATTAGGTGGCACTCGAAGACGAGACCACCTCGGCCGAAGTCGAGCACCTCACTACCGCGCCGCCAGGTGTCCACCCAGAAGGGGTCCACCTCGGCCAAAGCCGGCGGCCCCATGCTCTCTTGCCAGGTGGCAACCCAAGATGGGTCCACCTTTACCGAGGTCGAGCCGGGCCCTGCTGCTCCTTCGCCAGGTGGCACCTGAAGACGGGTCCACCTCGATCGAAGTCGAGCACCTCTCTGCCGCCCCGCCAGGTGTCCACCCAGGAGGGGTCCACCTCTACCGAAGCTGGCGGCCCCTCGCTCCCTCTCCATGTGGCACTCGAAGATGGGTCCTCCTCGGCCGAAGTCGAGCACCTCTCTGCCGCTCCAACAGGTGTCCACCTAGGAGGGGTCCACCTCGGCCGAAGCCGGTGGCCCCTCGCTCCCTCGCCAGGTGGCACCCCAAGACGGGTCCATCATGGTCGAGGTCGAGCCGGGCCCTTCTGCTCCTTCGCCAGCTGGCACCCGAAGACGGGTCCACCTCGACCGAGGTCGAGCCTCTCTCTATGCCGCCCCGCCAGGTGTCCACCCAGGAAGGGTCCACCTCGACCAAAGATGGCAGCCCTTGCTCCACCGCCAGGCAGTGCCCCCTGACGGGTCCACCTCGGCCGAGGTCAGCCCTACTTTGCAAAGCCTCGGGGAAGCAAGATCACGGGTTGCAAGGTCGCCGCTAGAGCCGGCACACGCCGCAGCCCGTTTGGGGCACCAGTACGGCCTGGGTGACGCACGAAACCTCATTTACAACAGTCAGATGAGGCCCCGCAACTGAGGAACGGAATGCTTGCGGGCAGGAGCTTGAAATGGCTAGAAGCCCACCGTCAATGCCTTGAAAGGAGAGCTCCCGTGCTCGGCCCAAAGTCTCACCAGTCTTCCCCTTTTATGTTACAATACGGATGAGGCTGTCTGGCCACTTAGCTCTCAGACCCAAAGAAGAAGGGGGAGGAGAGGGTCCAGAGGTCTCAGGGAGCCCCTTGAAAGGAACGTGGGCTGAAGGTAGTTCGATGATATAAAATGGATGGTAAAAATGGGTAGAAAGGTTAGTCGAAAGGGAGAGAAAATACCAAGAGAACGATCTTGGGAGGCAAAATGAAGTCCTTAGGCATGTGCTCGGTGAACCTAGCACAGGAAGCCGGGCTTCAACTCCCCTGTTCCCCCATACTTCTTTTATTTTCATCTTTTCTAAGCACGAGAATCCTTCGGGAACCCGCCTTGGGGGATCTGTTCCATCTTGTCGCTCTCTAACTTGACCGTCAGAGTGCCCTCGCCGGAATCCCAGGCCCGGGTCTCTGACTTTGTTTTGCAGGTCCAGGAACATGGAGATCTCGAGGTGAGAGAGTCTGAGACCGGTGCCAGCTCAAGAGGTACAGGCCACCGCGGTGAGATCGGCAACAGATTTGCATGCCAGGAAGGAAGGGCAGAACAGTAACCCCTATGCGAGCAAGCTCTCCGTGGGTGAAAGTGTGCTCTGACCTTGGTGGTGAAGCATGGACGCGAAGCATCCGCCAGCCGAGCGGGAGAAGTTCCATCTCCTCAAGGGCCACATAGCCTAGAGAGAGAACTTCCCGGTCCATCTCCTCCTCCTCAGCCATCCCCGGTGGATGTTCCTTTCGCAATTGTCATCCAGCAGCTGCAAACTTTGACCACTGCTGTGTGGCAACTGTAGCACCAGCAGTGTTCCCTGGCCACTCAGCCCCAGCCAAGGACCCCTGCGGCTCGAGCCACGGGGCCCCACAGAAGCCTGCACTCCATCCAAGGTAGGCCCTCTTATCGGTAGGTAGTTTTCAACCCCAACGGGAGCCACCAGACTCCTGCAAAAAGGAACTACTCTGGTTCGGCAGATAATGAGAATCGATCCCCAACCAACGATGCCAAAGCAGCATGGCACAGTAGGTGCCATCGGGACAAGGCCCCTCGCCGAGACCGATCGGCACCCCCTTCTCCAGCAGCCTCGGTGGAAGATTCCATTGACGAGGCCATCAGGCACCAGGCCGAGGGCGCCTGGAGGAGCACGAGCGCAAGTTGGCGGAGTTCGCCCGCAGCTTTGCCGACATGCAGAGCTCCCCCACAAATCTAGTGGGCTACAATGCCCAACCACCCTTCTCCCAGGAAATCCAAGAGGAACTGATCCCGGGTCGGTTCCGTATGCCTCATGTGGATACCTAAAATGGGACCACTGATCCCTTCGACCATTTAGAGATCTATAAGGCTCTCATGAGGTTCTAGGGAGCGACGGACGCTCTTCTATGCATTGCCTTCCCAGCCACCCTCCGGAAGGCTACTCGAGTTTGGTTCACCTGTCTCGAGCCAAAATCTATCAGCTCCTTCCATAAACTGGAAGGAATTTTTGTGGCACACTTCGACGCTTGCCGGAAGGTGCCAAGAGAGGTGGATAGCCTCTTCTCTATCAGCCAGCAGGACCAGGAGCTGCTGCGGGACTACATTACCCACTTAAGACTGCCGCCCTGGAAATCTATAGTCTGGACGAGCCTGTCGCCATGCTGGCATTGAATCACGGACTCAAGACCTCCTATCTGATGTACTCCCTAGATAAAAAGCCCTCCAAGATGTACTCTGAGCTCCTTCTTCGTGTCCACAAGTACATCCGAGCGGAGGAGGCCGACCGCACCAGGCAAGAGCTGGACGGGAAGCCTTCAAAGAAGCCTTCCCCAAGGGATGTTCCAGGGACCCGGAGGCCTGGACCACCTGCTGATTTTCTTCCAGGCCTGAAGCTGAAGAACGATGCTGCCCCGGAGAGAACGTTCACCCCTTTCCTCGCTCCCAGAATGAAGATCCTCATGGAGATTGAGGGTGAGCGCTACCTCCGCCGACCTCCTCCTCAGAACCCATGGAGCATCCGTGACAAGACAAAATATTGTCAATTTCACCGCGAGCATGGCCACGACATGGTGGAGTGCTGTAATCTGAACCGGGAGATTGAGGAGAGATCAAGAGGGGCTACCTTAGAAAATTCGTAAGGAACAAAGCCCTGGCGGATGGTCAGCCGCTCGCAACCCTTCCCCCCGTCCCCGTAATTGACAACCGCCCGATGGAGAAGCCGGTGGGCATGATCTCCTTGGGGATTGGGCGTGCGACGAAGAGAGCCCGGGTGGCAGGAGACCCAAAGAATGTACTCCCCTTCGAAAAGGGGAATAAAAATAAAAATGTAAACAATGATGCAGTGGTGGTCGAGATGACCATCATAAAACATCTTGTACATCGCATTATGGTGGATAGTTGGAGCTCTACTGACGTGCTTTTTTACGATGCTTTCTCCCAAATGAATCTGTCTCATGATCAATTAAAGCTGGTGCACACCCCTCTCATGGGCTTCATCGAAGATTCAGTGAAGGTCGAAGGAGAGATCACTCTCCCTATCAATGCCGGATCCCCATCTCGGTAGAGGACGGTCATGATGACGTTTACCGTCGTCAAGCTCCCAACACCTTATAATGCCATTCTCGGCAGTCCAGGGCTCAACCAGCTGGACGCTGTCATTTCCAGTAAGAGGTTGCTGGTGCAGTTCTCTACTGCCTCTGGGATGGGAGTAATGAGAGGGATGGCCCAGCCCATCCAGCATTGCCTGCAGATGGTCTCGAGGGCCCAGCTTGCTGAGCTCGGCTTCGATGTCGACGACCTCGACCTAAGAGAGCAAGACCCCAGGGGAGGGCCTGTGGAGCGCTTGTTAACCTACCCTCTCGGTTCGGACCCTCAGAAGACAGTGCAGATAGGAGCCCAGCTCCCAGAAGAAGAGTGGGCCCATTTGCTAGACTTCCTCCGGGCAGATGCTGATGTGTTCGCTTGGTCCACTGCTAACATGCCAGGTATCCCCTCGGAGTCATCACCCACTGGTTGAATATTGATCCAAGGTGCCACCCTGTCCGCTAAAAGAAGAGGAGTTTGGCTACGGAGAGGCAGAAGGCCATCATTGAAGAAGTGGAGAAGCTTCTCATCGCCGACTTTGTACGGGAGGTACAGTATCCCTGTTGGCTGGCGAACGTGGTCATGGTGAAGAAGTGCAACGACAAGTGGAGGATCTGCATGGACTACACCGACCTCAATCGAGCTTGCCCAAAGGACAGTTTCTCTCTTCCAAAGATCGACCAGCTCGTGGACACCACTTCAGGGCATCGCCTCCTCTCTTTCATGGATGCCTTCTCCAGGTACAACTAGATCCGAATGCACCCGGAGGATGAGGAGCATACTGCTTTTGTCACCGACTGTAGAACCTACTGTTACAAGATGATGCTATTCGGCCTCAAAAACATCGGGGCCACGTACCAATGGCTGGTCAACAAGGTCTTCAAAGACTAGATTGGCTGCAACATGCAGGTGTACGTGGATGATATGCTGGAATGAGCAAGCCCCCTTCGACCACATCGGTGACCTGGCAGAGACATTCGGTAACCTCCGGCTTCATTGGATGAAATTGAACCCGGTGAAGTGCGCTTTCGACTTGTCCGACGGGAAGTTCCTAGGGTTCATGATAACCCAAAGGGGGATAGAAGCCAGCCCGGAGAAGGTCCAGGCTATCTTGGACATGGAACAACCCACCTCCAAGAAGCAAGTGCAGCGACTTACCGGCCAGAAAGCCACCCTGAGTCGATTTATCTCGAGATCTGCTGACCGCTACCAACCCTTTATTAAGGTGCTGAGGAAGATGAACGACTTTACCTGGATGGAAGAGTGCCAAGAGGCATTCGATGAGTTGAAGGGAACACTGGTGTCCCCGCCACTGCTTTCCAGGCCCGAAGAAGGAGAGGAGCTCCTTCTGTACCTGGCAGTCACCCCGGAGGCCATTAGTTTGGACCTAGTTCAGACTGACGACAAGGGAATGCAAAGGCTGGTGTATTACACAAGCAAACTCCTATGCGATGAGGAGCTCAGGTATTCCCAGTCTGAGAAACTAATTTTTGCACTAATCGGGTCCGCTCAGCATCTCAGACCTTATTTTCAAGCGCACCCCATTGCTGTCCTAATTGATTAGCTGCTGAAAGCGGTGCTCAGCTGACCTGACACATCTGGGCACTTGGCAAAGTGGGTGCTCAAGCTCAGCGAGTTTGACATCTCCTACAGGTCGAGGTCAGCCATGAATGCACAGGTACTCGCTGATTTCTTGGTCGAGTGTGCAGGCATGGGCGAGGGGACGGAAGAGAGCACCCAAGACCGGCGGCCAGAGCCAGGACCAGAGGAAGGCGTCTGGATCCTTGGTGCGGGCACCAGACTCAGAAGAAGACTTCAGGGCTCCATCTGGATTTCTGATTGACCTTGCCCGAAGAATTAGGGTTTTCTGGGTTTGTAATAAGGGTTGACTTGATCAACTCAATTTTAGTTTGAGTCTGTATTTCCCTGCAATTTAATTTTGTTGAGTCATGTTGACTCAGTAGTGGTCTAGGACTTCTCCAGGGTGTCACATTTTCTCCCAAGGCCAAGCAAGTGGGAGCCACACTCCCAGCCACACTCCTGAGTCCAGGGGGCGCCACATCTCCATCCAGTATGCTCTGTTCCCCACACCACAAGATAGCAGGTCCCTTCTCTCATGCACCACTTGAAGAGAAATAATCTGGGATCCACAATTCAAAGGGGCGGCCCAAAACATTCCATAAGAGCCAAGCTATGTAAAGAAAGAAGCTCTTCTTGGGGAGCACTTCAAGGGGCGCCCAATCCATGCCAAAAACGCCCAAAGCAAAGATGGGAAGATCCATGACTTAGGGAGAAAGAAAAGGAGGTGTCCAAAAGAGTTAAGCCATGGAAGGAAAGAAATTTTTTCTTGAAGAACAAGGCTAGGAGGCCCCACCTACATACCTTTTGAAGCCACCAATCTACATTTTTGGAACCTCTTGGCCGACCATATGTGTGGGAATTGATTCTACAAACCTAATTTGAAGATCCACCCCAGTAGTCCCACATGGAAAGATGTAAAACCCTGCTCTCTTGTAAAGTCCTATAAATTAAACCCCGCTTGTAAATTTTAAAGTCAAGTAATGAATGAATCCAATTTATGTGTCAGCAAACTTTGTGTTTCTCTCTTCCGCACTTGCATCCAGGTGTTGAGCTCCGTGAGGGAGTAAATTCGGGTTCCCCAGGAACCTTGAGGAGGTGTGAGATCTCCAACCCCAATGGATCCACCGATAATGGTCCTTGGCAAAGTTGGCCTCTTCTTGAACCCTAGATCCTGGAGAGAAGAAGAACAAGGTTAGGAACAAGAGACTCAGGGAAGAGAGTTACCATAGTAGAAGAAAAGATGGGATCTGAAGGTCTTTAGCTGATCGGGAACTCCTAGGCTGCGGATTTGGGACTTCTTCTCCTGGATCTGCTGGATGGACTCTGAAGCAGTGGTAGCTGACTTGAAGATAGCTGGACTGGGGTCCTGGTGGTCGGCCACCCTTTGGAAGAAGAACCTTGGAGATGGTGTAGAGGCTAGGGTTTGGTGGTGGTGGAGTAGAGATGGGTGGACTAAGCTAGGGTTTTGGGGTTGGAGATCTCACACCTCCTCAAGGTTCCTAGGGAACCCGAATTTACTCCCTCACGGACCTCAACACTCAGAATAATTGCAGAAGAACAAGACTTTGCTCAAAAACAAGGGATTTTATTCATAAGATTTCATAAGATAAGTTCAAGTTACAAAAGGGGTCTAATATATAGACCTATAAGAAAAATCAAAACCATACAAGTTCCCATGTGGGACTAATAGGACTAATCTACACTTTAGGCATCAAATTCTCTTCCCTAATTTTCTTTGGCAAGGTCAATCAGAGATCCAGATAGAACCCTGAAGTCTTCTTCTGATTCTGGTGCCCGCACCAGCAACCCTTCCAAACTCATCATTTGGCCACGCTTACATCGAGCACCTTAAGGCCCCGAGCTACGAGACACCCATGGAGGTCTAGCAAGTCAACCAAGAGCCCAGCTAGATGGAGAAGTACATCGAGTACATCACCAATGGCACCCTACCAGAGGACCGCATGACGGCTAGCCTCATTATAAGGAAGGTCGCACGGTTCATCTTAATGGATAGGTTACTGTATCGAAGGTCCTAATCCTACCCGCTCCTCAAGTGTCTGAGACCCGCAGAGGCCGCACTCGCGCTCCAAGAGATCCACGAGGGCATCTGTGGGAACCACGTGGGGGGCAGGGCACTGACATACAAGGCCCTCCTCTGAGAGACAATGAAAGAAGACGTAGCTGACTTTGAGAAGAGGTGCGACCGGTGTCAACGGCACGCCGTGGTGCAACGTCAGCCCGCTGCTCCACTCTCCCAGCTCTCCGCCACATGGCCATTCGCTCAATGGGGCATGGATCTCCTAGGACCTTTTCTCCCGGCGTCCGGGCAACGAAAATTCTTGACCGTGGCAATCAACTACTTCACCAAGTGGGTCGAGGCCAAACCCTTGGCCCGGATCACGGAGGCAAACGTCACCAAGTTCCTCTGGAAGTCAATTATTTATGGCTTTGGACTACCGCACACTATTATCACCGACAACTGATGTCAATTCGACTGTTGGGAGTTCGAGGAGTTTTGCAGCGACATCGGAATCCACCATCATTTCACTTCGGTGGTGCATCCTCAGACAAATGGAGAAGCCGAGGTAACCAATAGGACCATCTTGCAAGGCCTCCGGACAAGACTGGACCAGGCCAAGGGTAGGTGGGCAGAAGAGCTGCCGAGCATTCTTTAGGCATATCACACTACCCTAAGGATGGCTACGGATGAGACCCCGTTCAACCTTGTCTTCGGAGCAGAAGCGGTTATCCCAATTGAGCTCAGCCTAGCGATCTTGCGCGTGGAGCAGTACGACGAGCCGAAGAACCCAGCCAAGATGCTGCTAAACCTGGACCTCCTTGAAGAAATGAGGGACAGGGCTCAAGATCGGATGGCTGCCTACCAGCAGCGAGTAGCTAGATACTACAACTCCAGAGTGAGACCAAAGTGCTTTCGCCAGGGAGATTTGTTGCTCCACCGCGTTGAAGCTTCCCTGCCACGGGAGTGCGGAAAGCTATCTCCAAACTGGGAAGGCCCTTATATGGTGGCGGAGGCACTTCCTCATGGGGCATACTACCTGGAGGAGCTAGGTGGATCCCAGTTCCCTCAAACCTGGAATGCCTCAAACTTGAGGATGTATTACCAATAGTGTAAGGCCCCTTAAACTTTGGCAATGAAATCTTTTTCATCAAATGCTTGCTCTCATCTCGTAGTGTAAGGGCCACCCAGCTCTTTGTTCAGTGAGCATGGACGCGATAGAAGACCCTTGAAGCCGTGATGTACCTCTCACAAAATTTTAGAGAATAGTTCGGCAAGCCGTGCAAGGCTTAGATCCAGCATGTGGCTCCAGGGTTCAGTCCAAAAGTCCCGGACCTCGATCTGGAAGGCGCGGCAGAACCAAATTCGCCCACGCGATCTAAGAGAACAGCTCGGTAAGCCGTGCAAGGCTCAGATCCAGCTTACAGCCCGGGGGCTCAGTCCAAAAGTCCCGGACTTCAGTCTGGAAGGCGGGGCAGAACCAAATTCACCCACGCGATCCCGGAGAATAGCTTGGCAAGCCGCACAAGGCTCAGATCCAGCCTACGACCCCAGGGTTTAGTCCGAAAGTCCTGGACTTCGGTGTGGAAGGTGGGGCAAAACCAAATTCACCCATGCAATCCCGGAGTTCAGCTCGGAATGCACTACGGGACTTAGTCCCAATAGCTAGCACTGGGGTTCAGTCCAGAAGATGCACAAAAAAAAAAAGAGAAAGAGAGAGAGACAGAAGGAATGATTTAATGAAAAGACAATTTCATTGCAATAAGAGTTCCTTACACAAGAGGGGCCCTGACAGGCCGGGAGACCCCAAAGAAAGAAAACACAAAAAAAAAAAAAAACACAACGCGACGGAGTTACATCAGCACAGCTGCATCCTCCTCGGGCTGGGGGGCACCATCTTTGCCGGTGCCATTGATTGGAGGCTGTTCGAGAGCCACCACCTCATCACCGGCCACTGCCGACACTCCTCCGGTGGGCTCCTGCCTCCTGCTGCCCAGTACGACCCTGTTGAGGTTGAGCTCGGGGTAGAATGAGCTAACCTTCTCCCGGCATACCTCGAATCCCTTCTAGAAGGAGTCCATGGCAGCCTCCCACACCTCGACGACGTACTCCTTGGAGGCCTGGAACTTCAGCACGGCCTCCTGTGCCTTCCTCTTGGATGCCACCAGCAACTCGTTGACGTAGGAGTTCTTCTCCTTGGCTACGGTCAGCTCCTTGAGGACTTCTTCTACCCGGCGCTCCAGTGACCGGGAGTGAGCCCTGAGACGGGTCTTCTCCACCGTGTCCTCCTCGTTGTGGCACTGGTACAAGATCCTCTCCTCCGACAGAGAGGTCTCGAGCTCCTTAATCGCCCCTCAGCATGGACCAGGTTGGCTCGGAGAGCCTGGTTATTCCCTCGTAGCTCAACCCCTTTCTCCATGAGGTCCTTGACATCAGCTGCAAGTTTGCCGAGCTTCTCCTCCTTCTTGGCATACTTCTTGGCGTAGCCGACGAGGAAGTTCCTTAGCAACAGCACGTCCATCCCGATCTACATCGAAAGAGTCATTAAATTAGAACAATCCAACTAGAACTTTAAGAAGTTGGAGCTTGGAACTTATCGTAAAACGCTGCGGGAGGATCCTAAGCAGCGCCTCATTGTAGTCCGGCTGCCCCTCAGACAGCAGTCCCGGGAGGTGCTGGCGAACTCCATGACTTTCTTTGCAAGGCCCTGGTCATCGATCACGGAGCATCGACTGGTGAGACTTGGGGTAGAATGGGCGTGTCTGTAGCAGGTAAGGTGGCCGTCCCTTCGCCAAGCGGTGCGGCCGTCAGTGGAGCTGCCACCACCCTTGTGGCAACCGCAGAAGCGGCCGGTGCAGGCACCGCCCATGGAGGTTCTGGCCCCCTCTCTTCCCCGGCCCTATCGAGGTCGACGACATGGACATCGGGCACCCGATTTCGAGGTGGCCTGGAGGCAGGAGCCGCCACCCCAGCGCCAATAATGGAGGTTGGTGCGGGCCCTCGGCTTGCCTCAGTGCGAGCCCTCTTTGACAGAGGTTCAGTCCCTTCGGCAGCATCCCTCGGCGTGAAGCCCTCCATCAGGTTCTCCACGGAGAACTTCATACATGAGAAGAAAGAGGTCAGTCAAGCCAGTTTAAAAGAAGGGAAATACGCAGCAGAAAATGAAGTCTAAGGAGGGAGATCCGAGTCTCACCCAGCTCTCGGATGGGTCTGATCCCTGCCTCGAATAAGTTCTGCTCTGAGAGCAGAACTTCGAGAGCTGGGACCGCGTCACTCAGCAGCTGTGAAAAGACCTCTTGGTCCGCTGGCTCGACCTGAGAGTTCTAGTTTGGAGACTGGTCTGGCTCCCTCCATGCCCAGTCAACATCTTCGACCGACGGAAAAAAGAAGTGGTTCTTCCAGCCCTTGATCAACGAAGGGAGGTCGAACCTGAGGTACCTAGGCCGGGGTGAGATGTACCACCAGCCATCATCAGTGGAGTAGCACTTCAGGGTGAAGAGAGCACTGAAGAGGGAGAAACGGGCAACGAACCCATGGAAGTGGCAGAAGATGATGAAGAAAAGATGACCCGGATGGCATTAGGAGCCAACTGGGCCGGGACCAGACAGTAATGGCTAAGAAAAGAGAGAAAAAAGGGATGAAGGGGAAAATCGAAGACTGCCAAGGAGGAAGTCCTCATAGAAGGCAATTCTCTTGGGGCCACTTGAGGTCACTCGATCTCTAGGCCGTGGAAGGGAAAGATGAGTTGAATCTGGGATTCCATAGATATCTCAAAGCAGAGAATGGTCATCTTCAGTCATCGTTGAGGTATGACCGGAGGGGCCAGAGGGAGAGGTCACCGGAGGAGGAAGAGAAAAAATGGGAGGAGCAGAAACTACGGGGGGAGACCTAGGATGATGTGGAGATGGGATGTAGATGCTAGCATGGATGCTTGTGATGCAAAGGAACTTTTCTTATGGTTGATGAGTTTTAGATGTTTTTCTTAGGGTTTTGATTCTCGATCACAAGCATAGACTAGAAATAAGAGAAGTGAATAACAGAAGCTTACACTAGCAGTTCAAGTCCCGAAATAGTGATAATGAGAACAGGATCCCGGGATTACGAAACCCCGGTAGGACTAAGCTCGAGACGCAATACCTACTTAGGAGATAGAAAGAGCAAACCTCACACGTCTGAAGCATCAGATGCAGAGATCGCTTAACTCGGCGAAGGTGGCCTGGATGCCCGAGCAGTCGAACCCACGGATGCACTGTGGTGCGTGCACCAGACTCAGAAGAAGACTTCAGAAATCCATCTGGATCTCTGATTAACCTTGCCCGAAGAATTAGGGTTTTTTTTGGCTTGTAATAAGGGTTGACTTGATCAACTCAATTTTAGCTTGAGTCTATATTACCTGCTTTTTTATTTTTTGAGTCATGTTGACTCAGTAGTGGACTAGGGCTTCAACCTGGGGGTTACATTTTCTCCCAAGGCCAAGCAAGTGGGCGCCACACTCCCAGCCACACTCCCAGCCATACGCCTGAGTCCAGGGGGCGCCACATCTCCATCTAGCAGGCTTTGGTCCCCACACCACAGATAGCAGCTCCCTTCTCTCATGCGCCAATTGAGGAGAAATCCACCAGGGGTTCCACAAATCAAGGGGGCGGCCCAAGACATTCCCAAAAGAACCAAACTATGAAAGGGAAGAAATTCTCTTGGAGAGAACTTCAAGGAAGCGCCCATTACCTGCCAAAAATACTCAAAACAAAGTTAGAAAGAGCCATAACTTGGGGAGAAAGAAAAGGAGGTATCCAAAAAGGGTTGAGCCATGGAAGGAAGGAGATTTCTCTTGAAGATCAAGGTTATGAGGCACCCTAATCATTCCAACTAAAGCCAGATATAAAAGGAAACAAATTTTCTCTTGGAGGGCAAGGTTAAGAGGCACCCAAACACTTCCAGTTAAGGCCAAGCATAGAAGGAAAAAAATATTTTCTTGGAGGTCAAGACAAGGAGGCGCCACCCACTTTCCTTTTCTTGAAGCCTCAATCATCTTTGGAATTATTTGGCCAGCCATATGAGAAGGGATTGATCTTACAATCCTAATTTGAAGATCCCCTCCTTTAGTCCCACATGGGAAGATGTAAAACCCTACTCTCTTGTAATGGCCTATAAATTAAACCCCCATGTAAATTTGAAATCAATCAGATGAATGAAACCAACTTTTTTTTGTGAGCACACTCTGTGTTTTCTCTCTTCCGCACTTGCATCCAGGTGTTGAGCTCCGTGAGGGAGTAAATCCGGGTTCCCCAGGAACCTTGAGGAGGTGTGAGATCTCCAAAACCCAAACCCTAGGTTAGCCACTTCTACTCCAAAACCAAATCCGCCCACCATCCACTTCAATCCACCAAACCCTAGCCTATTCCACA